>CM073144.1:492500-1711884 GCA_037039145.1 Fundulus diaphanus
GTTCATCTGTTAGTAAGGCTGGATGTGAGAAATACTCAGAACCATCAGTAGTCCTGAAGACCCTCAAGGGCTTCATCTAGTCCTGAAGACCCCGAAGGCTTCATCTAGTCCTGAAGAACCTGAAGGTCTTTGGGACCAGGACCTTCAGTCAGATTTTCTCCCGTCCTATGATTGAAGATTACGAATCATTTAAAGTAATTTATTTGATCTGGTTTTAGATTGAGAAGGTAACAGGAATCTAACCCGTCCCTGTTCTCTTCACCCTTTGAGGTTTCTGGCCTGTCTAGCTCTTTGTCGGATCAGAACCTGACCCTCCTGGTTCCGACCTCTGCTGCGATCGCTCAGATGTCCTCAGAGGACAGAAGCTTCTGGACGACGAAGGGAAACTTGCCGAGCCTCATCAGGTTTGCCGTCAGTGTGCCTGGACCTGCCGTGACGGAGGCTGGAGACGTGACGCGTGATGTTTGCTGTGTCCCACAGGAACCACCTGGTACCAGGCATCTTCTCCTTGTCCACCCTGAGGAACGCCTCATCCGTGACCTCTCTGCTGTCCTCAACTCTTCCTGTTTCAGCCAGCCAGGAGGTACACAGTCTGATCTTACCCATGGTGTGGCCGGTACCATCTCACATCCTGCCTTTGGATCATGACAGTCTCTGTTTTGCCCAGTTTGGGTCAGAACCTTTGGGGCGATGCCGTCCGGCTGTAATCTGGTGTCTTTGTTCTGCCAGATCACATCTGTTGGAGGAGCGACCATCATGACTTCAGACGGAGCGGCCACCAATGGCCTGATCCACGTTATTAACAAGGTACAGAGCAGATCAGATGCTGCTGCCTCACCACCAAATGCTTCTCCACTACAGTCATGGTTCTGATCCGGTCCTCAGGTTCTGGTTCCTGACAGAAAGCTGAGTGAAGGTCTGTTGGCCGTGCTGGCTCTGAGGCCTGAGTTCTCGCTCTTCAGATCCGCTCTGATCGTACGGACGCTCACACACAGACAGGTTCTGGAGGTTCTGCAGGTGTTTGACCGTACCTGTGCTTCTCTACAGGACCACAACCTGACCAAGGAGATCGAGCAGGCCGAGGAGTTCACCGTGTTCGCTCCGACAAACGCCGCCGTCACGCAGTACCTTCAGCAGATGGCAGCGCCAGCCTTGGTAGGAAACACACCCTGGAGAACATCTGAAGAACATGTTGATAAGCAGGACCTGGATGTAGCGCAGTGATGCCTGGATAAGCTGGGTTAGACGCTCGCCGCAGAGTTTGGGTCAGAACACAGAACTGAAGCTCAGACCTGGTCCGAGAGAGCAACCTTCCCTTCAGGTCGGCTCGTTTACCTCTTTTTAAAATCTCCAGAGAAACATTCTTACAGTCGTTTACCACCAATAAGCATCAAAACTCAGTTATTATAGTCAACCAAACAGCTACCAAGATGAATGGGTTGGGTTAATCTACAGATCCTTTTAACCTGGTATCTATGGTTAAACTGCAGTTGCCTTTATTTAAACCATTCCCAGCATGTCATCTCAAAGCTCTTTCCAAAGTCAACCCCATCAAACCATCCAGACAGGAGGAAACCCAGCAAGTTGGTTTTGGTTTACGTTGATCCAGGAGGGGTCAGGTCTAACCATGTTAACCCAGCAGCTTGCATCCAGTCATTGACTGGCAGCATCTCTCCTCCTGGAGGAACATGGAGCCACAGAGGACAGTTGAAGGCATTGCTGGCACTTCTGGATAGAACGCCTCGCTCCTCCTGTCTCCAGGTCTCTGTTTTCCTGTTTTACGTGACTTCTGACAGCTTCTGGCCCAGGCAGGCTGGACACAGCCCACAGAGCTCCATCTGGGAACATGATCCCATCCAGCAGGTTTGGTTGTTTGGACATTTTTCTGTTCCAGCAACTTCGTAAAGACCCAACCTGCTGACAGGCCAGCAGAATAATTTCATCTAGGCTCTCCCCTTCCCCTGCCGGTCATAATGTTATGCTCGATTCCTGGATACATGGCATCCCCCCCTCCGTCATCTTCCATCTGGAGATCTGGCAGCAGCTCCAGGAGAACCCCAGACCTGCCTCTCTCCAGTTTATTCTGGGGGACTCCAAGGCCTTCCCTGCCCAGACAGCATAGACCTCCAGTGGGTTCTGGGTCTTCTTTAGGTTCTCCTATCAGTGCGATGGGCCCAGTGGGACCCTGGGTTCTTGTGTTTTGTTCATCTGGATGGAAAGGAATTAAACAGCACGGGTTCTCAGTGCCTTTTCTGACCCATAACCCCATTGGGTCAGTGAAAGCTGTCCTAGCGCTGTTCCTGGACCATCATCCCCCACAGCCTATCCAGTAAACTCCACTCGCCATGTCTGACTCAGTCGTTTGTTCCTGTTCACAGGATGTCAACACAACCCGCTACCACGTGGTGCTGGCGGAGCGCCTGTTAAAGACTGACCTTCAGCCTGGAGGATACAAGGAGACGCTCCTCGGATCCCCCTTTCAGCTTGGCATCTACCCCAGAGACGGAAAGGTCTGCTCTCATCATCTCCACACAAACGTGTCCATCCTGTGCCTTGATATCAATGGTTTCTATACGCCATAGATCACAATACATCAAACAGATTCCTGTGAAAATGGCCTGCTATAGGGACACAAACCCAGTGGGAAAGCAGCCAAAGTCCTGTTGACCCAGACCACCTTGGCTGGGTTCAGGATTATTCTGCCATTTTCCTCAGAGTCAGACATCTTTACTGTTTTAGGTCAGGAATTACTGTCCTGAATGTGTCCAGACTCAGGAATCTGCCCAGAGTCTGGAACCAAGTTCTAGAAAGAACAGGGACCTGAACCAATGTAGTATCAGAAAGTGGTCCGGTACAAAGGCAGAGGTGACACCACAGGAAACCTCTCCAGACCTCTAGAAGGGGAGCCAGGAGAAAGTGGATCAGCCGTTTCTGTGTTCTTCCTGCAGCTGTTTGTGAACGACGCTCAGATCAACTCGTCCAACCTGCTGTGTGCTAAAGGAGTGATCCACGCTCTGTCAGCCGTTCTGCACATCAACAGAAATCGCTGCGACAGACTCACCTACAGCAAAGTCCAGGTAAAGTCCAGACAGCAGCCCTAACCCGCCGGTCCCCAGACAAAACGCTCTGATTTTCATTCTAGACTTCTTTGTTCTCACAGGGAACGTGTTCAAACTGCTTGTCACCCAAGACCCAGAAATGTCCCAGTGGTACCATTGCTGATGTAAGACTTTCTGTCATTGTCCAAACTGATGCTGCGGCACCATGTTTTATTTAGACCAGTCATAGAGTCTAGGACAGTGAAACCAAGGTTAAAAAACATGTGCACACATTTAAGAACCGATTCACTCCTGGACCCCAACAGGTCATGGCACAACTGGTACGTTCACCAGAATGTTCTTCTACACGTTCCTCACCAACCGCAAAGATCAGGAGTCATGAAAAGTCTGCTTACTTGTAGATGTTTTAAGAGATTAAGTCTTAAACAGAATTTCTAAACCAGCATGAGTAAATGTGGATTTGCTCCGGCTCGATCGGTACCGAGTGGACTCATAGTGGGCCTGTTCGGTCTGACAATACAACCTCGATAAGAAAAGCAACTGTTGAGCCCTTGTGGCACGTCTTAGCTGGATCTTAAACTGGTGTTAGTCCAAATTGCACTAACTTCTAGAAACCTGCAGAGATTGGCTGGGATGTAAAAGGCTAATGCAGGCAGTCCAGTTTGGTTTGAACACATCAATGTTTTAGATGTTCTGCAGAATCACCTGGAAGACTTACCTTACGGTTCCTTATGGTGAGCTGTGATTGTTGCAGAAATCAACAAGGATGAGGAGGTGCCTGTTCAGACAAGTCGTTGAAGGAGAATCGCACATGACCATTGGCTGCATGGCAACCTGCCTCCAGAAGAACATCGTAGGTCCCTGCAGCTTCCAGGAAGAAGAACATCCATGAATAAACCACAGGAAGGCTTCAATCTGGGTTCTTCTGTGTCTCTAGGAGCTCAGGTGCTGTGAAGGGTTTTTCGGGAAGCACTGTGAGCCTTGTCCCGGTCCAAAGGGGCAGGCCTGCTTTGGTAACGGACTCTGTTCAGAGGGAGTCAATGGAACTGGAGTGTGTAGGTGTAACAAAGAGTTCACCGGGACGGCCTGTGAAACCTGTCAGAGCGGGAAATACGGAGTTCACTGTGACCAAGGTTGGTGGCACTCTTTAAAGGGAGTCGTTACTGGACCTGAGGGTCCTCTCCATCGTCTGACTTTGCTTTCATCCGCAGAGTGTCGGTGTAAGAACGGACGCTGTAACGACGGACTGAACGGAGACGGGACCTGCGAGTGCGACGTCGGCTGGAGAGGCGTCCACTGCGATGAACGTAAGACGACAAAAGAGCTGCTTCCTTGGCCTGAGGCATAAATCACAACATGGTTCTCCTCTGCTCATCTTATGAGATTCTGGTGAAATTCGACCAGTCAGAACCTTTACTGCTGGCTGTAACAACAGTATGAAGGACCAGAGGGTTTTGCAGTACACGGGTCCTGGTGGTGGACCTGGAGGTTCTGGAATCCCATAATGCTTTGAGCAAGCAGAGTCCAGGCCAATCAGGAAGCAACTAGAATGGCTGGGTTTGGGCATTATGGATAGAGCCAGTGAGTTTATCACACAGGAGCAGAGAGTCTCTGGAGGTCAAGCACTGGACCTCAGAGTGTCAGTTTGCCCTTTGGTTTGGGGGTCCGCAGCTGGTCGGCGTGAGACGTACCCCAAACACCACCATGAACCTGCCCAGACATTGTGGTAAAGCAGCGCTCTTATTGGAATCGATTCCAGGCTTTTAGGGTGGCTCCTGGGTACAATAGCTCTGCCATTGTCCATGCTTAACACCAGGAACCGCTCAGAGAAACATCCCCTTCAGTAAGGCTGGGAACCAACCTGAGCAAAGATGTGCCTTCCAGCCACACCTCCAGACTGCTGGCTGTCGGTTGGGTGTTTGAAACATCAGATCAGGAACTCCTTCAGTGGCTCTGCCAGGAAAAGAGTCAAAGACCAAAGCTGGTCCATGTGGACGACGGTTAGAAATACGCCATCAGCCTCTTCCAGGAAGGAGTCACTGGCAAACTGTGGCAGGTGTAACACCCGTAAAGGTAGACCACAGTCAGGATTTATTCGCCTCTTCCTGATGCTTTGGTTCTTTTACATTAAATTTAGCTGATAAGAAGTCTTTGTATTCTACTTTGACCTGGGGAAGATCTCAGGCTCTCGTTCTTCAACGTTTCTCACCAGCTCTGTTGTGTCCGTCTGGTTGCAGAAATTCAATCAAAAGCAGATGAACTGTGTGGCTCAGTGAAATGTCATAGCAGTGCAAAGTAAGTCAAACCTTTTCTGAAAGACTCCTGTCATACCTGGTCCTTTCTAACCTGCTCTTCTTCATGTGCATCCCTGATCCTGGCCTTCAGCTGCGTGGTTCAAACATCTGGATCTCAGTGTCTCTGCGCTGCTGGGTTTGAAGGAAATGGGACGTTCTGTAAAGGTGAGAACCACAACCAGACGTGCGGTGAGCTTCTCTCTGCTGTCCTTCTCGTCTCCTGCTTGAATAATGTGTGCGATGGTGATGTTTGCAGCTGTAGACCCGTGTCTGGGGAACAACGGCGGCTGCAGCCTGGATGCTGTTTGTAAAAGGACGCGACCCGGCCGCAGGGACTGTGTCTGTAAGAGCGGCTATGCTGGAGATGGCTTTGTGTGTGTGGGTAGGTTCCTCTGTGCTCCCCCAGCTGCTGCCGAAGCACCAGGAGATGTTTCTTCTATTTGCAGCTTCCGACTGAATACGTTAGAGCTGAGATTCATCTGGTTCTTTCATTCGATTCACAACTCAAATCATCTCGAGGCTCTTTACAAAGTCGACTCAATCAAATCCTCCAGACTGATCGGTTCAAAGTTTCCTCTCTAAGGAAACCCAGCAGGTTGGGACCAGTCCTCCTGGACTCACCCTGGATGAGCAGGGAGCCTGTCTCCATCAGTCCAGAGGTGGAGTCCACCCCGATCTGAAGCTAATGTTGCTAAGAATATGTGGATGCTTTTTAAACTTAGAGTTTAATCTGGAAGAAGATTTGGGCTTTATAATGGTGCTTCTTGCATGACTGCTGCCCCCTCGCTCTGCTTCCTCTCAGCCAATCAAAATGCAGGAAAACCTCTAAATGTCAGGGTGGATAAAACGCAGAGCAGCTCTTCACAAAATGGTCTCCCTGTGGTCAGGAACCAGCAGGGCAGCCATCACGGTTTATCACTACTGGACAGACTCACTGACCGTCTTGTAGGAGAAGTACAAATAGTAATTTAGGGGGTTTAAATGTCCTGGAGATGTTTCATAGGTCTAGATAGAGGTGTTGTCACAGAGTCGCAGTTTTACACAAGAACGTTGAAGACAGTTTAAATTCTGGTGGACCATTTGGTCCAGGACCATGAAAACCAGTTTTCAGCCAGCAACCTTCTGATCCGAGAGGGAAACATGTTTCTGTAGTTACTGGATGATGAGGAGATGTTTTTCATGTCCACAGAGATAAATCCTTGTCTGGAGGGAAATGGAGGGTGCCATGCCAACGCAGACTGCATCCATGTTGGACCAAACAGAGTAAGAGCTTAAGCTGCAGTGTTAGCGTAGAAATAAAGGTCATAGACACTGTGACGCTGGTCCCAACATTAACGCCTCCCACCTCTGCAGACTTCCTGCGTCTGCAACAACGGTTATTCAGGAGATGGACAGAACTGCAGCATGGTCAACCTGTGTAAAAAGGTCAGTCTGCCCCAGATCCCAGGGAGCTTCTCAGTCACTGGCTTTATGCCACTAGTTTGGTTTGTGGTCTGAAAGAAAGTCCTTTCCTCATGAAAAGATCCTGTTATATTGAGAAGACTGTCAGCGCTTTGACTTTCTCTAACGAACGGGTCTACATCGACACGTTGAGTTTCCAGAAGTCCAGAGGAAAACCGTCCTGCTGCTGTTTTACAGAATAATGGCGGCTGTCACAAGGCTGCCCGGTGCAACATGACGGGCCCTGGCGTTCGCTCCTGCACATGCCCCGAAAACTTTGTAGGAGATGGTTTGAAGTGCAAAAGCTCCGTGGAGAAGGTGAGCTTCTGGAGCATCAGCACTCACTGAGATGCGTCGCCTCAGGTCTTTAACCATCATCTGTTGACTTTTGGCAGGAGCTGAGGTTTAGGGCCTCCAACGACTTTTACTTCAGCCTGCTAGTAAGCATCCAGATGTTTCCCTCTGCCCCCCCCTCCCTGCAGGCTGAATCCCATTGGTTAAAGTGTACTGTGGTTTCAGGTGATGGAGATTAGCCTGAAAGGTCGCGGCCCGTTCACCGTCTTTGCGCCGAACGCTCAGGCCACCCAATACAACAACTCCTACAGGGTGAGTCCGTGGAGGCAGAACGGGGCTTCATGTTCTCAGATGAGGACGTGTGATGAATTCAGGAGACGTTTGTTCTTATCTTTGTCTCCTTTCAGGTAAAATCTTTCTCGAAAAACAAAGAGATCTATGCCAACGTCCTGCGCAGCCACATCGTCATGTGTCACACGCTGCTGCCCGACGACCTGAACCGAGTCCGAAACCTGACCTCTCTGTCTGGACTCGTCCTCACTACCGGCTCCACACAGGTGACCAATCAGAGAGCAGCTCATAGTCATGTGTTACCGACTGAGCAGCAAACTCTGTAGACATGGGGATTCCTACCAAACACAACTTCCAGTGCCAGAAGCAGCCTTAGTTGCCTTCAGAACAGATGCATGGGCTCCAAGAACCAACATAACACCCGTGGACTTCAGTGTCCTTCCTACAATGCAGCTGCTGATTGGAAACTGCCAAGAAATATGCGTCTGAAGGCTTTTGTGACGTTCTCCTGCTGGACACCAAAGCCAGATGTTAGGAATTACTAAAAGTAAAGATAAGGCTGTGCTCTTATGCCTGTATTCTTTATATTTTTAGGGAAGGATCACCATCAATGAGGCTAATGTGACCAACAGCGACGACATCAGTGCAAACGGCATCATCCATGAAATCGACAGTCTTCTGTTTCCACCCAACGTCAACAGAAACAACATCCTGCTGATCCCGGTCAGTGCAAGTCGTCTCTGAAACCTGGAACATGGTGTCCCTGGATCCTTTACCTGCCCACAGCCTGGCCAGTCATTCTGAACTTGGGTTTTTCTGCAGGACCCGACAGAGCAGAATCTGACAGATGTGGCGGAAAGACACGGTTATAAAACCTTCTACAAACTGCTCCAGGTAAAAACACCTCAGTCCATCTCTCTTCTGTCTGCAGGCTCACGGGGGTTCATACATGCAGGGTGAACAGGTCACATTAGTGCTTGACTTTAAAACAAGTCGAATTTCACTTGTTGCTTCTGTGTCCCAGAGTCTTGGAGGACGGTTGCTTGGATTTTACGTACGGCTGTCCAGCCAGGGGACCCGATGGTTCCAGAAACCCAGATGTTCTCCTAACTTTGTCTCCTCTACTGGGTTTCAGGACACAGGCGTCATGGAGCTCATAAATGATGCGATCTACCAGCCAGTGACGATCTTCCTGCCGTCTGATGATGCCATGGCCTCTATGCCCCAGCGACAGAAGGACTTCCTGTTCCACCAACATAACCGAGCACAGCTGCTGGAGTACCTGAAGTACCACATCATGATAAGCCAGAAGGTGAGGGGTCATGGTAGCATCCTGAAAATAACCTGCAGAGAGGAATGGACAGCGGACTCCTCTGAACAAAGCAAAGGTTGGGCCTCCAGTCTGCAGATAGTTGAGGTTCTTCTCTTTGATCTCAGGTCTATGCAGAAAGACTGATCTATCTGGAGTCCGGTCGGACTCTGCAGGGTTCATCTCTGTCGTTCTCCTGCGGTGGTTCAGATAACATTGTAAGTACGACAGGAAGGGGAACCAGACAGGAGTTGAGAGCGGGTTCTAAATCACTGAATGTTCTCGTGGATCAGGGAGAAATCTACGTCAACGACAGATCCTGTCGGATCACTGAGCGCCATCTTGTCTTCAAAGCTGGTATTGCGTATGGAATAGACTGCCTCCTGACCCCGCCCAGCCTCGGAGGGCGCTGTGACGAACAGACAGTGTTGGATCTGAAGGTACCTGACCTTCTGAAAGGTCACAGTGGCCTGAGGCAAAGCTTTGCTCCCTGGTCTCCAGAACTCATGGCAAATCAGAACCCAGAAATAGTTCTTCCATCTGTTGCAGTGGATGTTTTCTTTCCTTTCTGCTCTAGATGAACTGTGGTTCGTGCACAAGATCTGCTACTCTCTGTCCCAGAGGAACTGTAAAAAAGGTTTGACTCGGTTCTTACTCTGCATGTGTGGACCAGAACCAGACGCATCTCTAATAAAACGCCTTTCTTTGTGCTCAGGAGGTCCAGAACTGTGATCTTCCCTCCTTGTTCATCAGCAAAAACTCTGGCTGTCGACCCATCTGTACCGTCAACTTCTGGAATCCAAAGTGCTGTCCTGGTTTCTATGGGAGAGACTGTCTGGGTGAGAGGTCAACCTTTTTACTGTCATGGGAGGGATTTTAGCCACGGCTGGTAAAGTCTGAGTTAGTTTAGCTCTACAGTCTTAAAGTGGCCTTGGTTCTGACAGAGACGCCATAAACCTCCCTGCAGTCTGTCCAGGAGGAGTCCACGCTCCCTGCAGTAACCGAGGGAAATGTGACGACGGCCACCTGGGTAATGGTACCTGTACCTGCGACGCTGGTTTTGACGGCACAGCCTGTGAGATGTGCAGCAGTGGGTTCTACGGCCCCAGCTGTAGAGGTGAGCGGCGGGTGGGGGTCCTCTGAGGTCCTACAGCTTCCCTCATCCTCACTTTCTGTTTCAGCCTGTAACTGCTCGACTCACGGGTCATGTGACGACGGCCTGCGGGGGACCGGTTTGTGTTTCTGTGAGGAAGGATGGACCGGAGAACGATGCGACGTTCAGCAAAGTAAGTTGGAACCCATCAAATGTTAGGGGTTCTGGAAGCTTTGGGTCCTGCTAACAGGACCCGGTTATCTATTCCTGCAGTTCAGGCTGCAACGCAAGTGGATAGTTTAGCGTTGATAAATATAAGAAGAAGAATTAGGGCTGGGCGATATAGAAAAAAAGCTTATCGATAAAAAAAATGCATATTGATCGATATCGATAATTATTGAAAATATTTAAAACCATATTTTATGTGCAGCTCTGCCTGGACATTTTATGATATTGCTAAATGATTTGATTTAAATAAAGAACACAAACACAGAATTCCAATTAAATCTTTATTTAACCAACTTTTTTAACCATAACAGAATTTTTTTTTAAGAAAAATAACTTAAGAAACCTGAGTTATGTTATTAAATAATGACAAAGAATAAGCTAAAGTGACCAGAAAAGTGACCAAAATAAATATACCAAATAAATTAATAGAATAGCCTATTTAAGTGGGAATAGTACACTAGTTACTTATCAGGTTTCATAATTGAGAGGCTGATGCAGGGCTGAGGTCCGAGCAACACGCCCTAAATTGTGGCGTGTTGCACAATTTAGGGAGCGCTGTTAGAGAAAAACTTGCGTCCCGGAACTTTATATCGCGGATCAAGAGTGGCAAGTAGTTGTTTGAAGCCAGGTTTTTCAGCTGCAGAGAACAGCAGACATATCTACCACTATGAAGCATGTTACTGCATGCGTGATGTCCTTATGCCGCTTGGACGCTTTGTCATTTTATCACAAAGAAGGGAGCCCAGTTTAGCTGCTGTACCTGCTTTGTTTTGGAAGAAGTTCCAGAAAATTCCAACGACGACGACCCCGAGTCGCGCAGCTCGCGCTGCTGCGGGTGTGAGCGGCTACATGATGAATACTGGTGGGTTGCGTTACCAGACTTTGCTTTTACCGGTTCCTTGCAAGTTTTACAAATCACTGGTTTATTTCTATCAGGCTGGTGAACTAGTAAAACCTCGTTATGGGACCGTTTCCTCCGCCGCTCCTTGCTGCGACATATTCACATGCTCTGTGTTGTGGTTTGAGAGGGCGACGCTTAGTGACGGCGTGCCGACTGTAGCAAGGAAGTAAAACTGTCTATCGAACTTTTATCGACCCTATTTTTTCCTATCGCGCCACACGTCTATCGATCGATAGATATTGTTATTGAATTATCACCCAGCCCTAAGAAGAATGTCCATTTGGTTCTGAAGCAGACTCCATCAGGGCCTCTGGGGGATTCCTGGTCAACAACATGTGAAAAAAAAATCCCTTATCTGGTATAAACATAAGTTCCTCAGAGAAAGATTGGTAAGGATCTGGCTCTGCAGAGCAGAACATCCTGAAACCATCCAGAACCATCATTCATCAACAGCTGTTAGAACCACTTGGCTTACGCAGGACAACCATCCAGCTCTGCAACACAGTTACATTCACAAAGTCTGCCAGACGTTCACCTCAGAGGAGGCTTCTGGGATGGACCAGATGTTCTCCAGATGTTTGGTGGAAGGAAGCAGCCAGTTGTTGGGTCTGAAACTCTTCATCATTTGGAGTGCCACACTTAATGGGATATTTTCCCTGGACTTCACTGGATGTTGCTGACGTAGTCGAGGGATTGAGTGTTTTTTATGTCTTTCATGCCAGGAAAACGTCCCTATGGGGACAATGATGAAGTTATACTGACATGCTGCTGATAGGGGGAAGATGAGCAGAGGGATGGTGAAATGTACCAGAGACAACATGATCACACATGTTTAGCAGACGCCAGGACAGCCTTAGTTCTGCTCATGGTGGAGAACATGCCTGGTGAGGACTAACGGCGTCTCTGTGTCCTCCAGCTGAGCTGTTCCAGTGCTCTCCGCCCTGCTCTCCCAAGGCCGTCTGTCAGGAAAACAACACCTGCGTCTGCCGACTGTTTCATGTGGGAGACGGACGCACCTGCACAGGTAAACATGCTGGTTTTCCTGTTGGAAGCGCCCTGCTCCGGCTGCACTGGTTGTCTGCTGGTCAGCCTTGATGCTGTCTGTCTCCGTCTCCACAGTGGTGGACATGTGTAAGATCTGGAACGGCGGCTGTGCAAGAGAAGCTAAATGCTCCCATAAAGGAGGGAAGGTGAGCTGCACGTGTCCTCAGGGTCACTCTGGGGACGGCTTCACCTGTCTACCCATGGACCCCTGCGCCAGCGGGGACAACGGCGGCTGCCACGAACACGCCACCTGCACCATGACGGCTCCAGTGAGGAACAACGCCACGCGTGACTTCACGTTCATCCTCAGGGGCGTTACCTGTGCTAATGAGTCAAATGTGTCTAGGGGAAGAGAAAGTGCACCTGTAAGGACAGCTACGTTGGAGACGGAGTTACCTGTGATGTCAAACAGCTGCCAGTCAGCCGCTGTCTCCAGGACAATGGACAATGCCACCCGGATGCTAAATGTACCGACCTCCACTTTGAAGGTATGTGCATGTAGACCATGGCTCCAGACTGAGTTTCTATGGTGAAAACGATCACATGAATGAATCACCTGTTGTGGTCCTGAGCCATGGACCAGACTTCAGGCTGAATCCGGGGTGTGCAGACACCAAGTGATGCCTTTTTACTCCTGCTTGTGTGCAGATGCAACGTTCGGCGTGTTTCACTACCGCTCAGTTAGAGGTCAGTACAAACTGAACTACACAGCAGCTCAGCAGGGCTGCAGGGCAGAGGGAGGCGGACTGGCTACGTACACTCAGCTCTCCTACGCTCAGCAGGTCAGTGAACGCAACACAGCCACATCCAGGTTCAGCTGCTGGACGCCATCTTTCTGACTTAATCTGCTTCCTGGATTTACCTGTGAAGGGTGGATTGAACATGTGTACCGCCGGCTGGTTGGACCAAGCCCGGGTCGCCTATCCCACCACCTATTCCAACCCCAACTGTGGCTTCGGACATGTGGGCATCGTGGACTACGGTACCCGCAAAAACCTGAGTGAGACCTGGGATGCCTTCTGTTACAGGATGAAGGGTAAGAGGAGAACCTGCTGCATGCGGAGGTCACTGATCAGTACCGGACCTCCTTTCTATGAGACTGGAAGGAGAGCCACACTGGGCCGGTTTGCCAGCTTGAACAGAGCAGCTCTACAATTGTAGCTCTATGATATGGTCCTGGTCTGCAGAGTTCTGGAGCAACCCAAAGCTGGCCAAGAAATAATAACTGGTGATCTAGAACTAGATCAGAGGACGGTGGCACATGATGTTCTGATCCAATAGAAGAGCTTCTGTAGCTCTAGCTGGTTCTGATCCCCGGATTCAGTGGGTGCACTTTGTTCGTTTGGAGAATGTTCTGCTGGGAAACCTTGAGTCCCGCTACCCATCTCCAGTCATGGACAGTATTGTTGGCACCCCTCTGCTAATCAAAGAAAATCCCACAATGGTCACTGAAATACCTTGAAACTGACAAAAGTAATAATAAATAACTTATTTCATACATTAGCAAACATACAGAAAGCACAGAATCACAGCACTTAGTTATTTCTATTCATAATAAGTAAATTCTTGGCGGTTTCTGATCTAAAGTAATTTTATCCAACTTTTCTAGAGCTACAACGGGATTAACTTCTTTTGTTTCATTGTAATAAGAATAAGCCGAGTTAATCATTGACTAGACTTCACTGGAACAAAGTATATTTAAAGCTTAATTGTTTCTATTCATACATTAACAAAATCCTTAAAGCTACAATTTCAGGTCTCTGATATGAGCTTTCTGAACTACAGCTAAAATAGGAGGCAAAGAGTAAAGGAAAAAACACAGAAAAGGCCATGTGTGTGTTAGTGTGTGTTGGTGTAGGTCTGTGAACTGTGGCAGATAGCCTTCGCAGCCGTAGTCATTGATAGTGATGGAAAGTTATCAGGCAGTTCAGTAGCGCTGTGGTCCAGGTCACAGAGCGTCTTGTTTACAGAACATCCAGGAGAAATCAAGACTGTCTGCCTTTCAAGGCCGGCACGAGGTAGCCAGATTCTGATAACAGCATTTGTTTACAGGCAGGCAAAGCCTTGTCCCTACTGTGGAACATGGAGCCTCGGTTCTGTTCTGGTGCTGCTCTGCTACAACTGGCACTGGATGTCTCAGATCTGTGCAGGGTTCAATGAGATCAAGTCAAGGCGTTCTGGAGAGAAATGTGCTGCCTAGTGTCAGAATGCTTGGTCTCAGTTGGAGGTCATGGGTCTTCCAACAGCAAAATGACCCAAAACACGCAGCCAGAACCACCCAAGGGTGACTATATGAATATCCTGAAGTAGCCTCCTATGAGCCCTGATCTAAATCCTGTTGAACATCTATAGAAGGCAGCCTTCCACCCTGAGACAACAGGAGCCATAATTTTTATCCAGGCCTGTTTCATTCGTTTACTTTTTTTAATGACTCTATTGAGCCACAATTCAAAAGCAACGTCTGACTTTCATCGGTTAATTTTCAGTAAGTTTTTATTTATTAATTATCTTGTCAGTTTCAAGTTATTTCAGTGACCATAGTGTGATTCTCTTTGATTATCAGAGGGTTGCCAACAATTTTGTCCATGTCTGTAGATGTTACTTTGACCTCCCTGAACACAGTCACTGATCTTCTCCAGTCCTTCACTGAACCAATATTCCCTCAGGGTTCAGGCATCTTCCAGCTGAAGAAAGCTCTCCCACTCTGATGAAATGGCTTTGTCTGCATTTTAAGGAACTTAAAAACCAGCTACCGTCCATGTTCACCAGAACTCCATCCAGAGTAGGTTGTTCTGGACAAAGAGGTTCAAAATTATGGACACTCGAGGTCCCACCTTGAAGGATTTAAAGGACCACTTATATTCAGAAAACTGCATCTTCAGGGGGTGATGGTGTCTTGATCTTCAGCCGATGTCAGAGGTTGTTTCCTTTATTTCAGAGGTGCAGTGTGAGTGTAAACCAGGTTACATTGGAGATGGATTCAGCTGTGCAGGGAACCTTCTGCAGGTCCTCAGGTCTATCCCCACCTTTTCCAACTTCCTCATAGTGAGTGCCTCATCTTTTATCACAGCCCAACTCCTCATTCTTCTGCTAAAGCACATCTTTGTTTTCTTCAGCAAATCCTGAACTACTCTGAGGTGTCAGAGTCTGGCCAAAAGTTTTTGAGGCGTCTCAGTAACCCAGAAGTTCAGTCCACCTTGTTCGTACCTGAGAACGGTGGCCTGCTGGAGAACCTGGTGAGTCCCATTGACAGATAACATCTGCCAACAGTGTCACAGCTGCAGGGTCCTCACCTGTGCATCCCATCAGACCCTGACCCAGCGGGACATCGAGTTCCACCTGTCTGAGGGTAAGGCTCTTCCTCTGAGCCAACTGAGGAACAACAGTCGGATCAGGACCCGTGTTGGTAGTCTGACAGTCCTTGGGGTTGCCAACCTTCTCAACCCTTCTGACCTGGTGAGTCTCCAGGCTCTTCCAGATGGCAGTTTCTTAGTGAGGACATTTAATCTGGCTCACCTGGCCTTTCCAGAAGGTTGTTTTCAGACCGTCTATGTCTGTTTCTGCTCTTCAGGCATCTTGTTACATCAACGACCGCTTTGTCACCATCTCCAATGTTCCTGCTTCAAACGGGATCATCCATGTCCTCCAGGGACCTCTGGAAGCTCCTCCTCCCCATCAAGATGTGAGTGACATCATATTGTAATCTTGGTTTTTGCATTTTAAACAGCAGATGTGTGACTGTGTTTCTGGTTGGCTGAGCAGGTCCGTGTGGCCCACCAGGCTGGGATGAGAGCCGGAGTGGTTCTTCTGATCCTTCTGGTGGTCGGAGCCATCTTTGTTGGATATCGTTTCTACAGACAAAGCAGAAAACCCTTCCAGTTTCACTATTTCAAGGTGAGACCTGAGGAGGCAGAAAACCTTATTTAATCTAAAACATAGGTTGATCAATTATTCATATGTAAATACATCGTATCCCTTCATCTATTTGGCCTCACGTCACTAGTTTCTAGTTTCAATCGTATCATTTTTATCCTATTCTATATATCTTAATATATGGTTTGTTCCTGGCCCATGAGGTCTCCTTCCAGAATTTAGATGGTAGTTGATCACGTTCTGTCAACCTTTAAAGACGTCTCTTATCTATGCAGATGATATTCAGTTGTCCACCTCGTTTTCCATAAATTAAATCTGTGAAGCCCACGCTTCGTTAAGGTGCAGATCCCCTGCTAAACAGTAAGCCAGACAGTTTTCTTCAGTTGGGAGGAAAAATGCATGTCTGGGATAAAGCAGACACTTGGACCTCTTGGTTGTTTTGCCAAAAGTTGTGGTAGGATCCTTGGCATGCCCTTTGATTCTGGTTTTGCTTTGGGTCACGTGTCATGAAATGTTCCCAAACTAAGCTCCACTGTGTCACATCCTGGACTGGAAATACTTATTGATGCTTTAGTTGCATCAGGACTGGATTTATTTAATGCACTCCACACATCTTAGCAGAACCTCTCTAGAACCTAGAATGGGCGAAGGTTGCTCAAAATGCTGCTGCCAGGCTACTGGATTAATTTATTTTATATTTACACACATGCACGCATCAAAACTTATTTTCTTTTCATATATTTAAAATGTTTTAAGAGAAGTGGAACTAAAGCCGTTTGTTTTCACAGCCGTGGTGCATAAAGCTGATTCTGATCCAGTTCGCCCACCTTAACCCGTTTGGGCCACATGTGTTAATCTTGAGTGGTTGCTAACCCCTCTACTGCTCCTCATGCTGTGGTTGCTCCCGCAGGACGACGACAAAGAAGAGGAACCTGCAGCAGAAACAGCAAACTACAGCCGCAGCATCTCCAACCCCGTTTATGAAGCAGGTCCAGAACCAGCAGATCCAGGACAGTCCTGGTCCAATGCATCTGGTGCCACAGGCAGTCTCCAGCCATCTGTGAAGGTTGAGCTCCCATTGTTCTGATTCTCATACCTGCACAGGTGTGAGACCGAGCCGATCGGGTTTAACGTGAGCCGTCTCTGCAGGTGGAGGACCGACACGAGGTGGTGAACGGAGGATCGTATGACCTGCTGCAGGACTGCTGAGCGTGCAGCTGCTCTCTGCTGGACCAGAACAACTCGGACCAGCACCAGACTGATTGGGACTCAGGTTTTCTACCAGAACCTGAAGGGCGGAGTCATTTCTGCAGGTGCCAGTCAACCTGCACAGGGTGTGTTCAGGTGCTGGAACAAACTGAGGCTCAGATGTAAAAGTTCTGACCCGAGTGATTGTGGTTCTGTTGGAGTTCTGGGAATAAAATAACAAGCTGATCCAAGAAGTGAGTCAATATGTTTGATCCTTGTTACATGAAACACAAATAAAACTTAACAGTACTGCTCAGGCTGCTGGTCCCCCATTCTGGACCCAGGTTAGGAGTTGGGTCTGGGCTAGGACCAGAACCCCCAGAACCAGATCCACATGTGCTGGAAATAGACTGAAGGAGGAACTGTTATTGTAAAATGTTTTCATTCGTAAAAAAATCTTAAGATTTGACAAACCTCAGAACCTCCAAATCTGTTCTGCTGCTCCTCCATCCTCCTCCATCCAATGTCTAATCCTGTCCATAGTTTAACCTTTAGGTCCAGTCAGAATTAGTTCTCCATTCAGAACCTCTCAGAACCATCTGGTAAACCACCCCGTCATCCGGTCTGCTCGGTCTTCTTTACCTTGAACCTCAGCTACTTAAACTCATCCGTCTGATCCCGGTCATGCAGTAAAGCAAGCAGGCAACTATTTCACGCCGTTAGTCTCCTGGAGACTCAGAACTCCTGACTTTCTGCATCTAACAAATGTTTCATGAGGTTGAGCCTTCAATAACCACCTTGAAAACAGTTATTTGGTTGCAGATTTGCCCGTTTAGTTTCAGTTCAGTTGTTTTTGTAGTAGAGAAGCAAGGCGGCTACAACGGTCGTGTGAAAGTCTCCAAGCTTAGGAGCTCTAGACCTTCATGACCTTCCATCACAAGATGTCCGTCTCAGCCATGATATCATGGAAATCATTCACTGCCTAGGTTTGTTTGTTGCATAAAAGGAGGAAACTGTTCCTGACTTTAATTTCAAATCAAACAACTTTATTGTTCCGTCACGTCATCGATCCATGAGCGGTAGTCTGAGAGTCCGGTGAAGATGGCCGGTTTGTCTGCGTCGCACCGCCAGCTGCCCCATGAGACCACGCCAAACAGGAAGTAGGCGTCACGTTTGTGACAGAACAGAGGCGCTCCAGAGTCTCCCTGCAGACAGACAAAAGGTTTAGTCTGGTGCCATTGACTAAGGTTCTGATAAAGCTCATTATGCTGCTTTAGAACCCACTTCAGCTTGTTTTTCCACTATAAACTAAACCGTCTTTGCTGCCGTCTCGCCTGAATTTCCCCATCATGGGACCAGAAAAGCTTTCTCATTTCAGGACTTTAGGATTAGACCTGCCTGGATCTACTGCCACCCTTATCTAGTCTAACGTCCTGCATTATGTCAGAGGTTCCTGCTGAAGGTCGGACTTACCATGCAGGTAGCCGAGCCGGCAGGATGCGAGCAGATGTGATCCTCGCTGATGAAGTCGCCCCACTTCTGAACGCAGGCGGTTTGGTTTACCAGGGTCAGCGCAGCGTGGTGCAGACTGTTGGGATTCATCTTCTCTGTGGAACAAATGAGAAACTGAGCAGGAAAAGGTCATAGTTCAGAGCCAGGAGGGTTCCCCTTTAAGGGCTGATGTGTTGCTTGTCCATGAAGAGAAGCTTAAAGCATCAACGGTGAGGGAAAAGAGGGACTAATGCAGCCTGAAAGCTCAGGAACGCAGCAGCTGTTTCTCTCCAGGGTTCAGAAAGGAGCAGTCAGGAAATCACTTCAACTCTGAACTTCTCATTCCTACAGACGAGCGTCAACCTGACCACACCCTTTGGTTCATGTGGGAGTCTGAAAGCTCAGGTCTTAGACCAGCATCACAGATCAGATACTTTATTGCTCATTAAATAGACAATGGAAATTACTCTTCAGCATCTATTTAAAAAGATCTTCCAGCTGCTCCCTCATTCAGGCCTTACACACAGACTTGGCAGAGTTTAGACACAACCCAAACACATACTTTGCCTGCTACAGCACAGATTTACAAGAAAAGGCTTTACAATAAACCCTAGAATGGACAAAAATCTAAGAAGAGTAGATATCCATGTCAAGGTGGAAGTGGGACTGCATCCCGGATCGGCTGAGCTCTTTTTTCCCCTGTAGTGATGGATAGGTTGACAGACGAGGTCAGACATGAATCTTTGCAGATGACATGATCTTTGAGAGCAGGGAACAGGTGGAGAAACATCTAGGGAGATGGAGGTTTGGCCTGGAAAGTTGAGGAATGAAGGTTAGCCATAGCAAGGCAGAGCCAAGAGGTTACAGGGAGCAGAGATGAAGGATTTTAGGTACTAAGGGTCAACAGTCCAGAGCAATGTGTGGAAAAAGTGGAGAAGAAACACGTCCAAAGTCCTGGGTTAGAATGGGTGGAGAAAAGCGTCAGGTGTGCATAAAGAAACCTGTAGAAGATGGTGGTGAGACCAGCGACGTCTGGTTTAGAGACACGGACACTGAGGAAGAGACAGAAGGCAGAGATGAAGAGGCTCTCTGTGGGAGTGATGAGGGACATTTTAGATGTTCTGGAGATAAAGCCAGACTGAGAAGGTGAGGACATGTCCAGAGGAGGGATGCTGAGGCTGGAGCTGCCAGACAGGAGACACAGCCCAGGGGTGTTAAACTCCAGTCCTCGAGGACGGGTGTCCTGCAACTTTTATAGGCATCTCTGCATCAACACCCCCCCCCCCCCCCCCCCCCCCCAGGGACATCTAGAAGTTGCAGGACACCAGCCCTCACGGAGCTTGACCCCCCATGGCCCAGAGGAAGACCAAAGAGGAGATTTATGGACGGAGTAAAGATGAAGGTAGTTGGTGGGAGAGAAGATGACACAAAATATAGAGTTAGATGGAGAAAGACGACTCTCTGTGGCGACCCATGAAGAGGAAAAGATAGAAGAAAAAGATATCCCTGAGCAAGCAAACAAACTTTAATGCATAAAAAATATATAAAGATGTTTGGTGAAAGTGAAACTTTTTAAAGATTATTTAGAGCAAAGGAAAAAAAGATTTCAGAATTGTTGGTGTACTAGTGACCAGACTGTGGATCCCTCCATGTCAGGGACACGCCGCTGCCTGAAGACTGAGTCCAGGTTGTTCCTGAATGATGCCAGGACAGAGTTTCTCCAGCCGGTGGTGCTGAAGACACAGCTGAGCTCTAGATTTACAATCCTACCCTTACCCATGGTCCTGAGATCATGACTGGAAGAACCACATCCTGGATACAAGGTGAGATGACCTTCCTGTGTAGGGTTGCTGCCGTCGACATGATGAGGAGCTCAGAGTGGAGATTCTACTTGATTTAGATGATCCTGCTGGATAAGACCTGAAGACAGAACCAGAACTCTCTGGACAGACCAAATGTCCTTCCTGCTCCTAATCTATCCTGCTTCCACTTGGTACCTGAGAACCCAGATGTTCTTTCCAGCAACACTCCAGGGTATTCCCAGCTCTTAAGGAACGTACGTCTTAGCTGTTTGTACCCAGGATTTTGTTCTTTCAGACATTTTCCAGCTGACCGTAGATGAGGGTTGGGACATAGCTGGAGCAGTAAATCCAGAAAAGATCTGCAGATCCTCAGAACCATCTTTGATAACGAGGCTGAAATGTTCTTGTTGTCTTCCGTTTAAAAACAGGCTGTTCGTTCTCTAGAACTGATGTGGAGCTTACCTGTTGCTTCACTCCGCCCCCACCCTGCTGTGAAGCAGGACCAGGTGTTGTCCAGATCCTGGTCCTCCTCAGGAACACATATCGGAGAAATCTTTGGACCTTGAGACAGAACCAGTAGGCATTGTTAATTCAGGTGCCGTCTGGACGTAGAGCCCATGTACAGATGAGAGTTGAAGAGCAAAACCTTTCTGGACTGAGTGGAGAACCTGTCTGGTTCTTGCATTTCAGCAGGTTCTCCAGTGAATCTGACCCGACTTTGGTTTTGTTTTTAAACCAGGTAACTTTTAGGTGCCAGCAGAGTACCGGTCTTTCCTGCAGAGACACCAGCAGCTTTGCTGGATCTCACCGTGGTTGGTGAACTCCACCCATCAGGAAATCCTGCGGATAGGAGTTTTGGATCTTCAGCCACCACAGAGCTGTTTCTTACCAAATCTGGCAGAGACGCTGAGGCGAAGCAGGGACAGGTCCGCCTGCGGAGGGAAACTGGCATCGTGCATCGGGCTGAAGACCTCATCCACCAGAATGGTTTGGGCCGACTTCTGCTTGACGTCATGAACGCCAAGAACAACCACATCTTCCTTTGCACTGTTAGGAAAAGCAAGTCAGACCTGGGTGGTTCCAGCAGTGGAGGTGAAGATTACCTGAGGAGCATCACCTGACGCTGCAGTGTTTGGCTGTGACCACCCAGCGGTGGTGGATCAACACTCCACTGCAGTAGTGCCGCTTGTTGGACTGCAGGCTGACCATCCAAGGCCAGAAGAAAGGGCAGGACTCCGTCACGTTCTCCACATGGACCCTCCCTTTCTGAGACACGGAGATCCCAACGGTCCCTGGAGGCCGATCACAGCTGGAGATACGCTGCTTACCGCACCTCTCCTCTGTGGCTCAGGTGGTCAAAGACGGGTCAGATTACTGGACGAGATAAATGGCTTTAGAGTACTATAGTATCTCTGCATTGAAGAAACATACCCTGCTCTGAGAGAACGTCGTCGTATATCCTGTTTTCATCATCTGAAAACGTGAGATCAAGATGTTAGAGTCTGAACAAAGGTGCAAAAGAAGCTCGCTTGTTAGATCAATCCCAAACTTACTCATTATGCCAGAGATCCACTCAACATGCTGCTGGACTTTGGTGTAGACTCCTGGTTTCTTTGCTCGACCGCAACCAACCCCCCAACTGACCAACCCTGCCAACTCGTGTCTGGCTCCAGTGAAGCAGGACAGCGGACCCCCAGAGTCCCCCTGGATCCCAGACAGGACAGGTTAATGGTTGGTCGGACCAGATGCGTCAAACCAACCCAGTTCAGGTTCTACCATCTGTGTCCCAGTGCTCATTAAGGATGTAGGCGGAGGGCAGTGTTTGGGATGCTGCTACGCACTTTCTACCATCAGGAAGGGTGTAAGCACCTTATGGCCACCATGATCCTACCCTTGTTACCCTCACAAGATCTTACTGCAGTGATGAGGTCTCAGGCCAGAAGAGGCCTTTTCAGCGTAAGATGACCAACCAACACTGGTGTTGGTACAACTCACTCACTCACTCCCCAGATCTTCAGCTACCAAGTCTGCTGCGACCATGATAAACTTAATCTGAAACCATGGCGTTGTTGCCGCAGACACAGAAGGGCTCATCTAGACTCTGCAAAGACCGGCCTTCTGGAAGAATTGTGATATTCTTCATCCAGAGTGAAAGAGGCATGACGGTAGTTTAGACAATATATGCCGAGTAGCATGTGCTGAAACATTGCAAACTGATCCACCATTAACCTTCTCCAGATGAAGATCCATTTATGTGTGAGAGAATCAGCAACATCTGATAACGAATCAATGCCTTAAAGGATCCACACTTACAGCAAAGTGTTGAAGAACGGTTACTGTCATGGTCTTTGTCCAGAGGAGGTGGTTTAGGAGGGAAAGATAGGGACTAAATACCGAGCCTTGGGGTACACCACAACTCTGTTCTATTGTGGAGAAGGAAAGGTCATCCCGGATGAGGGCTTTGCTGGTTCTGACAGTTCAATTTACTTTATTTATACAGAATCAGTTCACTAAACGTCTGAAGGGGCTTTACAGGACAAGCAGGTCCAGTTCAGCCCAAATTAATTCTGTGTATTCCAACCAAATGTTGATTCAGTCATGAATAAACCCGACAGAAGCGATGCACAACAGACTGAGCAGGAATACCAGCCCTCAGACACTTGATGGTATGAGGTCTACAGCAAATGGATGACAGAACCAATGAGAACCAGACCAACAGCGTGGAATATTATAAAACTGCTTCCTGTTTCTATAATTTAGACAATTCAGGCCACAGACTGAGAAGATGAACAGTCACAGCAAATCAGGGCATGAACCAAAGAGAAATTAGTAAGATAATAGAAATATTTCAAAGAGCTATGAAGAGGCCAGGGAGCCGTTCTGAGTCTACCTGACAGGCGTCCACTCCACCTTCATCCTTCCCGGCACAGAACATGGACGGCCGGACCCTGCCGTTGTAGTACTCATTACAAGCGTCTGATGCCAGGAGGCTGACGTTCACCTCTTGCAGTCTGTTGACTCGAGGACCATCTGCAGATTAAAGCAAGGCTCAGGTTGCTCCTCTAGTTCTGCCAGTCCACTTTCCTGCAAATGCCCCATACTGACTCTCTCTTGTGGACCCCCAGCCGGTGGCGGTGCACCTCATGGCCTCAGGCAGTGGGTTCATCCAGATGTCGATGGGTCTGATGAAGTCGTTGAACACCAGAGGGCGCTCCAGCTTCAGGAGAGCCACGTCGCTTTCTTTGGTCCGAGTGTCATACTCCTGGTGGCTGAAGATCCGGGAGATTCCCACCAGCTGAGCAGAAAGGAGAGCAGAGTCAGGCTGTGTGGATTGTTCTGCCTCCCAGCGATCAGAGGTTGGACCAGCGTGGTCCTTGGAGCCCCAGGTACCTGCTCTCCTGGCTCATCAGGCTTATCCAGGTCATGTTTTCCTGCCACGACCTCCCAGAGGGATTCTTTGTTGTACCTGTTGAAACGTCAGCTTGAACCGTGTTTCAATCCACATATGAGGAACTAAACTCTAAGGTCCAGCTCAACCTCTGACCTTAAGAAGCAGTGTGCGGCAGAGATGACCCACTGTGGCCCGATGATGGCGCCGCCACAGGTCGGCATGGATGAGAAGCGGAGGGACACCTGCCAGGGCCAGGAGTGGGCCCAGGCCTCCTGGCCCCCGATGATCCTGGTCTCCACATCCAGCTCAGGAGGGAAGGAGCGAACGCCTGCAACGTCTGAGGAGGTTCACAGAGACGAAAAGGAGATCTCACACAGGTGAGATCAACAAGTGGTCCAATCGGGTCGTCTGAGACTCACCGCTGAAACCAAACCATGCAGAGAAGGTCGAGTGTTCCTGCAGAGTCCCATTCAGAGTCCCATTCAGCGGATTCTGGGTCTGATTCTGGTTTCCATCTGAAGAAACAATCCAGTATCTATTTACTTCATGTTCTGGTGTTCTTTGAGTCTAGAGGTTCTTCTAGCCTGACCCAAATGTTTTTTTTTAAACTGAGTTAGCTCTGAGGTTCTAGGTCAGTTTAACAAAAGTCTGAATGAAGTTTATTTAAAGTCAGTAGACCAAATGTTTAGAAAGCCGACAGTGTGCAGGACACCAGAACCACAGCAGCTGTGATCCGTCCTGTTTGGACCCGTCCTGCACACTGAAGAGGTCCAGAACCCCAGAATCCAAAAACCTGAGGTGATGGCGCCAACCGAAACCCTTTGACTCAGCGGAGAAGGTCACCAGGAACCTTCAGCAGGAACCAGGAACTAAACACAGTAGTTGATGGGCAGAATAAAACCAGCCCAAATGGATCCTGCTGCTCCATGTTCTGATGGCGGGTCTGAGTCCAGCTGCTTCTCACCTGTCTGGAGAGAGGCCACCCAGAGCCACAGCAGGCAGGAGACGCACAGCAGCATGTCTGCTTCTCAGGCTGCAGGATCCGTCTGCCGAGAGCTGCAGAACCACAGCCTCATCAGTCCCCTCCAACACACCTGTCTGATTGGACACACCTGCAGCAGCAGCCAGAGCCCAGTTCTGATCCGGATCAGGACTGGGAGCCAGACTGGAATCGAAACCCAAACTGGATCCTGGTCTTTCAGGCCCAAGAGTCAGAAATCATCCTGCCTCATTCTGAGCGGCGGTTGTTGATGAAAATCCCAGTAGATCAGCAGGTTCTGAAGAACTCGGACCGCCCTGTCTGGTACCAGCAACCAGTCCACATTTAAAGACTGAAATCACCTGCTTCCTGTTTCTGGTGCTCAGCTTTAACCTCAGCAAGTTGTCTTCACCACGAGTCGATGAATGCTAGTTACTGCGCGGTGATTGGAGTTCCTCCTGGACGGATGGATGGCTCATAGAAATAGATCAAGGAGACAGCACTTCTGCTTTGGGTTTCTGCTGCGGTTTTATTCTGAGACCCAGTTGAAGCTCAGCTCCTCTTCTGGTTCTGCTGGAGGTTCTCCTCCCTGTTAAAGGGGAGTTTTCCTCTCCACTGTCGCTTCATGCATGCTCAGTATGAGGGATTGCTGCAAAGCCATCAACAATGCAGACGACTGTCCACTGTGGCTCTACGCTCTTTCAGGAGGAGTGAATGCTGCTTGGAGAGACTTGATGCAACCTGCTGGGTTTCCTTAGAGAGGAAACTTTCTGACCAACCTGGAGGATCTGATGGAGTCTGACTCTGGAAAGAGCCTTGAGATGACGTGATGTTAATTGGAGCTATAGAAATAAAACTGAATTGTAATACAGATGCTCTTTTCACATGCTCTGTTTGTGTGATGCAAAACCCCAAAACGTCATAAAGGTCTGAGATTACCAGGAAACTGATCCAGATGATCATGACGAGTTTTTTCTTGCTGGGGAATATTCATGAGCAGGAATGAATCAAAACCAAAAATCCTCAGTCAGCCATACTTCTACATATTATTTTACATTCACACACTTTATCACAGCTGTTAAGAGTAAATAATTGTGATGAGGACAGATGTGACAGGCTGATCTTGTTGCTTTTATCATTTCTCCTGTTTTTCATTCGCTCTCAGAGGTTTACTCTTGTTTCAGTAGTGAATGTGAAATGATGCTTTGCTGCATCATTTTTATCTACAACAGTCAAATAAACTCCACAGATTCCTGTTTCTCTCCGACCAGGAGAGTCAGAAGACGCACACAATGGTTTAGTGTCGTTTCAGTGGCGAACACCTCCATGTGAAACTGTGCTTTGCTGCGTTTTTATTTGTCTGCAACAGTAAAAACCTCCAACGTTTCTTTATTTCTCCTCTCCCTGTCCGCCGCCGCTGAGGCCACAGCTCCTCTGGGCGCACCGAGCCGGACAGGAGGACCGAGAGGAGCTGCCTCCCTGACTCTTTAAGAACTGGAGAAACCTGTGAAACAGAAAAGTTAATAGGGTTCAAACTGCGGAGCAGACAAGGTCCAAAAAGCATGGATGAAAGAAATGAGCGGCCGTTCTCCACCTATCAGCTCATGACTTAGTTTGGTCCCCTGAGCGCAGAGCGCAGAGCGCGGAGCTCCGGTGCTGTAGGCCAGTCCCGGGCCTGTTGCTCCTCCCTGCTGCCAGCACCTCCTCCCCAGCGCTGACTCTCTCCTCCAGTGTCTCCGCACCCGCAGGAGAGGCGGCATGTCGTCCATCAGCTCCGTGATCCTGCAGGCCACCAGCTGCCTGTGCGGCGGCGGGGGGGCCATGCCGCTGCGGCAGCTGCAGCAGGAGCTGCAGGAGCGCTGCCAGCTCTCTGAGGGAGACTTCATCTACATGATCCAGGGCTGCCCGCAGCGCTTCCTGCTGGTCCCTGAGGGCCACTCCTACACGGTGGTGGGCCGCACCTCCCTGCGGCTCTGCACCCCCTACAGCCGCGGGGGTCACTGCGACGGAGGCTGCCAGCAGCTGCACCTGTGCAGGTTCTACGTCTTTGGGAACTGCAGGTTCGGGAAGGGCAGGTAAGCCGGGAGCTCCATGTTCGGGTCAGAAACTTTAAAGTCCTCGTTAAAAACCTGCTGGATGTTCGAAGGCGGGTTTCAAGAGAAAGTCCGGACCACTTCCGGTTCTGGTACCGGTTCTGCCTCTGAAGAGGCAAAGCGAAAGTTAAGGAAGGAGCTGAGCCCAGTTCCTGCTTTCAAACCGAGCCAGAACGTCTCTGCGGGTTCCGAGGATTTAAAGGTTTCACATATTTTACTGGGTCAACGGATAAAAACAGGATTTCTGCGCGACCCAATATTTCTACATGGGTTAGAAAACAGAACCCAGAAGGAAACACGCGTTACCGGACGACGTCACTCTGACGTCATGAAACCGAGAGCCTTCATGTGAGTTTTAGTTTCTAGAGAAACGAAACCTCAGACACCAGCGTCCTAATTGGGCCGAACCGGACCGATCTCCAGGTTATATGATGGCGCTTCTGTCAGAACCTTCTGGACATACCTGAAACTACAGTGGATTTGACATGGTTAGAAAAGAAAAAAGAAGGCAATATTAATCATAAACTGATATGATAGGAATATGTTAATAGTTATTATAGTTATATTCAAATATATACAGATGCATCTAAAAGTGTGAGTGATAGCCTGGGTATATGTTCCAGATTTCAATATGAAAGTAAATAGGAGAATAAATAATGAATTATCACTTTAATACAGGAGAATTATTAGCAATATTATTAGCATTACAATGGATAGAGGAAGTGAGACCATTAAGATCAATTATATGTTCAGATTCAAGTTCAGCTTTAATCAGTATACAAAATAATTTTTCGGAAAGTAGATTAAACATATTAATTGAAATACAGCAAATTTTATATCAAGTTCAAATGATGGGTATCAGTGTTACATTTATTTGGGTACCAGCACATATAGGGATTAAGGGAAATTAAATTGCAGATAAGATTGCTAAGGAAGCATAAAAAATAGAACTATTGATATGATGATTAACTTAAGTAAGACAGAAATTAAAAGTATCATTAAACAAAGAATGAAGGAAAGATGGCAAAAACAATGGGAAGAAGAAAGGAGAGGAAGATGGCTGTATAGGATTCAACGGAAAGTCGGAGAATTGAGGACAGCAGAAGGAAGCAGAAGAGAGGAAACAGTTATTTCAAGACTTAGATTTGGACACACAGGATTAAATAAAACACTATTCAAAATAGGGAAACATATGTCGGGCAAATGTGAATATTGTGGACAAGACGAAACAGTAGAACATGCAGTGATGTATCGTAAGAAATATGAAGAAGAAAGAAGGAATTTGGTTAGAGACCTTAATAAGGAGAAAGTTAAATTTGATGTGATAGATATTCTGCAGAAAAAGTCAAAAAATAAATGTTATTAATATTTATTAAAATATTTAATAATAGCAGGAATAATTAGGAGGATTTAGTATTTGTAAATGAATATTATAGATATAGATATATAGATATATAAATATAAGTATCTTTAGGAATAAGGCCATTTTGATCCACACTCCTCACCAGTTGGTGGCGGTAATGCACACCGAAAAGCTGTTTGCCAACCGCCAATAAACGGAAGAAGAAGAAGAAGAAGAAGAAGAAGAAGAAGAAGAAGAAGAACCTTCTGGACTCCTGAGTCCACATCTTTAAACTTCTCTCTGGGTCTGACCTCATCAAGAATCAGGAATATTTATTATTATTATGTCGCCATGATGATATTTGCAGACATCATGTTCAACACAACACGCCCTGAGAAACTAAAGGGTGCAAAGAGTCTTTAGACCTGAATTTAAATGTATTTAAATGTATTTACATGTCCGACATAGGTAGCAGACAGGTACAGGTAGAAGATAGGTAGCAGACAGGTACGGGTAGTAGACAGGTACAGGTAGTAGACAGGTACGGGTAGCAGACAGGTACGGGTAGCAGACAGGTACAGGTAGAAGATAGGTAGCAGACAGGTACGGGTAGTAGACAGGTACGGGTAGTAGACAGGTACGGGTAGCAGACAGGTACGGGTAGCAGACAGGTACAGGTAGCAGACAGGTACAGGTAGAAGATAGGTAGCAGACAGGTACGGGTAGTAGACAGGTACGGGTAGTAGACAGGTACGGGTAGCAGACAGGTACAGGTAGCAGACAGGTACAGGTAGAAGATAGGTAGCAGACAGGTATAGGTAGCAGACAGGTATAGGTAGCAGACAGGTACGGGTAGCAGACAGGTACAGGTAGCAGACAGGTACAGGTAGCAGACAGGTACAGGTAGAAGATAGGTAGCAGTCACCTTACAGAACCATACAAACTGTTGCTCAGATGTCCAAACGAATGCTCCCTGAGAAACTACAGGGTGCAAATTCACAGCAGCATGTTAGAGAGAGTAAATCAAGAAGCATGTTTGGAACCAGATTATGAACAGGGCTGCTGGTTTGATTCCCAGCAGGAGGCGATAGCTCTCACAGAATCACTAAATTTAATGTTCCTGCATCGTTTCCTGATGGAAGCGGCTCACACGGAGCACCTGGGTGGGATCTATGGCGATACGTCTGGCCCTGTTCTGGAACCGTGTCTAGGTCTTGTAGACAGTATCCCACAATCCCCTGTGCGGGCCCGTACCACGCTGTCCTGCTGAGACACTGGATCCCTTTGACTGTGGCTCTGTAAAAGTTTATTAGCAGCTTTCCTGGCTGTCTCAGGACTGCAGGCATGTCCAGGGTGGACACCACCAGTCCTCCTGCTACCCTGGAAGGACAGGCCGGCTTAGAGCATGGATGGATGGTACATAGAAAAGTACATTTTACTATTCAATGGTAAAACATAAAGTTTCAGCCTGTTATAATAATCTAGATATTTATTAGCTTGTTTGTTTGCCCCTTGTAAATGTTTCATCAAATCCAGAGAATTCTGTTATCTTCACCATTATCAGATAATCCAGTAATAACGACGGTGGAACCCCAGCCAGAGCTCCAGTGTGCTAAAACCAGAATGTTGTCTTTGTTCTCCTCAGGAAGCTGTGTAAACTGTCCCACGACGTTTGGTCGGATCATAATTTCAGGTTGCTGAGAGAGTACACGTTGCACGAGCTGAAGGAGAACAAGCTGTTCCTGCTGCTGCTGCAGAACGACCCACAGCTGCTGCCTGAGGTAACCTCCACACTGGATTAGCTGAGTACCCTAGACAAACCACCGTGTATGGGTTTGGACCGGTCCTGGTCTGGTTCACGGGGATGTTCTGATGTGGGTGTAGACCTTTTCACATGCAGACCTGTAATGGGGCTGTATGACCAGAGGTACCAGCGCCTCAGCTGTGGGGTGATGGTTCAGCTAGTTACCAATGAGTGAAGCTCTGCCGTTAAGGTCATTAATAGAGCAGGTAGGGTCCCAGATGGGCCCGTCACTAATAAGGCCATAAGGGTCACTAATGGGGCCATTAAGGTAATTAATAGGGCCATTAGGTCATTAATAGGGCTTTTTGCACTATTAAAAGTGCCATTAGGTCACTAATAAGGCCATTAGGTCACTAATAAGGCCATTAGGTCACTAATAGGTCGTTTGGGTCACTAATAGGGCCATTAGGTCACTAATAGGGCCATTAGGTCATTAATAGGGCCATTAGGTCACTAATAGGTCGTTTGGATCACTAATAGGGCCATCAGGGTCACTAATAGGGCCATTAGGTCATTAATGGGGCCATTAGGTCACTAATAGGGCCATTAGGTCATTAATAAGGCCATTAGGTCACTAATAGGTCGTTTGGATCACTAATAGGGCCATTAGGTCACTAATAGGGCCATTAGGTCATTAATAGGGCCATTAAGTCACTAATAGGTCGTTTGGATCACTAATAGGGCCATTAGGTCACTAATAGGGCCATTAGGTCATTAATAAGGCCATTAGGTCACTAATAGGGCCATTAGGTCATTAATAGGGCCATTAGGTCACTAATAGGTCGTTTGGATCACTAATAGGGCCATTAGGTCACTAATAGGGCCATTAGGTCATTAATAGGGCCATTAGGTCACTAATAGGGCCATTAGGTCATTAATAAGGCCATTAGGTCACTAATAGGGCCATTAGGTCATTAATAGTGCTTTTTGCCCTATTAAAAGTGCCATTAGGTCACTAATAGGTCATTTGGATCACTAATAGGGCCATCAGGGTCACTAATAGGGCCATTAGGTCACTAATAGGGCCATTAGGTCATTAATAGGGCCATTAGGTCACTAATATGGCCATTAGGTCATTAATAAGGCCATTAGGTCACTAATAGGTCGTTTGGGTCACTAATAGGGCCATTAGGTCATTAATAAGGCCATTAGGTCACTAATAGGTCGTTTGGGTCACTAATAGGGCCATTAGGTCATTAATAAGGCCATTAGGTCACTAATAGGTCGTTTAGGTCACTAATAGGGCCATTAGGTCATTAATAAGGCCATTAGGTCACTAATATGGCCATTAGGTCATTAATAAGGCCATTAGGTCACTAATAGGTCGTTTGGGTCACTAATAGGGCCATTAGGTCATTAATAAGGCCATTAGGTCACTAATAGGTCGTTTGGGTCATTAATAGGGCCATTAGGTCACTTAAGGCCCATTCATACCTCACGTAAAAGACGGATACGGATACGTGTGGAGTGTTTCATACGTTCTAACCGTCGATTTCGTCCGTACTTTGACACGAAAATTGGGAGCTTACGCTTACGGACGCAACGGATCAATACGGAGCAATACTACCGGAAACGGTGGGGGCGCTATTGAGTTTGTAGTACAAAATGTCAACAAAACCACGAAGAAGGTTGTAATTCTGGGTTTTAAACAATGGCGGGATTCGAGGAACAACTTGCGGAGCTTGTCCGCAACTACCCACACATATGATGTGTCGTGTCCGGGGCACAGGGACAAACAAAAAGTTTACTTAAGGAGCAAATACAACAAAATCACGTCTTGGACCGTCGCCATGTTTGATCAGTGACAAATCATTGGCGCCCAGCACTGCCACCTAGAGGACATATTGGTTATTGCGCACCTCAACGGACGGAGGTATGAAGGAGTCAACGGATAGAACGTACGGACAGAAATACGGACGTGTAGGCCAAACGTAGGGTATGAATGGGCCTTAATAGGGCCATCAGGGTCACTAATAGGGCCATCAGGGTCACTAATAGGGCCAAATAGTCACTAATAGGGCCATTAGGTCATTAATAGTGCTTTTTGCCCTATTAAAAGTGCCATTAGGTCACTAATAGGTCGTTTGGGTCACTAATAGGGCCATCAGGGTCACTAATAGGGCCATTAGGTCACTAATAGGGCCATTAGGTCATTAATAGGGCCATTAGGTCACTAATAGGGCCATTAGGTCATTAATAAGGCCATTAGGTCACTAATAGGTCGTTTGGGTCACTAATAGGGCCATTAGGTCACTAATAGGTCGTTTGGGTCACTAATAGGGCCATTAGGTCACTAATAGGGCCATTAGGTCATTAATAAGGCCATTAGGTCACTAATAGGTCGTTTGGGTCATTAATAAGGCCATTAGGTCACTAATAGGGCCATTAGGTCATTAATAAGGCCATTAGGTCACTAATAGGTCGTTTGGGTCATTAATAAGGCCATTAGGTCACTAATAGGTCGTTTGGGTCACTAATAGGGCCATTAGGTCACTAATAGGGCCATTAGGTCATTAATAGTGCTTTTTGCCCTATTAAAAGTGCCATTAGGTCACTAATAGGTCGTTTGGGTCACTAATAGGGCCATCAGGGTCACTAATAGGGCCATTAGGTCATTAATAGGGCCATTAGGTCACTAATAGGGCCATTAGGTCATTAATAGGGCCATTAGGTCATTAATAGTGCTTTTTGCCCTACTAAAAGTGCCATTAGGTCACTAATAGGTCGTTTGGGTCACTAATAGGGCCATTAGGTCACTAATAGGTCGTTTGGGTCACTAATAGGGCCATTAGGTCACTAATAGGTCGTTTGGGTCACTAATAGGGCCATCAGGGTCACTAATAGGGCCATTAGGTCACTAATAGGGCCATTAGGTCACTAATAGGGCCATCAGGGTCACTAATAGGGCCATCAGGGTCACTAATAGGGCCATTAGGTCACTAATAGGGCCATTGGGTCACTAATAGGGCCATTAGGTCACTAATAGGTCGTTTGGGTCACTAATAGGGCCATCAGGGTCACTAATAGGGCCATTAGGTCACTAATAGGGCCATTGGGTCACTAATAGGGCCATTAGGTCACTAATAGGTCGTTTGGGTCACTAATAGGGCCATCAGGGTCACTAATAGGGCCATTAGGTCATTAATAGGGCCATTAGGTCACTAATAGGGCCATTAGGTCATTAATAGGGCCATTAGGTCACTAATAGGGCCATTAGGTCAATAGAGCAATTAAGGTCATCTGAGCAACTCACCTACCTTCTATTCAGCTCAATGTTTGGGTCATTGTATCTTGACAATTTAAACATGTTAATGATGTAAGATGATGAGTCACATGTCACAAGGTGTGTTTGACTGAAAATCTACCTGGGGAGACGAGTCGGGGCTGCAGAGCACGTGCTAGAGGGACGGAACATGAGTCCACCTCCTCTGCCTAGTGTTGGTTTCAGGTCTGAAGAAGTCTTTTGCAGGATAGGTAAAATGTCTTGAAGGCCTTCTGCTTAAGCTCTTAGGACTATCATGTTCTGGGTAATTCACATTTCCTGTTTTATTTTGAAAAGCTATGACTTATGCTGTCTGTCTGTTCTGTCGTCCATCTCAGTTTATCTGTGAAGACGTCCCAGAGACAGTCTGTTCAGGTTAACGTCCAAACTGTCCAAATGGGACCAAAAATGGAGATTCTTTTGACTAAAACTAAACCGTATCCAACAAGTTTGGAGTCGTTCATGGGCCCAGCTCCTGCCAACAAACAGCTGACGCTACAAAGAGCGTTCATGCTTCTGCTTGACGTGTTGGAACCAGTGGGACCAGTTTTCCTGGCCTGGCCTGCCTGGATGGATGGAAGGGAGGAGGACACGACTAATCCTGGAGGCAAAATCAAGAGAATCCAAGACCAGGAGCAATATTTGAATAACCAAATAATAAAATTAATAAGTAAATAAATGTATTAAATAAATAAATAAACTAAGCAGATCTCACACAAGGGATCCTAGGCAGGTAAAGTAAAACTCTTTATTGTTCCCCACATGTTAAAATCATTTTTGTCTAATTTCCTTTTGGACTTATACAGTTGAACTGAACTGAACTGAACTGAACTGAAGATCCATGAACCGGGTTTGAATCAGGAACAGGTTCATATGAGACCAGTTGTTAGATTTTGTCTTCATTGACTATAATACAGCTTCAGTGACAGCAGTAACGTTCCAGTCCAGTTTGGATCTCCATCAGAACCAACATTTAACCGAGATACAGGAAACGTTACCTGACCCAGTTATAGTTCTGATCCCTTCTCATGCTCTTCCACCAAATGATAGTTCTGACCTGATGAAATATTCAGAACCTTCTGGATTTAACGAGTTTCTCCATCCTACCGTAGCTGTGTCTGTCTCCTGCTGACCAGCGGCTCCATCCTAATACCTCCATCGGGTCAGGACTCCTTAGCCAGAGCGGACGTGGGTCAGCGGTGGCCATGATCAGAGTGTCTGAATAGTCAGTGAGGAAGGAGGCAGGAAAAGGAGCCTGAATGCTTCCTCTCACAGCTCCTTTAGCCTAGGAACCTCACAACGTCTCTTACCGCCGCTAACCCTAGACGTATCAGCCCGCCTCACGGAAATTAAGTCTGGAGAGAAGAGAGCGCCATTTGTAAGTAGCACTATTTACTCTTTCACGTGTTACAGGACCTCTTGGTCGTCCATGTGGAGTTTGGCCGTCTCCACCTTTGTTGTCTTCAGCAGATCCGATAGATGGTGGAACAGCTGACGCACCTTCATGTATTCTGGTTTGTGTAATGAGAGCTTCAGTCATTCGCTACATTTGCCTAACTTGCGTGTTTTATAGCAATAGACCCGGATTTTTCTAAAATCCTCCATGTTTTTGTTGCGTAATGACGTCAGAGTTAAAGGCTGTATGAGGTCGGCACAGCAGTCCGAAGCTCCTTCCCTCCCTGATAGAGTTCTGTTGACCCATGAAAGGTCCAGGAACTAGGAGCTAGGAGCTAGGAGCTAGGAGGTGTGATTAAGGGTATTCGGATGGAGCCACTGTGTCTCCCACTGCTGGAGGACTTCCTGTTTTCTGTCCAATCAGAGTCCAGAGTGCAGCAAGACACGCCCACACTCTCATTTACTCCCAGTAGATTTCATCTCTGGGTGGTTCTGTAGAAACTGGACCCGAAGGTTCTGTTTTACCTGTCAGTTCTCCTGCATTAAGCACTATAGAACCTTCTGGTTCTCATGGTTCAGGTGTTTATGTACGACCAGTATTTCTCACACAGTGATGTTTTGTCTGAGGCTAAGATGATTGTCTGGTTAGAACCGTGGTGCTGATGGAGGGAATCGCCGTAGTAACCAGTGACACAGCAGCATGGTTCCTACGCCCATCCATCATGGCCGCCTCCGGTAGACGCCGCGTTTTTAGCAGTCATGGCGTCTGAATGGAACCTGGACACCGAGCTCAAATTCACTATTTTAGCTTCTAAAGAAACTTAACGGCAACAGGAAGACTTAAATAAATCCAACATGTGCCCTTCAAAATAAAAGTCTGTGACCGTTGTATTTTCAGACTGCGGGTGCATTGGTACACCAGAGAATAAATGTAGTTATTATAAAATGAGGTTAGTTTAGAATCGGTGTGAACACCATCGCCCTGATCACCGCCGGCTCTTCCTCAGGTGTGTTGCTACTACAACAAAGGCCCCGCCCCCCACGGCCGCTGCAGCTTCCAGGACTCCTGCGGCAAGGTTCACCTGTGTCAGCACTTCGTTCAGGGAGACTGCAAGTTTGGACAGAAGTGCAAGCGACAGCACGCCATCGACCAGCACGCTCAGAACATCCTGGAGCAGAGAGGACTGAGCAGGGAGATCATCGCAGATCTGCCCACCATCTACAGGAACGTCCACCACCTGAGCGCCGCCGCCGCCGCCGCCGCTGCGTCACCTGCTGCTGCGTCACCTGCTGCAGACAGTGAGCTGAAACAGATTTGTTTTAAATATATCTAGAAAATAATGTAGGAAAACACATAATTATATAAAAAACAGTCCCATGAAATGTGACAAAATGTTGTTTAGCAACAGAAATGACCTAAACCTGTGAAAACCGCGAGAGAGAAGTGGTATAAAACCAGCAACCCCGTCGTCTTAACGGCAGAAAACCCGCTGCAGTAAACAGACTTTGTTTTTTTGCCGGTTCTTGTCAGGTGAGGAGATGTTCTTTGTGTTTTTGTCTCTCAGAAACAGGTTCTGCTTGGTTCTGTAAAGCAGCCCAGACGGACGAGACAGAGGAGATCTGTCTGCACTTCCTCAGGAACACCTGCCGCTTCCAAGGTGAGCTCACCTCTGCCGACATCTGCCCAGCAGGAGCATCAGGCTGCACAGAGTACATGTTAGGGCTGAAGTTCTGCAGCTTTCATGTTTTTGCGTAGAAAAGTGCCGCCGGGTTCACTTCCACCTTCCCTATAAGTGGGAGGTCCATGACGGCAGCTTCTGGTCAGATCTGGAGAACATGGAGGAGGTGGAACGGGATTACTGCGACCCAGAAAAGACTCACAGGTGAGACGGGTCGGCTCAGGTCAGTGTGGCTTCATGAAGCCTTCTCTGAACATCTCTCCTTCTCCAGCTCAGATTACCAGCAGGTGGACTTTGTGACCATGACCTTGGAGTCCATGCCCGTCCGCCGTCTCTCCACGGTGTCCGGGGTGGCGAAGCCGCCCCACTACAGCCTGACCACTCGGTGGCTGTGGTACTACAGGGGGGACCGGGGAGACTGGGTGGAGTACGGACAGCCGGTGGGTGGAACCCGAGGTTCTGGGAGGATCTCAGGTTGCTCCCAGATTCTGATATCATGTCATGGTTCTGTCAGGATGAGAAGCAGCTATCAACATCGGTGACATCCCAGACTCTGGAGGAGGCCTTTCTGTCTGGAAAAACGTCTGAAGTGCAAATGATCAAAGGCCAGAGGGTTTACGTCATCTCCTTCAAAGGTAGCATCAGCCGTCCACTGCTACCTCACCTGCTTCTGCCTCTCAGGTAGTCTGGAGCAGCGATGTTAGGAGTAGTGAGGAGGACTTTCAGCGAGCCTAAGGCCCGGTCTCAGCACTCACACTAAACCTACGTACCTCTATGAAATGTGCTCGAGTGCGCAGTTTACAAGCCGGCATAACATGGAGAATTGGGACAGTAGGGGTTACATCGTGGAATCGCCTCTCTGTGTCATAACTGAGACACCCAAAATCTCAGGACTGTCACGTTTTTTGCCATCTTTACTGCTAAAAATGATTAAAATTGCAACAAGCGACTGTTTTGAGGGGAATAAAGTACAGGAACCAAAATCTGAGAGGATTGAGCAGAGCATGAGAAATTAATGGAAAATAATATTGTTAAATATATACATAAACTAAATATGAAATAACAAAAAAATATATCATTCATGATAGCACCTTGATGTGACTTTTTGTTACAGAAAATGAGTCATTTCATATTTTCATAACCATTTCTTTGTCTTTTTTACAACTTCACCAACAGCTGCTGTGAGGTAAAAAAAGATCAACATGGCAGACAGGAAGTATAACTGGTTGCTTGTTCAGATAAAACAAAGTCAATAAATAGACGTGCAAAACATCACCTGGTGCTTAAAGACGTTATAAGATGCAAATACACCAAAGAAATTCAAGAAAGCGGATAGAATAAAATTAAACCGGCTGATACTCTTTGAGGAAATTTCACTTTTATGAGTAAAAATAACTACCATGTTTGTTTTAAGGTGGCAGTATAATTTTAGGTCTTTTTTAGATCAAATATCTTCACCTTGTGGCTCAAAACGTCACATGCATCAATGAATTGTGGGTAATACACTTCAGTGAAGTCCGCATCAATGTGGACTTCACCAAAGTGTGGATCGAGGACGCAAAGGGGGCGAAACACCGCTCTGGAGAAGCAGGACACACTGCGCCCTCACAGCCTCGGCGGGATCGCACACTTCAGGGGCGCAAGGCTGGAAGAGCGGATGGTGGAAACAGAGAGAGCTGATTGGCTGAGCCTCCACCTGACCAGAGAGAGCTGATTAATCATTAATCTGTAGATTACATAAACTGACGGGTTACCACCAAATTCCACATCCTCCGTGATCGCTCCGTTCCGTTCACATACGTGTGACGGAGCTGCTACGTTGTTATTTTTATTAATGAGAACCGTCCCACATTCTGATGTATAAATGAAAGGATCATCAGCATATAAACATATTTTGGTGGACTGTAGTCTCTGTTCTAGAGTCTTTGGAAAGGACTAAATAAATGGAGCGTAACACAGATCATTGGGGAACTCTAAGGTTTGTTGTCAGAAGCTCTGATGGTTCCGTCTTCTGCTCCGCAGACATGTACCAGAGGAACCCCAAACACAAAACAAAGAGGAGAGTCTGCCGTCGCCCTCGCTTCGTCTCCAAGGCTGAGGTGGACAAGCTGGTGGCTCATGGACGCAAATGCTGCGGATGATTTCCTCAGCTCTGTTTTCTGCTTTCAGGTTGTCTGTAACTGTGGATCTGATGGAGCTGGAGCTCCGCGTGACAATCACACCACCAGACAGGAAGCTAACTTCTAGATTTTTATTGCTTTTAACCACAGAAAAGCGCTTAGCGTTTACCTTTAGCCTCAGCAGGTATCTTTAAGAATGTGGTATTTTTATTTTCAGACTAAGTAGACCCACAGTTTGTTGTGTTAACAGAATCACCAGTCTGCTCTGTTTCCCAGCAGCAGCTGGTGCCTCAGTTTATTTAGGGTTTCAGGGATTTGTTCTGGGCTGGTGGTCCTACGCCACAGGCGGAGCTTTTCTCCATCACTTAGAGACTCAGATGGTTCTTCAGAAAGCATGAAGACAGGACGTCCGACTGGGCTTCAGGTGTGGAACCACCTGATGGGTTCCAGTGGGCATCAACCTGCTTCGTTGAACCTGGAGACGGCTGTTACTGATGGCTGTAATGTCTGCGTCACGTTTCCTCGCCTCCTAAAGCACTTTGTGAATGAAACTGCACTGTATGCACTTCCTGTACATGCTGCGCTTCTCTTATCTGTACCATTATTTTGTCTTTTTTCATGAGAAATGTGCTCTTATTGCTCTTTGCACTCTTCACTGCCTTCTGTAACGTGTTTGATGTGAACATGGTGTGTCAAACATCCACTGATTTATTGTAAATTTCTCTGTTTACTCAGTAAAACGTTGGATTTTCTGTTGTGTCCCGTCTGACTGTCTGGCAGAGCGAGTCCATTCCGGGGAAATCCTCTGGTTCTGAGTACAGGTTTACTTTCTAACAGAACTCCCAGCAGCAGCAGCAGCAGCATCACAGTGGAGCTGATCTATTTCATAACGAAACAGCGCCCCCTGTCGGCAGGAATCTACAGAACCTTTACATTTACCATCAGTCTGAAAGAATTTCCATTTTTAACAAAATTTTAAATAGATTTTTGAACTTAAACTGAACAGAAGAGCCTCACAGCTGCTGCAGAGCTCGTCAACATTCACCAAGAACGTCCAGATCTGCTCAGACTCCTGTTTCATCCAATGTTTCAGTCCACGATGGCGGTTCTGTGGGTTTAATCTGGGAGTCCTGGTCAGGCCAGAGCTGTCCGGATAGACCCGTCCTCCTCCTGGTTAAAGGGGCCAGTGGTCCAGGGCCCCTTCTGAAGCAAGAGGTCAACCCCTCCATAGAAAATGCACAGAACACCAGAATTTAATCACTTTCTTTTCTAAGGGTGTGAATATCACCAGAGAACCCAGCTGGAACCGTTCTACCTGGTTCTGATGGACTTGCTCTGGTCCAACTTACTGCGCAGATGACAACGCTGTTGTCCTGCAGATGTTTCTGCAGGGTCTCCCCGTGCATGCATGGTTTTGTCTGGGTTCTCCAGCTCCTCCCACTGTGTAGAAATGTGTTCTGTTTTCTGGCCGGTTGGGTCTGTGATGAACTGGTGCTGGCCGGGTTGGACCGGGCCTGCTGGATCACAGCGGAGGAGGAAATGTGAAGCTGAGGAGGACCTCCAGAAGCATCTCTGATGATGCTGATGACACTCTGACCAACATCTGATGGCGACGCAGCAGCTTCTGCTTGTAGTGACCGACGCGTCCCAGCAGGCGGCGCTGCTGCTGCGCGCAAAGGTTCTGGAGTCAATAGGTTTACATTCATTTTCTAGTTCTGCTGAAGAAACTGATGAAATCAAATAAGCGGGGTGTGAAACAAATATCCTGGTCCTGGACCTGGGTCCGGTTCCTCCAGGACTGATTGGGCCTGAGTCCGGTTCCTGACTGATCCTGGACCTGCCTGTGGTTCTCTCTGGATAATCGCGTCAGAACCCGAGCTGGACATTTTCCTGGGCTCTGATTGGTTCTCCTGCTCAGCTTTACAAGCTGCAGCTTCTCTAAAAATATCCGGAACCGGGGTCCGGGGTTCTGGGCGGCCCCGCCCCCTGGCCCGCCGCGGACCAATCACCTGCAGCCTGGCTCTCTGCGGGACTGGATGGGTCTGGTCATGGTGGGGGTCATTCCTGGGAGTCCGGCACAGTGACGCGGAGCTCCTTAAACCTCCGGGTCTCCTGGACCCAGCCTCAGTCAGTCCGGGTCACAGTCCCGCAGCAAGCGCCGCTTCATCCGAACCAACCGAACTTTTGTGGGATCCTCCCCGCGGGCCGGACCTCTGCTTGTGGACCCTCTGATCCTGGCTCTGCCCCCTCCGATATAAAAGCAGCAGCATGATGAAGAACAGCGGCTTCCTGGAGCCGCAGCAGCTCTTCTTCCACGGCCCCGCGGAGGAAGAGGAGGAGGAGGAGGAGGAGATGCCGGCCACCGAGAAGGACCTGGCCGAGGATGCGCCCTGGAAGAAGATCCAGCAGAACACCTTCACCAGGTGGTGCAACGAGCACCTGAAGGTGCTCAACAGGCGGATCACGGACCTGCAGAAGGACCTGAGCGACGGGCTGAAGCTGATCGGGTTGCTGGAGGTGCTGAGCCAGAAGAAGATGTACAGGAAGTATCACCTGAGACCCAACTTCCGTCAGATGAAGCTGGAGAACGTCTCTGTGGCGCTGGAGTTCCTGGAGAGGGAGCACATCCGGCTGGTCTCCATCGGTAAGAGGTTCCGCCCGGGCTGGGAGCTCCATGTGGTTCTGAGGGACAGGCCAGGTGTGAGGAGACCTGACCTGGTTCCACGACGGCCTGCTGGGGTTCTTTAAAGGCTGCGACTCATGAAGAGGTTCTGAATGAAAATCTAGAAGGTTCTATGGGGGTTTCAGAAGTTAGCTGTTAGGATGCAGATAGAGGTCCAGCTGGATCTTTAGCAGTTCCTCGGTCTCCAGGCCGGTCAGAGGAACATCACACAGGAACCTGAGCAACCTTGAAGTAGCATCAAGGCACTTTTAGATCCTCAGATGTTCCAGGAGCTTCTGGGTTGTTGTGAAACTCCTCTAAAGCTTTCAGTTGCTTTGGAGGAGAAATGAGATGTTTGTGGATGTTCCTCAGAGCCGTAGAGGTGCGTTCCTGATGTTTGAGCTGCTCAAGCAGAATTGTGGATGAAATGGAGAACATCTTCAGATCTTTGGGTTCTTATCCTGCAGGTTGAGGTTTTAGGACATGGAATGTTTTTAAAGGCGTCACTCTGGACGTTCAGCAGATAAACGTTTGAAGGTTCTAGTTCTTCAAAGACCCAGTCCAGTTCTAGAAGGTCATGGAGGAGTCAGATGTCCCTTTACATATTTTAGGGGGATTCAAGAGACTATGAAGATGTTTTAAAGGTGTTGAAAATGTTCTGGTTCTGTTTCTGTTCTTTAGGCGGAACGTCTCTTAGCGAGGTTTCCAGAGAAGATGAGTTCCTGGAGATGATGTTCTCTAGAAGGCTCTAGAAGCTGGAGGTCAGTTAGGCCGTAGAGTTGTTGGAGCATTTGTGGGTCTGCAGCCTCAGCTGCTGGTTCTGGTCCTGCCTGCAGCACCTCCTGCAGCACCTCCTGCAGCACCTCCTGCCGGTGCGCTCTCAGGCATCTCAGGAGGTTTCCAGAACCAGCGGACGGACCTGAAGCTGCTGGACGGAGCGCTTCATTCACGGGGCTCCAGACGGAGCTGCAGGCCGGCGGGGGCCGAGGTGATTGATGGCAGGACAGCTGAGCTCCGCCACGTCTGCTCAGACAGCTGCTGGAAATAGACGCAGGGAGGAGACCCCCGAGGGGTCCGCAGGGCTGGCCCCAGCTGCTGGGGGCCCAGGGACCACGGCCTGCTGGGCCCCTCATGGTTACAAATAGAAGCCAGGGTCCGGTTGCTTTTTAAGGCTCCGTCTGGTCAATCTGAAATAATCTCAAAGTTTTTATTTAGCTCCTAAAACGGCTGGGAGGATTCTCTCTTTGTCTGTTTTATCTGGTTTGTATCTGGATTCATGTTTGATTCCAGATTTTCTTGTTCTGGTGGCAGAAAATCTCCAAAACCTTCATTTTTCCATCAGTTTGGATTTAGATTCTTTCCTCCTTGGTTTTCTCTTAGTCTTTTATCTTTTCTTATTATTAGTTTGATCTCCTTGAATTTAAAGTTTCAGGGTTTATGGTTGTTTGGCTTTGTTTCAGGACATTTAGGGTTTTTCTTTTCTCAGGATCTGCTCATCTCTACGTTTCTGATTTCTCTTCCTTTCTGGGGGGTTTCATTGTTTCTGGAGTCTCGTGTTTCCTTGTTAGTCTGAGGTGTTTGAACCTTTCAGGAGTTCTGTTGTTTTATTCTAGATGTTTCGCTGGTTTATCGGTTCTTGTTTTATGATCTGGATCCATTAAGTTCTGCCCAGTTTTCCAGAGTTCTAGCAGAGATCCCAGTGTGAAGGTCCATTCTTGTATTTTCTAATTCTGTCTCTACGTGTTTGTCTGTCAGTGTAATGGTTGCCATGTGTTGCAGCAGTCAGCTCTCAGGAATGTCCATCTGAAGCCAGACCCCCCCCCCCCCCCCCACACACACACACACACACACACACGCTGCTTATTTTGGAGCTGTGACTCCTGGGACTTCCTGTGAAACTTCAGGTTGGATCTGTCAGGAGCTGACCAGGAACTGACAACTGATCCTGGAGCTGCTTGACCTTTCATCAGGGGTTCTGTGTTCTGCTCAACAGTGGTTCCCATATCCAACAGTCATGGTGTGAGAGGCGGGGTCCACGCTGGACATGTGTCTGTCCCGCAGAGACACACGGGGGAGACAGTCATGCATGGACTTTGACCTCAGGACCAATTAACCCAATAATCCAGTTTTTGAGCTGGAGAGAAGCCACACAGACTGGAGGAAACATGAAAGCTCCAGCTGAGAGGCCAGGATTCGAACCCAAGACCTTCTCGCTGGCAGGGAACAGTGCTAACCACCAGGAAGCCGGGTCACTTTGGATCTTTGAGGCCTTCACTGATTAAAATCAATCTTTTTCATCAGGTTCCAACATCTTCATCAGTTGACAGATCAGCTCCACAGGATGATCCAGTTTATCCTGTTTCCACTGAACTTTTCCTGTCAGCAGATCGTGAAAAATTAGTCCATCTCCAGCAGACCCAGTTTAGGTTGATCCCCTTCCTAAAGCAGTCCTAGAACTGTCCCTGGTTCCAGCAGCAGTTCTCTCCGAGACCTTAAGCGTCCAGCAGCAGTTGGACGCTTAAGGTCTGGAGGCTCGTTAAGTTCTGAAGGCTCGTTAAGGTCTGGAGGCTCGTTAAGTTCTGAAGGCTCGTTAAGGTCTGGAGGCTCGTTAAGGTCTGGAGGCTCGTTAAAGTCTGTGTTAGCTGCAGACCCAGGCTGGTGGAAGTATTTGTTTTAGGAATGTAAATTCAAGGCTGACTGGATCATTTCTGCCTTGTACTGGTTCTGAAACATGCAGGTGTTGATAACTGCAGAACCATCAGTAAATGTCTGCGGCTGTTTAACCAGCAGTCTGGAGTCAGACGTGGATTCCTGAAACGTCTAACTGAGGAGCCTCCAGGAGGGAAGCTCCATTTTTTGGACCAAAGGTTGGAGAAAAGCTCGTTTCTGTCTTCTGAAGCAGAGCTGACATGAGTTTGTTTTATTTATTTTGCTTTAATTTTATGCATAGGTTTAGTTTATAACAGAAATTGGCAAATAAGTAAATGACATGTACAACAACATAAACAGTTTAATTTTTAACATAGGTTTAACATTATATTTCATTACATCACCGCTGCCAATTTCACTGCTTCCTGAGATCTAGAACTTTGTGTTCCACGGTTCCACGATCTATCGGCTCTCATTTGCTGAGGACCCCACAGGTGGAGGCGGCCTGTGATCCACATGATGACCAACAGGTGGTGAAACGTCTCCTTACTAGTGGCGCTCGCTTCTCTCCAACGTTAGCCTCAGCGAGAAGGGCTGTGCTGATACGTCATGTCACGCAAAGGATTGTCGGAGTCCTCACAGCTCCTAACGAGGTTCCTAGGTTCCTTTTCCTACCTCCTTCCTTCCTGACTGCAGCATTAGACCTTTGCAGCCCTGCTCCCAGTGAGCGTGTGTCCTGTTATGGGCTGGAGACCGTCCAGGGTAGAGCGCTCCTCTGATGAGGCATGCATGGGGAGAAGAGGCTAAACCCTGCAGAGGAGCCCCAGGCCGGGAACCTGGACCTTCCTGCTGCAAGGCCGTAGTGTTGGTTTTTCTAAATGTAGTGAATATTATTTTATTTGCAGCATCAGAAACTCTAATTATCTAATTGCATCGTTTGGGATTTAAAACAACTTTTGCCTTTTCTCCTCCAGGCTTGATTTAGTATTTTCCACAATTGAGGTCATCTCTTCGTCTGCATCTAGCAGGCCTCCCTCATGGAGCACCCCGGTGCCGCCACCGGTGCCGCCGCCACCCCAGTGCCACCGCCCCAGTGCCGCCGCCCCAGTGCCGCCGCCCCGGTGCCGCCGCCACGGTGCCGGTGGCCTCCAGGGCGGCGCTGAAGCTCCAAGCTGGTCGCCGCTGAAGGGTCGTCTCAGCTGCTGCAGAGACACTCGTCCAACGTCTTTTGGACGGGACGTCGTTAGCAGCAGTTGTCGGCCGCCTGCAGAGCCGAGTCCAAACGGGTCAGCTGCTGAACAGATGCAGCTGCAGGGAAGGACCATAAATTATTAAAGGTTCTCCTCAGAACCGGTCCCGCGGGTCCTTCTGTTATTAGAACATGGATCGGACCGTCCAGGAACAATGAGTCCAGTGACCCGCTGGGCTGCTGGACTTGTTCTGGTCTTTCTGGACTTCCTGCCTAAAGATGATCCGATTAGGAGGATAAAACCGCTGATGGTACCGATCCCAGGGATGATTGGATCTCTCAGCTCGCATTGCTTTAGTGTCAGCGAGGCAGACGGGGATGAGACCACAGACGGAACCAGGGATAGAACCAGAGACAGAACCAAAGACAGAACCAGAGACAGAACCAAAGACAGAACCAGAGACGGAACCAGAGACAGCAGCAGGTGACTGGGTCGGGACCACAGGCCGTCCCAAACCTGCAGCCTGGCAGCCGTGGCCTTCAGGAGGCTGTAAGCATGTCGGCGTGTTTTAGCAGGAGGACCTGAGGAGGACGAGGCAGGAGGACCTGAGGAGGACGAGGCAGGAGGACCTGAGGAGGACGAGGCAGGAGGACGAGGCAGGAGGACCTGAGGAGGACGAGGCAGGAGGACGAGGCAGGAGGACCTGAGGAGGACGAGGCAGGAGGACGAGGCAGGAGGACCTGAGGAGGACGAGGCAGGAGGACGAGGCAGGAGGACCTGAGGAGGACGAGGCAGGAGGACCTGAGGAGGACGAGGCAGGAGGACCTGAGGAGGACGAGGCAGTAGCGTCCTGCTGCCTCGTCCTCCTCAGGTCCTCCGGCAGCAGATCTGCTGACTCTCACGCTGCCGCTCAGCAAACAAAGGGTCCATTCACACGGCGCCCCACTCCCACTCTGAGACACTCTCATGATCTCTGGGGGGGGGGGGGGGGCAGCTGCGGTCACAGTTGCTGCAGCAGATGGACGAACATCACAGACCAGCTCTGATTGGTCGGTTTGGTTCCGAGCAGACCTGCTGCTCCAGAATGTGCGAACAGGAAGTGACGAGCAGACGAGGTCCAGAAGGCGAAGCTGACCCATTCCTGGGAAAGATCCCAGAACCACTACAGAGTTCTGGTGCTGTGGCGCTCCTAAAGGGTCGGTCCCGGTCCGGTTCTGTCATGTCCTGTCTGGGTTCCATCATTAGCCTGTACAAAGAGAACCTAAAGAACCACTGGGCCTTTACAGAACCAAAACAGAACCTGGGCCAGTTCATCTTATGGCAGAGCTGTGATCAGAACCCTCGGTGTGGGATCTGATGACAAGGATATAATGATTGTAAGTTCTGGATGTTCTGGTTCCAGTTCTTCTATATTTATAAAGGAGTCCAAACTACCTGATTTAATGTTTTAGAACTTCTATATTTGTTCTTATGATGGCTGTTTCTGGGTTTGGTTCTGGTTTGAAATGAACATCAAATGTGCTGCTGAGTGGGTTCTGGTGAGTTGGGTCACTGGGTTCTGGTTATGCAGGAACATGTTCTTCGTGCTCCTTGATAAACTTCCATGTGGGTTCTAAAGTGAGATCCAGGAGGGCTGGAGCAGACGTTGGAAGACCCGCCCCGCAAAGAGGTCCGTCTGCAAATACCCAGAACCAAGAAGAACCACTGATGACTCCGGTCAGAACCAGAGAGAGTTTCAGAACATAAACATTAGAAAAAATGAAAGCCAGATGTGAGCAGAGAGAACTCGGATCAAGAACCAGGAACCAGAACCAAAGTGAACTGCCTTAAACCTAAGAACCGAAGAGAAACTGACCCAAAAGAACCCAAGCATGGCTAAACCCACTGAGCGAGTTTATCTCTCAACATTTTAACGTATTGGTTCCTATTCCTGGGTTCTGCTCGTTCCAGAACCACACCAGCTGAGCGCGGGGAACCGCAGGAGCAGCGCAGGAAGGATTCAAACCAGCAACCGGTGTCAGGCCCAGCGTCTGTGTCGGACCTCGTTGCGGGCTGGCAGAGGTTTGTGGAGTCCGACCTGCTGCCGCTAGCGAGCTCCCATGATGCAACCTGGCTGTCAGCGGGACAGACCTCCTCCACCCCAGACCTCCTCCACTTCAGACCTCCTCCACCTCAGACCTCCTCCACCCCAGACCTCCTCCACCTCAAACCTCCTCCACTTCAGACCTCCTCCACCTCAGACCTCCTCCACCACCAGACCTCCTCCACCACCAGACCTCCTCCACCTCAGACCTCCTCCACCCTGGCGTGTTTCTGAAGGTTCTGGCGTGTCGGACCCTAACCAGAGGAGCTCCAGGTCTGCATCTTCTGAGTCATTTCAGCTCCTGTGATCCTCTAGGACTCTGATTTCATCCTGGACCTTCTCTCCTGAGGCTGAAGCTGCTGATCCATCAGTCACCCCCCTAACGGGCTTCTTTTAGTCTCTCATGTCTTTACAGTTGGATTGGATCCCTCAGACCGGTCCAGGTCCGGTTCTTTTGCCCTGACAGCTTCAGGTTCAGCTCAGTTTGGACCGGTCCCACAGTCAGAACCTGAAGTCCAGCTTTCTGCAGAGTGACGGCAGCTCAGAAACATTCCCGTTGGTGTGTGTGCGTGAGAACGTCTCCAGCAGCGCTCATCAATCTTCTTAATTCTTTCCCTCCGCCGTCATCCCGTCCTCCCATAAAGCCTTTCTGTCTAAACGTCCCATTACCCGTTTTCTCCGACCCCCCCGGGCCTGCTCGGGTGGAGGTGGGCCGTCTTCCTCTCTCACTATCAGGACTTCATTGTTGCGGCTCGCCGACCTTCAGCTTGTTTGTTTGGTAACTGTTGGCGACCAGCGAGCGAGGCGCTAACGAGCGGGACGAGCTGTGTTCAAACAAACGAGCCGTTGTGCAGCGCAGGAAGAATCCATCGCTGATTGTCCTGCTTCCTGCCTCACAGTGGATCCTTTTAACGCCTGAAGACGAGAAGGTGGAGACGTTCTGACCCCAAACTCTGCCTGAGAGGCTTCAGCAGGACCCTCTGATCCCAGATAGTTTATTTTCCACCGCTGAGAGGAAGGCCAGCAGCTCCTGTTTCCTGCACAAAGATTACAGCAACACTCCAAAAACAACATTTCCTCTCAGAGCTGATCGGCCCCATCCCTGGAGCTTCCTGAAGTGTGATGGAAAATATGATTTCATGGCTGGAAACACAGAAAATCCTGTTTTTATCCCTTTGAGCAACAGTTTCTCACCCCCTGATCCAGTGGTACCACAGAGCCAGCCTGGTACACCCAGCTGTCCCTGCTTCAGGCACAGAGACAGGAGAGACACCAGGCTGGCCTCAGGGTGGTGCACCTGAACCTGGGAGGCAGTTGATGAAACCTCCAGGGTTCCTCTGTTTAACCTCCACCTCAGCTGACAACATCTGTTCATTTACACGAAACAACCCGAGTGAACGCCAAAGCCAGCCGGCCTCCTGGAGGAGGAGCAGGGAACAGCTCCGAGTCCAGAAACGGTGCATTTCCTTCTCCTTCTGCATCAGAAAGACAAAACGCTGGCATCACATCTGTATTTTAAGACATAATGTTAAAAATGTCGGGACATTTCAGTTATTGTGTGTAAGAGTTCACAGTGAAACTATTTTAAATGAGAGTTTATTGGTGTGACTTCAGTGTTTTTGATCTTTGCTGTTTTGTTGCGTCCCATTTGCCTCGGAAATCAGAACTAGGAGCTGAGAATGAGGTAAACCCGAGTGAAAAGCGCTCCAGAAACACAGTCGGCGGAGTCAGGATTATAAAATAAAAACAAATAAAACTAAATGTAAGGATTCCAAAATGGCGACGGCCAGGAAAGCTGTTGTTTTGTTCATATTACCTCTTATAAAGGTCCTTTAAAGCTCTTCTTTACACACACAAACACTTTTAATTTGTTCGGCTCAGAGCTGCAGCCGCTATGTAACAATGATTTTAGCCGAACTCTTACAACTAAACATGTTTTCATCACAACTTTGAGTATTTGAAGCCAGGAGCAGCCATGTTGGATCTGACAATCGGCCTTAAAAATGCTGCGTCCCATCGGTAGTCGGAATCCTCCGAGTTGGAAATTTTAACTGGAACGGCCCCTAAAGTCGGTTTTATGAGTCGGAAAGTCGGTGCAACAGGATGGTTCCCGACCCCTGCATTCAAGATGGCTGCTACTAACTGTTTTTAGCAGTTATCTATGTAACATTTAATCAGTCGTACTGCGTTTCTCTGCTCATCAGGTGGGACGTTTCAGCGCCGTTTATCTGCAGAAAACACAGCATAGAACAGCATTATTGTCATTGTTTTAGTGACAGTAGCCCTGAATGAGCAATGAAGGATCGCCTCATGTTGATGTTTAACGTTTCGGGTTCAGCACGGCTTTAAAAAGGCAAAGATTTTACAATAAAATGGGTCTTTAAAGCAAGTTCTCAGACAGGGGTTGTATTTTTACATTTAATAAAGGGAAACTGGAATGCAAAAAGGCAAAGATGACGAAATCTGCGACTTGTTGGTTTCCGGTTCTGAGGCAAATGGAACGCATTAAAATGTCTCAGACTTTCCGAGGGAAAAGTCCGACTTTAGCGACGGTTCCAGTTGATTTTCACGATCGGGAGGATTTCCGAGTTCCCACAGCTGCCCGTCTGCTCTGCTCGGAGCCGCTGAGAATCCTGCGGTAAACATTGAGCAGCGCCCCCTGGAGTCCTGGAGGACCCCTGACCCTCCCGCTCCTTTGGCAGTTTAGCACAGCAACATGTCTGCAGCTCAGTATCAGAGCCAGACGCTCAGACCTCGTCTGAAAACGGCCGATCGGACCTGTTCCTGAGAGCAGAATTAGTGAAAGGAGAGAAAGAAACGACTTTAACAACCATTAGAGTATTCCATCTTGTTTTTTCTTGTATTTTTCTGTAATTCTGTAACTGCTGATCATCTGCAGAACCTCCAGTTTCAGGTTCTTTTCTTTCAGGATGTCAGGTTTCTGATCAGAGAAACATGCAGAGGAAAAAGACATCCTGATGAGGACAGAACCAGGTTCCTCCTGGCTGGGGGAACCGGGAGGTTTCCTCTGAGTTTACCGCAGATACGCTGTGAACGCTTGGTGACCTCGCCGCAGGCCTGCAGGGAGGCAGAACCGTGGCTTTCTGTTCAGCCGAGCCGCTCCCCCCGTTCCCTGCATGCGTGGGAGTGTGTGCATGTGTTTCCTATTTAAGGGTGACCTCATTCCTCGGTCCGGGGGTGACATCACCCGCTGCAGACCCGCTGGAGAAGGCTTTTCTCCAGCATGACAGGAAAAACGCGTTCTGGTGTCTGGAAAATCAAGTTTTACTGTGGTGCAGCTCAGCAGCAGCAGAAACTGCTGTTGAGGAAAGATCTCCCCACAGACGCTTTCCTGAAAATAGTCAGGAACCGTTCCAGCATCCAGCCCCGCTCTGCTCTTCACGACTGGAGAACGTCTCCCTCAGCAGACGACGGGCAGCAGATTCTGTGTATCCAGCACCAGAACCTCCGCTCAACGGACTCCTTGGCACAAAGGCCATCCTGTTCCCGATGCAGACTGGACTCCTGTGGTTCTGCTCCTGGTCTTTGGTCCAGTCTGTGGAGTTCATGGAGAGCATCTGAAGTATGTCTGCTTGGGGAACCTCCTGGTCTGACCTTGAACACAGCTCGCTCCAGGCCCGGTTGAGTCTCTGCATCAACCAGAAGAGGTCCAGGACTTCCTGAGTGACGTCAGGATGGAGCAGGAGATGAATCAGAGCTTCATCTGCAGTAACAAGGACATTGCTCTGGTCTGTAGGGGTGGAGGAGGAGCTGAAAGGTGAAGCTCTGGATCTGTTGCTCCACCTACATCTCCCTCACCTTTGGTCCTGAGACACGGATCCGGACAGAAAGAACCCGATCCCGGATGTAAGCCTGAATTAGCTTCTTCTGTAGATGGCTGGGCTTTGCCTCAGAGACGAGGAGAGGACCTCCAACATCCAGAGGAGGTCAAGCTAGAGCTGCTGGTTCTCCACATCAGAGTCCAAGGAGGAGGTTCCTCTGATGAGGACGAGCCTGAATCCTCCGTTAGGAGCTCGAGTCTTTGGGCAGAAGGATGCTGGGCCTGTTGTCTTCTCACTTTCTGGTGCTTTAACGTGTTTGGTGCTGATGGTGGTTGTTTATGGATCAGCGAGTCAGAGTTCTTTAAGTTGGAGAGCAGTAAATAATTATTTTAGATGTTATGTCTGAGTGAGGAGAAGGTTCTAACGGACCTCCCTGCTGACCCACTTCCTTCTCTGTCCTCCAGACTCCAAAGCCATTGTGGACGGGAACCTGAAGCTGATCCTGGGTCTGATCTGGACCCTGATCCTGCACTACTCCATCTCAATGCCCATGTGGGAGGACGAGGACGATGAGGACGCCAAGAAGCTCACCCCCAAACAGCGTCTGCTGGGCTGGATCCAGAACAAGGTTCCCCAGCTGCCCATCACCAACTTCCACCGAGACTGGAGGGACGGCAAAGCCCTGGGAGCGCTGGTGGACAACTGCGCCCCCGGTGGGTCATCTGCACCGGGGTTTACCTTAAAGCATTACATTGGGGCTTTTTGTCAGGACTGATTTGTGTCTGTGTGCCGCCTGCAGGTCTGTGTCCAGACTGGGAGACCTGGGATCCCAGTCAGCCGGTGGAGAACGCCCGGGAGGCCATGCAGCAGGCTGATGATTGGCTGGGAGTCCCGCAGGTAACGCTGCAGGAGGATCTGCTGCTGAAATATGTTGCTCATCGTTGATAACTCCATGTCCTGTAATAAAAGAGCAGAACAAATGTTCTCCAGCAGCTGTCGGTCCAGATGTTGATGATCGTTGTGGGAATATCTACCAATCCAGGCGTTTTCTATAGTTTCATCCAGTCATTTCTACAAACATGGTTTAAAACCCAGTTTGTTTCTCGATTATATTCCACTGAGAACAAGACCAGGCCAGGATCTCCTGCAGCTCAGGATCTCCTGCAGCTCAGGACCTCCTGCAGCTCAGGATCTCCTGCAGCTCAGGATCTCCTGCAGCTCAGGATCTCCTGCAGCTCAGGATCTTCTGCAGCTCAGGATCTTCTGCAGCTCAGGACCACCTGCAGCTCAGGGTCTCCTGTAGCTCAGGTTCTCCTGTAGCTCAGGACCACCTGCAGCTCAGGGTCTCCTGTAGCTCAGGAACACCCTGATTGAATCGATTGAGTTCCTCGGTGACTCTATTCTGACATCTGTGCTTTTAAACCAAAAATGTTCTGCATGTGTTCTCCTTCTTCAGGTGATCGCTCCAGAGGAGATCGTTGACCCAAATGTTGACGAGCACTCTGTCATGACGTACCTGTCCCAGTTCCCAAAAGCCAAGCTGAAGCCTGGAGCGCCACTGAGGGCGAAGACGCTGCATCCAAAGAAAGCTAAAGCTTATGGTCCAGGTGGGGGAAAGTGACTCCATCACCTCATTCTCCACACACACACAAGGTTCTAGCTGTGGATCTGGGAGCTGTTTATCTCTCCATGTCAAATGTTTGAGCTAATTTTCAGTGAAATACTCGAGTGAAAGCTGTTCCTCCAACGTAAAAACCCTGATTTAGATTGGGATTAACAGAACGTTACACAACATGAGATCAGTGAGAAATGAGCGAGTTTGTTAATGCATCTTTCCGTGTGAGTGGAAGGCGCCGTGTACTGCTTATCTCCAGTTATCATGGGTTCGCACTGATGGATGGAGGCTCCCTGCATCAGTGGCTGGAGCCCAGCATGCTGAAGGTCAGGATGGAGACAGGAATGGTGCAGCTCTCAAGTGTTTTATTGGCTGAAGGCAAAGATAAAGTGGTTTGTGTCTGTGGAGAACAGGCTGTTGTTCCCAGGAGACACAGCTTAGCATTACATCATCAGAATAAATATACAGGAAACTGCTGGTCGTTCTTCTAGAAGATCCTTGTTCACAGCAGGTACAGTAAGGTCTCATGTTGACTGTGTAGGATGTCATGGCTCAGCTGCAATGTTTGGAGTAACTCAGGCCAAATGAATCGTCTCCCCTAGGATTCTGATGATGGTAATGAAAGGCCCGGCTGTGTTCAGCATGCCGTACCTTGAAGTGTAAATGCAACCGGAAGCCTGTTGCATTTATTTTCATTTCCATTTTGACTGAATTCCTGCAACGTCACATTCTGCTGGAAAGCACCAAGCTGCCCGTTAAAGAGGCTGACTTCCTTTATTGGATACCGAGGTTTCGTAGAAGATGCTCAACACTAATTAGCCCAGAGGCAGGGAGGTCCCCTGATGGTGTATGAAAAACAAATGAGTTAGGACATCTATACATCTAACAAGCCTGTTTTTGACATAACTAACTACAAAGATCCCGGACGAGCCCCCATTTCTTTAGCATTACACATGAAACAGAACATAATCTGAACAGATAGCTAATAACACAAAGGAGAAACAGCATGAACACAACCTGGAAGAGCAAACAAGGGGGACCTTCCATAGACTAACCCAAGGATCCATCATGTCCATCTCTTCTCCACTGGGAACCAGTTGAGGTTCCTCCAGGGAGTCCATATCCTTTTGGACACCTAGTCGTGTAACATGCACACCACCCAAACTAAAACTCTTGTCTCATAGGCGTTTGTTGTGTTCTTGCAGGTATTGAGTCTCGAGGCAACATGGTTCTGAAACCGGCAGAGTTTCTGGTGGAGACGGTGGAGGCTGGAATGGGGGAGGTCCTGGTTTATGTGGAAGATCCGGAAGGACACACCGAGGAGGTTTGAGGCACCACACCATAGGAATCTGGTAAAGAAGTAAAACCTTCTCCAGCATTCATGTTCTTATGTCTGGTTCTGTCAGGCCCGAGTGATCCCCAACAATGACAAGAGCCGGACCTACGCTGTGGTGTACCTGCCCAAAGTGGAGGGTCTTCATAAGGTGAAGAGAACTTCATGGTGCCGTTCAAAGAGAGGAAGTTAAAATGCAACCAATGCAGCTCAGATTTTATGGTAAAGGTTCTGGTGGCAACGGTTCTTAGGCTGTTTCAGGCTCCATAGCCTAAGTTGCTTATTTTAACTCCTTAAAACCTTATTCAGAGAATACAACCTCTCATAATCTAAATCTTTTTTAGTCCTTGTTCTTATCATCTGCTCTCAGTATTTCTAGAGATGTTTTTCTAGCTTTTCTGCTGCAGATGAACTTATTTCCTCCTTCTAGGTCAAGGTGCTGTTTGCCGGACAGGACATCGACAGAAGCCCCTTCATGGTCAACGTCTCCAAAGCCATGGGTGACCCCGGCAGGGTTCAGGCCCGCGGGCAAGGACTACAGCCGGTGGGAAACGTGGCCAATAAACCAACGTACTTTGACATTTATACTGCAGGTAACTACGCCAAGCAGATGTCTTCACAGGAACATGGAGGACAGGAACGTCTTCCCCGTCCTCTTTCTCTGGTTCCAGTAATGACCACATTCGTTCTCCAGTGCTTAGACGTCCTCTTGTTGTCCTTCTGTCCACCAGGGGCGGGAGCTGGGGACGTAGGCGTCATCATTGTGGACTCAAATGGCCGCAGGGACACAGTGGAGATTGTGCTGGAGAACAGAGGTGACAGTATATTCCGGTGCACCTATGTGCCTGTCCTGGAGGGCCCTCACACCATCTATGTGACCTTTGCTGGGCAGCAGATTCCCACAAGTCCTTTCACCGTCAACATCTCAGAGGGTGGGTTTCACTCTTCACATAAAACAGGACGTTGTCTTTTTGGGGACTTATGTCAGAAACATGTCATTAAGAGTTTATCAGCCTAAAGTATTAACGTTCCCACCCAGCTCATCCTTTAATGTACTTAACGTACCCTTCTTGTCCGTCTTTGTTCGCGACTCAACAGGTGACGTGCTTTCTCAAGGTCAGCAGAACCAGCATGTAGAACCTGTACTATGTCTGGACTCAGGCCTGGTTCTTCAGAAACAAACTATACTGACTCTCAGATCGTCTTCTGACTTTTCTTCTGGTCTTCTGATTTATTTTCAAACGTCATCGAACGTTATCCAACTGTTTTGGATAAATAAGTATTTTAATCTCAAATCATGGTTACAGGAGAACAGAACGAAAATGGACATATTCTTTTGTTGATGCCAAATAAATAAAATATGGACTGAGATATAAATTCTCAAAGTCTCTCCTCTGTATAGCTTGTTTAAACAGTTTATTGTAGTAGTAGATAAACTGCTGCATGTGTGATTTCTCTGTATCGTTTATATTTATTTATCAAGGCGTCAGGAAGCCGGCTCTGGTCGGTGGTTGCTGCTGTGCAGGTGTTGTTTTCAGGCGAAGGTTTACCGCTCACTCTCGTTGCCGTCTGGGACGGTGAAGGTTTATATTCTGCGTGCTCCAGTAGGTGGCGCTGGTTCAGGTGGTAAATCAGACTGGTGGTATTCTCCGACCGGAACATTTGTTGTCCGACTTTAACTAGCCAACACACCTGGACACAGGTGAACTGCTTGGCTCTTGTTGTCCACTGCGTCTTCTGTCTTTTCGCCTTTCGGGCGCTGATTCTTGTCTTTTTCCAGTGTTGTCCTCTCTGTTAGCGTAAGTAAGAGGCTACAGCAGCTCAAACATTAGCCGTTAACTTGTGTCTCTATTCCAGCCACATGATTGGCCCAGCGTGGAGCAACTCTTATTATCATTGGCTCGTCATCTTATCTGTAATTAAAGCACCGACAAGATGGGTCACATATCTGTTTCAACATAGATGCTAAACTAAGCCTGTGATGTAAAGCACCAGATATTCATCCTTGATGATATCTTGATGTTACCTTGTCAGAACTGCACCTTTAATATTTTCTGAGGTGTGGCTCAGAGGGTCGTCACCTTGCTTTCAGAAGGTTGTGGGTTCAACTCCAGCTTCCTCCTGTCACCGGGTGCCTACCGCCCTGCGTATCGGTGCACGAATGTGTGCGACTGGGTGAATGAAGCTGTTTGAGTGGTCAGGATGGCTGGAAAGGTGCTGCATGAATTGAGTCCATTTACCGCCGACCCGCTCAGAGTGTGCCTCTCGGTTCAGTGGTGCTGCCATCTACAGGTTTGGAGGTTTGTATCTTTATTCTGCCTGTTGTTCCCTCCTCCAGTTTCACAGAGTGCCCCTCCCCCCGACTCACCGGTGCAGATTGTACCCCAGTCCATACGTACCCCACCCTCAGAAAAGAGCAGGAGAGCCCCCCCACCAACACCGCCAAAACCCAGGCGACCAAGTTAGTACAGGCCCGGGAATGATTCTGGACTCTGCCTGCGCTCGCCCTGTCCGCCCAGAGGCCGGGTTCCTCACAGCTTTCACAGCATGTGCTGCTTCACCCTCAGCTGTCTCTTCTTTTTCTACACAAACAGAGTGAATGTGGCTCTCTGCAGCCCCCTATGGGTGAACCTTTTAACTCTTTTGTCTACTTCTGCAGGAAATGGGTCACTCAATACTCTGGACATAATCTCAAGGATGCCATGCAAAGATTATTATCTGAGTTAATAACCAGCACTGTAACACCCCGAGGGGAATTTAAATACTTGAAACCAGAATTAAGCCTGGATTAGTTAAACCTGCGTCGTTGTTCAGATAATTGGTTTGCTTAGTTTAAAGCTCCCTTTTGGTTCTCAGCTTTCTTTTGTCCAGAGGACTTTACTGTTGTTTCATTATCAAATGCAGCATTATACAAGAAAAAGAATGTATGCAACAAAATCTATATGAATAAAAAATAACTATTAGCCAACATAATATCAGATTAATAGATAAAATAGTCCAATGGTTGTGTTTCTGTGGAGTAAGTGTAATCCAAAGGCTCTTAGATCGTCTCAGCTCGTGAAAACAACAGCAGGTTTATTTTTTCTGAAGAGTCTGAAACATGTAGATCAACCTGAAGCACCTCAGAGCAGGAAAACGGGACATCACGAAGAACTGATGGTGAACCTGAGCTCTGCTACAGTCTGGATGTTGGTTTGAGTCCCTGATTGAATCGGATCAGTAAAGAACGGGTCAAAGGTTCTGTTCATCGTATCAGCTCTGTCATTCTAGCACCTTCTCATTAACCTTTCTAAACAGCAGAAGAATAATACAGAATAAAACTGGCTTCACGTTTCTTTGGAGAACCTTTGTACACCGTCATCAACAAGCAGCTATTTTCTCTCCACCTTTGCATCGCTAACTCATCCGTCTGCAGCTAACTCTCCTTCTCAGGCCTTAAGGTCTAAATGCATCACGCTGGGATCTGTCAGTTCTAACATGTCAAACCTTTTAAAATCTTTCCAGAACCTCCACATCCAAACCCTCTGGTCTTAGGGTGTTCATTTCTGTTTCAGCTTCATTAAAATGCTGCTTCTTTCAGCAGCTGCTGACTAACTGAAGCTCCTGGAGCTCTAAATGTCTGAATATATGTTTTGAATATAAAAGCATTGAACTGGATGCCTATTGTTGTTGTTCCAGTCTAGCCAGTACCATAACCTGTTTCCTCGTGGTTTTGACAGCCTGTAACCCGAACGCCTGCAGAGCAATGGGCCGAGGTCTGCAGCAGAAAGGCCTGAGAGTGAAGGAAGTGGCCGATTTCAAAGTGTACACCAAAGGAGCCGGCAGCGGGGAGCTGAAAGTCACCGTGAAGGGGCCGAGTAAGTCCGCAGGAGTCCGCAACATGAAACACATCCGCTTAAATTAGTTTACATGAAACTTATCATCTTAGAATTATTATAAACTGATTATTTATTAACTTTTTTCACATTTTGAGTATTTTCACAAGAGCAAATGATGCTCTTCATATGTTTGATGGATTGAAAATGTGTAATTTCTTCAAATTTTATTAATTAAAACACTTTCTGGCCACGTGTATGTGGTGATGAAAGAAAAAGATAAAACAATAAAAATAATGGATAATTTTCTGAATGAATGCACTATTGAACTGATCTGTTGCAGCTTTAAATTCAACTTTAATTCAGATATTTTAGGTTTTTGTTGTATTTCCAGGGTTGTAAACAGCAGCTGGTTTAAATAACAAACTATAAATTATGTGAACTTTGAATGCATCCATGTTGGTTCCTTTTAATTTAATCACCATTAATCAATTAGCAGAACTGTCTGGGAGTTAGGTTAACAGATTTATTCGATCCTTCTCGAAGTGCAGCTTTAAATGATTGTATTGTATTCGATTCTTCCTCAGAGGGCCGGGAAGATCCAGTGAAGGTGCTTGAGATGGAAAACGGCATTTATGAATGTAATTATTACCCCATCATGACAGGAAAGTACATCATAACCATCACCTGGGGAGGACACAGCATCCCCCGCAGGTGAGAGTTTTATGCTGTTCTTATAACTAGTGACTGTTGAAAGGAAGGTCTGACTGCTACTTTCCTTTTCAGTATATTTGTTATCTGATAATGTGACCTCCTGCAAAAGCAGAACTGTAAAGGCCCCAGTATGTTACCCTGAGGTCCTCCCGGGGGTAGCAGTAAACGGCTCTCTGATGTAAACCTGCCACTGCCTCGTCTGTTTGTGTGTTTTCAGCCCATTTGAGGTACATGTAGGTGAGGAGGCGGGGCTTCAGAAGGTGAGGGCCTGGGGTCCAGGTCTGGAAACTGGTATGGTGGGGAAGAGCGCAGACTTTGTGGTGGAGGCCATTGGCACAGAAGTGGGAACTCTTGGTATGTTATTTCAGACACTATTCATTCCTAAATCTGTCTGGCAGAGAACACTAAAGGATTTGAGTAAACTTTACTATCGTTAAACCATCAGACCAACACAAATAATTTAACAGTGCAAAACTGATGAAGCATCCATTATTTCATCAAAATGAATTATTTTAATATTTCTACCAGAACTGTACAGCATAATGTCATCGGCATAGAGTGACATCTGAAACTATGGAGCTTCTTACTGGATCTGCAATAATGACCCTTACGCTGGCATATTTCTGCTCACCGTCCTCAGACCAGACTTCAGCTTCACTATTTATGACGTCGTTCATTTGTAGGTTTCTCGATCGAGGGGCCATCTCAGGCTAAAATCGAGTGCGATGATAAAGGCGATGGATCCTGCGATGTCCGATACTGGCCCACTGAACCGGGCGACTATGCCGTCCACGTCATATGTGATGATGAGGATATCAAGGACAGTCCCTTCATGGCTCACATCCTCCCCGCAGCCATAGATGTGTTTCCTGAGAAGGTCTGAGCAGAACCTCCCTGGGTTCCATGGTTTCTCAGGCCTGTAAAACATGTGGTGTAGTGGAGCTTTCTCTCTGCTCCTCAGGTGAAATGTTACGGCCCAGGTCTGGAGCCTCTGGGTTGCATTGTCAACAAACCAGCCGACTTCACCATCGACACCAGTGGAGCTGGCAGAGGAGAGCTGAGGCTCTACGCTCAGGTGAGAACTGAAAGTCTCTTTAAGTTGGAGTGAAGGCCTTTCTTTTGTTGCTGTAGTGGAGAGTGAGTCGACGTGTGTCTCTCACCAGGATGCAGACGGTTTCCCCATCGATATCCAGATCACAGATAACGGAGACTGCACCTACTTCTGTGTCTATATCCCCACCAAACCCATCAAACACACCATCATCATCACCTGGGGCGAAGTCAATGTTCCCAACAGTCCCTTCAGGGTATGAAACCATTAAGGGACCAATTTTCAGTTAGTTGTTTAAAACTTGGAGCTCCAGTTCGCCTCAAATCAGACAGGAATGCCTTTGGTCCGTTACCAATGTTTTAACGTTTCTGGTCCAAACGATTGTTGGCGTGTTGATGATTAGGTGATAATTGGAGAGGGAAGCCATCCAGAGAACGTGAAGGTTTATGGTCCAGGTGTGGAGAAGACAGGCCTGAAGGCCAATGAGCCAACGTACTTCACTGTAGACTGCAGTGAGGCTGGACAAGGTGAGACATGGTCCAAATCCCACCCTGTTCACGTCCGTTCTCCTGCTTCCTGCCTTCAACATGTGCGGGACATTATGTTGTCGAACTGGATTATCTGGAAATGTTATCAAGGGACGCTGGTTTTCCAGGAATAAGCTATTACCCTTATTGATCCAAGATGTTTAGAAGAAAACATTTAAGTGTTTTGAACCTTTGCCAGTTAAAGTCCTTCGTTTCAGAGAACATCTTTGAGTTTAATCTGCATTTACTTGCTTCTTCATATGTTTGCATCATTTATGCAGTTTTCTACAGGTTTTAAAGACCTGCCTAGCTATGAGACATTGATGTTGACCCAACAGTGGAAACCCTGGTCTGAATCATGACGGTTCGATCTAAACGGCACAAACAGCCTCTCTTTACCTGTCAGGTGACGTCAGCATTGGGATCAAGTGTGCTCCTGGTGTGGTGGGACCTGCGGAGGCTGATATCGACTTCGACATCATCAAGAACGACAACGACACGTTCACTGTGAAGTACATGCCTCCAGGTCCTGGTCAGTACACCATCATGGTGCTGTTTGCTGATCAGGTGAGAGCGCCAGCAGATAGGCCACCTGTGAATACCTGTTGCGTTGATGGTTAAACTAATCAAACCCCTCAAATGAATGTTGACAACAGGAGATTCCCATCAGCCCCTTCAGAATAAAGGTGGATCCTTCTCACGATGCAGCTAAAGTCAGAGCGGAGGGTCCTGGACTCCACAGGACTGGTGAGACCCTACAAAGCACACAGGACACTGGAGGTAAAACACATGTGGACTCATCAGGTGTGAGGATTCAACCCAGACATCTGCACAGCTGAAAATGGCCAAAGAAGTTTAAAGGAACGCAGAGAGACACATTCCTACACACAACAAGGTGTAGGAATGTGTCTCACAGTCTCACAGTCAGTGACTGTCCATGTTGTCTTACCTGGCCAGGTGTGGAGGTTGGAAAGCCCACCCACTTCACCATTTACACCAAGGGAGCTGGTAAAGCCAAGCCAGAGGTTCATTTTATCGGAGCAGCTAAAGGCGAAGCTGTCCGAGACTTTGAGATCATCGACAACCACGACTACTCGTACACGGTCCGCTACACCGCGGTGCAGCAGGTAACGCCCCACCCTGCAGGTTAGGGGTGAGGCTAGGGGCTGATAAACCTGAGATAACCGCAGTCTGTGTGTCTCTCAGGGCAACATGTCCATCACAGTGTGCCACGGAGGAGACCCCATCCCTAAAAGTCCCTTCAGCATCACCGTGGCCCCCCCTCTGGACCTCAACAAGGTTAAAGTTCAGGGACTCAACAACAGTGAGTATGACAACAGTCTGCTACTGACAGGAAGTTGATGAAGGAGGAGGAAGTGATGCATAACTCCCAGAGCTGGTTTCCTGCTAAAATCTTCAGTTCTCATCCAGGAAGCCTGAAAAACCTGCATGAAGTAGTTCAACCTGCTGCTGGAGAACTGATCTTCCTGCTGTGTCTGTGTGCAAACCACAGAGGTGGATGTAGGGATGGAGCAGGACTTCTCCATCACCACCCGGGGTGCTGGAGGCCAGGGCAAACTGGACCTGAAGATCACCTCTCCATCACGTCGTCCAATCCCCAGCAAGCTGGAGTCTGGCACCGCCAATGAGGTTCACACGGTGAAGTACCTCCCGCCCGAGGAGGGGCTGTACAGAGTGGACCTCAGCTATGACGGCAACCCCGTCCCGGGAAGTCCCTTCACTGTGGAGGCCGTCATGCCCCCTGATCCTTCAAAGGTGAGAACCCGTTCTAACTTTTCTCCCGAGGAACCGTCGCATCCGCACAACCGATATGCAGAGTCGTATCTCCAGAAACTCTGGTGGACCAAGGGTCAACACTGAATGGCAAATGCTGAGGAAACAAAATATTCAGGGTCTGATTTTGAAGAAATAACTTTTTTCTTCTGACCAAGCTTCAAATTTAAGATTTGCTGTGTTGTTATTTACCAACCCTGCACATGTTGACCTCCAGGTCCGAGCCTACGGTCCTGGTCTTCAGGGTGGGTTGGTGGGGAAGCCGGCTCCTTTTGCCATCGACACCAAGGGAGCTGGAACCGGCGGTCTTGGCCTGACGGTGGAAGGTCCTTGTGAAGCCAAGATCGAATGCCAGGACAACGGTGACGGATCCTGTTCTGTGTCCTATCTGCCCACCGAGCCTGGAGAATACGCCATCAACATCCTGTTTGCAGACCAGCACGTCCCCGGGTCGCCCTTCAAGGCCGCGGTTCAGCCCGTGTTCGACCCCAGCAAGGTGGTGGCCAGCGGCCCCGGCTTGGAGTGGGGAAAGGTCAACGAGACGGGCTCCTTCACGGTGGACTGCTCCAAGGCCGGCGAAGCAGAACTCACCATCGAGATCGTCTCCGACAACGGATCCAAAGCGGAGGTTCACGTCCAGAACAACGGTGACGGGACGTACTCCATCACCTACATCCCTCCGTGCCCAGGCACCTACACCATCACCATCAAATACGGAGGCCACGCGGTGCCCAAGTTCCCAGTCCGTCTCCAGGTGGATCCAGCCGTCGACACCAGTGGGGTGAAGGTGTACGGACCAGGAGTGGAACCCAGAGGTGAACACCTTTGATTTAGGGCCGACAGAGGCGCAGGAGTCAGGGAGTTCGTCCTGTGATTGGCGGGCTGCCGGTTCAATTCCCCGCTCCGACCGTCTCAGTCACCCTGCTGGCGGTGCTCAGAGGGCCGGTGGCGCCGATGTCTGGCAGCCTCCGTCAGTCTGGCCCAGGGCAGCTGTGGCTGCTAGCGTAGCTCACCATCGCCAGGGTGTGAACGACCGTAGTGTGAAGCTCTTTACGATCGTTGGACTAGTTAAAGCTCTGCACAAGTACAAACCATTTACCACTTTTATCAAAAGGCAGTTCATCTGCACTGAAACCAAAATCCCATCCTGAATCTATCAGAACATTTCTCAGCTATATGAAAGATTTGACCCTTAAACAACCGAGCATTTCTCCTCAGTTTAGCCTGAAAACATCAGAATACCACGGCAGAAATGGTTTCTGCAGCGCTGCGCACCAAGTTTGGCTGCATTGAACGCTTTTCATAATTATCTCCAAATGCTTCAAATTAAAAATGTCGTTTCTGAACCGGAAGAACAGATTGAAACAGGTGATAAAACATTAAGAACAATTTCTCAGAAAGCAAGCCCTGAATTTCCTCCAAAATGGCAGAAATGTGTGAATTAATAATGAAATGTTCTTAATTAGTGGCATATTGATGTATAAATCCCATCATCAGGACTGTTTAAATGTGTAAACGTGTTTGGGTTCAAGCAGAAAATAATCCAACCTGATCTCCATCTCATTGAACGGATGCTGACCCAACGTTGCCTCACATTTATCATCTCTAAATGAATTTTAAAATTGGTTTTTCAACGTTTCTGTTTCCTCATAAATGACTTCCAGTGTTTTTTGCTCAGGATTAACTAAAGATAAACTTTATGCCTCGTTAATCAACCTGATTATGGTTTAGGAGACGGTGCAGACCTTCAGCAGGGGTTTCTGCATCTTCCTCACTGTGTGTTGTGCCTTTGCAGGCGTCCTGAGGGAGGTAACCACCCACTTCCTGGTGGACACCCGAGCTCACTACCAAACTGGAGGCAGCCCCGTTAAGGTCCATATCTCCAACCCGTCTGGGGCCAACACGGATGCCTACGTCTCCGATGGGGGCGACGGGACCTACAGAGTGGAGTACACGGCCCTAGAAGATGGTGAGGGTCGGTGGGGCCGAGGGATTCGGGGGTCTCGGTTTTGTTTCAGTTGGTGAGCAGAGACGACCTGCTGCGGCTTCATGGGGATTCTTTATAACTGTGAGGTAAAGAGCAGGGAGGCTCCCATAAAGCCTGTTTCCCTCTGCAGCCCTAAAGGAGCGGACTGGGCGAGACACGCGCGCTTCACGCTCCGGTTAAACAGCATTAAACTGATCCAGGAGCAGCAGGGGAGCGGCTTTATTAATAGCTGCAGACGCTCTGCATGTTTTCCACCCATAGTAACACACCGGCCCCAGTGCATCCTGGGACAGAAATACTCGGTGTGCATTTCCAGTCAGACCACTAATTTACTGAAGGTTGCTGGTTCCAACCCCTGATGCATCCTGACCTAATGCGGCATTTTAAAGAGTTGGTTAGAGGAATCAGTCTGCTGTCTGATCCCCGTCACAAATCTCCTGGTTTGAGGGAAACTGCTCCGGACTCCGTCTGGTCCAGAGTAACCGGAGATGAGCAGCAGCAGACGGATCCAGAGGGGTTCATCGAAGCTTCAAGAAGCCGGACCTTCAGGAGAGTCCAGGATGGCTGATGGAGAGGAGCAGCTTCTCACAGACAGAACTGCTTTATTGGTTCTGGTGATGGTCCGCAAGGGGAGCAGGTCAGGCCCCAAGATAAAAAGTCCCAATCCTGGTGCATTCATGGTTATCTCTGGTTCCCCCACAGCCCTAGAACTCAGCCACCGGGTCTGAGGGGAACCACAAACAGTCCTCAGGTGTTGGTCTGTGAATGGTTGACTGTCTCTGTGAAGGTCTGAGATGGACTGCCGACCTGCCTCGTGTCCCCACGGCTCCTCCTCGCCTCCTTTAGGTCTTAGAGCTGACTGGAAACAATGTTTACCAGATTTTGTTTTTTTATCGGCTCTGATTGGTTCCCTTAAGGCTGTTTTCTGTAAACTTCCACAGATTCAGTAAAGTTCTTGCTTGCACTCCATCCCTAGAGTTATGGATCTCCAGCTTTTCCAGGTGTATTCCTGTTCAGCTGGTAGTTTAAATCTGCCAGGTTTACGTTAGATGGAGACTCCAACTGGACCCGGTTATCCCGGATTAAGGCTCTAATTGAAACCCTCTCTGTGGAACCGGACCCATGTGTTAGCAGAAGATATGGACGTCAACCACTCTGGGCAGGAGCCCAGTCCTGTTGCAGGTGAATCTATCAGGGAATATTTCTGGTTCACCTGCCCGGTAAACACCAGGCTTTTACCAGGTGGGTGTACCAGACTGGGTTCTGGTAAACGGACCACTGGCAGCAGAACCTTTGGTTCAGGCCATCCAGCTTTGCGGGCCAGGTGGTGGTTGGCGAGGAGCAGAAGTTGGACTTTGTCCGTCATGCCTTCACTGACCGCAGCCAGTCTTTGTTGAACTGGTATCTTGTGTCTGGTTGCAGGTTTGCACCTGGTGGAAGTTCTCCTAGATGACGTCTCGGTCCCGAAGAGTCCCTTCAGGGTGTCGGTGACAGAGGGCTGTGATCCGAGCCGGGTGCGAGCCTTCGGTCCTGGTCTAGAGGAAGGACTGGTGAACAAATCAAACAGCTTCACTGTTGAAACCAGGTAACCTGCTTGTTTCGTGTCTAGAACCCTTTAGAACTCACACAAATTGGCCTGAGTGTCCTTTGTCCCATTCTAAGGGGTGCCGGTACCGGAGGACTGGGTCTGGCCATCGAAGGTTCGTCCGAGGCAAAGATGTCATGTCAGGACAACAAAGACGGCAGCTGCAGCGTGGACTACATCCCGTTCACACCTGGAGACTACGACGTGAACATCTCCTTTGGAGGCCTTCCCATCCCCGGTGAGGATCCACCCTGTGCAGCCCGGCATCTCCTCAGGGAACCTCGCTGCAAACGGACCTTCTGATTCTCTTGCAGGAAGCCCGTTCCGCGTCCCAGTCCGACAGCTGGTTGACCCCAGTAAGGTGAGGTGCTCTGGTCCTGGACTCGGAGGAGGGGTCCGGGCTCATGTTCCTCAGACCTTCACTGTAGACAGCAGCAAAGCAGGAGTGGCTCCACTGGAGGTCCAGATCTATGGACCAGCAGGTGAGGCAAACATCTGAGACGGGTTTTGACCTCCGTGTCCCATATGGACCTTTACAAACAGGCCGTTCCATCAGAACCGATGGGGTTTGTGGTGCCTCCATGTCTGCCTGAGGAAATCATTCATGATGATGTCTTCTAATTCATTAACTGAAGGTCATTTCTTCTCATAATCCTCGACCAGAACATGTTGAGTGTAAACCCAATACTCTGAAAGTCCAGCTTTGGTTCCGGGCCTCTTCAGGACCGGTGAAGACCATCCAGTGAACCTCAGCCAGATGCTGGTGGTATGTGCAGCGTCGTAGTGAGGTCTTAGGGTCCAGCTTGATGCTGCTCATGTTGGTTCTGCTCCAAGCCCGGTCCAACCCATTAGCTGTACGACGGCCTCTTCTAGTGGACCCGTAATCTGTCTGAGGTATCTGTAGCTCATGCATGGAACACCCTCTGTCCGTCCTCAGGTATGGCCGAGCCGGTCAGCGCCACAGACAACGGAGACGGCACGCACACGGTCAACTACACCCCAGCCAGCGACGGCCCTTACACCGTCTGCGTGAAGTACGCGGACCAGGAGGTCCCTCGAAGGTTGGTCCTGAGCAGATCGGTCCTCCAGAACCGGACCCACGGTTCACACGTAACCCTCCAAACGTCTCCTCTCAGTCCTTTCAAGATCAAAACCTTACCGGCTCACGACGCCAGTAAAGTGCGAGCCAGCGGTCCGGGCCTGAACGCCTCCGGGGTGCCCGCCAGTCTGCCGGTGGAGTTCACCATCGACGCCAGGGATGCTGGAGAAGGGCTCCTGACCGTCCAGATCCTGGTGAGCCATCAGCTCCTCAGAACATTTACAGCCGTCGTTCTCCGGTGCTGGAGCCGGAGAAACGAGACTTTTCACTTTCATGAACTCTGCTTCCACTGAAAGATGTCAGCAGCTTGGTAGAGCCAGTGATGGCGGTCTGGCCTCACCCTTCTTCTCTTGTGTCTCTGACTCTTGATCCCGACCCGGCGCTGCAGGATCCAGACGGCTGCAGGCGCGAGGCCTCGGTGTTTGTGGAGGACTGGGGCAGGAGGGTGTGGCAGAGTCACATAGTAAAGAAAACCATCCCCTTCAGTATTCTGAGGAGAGGCTGCGTAAGGCCCGCCCTGTGTCCTCTTCATCTCCACCCCCACCCCTCCCTCCTCATCCTCCCTCACTGCCTGCCGCCTCCTCCAGACAGAACTTCCTCTGCTTTACAACAGAGATGCTTCTTTTAGGGCCTTTGGCTCCTGATCTTTCACTTCAGAATAAAAGTAATTTAATTCCCAGAAGATCCTAAAATTGCTGCGTTTAATTTCTCGTCATCAGTTTATGTAAAACTAAACTAAAATGCAGAAGCTGCGACAATCTAAAGCCACCCTCACTGCAGGAAGTAGGGCGACCCGGTTTGGCTGCTCGGACGGGTGGAAGCCTCTTCCCTCTAGAACCAAGATGGCGGCAGGACGGGGGTTAGGGGAGCTGCACCTGGACAGGTGATGGCCCAACCACGTCAGATCACCTCATCCTAGTGTCACCTGTGAGGCCAAACTGGGTCATAAACAGAACCGTGATGCTAAAACACAGCAACAGATCCAGAACAGAACGGCTGAAATAAAATCATGGCGTCCCAACGGCCTAGTCAAAGTCCAGATCTTAGGGCCCTCCAGAGAGCTTCTGCATTCTGGTTCAGTAACGGGTCTGAGGCTGGTTCTGACGGTATTACTGGGTTTCATGTTTGAGGTGGTCCAGTTAGATGTTCTACCAGTTAACCCCCCCCCCCCCCCACCCCCCCACCCCCCTCTGTGGTCTGCATGTGGACTGACTCCATCCAGTCTGTGGTTGAGCTAACAGCCAGACGTTCTCTCAGATCTCCACTAACCCGAGCTCCTCATGAACCCGTCCATCCCGCCGGGTCGTCTGACCCGACAGCGCTGCTCTTGGACCATCAGCAGCCAATCAGGCTTCAGTGCTCCACATCATCTCAGGTTTACGGGTTTAGCCGCTGGAGCCCTTCTAGATCATATTTCTAAAGCACCATCGTCATCATCTGAGGTCAGCATAAGCAGAACCCCAGCAGGTTGAGTTCAGGTCTGAGGAGAAAGTCCACCTTCATGAGTTTAGTCCAGTTTATTCAAGTCTAACAGAAAAATATCATGTATAGATTAGAACGGCCTAGTCAAAGTCCAGACATGAATCCAACTGAGAATCTGTAGCAAGACTTGCAAACTGATGTTCTCAGAAGTTCTCCATCCAATCTGAGCTGGAGATGTTTTACACCAATGGAGCAGATGTTCAGGCTGTAGACGAACCCTAGCAGAGCTGCAGCAGGTGGTTCTACAAGGTTCTGACCCAGGAGAGGGTGAATACACATGCAGGCCACACTTTTCAGATTTTTATTTTTTATGTTGAAAACCATGAATTATTTTCATTCCCTTGACGGTTCAGCTCTGTTTGCATTGGTCTGTCATGAGAAACCAATAAAAGCACAGAGGTTTGTGGAAAGGTTCTCAGGTTGTGAATACTTTAGAGGCTCCGTGTGGTTCTGTAAGCAGTAGCACCATGCCTGAAAGTGACGGAGAGCTCCTGAAGCTTCCTTCTGACCACAGCACTGGTTTGATGAGTTAAACGGGAGGAAAAGCTGAGTGTTTGTGACGGCCCAGACCCGGTTCTGGAGGGGCAGAACCAAGGTAGAACTAAGACAAGGCACCAGAAGGTCCTGGCCAATCAGAGTTGAGTTCGTCTGCTGGCTGATGGTCAGAGACCTGTGATGCTCCGAGCCGTTCGCTCCACTAACTTCCTGTCCGTGTGGAACCAGGACCCCGAGGGAAAACCCAAGAAGGCCAACATCCGGGACAACAGGGACGGGACCTACACCGTGTCCTACGTCCCCGACATCACGGGCCGCTACACCATCACCATCAAGTACGGCGGAGACGAGATCCCGTACTCACCCTACAGAATCCACGCCGTGCCCACCGGGGACGCCAGCAAGTGCTTGGTCACAGGTCAGGCTCCGCCCACCCGTCCTCAGGGCGCCAATCATTCCATTCAGCCCCACTGACTGTCTTCTTTCCTTGCAGTGTCCATCGGAGGACACGGACTGGGTGAGTCCCCGGACCTTCTGTTCAGTCAGAGCTGCTGCTGTTTCCCTGAGATGTTCCTCAGGTGTCCCTCAGATGTTCCTTAGGTGTTCTTCAGGTGTTCTTCAGGTGTTCCTCAGATGTCCCTCAGGTGTCCCCATGTGTTCCTCAGGTGTTCCACAGGTGTCCCCAGGTGTTCCTCAGGTGTCCCTCAGGTGTCCCTCAGATGTTCCTTAGGTGTTCTTCAGGTGTTCCTCAGATGTCCCTCAGGTGTCCCCATGTGTTCCTCAGGTGTTCCACAGGTGTCCCTCAGGTGTTCCCCAGGTGTTCCTCAGATGTCCACAGGTGTTCCTCAGATGTCCACAGGTGTTCCTCAGATGTCCCCAGGTGTTCCTCGGGTGTTCCTCAGGTGTCCCCAGGTGTTCCTTAGGTGTTCTTCAGGTGTTCCTCAGATGTCCCCATGTGTTCCTCAGGTGTTCCACAGGTGTCCTCAGGTGTTCCCCAGGTGTTCCTCAGATGTCCCCAGGTGTTCCTCAGATGTCCCCAGGTGTTCCTCAGGTGTCCCCAGGTGTTCCTCAGGTGTCCCCAGGTGTTCCTCAGGTGTTCCTTAGGTGTCCCCAGGTGTTCCTCAGGTGTCCTCAGGTGTTCCTCAGGTGTTCCCCAGGTGTTCCTCAGGTGTTCCTCAGGTGTCCCCAGGTGTTCCTCAGGTGTCCCCAAGTGTTCCTCAGGTGTTCCTCAGGTGTACCTCAGATGTTCCTTAGGTGTTCCTCAGGTGTTCCTCAGGTGTTCCTCAGATGTCCCTCAAGTGTCCCCGGGTGTTCCTCAAGTGTCCCCAGGTGTTCCTCAGGTGTCCCCCAGGTGTTCCTCAGATGTCACTCAGGTGTCCCCCAGGTGTTCCTCAGGGGTTCCTCAGATGTCTCTCGGGTGTCCCCCAGGTGTTCCTCAGGTGTGGGACTTCATCTTCACCTCCTCCAAAACATTGACATCCAGGTCTTCTGGCTCATAGACAGACCAACCTTCTACATGTTTCATTTTATACTTTCCTGCAGCACCAGAACCCAAAGGAGCTGAGAATGCTGCGTAGACGTAGATGTTCTGATTGGGTTTCCTATAAATCAGGGTTCTGTTTCATCAGGGTTCTCCCCAGTTTTAGCGCCGTTCATCTCTGATCCAGCAGGTCGGCAGGTTACCGAGCTGAACGGCTCTCACGTCACACCCCGTCCACACCCACCTGGAGATGTTCAGCTGCGTTTGGTGAAGATCTCCTCATGGACGATGTGCTTCCTGTGCTGGAAACCATGGCAGCAACCTCCTTTCTCTGCTTTCTCCCACATCAGTCTCCTGGTCCTCTCTCTGTTTAGATTCATCTTCAGTGGGAGGCTGAAGAAGTTCAAACCGGGGAGGAAACTACAGCCAACAGGTTTCCTGAGCTTCATGATGCTCCACCTCCTGCTGTTGGACCACTGGAACTGCACTAATTTTGACCATCTCCCTGAAAACCTCATAGAAATGCAGATTTCTTTTCAAATCCAGAGAAAAGTGTAAAATATCTGTTTAAAACATCTGGAGTAGTGATCTGGAGTAGGAAGGCCCACCTTCCTTGGACGTGTCTTCAGGAGAAAACACTCTCAGCTGCTTCTGACTCCAAACTGAACGAGCCAAGCTGGATCTCCAGGCCTTCAGTCATCCACCGGACCTGATAAACCCAGACTCAGTCAGCTGTTACCGGGCAGAGTTAGACACTGGATCACCTTCAGGTCCTCCACCAGCAGCGGGTTTACTCCCAAACAGGTTAATGTTTGTGTTCAGGGAGTTTATTTATGGCAGGAGGAGCTTTAAATCCACCTTAAAGCCCGCTGAACCATGACGCTAGAAGGTTCCTGTGGGGCTGGATGCCTCAGTTAGGTCCTCTGACCCACCGGCATCCGCCACCGATGCTGAGAAGACCATCACCTCTGACTGCTTCTGGGAGGGAAAGGCTGTAAGCAGCTTCCTGAAGAACAAACAGCAGATGGAGGTCTTGGTTGTCCACCCTTCATCTGTGATCTTCTTGGCAGGACTTGCTCTCAAATGCCCCGTTTCCCCGACTGCATGAAGATCAAATCAGAAAAGGAGGTTCTGCCTCTGCTCACACACATAAGAACCCTGATGTGTCGGAACCAGAGGAACCATCATTTCATAATTCAAAACATGTTTAGGATGCAAAGTTACTCATTCAGTTCAAGGTTGTTTATATAGCATTAGTTCCCAACATCTTAAGGCTCTTTCCAAAGTTCTAGCAGCTCCTGCAGACAGGTTGCTTCAGAGTTTCCCTCTCAGGAACCCAGCAGGTTGCAACCAGTCACTGACCTGCAGCCTTCACTGCTGGAGGAACCTGGAGCCTCAGAGGACTCTGATGGCTTTGCAGCAATCCCTCATACTGAGCATGCATGGAGCGACAGTGGAGAGGAAATCTCCCCTTTAACAGGGAGGAGAACCTCCAGCAGAACCAGAACCAGGCTCAGTGTGAACGCTCATCTGCCTCGACCCACTGGGGCTTAGAGAAGACAGAGCAGAGACACAGAAAGCTCAGAAGCTCACATTGACCCAGGAGTACTTTCTATGGTAGAGGGTGATGGCAGACTGGCTCCATGGGCGGCGGTGTCTAGGAGAGAAACTGCGGTGTCATCAGATAAACTCTGATCTAGGTTTCAGGTCCAGACTCTGAGAGACAGAACCAGCTGGATCATCTAGAAGATGAAGATGGGGACAGCAGCAGCTCACGTGATTTTACTGATACGAAGCTCTGAGCTTCAGCGTAGAGAACCCAAACACGGTTCCTGTAGCCGGTATCTACGATGATATGCCGCTGTCCTCCTCAGGCTCAGGTCTCGGCCCGACTATCCAGATCGGAGAGGAGACGGTCATCACGGTGGACGCAAAGGCTGCTGGGAAAGGTAAAGTCACCTGTAAGGTGTCGACGCCGGACGGGGCGGAGCTGGACGTGGACGTGGTGGAAAACGCGGACGGAACGTTTGATATCTACTACACGGCTCCAGAACCCGGCCAGTACATCATCACGATCCGGTTCGGCGGGGAGCACATCCCCAACAGCCCCTTCCATGTGGTGGTGAGCAGCCTCTGCGGGTCTGGGTGGGTTGGCTCTCGGTTCAGTTCAGTCTGCAGCTGTAGTTCCGTACCTTCCTGCTATCACCTGTTTAACGTCATGCAGACTCTCAGTGGGTGATAAAAAGAATACGGTACTCTGCTAAGAACGAAGGCTCATGATCAGAACCAGAATCTGACTGTTTAAAGTGTTTCAGGCTCATTTAGGGCTTTGCCTCCAGACGAGGTGGGTTGTTCCTCACAGATAACTGTCTGTTTGCTCTAACTGCTGCATCTTGTTCTCGCCAGGCGAGTGAAACCGTCCCAATAATCGAGGAACCATGTGACAAAGTTCAGTTGCAGCAGCCCTACTCGCCCTACGCGGGCTTCTCCCCTCCCTGGGTATCAGCTCTCTGTCCTCCCTGCTGCTGCAGGCCGACTCTGTGTCACTGACACCACATGGTCAATAACAACCCAGATTTCCTGATCCATCATCTGCTGGCCGCTGCATGCAAACCTGCTGTGGTGCTGAAATAACCACTTTGTCTTAACCCGTCTTCATCATTTCTCTGTCCTGGTCCTGCTGGATGAGGCCCAAGCTGCTTAACGCTGCTGTGAACGAGCTCTGTGACTCGTTCAGCTGCTCATCTTCCTCCTTCCTGCTTCTGGACCGACTCCCAGAGCTCCCAGTAAGTTGTCGGTGACCCTCCCTCTGCTCCGGCTTAGGCAACAGATGACCCGATCGGCGCTGCAGACGGGATGGAGCCGCTGCTGCGTCCCTTCAGTCTGGTTATTCCCTTCACCGTGCAGAAAGGAGAGATCACAGGTAGGCCTGCAGAGAAAACGCTGGTTTATCACCAGCAGGACCTTCAGGCTGAGTGGGACAGAAGTCCTGGTCCAGCCTGAAGCTCGTTTTCTCGACTAAAACCTCTTCCATGATGTGCTGACGGAGAAACTAAGTGTTCAGATGTTCTGCACCAGAACATCTGAACACTTTTAATTGTATTTGGATCATTGGAAAGGAACCAGACAGTGCAAAGCTCCTGAGAGGACGTGTGACTCCACAGCAGTTACAAGATGACTGCTGAGACTCCAGAGGAGCTAAACCTTCAGTCCTCTGGTCCAGATCACAGCATTGATTAGAACAAGGAATTAAACAAAGAGTTCAACAACATCTGGACATAAACTTCTAGTTTAATCCCCTGAAAATAAGTACCGGTACACGTGTTCCTAAACTTAAGCACAGTTTTGTTTCCTGAAGGTGAAGTGCGAATGCCGTCGGGTCGAACGGCTCGACCCAACATCACGGACAACAAGGACGGGACGGTGACGGTGAAATACTCGCCGACGGAGCGCGGCCTGCATGAGATGGACATCAGATGTGATGGAAACCACATCCCAGGTAACTGCTGCATGACGGCAGCTCACCATCTATTTTAACTCTATTTAGTGATTTTCTACCGCAAATTCTGTACAGCATTCAAGTTTTATACAATGCTGTTTACTTTAATATACAAATAAACACAGAAAATAAAAATCATACATATTCAAAAACATATAGAAAAATAATAAATTCTAATGAAAAAGAAAATAGGAAGATCTATTCACTTTACAGCTACCTACAGCAGAGTAGCAGTGACTTGGTTGTGATGAGGAACTCATTCTGAATGTTTGTATTGTAAAATTATAAAAATGGCGGCCATGCTTTGACATATTTAGCAGTAGAACCTGCTAATGCGCTTCTCATCTTCTCTAAATGCTAAAAACCTCATGAGCTCGACGAGCCGTTGCTCACGTGTTGGAGAGGCGTCCTGATTTTATCCACCTCAGAAAGATAAGACGTCTCGCAATCAGCAAAAGCTGCTGGTTACACCGGGCATCAGACCCTGTTTAAAACTCAGCGGGCTTTTATTTTGTAATATTTAACCGGTGCAGGACTTGAATTGAAGGAGCTTATAGAATAGATCATCTGTTAATGTAACTCCAGGATCTTTTTCCCAATGTAATGCTGGAAAGGGAGAGAGATTGTAGACCTAATGGTATAGTTTAGATCTCTTTCATTGCCCCCTGTATGAATGTTTATACCTATGATTTTATCCAGAGTTGATTCCTCGGGTAGTTCAGGAAATAAGGGATATCTATTCTTCACAAAATGCCGCACTTGGCAATGGCGGAAAAAATGTGTACGCGGGATATTAAACTGCTCCATAAGCGGTGTAAACTATCCCATCAATGAAAAGGTGTTTAACTTGATTTCTTTTCCAGATTTTAAAAGCAGAATCAGACATAAAAGGTGGGAACGTGTGATTTGAACCAATAGGAGTTTTGATTGACGTAGAATGTAGCCCAGATCTTTTCCTACACTGCACCCAGATTCTCAGAGTTAGGAATTATTGGCTATAAACACAAGATCATCAGCAAACATGATGACTTCAGGAATCCAACGCTGTTCTGACCGGAGTCCAACTAGTTAGAACTAGAACTAGAACTAGTTAGCCATTGTCTTCCGCCTGTCTAAGATCGGGTTCAAGGCTCACAGGTCCAGAACCGAAACCCAGACATCCCTCTTCCCCATAACACTTGTTCAGGGACATCCTTAGGAGATCGCTGCGATCCAAAGGTTTCTGGAGATACTTCACCAACTTCCAAGGAGCTTGAAGGAGCCAAAGATCTGAGGAGGCAATAAACGTCTACCACACTTGAAGTACTTGGAACCAAGATCATTGACAGACCAACGTGTTTCTGCTTGTGGACTTGATCAGGTTGTGGAAACGCGTTGGTCTGTTAATAAACTTCCAAGGACTTCAAGTGTTGCAGATGGTTTCACCTCATTGGATCCTCAGGAAGCTCCCCCTGACCCATAGACAGCCGGCTGGTGGCTATGAATGTCTGGACACCTACACCTGCTGAGAAGCAGACCTGGGTGGTGGTTTGGGGACGGGGGGGGATGTTGGAACCACGGTTCCAGCTGGGACTTTTCTCCAAGGCTTTCTGTGGGAGTTTCTGATGAGGCTGCTTCAAGGGCCGGTCCGTGTCACCAAAGCAGGAGGTTCAGGACAAAGTTAAGCTTGGTTCTGGAACAGGTTGGTCTCCTCCAAAGCTCACTCCACAGCAGCACTTAAACTGGAGCTCCATGCTGCGTCAGAGCCAGGGGCCGCTGTAGATGAAACCTTGGTGCTCTTGGCTCGGAGTCTTCTATGAAACCAGGTCCTTCTTACAGTCAGCTCTCACCATGTGCGTTTCAGGAAGTCCTCTCCAGTTCTATGTGGACGCCATCAACAGTGGTCATGTGACTGCGTACGGCCCTGGCCTGAGCCACGGCACAGTGAACAGACCCGCCACCTTCACCATCGTCACCAAAGACGCCGGAGAAGGTCCGGGTCAGTCTGGACCAGTCAGCGACCTGACTGATCTAAACCTCACTTCTACGTTATAATCTAAAAAATGTGAAGCACACGAGGGACGAGTTTCATGGTCCTTCCTGTCTCTCTGCAGGAGGTTTGTCTCTGGCTGTTGAAGGTCCATCCAAAGCCGAGATCAGCTGCATAGACAACAAAGATGGGACATGCACGGTGTCCTACCTGCCCACCGCACCTGGAGACTACAGCATCATCGTCAAATTTGATGACCAAAACATCCCCGGCAGCCCGTTTATGGCAAAGATCACAGGTACGGAAACTCCAGAGGGACATCTTTGGTTTGCTTCAGTAGCTGCAGCAATTCAAAAGATTTCTCCAGTTTAAACCAATCAGACGTGGTTTATTTTCAGAATTAAGTCAACAGTTGATCGCTTGTCACCAAGATAAAAATCTGTTGTAATCCACATGAGACCAAACGCCTCTTCAGGCTGTGGTGTCTGAGGCGCTCATGCAGCTTTCAGCAGCATTTAAAGGTTCAGCTGTGTAATGCTGGCTGTTATATGGCACTAATACGACCTTCAGGTACTGGAATATAAACCTAAAGCTTCCCAACTAGAATTGAGTTTCATGGTCAAGAGCTCCACAACGACAGCTTCCACTGTCTGACTGTTGCTCCATCCACGCGTGACGGAAGCATCATGAAGTGGAACTGGTGGAGATGAAGATCTGGAGGCTGGATCGTTCTCTCTGAGCTGGACCAGGACCTTGCAGATCTCCACCTCCACGTGCTGCTCTGTCGACACTTCCCCTGAGAATGAACTGAACTTTGTCATTTGTTTTCTCATGTCTCTTCTCCAGGAGATGACTCCATGAGGACGTCACAGCTCAATGTTGGCACTGCATCAGACGTTTCCCTAAAGATCACAGAGACGGACCTGAGCAGCCTGGTGGCGACCATCAGAGCACCATCGGGTCACGAGGAACCGTGTCTCCTGAAGAGGCTGCCCAACAGACACATCGGTACGTTTGACTCGGCCCGCTTCTCCGGGTCTTAGCTATGTTCTGCTCCTGCATTAGGAGAAGCATCACCACTATTTATAAACAGGATCCAAACGCTGAAAAAGTTCTGGAAATGTCTTTGTTGCTGTCTCCAAACCAAACCCCCACGTAGATGTGATCTGGGTCTTGTGACAGAAACCTTCTGATGTATTATGATGGTCTGTCGTTGATCCAGGAATCTCCTTTACACCAAAGGAAGTGGGTGAACATGTAGTGAGCGTGAAGAAAAGCGGGAAACATGTGACCAACAGTCCGTTTAAGATCATGGTGGGTCAGTCTGAGATCGGGGATGCTAGCAGGGTGAAGGTTTATGGTCAGGGGCTGGTGGAGGGACACACCTTCGAGGTTGCTGAGTTCATCGTGGACACCAGGAACGCAGGTGAGGATCCAAACTACCTGCTCAGAGTCAAGGCTGGGCTTCCAGTCCTAAGTTTGTTCTGCGTTTGGAAGGTTACGGAGGTCTGGGTCTCTCCATCGAGGGTCCCAGTAAAGTGGACATCAACTGTGAGGATGTGGAGGATGGCACGTGTAAGGTTACCTACTGCCCTACAGAACCTGGAAACTACATCATCAACATCAAGTTCGCTGACCAACATGTTCCAGGTACGACCCGGTGGCACACCTCTCCCTCATCACGCTGGCTAGCATGGAGGAGAGAGTGGGTCAGACGTGAGAACCTGAAGGGGAATTTCACATCTGTAAAGCATGAGTGTTGTTTTGATTCGGCCCTGGTCTGAACTGCACTGGGATGAAGGGTGAAGGTGGGTAGAGTCCAGAGTCCAGCCGATAAGAGACAAAGGATAAGAAACAACCATACAACACAAATACAGTCATCAAAAGTTATTATTGTTGTTGTTGTTATTATTATTGTGGTCTGAAAAGGATGCAGGAGCAGGCAGTCATTCTTAAAAACATCTGATCAAAGTGACTCAGGATGTGCATTCATACGCAGTTTACACCGCCATCAGAACACAAGCGGGTTTATATTGAGGATTCTTGACGGTTCCTTCTTGGTGCCATGAAACGTTCTGACTAGCTCTCTGGACGGCGTCTGGCACCAGACTCCAGGTTCTATCAGGCGGTTCTTCAGACGTGCTTAACGGTCCAGACAGCGGTCCTAAAGGAGGCGCAGAGTCGGCTGATCCTTTTTATGTTTGCAAACAGGAAGTCCATTCACCGTTAAAATATTCGGCGAAGGCCGGATGAAGGAGAGCATCACCAGGAAGCGGCAGGCCCCCTCCATCGCCACAGTAGGCAGCACCTGTGACCTCAACCTGAAAATACCAGGTAAGAGCTGCCCCCTCTGCTCCTCTCCCTCCCTCCGTCCCGCTTCCTGCTTCCTCACCTTCATCTCTTTCCTCTTAACCCTCTCCTCATCTTTCCCACCTGCCTGCTTCTCCTTCTGGCTGTAGGAAACTGGTTTCAGATGGTTTCCGCTCAGGAACGTCTGACCCGGACGTTCACCCGCAGCAGCCACACCTACACCCGCACCGAACGGACCGAGATCAGCAAAACCCGAGCCGGAGAGACCAAGCGAGAAGTGCGGGTGGAGGAGAGCACGGAGGTGGGAGGAGATCCCTTCAGAGACGTGTTTGGAGACTTTCTGGGACGAGAGAGTCTGAGCGGGTTCAGCGGGATGCCGGCGGGAAGCCGACCGCCACTGCAGGACGGTGTGTTTGTGGAGCCTCTAACTCTTCCTGCTGCTGCTGCTTTGGCTCAGACCTTCTCTCTGCTGTCAGAAAGCCGTTCTTCTGTGTATGTCTGCCATCTGTGGAGGCAACGCTGTAGTACGCACTTTGAACAGATGGGGGCAGTGTTTTACTCCTGTTCCAGAGTACAAACATGGGCATAGGGGCGTAAAGGTGGTAATATTTGGTTCTGTTAGTGAATTAGACAAATATCACCTTATCTAAACCTGGCTAGTATGCAAAGAGTAGTTGTTATTTTTCCTTATAGTCGTTACCAGCTCTGCTCACTGCATTTACCTTTTTTACATTTAGTTTTACTTCTTTTTCTTCTGCATGAAAGGAATAAAGTAGAGTGATGCAAAATATATTTAAAGTGTAAAAGAAAAGAATCAAGCATTGACCCCTGAGGAACTCCGTTACCACCGATGAACAAAGGAGCAGAAAAACAGAAGAACAACCCTAACCCTCCTTAAGGATCCAGAAACCTGGATTCTGCTAAATTAGCTCCAACACTAACCACCATGATCCAGCAGCGGGTTCCTCTTGGTTCTCCCGTTCTACTGAAACCATTTTCTCCCTTCTCCGCCTTCTTGTTTCCCTCAGGTGAGGCGGGCAACCAGGAGATGACGGCTCAGGTGACGAGTCCTGGAGGGAAGACCGATGACGCAGAGATCATCAAAGGGGAGGACAGCACCTACAGCGTGCGCTTCGTCCCTCAGGAGATGGGCCCTCACATTGTCAACGTGAAATACCGGGGCCAGCATGTCCCTGGGAGCCCCTTCCAGTTCACCGTGGGGCCCCTGGGGGAGGGAGGGGCCCACAAGGTCCGAGCGGGAGGAACGGGACTGGACCGTGGAGTAGCCGGGCTGCCGGGTAGGCGGGACAGATCTCTGGTCCTCCGTCCTTCCTTCTCTGCACCATTTGTTTATTTGAACAGGTCCCTAAGGTGTCCCAGAATACCCAGGTTACTTTATTTTGGTGGTGATTCACAGAGATTTCCAGGAAACCCAAACAAGAAGAGCTGGAATAGAGCAGCGCAGCAACACGATGCTCTGTGGTAGGTGCTGATATCTGGTGTTTTTCTGCAGCTGAGTTCAGCATCTGGACCAGAGAAGCCGGAGCTGGAGGTCTGTCCATTGCTGTGGAAGGACCCAGCAAAGCTGAGATCACCTTCGAAGACCGAAAGGACGGCTCCTGTGGCGTCTCCTACGTGGTGCAGGAGCCTGGTAAGATCAAACTCTGACTTTAGCGTGCGGCTTCAGTGAGATCGCTGTTTTCAGAGCATATCTGCTGGTAGGAACGGCTTAGCCACAGCACATCCGTCAGGGACATCACACTGAGGACAGTTCTGTTTGAATCCCGCAGGTGATTATGAGGTTTCCATCAAGTTTAACGATGAGCACATCCCAGACTCTCCTTTCACTGTGCCCGTTGCCAGCCTGTCGGATGACGCCCGCCACCTCACCATCACCAGCCTGCAGGTGAGAGCGTCTGCGCCGAAGTCACACGTTCCGTCTGCACCGACTGGAGTAACACGTTGCTGCGTGCCTCTTCATGCAGGAGATGGCGCTGAAGGTGGGGCAGGAGGCCTCCTTCGCTGTCCAGCTGAATGGAGCCAGGGGCCTCATCGACGCTAAGATCCACACACCGTCAGGGGCCACGGAGGAATGCTACATCACCGAGCTGGACAGCGGTAAGACCCGGTCCAGAGTCCAGAGTCCTCGACTGCAACCTAAAGGATGAGCGGGCCAGTCTAGAAGACTGCTGGTCAGGACAACGTACAGATGTTTCTACATGAAGACTGCGTTGATGATGCAGGCGTTAGGCTCTGTAAATGAATCGGTTGTTTTTATTTCAGACTTTTCTGATGTATGGTTGTGGATTTGAACCATTGCAGAGTAGAAGCATCTGGAGCACCCCAGGGTTGACATCTGAGCCCCTCGTGTTTCCCTTTGTCTGCCTCCTGGTTGGGAGTAGCAACCCAGTGGTTAAAGCTGAGTGCTTGCATCCTGGGAGGGCTACACGTTCCCTGGTTCAAATCCCTCAGACTGGCACTCTGGGTCCCCAAGTAAGACCCTTGGCCCCAGAGTGCTCCCTGGGGGCCATAGTAGGGGCCCACTGCTCCCTGAGGGGCGGGTTAGATGCTGTTATCATCTGTGGTAAACTGAGCAGGAAATGCTGCTCCAGAATAACATCTAGTGATTTGCTCTCAACGTGTGCCAGCAGATCAGCACGCCATCAGGTTCATCCCCAAGGAGAACGGCGTCCACTCTATAGACGTGCGCTTCAACGGCAGCCATGTCCCTGGCAGTCCTTTCAAGATCCGAGTGGGAGAACCAGGGCAGGTCGGAGATCCAGGGCTTGTCTCTGCCTTTGGACCAGGACTGGAAGGAGGAACCACAGGTCCAGACTGAATAATTCTATTTCAGGTCCTCTGCTTTAAACAGCAGATGATCTAAAGGTTGATGTGTCTTCTTCTTCAGGTGTAGCATCAGAATTCATGGTCAACACCTGTAATGCCGGGGCAGGAGCTCTGTCTGTGACCATCGATGGACCATCCAAGGTCAAAATGGACTGTCAGGAATGTCCTGAGGGCTACAAAGTCTCTTACACCCCCATGGCTCCAGGGAGCTACCTGATCTCCATTAAATATGGAGGACCCCAGCACATTGTTGGCAGCCCCTTCAAGGCCAAAGTGTCAGGTGGGTCTGTGGTCTTCTGTTGCGCCCGTCAGAAGCTGGTTCAGTGTTTTCTGGAGTTTTCCTTCAGAGGAAAACCCAGGAGGAGTTTGGCCCCCTGCCGGTCCCAGGACAGCGCAGGCAGCAGTGCTCCTCCAGGGTCCCATCTCAAACTAAAAACAAGAGCACGATCTTCTCCTGGGTTACAACATTACCAGCAAGAACCAGGATCTGGCAGATCCCCACAGGAAAAAGCGGAAAACACCAAACCTGGTCATAGTCAATGAGTCTGAATTCAACCAGAGATCTCCAGAACCTCCAGGTGTCAATCTGTCCTCCACCATCTTCAGCCTCACCAAGCATGAAGATGGACCCGCCGCTTTGGGTCCTTTCAGCAACAGAACCTCCTCCAGAAGATCAGCCCTGCTGCTGGGCGCCGGTCCACTACAACGGTCCTGACAAGGCCGAGTGTCCTGAGACCAAGACCACCAAACTGGATCCAGGGCTGAACCTAGACCAGGACTAAACCTAGACCAGGGCTAAACCTAGACTAGGACTAAACCTAGACCAGGACTAAACCTAGACCAGGGCTAAAGCAAGACCAGGGCTAAAGCTAAATCAGGACTAAAGCTAGACCAGGACTAAAGCTAAACCAGGGCTAAAACTAGACCAGGGCTAAACCTAGACCAGGACTAAACCTAGACCAGGGCTAAAGCAAGACCAGGGCTAAAGCTAAATCAGGACTAAAGCTAGACCAGGACTAAAGCTAAACCAGGACTAAAGCTAGACCAGGGCTAAAACTAGACCAGGGCTAAAACTAAACCAGGGCTAAACCTAGACCAGCACTAAACCTGGACCAGAGCTAAACCTAGACCAGGGCTAAACCTAGACTAGGACTAAACCTAGACCAAGGCTAAACCTAGACCAGGGCTAAAGCAAAACCAGGGCTAAAGCTAAATCAGGACTAAAGCTAGACCAGGGCTAAACCTAGACCAGGACTAAAGCTAGACCAGGGCTAAAGCTAGACCAGGGCTAAAACTAAACCAGGGCTAAACCTAGACCAGGAATAAAGCTAAACCAGAATTAAACCGATACCAGAGCTAAACCTAGACCAGAGCTAAACGTAGACCAGGGCTAAACCTAGACCAGGGCTGAACCGAGACCAAGGCTAAAGCTAGACCAGGACTAAAGCTAAACCAAGGTTAAACCGATACCAGAGCTAAACCTAGACCTGGACTAAAGCTACTCCTAGAACAGGACTAAAGCTAGACCGACCAGAGCTAAACCCAAACCAGAACTAAACCAAGACCAGGGCTAAACCTAGACCAGGACTAAAGCTAAACCAGGGTTAAACCTAGACCAGGACTAAAGCTAAACCATGGCTAAACCGATACCAGAGCTAAAGCTAGACCAGGGTTAAACCAGAGCTCTCAACTCTCACGCATTGACCGTGTGACACACGCATTTCACTAACTTCACACGCTAACATGGCATTTCTCACGCATAAAAATCACAAAGCCCATCTGGGCTGCGGACGACAAAACTCCGCCTTCTGCTGAGCTGTTTGGCTTCTTTCACAGCTTGTGGCCATCAGTAATTCCTGCTGCAGTTCGTGTTAACAGAGCGATCAGAGTTATGAATAATTTTAGTCTTAACCAGTGGTGAAAGTAAGCCGGTACGGTCCTGTACTGCATACGCAGGAGGAAAGGGGGTGGGGGGGAAGAGCTGCTGCCAGATATTGCCTTCATTCAGAACCAGGCATGGCTGCACTCTGGATCATAAAACAGTTCTGCTAACCAGATGCAGTTTAAAACGCCACTTAGTCTGTTTATAAGTTTCGTTTTTATTAATTCTGCATTTTTTAACTACATGTACCTTATTTCTGTGCCTCAGCGCTTGCTCCTCTCCCCCCTCCTTTTCCTCGGACCCAGTTGCTTTTCTCACTATTCAAAACGTGAATCACTACGTTTAATGTCCTCACATCGGTAGCAAAGTGTGCCAGTTAAAGTCAATAGGAGAGTTAGTAGCTGTGCTTCATGATCTTGTTTTTAACAACATAGAATCAGTGGCGCTTCGGTGGGCTGCTGCCTTGCGCTTTAATTAAGGTGCGCAAAATTATGTTACATGTAATTCAGGTGCGCACTTTTAAGGGTCATTTTAAAGAACTTGTAACATCAGGGGCTTGATCTCAGACCTGTCAGTCCCCCTGTTTCCTCTAAAGGAGCCCTTTACAGTATTTATTTATGCATTTTCCCCACTGCTTATCCCTCACACGCAGCGCACCAACGGGGGTAAAATCCGCCCACCGCACCGCCCAGAGCGCACTGACCAGACAAATACAGATTAGTCTGGTCAGTGCAGCGACTGAGATGAGAAACCTGTCGCTGTGAAAGGTGATGATAATGGTTATAAACTGTAACAGGCTAGAAGTGCATTGAGCTGAAAAGAGGGAGACATCAGCAGCTGGATAAACGTAAAGACGCAGCGGGAACCTCTGTGTGCTTCAGTGTTGCTGCTGAGGGGAAACTGTCTTATATGCCATATGCCGTACAGGCTTGATGAAACTCAGCCTGATTCACCAATCAGGTTATAGATCTACAATGAAACAAACCCATATCTGTAACTGTGTAATAATTCGGTCAATAACTTAAAACTACTTTATTTTATTCAGTATTATTTGAACAAATTTTTTTATGTTTTAATCCATTAACTGAACAATAAAGTATTAACACGTTTTTTTCTCTTTTTAACAAAAGTAATACATGTCTACTTCAATGTCTGGTGGGATAAAAATGAGATGGAGTTGACTCCACCGGCTCTTCCAGGGTCCAGTTAGCCCCGCCCCAAACAAGCCCCGCCCCCAAAATTAGCATAATCTCACTCTTATATTTTGATCAAAGTTGAGAGGTCTGGTTAAACCGAGACCAGAGCTAAAGCTAAACCAGGGCTAAATCAAGACCAGGACTAAAGCTAAACGGGGACCAGGGCTAAACCTAGACCAGGGATAAACCGGGACCAGGACTAAAGCTAGACCAGGGCTAAACCGAGACCAGGGCTAAACCAAGACCAGGGCTAACGCTAGACCGGGACCAGGGATAGACCTAAACCAGGACTAAAGCTAAACCAGGGCTAAAGCTAAACCAAGACCAGGGCTAAACCCAGACCAGTGCTAAAGCTAAACTGGGACCAGGACCAAAGCTAAACCAGGGCTAAACCAAGACCAGGGCTAAACCCAGACCAGGACTAAAGCTAAACTGGGACCAGGACCAAAGCTAAACCAGGGCTAAACCAAGACCAGGGCTAAACCAAGACCAGGGATAAACCTAGACCAGGGCTAAACCGGAACCAGGGCTATACCAGGACCAAGGCTAAACCGGGACCCAGACTAAACCTAGATCAGGGCGAAACAGAGACCAGGGTTATACCAGGACCAAGGCTAAACCATAACCAGGGCTAAACCTAGACTAGGACTAAACCTAGGCCAGGGCTAAACCTAGACCAGGACTAAAGCTAAACCTAGACCAGGGCTAAACCTAGACCAGGACTAAACCTAGACCAGGGCTAAACCTAGACCAGGGCTAAAACCAATAAAATAGAAAACAAACTTGGAATAAAAAAGCAATAAAACACAAGGCTGGCAGTATAGTTTGGAACTTCCCGCTCTGTAGTCGTCCTGCAATCCAAAAATTGGTTTTGTTCCAGCTTCCTCCTGTCTTTTTGTCATTTAAAAAAATAAAGTTCAGATCCATTTATGGTTCTATATGTTCCAGACACTGGAGCAGACCCTCCACTGGCCAAGGGTCCGCTGGGTTTTAATGGAGGATAAACCTGAATGTCAAATACGTAAAACTGGTTGGACACATGTTACTGGATAATCCCCCCCACACACACACAGGGACCTAATCTGGAGCCCTGTGGTACACCATGTTTGAAAGGAGCAACAGCAGCTTCACAGATTCTGTTGGATAAGTACGACTTAAACCCTCCTGTGGCGGAGCCTTTAATAGCTCCAGGGTCTGTTTTGTCTGTTGTGACAAAAGCAGCAGTAAGATCAAGAATATTTAAAGCGTCTAAATCGCCAGAATCAGCAGATAAAAGTAGATTGTCTGTTCTCCCTCATCACAGACGAAGATGGACTCAGAACTTTGTCAGCCATTGGTTCCAGAACCTCTTTTATGGGGAACCTGGAAAGAGGATTTCTTTAGCTCAAGAACATGTGAAAACATGGTAAAACCAGAGACAGGAGTGAAAGTGGAAATGTCTAGAAGGAAACCACATTTGGTGGTTTCCTTCTAGACTGGAGGTTTTTCCAACCATCAGACCTGATTCAGTTCTTCTGTGGTGGGAGATCTACCATCCTTTTGGAGAGAGCATCATTTTCTTATCTCCCTGCAGGACCTCGTCTGTCAGGAGGTCACAATCTCCACGAGACGTCGTCCGTTCTTGTGGAAACCGTCACCAAGACGTCAGCGATGGGCGGGGCCTTCGCTTCCTTCCCCAAATTCTCCTCAGACGCTAGTAAAGTCATCTCCCGCGGCGCCGGCCTGTCTAAGGCTTTCATCGGTCAGAAGAACACGTTCACAGTGGACTGCAGCAAAGCAGGTGAGAAAGACGTGAAGGAGACGGATTTTCCTGATGTTTCCCGGAAGTCTCTGACGGGCTTTCTGTTCGGCAGGAACCAACATGTTGATGGTCGGCGTCCACGGGCCGAAGACACCCTGTGAGGAAGTCTACGTCAAACACATGGGCAACAGGATGTACAACGTGACGTACACGGTGAAGGAGCAGGGCAGCTACATCCTCATCGTGAAGTGGGGGGACGAGAACATACCAGGAAGTCCGTTCCACGTCACCGTCCCTTAAAAGACTGCTTCATCTTCACGCGGGGACTCCTCATCCTCCACGATGCACTGAAGACTTTTCCACTTAGAGGAGGAAACATTTCTCATGTCTGTCCTTCTGTGTTCTGCTGACTTTCTGCTCTGCAGCAAATGTTACTTCATCCACAACCTTTTTCATCAGCGAAGGATGTGCACTGATCCTGAAGACCTCCACCTAAACTGCTAGAAGAGCTGCTGAAGACGTGATCCAGGATGTGAGATGTTTCTGCACAGTGTTTGGTCTTTGCTGTTTGCAGCAGGAATCTCCCTGACCAGGTCCATCTTTGCAGAGATGGACCCGATGAGGGCTTTTCTTTTGTCTCATCAAACCAAATCCAACAAATAAAAGCTCCATCTGGCCTGGTTCTCCTGCAGATGAAGCTGAACAGAACTTCAGGGCTGTGCGTCTGCATGTTGAATGTTTCTGGTTCTAGATGGGCTACATGCCAGCACTGGGTTTGGTTGGAGGTCTTGAGGTGCAGATCCACAGAAATCAGCACGTCTGAGGAAACATGGAGCAGATTTTAGAGCTCTTGAACCAGAAAATGTGAATTTGTTCCTGAGAACCCATCTGTGCTCCAGTTCCATCCTGATCTTACATCAGCCAAAGAAAAATAGATCTTCTGTCCGTGTTCATGAACTTCAGTGAACCCAGAAGTTATCCATGACTTCTCAAACGTCTCCGTCCAACTCATTGAGGCCGTAGCTCCTTGCAGCTGAAACAAGTTCTTCATCTCTAAGGCTCGGCCTCAGCCCTCATCCAGGAGGAGCTCAGAGTGGAACTTCTACTCTTCCCAATCAAAAAGGGTCGGCTCTCTTTTAGGAGGAGACCCTGGGGCAGATCCAGATCCCTCTGGAGATACAATAAATCCTTTCTGGTCTTAGAACACATTCTGATCCTCCAGATGAAGCTGGAGACTGACACAGAGGGAGAGGCTTGTCTGGGTTCTCCTCCAGAACCTGTTACGTCTGAGACAAGATGGTGGACGGACAGGTGGAGCAAGACGATGAGTCCCTTCAGTGAGAGGCACCATCAGTGAAGATTTCCTCTGTAAACATCAGTTCCTAAGCTTAACCTCTAAAACCTTCAGTGGACCTGAGAGTGAAGGAGCAGCTGAAGAAGAATCCAGGAGAGGATTCTCATCTCATGGAGGCTGCATCACTTCAGCGTCTTCATCTCCAAAGCTGATACAGGAAGGAAACCTCCTTCAGGAACTAGCCTGGTTCCTCTTTCAGGAACTAAACCGGTTCCTCCTTCAGGAACTAGCCTGGTTCCTCTTTCAGGAACTAAACCGGTTCCTCTTTCAGGAACTAGCCTGGTTCCTCTTTCAGGAACTAAACCGGTTCCTCCTTCAGGAACTAGCCTGGTTCCTCTTTCAGGAACTAGTCTGGTTCCTCCTTCAGGAACTAGACAGGTTCCTCCTTCAGGAACTAGGCAGGTTCCTCCTTCAGGAACTAGTCTGGTTCCTCCTTCAGGAACTAGCCTGGTTCCTCCTTCAGGAACTAAACCGGTTCCTCCTTCAGGAACTAGCCTAGTTCCTCTTTCAGGAACTAGACTGGTTCCTCCTTCAGGAACTAGACATGTTCCTCCTTCAGGAACTTGACAGATTCCTCATTCAGGAACTAAACCAGTTCCTCCTTCAGGAACTAGCCTGGTTCCTCTTTCGGGAACTAAACCGGTTCCTCCTTCAGGAACTAGCCTGGTTCCTCCTTCAGGAACTAAACCGGTTCCTCCTTCAGGAACTAGACAGGTTCCTCCTTCAGGAACTAAACCGGTTCCTCCTTCAGGAACTAGCCTGGTTCCTCTTTCGGGAACTAAACCGGTTCCTCCTTCAGGAACTAGCCTAGTTCCTCTTTCAGGAACTAGCCTGGTTCCTCCTTCAGGAACTAAACCGGTTCCTCCTTCAGGAACTAGCCTGGTTCTTCTTTCAGGAACTAAACCGGTTCCTCCTTCAGGAACTAGCCTGGTTCCTCCTTCAGGAACTAAACCGGTTCCTCCTTCAGGAACTAGCCTAGTTCCTCTTTCAGGAACTAGCCTGGTTCTTCTTTCAGGAACTAGACAGGTTCCTCCTTCAGGAACTAGACAGATTCCTCATTCAGGAACTAAACCAGTTCCTCCTTCAGGAACTAGCCTGGTTCCTCCTTCAGGAACTAAACCGGTTCCTCCTTCAGGAACTAGCCTGGTTCCTCTTTCGGGAACTAAACCGGTTCCTCCTTCAGGAACTAGCCTGGTTCCTCGACAAAAAGCTGTTTGGTCACAGTTAAATCCCCAAAGGTGCCTCAGCCTTGACAGATACCAGTTTGGGTTCTGTGGAACCGGAGGATAAAGCTCACCTTTAAACCACTTCATGGATCACTCAGGATCTTCACTCTTGTTTCCACGGGTCGTCTGGGTTTTACTGTAGATCTCAACGCGTTTGAGTTCTGCTGCAGGAAGCTAGCCGACCTTTGACCTTTATTTATTCTCTCTTGGATTTTGTCAGAACCGGCGTCACTGATGAGGCGCCGGGCCCAAATCGGGGTTCCAGTCACAGTTTGTCCTGTAATGTGATGAAACCGGAGGTTTTCTGAGGATGTTGCAGAAACACAATATTAAAATGACATTTTGTAGTTTTGTATGTATCCAAGTGAATGAGTGAAACTTTGGCAACATTGTGCAGGCATAATAAAACCGTCTTTGCAACTTGCCGTCAGCTCTGCTCCTTCACAACGTGGGAAGTCTCCACTTGTCCAGACCTCTCTGTCTTCTTCTGCATGTCCTTCTAGGTCCGTCTGGAGCATTTTCCTGAAGCAACAGACCTCTGCTACCTCCGTCACTCTGCAGCACACTGCTCTGACGCGCAGGAGGTGCTGGTGAATGCTGCTGCCACCAGTGCAGAGCTTGCTCAGCCCCGGCAGCAGCCAGATGCATCTGCACACGCGGAGCTGAAGAGATGGGATAAAAAGCCTCTCCTGTCCAAGGGAACAATGGAGGACATCCCGAAGTTGTGCAAAAGCGATTTTCTCCGATGGATCCTCCTAGTGGTTCGGAACATCTTGAGAACATCTGAAAGTTTCTTAGTGCCAGGAGGGAAGCCGTCTAAGCCAACCCACAGTTCAGTCCAAATGCCCTCCTGAGAGCTGAAGGCTGTCTGCCGGGCCAGAAGCCCTGAAAGCTTCAGAACGGCCCAGAAAGTATCACAAAGAAACATTTTGATTCTCATTCCAACCCTGAATGTGAACCAGCGTCTTGTTCCACGTAGCTGAGGAGAAACGGGTTCAGTCAGGAGGAAGGCAGCATGGCAGCAGCCAAACAAGTCCGGGTCGTCAACCTGGGCCAACGAGCTGAGCTGGGTCAGAACCTCCTACAGAGACCTGGCTTGTTCTGAGGGGTGAAAAAGCTCCATTTTGGACTAAATATGGTCCTGTTTCCTGTTTATAGCAGTGGTTCTAAAGCTGAAGGTGAGCCCAAACCTGGTTTCTCTCCTTCCTCCACTTTAAAGAGAGATTAGAGTCAAGATTAGCAACTTTTAGGTCTTAACGAGTTTTTCAATCTTTGTTTCTTTTTATCGGTTAGCTTTTATGAGTCTGTTGTGAATAGATTCACAGCAACTTAAATTCCTGACTATGTTCATCATTGTTTTGTTTTTTTATTATCTTTATCTTTGGTTGAGGCGTCGGCGTCTTTTACTCTCCATGAATCCTGAGAACTTCCTGATTGTGTCTGAATAAAAGCAAGAAAACGTCCATTTTACAGATTATTGGGCTGATTATGAAAATTAATGTAAATTAATTGGTCCACATGTGGAGGAACTTCTCCCTCATCTGACCCAGAACCCTAAGGAGAACGTTCATCTTCTAGCATCCGGGGTTCTGGAGGGATAACCAACGTGCTCAACCATCAGAACCTCCCGGATCAGAACCCCGCAGAGAGCCAGCAACCTGGGGCCCAATAAGCCCGTCATGGTTGGACCCGACCGGGAGGGGGCAGCAGAGACGAACCGCGCGGTGTGTTTGGACAGAACAGCTGATCGGTTCGGCTGGTTCTGGAGGGAATCAGAACCCCACTGACCCGGTTCGTTTTGCGGGGAAGCTGGAGCTGTTCTTAATAAAGACCAAAGCGGCAAAATGCGTCCCGGTGCCAAGTGTGTGTTCAGGTGTTTGTGGTTCCTTCCTTTAGTGGAGACATGTTCATAATATGAGAAAAAAAGTCCTAGGTCAATAAAGTAAAAATAAACAAACAAACACAAAAGTGATAATGTTATGATAAAAACATCATATTATGAGAATTGAGAGGGAACATTTCCAGAATAATCACAGTTTGCAGAATTATTTCACTCCTGGAGTAATAGGGCCAGGTTAGATTATTTTAAATACTTTTATTCTTTAGGAGAATAAATTCAGGAGAATGAAGCTAAAGGGATACGAAAATAAACTTGTAATATTACAAAAAAAAAAATACTACGAATACAAAGTATAATCAGAGATTAAAGTCCCTCTGATTCTGTTTAAGTGACTGAGTAACTGCAGATTTGCCACATTTAAGATGGCGGACGCTCTGACGCATCGCAGCATAGGCAGAACCCGCCCAATGACGCGTCTACTCTTATATTATGTCCAGAGCCATAGAGATAAAAAGAGTCGCGACACTCCCATTGGACTCCGTTGTACGCTGTTTGCCGCCTACTTCCGGGGTATGCAGCCTCGCATAGTTCCAAAAAGCCGTTATATGGCGTTGGACATCATTCACTTCCATTGCTGACTGTCGAGTAACTTCTGAGGTAAGTTGATTAAATAGCTACCTGTTTTGAATTGTCAACTGTCTATAGTGTATCATAGGCCATTTATGATGCTTATACTGATCTTTTGTTGTATGTACACAGCGTAATTATATATATATATTTTATCTTGGTAGACGACCGATTGCCTGCTAGTTTGTTAGCTTGACTTGCCTTCTGTGAAGGTAACGTTATATCCAGGGGTAAATTGATTAAATAGCTACCTCTTTTGAACTGTCAACTGTCTATATTTTATCAGAGGTCCTTTATGATGCATATACTGATCTTTATTTGTATGTACACAGCGTAATTATATATATATATATATATATATATATATATATATATATATATATATATATATATATATATATATATATATATATGTATGTTTTATCTTGGTAGACCACCGATTGCCTGCTAGTTTGTTAGCTTGACTTCGCCCTCTGTAAAGGTAGCACTAATGTTATATCCAGGCGTAAGTTGATTAAATAGCTACCTCTTTTGAATTGTCAACTCTGTATATTATATAAATAGGCCCTTTATGGTGCATATGCTTATATTTATTTGTATGTGCACAGTGCAATTTATAAATATATTCTTAACTTGGTAGACAACCGATTTTCAGTCATTGCCTGCTACTTTTATCTCGATTTTGCCAGCTGTGAAGAAGGTATCGCTACACCAGAAATTACGAAGTTCATTAGTGAATCTCTGACATCTTTTATTAAGTAAGTTATTGATGTTAGATTACTAGGATCATCAAGGTTGACTAGGACGTTTTTTTAGGTTGTATCTGCTGAACCTGGCGGTGTTAGCCAGTCAGCTGAGTACTGTGCATCTGATGCTAGTAGAAATAAGGTTTGTTTAATTGCACCCTTGAAAGGGCTGTTTAGTTGGATTGCATGTAGGAATACAAATTATTCCACACAAAAAATTATCATAAGCCATAATGAGCTTTAAAATGTTTATTACTCAGACAGTAGTGTGACTAATTTGTTCCCCAAACACTGCTGCAGGTGGCTGCTGCTGGAGGCCATGACTGCTTGAGCTGGCTGATGTTGGCGAAGGATGGTGATGCTGGCAGCTGGTATATTTGTGCCCCTGTCTCAACAGATCTTGCTGGACCAGCAGTATCGTTGTTGTGGCCATCACAGGTTTCAGTGGAGCGCCCCCCCCCCCCAAAAAAATGGTTACGATACCTGTTCTTAACGCCTGTTTACACATTTGTTGTTCTTGTTCACACATACTGTACGTATGTTTGTTGATATTATTCATGCTTGTCCCCATTTTTTTTGTTCCACACTGTTCATTTTTATCTTATGCCAGGTACCTTTATTATTAATGTTGTCCTTCCTTTCAGCCCTGATGCACTCTGAAGCCTGATGTATGTGGAGGATTTTTTTTAAATGTATTTATAATATTCCTCCCTGTTCCTTCACTTTGTTCTTGTTTTTCCAGTTAGATACACACACACACATCTTGTTGTCTCACTCAGTATTTTTTATTAAACAATATTTGAATCATTCATCCAAGCTTAATGAGTTGTTATTATTTAATATATTTGATTCTTTGTGCATGGCTTAGTATTAAAATTATCATTGTTGTGTGGCTAACTCCTGCCTCATCAGAAAAAGTGGGTGTAAATGCTGAATGGACTGTTCTTTCTCAAAAAAGCAAAAAGCAACAACGGAGTCCAATGGGAGTGTTGCCTGTCACTGTTCTCTATCACTCTCTGCAGCTAACCTTACTCTTACTCTGTGCATTAACCCAGAGACGTAGAGAAAAATCTTAATAGCTCTGCACTTACCTATAGACCCAAACATATAAGCATAATGCTTTTGATAATATGTGAATGGCTTAATCTTAAAATTATATTATTAGTCTTAACATGATCATGTTTCACGTTGTGGTCTGGGGGTGACCACTTATCAGAAGTGAGCTAGCTGCTAGACGAATGCTGAATGGACCACGGCAGACCTAACGCTACCACGAAGGTAAGCTAATGGCTGAATCGGAATTTATAAGCAAAATCACGGTAATCAATAATACAGCCCAGTCGCCATAAAATGAAAATCATGAGACATCTGTCATCACATGAATGATATGGAAAAGAAAAGTTAAGTTAGAGCCGTTCTAGCCTGTACTCCTGTCCATATGAACATGAACATAAGCTTTTCCCTCCATAAATGTAAAACGTATCTAAGTAATATACAGCTTTTTGTTGTCACCCTGCCTCTCAAAATGGAAAAATGACATTAACAAATATGTAATCATGCAATAACAGCTGAAAAAGTAGTAGGGTGTATGTTTATATATATATATATATATATATATATATATATTTACCGTTAAATACCGCAATCGCTGCTGTCTGTCCCATAGAAGAACATGACAGCCAGCGTATGTTTTGGAACTATAGCGGTCTACACGAACCACGTGACTGCCCTGGCGGTGACATCAAAGAGTGTCGCAACTCTTTCCATCTCTATGGCGCTGATTATGTCCATAGAGTAGACCCCGCATCGACCGCTTTCGCCTACGGGCGCTGACGAGTTTTGGGGGCGCCATCTTGGGGCGGTCGACAGCTCAGCTCGGTGTAATGTGTTGAGCAGGCAGAGAATCAATTTTAATCAACTATAACTCACTGAATATTGCACTAATTCTTTTATTGAACAAGGTATTGGATGGCGACCTGTCCAGGGTGTACCCCCCCCCCTCGCCCATTGACAGCTGGAGATAGACACCAGCACCCCCCCCCCCCCCACAAGGGATAGACATGTTAGAAAATGGACAGATGGTAAAAACCCTGAAGATGAGCAATAAGCAGTTCCTCTTTCTTATAGCGATTGAAACTAAATACGGGACTGTTTTATGTGTGATTTAACTGAAATTGTGTTTAAACAGGTAAATTCCTAACCCTTTCAGATATGAGCATGCATTAACATTTAGAGCTAATCCCTGTAACTGCAAACTAAATTGATTACATTATTGACAATTTGTCCTAAAACTAAAGTGTCATGATGCAACCTAAAGGCTGCACCCTGAACATTTCTCGCTCATTCTCCAGTGCAGTCCTGATCAGGAACACCTGACAGGCTGCAATCACCATGGACTCACTCCACCTGCTCACTCCTCTTTATAAATTCACCTCAGTTTGTCCATGGCCACCGGTTCGTCTGCAGTCTTCTGACCATCATGCCTGTCTGCTCCGGTCTGTTCCTGTCTGCCAGTTCCTGTCTGCCAGTTCCTGCACCGCTACAACTCCGTCTGGTAAAATTACTCTGGCTTCATCATCCACAACCTGCTGTTCTCAATAAACTCTGGAAACCAGCTCTGTGTGTGCTGTGTCCGGGTTAATCCAAGACAAATCATGACATAAAGTTGAAGCAGTAAAATGATCTCAGTTATCTTGCATGTTGCTTATTGAGTGTTTATTGGGTTCAGTTTACTGTCAGATTTCATCCACGTTGACTATATGAGGGACCGAGTACTGCGAATGGCGGATGCCAAAGGAGAAGCTTGGAGCTTTTGGTTTTGTAAAGGTCTGTAAAGAAGAATAAAAAAACATGTTAGGAAGTTAAAGATTTTTAGCTCTTTGTAGAACATAAAGTGTTGCTTACCTCCGAATAGCTTGGCCCTGGGCCCGGCGTTTGTGCAGCTTTGTCAGGTGGGAAAATACGACCTGTCACAGTCCACTGAGGGGGTTTTGGCTTACACATATAAGGGTCTGCAGCATTATAGGCAGCTGGGCCTGGAGTCTGCAAGGAATGGCATAGTTCAAGAAAACAACAGTAAATCCAGGTTTTTAGATTAGTTTTAGAGACAGTTCTTTTTATTTTCATTTTATTTTTACCTTTGTTATATCCTCCAAAAAGGATCCCTTCTCAGTGCGACCAGTGATGGTGAAGGAGGGAGCTGAAGAGGTTGTTATCCCCTTTGTGCCAAATAATGGGGGTAACCTGTAAGAAGCTCGACCTAAAAGGGGAAGACATCTTTCTCCGATTTTAAAATTTAAATGATGGTCTGACACAAAACAGAAAAAGATCTATAAAAATTGAGTTCAGTTCTAAATTAAGTTCAAATTCAAATGTTCTCAGAGCAGATGTGAATTGAAAATCCTTCCTCACCTGGAGTTTGGTTCTTAGTAAGTTCTTTGGGTCTGCTGGAGAGAGTGTATGCAGGGGACGATTTGAACGTGGACAGTTTCAAAAAATCTGGCGAGTACTGGCCTAACATACCAAAGAAAATGATTAAAAGAAAGTACTAAAACACAACCACATGTATTAGTTTTAATTTGCAACAGGCCCAACCGACCTGGTCCAGGAGTACAGGATGGTGCAAGTGGCTTTAGACGGCCATGGACTGAAAATGCCAGCGTGCCATCTCTGCCGTATCTGGTGTAGTTGGGTGGGAGCTTATAAACTGGTCCAGGGGAACAGTCGGCATTTGCCACTGTACGACGTGACGTAATGGAGAATGCTGGTGCTTTGGGTTTAGTTGGGTCATAGTGAGTTGCACCTTAAATTGTGAAAAGAAGGAAAACAAAGCAAGTAACAAGATCCAATAGAGGTTTAACTCCTAAACTACTAAATTCATAACCGCAATGGGATGTTATTGTACATTTTAGTCTCACCTGTTAGTCCAGGTAACATGTATACAGGCCCAGGGTTCCCATATTGTTCAGCTATGGGCCCTTTTGGCTTGTGGGGCCTCCAGGTCCCAACCCAAGGCTCATTTTTCTCCATTGGTTTGAGGGATATAAGGAGACTGCCTATAAAGAAACAACTGAGTACATTTAAAAAATAACATTTCTGATCTAACATGATGAATCCAGAGATGCTTGACAACAAATCTTTTAAAAATCAGCTTTGAAAAACAATCCCTTGTCTCAACATATTCTTTGAGTCATCCTCTGCTTTTGGTTTATCTGAAAAGCACAATATAAGTAATAATAAGAAAATTTGTTTTTTGTCTCACAAATTAAAAAATAGGTGCTATAGAGGTTGAACCTGTTGCATATTTTAATTCAATTGAAAAATAATAATCCCAAAGAGAAATTAAAGCTGGTGTGAAACCCCGCCAAGTGTCGACACTAGCAACCAAGCAGAACATCAAAGTTTGAATGATAACAGTTCTGCTTAACATGAGCAGTAACCAGCTTGACATTCACAATATACAAAGAAAAAAAAACAATGTATGAAAGAGGATAAACGTTTTATTTTGAGGACAGGAAGGACTTGACTAAAAAGATATGATTTAACAAAAATGTTCTCACATGAAAACAGTAACTTCTTAAGTATGGTTTACTTTTCTGAAATTTAAAAATTTCTTTTCCTTTTTATTGCAAGTAAAACCACTGCTTCTGAAAGACATGTAACATATGTCTAATGCATCTAAATGTTCCGTTACTCTCCCAAGTATGTGGACACTTAAAGTTTACTTTTGAAACTAAAGTAGAATGAACAGGTCTCTTTTAAAGCACTTTGCATTGTCTCTGTACTGAATTGTGCTATACAAATAAATTTGCCTGGCCTTGCCTTTAAAAAGAGATGCCTTGTCTCCATGAAATTCACCTGCATAAATAAATCTAAAATGAATGATTTACCTTAAAAGGTTTCAGGTTCAGCTCCTTATGACCTCTTCTGGCTTATACTGGAATTCTGGGTATGAAACTGCCTTAAAACGAGAATTTTGAAATTGTTGACAATGCCTCCATAACAACGTTGCCATGGTGATGGTTTTACATTTAGATATATGTATGTATATTTATATATATATATATATATATATATATATATATATATATATATATATATATATATATATATACAGGACTGTCTCAGAAAATTAGAATATTGTGATAAAGTTCTTTATTTTCTGTAATGCAATTAAAAACATTAAATGCCATACATTCTGGATTCATTACAAATCAACTGAAATATCGCAAGCCTTTTATTGTTTTAATATCGCTGGTTATGGCGTACAGCTGAAGAAAACTCAAAAATCCTATCTCAAAATATTAGAATATTTCCTCAGACCAAGTTAAAAAAAAATTATAACAACAAAACAAAATCAAACATTTGAAAATGTCCATTAATGCACTCAGTACTTGGTTGGGAATCCTTTTGCACAGATTACTGCATCAATGCGGCGTGGCATGGAGGCAATCAGCCTGTGGCATTGCTGAGGTGTTATGGATGCCCAGGATGCTTCAATAGCGGCCTTTAGCTCATTTGCATTGTTGGCTCTGGTGTCTTTCAGCTTCTTCTTCACAATAGCCGTCAAATTCTCCATGGGGTTCAGGTCAGGGGAATTGGCAGGCCAATCAAGGACAGTAATGCCATGGTCAGTACACCAGTTACTGGTGGTTTTGGCACTGTGGGCAGGTGCCAGATCTTGGTTGTGCAGCGTTTCCTGCCACATTTCCCCCTTCCAACACACTTTTTGTGAATGTGCTTTGAAACTAAAATATTAGCTTCATCTAAACCTTCTACCTGTATGTTAGACTCAATCCCAACCAAGTTGTTTAAGGAGGTATTCCCTTTGATCAGTGGTCCTATTTTAGACATGATTAATCTATCCTTAGTAAATGGATATGTACCACAGGCTTTTAAAGTAGCTGTTATTAAACCTTTACTTAAGAAACCTTCTCTTGATCAAGATGAGTTAGTAAACTACAGACCTATATCTAATCTTCTTTTCTTATCTAAAATTCTTGAGAAAGTAGTTGCTAATCAACTTTGTGAACATTTACAAAGTAATGACCTACTTGAGGAGTTTCAGTCAGGCTTCAGAGCTCATCATAGCACTGAAACGGCTCTGGTGAAGGTCACCAATGATATTCTCATGGCCTCAGATAATGGACTTGTGTCTGAACTTGTCCTGTTAGATCTCAGTGCTGCATTGGATACAGTTGATCACAATATTCTCCTACAAAGACTTGAACATACTGTAGGGATTAAGGGGAAAGCATTAGGCTGGTTTAAATCTTATCTGTCGGACAGATTCCAGTTTGTTCATGTTAATAATAAATCTTCCTCAAACTCTAGGGTCACCTGTGGAGTACCACAGGGTTCAGTCCTTGGACCAATTCTCTTTACTATATATATGCTTCCGATTGGCAAAATTATCAGACAGCATGGGATTAATTTCCACTGTTATGCTGATGACACTCAGCTATATTTATCCATAAATCCTGATGAATCCAATCAATTACTTCGACTGCAGTCATGTCTTGATGACATCAAAAGCTGGATGACTTTATATTTCCTGCACTTAAATTCTGACAAGACAGAAGTTGTAATCTTTGGACCAGAGTCCTCAAAAAATAAACTTCTTAACCAATCACTGAATCTAGATGGCATTAACTTGGCCTCTGGTAATAAAGTAAAAAATCTTGGTGTTATTTTTGACCAAGACATGTCATTTAAATCCCATATTAAACAGGTTTCCAGAGTTTCCTTTTTTCACCTCAGGAATATCGCCAAAATTAGAAACATTCTGTCCAGGAGTGATGCTGAAAAACTAGTCCATGCATTTGTTACTTCAAGGCTGGACTATTGTAATTCTTTACTATCAGGAAGTCCACAAAATGCAGTTCAAAGCCTTCAGCTGATCCAAAATGCTGCAGCAAGAGTTCTGATGAAAATCAACAAGAGGGATCATATTTCTACAATTTTAGCTTCCCTTCATTGGCTTCCTGTTAAATCAAGAATAGAATTTAAAATTCTTCTTCTAACGTATAAAGCCCTTAATAATCAAGCTCCATCATATATCAGAGCTCTGATTACCCCGTATGTTCCTAACAGAGCACTTCGCTCTCAGACTGCAGGTCTGCTGGTGGTTCCTAGAGTCTCTAAAAGTAGAATGGGAGGAACAGAGCAAACAACGAGTTCTCGACATATTTTTCTTCTTTAGGTAATGTATCATAAGATCGTTTTAAGAGTAAGTTGATGGTTGATGGTATCAGATTGCCAGATACAGTCCAGATAGCGAGTCTGTGAATGCTGGCCAAACGATTTAGTCCAGCCCGGTGGCCAAATGCATTATCATTATTCAACGGCTGTATCTCCTCGCTGCATCCACCGATCTGCACTAGATCTTTTGTGAGTCGTGGGCGAGCGCTGCCCAACGCGTTCGTGTGTATCGCCCGGTGGACGGACGGAGAAAATGCGTGACAGCTTCTGCGGTGGCTGACGGCCGGCGGTGCGCGAAGGCGCTTGGCTGCAGGTCCGATTGACGCAGCTTGCGGCTTTAATTATTTAAGCAGAACAATGACCAGTGCAAAATTAAGTTGTATTTACCGGAGATGAAGTGTAGACTGCAAATTCTGTCGGGGTATGATGGCTCCCACAGTCCATTGGGATTTGTCTGCCTGGGTCCTTTTTCATTGAAAATATCCATTTCTTTCTTCGTCCTTCGGTAAACGAAAGAAACGTATATCCAACGATTTGGAAGCCTCTGTGTGCAAACGGGAGCACAACAAGTCGTATGCATTGTTTACATTTCGACAATAAACTAAAAGCACGCTCTAATTCACCCGTTTTGTCACGGTGTTTGGCCAGAACAGTCCTGTTTTTGCCTACCGGCGTAACCTGGAAGTAGCGCGGACGTCACTTTACTGTTGTAAAGTGTTGATATTGAGGGGAGTGTTCATTTATTTTCATTGTGTCCCCTACGTTACTGTGTGCCACATATGCCACAACGACACATGTTAAAACGTCTGAAGGCATGAAATGTGAATAAGAGTTTTTGAACTTTAATGTATCTAATGCTGATTATTCATTGAATCATTTGAATTTAAATATTTAAAATACTTTCACAGCAAAAATTATATGCGATTAATTTAGATTAATTAATTACAGAGTATGTAATTAATTAGATTAATTTTTTTAATCGATTGACAGCCCTAATATATATATATATATATATATATATATATATATATATATATATATATATATATATATATAAATGCTTCTCCACAAGTGGGTATATATCCAAACTGCTAAATTTGTCTCTCTTGTAAGTGTAGTAGTATCAGCCCTTTTTTCAGCCAGCTGACAAACATTGTGCAGCAAAAGGTTTTTGTGGGCTACCATGTTTGGGTCTGTTAAGCCAGAGAAAATTACATTTCAAGAAAGCTAAGTTATTTTTTTGTCTTTAGGGAAATTATTCCTCACTTTTATCAGTATATCTAGTCTAACTATTGCCATCATGCAGGTTTTACAAATGCACAAGGTTTTATCGCGTGAAAACATTTCAATCTGGTTGTCACTGCTTTTGGATGGGCCTATATTGTAGCTTGTTTGACGAGCTTTAGCTAAAAAATGAGTCAACTCTAAGAATCTTACATCTGGACTAAAAATGGAAAACCTGTTGTTCATGCCAGGAATCACAGTCAACACTGGGGGCTGAGCACCCCTAAAGGTCAGATCCTAGAATCGCCCCTGGTTCACACAAATAATGAAGACCACAATGTTTAGATTTGACCACTTGATTTTTATATTCATAACACACACAAACCTGTGCAAACCTGCGCCCAGTGAGGCGTCTACGTTTATAATGTCTATGCGTTTATAATGTCTGTGGTTGGGGACACGTCTTCATCCTGAGGACGGTGCAGCTGGTGTGGGATTCCGGGTCAGAACCAGTCAGGGTCCTCACAGACACGGGAGGACGGATCTGATCGGTCCACCTTAAATCCACGCGTGTCGCGTCACGTGACCGTGTTCTTGGAAAGTTCCTGGAAACCCGCCGCTGTTGTTGTTTATGGGGATCTGGGTCTGCCCCACGCTCGTACCAGGCTCACTGGGTTCGGAGCTCCGTGGCGGACGGACGGTTCTGATCCACGGACAGACCCGCGTGGGTCCACCTCATTAGTGATTGTAGGAAAAAGCTCGAGCAAGGCGCGGAACCGTGGCGCACTCTGGTCCTGCAGGCATGGACCCGGTTCTGCTGACATGACGGCGGGTTTGTGGAGCAGGAACCGGGTCTGTTAACGCACGGCTGGACTCGGAACCTCCCCGGTCAGGTGGGTCCAGTTTGATCCACCGGAGCATGAAGGCGCGTTTTGGGCTCAGCCTGCAGGATCCAGGTTCCCGCAGATAGAACAGCAACATGGACCTCTGCCCAGAACTCCATTAGAAATCCCTCTAATTTAACTGTAACTCCACGACCCGGGCCAGCCAGGCGGTTCCGCCAGCTACCAGCAGATGTACGTGTTTGGGTCCAGTCCACTCTTAAATTCGGCCGCTTAGAAATGACTCCAAACTAAACAGCTTGTCTGAATTCCGCTTTGTTTTATCAATTTTTGCGGCTGGATAATTGTCCGCAGAGACCTTAAAGTTGTCCTAAATTAAGGCAAGTTTGGTCTGAAATTCTTCCTTTTGGAGTCCAACGAAAACACTTCAGCTGCAGGTTTTTTCTCTGAGGAGAAACACGTTTTCCCCGTTTGGTTCCGTCCAGTTTTCCATTCCAGGAGGATTAATGTAACTTTGTTCGGTACCTGCAGCCCAGCAGGTCCAGACTGACCTGCAGACAAAGAGCTTTCTGTTTCTCCGCTGCTTTTAATTTGGATCACAAGGAGCTGAGAGAAAGAACCGGGCTCATCGCTGCAGCTTGTTGGACCTTTATCTGTAAAGGTTCTACGCAGCTGCCGGGTTCTCCCAGAGGAACCGCAGGAACATGAACATTTACTCATGAACCTGTGTAGAAGCAGCAGATCTGGCTTCCTGAAGCCCAGAGACCCGGCTTGGAGAACTCTGGCGGTTCTGCTCGTAGAAGGCGGTTCTGCTACGAGTGCAGAAATGTCCAGGTCTTCATCTTCTCTGAGGAGTGGTTCTGGGTCTGCAGCTCTTCGGGTCACCATCTCAGGGCCTGTTGGGTCAGATCTCTGCAGGTTCTGGACTGGACCCGCTTTCAAACTCCTGGTATCTGACCAGAACCTCAGAGGCTTAAAGACCCAGTTTTTTGCTGGTTGTTGCAGGGTTGCTCTTTATCTGTGACCCGAGGAGTCCATTTGGACCTCTGGTGAAGCGGGCCCGGTGCTGACCCACTCAGGAATGTCTGATAGCACCACAGCTAAGCCAGGGGTCCAGTTTGCTGGTCCTGTTCCAGTTCAAGGTCCAATTCTGCTGGAGTGAAGTTCTGAACCGAGTCAGAACCGGTTTCATCAGAGACGGGTTATTATTTACCAATGCGACAGAACTTTGCTCCATCAGTGTTCCTTCAGGTTCTGTGCGGCAGTTCTGGGATCGGGTCCATGACCGGGTCACACAGTAGACAGAGATCTGATTGGGTTTTCTAATGCCAATCATCTGGTTCCAGAGCTGGCTACCAGAACCAGAACCTTTGCTCAGAATCAGAACACTGCAGCTGAGGATACACCTGCAGATCTGGTTCTGGTTCCTTGATTCTGCTGACAGCTGCTGTAGAACCAGTTTTCACCTGAAAAGGTCCGATCAGGTCGTGTTACTGACCGGACCTGGGGTAGCGGTTCTGGTAACATGATGTTCTGCTGGACCCATCCAGGCTGTTTTCTCCTAATTTATCTGGAACACTGTTCAGTAGACTGGAGATAAAGGTTCTGGGGGGTGCTGGTCCAGTTCTGAGTAGAGCTATTAATAATTAATGCAGCGCCGGGCGGCGCCAGCCGACCCAGAACTAATGGCTAACCCGCTTATCTCAGTCTGTGTTGCACACATGGATCCAGCCCTGCAGCCCGATCCGAACCTGGAACCGACCCGATGAATCCAGACTGACCCGCTGATACAGAACTGACTGATGGCAGTACTACAGGTCCAAAGACCCATGTGTTTGGTTCTTGGGCTGATCTTGGCCCAGTTCACCTCTTGGTTCTGGAGGCTACAGGAGGTGGGCTCCCTTTCACGGGTCGTCCACCGTTGGTCCACCTTGTGATCTTTGAAGAAGGAGCCTGGTTCCTTCTTGTCAGGGAAGCAGAACCTCTGTGCGGTTGGTCTCTGTCTCTCCAGTCCTGTTGCAGCTGGTTCTGGAGCAGTCCAGTTCCGGAGCAGTCTGGTTCTGAATCCTGTCTTCAGTGGAAGGGATCGGTTCTGGGATGTGGAGAACAACTGGTTTCATAGTAAAGGTCCAGATCTCAGAATACAGGTTCTGATCACTTTGATCTGATGGTTTGGGTCATATTGACCCTCACCAGCACCCTTACAGCATTTATTCTGTAATACCCAGACAGAAGGAGCGGTTCTAACTTCAGAACCTTCACCTTTAAGAGGATGAGATAAAGTTCTGACAGGGAAATTGGGTCCGGTTCCGGTCAGTGACAAGTCTAAAGGTCGTAGAGAGGTCATTCGTGGTGCTGGAATGATCCGACCTGAAGATGGACTGGGAAAGATTTAGAGGATCCAGACATTTTTGATCTTCATGGGTTTGGAGGCGGCGCCGCTTTCCAGAACCCACTCCGGTTCTGGTGTCGTCAGAGACGGATGGTTCTGCTGCGGCTCTGATCCAAAACACTTCCTGCTGCTTAAACGGGAAATCTGACAGCAGCAGCTGGACGGGTTAAAAATGTTCTGTCCGGTTCTGGTGCCGGTAGAATCTTGTTCTGCTGTTTTCCCCCCTGACCCAAAGAGCAGGTTTCTCAGGCTAAGGTTCTCCAGCAGCCTCTCAGATCCGACCAATCTCTGCAGGTTCTGCCCGGTGCATGTCGGGGCGGTAGGCTTGGTTCTGACCGATGACCTGCCAGTCCTCTGATTCCCCCGACGCCATTGAGGACGACAGAGGAGCCGGCGCCGGTACCGAGGAGTCGGACGAGAGCCGCATCGCCTCGGCCATGAAGGAGCTCAGGAAGACAGGTGGGCGCTTCATTTCAGGTGTGTTTGACGTTAAAGAGTCAAAGGTCAAAGGTCACGACCCCGAAGCAGCCTGGCTGCTGGACGGGCTGGAGGAGAAATAACCAAGATGGCGGCAGGACTGAGGTCAGCAGAGCTGCGTCTGGAGGAAGGACCAGAGGACTCGTGTCCAGAGGACGTCGTCCCTGCCGGCGGGACGACGTCCTCTGGACACGAGACCAGAGTACAGGTGTTGGACCGTCACGAACAGAACCCAGAACCTCCACAGAGGTTCTGAAGCTGCAGGACCTACTCTTTGTATCAAAGTGTTGTAGAGTCCAACAGTTACAACCTGAGCCAAACCGGGTCATTAACAGAACCAGGAGCCCAAACGCAGCAGCAGATCTAGATCAGAATAACTAGTCAAAGTCCAGATCTGAGTCCTGTTAAGTGCTGCTGTTGCGGCTGAGGTGTGAGCAGGTTCTGCAGGTAGAACACCTGGCGCTCCTTCCTCCAGCTGAAACCAAAGTTAGATGAGAATGTTCTGGAGGTGCTGGCGGTTCTGATGTCTCCCATCTCTGTGCCTCAGGCTGGTACTGGGGCAGCCTGACCGCCAACGAAGCCAAAGAGATCCTTCAGGACTCCTCGGAGGGGACCTTCCTGCTCCGGGACAGCTCCCAGAGGGATTACCTGTTCACCATCTCCGCCATGACCTCGGCGGGTCCCACCAACCTGCGCATCGAGTTCAGGCACGGGAAGTTCAAGCTGGACTCGGTGGTTCTGGTCAAGCCCAAGCTGAAGCAGTTCGATAGCGTGGTCCACCTGGTGGAGCACTACGTCCAGCTGTCCAGGACCAGCAGCAAGGCGGCGGCGGCCGGGGCGGCGGCGGCGGGTCCCAACGGCACCGTGCAGCTGCTCCTCACCAGACCCGTGTACCGCAGCACGCCGTCGCTGCAGCACCTGTGCCGCATCGCCATCAACAGGACGGCCCGGCGGGTCCAGGACCTGCCCCTCCCCAACCGGCTGAAGGACTACCTGACGGACTACGCCTACAACGTGTAGAGGACGCCCGGCCCGCTCCGCCAGCACCTGGGCGGCAACGTCCGCAGATCCCTGCCGTCCGGGTCGGCTGTCGGAGCTTCAGCTGAACCCAAACGGACTCTGCAGATGCTGGTGGGATCTCTGTCAGGTCAAAGGTCGCAGCAGCCGGTCCAGGTGAGGCCGTCTCAGGTCCGTCCTGCCGGGCGCCGTCAGATCGGGTTTCAAATATTTATTTATTTGCTTTAATGTTGCTGTGGTCTGAGATCCTCCTGAGCGGCTCCTGATCCGAGAACAGTGTGGCGGTACCAGGCTCAGTTCTGGTCCGAAAACGGATCCGGTGAACCATAGTGGGCTCCCTGGTGTCCTCTGCCTGAGTTGTGGTCAGTCAGCTCCAACCTCAGCCTGACAGAACCACAGCTCATCAACCGGACTCACCAGAACCAAACGGCGGGTTGCTTCTGAGGTCGTGTCTAAAAGCTGATTGGCTGCATCTCTGATTTCTGTTCTGCATCCCATAATTCCTCCATTACACTGTTGGCTCTGACCCGCATGGCAGAGACTTTAAACCTGAACCTGGTTAAATCTGGTTTTTCTGACCTCAAACCAATTCTGATTTTAAATAGAAACATTGAAATTAGCGATAAATATATTATAATATTTAAGGACTATAAAGGAGGTGATGCTATTGAAATGATTGAAACAGATTTATCATTTTGTTCACCATGTTCTTATGAAACGACCAATCAGCTGTTTCCGTCTGTTTTTCTTCTACATCACTTTGTTCAGGTCTGAAATTGTTCTTGTTGATAAATTTCTCCATAAAATTCTAATTTTTGTACATTTAGATCATTTTTATTTTGTTTATCTGATTAAAGCTCAGGTGATTTGTCCAACAAATGGATGGTTCTCTTATGTTCTATACTGGTCTGTTCGGTTCTGTTAAAAATCAAAACAATCTTAAAGCAACAAATGTCAGTTTTTAAGTCAATATTTTTCTGACGCTGAGCCCACCTGGCCGATTCTACCTGGCCGAGCTCACCTGGCTGATCCCTGGAAGCGTGTGACTGTTTGTTGGACGCCATGGGAGGTGAAACCCAGTGAACCTTCAGCCAAAACCAACACCTTGCAGGTTCTTTGTCCCACACGGCCCCTCATAAACAGCAGGAATGAAGCTCTGTGATTGGCCGACAGATGGCCGTGACTCTGCATCAGGCTCTCATTGACGTAAACGGACGAGCTCTGATGTGTTGATGCCAACAGACGTTTGGGTGATGAGGTCAGTTTGACCTCTCCAGGCTTCTGTAGACTTTGAACCTGTAGTACTGTGGAGCTGTGACCCAATCAGATTGCAGGAAAACATCAGCCAGGAGGCCGCTGCTGGTGTCTGTTCCTGCTCAGTTTGAACAGTGAAATTTAAATCCTGTTTTCTGAAGAATTAAGCAGTTTAATTTGAGTTTCTTCTAAAAACTTCAATTCATCTCATGTTCAGCTCTTCCTGAAGGCAACTCTTTACAAAGAAACCCCTGCATGTTGTTGGAGGAAGAAAACAGCTGGATGTGACATCCGTAATCATACATGTGAGTTGAATTTATTAAAGAAGAATTTATTAAAGAAAAATTTTAAAACATTTAAACTTGATGAAAAAGTGAAGGATCATGGAGGGATCTATGCTCCTGGTCTCTGGACGACTCAGCCTCAGGACCTCCTTTCCTCAAATCAAACCGTTTCCATCAGATGTTTTCCAATAACAGATGGAAGGCCGTGTTGGGATGACAGACTTCCTGTAACACACTCCCTGTCTTATTAATTATTCAATTAAAAAAATTACAGTGCAGTCTTTGAATTACCTAATGACGATGAGTATTTTGTAGTTGCCGATAAACAGAACGACCTACTAAGCTCATCAGGGCCGGCCCTAACCAGTTTGGCGTCCTAAGCAATATTTTAGGTAACAAAGTGCCTTTTTGTGGTTCTCAGCCACTTCTGTTGTAGTTCTGCTTCCACATTCACTTCTTCACACATCTCCTTTGCTGTTGTCTGTGCATCAGAAAACCCAGTGCTCCTGTAGCTGGTGAGGGAATCTTTGGTTTCCTTCAGCAAGTCGACAGCCACATCTAGCTGCATCAGTTTACCCACATGCTAGCTCATACATGCATGGAAAACTAACCTTACCACAGGTAATTGCTGGCATTTCTGAATGGAAACCATAAAGAATTGCACAGCTTATTTTTATAACGGGTTTAATGAACTTTGTTCAAAAAATATTTATCAACTGAATTGTTAGATTAAATATTACCAGCCTGTAATATTTCAGGATTATTAAAAGTATTTGAGAAATGACCAACTTTTTTTAAATAAAGAAGAGTGGCAACTTGATCTTTTCTGATTGGCCACAGTCTCAGTTTAAGCTCCTCCCACCGGTTGTATCAGCGACCTTGTGTAATAGGACAAAAGCTGAGTCCCTGAGATTTTAAAGTTAAATTTAAAAGTTTTTCTTCAGGAAACTATGAACATTTTAATTAAAGTTCAGTAAAACATGTTTAAAATCCCACTGAAACCTCTGGAGAAGCAGAAATGGAGGCAAAAAGTATGTTTATAACAGAATTGTCTAAAAACCTTTCTTGAAGTCATTGTTCTGGTTTTCAGTTCAGCTGAAACATACATCTGCAGAAAGATGACTTTACGCGTTAGGTGTAAATATTTTACCTATTGTTTCAGATATTTTACCAGCTAAAGTCTCTTCCTGTTTTATTTTTAATTCTTTTTTTAACCCTTATGTCTATCCAAACCTTTTAACAAAACAGTATTCGGATATAATTTAAAAATATATGTTTTACAAATTGTAGGAATAATGTTGGTATTTTATTATTTAAATGTATTTCATTAATTAATAGAAAAAACGTTTATTACCCATGAGTGCAGCACAATCAAGCAACTTAATATAACATAACATTAAATACAATTCATCTTTATTTTATTAATTATTAATAAATATTAAATTAAATTAATATAATTATTAATTATTATGCTATTGTACATATCTGTAAAAACGCTATTTATAGTAATATCCACCTGTATATTATATTCGGTACATATCCAGCTGTAAATTTAGTTCACAATACTAGTTATCTACATATCATATTCATAGGACAAATCTATCAGTAAAATTCTGTTTATAATAGTATCCATCTCTATATTTATTCAGTAAAAACCCATGTCCTGTACTTATGGAACCATTGTTTATCCTGCACTTGCTGCTATTGCACTTCTGGTTAGACCTAAACTGCATTTCGTTGCCTTGTACCTGTACCTGTGTAATGACAATAAAGTTGAATCTAATCTAATCTAAATCTAATTGTTTCCAACATTTGAGTAAACATTTAGCAACATGCTTGAATGTTTAAATTTGATTTGCCTACACGTGTTCCTCCAAAATCTCTTAATTCTGTTGGAAAATCAGCTTTCCTTCCTCTGAAGATAATAGTTTCCCTTAATATCTGGACTGTTTCGGTGCTGAACGTTTACCGACGTTATCAGAGGCCGGTGTTATATTAACAGACATAAACGTATATAATGTCTATGCTTATATTAACAGACTAAGGATTCGTTGGGTTGGATTTTATTGCTATAGTAACATTCGTTCCGGCCCTTGTTTCCAGTCGAGCACAATATCCCGGACACAGCTCTAGATATTAGCCGCTGGTCCGGGCGGAACCCGTTTCCATTACCGGGACTGGTTCTGGTTCCGAATGACCCAGTCGGCTGGTTCGGGTTGAGCGGTTCAGGCGGTTCTGATGGAGCCGCAGCACAGGGCGGTGCTCCGGAAGTTCCGGGTGCAGCTGTCCGACCAGTTGCTGGTCAGCGACACCATCGTTCCGCTTCTTTTCCAGGAGGGGGTTCTGACGGAAGCCCAGGTGGAGCAGGTGGAGGGTCAGCTGACCAACAAGCAGAAGAACCTGAAGCTGCTGGACATCCTGCCGAACCGCGGGCCCAGAGCCTTCGGCGCCTTCCTGGAGGCCCTGCGGGACTTCGGCTGGATCCGAGAGCAGCTGCTGCTGGAGCTGCAGCGCTCAGCCGGGGGGCACACACCTGGACCTGGGTCCACAGGTGAGGGCGGAACCCAGACACCGGAACCGGGTCAGCATACCACACAGAAGCTGTTTAAGGCCCACGTTCGTTAACAATCAAACAGGGACTCGTTACTAAACCAGCAAAGATAAGAGACACATGGAAACTCTTTGTCCAATGACTATTAAATACTGATCATAAAATATTCACACGTGATTACAGACAGGTTAAAAGATGATTTATCTCAGATTATAAGTGATACACAATCTGGTTTTCTTAAAGAAAAATCCATTCATAATCATTTCAGACTGGTGTTAGATTTGCTGGATTATGAGCGTCTGGTGGAGGATGATGGAGACATTTTATTTTTATTTTTATTAATATGGTGGAACACCCCTTTATTTTAAAAGTGTTTAGCTTTGGGAAGGGTTAAAAATCCTCAGTAGCTTTACAGACATCCATGGATCAGTATCTTTGCTCTCTGGAACGTTTTGATACTAAAAGAGGCATCCGTCAAGGTTGTCCTGCTTCACCTCTGTTGTTTATTATTGTGGCAGAACTTTTAGCAGTTTTAATAAAAAATAATTCCAGTGATGGGAAGCTCCTTTGTATTCACTCAGCCAGCAGATGATTTTCAAACATATAACTAAAATTTCAAAGGTTTTCTACAGCCTCTGGTCTACTTTAGAATAAGAAGAAATGTGAAATAATGAATATTGATGATAGTCCACTCACCGCTGCTGGTAATATCCTGGTTAGAGAAGAGGTGAAATATTTAGGGATCAACATTTCAAAGGATGAAAAATTAAGAGAAGTATCCAAGAAACTAAGCTTCAGAAACGTAAAGTCATTCTCAACGGTTGTCTCCACAGAGATTTATCTATTTTTGGACGTATTTTACTCACTAAACTAGAAGGTTTATCTGGGCTCATTTACTCAGCTTATTCATTGTATATATCTGATAAAATTATTAAAAAATACATCAAGACAACTTCAGTTTCACTGGAGGAACAGATGCCGTTTTATCAGGAGATCTGATGTGGTTAAACCTGCGGAGGTGTGACCTGATCCGATGAACGCTTCCGGTTCTGCAGGGCTTCATAAAAAGTCTCCTCAGAACTTATTGGTGCGGTTACATTCCTGACGAGATGTGACTACCAATAAAGTGACCAGATTTCCATAAACAGGTTCTGCAGTGTTGGAAACTTATTTTTAAACATCATTTTCTCCACATTTGTCCCCATTTGGACACCAGAGTCATCCTGATAAAACAAAATCATTCTTTTACAAAGACTGGACGGACAAAGCTATTGAATCAGTTCTACACCTCATGGAAGTAGAGGGAAACCTTTTATCATATGATGCTTTTAGCAAAAAATACACATTAACATGGACCAAAACAAAATTGAATAAGCTTTTAAAGGCAATTCCTCCTGCTGCAGTGTTACTAATCAAAGGCACAACAACACATTCAACAGTTCCTCTAAAATAATCATCTTTGACTAGAAATGGCTTTGATTTATTGACAAAAAGTGCAACGATAAATTCATAAGAAACACTCTGACTTTGATGTTCTTTCATCAACATTAAGAAGAAAACATTTGTTCAAAAATGATGATGATGATATGTGTTTAAAGAAAATCAGAACCACATATCTTTCCACTCCCTCAGTAGGAGAGGATTTCAAAATGATGCGTTTATCCTTCTAATGACTTTTTACAGAAGAAATTCAGCATAAATACCAAAACTATGTATTTTGTGATTCAGTTATTGAGACATCTCTTTTTTAATTACAATGTCTTTAATGTATCTTAATTATGTAATGGCTCTTACATAATTCTATTCCACTTCTGAATTTTGATGTAAAGGTTGGTTTTGTGACGGGGGATAAAGAATCAGTTTTTATTCACAAGTGCTGCTTTTTAAAAATTACCCCCCACTTTCAATATCTTTATAAGTGAGATATGATTATTTAACGAAGTGTTGTCCCGTTGTAACAACCCAAAAACCCGAGCAGTAATGCAATATATCGATAATTTAATTTCCTCTTACATTGATTATTTCTGTTTATGCTCTACCGTTGATTTTTGAGGATTTAAGTTAATTCTCATTTTCTGTTTTTATCTTTAAATCTTTGGATGAAATGCTGCTCTCAAGATTTAAACTGCTATAATTAGATTTAAACGTTTAATTCAAGAGAAATTTAGCATGAAGCCTATATAAAGGTTTAGGTTTTAAAATAATTTGAAGAAAACATTTAATATTTTGTTTTAGATTTCAGGCTCAGATTTTTGGAGTAATCTAAATTTACAGTGAAATGGTTTAAATCTTTATAGTTTGTGCTCATATTTCTGACTTTAATCAGCAAATATCTGATTTTCTCACATTTACAGGATTTAATCTGGTTTATTTATGATGTTCTAGAAACTAAAAGCTCCCATGACGAACAGAACCAGGTCCGATTCTACTAGACCAGTGGACCTGATTCAGGTGCAGAGACCTGGACCCGGATCAGTCCAGTCACACCAGCAGATTCTGCAGCTCTGTCCCAAAGTATTCACACCCTGGGCTGATTTAGTATGAAGAAAAAAAGAAAAACAAATAAACAGTTTAATATTTTAGCCTAAAATATTTAGCCTAAAATATTTAAACTAAAATATTTGAGTTACTAAGAGTTACTAAGTGAGGTGTGAAAAATGTTTTTGTCTCTTTTCCTTCCAGCTTCTGGGCGGTGACGCAAAAGTTTTTCTGATCATAATCATCATCTTTGTCATCATTATTTAAATAGCACTTTAGATAAGAGATACATCAGATAAGACATAACATCTAATAAAACACCACCAATAATAATAATAATAATAATAATAATAATAATAATAATTATTATAATTATAATTATTATTATTATTATTGTTGTTATTGTTATTATTGTTGTTGTAGGTGTTATTATAATAATAACCAGATATGAAACATAATAGAACCAGCCGGCACAGAAGAAATACAGCAGAGTACCAAGAAAAGTTGAGAAAGATAAAATCTCAGTAAGGTTGAAGGCCAATGAGTAAAAATAGGTTTTAAGACAGGTTTTAAAACTGGAAAGCTGAGGGGCCTGTCAAATGTACAAAGCTAAGTCGTTCTATAAGGGGAACCCAGTAGAGAAGGCCCTGTTCCCTCTAAGCTTCTGCTCAGAACTGTGAATGACTGAGCAGTTGGTCAGCAGACGTGAATGAGCAGCAGGGGTGTAAAGGTGAAGGAGAAGCTCATTTAAGTAAGGGGGCAAAGCTGTTTAAAACCTTAAAAACAAACAGAAGTTCTTTAAACTGAACTCTAAGATAAACAGGCAACCAGTGAAGGGAGGCCAGGATGGGCTAATGTGCTTTATTTTATGTTTTTCCATTAAAAGGTGTGCAGCAGCGTTTGAACCAGCTGCAGACGTTTTAGTGAGGACTGACCGATTCAGAGATAAAGAGAATTACACAAATCCAGCCATGATGAAATGAAGGCTTAGAGTGTTTCCATGTTTTTGCCTTGAAAGAATAGGTTTTACCTTTGCTTTGTTCCTTACATGATAAAAATGACTTAACTGAGGTCCTTTTTGACTGTCAAGTTTAAAATCACCGTCCATTTTAAAATCGAGGGGCTAAACATTCATTGTCAGGGTGTCTAAATCAACAGGATCAACAGTTCTTTGGGTGTTTCAACTGGAATATTTGACAATTCATGATTTACAAAGACAAAGTGATTTGATGTTCTCCTCGTCATTAACTTTATCTCTTTCTATAGATTCTCTTTCTCATTTAATGTAGGACTTTCCATATGCCTTATCATCTACGTCTATATTGAAAAACCTACAGTAAAGTAATTAAATGTTGATTCTGGATGTAGTGTAGGAATTCCTTCAATATAAACCAAAGAACTTTTTACATTACCTGCCAGAAGCTGGATAAAATCTTTGAAAAAGAGACAACAGTATTTTCACACCTCACGTAGTAGCTCAAGGAAATATTGTAATCTAAATGTTTTAGCCTAAATATTTAGGCTAAAATATTTTAGTTTAAATATTTTAGGCTAAAATATTAAACTGTTTATTGGTTGTTGTTTTTTCTTCAATCCCACCGTTATGTTTAGTAATTTCTGCCAAAAGCTGCAGCATTTTGATTTAATCCATCTGAATGCAGTATTTGCAAGCCCTACTCTGATTGGATGGAAAGAAACCTGTCTGTGATTGGCTGGTCAGGTGGACAGTTTTTGAAGTCGCGAGCGCAGAAACAGTGTAGAGAGCGCACAGCTGGTGTTGAGCGTGGAAGGAAAAGGTCGAGCTTTCAGCGCGCAGCAGAGATGGAACTGAGCGCGAGGAGGACTGTGTTGAGAAGAAGTTTTATCGCGCCAGAGCGGTTTTAAGCGCGCGCGTGTTGTGTCACTGCGCGCTCGGATTGGTTCCTGCGCGCTCAATCAGAAGGCCCAAATATCGCTCCATAATTTAGGGTTTATTTTCAGTCAGAACAGGAACCGTCTGTCAAAGGTCACAGAACAGAAGGAGGACCAGGTCCAAAATAAGAATAATTTAACTGTTTTTCTTTCCATTCATTTAAAAAGTGTCACCCGTCCTCCAGCTGCTGAGTTGCTCCTCCAGGTTTATCTCTGCTGAGGAGCTTGGCAGGCCTCCATACCATCACCCTAATCTTTAGACCAGATTCAGGTCAGGACTCCAGAACCGTGTTAATTCCTGTCAGAACACAACAGACCTCCTGAATCGGCAGGAGTGTGAATAATTGTGGGCCTGACTGTCGGGTCCAGTCAGGAGTGGTAAATGGACCGATTCTACCCGATAACGACCCTAACGACTCCTCGTTACAGAGGAGTGGACCAGTTTCGGTCCAATCTGCTGGCTTAATGGCTTTAACGACCGCCCATTACTAAGGGGTGGACCTGTTTTGGTTGAATTTGCATGTTATTTGTTTGGCATTGGTATAAAGCTTGGTAATCCACATTACTCCAGACGTTTTGAATTGAGAAAGCTTCCTGGAGAGGAAGCGAAACGTCTTGAAACTACGGAAAACAAGTCCAGTTGCCTTGTTTTTTACTTTTTTTGGAATGACCGTGACCTGGATGACTGAGAATCTTCACCAGCATAAATGGACCAAACTCAAATGGACCAATCAAAGCGCTGCAGGCTTTGATTGGTCCACGTTCACCCAGCCGCTCTCGCCTTGCCCAGGGGCACACCGACATGTGACAAGGGGAAGCTGGAATCAAACCCACAACCTTCCGATTGCAAGACGACTACTCAATCAGGAGGTCCGGTCAGGAGGTCCAATCAGGAGGTCCGGTCAGGAGGTCCAATCAGGAGGTCCAGCTGCAGAGAGTCGTTGCTTTTGCAGCAATCCCTCCTGAGCTGGCAGGGTTGAACTGGACTGAAGTCCAGAAACCGGCCCAACTTCATCCTAAATGAAGAACAAGGCTGTGGAGCAGAAACCAAACTTTAGTTTTAAATTCCAAGTTTTTCTTTAAAAGATTTTTATCCAGTTCAGAAATTTTTATACTTTTATTTCATTGTTTCCTTCAGTTGAAAATCCAAATGTTTAATTGGAGGATTCATCTTCTGCTGAATGTCTCTTTGGGTTTAGAATTTGAATATTTCAGTAAAACTGCGTGAAAAGAAGTCCGGTCCAGTTCTGTTCATCAGAACCTCTGAGGTTCTGGCAAATTAAACCCGTTTCACTGGGCCCGGTTCTCCTCAGCAGCGTTTGTCTGCTGTGAGGATCTGTTCCTGCCGTCTTCTGGGCCGGGTCGGGGTTTCAGTCCCGAGACGGAAAGCTGGGCCTTAAAAACTGGACCCGGCAGAATTATCCAGAACTTTTCTCTTCGGCAGCATGAAAACCTGGAGCTAGTCTGCGGAAATAACCCAGGCCCGGTGGGTCGGGGGAGGGGGAGGGGGGTTCCTGGAAATCTTCTTCTGTGGAAACGCAGGGACCACCGAGTTCCTGGAAAATGTTCTGACTCGTGTAAATCGACCCGGTGGAACCGGAACTCAGTTATAACCCGATTAATCAGGAAATCTTTGCAGCTCAGTCAGTTTTATCTGTCTGCTGGAGAATCTCTGGGAACCATGAAGGTTCTGCTCAGGTTCTGCGACCCATCAGAGGATTGGGCTTTATCTCCGTTTGATGCTTGAGTGAAAACCAGAAACTGATCCGATCTGCTTCAGTGTCCCAGAGTGAAGCTGGAACAGCAGCTCGGACCCGATTTCCTCTGAAACACAGGAACAGAACCGACTCAAAGGTTCTGGGATTTCTAAAGGGAATAATGCCACGTCGGATTTAACGGGTTCATATGAGGAACAGGGTCCAAACATCCGTCTGATTCCTGGAAAGCCGCGAGTCAGAAGAGGAGGAGGAGGAGGAGGAAGGCTGGAAAACCTGGAAAAGGCAGCAGCAGAGGAGCGTGAAGCATCTGAAGAGGTCCAGAACCTGCTGGGTCTGCAGACAAGATCCAGAACCTGCTGGGTCTGCAGACGAGGTCCAGAACCTGCTGGGTCTGCAGACGAGGTCCAGAACCTGCTGGGTCTGCAGACGAGGTCCAGAACCTGCTGCCCAGGAAAGCTCGGCTCCCGCCTCGGTAAAGACAAACAAAGAGTTTCCAGGAACTCGGCCTCCTGGTTCTCCTCCCGTTAATTGGAGCCCAAACGTTGGGGAACTCCCAGGAGAACCTGCAGCAGACCCAGTTAGGGTCCACCTTTAGCGATCTTTCAGAACTCATCCAGCTCGTGTGAGTTTGGATCTCCGTGTTGCAGCTTTTTATCTGCTGAATGGGTTTTGTCTTCCATATTTACTATAGTTATGCGCCTTAAATCAAAAATAATGATTTTCATCGTTTTATGGTTCTGATCAGTTGGATCTAAGAGTTACATTTATCTTAATGCACGTTTTTGGTTAAAATGTCAACAAAATCTGAAATTCTACTTGGGTTTGTCCACAAATAAGTTCTGGATGCTTTTTTTTTGGTCAAAGAGTTCTGATAAAGTTCTAAAGACAGAAGCAGTTTAAATGCTGAGATTGTCTGACATGTAATTCTGGTTCTACTTTTCTTAATGAATATTTAGTTAACGGAGAAAAACGTGATTAACGGGAAAACTGTCCGCAGACGTGCCTGCTGCTCCGCCCCGGCTCCGCCTCCCGGACTCGGTCCTGCAGAAGGTTCCTTCGGATCGGGAGCTGTCTCGGCTGGCCTCAAGACTCGGCGCCGAGTGGGAGGCGGTTCTGTTGGACCTGGGCGTGTCGTCTGAGGCTCTGTACCGCTGCCGCGCCGATCACAGTCTGAACACTCAGGCGGCGGCGCTGGCCGGCCTGGTTCTGTGGAGGCGGTCCGAGGGCAGGAAGGCCACGCTGGGCCGGCTGCTCCAGAGCCTGGAGGCTGCCGACCTCCATGCGTCTGTCCTGGAGGACGTCGTCATGGGCTGAGACGGAACCGCAGGGTCCGGTTCTCCACGTCCAGTCTGGGTTTATTAAGAGCAGAACTTTGAGTTGGACCACAGTCAGAGACTGATGACTTTTATGTCCATAAATGTGCTAAATAATGAAGCTAAAGTCAGAACTTCAATAAAAAATCTATGTTTTCTTCAGGTTTTTGGTTCAAAATGTTTCATTTCAATCAGAATTTAATTTCCAGAACCAATCGGGAAGTTTCCCACTGCAGGTCAGTAAATGCTCCTGCTGGGATTAACCCGGAACAGGACGAGTTCTGTGGATCCAGAGAGGGAACGTGCTGCAGCAGAACCACCATGACGTTACAGAACACTTAGAGATCCACCGTCAGTCCAGAACAGCGTCCTGCAGGGAAAGGCGTGTTCTGGGCAGTCTGGAGCTTTTACTCCTCCTCACCGGTTTTCAGGTTTTTCCCAGCAGTTCCTGGAAGTCGGCCCAGATCGGGTTCTGGAAAACCCGTTGGATTTCTCAGAGAAAACGCTGAGAGAGGCCTTTGTGTCTAAAAACAGAAGAAGAGGTTCCTCGAGATGGGCTTCCTGTCCCGCTCAGGATTTAGGGTGGACTGACGGGTCCGGCTGGACTCCACCAGAACCTCAGAACACAGCAGCTTCTTCATCCTCATTCAGACCATTCAGAGCCTGAGGCTCTCCACAACTAAATGGTAAAAAGCCAAACACTGGATTTTAAATCTGAATTTAAGGAAAATTATGAACATTTGATTTGAAAGAAAAAATCAGTTTTTCTGAATCAGAGGAAAAATAAGCTTTTTAAAATTTAACATTTTAGGGAAAAAAGAAATTAATTAACGAGAAAATTAAAATGTACTAAAACCAACATTTTCAAAATGAATTGGAAAAAAAACTTGAAAAAAGCAAAGGCAAGTTTTTCATCTAGAATTTTCAATAAAATAAAGCTTTAAACTACTGAAAAAAGATCAAATGTGAAAATAAATCCAAAATGTTTTCAGTGTTTCTTCGGGTCAGCAGGTCCAGTTGGAGGTAAATCTGTCCGGAGCGTCGGACCGAAACAGCGCCGATGTTTGGACAATGATAGATTTATTACAGACTCATAACCCAAATCACATAAAAAAGTCAATGAAAAAGAAAATGTTTAGATATTAACGAAGGAAAACCTTTGAAACTGTATAAACGCATCAGTGAAATGTTTTCAGTAAAATAATGAGAACAATGCTGAAGTGTTTTACTATAAAAACCAAATATTGTAACATCTGTTTGACATTAGCTGTAAATGTTTTGTTTTATTTCTAATTTATTAGATATTTTCCAGCACCGAAGTTTTTATTAGAGATAAAGACTGAAAATGAACAGAAAGAATAAAATCAGATTTTGAGTCGATTAACGAGGTCTGAAGGAAGTTCTGTGAATAATTCCTCGGCAGCATGTTCTGGATCCAACAGAACCAAGCAGAACTGGATCAGAACAGCGTGGCTGTAAAACCCGGTTCTGGTGCGCAGAATCTGCGCAGCGGGGTTCCCGCCGACAGGGGGCAGAGCAGCGCTGTTTATCCACAGAGACTGACTAGTCTCGGTTTTCATGGGACCAGAACCAGAACAGCTGGAATGGACCTGATCTCAGGAGGACCAGAACAGTTCAGCTTTTCTCCTGAAATGTGTTTTCATACCGTTTCACTTCCTGCTGGGACATCCGGGCTTCCGTAGCTGCTGGCTCAAAGCTCTCCGTCCATGGTTCCTCACCAGAACCACCTTGTTGGACCGAGCAGTTCTAGAATGGTGAGGTTCTGGTTTGATGAAAACATCATCCTGGATGGTCTCTGCTCCTGCTGGTCCAACGTGTCGCTGCAGCGGGCCTCAGACCTTTTCAGATGCAGATCATGTCTTCATGTTTGGACCTGAGGTTCTGGTTCTGCTCCACCTTCATGGTGATTAACGGATCGTTAACGGATCATCGTTAGCATCAACTGGACCACAGGAAGCTATTGGTCCCATGCGGCTGACCCAGTCCATGCAGTTCTCACCTCAGGTTCTGGTTCTGCTGGAAAACCCAGTTGAAGTCATTTATGCGTAAGCCTCTGATTGGTTATTGCACAACATTGGAGATGAATGGAGGCACCGTGTTCCTCCACTGGTCTGGTTCTCCCTTGGGTCCGATATCCAGATACCTGAAGGTTCCTCTGTTCAAACGGGAAGTATAGAAAGAAAGTGACAGCTGAAGATAATAACGGGTTTTCTAGAAGTGAGTCTGTAGCACCTGGATCACCTGTAAGTGCAGGTGAGAGTGAACTGTGAGGTTTATCCATGAGGAGGATGTGAGGAGCCAAAGACCCCCAGAGCACCAGGCAGACGCTGGGGAACCAGAACCCCAGATGCCCGAGGGAACCCCAGAGCAAAGGTACCCAGGAGCATTTTCCCCACCGTTTATCCAGCAGCTGGATCAGCGTAAAGACGCAGCGTGAACCCCTGCGTGCTTTAAGTGTTGCAGCTGAGGGAAAAATGTTGGAGCGTATAGGCTTGATGAAACTCTTCCTCATTCACAATGAGACCAACATGGATAGAATAATGATAATCTGTAGTGTTTTTATTGCTGGGATGTAAATGTGATAATTCTTATTGTGCCTTTTATAATAAACTTAATATTTTCCTATCAAAGGTAGGAAACAAAGATTTCTCTTCCAGGGTCCAGTCAGCCACGCCCCCCCCCCCCCCCCAAATTAACATAATCTCACTCTTAATTTTTTATAAACATTGAGAGGTCTGGTGAGGATTAATATTTTGGCTGGTAAAAAATATGCCTGGCTGGTGAATCAGGAAGTTAATTTCGGACACTGCCACCAACGCTCCAGCGGGGGGGGGGGGTCACCACCACAACCCGACCTGCTGTGCTCCTCTTACAGCTGCAGCTGGTAATTCTGCTCAGAATCACTTCTTGTTCTGCTGGGTGAAACGCTCCTTCCATCCTGACAGTAGTCAATTCATGGTGTGTTCAGAAAAGGTAAAATCAGACCTCTGTGAGAGCTGCAGGCCTGGAAAACTGACCAATCCTGTGCTTCGGTCCAGAGCCAATCAGATGCCTTCATGTCTCGTCCTGTCCACACCTCCCTGCGTCCCCCCTCCTCCCCGTCACCACATCATGTTACAGCCTGGACACTTTCAGCTCCTCCCTCCCCAGGAATAGACCAGTTCACGCGTGACGTCAGCGCTACATCCGGGTCACGGTGGTTGGCAAAAACAGAACTGTTCTCGTCTACTACATGACAAAACAGGTGATTTAGAGCGTACTTTTAGTTAGTTTACTTTTGGAATCTAAACAATGTCTACCACTTGTGCTCCTGGTTGCACACAGAGGCATTCCAAATCGTCGGATGTACGTTTCTGTCGTTTACCGAAAGACGAGGAAAGAAGAAAGAAATGGATATTTTCAATGAAAAGAGCGCAGGCAGACACTCCCAATGGACTGGGGGAGCCATCATACTACGACAGAATGTGCAGTCTACACTTCATCTCCGGTAAATACAACTTAATTCTGCTCTAGTCATTGTTCTACTTGAATAGCGGCGGAGGGGAGGTGGCGATCGCTAGACGGAGCCGGGAGAAGCAGAGTCGATGCGCTGCAGCAGCAGCAGCAGCATTACGCCCCCGTTCACGGGCGCTAGTACTTCTGTGTTTACGCTGCAATGTCGCCGACACCCCCACCCATTTTAACAAGACAAAAACACCAAAATAATCCGTAGTGAACTATGTTTTTTTTTAACCTACCGGGCGGGTCTTCCTGTCCGACTCCGCGTTCGTATGTTACACAAACATGTCTGAACATCCATCCATCCATGTTCTGACCCGCTTAATCCCTCATGGCGTTGCGGGCGTTGCTGGAGCCTATGTCCAGATATAATATAATCGTAGCCGTCCAGTGGTTTCATGCTTCCATGCTCTCTCGTCTGTACTGGCCTGCGTGTTTATAAGGTAGCTGTATATGTCGCGGTACTGAACGCTTGGCAGCATTTCACAGACTCGCTCCGTCCCTTCAGGCTTTTGCTGTGTGGATCTGGCAATCTGATACCATCAACCATCAACTTAGTCTTAAAACGATCTTGTGATACGTTATCTAAAGAAGAAAAATACGTGGAGAACTCGTCAGTTTCTCTGTTTGCGTCCGCCATTGTGTTCGTCTTTTGCCAACCAGTCCGGCGCGCATCCGCGAAAAACCCGGATCAAAACAATAACAATGAACTGGTCTATACCGAGTTATCAGGAGAAGCTGGTGAGCTGCTCTGGGGGGGGGGGGGGGGGTGGAGCTTTGTAGGAAAGGGGAGGAGCTTAGAGCTGCTTTCCAGTCTTGCTAGCTCTCCAGCATTAGCAACTAGCTTTAAGGGTAAATCTGTCAGATACTGAGGAAAGGAAATGTCTGGATCAGAAGTTAAGTTAAAGTTTCGTTATTCTGACATTTAGCAGATATAAATTCTGTAATTCTGACTGATCTGGAACACTTAATCTGATTTAAAGTCAATAAACGTTGGCCGTGTTTTTCTCTCTACCGTCGCCCTGTGCTTGGATCCAAGCAGAGCAATCTGCTGGTTCCCAAAGACCGCTGCAGTTCTGGTCTGGACCCATCGGGTTCCGGAAGCTTTATGCCGGTGAAATGAAAACCAGCGGGCTTTACGGTCCAAATGATTTTTCCCTTTTATTCCGCAGCAGGTGCGTAAACCGCAGGATGAACTTTATTATGTAAAACCAAAAAAACACTTATTTTAACATTTCTAATTTACTGGATGCGGATTTTACTCCGAGCTGGTTCCGAATCCAGCGTTGGGTCACCCCGGTTTCATCAGAACTTATTGCTCCGCTGATCTTTGGGTCTGTGGGAGCTGCTGAGGAGGAGAAGGAGGAGGAGGAGGACCGGGCAGCCTCCGGAGCGCAGCGCAGGGCGGGGCGACGCCGCGCAGCAGCAGCTTCATCCCCGCTGACCGACACCGACCTCCTGTTAGTCTCCAGGCCGCGGCATGGACCCCGGAGCCCGGCCCGCTTCGCCTCGGTAGGTCCGGTTCGGCTGAGGATGCGCAGTTAGAGGTGCGCAGCAGAAATCTCCCGCAGAGCGAATCAGTCCAGAGCGCAGGAGCGTCGGCCGCTGCGGCAGAACCAGCGCCATTGTTTGGATGCGCAGCAGACGGAGGGGCTCCAGGCCGGGGTGAGAGCCGCTCACAGCCCGGCAGCCAGCATGCTGTCCCCGCCGCTCCTCGCGGTCCTGCTGCTCGGTTCGGTCCAGGTAAGGACGCCGCGAACGACTCAAATGGGCCGAGGGGTTCGGCGGCTTTTGTTCAGAACCAGTCTGGTTGAAGGCGGCCAGGCTGAATGAAATGTGCGTGATTCAGCGTGCGTGATTTCAGTGTGTGCGTGATTCAGCGTGCGTGATTTCAGTGTGTGCGTGTTTTCAGCGTGCGTGTGTCTGGGTGGATGGTCTGTGTGAAGGCAGCCAGCAGCTCGTTGTGTCCCGCAGAAAGTGGGTCAGTCGGCTGCAGCCTGACTGAGATCTGCATGTCTGTCAGCATCACTGACGATCACACAGTAACACACAGTAACACAACAACACACAGTAACACAACAACACACAGTAACACAACAACACACAGTAACACACAGTAACACACACAGTAACACACAGTAACACAACAACACACAGTAACACACACAGTAACACAACACACAGTAACACACAGTAACACACACAGTAGCACACACAGTAACACAACAACACACAGTAACACACACAGTAACACACACAGTAACACACACAGTAACACAACACACAGTAACACACAGTAACACACAGTAACACAACAACACACAGTAACACACAGTAACACACACAGTAGCACACACAGTAACACACACAGTAACACAATAACACACAACAACACACAGTAACACAACAACACACAGTAACACAACACACAGTAACACAACACACAGTAACACACACAGTAACACACAGTAACACACACAGTAGCACACACAGTAACACAACAACACACAGTAACACAACACACAGTAACACAACACACAGTAACACACACAGTGGCACACACAGTAGCACACACAGTAACACAATAACAACAACACACAGTAACACACACAGTAGCACACACAGTAGCACACACAGTAACACAATAACAACAACACACAGTAACACACACAGTAACACAACAACACACAGTAACACAACAACACACAGTAACACAACAACACACAGTAACACAATAACAACAACACACAGTAACACACACAGTAACACAACAACACACAGTAACACACACAGTAACACAACAACACACAGTAACACAACAACACACAGTAACACAGTCACACAGCAGCAGTGTGTTACCACAGCAGGCTTCCCGTCTGCAGCTTCTATCTGAGGCAGATCTAGACTCGGTTTAGTGATTCCTCAGAACCTCGGTCCGTCCAGCTGGGATGGAGGAGGTCCGCTGGCTCCAGAGCTCAGGGTGGTTCCTGTCTACAGGTTCTGGACCTGAGGTGGACATCTGTCCACATCTGTCCACCAGCAGGAGCCGTCTCTCCTCTCACATCTGGTTTTATTGCTTCATCTCTGCCAGGATGAGCTCACTCTGATTTATCTGTTGGTTGGGTTTCAAATTTCCTGTCTGAGGCAGCTTCAGGTTGGGAACATCCAGCCATTATGTTCCCTTGTTCTCTTTTTAATCACTGAGATGAATATCTGTGGTTCTGGTCCTGGTTGGAACAATCAGACGCTGTAGTCTCACATCGGACCGCATTTGGTCCCAAATCCACATTCAGTCTGGAATTGGCCCTGATTTGGAGCTGGAACATTTTCAGGACTTCATGGAGACCAAGGAGGTGAGTTCCTGAACTGGGCCCGGTTCTCCTGATGTCTGGACCCGGTTCTGTTCGGGTTTAAACAGCTGATGTCTGGACCCGGTGCCTCCTGGACCTCGTGAGAGACAGAGTGTAAAAACCTAATTTCTAACCAGAGCTGAAAGGTTCTGGGAAATCCACATCTGGGTTGGTTCTGGAGAAATCCTCTCCAACAGCAAGAGGCGATCCACCAGTCAGTTTTTATTGGTCATCAAGTTTATGGGCGGCAGGAAGTGATGTAACACTGACAGAGGGGGGCAGTTGGCAGCAGAACCGACCCGAGCTCTCAGTCCAGCCGGGTCTGGACCGCCGCTCTTCCTTCAGGAGACGGCAGACAGCGGACCGCAGCTCGCTGCTTTTAAACTGCGGGATGCTGGGAAAGTCCTCTGGTCTCCCAGCAACCAGCACAGCCGAGCCTGCATTCAGCATCCTGCCAGCAGGGGGCGCAGTGTACAGGAGCCTGGGGCTGCAGAGAGGAGCTCCTGGTGCCATCAGCCCGGGCTGGAGGGAGAACGTTGCCTCTGCTCTCCCAGCCTGAGCGCGGCTCGCTCAGCGGTTAATAATGCAGCGATGCAGAGCTGGAGCTCAGATTAAATTTATATCTGCTAATCTCTCTGAAATATGCTCTGGATGTTGAAGAGGGAGGCTTAAAGGTGTTCAGTTACGTCTGAGCAGCTGCAGCTGCTGCTCTGCTGTCCTCCCACAGGGTCACTTCAGGAACCAGAGAGGAAACTGCAGCTCAGACACAGCGAACTGTAACGGTTCAGCGCTGGAGGCCCCAGCAGACCCTGAAGGTCTCCTGGGGGGTTTACCGCGGTCCCTCCAGAGTCCCGGGTCCCTTCAGGCCTCCTTCAATGTGGCGGAGCAGCAGCTCTGCTCTGATGGAGCTCCTTCAGGATCTGGTTCTTTCAGTCCTGACCCAGATCTCTGGACCACAGCTGGGGTTAGAATGGAGCAGTAGATCTTTCAGCTCCTCCTTCACCATCACAGACCAAAGCGACGCCCTCAGACTCTCATCCACCTTCATGTGGTCGTAGAGAACCCCGTCACCCCTGGGCTCAGGACTTGGGCCCGTTCTACTGTCTCAGGCGAGGAGAAGGGGAACCAGAGGAAAGCAGGCCTGAAACCAGGAGGCTGGTGGTCTTCCTTAGGAGGCCCTGGAGCACAGCCTGGTGGGTCGGGCCGCCTCCTCATGGACCAGGAGGGACAGAGGTCCTCCTCTGGGTGGGAGCGGTTCGTCCTGGTTCCCAGGGTTTCAGGAATCAGAAGTTTCTGAATCCTCCTCTTCATCGTTGTGAGGATTCTTCATCAGCTCTGGTTGTTCTCAGGGACCGACGATGAGTCTGCGGCTGGGATGTCTCAGGTTCTGCTGGAAGCATCAGAACCTGGCGCTGCAGCCAAGCCTCTTCGCTCGCTGTTCCTGCAGCGGGGAACGTGCAGAGATGCTCAAAGAGTCCCAGTGCAGCTCTGATCAGAACCGCCTTTAATCAGGGAATTAGAACACAGTTCATTCAGCCTGCGGCAGGAACCGGGTCACCGAGGTTCCCACCAGTACCGGCCGGTTACACAACCGGATCAGAGGCTGAAAAACCCGACCTTGGTCCTCTGTGGTTCCTCTGTGGTTATTCTGTGGTTCCTCAGCAGCCGAGCAGCCGTACTTCACTGCTGCTCCAGAACCGAGGTGGTCCGGATCGGCTCCAGAACACGTCCTTCTGATATTGCGTCAGGAGCTGTAGAAGGTGTCGAATGGTTCTGAAATGGGTTCTGTTGTTCCTGACAGCCAGGTTCCTTTTAACCGTTTTCCGTAAATCCGTAAAAAGTGTCAGGAACGTCTGAAATGTCTCACAGCGACTGGAGCAGAACCTGAAAAATAGTTCTGATTTATCCAGGAAAACAGGTGAGCTGAAGCTTCATGGGCTCATTAGATTTCAGAACCAGTCTGGAGTTCTGACCCGACCCGAAGCACACGGGGTTCCACCCTGGACTCCACCATCTTTATGTGAAGCTCATTCCATGTCCTGATCCTCCAGCATCTCGTAGAACCTCCTGATCCTCCAGCCTGTAGAACCTCCTCCTCCAGCCTGTAGAACCTCCTCCTCCAGCCTGTAGAACCTCCTCCAGCATCTCGTAAAACCTCCTGATCCTCCAGCATCTCGTAGAACCTCCTGATCCTCCAGCCTGTAGAACCTCCTCCTCCAGCCTGTAGAACCTCCTCCTCCAGCCTGTAGAACCTCCTCCAGCATCTCGTAGAACCTCCTGATCCTCCAGCATCTCGTAGAACCTCCTGATCCTCCAGCCTGTAGAACCTCCTCCTCCAGCCTGTAGAACCTCCTCCTCCAGCCTGTAGAACCTCCTCCAGCATCTCGTAGAACCTCCTGATCCTGCAGCCTGCAGAACCTCCTCCAGCAGCCTGTAGAACCTCCTCCTCCAGCCTGTAGAACCTCCTCCAGCAGCAGTGTCAATCATTCTGGAGGAGTTCTGGTCCACGTTGCTATAGTTCATCAAGGTTCTTGCAGAACTTTCTGAAGATCCACCCACAGCATGTCGGTTTGTACCGAGCCTCAGCTGCTGGAGTCATGGTCCACTCCATCATTCCTCCGCCCGTGTCTGACAGTTGCATCTGATCTGCTGTTTGGGTTCCTCCGTCATGGTTCCTCCGTCATGGTTCTGTCCATCATGGTTCCTCCGTCATGGTTCCTCCGTCATGGTTCTGTCCAGCATGGTTCCTCCGTCATGGTTCCTCCGTCATGGTTCTGTCCGTCATGGTTCCTCCGTCATGGTTCCTCCGTCATGGTTCTGTCCATCATGGTTCCTCCGTCATGGTTCCTCCGTCATGGTTCTGTCCATCATGGTTCCTCCGTCATGGTTCCTCCGTCATGGTTCTGTCCAGCATGGTTCCTCCGTCATGGTTCCTCCGTCATGGTTCTGTCCGTCATGGTTCCTCTGTCATGGTTCTGTCCGTCATGGTTCCTCCGTCATGGTTCTGTCCGTCATGGTTCCTCCGTCATGGTTCTGTCCGTCATGGTTCTGTCCAGCATGGTTCCTCCGTCATGGTTCCTCCGTCATGGTTCTGTCCGTCATGGTTCCTCTGTCATGGTTCTGTCCGTCATGGTTCCTCCGTCATGGTTCTGTCCGTCATGGTTCCTCCGTCATGGTTCTGTCCGTCATGGTTCCTCCGTCATGGTTCCTCCGGCAGGGAGGAGGCAGAGAGGAGTCAGCGTTAGTAGTGACGCTGCTTCAATCTAGCGAACATTAATTCCTTAGAAGAAGAGCAGAGCGGCTGTGAAGCGTTTAATGAAAATAATTTCCCTCTGGGATTATTAAAGTATTTCTGATTCTGGTTCTGGTTCTGATGGTTTGGATGTGAGACGTTCTCCTGATCAGCAGCAGAAGGTCCTCTGATGGCTGAAACCTGCTATTCCAGGTTCTCTGCTGCATTTCTCTTTAATCTGAACATGATATTTCCAATAGCTGCAGTATTATTGTTCTCATCTTTAGATTTTATAATCCCGCCTCTAACGGCTGCTGGATGCTCAGGACTCTTATTTTGAAAGGAAACCCGCTGATCCGGTTGGAGGTGATTCTCCTTCCAGCAGCTCCTGCTGTCCTCCTGGAGCTGTGGGGGAGAGGAGTCTGACCTTTACTGAAGAACACAGGAGGTGATGAGGGAGCCGCTCCTCCTCCTCCTCCTCCTCCTCCTCCTCCTCCTCCTCCGCGGCTCAAACCCCCAAAGTGAAAAAGGAGGGAAGACGTGTTTATGTGACGCTGAATCAGACGGAACAGTTCTGTCCTCCATCTGGACCCGGTCAGGGTTCCTCCATCAGATCAGAGAGTGTTCTGCTCCTTCAGGGGGAAACTAAACCAATCCAGCTCCAAACCCGGTTCCTTTCCTGCACCGGTTCTGCTTTAGTCCGTGTGGGTCAGAACATTTACTCTGGACTCCAGGCAGGAGGTTCCGGAGGTGGAACCTCTCAGAGAACAGACTCATGTGCTCGCTGATGTGCAGCTCCACCTCTGAACACAGGAGAACCTGAAAGTGGATCCGCTGGGCTCAACTGCACGGTTCTGGTTCTGGTTCTGGGGACTTCATCATTTAGGAAACCAAAGCCAGAGACAGCATTGCATGAAGCCTGATCCAGAGGCTCGGGATCGGTTCTCCAGGTCATAACAACGTGATGAAAGGGAAAAGTTGTTCCAGCGCTGAGGTTCCAGCAGAACCGGGGTTTGGACCTGCTCCTTTCACAGGATGAAAGGCCTCCTCCCCCTCCCCCCCCCCCCCCCTCTCAGAAAGGGAGACGTTTGCATGATAATGTCGCGGCTGCTGGGCGCGCCTCCTGCCCCCCCCCCCCACAACCCGGGTCCATTGATGCGGATGAAAAGCTCCGGTCGCCTACAAGAGAGGGGCTTCTCCTTTTGTTCTGTTCAGCTTGAGCTCAGGCTGGACCCAGCACACAGCAGAACCTGACCCAGTCCAATTACCTGCTCCAGATCAGCAGTTCTCCAGGCGTTCTCCTCCTCGGTTCTTGGCCCAGAACCAGTTTTAAAGTGGATCTGCTGACACGCTCTGGTCCGGTTCGGCTGGACTGGGTAGAAACATCACAAAGATAAGACGCTCTGACACACATGCAGCACCGAGAGGAAAGACGGAGGATCTGTCAGAACCCTGGAGAACCCAAGACGGGTCGGCCACTGGTTCTGTGGTGAGGTTCTGGAAACGATCCAGTTAACAGATGTTTACAGATCCATGAGGGTTAGGGTTATGTTTATTGTAAAGTAAAGAGTAAGAAAACCTTCTGAGGCGATGGATGGATGGATGGATGATGGATGGATGATTGATGGATGGATGGATGATGGATGGATGGATGAAGGATGGATGATGGAAGGATGGATGGATGGATGATGGATGAAGGATGGATGGATGGATGGATGGATGGATGATGGATGGATTGATGGATGATGGATGGATGATGGATGAAGGATGGATGATTGATGGATGGATGGATGATGGATGGATGGATGAAGGATGGATGATGGAAGGATGGATGGATGGATGGATGATGGATGAAGGATGGATGGATGGATGGATGGATGGATGGATTGATGGATGGATGGATGGATGGATGATGGATTGATGGATGAAGGATGGATGAGGGTTAGGGTTATGTTTATTGTAAAGTAAAGAGTAAGAAAACCTTCTGAGGCGATGGATGAAGGATGGATGGATTGATGGATGGATGATGGATGGATTGATGGATGATGGATGGATGATGGATGAAGGATGGATGGATGGATGGATTGATGGATGATGGATGGATGATGGATGAAGGATGGATGGATGGATGGATGGATGAACGATGGATGGATGATGGATGGATGGATGAACGATGGATGATTGATGGATGATGGATGGGTGGATGGATGGATGGATGGATGGATGGATGAAGGATGGATGATGGGTGGATGAATGATGGATGAAGGATGGATGGATGGATGGATTGATGGATGAAGGATGGATGGATGGATGGATGGATGAACGATGGATGATGGATGGATGGATGAACGATGGATGATTGATGGATGGATGGATGAACGATGGATGATTGATGGATGGATGGATGAACGATGGATGATTGATGGATGATGGATGGGTGGATGGATGGATGGATGGATGGATGAAGGATGGATGATGGGTGGATGAATGATGGATGAAGGATGGATGGATGGATGGATTGATGGATGATGGATGGATGATGGATGAAGGATGGATGGATGGATGAACGATGGATGATTGATGGATGGATGGATGAACGATGGATGATTGATGGATGATGGATGGGTGGATGGATGGATGGATGGATGAAGGATGGATGATGGGTGGATGGATGGATGAAGGATGGATGAATGATGGATGAAGGATGGATGGATGGATTGATGGATGATGGATGAAGGATGGATGGATGGATGGATGGATGGATGGATGAACGATGGATGATGGATGGATGGATGAACGATGGATGATTGATGGATGATGGATGGGTGGATGGATGGATGGATGGATGGATGAAGGATGGATGATGGGTGGATGAATGATGGATGAAGGATGGATGATGGATGATGGATGGATGATGGATGAAGGATGAAGGATGGATGGATGGATGGATGGATGGAGGTGTGAATGCAGGTGACGGTATTCCTGTGACGTTGGGCTGCAGATGTTTGCAGCTTCTACTGATGATCTGGACTCAGTCTGACCAGAGGAGGTTCTCCTGGAGCGGACCTGCTGCTCCTCAGGGTGGGCCGTCTCCTCCTCAGACGACCAGAACCACGATCGTTAGCGTCAGCGCCGTGTCCATGGTAACGTAACGAGCATCCCCGCTCCCTCCTTTCATCTCTGTTGCCACGGGAACGGCCCAGTATTTTCCCACTCAGGATTGTTCCTGATGGTGGAGACGACTAACCTGACAACAGCCAGCTGTATGTCGCTCCGCCTAGCTCCACTCACATACATCTGGGACACCGCCGATAGAGAATGATTTCTCCAACCAAATTTATGGTCTGGCCAATCAGGACGCAGGGCTGGAGTTTCATATATGTGACGTAGTGGAGACGCGACCATGACGTGAGACTGTTTTGATAGCAATGGCGGCTCGTCGAGGAAGCAAGCGTTAGCATTAATGCTGCTATTTCTTCCGTGTTGTCCAATCTACCTAATATTGTTTTATTAAAAGAACATCAGAGAACGCCTCTGAAGGCTTTTGTTGGTGGAAACCATGTTTTCGCCCTTCTCTCGACCGGATTTGGCAAGTTTTGTTTTCCGGGACCAGCGGACGTGCCGACGCGGACGCGCCCCGGAGCGGTTAGCGGTTAGCGCTAACTATGTTAGGAGGCCTTTAGTCCTCAACGCTGTCGGCCCGGAATCGACTCTGACCCGCGGCGCTTTGCCGCCTGTCTTTCCCCCTCTTCCTGTCAGCTCACTGTCAATAAAACGCATGCCACTAGAGCCGCAAACACATTATTATTATTATTTTATTTTTTTTCCTGCGTCGCTATCATCAGCGTCACGGGTTAGCTTCGGTGTGAGTGGTTGAAATAGCACGTCAATAAAGATGACAGACAAGTGGCTTATCCAATCATATGCAAGAATTTTTGATAAGGCCCAGCCTTCTGTAAAGGCAATTCCTATGGAGGAGTCCCAGATGTATTAGTGGAGCTAGGCGGAGCGACATACAGCTGGCTGTTGTCAGGTTAGGAGACGATCGGACCGAGTCTAAGTCCATCACCTCTAACCCGACCGCCTGACCAGAACCAGAACCAGAACCAGAACGGTTAACCCCCACATACCGGGTCACACACCTGTGGAGCCTCTAATGTTAACCTGCAGGTTCCTCTGGGGAACCCCTGCAGGGTTCTGTTGGGCTTTAAGGAGGTCTTCATCAGAACCTTCCGTCTGTGTGCGGGCCCGGGGTTCTGCCGGATGTGGGTCATGGGGATCCTGACTGGGATTAAAGCGGCAAACAAAGGAGGAGAGGGCAGATGCTCCCCTCTGCGCCTCCTCACAGGGCGCCGGTACATCCATCAGACCGTGGAGCAGCACACGCTCTTTGACTCCGGGTTTCTCTCGGATCAGGAATGTGGGTCAGCACAAATAATCTGCCGCTCGACTGGAGAGGAGCTGATTCTGACTCGGCCGCCTCCTGATCCGCTGGAGGAGCGGCGGAGGTGACGGGGAGGCGAGTTCCACAGGCAGAACCCGGATTAGAGGCAGATTCCTGCTGTTCTGCCTGGAGGCAGAAAGCAGCTCTTCATGCCGCGGTCGACAAGGAGCTGTTGTTCAGGAAGACACAGCCGGGTTCAGGATTCTGTGGGATCACGTGGGTTCTGCTCAGCCCAGTAAAAGAGCCTCTGTGGAGCCGGTAACACACAGATACAATCACAGGGTTCCACGCCAACAGAAGGCTTTAGAGAACCTAGAAACCCGCGCACGCGTTTTATCAGCCGTATCAGAGGCAGCCCCGGTCCGGCCCGCACTCTGAAGGGATGTCCTCGGTCCAGAACTGGCAATCTGGGTCAGAATCTGTAGAACGTGGCCGAGAGTTTGTCCAGATGAAGCAGAGAACCGTAGAACGTCTGCAGCTCTGAGTCACACCACAGCAGGCGGCCTTCAGCACCAGGAGCCTTCTCTGCACATTTGATCACGTTTTCACGTCATCTGCTGCATGACGGCGCGCCTGAGCGGCCCGTGTGGTCAGAGTCTGTTCTCCTCAGAGCTGACAGAGAGCCGTCAGATCAGCGAGGAGTCCCCTCTCCTGCAGCGAGATCTAATTAAACTGCAGCATCACCTGCTTGGGTACCAGAAGGTCAGCGGCATTATTACCTGCCGTAATCACAGCGGCTCAGATTGGCTTTACAGATGATCTGCAGTTGATTAATGTGACAGCAGAATTAGAGATGCACCATCACACTCGTCTGGCCTGTTTTTGAGACTTTTTCTCCTGGAGCGAACATCAGAACATTGTTCAGAATTAGGTTGTAGGCTTCCTGCTGGTAGGAGGCCATTGATCCTTTATCCCTCTGTGTGACAGAGCAGTCACTGTAAAATTTACTATTTCAAAGATAACTGCAGACGTCTTCAGCACATTAGCTAGGCTAATGCAGCTAGCATAACTACAACATGAATTTCTGTTTGTTTTCCACGGAGATGGAAATCCTTGCCTTAACTGTGAGGTCTCCAAAGGGCTGCCAGCGTCTCCAAACCCAGCAAACCCATCCAGACAGAAGCTGGAAGCTCCAGAAGTGACTAAAACCTCGTTGTACTCACTTCTGGAGCTTCATGTTCACTGCTAAACATCCCACTCTCCCCCACAGCCTGAAAAAAACGCAGAAAATCGGACCTTTTGTAGAGTTTCCTTTTTAAACATCTGCTCGGAGCTTCATCCGATGCCTCCGTCACACAGCCTGGTAGCTCTGGGTTATTTACTGACTGAGAAAAAGGTCGGTAAGTCAGCTGTGACGTCTCGCCCAGGTCTCTTTCCACCTTGGGCTGGAAGATGTTCTTCTTCTGACTGTGTGCACCTCAAGTGTGGTAGAATCCAAGAAATGATGAGAAATTAGAAATGAAACAGATAACACAGCTGTCTGGGTCGTTCCTCGCCTTTTACCAGGTTCTTTTCACCGAGGAGTTGGTCAGAGTGCCTGGAATGGTTCAGTGTTTTCTGGAAACGTTTCCACACCTGTCCAGGAGTCTGTCAGTTCTGGCGGCTCTCACTGAGCAACCTGCAGTTGGAGCGTTGCTGCTTCTAAGAACATGGAGGCCCGTCCTCCTAGAACCTGTCCAAGTCAGAAGCAAATCAATGACCCACCAAAACCTGTGATTAAACTGACGCCTCTCCAGCTGTCAGCTGACCGAGCAGCCGAGACTGGCTAAACACGGACAGGACGGCAGAATGAAAGTCAAGGTTCATAACAGGATAGTTTCACTGAACTTTAATTTAATTTGCTCATCTTTAACACACTCCTGGTAAAACGGTACAACCGCTGGAGTTCCTCAGGCATTAGGTTAACTGTTAGGGCTCCATTTTAGGGGCTTCAAAGCTCTGTGCCTCACTGCCACGACTGCTAGGCGACTCATGTTTAAGGTTTGCTGCCACCTGCTGGACCAGAGGTTCACTTTGTTTCACAGCCTCCCCAGACATCATCAGGCTGATTTAATTACATGTTCTGAGGCCTTTCAGAGCAGTGGAAACAGAAAGCACATAAGTGAAAAAACGCTGATGTTACACTTTCAGGTGGAGTTCCTCAGGGCACTTACCTCGGCACCATCCCCCTTTCTTTGTTACCTTTGCAATCTAGTATTTTGTAAAGCTGTACTTTTATTTCTGAAAAGCTCAAAATAGAGAGGATGATAAGGAGCATGACTCTCCGCATCAGTTAAAGTTTATTTTTAATCTGAAAAGCTTTCTTGGTTGAAAGTTCTGACAGAACAACTGGTCTCTGTTTTCAGATGTTGTCAGCGTTCCAGGTGTCCACAAACCAAGAAGGTTTGATCGTGGCGACGCTTGAGCATGCCGACCTTCAGGAGAACGTCACGGCCTACGCAGTGCAGATCTCTGGAGAACCTCGGCTGGTCCTGGTTCCGTTTATCAACACCAGTGAGCCTTTGCTGTTCAACGCTTCGTTCCATGGCCTCTGCTACACGGCGGGACTGCTGGTCAAACTGGGACAGAGCTGGTCCAGACCCATGAAAAGCGTGCCTGTCCTCACAAGTAAGACACCTTTGTAAGACTTTAAATTGAGACCATGAGCGTTTCCTGGTTGTGAATTATAACCATGTGAGATGTTAGATCTGTAGATATTTTACTGATGCTTATGATGTTACAAATGCAGCTGCCTCCATGCAAAAGTCATGTATCTAGAATATTGCTTGAAAAATCCATTTAATGATGAAATTCCTCAAAGCCCTGATTAAATTACAAATATTATCCAGAGTGTAAAGGATGTGAGCCTTTATTAAATCCATTCCTGAGAGTTCATAGTTCCTGTCCATGGTTCTGCTGTTTTGTTCCATCAGAACCGCTTCCTGTCCGCGCCGCTTACATATCGGACTACAAGGAGGCTCCAGAAACCGGCGTGGTGTTCGACATCGACCCTCCGATCAGAACGGTCTTCAGCCGGGTAAACATCAGCTACACTGAAGGACAGGAGCGCCGCTACATGCTCTATAAAGGTGAATCTGCTATTAAATCAGATCCGTTAAAGATGAACTAAACGTCTGGTTCTGACCTCAGCATGTCACGAAACGTGGAAAAAAGACTGAATTGGAACAAAATGAGTTCTAATTTCCAGCTTGACCTTTATGAATTTAACATTTAATAACATATATAAAACCAGATAAACGAGGAGAGAACCAGATAATTCTGCCCGATCAGCTTCAGCAGAAGCATTTAGATAATGATAATAACTTTATTATAAAGCGCTTTTGTTCAAAGCGCTGAAAGGTTACAAGGAGATAAAACAGTACAGATAAAACACAAGAAAGACAATGAAACAGAAGGTAAAAGTTAAAATGAACAGGACAGAATAAACAGGTGGTTCTTTAACTTGGCTTTAAAAACACCAACAGAACCACAGGAAAGGAGCACGGAAAGAAAAGGCACGCTCACTAGCAGCTCTTCTTCACGCTTTAGGGATTTTTAAAAGGCTCGTGCCTTGAGATCTGAGTACGTATAGCTGCAGATCGTCAGCATAGCAGTGAAAGGTAACGTTAAACAACACAGAAGTGGGCTGAGAGGAAGAAGACAGCGAGAAAATAGTAGTGGACCGAGCACAGACACCCGACTGAAATGGATTATTAGTGGATAGAGAACTGATGAGCTGCTTAAAAACAACTTTTTCAAAGATTTTAGACAGGAATGATGGTTGAGAGAGAGGCCGATAATTAGCAGATGTGTCAGCGTCCAATCCAGGTTTCTTCAGGATAGGAACAACCTGCTGATTTAAAACAGGCAGAAAATTCCAGTAATCAGTGTTAGGGTCCTAGAACTAACCACTGGTCCTTTAAAACCCAAGCAGGGTCCAAAGAGCAGGTTGTATTAGCGACCTTAGTTAATGCAGGCAAGGAAATGACCTTAAAGTCAGAGAACCCTTGAGCAACACAGCTGAGTAGATTGATGAGCTTGGAAGGAGTGATCGGCTTTCTAACTGTCTCTAAAATGATTAAAAAGTCACGCGTGTCTCGTTAGAGCATCTGATGGTTGGGTGGTGACACAGTATTATGACTCAATCTGTTAAGTCGCCTTAATTGAGAGGTGTTGAAAGATTTATTACAAGCTCAGTTCTTCTGGAGATAAATGGACTCTTTCCCATCCGATTAGACACAATTCTTCAGAAACTAGAGGATGCAGAATAGAGTTTTTATAAAATAAAAATGTATTGAAATGTGATTAATCTGTTGGGAGCAGAACTTCTGGAGCTTTCCTGCTTCTGTCCTTGAGGTGAACAGTGTGTCCAGGGATCCTCCTCATCATCGTTTGTTCTGCTTGTTGTCTGCAGATTTCTACAAAGGCAAGACGGTGTTCAAGCACTGGTTGCCAGGAATGTGCTACAGGAACATTACCTTCCAGCTCATCTCCGAGGCCACGGTGTTCCAGACGTCTCTGATCGCCCACAGCGACATCACCCACACGCCGCTGCACCACCGCACAGGTGAGCAGCCCTGCCCCGCCTCACGTCTGGATGTGTCTGGACCGCTGGGCAGAACCGCAGAGCTTCCACTGCAGCAGCTTCCTTTCCTCACGGCGAGGAAGCTGCTGCAGACTGAGCTGTTAAAGGTCATCGTCTCAGAAACAGCGTAATGAGGTCGCTCCGTCAGTCTCCTCCTGCATTATTGATCTCCTGTAATCACTTCAGAACCTCAGCAGCGTCCCTCCCGCAGCTCGCCCACTGAAACGTGAAATAGGCTTCAGACCAGACGTTCCTCATCCCTGCATACAGAAGCAGCTCTGATGGAAACGTTCAGATGAAACATCTGATGAGAAGCAGTTCCATGAAACTCTTCACACTTTGTCCCTCAGACCGTTCCGCATGTTTCCAGGCTGCTTCCAGACTAATTTCAGGCTGTTTTCAGGCTGTTTTAAGCAGTGTTCCTGATGGGTACACTGCAAAAAGAGAACTCAAAATAAGAAATTATTTCTTGAAATGAGTATTCTTGCTTGATTTGAGCAGGTGAATAAGACTATTTGCCAATGGAATAAGATTTTTACACTTAAAATAGGAACAATTCATCTCCATCATCTTATTTCAAGTGCAGAATATCTAATTATTTTATTTTAGAGGTAAAAATACTCATTCCATTGGCAGATAATATAATTTACCTGCTCAAATCCAGGGCAAATACATGCATTTCAAGAAAATGTTCCTTATTTTGTGGCTCCTCTGTGATGCTGACTCTAGTTTAGGAACCTGCAGATCTTCGCTCCTCACCTCTTCTGTCTCCTCCTCAGTGCCCCACGCCCCTCTCAACATCTCCTATAAGATCATCGCCCTGAGCCAGAGGGCTGCAGGCCAGCTGCCCAACCTGGAGGACGGCCGGCGGTCCTCCCGCCAGGCTCGGGACGTCCCGCTGATGGGGGAGCAGCAGGAGCCGGAGACGCAGCCTGAGGAGGAGACCGCCTCAGATGAGGAGGGAACCTTAGCCCTGACACCTCAGGTTTCCCTCAACACGACTCAAAACCGGACAGAAAGCGTCAGCGTAGACGGGAACCTGACCGAGGAGGCGGAGCCTCAGAGCTACTGGCTGGACCCAACAGAGATGTCACCGGCTGACAGGGATGAGGAATTTGTGAATGCCGTGGTGTCGGAGTACGAGGACTCCAACGAGCCCGGCTCCGCCATGGCAGTCCCCGCTGAGGTCCCGGTTCTGCCCACCAGGCTGCCCCCTATCCTTCTGGAGCTACGCTGGCTGCCTCCCAGACCCCCGACCTCCTACGACGGCTTCAACGTCTACATCTACAGAGATGGTGAGCAGCTGCAGCGGGTCGTGGGGAAGTCCGGTTCCTTGACAGAGGGTTCTGTCTCATCAGGTAGAGGTTCTGTCTGGGCTCCTGCTGGGCCCACCCACACGTCTGGCTTTGCTCAGGACCTCAGAAACAGGTTTTCAAACCAAGGTGAGAGATGGACCTTATGTGGAGGTCTGCAGCTCGTTACAACCCAAAGGAGCTCAGATGGCATCAGAACCTCCAGACAGATAAATAACGGACGGGTTCTTCTGCTAATCGGACTCTGACAGACTTCCTGCCTCCAGATCTTGACCTTCTTCGTCTCTTCTTCAGGTAACTCCACAGAGACGGCGACCGTGGACGAGAACACACACGAGTTCTTCACGGAGCTGACGGAACCGGGTACCTACCAAGTCCAGGTCACCACGCTGAGTTCATCCGGAGACTGTGAGGCCCGAGAGAGCAGCGCCGACACCGGCTTCACCTTCTACCTCAGTGAGTCCGTGGAGACGAACCTTTAGAGGTGCTGGATGGTGGGATCCAGAACCCAGCTGACGGTTCAGTGAAACCAAACCATTTTCATCTCGTCATCTTCTGACTTTCTCATTAAAGGTTGTTTCATTTTTCATTCAACAGACCTTTTTAGCTCTGAGCTTTCCTCCAGGATCATCACATAGATGTTAATAGTGTTAAAGGTTCTGTTTAGATCCACGTTGCTGTTTGTGCTGGTTCTAACGGGTCCATGTGAATCCATGAAGGTCCCAGTGGCGAGCTGTTGGAGGAGCTGCGGGAGCGTCCTCAGGGCGTCAGCGTCAGACTGCTGGACTCCAGCACCGCCGCCGTCTCCTGGGCTCCGTCCTCTCAGAACCACAACGGCAGCCTGGTGTCGGTGGTCTCCACCACCTGCCTGAAGCCCAGCCTCAGCCAGAGGATGGAGAACGCGTACTGCAGCGAGGTACCGCTTACGTCCAGCCGGTGGTTCAGAACAGCAGTGAAGATGCTAACAGCGGCACAAAAAAGCTTTCCAGATTAACATCCATGGCATAATGTCCATTTATCGTAAAACTGGTGTTGGTCGGACTCGAATTAAGGCGATTCTGCTGTAAAAGCTCACACAGTGTGACATGTTCAAGTGCTGTACGAATTTAGAACTCACGCAGACGTAAGCCCACAGTTGGATGTTGTCTGAGTTTCTCTGGTCTAAATCAGGAGGAAAAACAACGTTAGGCAAGGAATAAGTTTAATATACATATGAATCTGCAGCGAAATTAGAATCTAAAACTGTTGGGAAACCTGTTTGATAGTTGAAAATCAGGTGTGAAACCAGTTTTAGGTATTAATAATCTCAAAGTTGGGAATAAAGTACCATACTGCCTTTTGATTGAAATTGAAATATTTTCAATTGAGAGAAAAGCCACTTAGGTAGATCTGAATCTGGAGTGAAACCAGTTTTTTAAATCTGAATCTGGAGTGAAACCAGGTTTGTAAATGGTAAATGGACTTATATGGCGCTTTCCCAGTCATACTGACACTCAAAGCATTTTACGCTGAGCCACATTCACCCAATCGCACTCACTAACGAGCACACATTCATGCAACTTGATCTGGAGTGAAACCAGTTTGGTAGATCTGAACCTGCTGTAAAAACGTTTGGATGGATCTGGATCATTTCAGAAACAGGGCGCTGTTTGAATTAGTCTGTTAAGTGAAACTGAAACAGGTTTTAACATGTGAATAAAAATTGGTGATACTCGAGTTATGCTCAAAGGCTCCTCGTCAGTTCTGTCCACAGATCTCTTCAGCCTTTCTGTTTTCACAGGAAAACTCCACCAGTGACATCATCAGCAACCTGACACCTGGCGCCCAGTACAGAGTGGTCGTCTATCACACCAATGGTCCTCTGATCAGTCCTCCATCGGAGCCCGTCATCATCGACATCGGTGAGCACCCCCGTCTTCCCTGGGGCGGGCAGGGCGCGGGAATCGTGCCGACTCATTGGGGGGGGGGTTTGTCTCAGAGCCCACAGGCGTACGCGAGCTCAGCGTCTACCCTCTGAGTCCGACGGCGGTGATCCTCAGTTGGCAGCGGCCGTACCACGTGGCCTTCAGGAAGTACATCCTGCAGACCTTCTTCTTTAACCCCGTCACGCTGGCGTCCGAGTGGACCACCTACTACGAGATCGCCGCCACCGCCTCCGTCATCGCCACCGTGGTAACGCGCCGTTCTCGCAGCCTCGGCTTCGTGGCGCCGGCTGCTCGCCATCTGACTCCGGTTGTCCGTTTGTTCCCAGAGAGTCACCGACCTGCTGCCCGCCTGGTATTACAACTTCAGGGTGTCCATGGTCACCTGGGGGGAGCCGCCGCTCACCTGCTGCGACAGCTCCACCGTCAACTTTGTGACAGGTACCAGCCTGGGGTTCTGGTGCGGACCGGCCCGACCCGTTGTAGGGGTGCCGCTCTGTGGACACAGGAGAACATACGACACGACGCATTGATCTGCATAGGGAGGGAGACCCGTTGGTGGGACCAGAACCAGGACTGAGACCCGTTATTGGGACCAGAATCAGGAGTTAAACATGTTAACGTGATCAGAACCAAGAGTTAAACATGTTAACATGATCAGAACCAAGAGTTAAACATGTTGGCGTGACCAGAACCAAGAGTTAAACATGTTGCTGTGACCAGAACCAAGAGTTAAACATGTTAACATGACCAGAACCAGGAGTTAAACATGTTAACATGACCAGAACCAGGAGTTAAACATGTTAACATGATCAGAACCAAGAGTTAAACATGTTAACATGACCAGAACCAGGAGTTAAACATGTTAACATGATCAGAACCAAGAGTTAAACATGTTAACGTGACCAGAACCAGGAGTTAAACATGTTAACGTGACCAGAACCAGGAGTTAAACATGTTGGCGTGACCAGAACCAAGAGTTAAACATGTTAACGTGATCAGAACCAAGAGTTAAACATGTTGGCGTGACCAGAACCAAGAGTTAAACATGTTAACATGACCAGAACCAGGAGTTAAACATGTTAACGTGACCAGAACCAGGAGTTAAACATGTTGCTGTGACCATAACCAAGAGTTAAACATGTTAACATGACCAGAACCAGGAGTTAAACATGTTAACATGATCAGAACCAAGAGTTAAACATGTTAACGTGACCAGAACCAGGAGTTAAACATGTTAACGTGACCAGACCCAGGAGTTAAACATGTTGGCGTGATCAGAACCAAGAGTTAAACATGTTAACGTGACCAGAACCAGGAGTTAAACATGTTGGCGTGATCAGAACCAAGAGTTAAACATGTTAGCGTGATCAGAACCAAGAGTTAAACATGTTGGCGTGACCAGAACCAAGAGTTAAACATGTTGCTGTGACCAGAACCAAGAGTTAAACATGTTAACATGACCAGAACCAGAAGTTAAACATGTTAACATGATCAGAACCAAGAGTTAAACATGTTGGCGTGAGCAGAACCAGGAGTTAAACATGTTAACGTGACCAGAACCAGGAGTTAAACATGTTGGCGTGATCAGAACCAAGAGTTAAACATGTTAGCGTGATCAGAACCAAGAGTTAAACATGTTGGCGTGACCAGAACCAAGAGTTAAACATGTTGCTGTGACCAGAACCAAGAGTTAAACATGTTAACATGACCAGAACCAGGAGTTAAACATGTTAACATGATCAGAACCAAGAGTTAAACATGTTAACGTGACCAGAACCAAGAGTTAAACATGTTAACGTGACCAGAACCAGGAGTTAAACATGTTAATGTGACCAGAACCAGGAGTTAAACATGTTGGCGTGATCAGAACCAAGAGTTAAACATGTTAGCGTGATCAGAACCAAGAGTTAAACATGTTAGCGTGATCAGAACCAAGAGTTAAACATGTTGGCGTGACCAGAACCAAGAGTTAAACATGTTGCTGTGACCAGAACCAAGAGTTAAACATGTTAACATGACCAGAACCAAGAGTTAAACATGTTGGCGTGAGCAGAACCAAGAGTTAAACGTGTTAACGTGATCAGAACCAAGAGTTAAACATGTTAACGTGACCAGAACCAAGAGTTAAGCATGTTAGCGTGATCAGAACCAAGAGTTAAACATGTTAACATGATCAGAACCAAGAGTTAAACGTGTTAACGTGACCAGAACCAAGAGTTAAACATGTTGGCGTGACCAGAACCAAGAGTTAAACATGTTGGCGTGACCAGAACCAAGAGTTAAACATGTTGCTGTGACCAGAACCAAGAGTTAAGCATGTTGGCGTGAGCAGAACCAAGAGTTAAACATGTTGGCGTGACCAGAACCAAGAGTTAAACGTGTTAACGTGATCAGAACCAAGAGTTAAGCATGTTAGCGTGATCAAAACCAAGAGTTAAACGTGTTAACGTCACCAGAACCAAGAGTTAAACATGTTGGCGTGACCAGAACCAAGAGTTAAACATGTTGCCGTGACCAGAACCAAGAGATAAACATGTTGCCGTGACCAGAACCAAGAGTTAAGCATGTTAGCGCGATCAGAACCAAGAGTTAAACGTGTTAACGTCACCAGAACCAAGAGTTAAACATGTTGGCGTGACCAGAACCAAGAGTTAAACATGTTGGCGTGACCAGAACCAAGAGATAAACATGTTGCCGTGACCAGAACCAAGAGTTAAACGTGTTAACGTGATCAGAACCAAGAGTTAAACATGTTAACGTGACCAGAACCAGGAGTTAAACATGTTAACATGATCAGAACCAAGAGTTAAACGTGTTAACTTGACCAGAACCAAGAGTTAAACGTGTTGGCGTGACCAGAACCAAGAGTTAAACGTGTTAACGTGACCAGAACCAAGAGTTAAACGTGTTGGCGTGACCAGAACCAAGAGTTAAACATGTTGCCGTGACCAGAACCAAGAGTTAAACATGTTGGCGTGACCAGAACCAAGAGTTAAACGTGTTAACATGATCAGAACCAAGAGTTAAACATGTTAGCGTGATCAGAACCAAGAGTTAAACGTGTTAGCGTCACCAGAACCAAGAGTTAAACATGTTGGCGTGACCAGAACCAAGAGTTAAACATGTTGCCGTGACCAGAACCAAGAGTTAAACGTGTTAGCGTGACCAGAACCAGAGGTCTTTCTGCTTGTTGAGTTTGGTCTCTAACCTCCACTGTTGTTTCTCCTGCAGCTCCTGAAGCTCCTCACATCTCCTCGGTGGATTACTCTCAGGGGGTTCTGTTCGTCCGCTGGACGTACGGCGAGCTCTTCATCGACTTGTCTCACTCCAGGATGCTGCACTGGCAGGTGGTGGCTGTGGGCAAGAAGGGACCAGAGAAGAGCTACTCAGTTGATGTAAGTTCTCGGTCCACCTGTGCGTGGTTCCACTTGGAGCCCGGCTCAGCCCGATCCGGTCTCCCTAGGTGCTGTGGTCTTCAGGTTCAGAGACATGGCTGGACCAACTGATGGTTTTCAGACCTCAGCAGCTTAGTTGGGGTCAGGAGGAGCTGAGTATCTCCTTCAGGTCGGCTCCGCTGTCTGACTAGCAGCATGGTGAGATGATGTGTTCCCGAGTCGGACCTGCTTCCTGTCTGAGGTCCGGTTCATGTCGAGCTGCTGTCACTCAGCTGGTTTCTACTTACAGCTCAGATCATCTGCAGGATCGTTGGTCACAGAGCATCTGTGGGATGCTAGGATTCATAAATGTTCAGTCTCTGACGCTTGGAGACCTCCCAGCAGTTTGGACCTCCGGACTGCGGTAGCCTCTCTCTGAATGCGGTCTGTTGTGTTTCTAAGGTGACCCGGAACGCCATGCGGGCCAGCCTCCCGCTGCCTCCAGGAGACATCTACAACCTGACGGTGACGGCGTGCACAGAGCGGAGCAGGAACACGTCTGTTCCCAACATCATCAAGCTGGGTCAGAACCGATACACAGCCAGAACACACACACCCGTTTGGTCCTCGGTTCTGTCTGTTAAATCCTGTTGTGGATGTTCAGAGAGGGATTGGCTGATTATAGGACACATGCAGCGGTCTATTAATCAGCAGATAAACCCAATTAGTCCATAAGTGGAGTTCTGGGTAAAAAACAATGTGCCGCTGTTGGTGAACAGAACTTCAGAACGTTCTGCTTTGGAGAAACTGGTCTCATGCCCACAAACAGTCTGGTTCTGTGGGTCAATCTGGGCTCTCTGATTCAGCTCCTTCTGTATTAGATCCAAGTCAGGCGATTGATCGGACCGTCTCTCCAGAACCGATCAAGAGTTTCCTGTTTCATCTTCAGATTCTTATCAAGAACGTCCCGTTACGCTTTCATCCGTCGTGGGTTCTCCTCCAGGTACCATCCGCTGTCAGATCGCGATGTCGGCATGGCGGTTCTGGGCGGATGTGCAGAACCACGCTTTCTCAGGTTTCTGCCTGTTTGCTGGTTCTGATTCTGCCCCGTCCCACTTGAGCACTAAAGACGTCCTACATGAACTGATGATGTGGATTATTGGGTCTGCTGCTGACCGCTGGTGTGAATTTCATGTTATTGACCCGTTTAGGAACCATTGGGTCCAGATGCTGCTGTGAATAGAGACCAGACACTTTTCTCCCCTGCAGCCCCGAAAAATAACAAAACAAGATTTTTTTCATCTAAATTTCATAAATGTTAATTGTTTTATGCGTAAAACCGTAAAATAGTCGAGCAAAATCAACAGATCACACTATTTCATTTTTATTTCTTTATTACAATAACGTATTTGATGTATTTATGTTTTATTAGTTTTGTGTAATTTTGACTTTTCAATAAGTTTAGATAATTTATGCAACCAGTTAAATGCAAACTTTTGTCATGTTTGAATTTTGTTGAGAAAATCAGGAATTCCTCACCCCTGAAAAGATAATTTAATAATTTATTTTAATATTTAGGAAGTCCAGCTAGAGAAAAGCCACACATCTTTATTCTGACCGTCTGCACCTTTAAATCATTTTAAAATCCTAACCCAGAAAAATTAAAATCCAACTTTTCCTGAGGCATTTTGTTTGTGTAGTGCTGCGTTCTGCCAGCAGGGGGCGCACAGAACCACTTCTGTGTTGGTGGTTCTGGGTCCAGAGAACCGTGGGTCCAGTGGCACCACCTCCACAGCCTGCCATCCGTGTTCTGGTCCAGCAGAAGATGCTGCAGTGCCAGCGGACTGGACCAGAACCCAGCAGGATTGGGGCAGAACAATAAAGCAGCTTCTATGGTTTTAAATGTATTTTTTGCTCTGAGTAATTGAGACTCGGGTCGGCAGCTTGGAGAAGAATCGCTGATCAGAACTAGTTCTAGTCAGAACCCTCCAGCAGATGAAACGGGCTTGATTCGGACCTCTCTGTGCTCCGAAAGCGAAACACAAACCTGTCATGGTGCACTTCCTCTTCTGGGCGTCTTTAAGGCCTCTCGGAGGAAGTGGTTCTGGCCCGGCCCGGCCCGGCCCCTCTCCTCTGTGAACTGACGTTGAGATTTTGGTCCCTCCAGAACCGGCTCCGCCCCGCTCGCTGTTCGCCATCAACGCCACACATTCCTCCGTGACTCTGCTGTGGACCGAGGAGGGAGTGGTGGACTACTGCCAGGTCCTCTGCAGACCCAACAGAGCCGGCAAGGAGCTGAAGGTAAAGCTGCCTCACACACAGCCAGTTCAGGCTCCAGAACCAGGACCAGCTCGCTGGTTCTGACCCGGTTTACAGAAGTCAAATCTGGATGTTGAGCTGCAGCCGTTTGGGTCGGTTTTAAGTCTCAGGGAAACTATGGCGATGAGTGTTAAACCGGGATCAGAACCAGGATCAGAACCAGGCTGAGAACCAGGATCAGAACCAGGCTGAGAACCAGGATCAGAACCAGGCTGAGAACCAGGGTCAGAACCAGGATCAGAACCAGGGTCAGAACCAGGGTCAGAACCAGACTGAGAACCATTTTTATTTTTAAGGTAAAGATTTCCACAACGTTTTATTGTTATTTATTTATTCACATTAATTATTTCTATATTGTAATTTTTTTATTTGTTGTTGTTTATTTTATAAATAGGTTTTATTTTTATCATTGTTTTTTCTTTTATTGGAGTTTGATATAAAATTCTGGAGGTCCTGGGAACCCACTGATCCAGACCCAACTGGCCCAGTATTCTGTGGTCCAGTCTAATCAGAACCACACATATCCTCAGTAAATGTTCTGGTTCTGGTCTCCTCTGGAGTTCTTGAAGTTTGAGGAATGTTTTCTGGAACCAGATGCCTGCAGATGTTGGACTTAGGAAGTCCAATCAGTCCAGAGGCTGATATCTGAGCCGGACCAGAACCTGCCGGGTCCCCAGAGCTTTTCGTTAGCAGGGCTGGACTTTGGTTGGAGAACCCAGGGAAGCTTGTAGGAGCGATGCGGCAGCGATCCGTTGGGATCCTCGGCCGCTCTTTTCTGGAGAACCTGGATCAGCGGGTCGGGTTCTGTTACTCTTCATGTTTGGACCTGTGGTAGCCTCTGGATCGGGTCGGGTCGCAGGAATATTTGATTCCCGACGGTTCGCCTCGTGTTCACCCGGTGCACTGAGCATGCTCCAAGCTGCAGAAGGCTGCAGAAACACCCAGAGTTCTGTTCTGGAGCAGAAAGTGGGTCAGAAGTTCTGTTCCAGTCTGACGTTTCCTGGTTTCTGCTGCAGGCCGCTGAGCCCATCACCTCCACATCTCACGTCCTGACGGTGTCTGGTCTGATGCCATCGTCCAGCTACAACTGCACCGTGACCAGCTTCAGCTACAGCACGCCGAGTCGCCCGGCACGCATCACCGTCAGCACCGCAGGTAGGTGCCGCTGACACCCTACACCCAGTAGACCCGGCGCTCCAGACATCCAGCTGCTGCGGTTCTGGCCTCAGAGGTTCTTCACTGAACCGCAGCACTGTGGCATGTTCAGGTTTGCTGTGATTGGTTGTTTCCTAGCAACACTCAGCAGGTAAATCAGCATTTTTAAATGAAAAGGGGGACAGAGACAATAGGTTGGCTTTGGAATAACAGCGGGATAGACTCCGCCCCCTGATGATGTAACGGCTTCTGTTTGTGCGTCTGCAGCCAAAGAGATGAACCCGAGCGTGGCGGCCATCTCGGCTCTGGCCGTCCTCAGCATCCTGCTCCTCAGCCTGCTGGTCCTCTTCCTGCTGGTCCTCCGGAAGAAGCAGCTGCAGATGAACAGGTACCACCTCAGCATCGGCACCAGACACTGGTGCTGTGAACCCAACCGGCTCCATAACCTAAGTGAGCCGGGGTCTGCTGCTGCACTTTGTTCTTCATGTTTTATTTGAGCAAATCTGAAGAACTTCCTGGTTTCAGCAGCAAGAATAGTCTTAGTTTCCTCTATTAAATCACGTGATCACAGGCGCTGCTGGTTTGGTTTATCTAGGTCGAATAACAGTTGCTGTTAAAAATATTCACATGAACTTCCTGTTAACGACGGCGGAAAATTAAGATCTGCAAAACAAAGAGCCACAGCATCAGGGATCCTCCCAGTGATTTTACACCCTCAGAAATAAAAGCCCAGATATCAGCGACTGAACCATGTGAAGCAGATCAGCTTCTTCAGACAAGCCCCACCAGCAGATAATGCTCTGGTGTTCTAAGCGCTTCATTGGAACGCGTCATGAACATGTTGGATCACTCCTCTCCCACCGTCATTAAGCAGAACCAAATAGTTCTCCAATCCTAAAAAAGGAAAACCCTGAGGAGGGAGCATCCTGCAGCCTAAACCCAGTTATTAGCATGAGGCTAGGTCGTGTTTTACTAATCATCAAACTGGGTTTATGAAGGAGAAGAACCTTCACAACAATATTAAAGGACTGTGGTCTGAAAATTATCCTGATTCTCTAGATGCAGGAAAGGTTTTGGACCATGTCCAGCAATCATTTTTATTTAATTAGGTGGGTGAAGGTCCTGTGAACCCAGCAGCTACAGTTCTAGCTCGTGGACCTTGGTTCCCCAACCTGGTGGAGTAGAACAGGGGTCTTCATCCTGGTCCTGAGGACCCAGTGTCCTGCATGTTTTAAGTCTCTGCTCCACCACGTCTGAATTAAATCATTGCGTGACCTCTTCAGCAGCCATCAAGGGCTGCAGAGGCCAGTTAATCACCCATTAATTTAATTCAGGTGTGTGGAGGCAGGGAAACACCTAAAACATGAAGGACACTGGGTCCTGAGGACCAGGGTGGAAGACCCCTGGAGTAGAAGACGGGTCTGCCCATCTGTCACCACACTTCTAGCAGAAAGGTTTAGGTGAAAGCCTTCAAATCGGACTGAAAGTGGGAAAAGGTTTCCTAAAATCACTCGATATGCAGATGATATGCAGATGATAGCCAACAAAGTCAGTTATGTGATCTGATCCTTTTTGATTGTTTTTATGTCCAGTTTGTTCTTTTCTATGAAAGTTTGTCTAAAAATAATTAGTGATCTGAAACGTTTTACAATATTTAAAGAGACAGAAAACATTAATCTGACATTTTTACACAATGAAGACGTCGTTTTTGAAACCGTCAAGATGTCGCCGTTGTGTCCAGCTGCTCGTTAACCTTCTTTAACTGATTTATTTTTTGTGATCATTTAATTGGTATGCGCTTTAGTCTTCTTATTTGGATGTTTTAAAGCACTTTATAAATCCATGAATCAAATCAATTATGTTAAAGACAAAATTAGAAAAGAACAATAAGGTAAATAGCATCCATGCATGCTTTTCTTCTTTAGTTTTATTGTTAAATTGCTACTTACACCTATGATGAACTTCAGTTGAAATTTATAGTGATTTATTTAATTGTTTTTATTGTTTTTAATTGTTTTTATTAGGCTCTATTAGGCTTTATTTTTGTATTTTATTAAGCCACACCTTTAGAATTTACTTATTTTGGATTATTATGTTTCTTTACTTTCAGAAATTTTAGGTTTTAATTTTCTGTCCTATTTTAGCAAAATAGGGGGTTTTCAGCTGACGTCACGCTCACGTGACTACTCTGCGCGTCCGCCATATTGGGTGGTAGTCGTTTCGCACCGTTGACCCGCATTGTATTACGCCTTAGGCAGTATTGGAAGTGGACAATGGTGAAAACGTGTTTAATGGTTGGTTGCACGGCCCGTGGAGGTGGAGATCAACGCTCTTTCTTTCGCCTACCAGCCGTGATAGTGAATCAGTGTGAAAAAACAAAACAGCTCTCTGAACAACGCCGTCACCTATGGCTGACACGGATATCCAGGTCCGATTTGGACGGTGTTAAGCTGGAATACGCCAGAGTCTGCGGTGCTCACTTTGTCACAGGTAATTAACTGTTAAGTATTTAAAACATGTAAACCGTTGCTGTATTGTGGGCTGTAACAGCGCAACACATGATCGCCATGGGAAAAACATAGAAACGGGTTCATTTTCCACCGCTTTCCTGCCTGGAGGCGCAACCACGGAGAACAGCTGTTAGAGGTAACAAAGAGTCGTCGGCCCGCTTGGATCGCGGCTGTAAGACGACCGAACATAACTTTCCACAGTATCCCGATGTCAATGAGAGTGTGTTCTAAACGTTTGAAACACATAGCAGTTAGTTAAAAGTACATTACATGCGTGAGTGGTTGTTAGCACTAACGGTTAGCAGCTACTAACTTAGCATGTGCCAGAGCCCGTCTGAGCGCAGCTTACCTTTGTACGAGTTGCTGTGTTCCCACTGTTTGCTGGCTTTAAGATCTGCAGCTCCTGAACCCATCCATTCGTAAACTGCACATGAGGCTCCAAGGACTTGTAGCTTCAGAACTGTTCTGAAGTATAGGCGCTCACACCACAAACAAGGTAGCCGAAGACGTCCGATATGGACAGTGACGTCCGCGCTACTTCCGGGTTACGCCGGTAGGCTTTTGCCGGCGTAAATACGGTAAATACAACTTAATTTTGCACTGGTCATTGTTCTGTTTAAATAATTAAAGCCGCGAGCGGCGTCGAGCGGCCCTGCAGCCAAGCGCCTTCGCGCACCGCCGGCCGTCAGCCACCGCAGAAGCATGCGCCGCATTTGCGTCGGATTGTTTACATTTTTACCATCTTATTAAAACTCACCCGTCCACGTATGATGCCGATTTCCTTGATGTACATAACTTCTACATCTCGTACCCAACCAGATGTGAACTGGTTGTGAGCCTCTAGACCCTTGTAAGCTCTCATTTCCTCGAGAGTGTGCAGAGGGTTTTCACTGAACGCCAGGTAATGCACTATGTCGCCGTGCTCTACATTTGGCCAATCATCTGGATTACGGCTAAACAAGGCACCGTGGAGGGCATAGGGGTCCATATGGTCGATCACGGAACATTTCCTCAGATATACGTCCTTATCTGGTCGCTCTAGCGTGCTGGCGTACTTATCCATTCTCGATACGAAAATACGTGTAGGACAACTAGAGATAAGGAAGTGTACCACCCAATATGGCGGACCGGAAGTTGGCCAGTGACGTCAGTGAAAACCCCCTATTGATCTTCGAAAAAATTGCTATTTATTTTCAGTAGTTTAGTAAAAGATCTTCTGTCTTGAATTTATATAGAGTGGAATTTTTTGTGAAAACATATTTGTCACAAAAAGCGTTTTTTTATTTAAGCCTGATTAAAAAAATGTTTATATAAGTTTTTTTTTTGTAAATTCTGTAAAAGATTATTTATAAAGAGGAGTTTACGTTAAAATGATAAATTATTACATTTTTCTGTTCAGTGAAGCTTTTTCTTCTGCAAGATTTTACTTTATCAATTTATGTTTTTATAGTTTCTTTCTTTTGGCCAGTGTCATTTGTTACTTCCTTATTTATATTGTTGCACTTCATGTTATTTTTTATATGAGTTGCTTAATCTAAGTGGTTTATGCTCAGCCCAGATAAAGCGGCGGATTTTCTGTTATTTTTCACCCACATTACTTCCTGCTGACTTCCTGTTTTTCCTGTGAACTCATCAAATATCTGCGACTTCCCCAATCCTCAGTGATCCCTACCCACACCCTCACTGTATGATTTGTGTTGCAGAGACTCCGGCGCCGAGACCTTCGTTAACTTCGCTTCGTTTGAGCGGGATGGGAAGCTTCCTTACAACTGGTACGCTCCTCCTCCTCCTCCTCTTCTTCTTCTACTGCTCATCCCTAGATCACATGCAGCGTGGCGTGGAGGCAGGAGACGGTTTGGTCTGTTGGTGGCGTCGGCTCGCCTTGGCATCACTTCCTCATTTCACAGTTGCATAAACCCAACAGGAAGCAGATTAGTGGTTAGAAAGATTGATTATGAAGATTAAGGCTGCAGGTTTTAACTTGTCTGTGGCCCTTTAAGATGATGATGATGATGAGACCAGAAGCTGTTTGTTGAAGATGAAAGCACAGATTCTAGCGCTTTAAGATCGTTGTTTTTAGTCATTTCTAAAGGAAGAAATGAGAGCAGTCCACCAGTCGTCCTTTCAAACTAAAAGCCTCTGAGAACAGAAGTTGCCGTAGGAATGTGAGACGGTGGCGTGGCTGAAAGTTCTGGTTCCTGAGGTTAATATAAGAGCTGAAAGACGGTCAGTGAAGGCAGAATCCTCCATGTGCTGACCCCCCATCACTTAACGCACATTTCATCCGAGTGTCGTCCTGACTGTGACGGTGCAGCTGTGTTTCTGCTTTCACTGTGTATGTGGCGGCGCTCGCTCTGTGGCTGTGATGATGAGGAGGAGGAAGAGCCTGCCCCCCCCCATGGATGCAGGACGGAGATGATCCTTTCAGATGCTTAGTTCCTGTTGAAAAACTAACAACTCTGTACCTCACCTGCCTTCAGGACTGTTTCATAGTTAAACCTTTGCTACAGCAGATTATCTGTCATAAAATGAGGCAAAACTCTTCTGAAACTTCCAGCACAGATGGATCAGTGACCTGAAGCTTGACCTGAAGCGGATGTTCTGGTGTTAATATAGAGGAAAATGAGTTTGTGTGAAGGTTTGACTCCCAGACCGCCGCTGATAACTGACCTGTCCTGCATCTCCCTGCAGCTTAATGTTGCTCAACAGGTTCAAAAGATAAAAACGGCATCACTGAGGCCCCTGCTGAGCTCATCATGGCTGCCATGGTGGCGTGGCGTGTTCTGGGGCGCAGACAGAGTAGAGTTTGAGTCACGGCGAGGGGTCCCAGCTGAGCGAGGCGTTGTGGGCGGAGCCTGGAGGATGCAGCGATGTGATAGGTTCAGGCTGGACGTTGTTCCCTGAGACAGAGCAGCTGCAGACAGACTCCTGTTGTCCTGCAGAGACAACAGGAGTCTGTGAGCGGCGGCTGCATGATGCATTAGCTCTGTGTTCTGCACTAATGTCAAGCTCTGTGCCTCTTTACTAATGGAGCTCCATGTTTTGTCCCCACCCTGTCGCCCCATGGTGTCTGTTCTCTTTATTTTCTCTTTTTTGTGTTTGTGTGTTTATTTGAACCCCTTCAGGCGAAGAAGTCTCTTTGCCTTCCTTACCCTCCTGCCATCCTGCCTTTGGACTGACTATCTTTTGGCTTTTTATATTAATCCGTGGTAAGTAAGCGCCTGCTGCACTTTAGGGGCATGTTTACGCCACCACCACAGTCCACAGTGTTTATCAGAGACACAGTTTTAATCAATTAGAAGAAGCAGATCCAGAGCTGGCAGATTAGTCTGGTGTTGTTTTACCGCTTTGCTGATAAATTTATCTGAAAAGGAGCGAAACGGACATCATGGTGTCCCTCATGGCTTTACTCTTGGCCCACTAATTTTCCACACTTACATCATTTGTCCACACACCAATTTCTCAGATTTTTTTCTGTGGGCAGCTGGTGAGAATTTAGCTTTTTCTGCAAATCAGTATTTTACAAATAAAAATGATCCCTTTTTGTTTTATAGCATTCACATTTTAACATTCAAAGCCTAATTCTGACTGGTGACAAACATTACAAAACCCAGAAGCTGGAAATAAAACCCTGTCATGACCATGTTATGTGTTAATCAACTAAATCAGAACTGATTAAAAGGCAGAAATAAAACTGCAGATTTAATTTGTTGAAGTCCCCATCAATAAAAACCTGGAGTCTCTGGGTTTGTTAAGCTTAAGTAAAATAAACAAGAACAGTAGAAACCACTTTGTATTGGGTTTTTATCCAGCGTCCCACAGGGACGTGTTCTTGTGTTCCTGTTGTTCTTGGTTTAATCGCATTTCTTTTCTCAGAGATTGTTCGCAGATATTATTGATAGAGTTTCTGCAGATGAACAGACAACACCAGACTCTTTTTGCCTTTAACATTTATGTTCCTCACTCTGGAAGTCCTGAATGTCCAGGAAACCTTCAGATTTATCAGCATGTTGAGCTGTGGTGGACCTGACTAACATGGTGGATGTACGACAGCATGATGCTAACCCTGCTTTGCTGCATGCCGTCAGTTACTCTGTAGCTCAGTCTCTGTAGACCTGCATGGTTCTGGTTAGCTGCGTCTCTTTTCCTCGCAACAATCAAAGTTGCGGGAGAAATCGGAGTCGTTTCAGAAACGAAGCATGAAGAGGTTAGTGCAAGATCCTGACTGATGAAACCGGGTAACAGATTCAGGTGAAGGTCAGCTGTCTGCATGGTGCTGATCCGATGTTTAGGCTCCTCTAGGAAAGTCTTCTGGAAGGCTGTGGCTGAAAAATCTCTTGTTTCTGTAATGTGTGCTCGAGGAGGAAGTAAAACTGGCATTTTCTCATCTTCAAAGTAAAACGGTTTCGTTTTCTACCGAAAAATGGAATCACATTTGAAAATATGTTGGAACCTGCTCCTACTTACAGTCATAACAAAACTTCCTTAATTTTTCATTTAAAAGAGCACACTAAAATCCAAATTAAAAGCACGGCTTTGTGAAAATGACCTCTTTCTATAAATCAATTTGTTTACCAAATTCAGCTTTTTGTTTTTTTATTATATAAAATTCATACAGATAGAAACTTTCAGCCACAGGCTTCCAATCTGGTTATAAAAGCTTCTGTTTTCCCCCTGATTCTGATAAATGTGCTGCAACTCTGTGAGCATTTCAATTATTTCCTTTTTTAATTGAATCTGAATACCGTATTTCCTCTAATATAGCTCTATGGTCACAGAACTTTGTCATACAGTTTTCCCATTTGCAGCCAACCCAAACGGATCCTGGATGAATCGGACAAAATGCTAGAATATGTCACTGTTTCACCCACACTAATAAATCCAAAACACAAGGTTTATCAATTTAATAATTTAATTTAGTTATAATTTTACAGTATTTATCAAAATTTTGCCATTTATATCTAGATTTGTTTTATTAACATGGAATATGACTTGTTTCTACTAGAAATTTATATTATTTTAATGTAACATTATTAACAAAAACAATAAAATCTTAAGTTTTCCTAAATTATTTGTCTGTTTATTGAAAACATTTTAGATAGTAAATAGAACCTCTGGTTCTGTAAAATGATATTTTATCTTGAGGAAATGCGGTATTCTATGACCCGGTGGACTTGTCTGCGCAGCAGCTCTTTTCCTCCTTACTCAACCTTTCTGTTAAAAGTTAACAACGGAAACGGATCAGAACCATTTAGATTATCGTTAGAGTGGAACTAGTTATGCTGTCAATACGTTCTGGGGCCGTCCACACAATGCTGTGAGCTGCAGCTAAAGCAGAATGACCTGAGGAATAAGAAAAAGGTCAACTGGTTGTAGTTGATGGCCGTGAACAGCAGGGGGCAGTGCTGCTGCACAGACGGTCCGAACTGCTGCTGATGATGATGATGATGACCGCTGGAGATCATGGTGTTTGTGTCTTTTAGGAGCAAGACGGCTTTAAAGAAACGGAAGCTGACAAGGTAACGGACCCTGCAGCTTGTGTTCGGCCCTCTGGTTAGGCAGGTTCCTCCAAAATAAAAGCTGCTCCACCTTCAACCAGCAGCTCACAGACACGTTAGTGTCTCTGCTCCTGCGTCCCGGGCTGCAACTCATCCCAGAAACCGTTCAGAGCTCAACGCTAATCCTGATACGGTCCAGAATCGTGGAAGTCCCCGAGATGTTCAGAACATCTCCAGTTTCCACAGAGTCCAGAAGAACAAAGATGAACATCCAAGGAATCGGGAGGAATATCAAGAGCAGCTAAAGCCGGACTGACCCACTCTGATCCGTTAGCCAGTTCTGCTTCCAGAACCATCACCGGCTGGTAGAACCTCATGAGATTATCTGGAGAACCTTCATCCTGCTCTACAGCCTTTGCTGAGCAGAAGCCTGATGTTCTCCTCAGGAGGTTCAGCTTCTCTGGGGGTACCACTGCTGGATGGGTCTACCTGCTGTCCGGACCGGTCCTCCACAGAGACGATTGGAGAAGACCCGGTCCGGTTGGACAGCTTGAGGTGTGTTTGCTGGAGGAATTGGACCAACGGCTGGAGCTCTTCATGACTTGGTGTCCTCCACCCTAGAACAGCTGTAGGTGTCGGCAGCAGTGGAGGACAAAAATCCGGTTTCTGGGACGTGTTGGAGTCTGAGATCAGGAATGGTTCTGATGTTGCAGCAGAACTGCTGCTCAGACAGTTAATCCTTCAAAACCTGGATGTTCTAAAGAGAACCTCAGCAGAACATTCCCTCAGCAGAACATTTCCTCAATGATGGTTGCTGTCAGTTGGATGCAGGTTGCTGTAAGATGGATAAAAGTTGCTGATGGTTGGATGCAGGTTGCTGTCGGATGGATGCAGGTTGCTGTCGGATGGATGATGGTTGCTGATGGTTGGATGCAGGTTGCTGTCAGATGGATAAAAGTTGCTGGTGGTTTGATGATGGTTGCTGTCAGATGGAAGCAGGTTGCTGTCAGATGGATGCAGGTTGCTGTCGGATGGAAGCAGGTTGCTGTCGGATGGAAGCAGGTTGCTGTCGGATGGATGCAGGTTGCTGTCGGATGGATGCAGGTTGCTGTCGGATGGATGCAGGTTGCTGTCGGATGGAAGCAGGTTGCTGTCGGATGGAAGCAGGTTGCTGTCGGATGGATGCAGGTTGCTGTCAGATGGATGCAGGTTGCTGTCCGATGGATGATGCCTGGATGCAGGTTGCTGTCAGATGGATGCAGGTTGCTGTCCGATGGATGATGCCTGGATGCAGGTTGCTGTAGGATGGATGCAGGTTGCTAAAAGATGGATAAAAGTTGCTGGTGGTTGGATGATGGTTGCTGTCAGATGGATGCAGGTTGCTGGTGGTTGGATGATGGTTGCTGTCAGATGGATGCAGGTTGCTGGTGGTTGGATGCAGGTTGCTGTCAGATGGAAGCAGGTTGCCGTCAGATGGATGTAGGTTGCTGTCAGATGGATGATTGTTGCTGTCAGATGGATGCAGGTTGCTCTCAGATGTATGCAGGTTGCTGTCAGATGGATGCAGGTTGCTGTCAGATGGATGCAGGTTGCTGTCAGATGGATGCAGGTTGCTGTCAGATGGATGCAGGTTGTTGTCAGATGGATGCAGGTTGCTGTCAGATGTATGCAGGTTGCTGTCAGATGTATGCAGGTTGCTGTCAGATGTATGCAGGTTGCTGTCAGATGTATGCAGGTTGCTGTCAGATGTATGCAGGTTGCTGTCAGATGGATGCAGGTTGCTCTCAGGTGTATGCAGGTTGCTGTCAGATGTATGCAGGTTGCTGTTAGATGTATGCAGGTTGCTGTCAGATGTATGAAGGTTGTTGTCAGATGTATGCAGGTTGCTGTCAGATGGATGCAGGTTGCTGTCAGATGGATGCAGGTTGCTCTCAGATGTATGCAGGTTGCTGTCAGATGTATGCAGGTTGCTGTCAGATGTATGCAGGTTGCTGTTAGATGGATGCAGGTTGCTGTCAGATGTATGAAGGTTGTTGTCAGATGTATGCAGGTTGCTGTCAGATGTATGCAGGTTGCTGTCAGATGTATGCAGGTTGCTGTCAGATGGATGCAGGTTGCTCTCAGATGGATGCAGGTTGCTGTCAGATGGATGATGGTTGCTGTCAGATGGATGATGGTTGCTGTCAGATGGATGCAGGTTGCTGTCAGATGGATGCAGGTTGCTCTCAGATGGATGCAGGTTGCTCTCAGATGTATGCAGGTTGCTCTCAGATGTATGCAGGTTGCTGTCAGATGGATGATGGTTGCTGTCAGATTGAAGCAGGTTGCTGTCAGATGGAAGCAGGTTGCTGTCAGATGGATGCAGGTTGCTGTCAGATGGATGCAGGTTGCTGTCAGATGGATGCAGGTTGCTGTCAGATGGATGCAGGTTGCTGTCAGATGGATGCAGGTTGCTGTCAGATGTATGAAGGTTGTTGTCAGATGGATGCAGGTTGCTCTCAGATGGATGCAGGTTGCTGTCAGATGGATGATGGTTGCTGTCAGATGGATGATGGTTGCTGTCAGATGGATGCAGGTTGCTGTCAGATGGATGCAGGTTGCTCTCAGATGGATGCAGGTTGCTCTCAGATGTATGCAGGTTGCTCTCAGATGTATGCAGGTTGCTGTCAGATGGATGATGGTTGCTGTCAGATTGAAGCAGGTTGCTGTCAGATGGAAGCAGGTTGCTGTCAGATGGATGCAGGTTGCTGTCAGATGGATGCAGGTTGCTGTCAGATGGATGCAGGTTGCTGTCAGATGGATGCAGGTTGCTGTCAGATGGATGCAGGTTGCTGTCAGATGTATGAAGGTTGTTGTCAGATGGATGCAGGTTGCTGTCAGATGTATGCAGGTTGCTGTCGGATGGATGCAGGTTGTTGTAAGATGGATAAAAGTTGCTGGTGGTTGGATGATGGTTGCTGTCAGATGTATGCAGGTTGCTCTCAGATGTATGCAGGTTGCTGTCAGATGGATGCAGGTTGCTCTCAAATGTATGCAGGTTGCTGTCAGATGTATGCAGGTTGCTGTCAGATGTATGCAGGTTGCTGTCAGATGGATGATGGTTGCTGTCAGATGGATGATGGTTGCTTATGGTTGGATGCAGGTTGCTGTCAGATGGATGATGGTTGCTGTCAGATGGAAGCAGGTTGCTGTCAGATGGAAGCAGGTTGCTGTCAGATGGAAGCAGGTTGCTGTCAGATGGATGCAGGTTGCTGTCAGATGGATGCAGGTTGCTGTCAGATGTATGCAGGTTGCTGTCAGATGGATGCAGGTTGCTGTCAGATGGATGATGGTTGCTGTCAGATGGATGATGGTTGCTGTCAGATGGATGATGGTTGCTGTCAGATGGATGATGGTTGCTTATGGTTGGATGCAGGTTGCTGTCAGATGGATGATGGTTGCTGTCAGATGGAAGCAGGTTGCTGTCAGATGGAAGCAGGTTGCTGTCAGATGGAAGCAGGTTGCTGTCAGATGGATGCAGGTTGCTGTCAGATGGATGCAGGTTGCTGTCAGATGGATGCAGGTTGCTGTCAGATGGATGCAGGTTGCTGTCAGATGGATGCAGGTTGCTGTCAGATGTATGAAGGTTGTTGTCAGATGTATGCAGGTTGCTGTCAGATGTATGCAGGTTGCTGTCGGATGGATGCAGGTTGTTGTAAGATGGATAAAAGTTGCTGGTGGTTGGATGATGGTTGCTGTCAGATGGATGCAGGTTGCTCTCAGATGTATGCAGGTTGCTCTCAGATGGATGCAGGTTGCTGTCAGATGGATGCAGGTTGCTGTCAGATGTATGCAGGTTGCTGTCAGATGGATGCAGGTTGCTCTCAAATGTATGCAGGTTGCTGTCAGATGTATGCAGGTTGCTGTCAGATGTATGCAGGTTGCTGTCAGATGTATGCAGGTTGCTGTCAGATGGATGATGGTTGCTGTCAGATGGATGATGGTTGCTTATGGTTGGATGATGGTTGCTGTCAGATGGATGATGGTTGCTGTCGGATGGATGATGGTTGCTGTCGGATGGATGATGGTTCCTGTCGGATGGATGCAGGTTGCTGTCGGATGGATGCAGGTTGCTGTCGGATGGATGCAGGTTGCTGTCGGATGGATGCAGGTTGCTGTCAGATGGATGCAGGTTGCTGTCGGATGGATGCAGGTTGCTGTCGGATGGATGCAGGTTGCTGTCGGATGGATGCAGGTTGCTGTCGGATGGATGCAGGTTGCTGTCAGATGGATGCAGGTTGCTGTCAGATGGATGATGGTTCCTGTTGGATGGATGCAGGTTGCTGTCGGATGGATGCAGGTTGCTGTCGGATGGATGCAGGTTGCTGTCGGATGGATGCAGGTTGCTGTCGGATGGATGCAGGTTGCTCTCAGATGTATGCAGGTTGCTGTCAGATGTATGCAGGTTGCTGTCAGATGTATGCAGGTTGCTGTTAGATGGATGCAGGTTGCTGTCAGATGTATGAAGGTTGTTGTCAGATGTATGCAGGTTGCTGTCAGATGTATGCAGGTTGCTGTCAGATGTATGCAGGTTGCTGTCAGATGGATGCAGGTTGCTCTCAGATGGATGCAGGTTGCTGTCAGATGGATGATGGTTGCTGTCAGATGGATGATGGTTGCTGTCAGATGGATGCAGGTTGCTGTCAGATGGATGCAGGTTGCTCTCAGATGGATGCAGGTTGCTCTCAGATGTATGCAGGTTGCTCTCAGATGTATGCAGGTTGCTGTCAGATGGATGATGGTTGCTGTCAGATTGAAGCAGGTTGCTGTCAGATGGAAGCAGGTTGCTGTCAGATGGATGCAGGTTGCTGTCAGATGGATGCAGGTTGCTGTCAGATGGATGCAGGTTGCTGTCAGATGGATGCAGGTTGCTGTCAGATGGATGCAGGTTGCTGTCAGATGTATGAAGGTTGTTGTCAGATGGATGCAGGTTGCTGTCAGATGTATGCAGGTTGCTGTCGGATGGATGCAGGTTGTTGTAAGATGGATAAAAGTTGCTGGTGGTTGGATGATGGTTGCTGTCAGATGTATGCAGGTTGCTCTCAGATGTATGCAGGTTGCTGTCAGATGGATGCAGGTTGCTGTCAGATGTATGCAGGTTGCTGTCAGATGTATGCAGGTTGCTGTCAGATGGATGCAGGTTGCTCTCAAATGTATGCAGGTTGCTGTCAGATGTATGCAGGTTGCTGTCAGATGTATGCAGGTTGCTGTCAGATGGATGATGGTTGCTGTCAGATGGATGATGGTTGCTTATGGTTGGATGCAGGTTGCTGTCAGATGGATGATGGTTGCTGTCAGATGGAAGCAGGTTGCTGTCAGATGGAAGCAGGTTGCTGTCAGATGGAAGCAGGTTGCTGTCAGATGGATGCAGGTTGCTGTCAGATGGATGCAGGTTGCTGTCAGATGTATGCAGGTTGCTGTCAGATGGATGCAGGTTGCTGTCAGATGGATGATGGTTGCTGTCAGATGGATGATGGTTGCTGTCAGATGGATGATGGTTGCTGTCAGATGGATGATGGTTGCTTATGGTTGGATGCAGGTTGCTGTCAGATGGATGATGGTTGCTGTCAGATGGAAGCAGGTTGCTGTCAGATGGATGCAGGTTGCTGTCAGATGGATGCAGGTTGCTGTCAGATGGATGCAGGTTGCTGTCAGATGGATGCAGGTTGCTGTCAGATGTATGAAGGTTGTTGTCAGATGTATGCAGGTTGCTGTCAGATGTATGCAGGTTGCTGTCGGATGGATGCAGGTTGTTGTAAGATGGATAAAAGTTGCTGGTGGTTGGATGATGGTTGCTGTCAGATGGATGCAGGTTGCTCTCAGATGTATGCAGGTTGCTCTCAGATGGATGCAGGTTGCTGTCAGATGGATGCAGGTTGCTGTCAGATGTATGCAGGTTGCTGTCAGATGGATGCAGGTTGCTCTCAAATGTATGCAGGTTGCTGTCAGATGTATGCAGGTTGCTGTCAGATGTATGCAGGTTGCTGTCAGATGTATGCAGGTTGCTGTCAGATGGATGATGGTTGCTGTCAGATGGATGATGGTTGCTTATGGTTGGATGATGGTTGCTGTCAGATGGATGATGGTTGCTGTCGGATGGATGATGGTTGCTGTCGGATGGATGATGGTTCCTGTCGGATGGATGCAGGTTGCTGTCGGATGGATGCAGGTTGCTGTCGGATGGATGCAGGTTGCTGTCGGATGGATGCAGGTTGCTGTCAGATGGATGCAGGTTGCTGTCGGATGGATGCAGGTTGCTGTCGGATGGATGCAGGTTGCTGTCGGATGGATGCAGGTTGCTGTCGGATGGATGCAGGTTGCTGTCAGATGGATGCAGGTTGCTGTCAGATGGATGATGGTTCCTGTTGGATGGATGCAGGTTGCTGTCGGATGGATGCAGGTTGCTGTCGGATGGATGCAGGTTGCTGTCGGATGGATGCAGGTTGCTGTCGGATGGATGCAGGTTGCTGTCGGATGGATGCAGGTTGCTGTCGGATGGATGCAGGTTGCTGTCAGATGGATGCAGGTTGCTGTCAGATGGTGACGGTGATGGTTTATGTCTGCAGCCCCGTTCAGCTGGACGACTTCGAGGCCTACTTCAAGGATATGAGCAAGGACTCGGCCTACAAGTTCTCTCTGCAGTTTGAGGTACGCCTTCGTTGCAGCAGGAGTTGCTTCCCCGAGCGGCACCAGACTTACCTGGGTGACACGTCCACCTGACGGTTCATCCCCAGTGTCGGCTTGAACGTGTCGAATGTTTTCCAGGAGCTGAAGAGCATCGGTCTGGACGTGTCCCACGATGCTGCAGACCTGCCGGTCAACAGGCCTAAGAACAGATACACCAACATCCTGCCCTGTGAGTCCGGACCCGGTTCTGGTCCTGCTCAAATCTGGAGACACCTCTGGTTCTGAATAACTGACCTTACCTCTGCTCTCAGATGACTGCAGCAGAGTCAAGCTGATCTCCATGCACAACGACGAAGGAGCCGACTACATCAACGCCAACTTCATCCCTGTAAGTACCTGCCTCCGTCTCTCAAGTCCATTAACATCCAGAACACTCGCAGGTCCGGTTGGTCAGCCTCCATGATGGTTCATGAGAACCGTGCTGCACGGCAGGCCACCAGGGGGCGCTGAAGGTCCATTGAGAGCGATTGAGAGGGAAAGTTAAACCCTGAAACGTCACTGAGCTCCTTAAAGAATAAGAAAAAGACACATTTAAAGATGAGGAAGTCCACAGATCTGGACTCCAGAGAATAGCTTCCAGGCTTAGCAGGACCGGATCACAGGTTCTGAAGGGTCCTCGGAGCTCATGTGAAACCTGCAGGACTCCATCAGAAGATCCAGAAGAACCTGACCAAGGAGACGCTGATCTCCTTCAAAGTGACGATAGAGCGATGAGCTGCAGCAGTCCAGACCAAAGTAAAATGAAAGCCAGTGTGAAAATGTGCAACTTGGCAACATTAGGTGAATAAAAACAAGAATCTGAGATGAACATAAAGCGTGAAAGCTGAGCCAGAAGTTAGACACGTACCAAACGAGCTAACAAAAGCAGGACCAAGTCTGTCAGGTTCAGCTGGAGGAAGATCTCAACCACTCAGCCGTTAATGGAGAGTCAGCACCGGAGTAAAGCTGGAGCTCAGTGTTTCAGAGACTGTAAGGACTTCAATCTGCTCTGAGTCAAACACCCAGAAGTCCCTGATCGCCCAGGAAACTGATGCAGAGATGCAGCTCGGTTGTTTTTAAGGTTTGACCAATGAGAGATCAGCTGATCAAGCTCTGCAGCACCTCTTTAGTGTTTGTCCACATGATGCTAAACCTGCGCTCGGCTGATGCTGAGCAGGACGTTGACATATTTCACTGACGTTTAGTACCGGATGGAAACATGTTGTTGGTCTCTGCTGTTCAGTCAGAGAACGTCTCAGTCGTTCCTCTTTTTGTCTGACTTTAGATGTTCCAACGGGTTGAAGTCTGAATATGCAGCTTTAGGCATTATTTGTATGTTCTTACACTTAATAATTCAAATGTTTTACATAAAAAAACCAAAGGAGATAAAATCAAACAGCTTTGGCTTCAAAGTATCACATAAAACCCTAAAAACATCAAATGACCACATCTGAGCTGATATGAAGCTGAAATACGATGGAGATGATGAAGCTGGTGTTTCTGGAAAAGCTGCAGGGAACAAAAATGTTTTCTGGCCTGATTTAAACAAACCAACAGTTTCTGCACTTCTCGGGTTTTCAGGCTGAGGAGCTGAAACCTGGTTTAGTTCTGGTTCTGGGAACTCCGGGTCAGCGGGTCTCTGTAGACCTGGGGGTCTAAAAGATTCATTCCTGACCATGAGAAAGAATGAAAGGAATGAAACCCTGTGTGCTGGTTCTGACCCGTTTCCCCGCTGTGGGTCTGGACTCTGGCAGCAGGTTTTCTGTTCCCTTCTTTGACAGAAAACCCTTAAATCTGGTGATATTTTAAGATTTTAAAAGCCTGATTTGTTGAGATTTTATTGTTTAGGAGCTAACTCAGAGAAAAGGTCCTGAAAACGAAGCAGAAGGTGTTTTTGGGTTCTACACAGAAACAGGAAGTAACGACACTAATTTTAGGCTGCAGTAATCCATCCAGCTGTGTTTAAATAAAGGAACCGCTCTCGTTTACCATAACATCAGCAGAAGGAAGAGCCGTTTGGCTCATTTATAGTGATTCAGTCGTCCAGACCCCGACCAGGGCGGGGCCCACCAGGAATCTGCATCACCTCTCAGCCCTAAGTGTGGATTTTAAAGCACTTTGGGTTTCCTGATGTTCTGAGCATTGATTATTTAACGTGTTCCCAGCCATAAAACCTGTGGAGGTAGAACCTCCCACTGAAGGTCTGCGCCCCACGGTTCTTCTGTTTCAGGGATACAGACACTCCAGTGAGTACATCGCCACCCAGGGCCCGCTCCCAGAGACCCGCAATGATTTCTGGAAGATGGTTCTGCAGCAGAAGTCGCCCATCGTCGTCATGCTGACGCAATGCAACGAGCGCCGCAGGGTGAGCGCTGGTTCAAATCCCAACACTGCAGGTCAAACCTCCTGTTTATCAGCCAGTACTGGTGATCGCCACAAGGCGGCGCCGTTTCTACCTGGCTTGTCTTTCCTAACGCAGGTCTACGTTCATTCTGCCACCTGGTGGCAGCCCTTAGTAATGCATGATTGAGTTTTTGCTACTGTCTTTAATGTTTTGCTTAAATCTTCACCCTGGTGGACGATCACTGTCGCTGCGCTTTATGCTCATATTTTGTGTTCTGATGTTCTCTGTTCTGCCCCCTATGGCCAGTCAGCATGTTGGCTTTAATTCCTCCACTGCAACGCCTCATGTACGGAAGAGCAGCAGCTTTCATTCCCAACGCTGGCAGTAGCCAGAAATCCTGAAACTTGTGGCGCACAGAAAGGTTCTGATGTATGAAACCGTCGACGGGTCACTGCGCACTTTGTTACTGGACAGGCCGCCCTGCCCTCGCCCCTAATTACACCTGAAAACCAGCGTGAACACCAGGAAGACCCCGCCAGGTGTCCAGATAACCAGGAACCCCAGCAAACGCCGTTCAGGACGTTAAAGACCCGACCCGCCAGTCCGCTCCTCTGAAAAGCTCCGGTTGAAGAGGCCGCAGCGGAGTCAGAACCGGCACCAGCGATGCACAGTTCCTCCTGGTTCCCCTCTGTAAACGCTGGGACCAGTCCACTAATAACTGGGCGATCTCCTCATCATGTTCCAGGAGGAGAACCCGCTCCGTCCACGTTCTTCCAGCAGCGCCAACGCTGCCATCGATCCACAACCAGATATGAACTCCAGGAACCACCTGAGTTCTGACCCGACCCGGTTTGTCCTCAGTGAGAATCACCTTAGATTATTCATGTTATGGTTCTCAGCACACGAACCGATGCTCATTCAAATCTACATGAGACAAAAACAGGAATATTCACAGTTTCCATCATTTTCAGGTTTGTTACGTTGTTGTTTGAGGCCGAATCTCTTTTCTTTCTACGGGTTTAAACCATGGAAGCTCAAAATGGTGAATAAACACGGGGTTCAGCTCCTTGGCTTAAATAAAACTGAATGAAGTTATATTTCTGTGGATTTGGGTCAGTTCTATGTTTTTCTTTATTATCGGTTGAGAAAGTTTGCGTTGCTGCTGCACAGGATCCAGGCTACCTGCCTCCAGGTGCTCGGTTGTCACAGCTGCGGTTTTCCATGTTTCCAGGTGAAATGCGATCATTACTGGCCGTTCACAGACGAGCCGGTGATGTACGGCGACATCAGCGTGGAGATGCTTTCTGAGGAAGGTGCTCCAGAATGGATCATCAGGAAGTTTCGACTTGGATATGTGAGTTTTCTTCACTGGCGGATGTTGCAGCGTTCAGTAAGAGCCCCCGTGACTCTTTGCTGCCCCCTACAGGCTGACGAGAGTCTGGACGTCCTCCATCTGAACTACACTTCGTGGCCGGACCACGGCGTTCCCACAGTCAACGCCATCGAGAGCATCCTGCAGTTTGTGCACATCGTCCGGCAGCAGGCCAACAGGACCAAAGATCCCATCATCGTCCACTGCAGGTCGGTCAGCCACAGCGGCTGGTTCTGAAGGGGCTGGTTCTGAAGGCCTGCTAGAAACTGGAGCTGGATGAAAGCAGGAAGGTCTTCAGGATGATTTCTCTGCCATGTGGTCGTTCCTGTGACCTTCCAGCTCCGCATGGCTTAGAAAAAGTGAAGAAACCAGGAGAAGCCGTTTAGATGTTGGGGTTGACCCAGTTTCCATTTGGCTTTACAGCATGAAGTGGATCTGTTGAGATGTCGAAAGGTTTAATGTTGATGAGAGAACCACAGGAACCCAGATGTTTCTGTCTCTGTTTCAGCGCCGGGGTGGGGCGGACCGGGACCTTCATCGCCCTGGATCGCCTCATGCAGCACATCCGAGAGCACGAGTTCGTGGACATCCTGGGCATGGTGTCGGAGATGAGATCCCACCGAGTGTGCATGGTCCAGACTGAGGTGAGGAGCGGGACCTCGGCCTCCTTCAGCTCCTCGTCTTCCAGCTGGGAGCGTGGGCGATGGAATGAGGCAGACAAGAGTCTCTTTTCACAAAAGATTCAGGCAAAACCTGTCAAGCTAACGGGGGTTTAATAGCGTACAGAACCGCACTCCAACAAGATCGAGATCTCTGAAAGTATGCAAGAGAGGGCGGTTCTGAAGGGTTCTGTGAAACACGACCAGGCAGTATTTCTGGCACTTTCCAGATGTTTCTCCAACAGAAAGCTTGACACAAAGGAAGGCGACCAGAACCGCAGAACCTAACTGCAGCTTTGTGTTTGTGTCCAGGAGCAGTACGTCTTCATCCATCAGTGCGTCCTCCTGATGTGGCAGAAGAAGAAGCAGCAGTCCATCACCTCTGACGTCATCTACGAAAACGCCAGCAAGACATAATGAGACGCCTCCAGACGTGAGTCCGAGGTTTTCCCTCAAACGGCCGAGCTGATCTGTGGATCGGTTCCTGCAGCAGGTTCTGAAGGTTCTTCTGCTCCAGAGTGAGATACCAGAACGCTCCTGGATGACAAACAGAGCGGTCCCACGCTGCCGCAGAGGAACTGCGACACCCAACAGTGTCTGGTAGTCCGTTAACCAGTAGGCCTGTTGTTGATTGGCTGATGAGATGATTTTAGGCAAGGCATGTTTATTTATACAGAACTTTTCAGCAACAACACGATTAAATGATGGATTTGCTGATTTATTGAGTAACTGAGTGCTGGTTGGGCGTGTCGTTTATTGATTAGTTAATTAGTTTTCACGGCTGGGATTGAGACAACGGACCGACCAGCGGTGAGAACTCTTGGCGTTCCCCGTCCTCCAGCTGTTCTCCAGAATTACCCAGAACAGGAACCTTATCCTCAACCTTTGTAAACGGCTCTTAATGTGCCGCCTGATGGAATAAAAGTTGATTCATGTCCGGTGGACCCAGGCGCAGGTTAGCACGCTAATACGCTAACACGCTCTCTGTCTTTCAGGCTGTGAACTTGCCGACTGCGGCTGGGCTTCAGGCATCCATTCTCTGTAGAAGACGACCCGCTTCATCATCAGTATCAGCAACACGACAGAGAAAACTTTGATCCAGTCTTTTATTTCCATTGGTGTTCAGGCGTTTGATGGAGTTCTGCCTTAAGGAGCTTTCACTGACTGACCTTTGCTGTTCGACTAAAAGCCGAGCCGCTCAGGCCGTTCCCAGCGACCGGCGCTGCGGCCGCTTCACGCCTCTGAGGGTCTGAGTCGGCACTTTTCCATTTGATGTAGTTTTTTGTTTTTATCTCAGGATTTGCTGGACACCAGCGAGCACTCTGGCCTCTTTCCTTTGGTCAGATCTAGTTTCTGCATCCGTTGTTGTTGGCAGGGAGCAGCTTGTAGGACGTAGATGATGTTAGATGATGTTGATTGTACACTGCCGCTAGGACGGATGGAGGCTGACTGCCGTTAGCACGCAGAGACAGACCCAGCAATCAACCAGAAGCAGGTTCATTCATAGGGTTAAAGAAGACCTCCAGCACAAAGATCTGGATCAGAACCCCCAACCAAATGTCTCTGAAGGGCTCAGCTTTCTACGTCTGGATGTTTCCTGGAGCTGGACGACTGGCACGTGCACTGAGGCCTCCGATCTGCTGAACAATGAGGGAAGAGTTCCTGCTGCTGGGAAGGACTGCCCTACGGACGCCTCGCTCCCCTGGAGCCCCGACCAGGACTGCAGGGAAAAGCATCAGACGGCGAGGCGCCTCATCAGGACGACGGCAGGTGGACTTCAGGGAGGGGACGCGTCTGAAGAGCTGCAGATGGTGTAGGTTCCAGTTTTCATCTCACCAACAGGCTCAGCTGCTGAAACACAGCAAATACACAAAGCTGTCCAGAGAAGAGACGGCGCTGACGTGAACGATGAACGGGATGAAAACGTGTCTGTAGCCAGACTGAGAAACATTCATCACTCTGAAAACTGTGTTTCTACGTGTCTCAGACCTGCGATCCTGCAGCCCTTTAGTCCCTGAACAGGAACGATCCCGTTATCGGCCACATGGAGCAAATCCAAACACCGGTTTGGCTTCTTCCTTTCTGCACCCTGTTTTTCAGCTAAATTTACTCCAAAAATCAGTTTAACATGTAAAACAGTCAATCCACCAATCAGCCGTTCACACTAACTTGCAAATTTTAGTTGATGCGTCTGGAGGAAATCATCCCAAATGTTAGTTTGCACTAAATCTGGAACTCAAGGTTAAAGTAAAACTAACAAGAAATTATTTTTAAAACATGTTTGCTTTTTACCACCATAAACTTCCTAATTTAAGGCTCTCCAGATGAAACCATGGAATCAGTTTGATAAAAACTTTCTAAACAGGAAACGCCTTCATGACCCTGCTGTCTACACCCTGAACACTAGATGGCGGTAAATCTCACTAATCGCTTAAATCTGGCTGCAAGTTTCACAAGAATATTAGTGTCTATTATAATTTACACCACTAAAGAAAGTATTTTTAAACTCTGAATATGAAGAATTATTTTTGGAGTTGTGATAAACGTGAGTGTTGGTGCCCCCTGGTGGCCGTTCTGCGAAGCTTCGCCGTTCATATCGGCTTCTCTTAAGTTTGTCACGCTTTCTATTCATTTTATGACTTGAAGGTTAGAATAAAAGCCGCCCTGCATCTTTGCTCCAGGACTTTAGAGAATGTCTGCTGAACCCAAAGTTTACTCTGCATTCAGGAAGCTCACGGTGTCGTCAGAATAAAAGCTCACTTTCTCTTAACATTGGCTGTTTATGAGCATCAGAAACTACACTGGGTCAATTTTTTTAATTTTTTTTACTATTTTCTAATGGTAAAATGTATAAACAAGAAAATCTACTTCATCAAAATTACCATTTCAATTTCTTTAGGGGATGCTTTCAGTTCAAACATAATTTTCTTGGTATAAATGGAAACATGACAGTATTAGCAAAATATTAATAATTAAAACATTTATTTTAAGGAACCAAAGTTTTTAATTTCTACATTTTGAAACTCCAATATAGAAACATTATCTGAGATCCACATCATGGACCAAGTGATGCCGTATTTTCAGCTTTCTCTTGGTCTTTATAGTTTCTCACTTGTTTGGGTGTAATATTTTACTTCTGAATAACTTTCTGCGTATAATAAATGTTTTAATTCGAAACGTCAGCTTTTTCTGCAGAACACTGAAGCGTCTTATTTTGGAATGAATGAGTATTTGAGGACACCGTGGGCTTTAGTGCTCAGCTTTTAGTGAATGTGGGAGTAAAGAAAAGCAAAGTTTTTGTTTAACAGCTTGGTGTTGTGGCCTTGTGGTTCCACATGTGAATCTTAAAATGTTCCTCTGAGCTTCAGTATTTGGGTTCAGTCGCCTCTCCGTCTACACACGGTTCCATGTCACTGTTAGATATCAGATGTACTGTACATACTACTGCTGATTAACTGCTCGTCATTGCTGAGAACCTCTTGTGAAGCTGTTTCTTTAGGTTTTTTCTAAGGTTGTAAATGTAAATCTTGATTCTCATCCAGAACCCGGAGCACTCGCTGTTCGAAGGACAAACTCTGGTACAAAAGATTGCACACAGTTCTCCGGGAACTCGGATCTGGAGACTTTCACGGTTTTTTCTCTTGCTTACTGTGTCCAGTCAAAAGTCGTACGTCATTGGTGCCATTTCTCTTGTGCTTTGTGTCACTTACAGTTTGACCTGAAACTGTCACAGAGTTTTAATGTGTTGGAACAAAATAAAATGTTGCAGATATCCTTGTTGTCTAACTTTATTACAAGTTCACTAAAGTCCAGTCTTACGAAGGAGTGCTGTGGTATTATTACCTTTACGATTATATTGAAACACTGCAGCAAAACTCAGAGCTGAAGCAGAACTCTGCATGCTGTTAAAGGTAAATAAACCAAGAAATATTAGGTAAAGCTAGAAACATTTCAAATCTGTCCAAATAATCATGACCCCACTGACATGACTGCCAAGCATGTATGTATGACGTTCCTCACGACCCCAAAACGACACAAAGTATGACGTTTTAGTGGAACTAGTGACCTTAATTTGACAGTAGGCTGATCTATCTATCTCTGTGACTTTAAAAACATAATATATTTTGTGACTTTAACGTGTAACATACCCCAAAATCAACATTTTTCCCACATAAACTGGGCCTAAACGTTCTAGTTTAATGTTACTTAAATTCTTCAGCATTTGTCTTAACCACGTCTCAGTCCTGCCCTCTATGGGTTCAATGGTATCTATTGCAGTTGAATTTTGTGACTGTGTGACTAAAAAGATGCTATGTGAACTTAAAAAACATACTAAGGTACTTATGATAGAGTTCTGTCGCCCAATCAGCTCAGAGGGTTCTGCTGAACGTCCCTTTTCTCCCCAGAGGGATTCGATGAGGTCAGACCCAGATTGATGATGTTCAGAATGGAGAGTGGTACACATTATCAGTCAGGTGTGTCAGGTTAGGGGCGACAAGCTCTGGAGTGAGACTTCTGTTTCTTTTTTTACATGGATATGATCGCCTGTGCTCCAGTAAGATGTGACTTCTGGCAGTTCTTAGACACAAAAAAACTTCAGAAAATAAGTCAAAATTCCTGCATGAAAAACAAACAATACACATAAAGTGTTTTGCTTTAGTGGATGAAGCCAAGCAGTTGGAAAACCTCAGCAGGAAAAAGAAACAATCACGCCTTTTGTAGATTTCTGAATTAGTGATTACAGTCTACTGTCAGTCCTCCGACAGAGTTGATTAAATATCTGAGAGGTTTCTGCTTAAAATATTAGGTGAGATCCAGAGAAATGAGCCCAGGCCGGTTATGGAGGCGTTGCGCAGACAAAGGCTGTCCTCACCTTAATGCGCACAGCTCCCCTTCAGCCACACGGGGGCGCTGGGGCGCCATTAGCTACAGGCGCTGAAACCGCAGAAGAAGAAGAGTTCCTGTCCACGTGGGAGAAGAGAAGCATCATGGCGCCTCCGGGAGGGAAAATAAACAGACCGAAAACAGTAAGAACCCCGGAATAAACGGGTCTAATGGGTTCGGGTGGAGATCCCGGTTCGGTTCTGCTAACAGCTGGTCTCAGCCGGGTTAGCTCTGAAAGAAGAAGGTCAGAGATCCAGAATGTTCTGGTACCGACTGTGGGAGACAGTCTCATTTCTTTTCTTAAAGTCACGAAGAGCTTTAATTACAGCGATTAGACGGAATAAACATGAAATATTGTAGTGAAACATAAACTATGTGTATATAAAGAAAGTAATAATATGATAAGGATACAATAAGAAATAAGGATGAGTTCTGAATGTGTCTGGACTTCAAAAATTTATTTTTATGTATACAAACCAAGATGGCTATAGATTTATTTATTAGATCATGCTGATAGTTTCTTTTTCAATAACCCAATATAATATTTTACATTTTTAAAGCAGGAAGTAGTATTTAGTCAACTAATATAAATTCTTCCAAAAGACTCCAGAAAACATCGTACCTAAAATATGTAGAATATGTTCTGTTGTTTCCACATGTTTGTTACAGAATCAATAATTTCACTCAAATCCAAAATGTTCACATAGAAAACCGGCAGAGGGATTAAAACCTTTTCGCTTTTGGTGGAATAGGAAATGTGTTCAACATCTTCTCTAGAAAATAAATGTGTATATATATATATATATTCCAGAAGTTAAAAAAGCGTATAGTTCTTAGTTGAATATATGTCGGATGGCAGAACTGGTCATCTTATAGTCCAATAAATTTGGACTATTAACCAAAATGATGGGAGATTTGGATTTAGGATTTCAATTAAGTGACAATACCTATGGTTACACGCACAACGTTTCACGGTCGGATTAAAGCATATTCGGATTAAATAGTCAGATTGTACTGTTTATATGGGCACACCATCAATTAATCCGATCATAATGTGTGTTTATACGCACCTGGCTTTATTCAGCATAGAACCACTCTGACATGCACGGATAGCAAATTCCCCTAAAAAAACACAGAAGAAGAAGAACCTCAGTTTTTGCTAAACAACAAAATAATAAACAAAGCCGTATTGTACGTGTTTGTCCTGTGAGCGCCCAGGCTGGACTTACACGATGTTCTAGTCACGGTTGAAATGTTATTAAGTAAAGCAACAATTTTGACAGCAACAGTTTTGCTTCCCGACGTTTTTCCGCCACTCACCATCGTGGAAATACGTCACGTTTACGTCGGGCGCACAACTTGATCCTGACCGGTGTTTATATGAACGTTGATTAGATTATCAATCAGCATAAACCACCCGTCTCATTCAGATTACCATCTCATTCTGATTTAGCTTAATCCAATCATCATATTACGACGTGCTTGCCGCATTTTTATTCCGATTGGTCGTTTATACCCATTACATTTGTCCATGTAAACATATTTTTATGTATATGTGCCACGATTGGTTGCGTGTAGCGGAAGCCCTGAATAAGTAAAGTAACTTTTGAATTTACGATGGGATCTGACCTAACAACGTGCTTTCAGTCCGCTAGACGGCTAATGTCGGGTTTAGGAGTTGGACACGAGCGAACCCGTCAGCGCCACCAGGCATCACTCAGGAGCCTAACGGGGAGAATTTCTAACCAGACTTACAGTAACTGAGCAGGTCACATGATCTCCTGCGTCATTCTGACTGACTCCTGGTTCTGATTCACCTGCTGGACCATCAGAACCTCAGAGATCATTGGAGCTACCAGACAAAGTCCATCAAAATCCCTTCGGATCCATTGTCACACATCATCAAGCTCATGTGTGACATCATAATGTCAGGCAACCAATAGCGTACCGTGCACGTGACGTCACCGTCTCAAGAGCAACGCCCCTTTTGCCGCTTAGGTAGGACAAACCGATAGAGAACGCACGTAGCAACCAGCAACAGAACCAGCGATATGACCGACTTTGCAGCCATCTCAGAATGCTCAGAGCAAGCAAAGCAGCAGCTGCATCACGATCACGCTGGGAATCAACGTCAGCAACGAGTTGTTTCCTCTTTTTAGAGACTGGTGGACTGGTGAAAAGTCATTGTTTGTCAACTTAGGGACCTAAGTCAATATCGCGCGACAGGATAGACACGCAGTCATGACAAAAGTGTAACAAAGGATGGCTCGTTTCTTCGTGAGCTGTTCGACGCATGAGCAGATGTAAGGTTCAATAAAACACCAAAATAATCTTACCTGTTCACTACTTAATGTCGCTGGAATTGGGTCAGGATGTTCTTCGGTTGGGCCCTTTCCTCCGACAAAATGGTTGCTACATATGTAGGCCGACCGCACCGGTGTACCCAGCGCACACATTTCTCCTTGGCACTCTTGAAGAAAACATCCTTCATATGCGGCCGATCAGCGTACCTCGAGTCGCTGTTGCACGTTCCATAGCAACAATGTTTAACAACCATGGTCTTAGATTTTGGAAAAAGCAGTCGTTTAAACGAGTAAAACCTAGGCTAACGCACGTCTCTTTTACAGCGAAACAGCGGCGGACTATGCAAGCTGGTCCTACCGCGTACCACATGATGTGACGTCATGGTGACGTTACGTTTCTAAAAATAGCTCGCTCGCAGTACGCTATTAGAGTTCTGAGTATCATTCTGAGTATTATTTTTAGTTTTCCCTCTTCATATGTTTACGGTTATATTTAGAGTTTTATCCTCTTTTCTCCAACATGAGAAGAACCTGAAACAGATCTGAGGCAAAAGAACGGTTCTAAGCAGGTCCGGAAGGTTCTGCTGTTTAAAAATGGAATAGGTATTAAATGAATTAAAAGGTAAACAGCAACCATTGCAATGGCTGCATAGCATTATGGGACGTTATATCCTGATGATGGTGTGCATGATTATCAGCAGGGATCAAACCGATCCGGGTCGGCACCAAACCCAGAAGTTCACCATCATGATTGATTCGGTTACTGTTTTAGAACTTTGTTTAGTCACATCCTGGTTCCATGAGCACCTGAGACGCAGGTGAGTCCTGACCTTTGACCCGTCCTGATGTTCTTACAGGAGCTCGGAAAGAAACTCTTCAAGCGGCGCCGAGTTCTGGGCCGACAGAAGAGGAAGCAGCATCAGATCATCGGAGCCGTGGTGGACCGGGACCTCATCACCGTCCATCACCTGAAGAAGAGACGGTGAGTGCTGCATGTCTCTCAGCGGTCAGACACACCTGTCCGGCTCTCACCTGTCCCCTCGTACCTGTGTCCCTCAGGTCCAGTCCCAGAGCCAACATCACGCTCTCAGGGAAGAAGAGACGGAAGCTGCTCAAACAGCTGCAGCACATGCAGAAGGAGAAATCCACCATGGAAGGTAGAACCGACCCGTTCCACGGCAGAACCAGCCAGTAGAACCGGCTGTCTGCTGTAGAGCCGACCTTTTATCTTGGTTCCCCATCACCAGCCGGGGAACGTTGGTCAGTCTGCAGAACCGAGGTCCATCCTTCAGTTTAACTCCAATCTGAAATGTCTCCTCCACAGTGGAAGCAGCACCACAGAAGAAGAAGGACTCCTCTTCATCATCAGCTGCTCCACAGAAGAAGAAGCAGAAGCAGAAGAAGAAGGCGGGGTCTGGTGGCCATGGCGACGTGGAGATGGAGGATGTGGCGTGAGCTGAGGTCCGATTTCGGACAAAGTTCTGTCAGAAATCAAGTTGCAGAGAAGAAAATGTGGAACTCTGTTTATGTGGAAATCAGAACCACTGGATGTGGATCAGAACCGATGAGTAGAACCAGAGAACCTCTCTGTGAATCATCTGTTCCACTTTATTTGAGCTACTGAGGGACTGGAGCTGCAGATTTAGTTTTGGTTCTGAGGGTAGAACCCGTTCAGAACATGGACTGGGTCCATAGAACCCAATGGACACTTTGTACTGTTTCTCTGTTTGAATAAAATAAGTCCAAAAGTTCTGTGTGAGGTTCCGCTTTGTGATTGGACATCTTAAAAAGGGCTCTTTAGTGAAGGTGAAACATCTCAGCTGCTTCATTGTTGTTTGTTCTGAATTAAATTAGATCGGACCCGTCCTCAGGTCTCAAAGACCCAAAACTTGTTCTGACGATCCCGTGAAGCTTGTCAGTCCGGCTTCTGGCTGTATTTTTGTCATCGGTGGTCTTCCGTACAGGTCCAAACAGGACCTCTGCTGGTTGTCCTGATCGGTTCCGACATCTGGACTCCTCTGGCACGAGTAGAACCGAGCTCTCAGTGCCGTCGGGTCCACATCTCGATGTTTCAAAGCTGAAGACATGAAAAAGTTAAAATACGCATTTTAAAACTGATCAACAGCTGGAGCTGGGATCTGAGCATCACAACTGATTATTTCAGATTATTTCTTTATTTGCTGGTATTTCTAGAAACTGCCGTCCCTCAGTGGTTTACAGTACAAGAGATTTAGAAGACATTTCAAGCCGCCATTGTAAATAAGCACTTGTGCTTAATGACTTGCCTGTAAAAATAAAGGTATAATAATAATTTAACATCAGGAAGGAAAACAGGAATAATCAAGTTGCATTGAAAGTCAAAGTGCATTTTGGTCCATAAACGCTGTTCAGGCCGTCATACTCAACCTGACCGGGTTTTAAATCATGAGTCTCAACGCTGTGAAACGTGAAGAGATGAAGATCAGAGGCAGCAAAAACTACAGCTTCCCTCTGATCTGCCTCAGCTAATGAACGTGTGGGCGTGTAATCAGAGCGACCCAAGCAGCCTGAGCTGCTTTTAGCATTTTTAGAACGAGGAATGCTGAGTTTGGTTTGTTGGTTCTGGTGGAGAATGATTAAAAGGTGTTATACTGTTTGATTTGACGAGTTATTTTTTGTAAAAGTGAGGTTGTGTAGATAAAGGAAGGTGGTAACGACACTTTCTGCCCACAACAGGAGGCATTCTTGTCTCTTACCGGGTTCATCCAGAACCAAAGCCCACCAGAACCTCCTGAACAGAAGCTAAACACAGGAATGAGATGACCTAAACTAAACGGCTCCCTACAGCGCTACTCAGACGGTTATTTTATAGAGAATCAATAATGAAACCTTCCACCTGGTTGTACCCAGTGATGTAATCGATGACATCATGAACCTAGACTAACAGGAAGTGCTGGCTGGCCCCTCCTACGCCCCCTGCCCTGGATGGAGAATCTGAACAAAGAAATAATTTGATTTTATGGTAATAATGTGCCACAGAAAAAACCCGGGCGCTCACTGCTGCAACAATAAACTAATGCTTTATGAATAACTATAAAATACGATGAAACACATTATGAAAGTAGTGAATAATTGCCATCTCCGCCATAGCGAGCAAACAATAATAGTCTTATCATCATGTTACCATGGTTACAATCTGTTGCTTTAATTTTTGTCTGTGTTTGTTCATAAATATCTACCAATGATTCCTGATTGATTTTCAGCCCATTAAACGCGGCCCCTCTGCGATTCCACCTGATCTGGAAATGTTCTTAGTGGTGCTGATGACAGGAAGAAGGGCCCCTAATCATCCTAGGGCCCCGTGCAACCTGGGGCCAGCCCTGCTTAATTAAATAATGCATGGATGTTTTCTCTGCTGCAGGTTCAGGGTGTTGTATTTAAGGCACCGACGGCCTTCCATACTCAGATCCTGGTTTCACATGGAGACCATCGTCTCCTTCAGATGTTTTCTCCATCAGATTATTTAATTATTGATCAGCCCGTCTGATTATTATATAAACCTTTTATTCTAACATTTACAGTCACCGAGGACCATAAGACACCTTTCTAATAGTTCATGTGAGCTTTTCTGATATTTATCGGGGCTTGCTCGGCTCTGGCTGGGGGTGCAGGCGCTTCCCTCCCCCTTCCAGAGGACAAAGACTAAAATGGGTCAGAGCCGCAGATCCTGCGCACCATCCACCACCACCGCCACCCTCCGGAGGCAGAGAGCAGCTGCTGGCCGCCTTCCAGGCTCTCTGAGCGGGCGCACTGTGCTGCTTTCCTCCGCTCATCCCCGCTGAACAAACCGGGATCTGCCCTCATTCCTGCCGCCGCCTTTATTTGGACCCCATCATGTCGTCCTGGGATGGCTGACACCGCCAACCGGATCTGAACCGCTTCGGAACCGGAGCTGCTGGACTCCTCCAGCGACTCATCCGCCCCCACACTGACCGACGGAGGACGATGGAGGCCGGGCTGAGGTGAACGGAGTCCCCGCCGACCGTCCAGGTAGAGATCATCGCTGCTTTGTGTTCCGGTTCAGGTCCAAACCCGCACCACTTTGTCCCGGTACCGACCAGTACCGACCATTTAAATGGGCAGATTTTAAATGTTTTATTTTCCAAGAATCCGGAGAAATCCAGAATTTATTCTGAACAGAAACAAAGAGACCCAGAAATATGAACAGAACTCCTTTAGCTCCTGCTGCTGTTAGAACTGCGAACCGAACCGACTGGACCGGTTTCATCTCACTAGGACCAGTTCAGCCAGCGTTTGACCCCTAAGGTCTGAAAGTCTTATAGAGGAAACAGTTTAGTCCTCATTGGCTCAGCTGCTGTCAGGCTGATTGGGATTGGGACCCATATGGGTGATTGAATGGGGCCCCTGGGGGACTGCCCACAGGTTCCATATTGACCCCATGGACTGATGGAGATAAGCTATGAGCTGTAAGCGGGCCCCATCTGAGAAAGATAAAGGGAACCTATGTGGGCCCCTCTCCAAAATTAATGTAAAAATGGGCCCCATGTGGGACCGTCCACAGGTTCTAAGGCAGCGGAAGGCGTTATATCAGAGATCAGTGGGAACAAAAACACAGAACCCATCTGAGCTGGTAGGTTCTGTGATGGTACCATACAGGTTCTGTTAGGGGACCATACGGGTTCTGAGAGGGTACCATACGGGTATTGCATGAGCCAAAAATGGATCATAGGTTCTGTAATAATGTCCTTTTTTATTTGGGTTTAGAAGGTTCTTAAACGGTGGTACAGGGACCCGCTGTGGAACTCGGGCCGCTTTCCGTGGTTCTCAGAATAAACGTTGTTTACTTTGTGTGGGATGAGCCGTTTGGGTTCTGACCTTTGCTTCAGAGAACATTCACTAAAGTGGACCAGAGGGAACCAGGAGCCCCGGCTCCTGGCCCGGTTATGCTCCACCATACTGGGTCTGGTTAACTGTCCTCCAGAACTGGAGAACTAGCAGGATTTGCTCACCAAGGTTCTCAGTGACCAGGAGAACGACCCAGTTCAGGAGAACCTTCCTTCAGAACCGTCCCACAGATTGCTGCGTCAGCATTGTTCCCACAGCGGGTTTTTATGAGCTCCATCCAGAGTCCATCCATCCGGGTCGGATTCTGACTGGTTCCTTACTGAGCCTGTGGGAGCTGCGGTTCTGTTCCTCTTAGATCTGGATCAGAACAGGGTCAGGCATCAGGCCGTGTTCTGACCGGGACTTTCAACAGACATCTGGTTACAGAACATCTGAAGCCCGTTCTCAGGAGCACTGAGAGTCATTCTGAAGGAGGGACATTTACTGGCTTAGCTTTCAGAACCAGAACCATTGCTGGTGCTTCTGACGGAACCAGCTGATGGATTGGGCCGGGCCTGCAGGTCCTGATGGTTCCTCTCTCACTCTGAGGTCTTTTTAGTTCACGGAGAACCTTTAAAAATACAGAACCTTAGCCCCACCTCTTCTCATGTAGATAAACCTGATAAAGCTAAACGTGTGACCGGATCAGAACCACAGTCGGGAGTCGATAGAAAAGTGACACCGTTTCAAACTGGGCTCGGAACCGTCAGACCAACATGATTCTGCTGACATCAGCTGGACTATGGAGGTCGTGGTGGCGTCCGGACGTTATCAGCTGCTGAGGCGTTCTGATAAGGAACCGGGGCAGCGGGTTCCGATAAGGAACCGGGGCAGCGCGTTCCTCACGGGTTAAAGTCCTGCAGACCGGACTGTGGACCCGCAGAGCTGCAGAGATTCTGAGGAAGCGGTGAGTTCCTGCTGCTCCTGCGTTCAGGTTCTGGGTGTACTGGTTTGTGGGCTGTTTGAAACGGTGGTTCTGTTTGCCTGCAGCAGTATTTTTAGACAGCAGCAGAACTTTGGCTGTGGGCTGGCTCTGATCCATCCATCTCCCCACAGTTTGATGTAAAAGCTGTTTTTATTTCTTCTTCTTCAACCTGCCTGGTCCCATGACCTGGATGAAAGAGTCTAAAAATGGAGCCGCCTCGTCTCCTCCTTCTGGAGCACATCCATTTTTAGCTTTCTATTTTCCTCCTCACTCCGGCTCTGATCCGGTTCTCTTTGTGGCTGCTCGCTGAGGAAGCGACAGATCTGGGACGCAGACTGTTTGAAGATGCGCTGAAGGTTGCAGTCGCAGTTCTGACTGAGCGGGCCGGCCCTCCTGGATACAGCTCATGTTTAATGTTCCGGTTCTGAGGGGCGGCTCGTCTCTCGGGTTTCGGGCTGAAAAGATGTTTTTCTGTCGGTTCCAGCGGCTCAGAGAGTAACGGAGGAACGAAGCTGCAGAGGAACGAAGCTGCAGAGGAACTCATTGCGCTCTGTTCTCCCTCTGCAGAACCTCTACTGGATCTCTGTTCTGAGGCCATTTCTGATCTCCAGCTATGACTCCTCCGGCCGACCTCCGACCTTTGCCCGGTCTGCTGGTCTCCGCCGTCGCGCTCATGGCGGTGGCGATGTCACTTCCTGCTCCGGCTCTGGAACCAGAGACGTGTTTCTCCAGGGAGCATCAGGGCGCCGCCATCAACGTCAGGCTGGCTCTGAACAGAGAGGCGACGGCCATGATGACCCGGAAGAACCAATCAGAGAGGGGGTGTATCGTGGCCTGCTGCTCCGAGGAGGTCCGAACAGGTGAGACCCACACATCCCAGGTATCAGATCGTTCTGTTGGATCTCTGCTGTGTCACCATAGCACTGATTCTTCATGCTTGAATGGCTGATTTGACTGAAGATGATCAGGAAGAAGGACTGAACCTGAGTGAAGAAGCAGTCCAGGGCAAAAGGAAAGTCCTACAAGAGGCCCGGAGAACTGTTGATCCACACAGCTTTGAGTGGAGAATCAAAATAAGATGTTTGTTCAGTCATGAAGGAGTTCAGAGGCTGAGATTTGGTCAGAGCAGAGATGGTGACTCGAGTTTCTGACCTGGACTTGGGTTACACAAGATGTTCTGTGATGTTCTAATCAATAGTAGTTCCTACAATAGTGATAGAAGGATGGTCCAGAGAGTACAGCCAGAGGAGATGGAAGGTAACGCCTAGCAGACCTGGAAAGCTCAGGAAGGAGAAACCATCTGTTAGCTCCCACCTCTCTGAGGAGGTCTTGACTTTCCATGAAATGGTTCTACTACAGGTAAGGGACCCATTACTGTTACGAACTGCACAGAATCCTCCTTCAGTTGCAGAAACAAAGACTCGAGACTTGGACTTGGACTTGTGGTCTGACTTAAGTCTTACTGAGAACGTTTAAAGCAGGTTGGGGACGGGTGCGCCTGTTCGTGTTACTGTTTCCTCAGAGTAATGGCTGCTCTGTTCTCTCTCCAATAGGACTCTGAACACTGAATGGAATGACTTTGGGTTGTTTCACAACCGCATAATTTAGCGTTGACATCTTATTTTGTCACCGTGATGCTAGCTGTGTCGTTACAAAACCACAGCCAGCTTTAAGCTCTCAGTGTTTTTTAGAGGTTCTGATAAAGAAATGGGAACAAGCCCAAACCAGAAAGTGGTCTGGTACCAAGACCGGAGTGGGCAAGCAGCCAAACGGGTTTACTATGTTGATTTCTGGCCAGCAGTGAAGAGTGTAAGCTGTGACTGGATAATGTAACTAAAAAAGACACCACCTTTGTTTTTCTGAAGGTGCTCGGTGCAACATGGTCATGTTCAAAGCTAACAAGCGGGCCGATGAAGATAACTGCTTCCTTTTCCACTGTCCCACTGAGTTGGACTGTCCTCTGATGAGGGTCCCTGAAGGCAGCAACACCTACGACATCTACAAAGGTGAAGGTCGTCCCACTAATGTGTTTCCTGTAACATTGACCTAATGGTTCTTCATGTGGGCTCCATCTGAAATGTTCTAATTACAGCCCCTAGCTCCTGTTCCTTGACCTTTCTTGAGGTCAGCGGTAATGTTGCATTACATTTGCCTCGGAAAACGAAAATTGGAGCTTGGAATTGGGTAAACCTGAGTAAAAAGCGTTCCAGAAAATACAGTCGGAAAATCGGGATTCAAAAATATAAACAAAAGGTTAGGATTCCAGAAGAGCAACGACCAGGAAAGCTGTTGTTTTGTTCATAGAACCTCTTATAAACGTCCTTTAAAGCTGTTCTTTCACATGCAAACACCACTTTTAATTTGTTTGGTTCAGAGTTACAGCCGCTACGTGTAGCATTGATTTTAGACGGACTCTTACAGCTATTTCTTGTAAAATAAACATCTTTTATCACAGCTCAGTGTTGTTGATGCACCGAGGTGCCATGTTGGATCCGACAATCGGTCTTAAACATTTTTTCCGACTTCCCGAGGGGAAAGTCAGAATACAGCAGCTGCTACAGTTGATTTTTACTAACACCAGGATGTCCAAGATCCGACTAGAAATGGAATGAAACTCTATTGTGGGGAGGAAAGGAGCTTCGGACTGCAATACCGATTTCCGACAGCATTTAACTCATAAGTCATTAGGCGACGGAAACACGCGTGGATGATGCTAGTCAAATCCAGGCCTGCAGCCTTCCGAACATCAACTACAAAAGACGCAAGCTAGACAAACGTAGCAAATAGCTACAGCTCTCATTACACAAACCAAAACATGTGAAGGCGCGTACGTTTGCCTGTGTCACACAGAGTACAGGTGAAGCAATGATGTCATCGTAAATCGTAATTTCTGTGAGGTGTCCTGTGCTTATACGTTGTGTCACGCAAAGGATTGTGGGATTCCTTATGGCTATTTTGCACCAGTAAGAGACATTGGCTCAATCTGAATACCCTTAATAATAGCTCCTACCTCCTGTTCCGTAACCTATCAAGGGGTCAACAGTCAGAACACTATCGTGGGGAGGAAAGGAGCTTCAGACAGCCTTTGACTCCGACGTCATTACATGACGGAAACACACATAAATGACGAGAGTCAAATCCAGGCCTACAGCCTTCTGAAAATAAACTACAAAGTACGCGTTCTCTTCTCTCCGGACATTTTCGTTCATTTCCATGTGGGGGCTGTGCTGATACGTCATGTCACACAAAGGATTGTGGGGTAGTTTAAGGCTTCTAAGCACTGGTAAGGGACGTCGCAATGTCCCTAGACAAAACTAGCCACGGGAAGAAGCATACAGGCTCCTTTTCCTGCCTCCTTCCTTACTGACTGCACTATTCGTACGGCACTGATCATGGCGACCGCTGATGCACTTCCGCTTTGGCTAAAGAGTCCTGACTCTATAAGGGTGTTCGGAGGGAGCCGCAGGTCCACAGTTTCTCACACTGTAATGCTGTCAAGGACATCTCTTCTGCCCTCTTGTGGCCAAAATGTCATATCACTTATTTTTTTTCTCCTCTGCACAGGATTAAGTCATCCACCCACTCTGGGACCTGAGACCATGACAACCACTGTACAGACTACCACCAGCACCACCACCACATCAGAACCAACTACACCAACAACCACCCAACCCACCAGCACAACTAGCACACCAACCACCGCACCAGCACTGCCCTCCACTACAGAACCTCCCCCACCCATCATCATCATTGCCACAGCGCCTCCAAGCACTCCACCAACCACCACTACTACTACAGCCCCAACAACCACTATGGGACCTTCTCCTGTCTTCACCTCCAGAAAACCCAACAAAACCACCAAGAAACAAAACAAAACCACCAAGAAAGGAAAATCTCATTTAACCATCACCACCACCACCACCCTAGCAGCTTTGAGCTCCACAACCTCACGTCTCGCTCAAACAGAAAGCAAGAAGGTGGAGCATGAAAATATTAGCCTTCCAGAAACTACAACCACAGCTACAGTCACCACTGTGTCCCCAACCACCAAGCCCACCAGTACAACCAGTGCAACCACTACTGCAGCCACCTTCCCCATAACTAGTCGCACTGTTTCTACAACCACGAGTCCAACTACAACCACGAGTCCAATTACAACCACGAGTCCAATTACAACCACAAGTCCAACTACCACCACCACTACAACCACCATGACTTCCACATCTCCCACAACCACCACCACTCAACGTACCACCAGCATCTCCACCACCGAACCAACCACCACCGTGACGGCTCAACCCCCGAGTCTGATCTTCATTCCCAAAGACACCCTCCAGTCTGACCCAAACCTCCAGCCTGGTCACACCAATCTGAACTCCAGCTCCAGTCGGGGGAAGGTGGTAGTGGAGCAGGGGGCATTGAAGGGTGGTGTGGTGGCCTTCATGGTTTTGGGACTGGCAGTGCTCACGCTGGCCCTGGCTGTGGGTGGCCGGAAGGCAATGGAGTCCTTCGACCGGCGACATTACACCAGACTGGAGCTCAACGACCTTCACTATGAGATTTAAGTGGGAAAATCCACCATGCCTGCTTTATTTAAGGTTGTTTAAGTTCTTAACTGCACGTCTCTGGATTGTCTCCTCACGTTTTTTTTACAAAGGCTGTGGAGAATCCTGCTCTTTGATTGGTTAGACTTGGTTTGTTTGCCTTTAAAGTCCTCTAGAAGCAGTTTGTTTTAATAAGGTACCACTCACGCTTTTTTTATTTGTTAGCTCCCGTGACCTGCTAAACGTGAAGGTGCGTTCCCATTGGCGTGACAAAGTTGCCACTTTTGCTTGCTGTCGCTCACCTGACATTATCGCCGGCCATTCGCTCAGTTGGCAACAGCAAATGCTCAGAGGGCGACAAGCCAGAAATTCAGTGGTACAACAGCGTCATCTTGTGACACTTTCACTTAACTGCCACTCCAGCCTCACTTACGCTTCACCAGGCTTAGTCCATTCTGGATTTGTCTCGGTAGTAATAACTGGTTGAGACATACAACTCAGGCCGACCACTAACCGCCACTATCAGCTTGTCTTCCATGTTGAATGAAAACTACTTTGTCTCCGCTGCAGTGCTTCACCCCAGTGAAGCCCTTCACCCCAGTTCCTTATTGGTTTTTGCGGTGTGACAGGACACAAAATTTCATCTTTTTCAACTCCAACAACTGTAGCTTCAAATCCATCCCAGGTGTTGTGTCGCTCTGGCTTTGCTTTAATCGCATGTTTTACGTCGCTAGAATTCCCTCTGAGGCCTCGCTTAGTGTCGCTTTGCGTCACACCGCTCCTGTGTTGCACCTGTGCATAGGGCTATCATGTAAATCTGTCGCTTGGCCTTCATGTTCAATGTGAACGCACCTTAACACCAACTGACTGTCAAAGAATTTCATTGGACACAGAGTTAGTTCCCGTCCCTGAGTAGAGAGGAAGTTATCAGATTCTAGCAAGAATGGATGCATAAAATCAGTTGTCATTTTTAATGATTTTAAAGATTGTTCTGTTAAGATCTGATTTAATGAGGACTTTAAACACAAACATAATGCTCTAATCTATGATCAGTTTATTGATTTGACCTTGCAGTTCTAACAATGAACACAAGGTGTCTTCTTTCTTTCCGTTAATTCAAGTTATTAACAGTTACTGTTTTTAACTCCAAGCTGTCAGTGTGGAGTTCATTTAAGGTTATTCATGTTAAACTGAAAATATTGTAATTTCTGAGCAAAGTACCTTCAAATATTAACACATTTTAAATTTATGTACAAATATGTGGTAATTTCTGATAAGGAACCAAAACTGTGAAAGGTTTTCCAAACATCAAACCAGTGAAGACTTCTTGAACTATATTTAGGTGATTTTAATCCTAAACTAATAGGAATTGGTTTAATTATTTATTGATAATAAATCCACTGATAAAACAAGTTCAGCCTCCAGAGGGAAGGGTCTGATTTGAATTCAGACCAGGGACGGGGATGGAAATGGTTTGATATATAAGATGCTGCCTGCACCACAGTGAGCCGCTAACAGCGCTAAAGTTTGCTGCTAACAGCACCACAGTTAGCTGCTAACAGCCTTAAGCTATGCTGCTAATAGCACCACATTTAGCTGCTAACAGTGCCACAGTTAGCTGCTAACAGCGCCACGTCAGCTGTTAACAGTGTTAAGCTATGCTGCTAATAGCACCACATTTAGCTGCTAATACCACCACATTTAGCTGCTAACAGCGCCACAGTTAGCTGCTAACAGCGTTAAGCTATGCTGCTAACAGCACCACAGTTAGCTAACAGCGCCACAGTTAGCTGCTAACAGCGTTAAGCTATGCTGCTAACAGCACCACAGTTAGCTACTAACAGCGTTAAGCTATGCTGCTAACAGCGTTAAGCTATGCTGCTAACAGCGTTAAGCTATGCTGCTAACAGCGCCACAGTTAGCTACTAACAGCATCACAGTTAGCTGCTAACAGCACTAAACTTTGCTTTTAACAACACTACAGTTATCTGCTAACAGCGGAAAAGTTAGCTGGTGCGTCAGAGGTTGTTAGTGCTATTTCACAGTTTTTTCCAGTCCAGGCCGGATTTTACTAACCTGACAACAGCCAGCTGTATGTCGCTCCGCCTAGCTCCACTCACATACATCTGGGACACCGCCGGTAGAGAGTGATTTCTCCAACCAAATTTATGGTCTGGCCAATCAGGACGCAGAGCTGGAGTTTCATAGATGTGACGTAGTGGAGACGCGACCATGACGTGAAACTGTTTTGATAGCAATGGCGGCTCGTCGAGGAAGCAAGCGTTAACATCGATGCTGCTATTTCTTCCGTGTTGTCCAATCTACCTAATATTGTTTCATTAAAAGAACATCAGAGAACGGCTCTGAAGGCTTTTGTTGGTGGAAACCATGTTTTCGCCCTTCTCCCGACCGGATTTGGCAAGTTTTGTTTTCCGGGGCGCGTCCGCGGCGGACGCGGAAGCGCCCCGGAGCGGTTAGCGGTTAGCGCTAACTATGTTAGGAGGCCTTTAGTCCTCAACACGGTTGCCCCGGAATCGACTCTGACCCGCGACGCTTTGCCGCCTGTCTTCCCCCCTCTTCCTGTCAGCTCACTGTCAATAAAACGCGTGCCACTAGAGCCGCAAACACATTATTATTATTATTTTTTTTTTTTTCTGCGTCGCTATCATCAGCGTCACGGGTTAGCTTCGATGTGAGTGGTTGAAATAGCACGTCGATAAAGATGACAGACAAGTGGCTTATCCAATCATATGCAAGAATTTTTAATAAGGCCCAGCCTTCTGTAAAGGCAATTCCTATGGCGGTGTCCCAGATGTATGTGAGTGGAGCTAGGCGGAGCGACATACAGCTGGCTTTTGTCAGGTTAGGATTTTACCATCTCTGGCTGAAAACGTGAACTGGATAATTATATACATAACAGAGATATTTTAGAACAGTTTATGATTTCTGAAACCTTTATTCTACTTTAGAAATAACAGAAGAATTAGAATGAGATAAGCATCAAAGACACGGTACATAGACAGGTTCTTTCAAATATGGCCTGTGGTTTGAGAAACATTTACTCTGTAGGTGAGAGCAAAAAAGGTGAGAACAAAAATGGAGGTCTTTGGTTTATACAAAATTCTAACTAAAATCTCCTCTGATTCTCATCAACCCGGTGCCGCCAGCATCTTGCCTCGTCCCATGAGCTGGATGTATGGTTGTAGCCGTGCTGTAACTTTACCAGCAATGTTCCAGTGAGGCAGAGAGTCTCTTCTAACAGGAAGTCCTGGTCTGGACAAGCAAGTTTAATGAGTTTAACAGTTTACCCTGTAAAGTTAACTCATGTAAATAAAAATGTCCTCTAGTTAGCTAGTGCCCCTGTGAGCGACTTTGACCTCGGTACGTAATTAATAAGATCCAGCGTTGATTGGCTGATAAGCTGAAATATGAATGAACTAGTAACGGTATTAAGGAACGTTTTAACCCTACTAGTTACATTAAATAGTGAGTGTTTTAAGGCATTTCCATCTCCCTCTCTGATCTGGACTTGGACTGAGGTTCTTCTCATCAGAGTGTTCCCTCAGAGAGTGTTTCTAACTGCCCAGCTTGCAGGATTTGTTCCTAATAAGAAATATTAACGCTACTTCGGGGCTAGCTTGGTGAGATTCTTTTAGGTGTTTCTGGCCACATGTTGAAGTCTGAAGTTGTGTTGCTTTCACAGACAGGACAGAAGGTGCAGTCCAACATCTGCACTAGAGGTCTTCATCTCCTGGTTGGAGGAGGAGAGCTGTGAGAGCAGCACATCTTCACCGGTGTGCCTCCACGATGGAGTTCTGATCCACTTTTCATTTTACTGTAAATGTTCGATGCTGATTTGCTTTGCAGCTTTACCTTCAGAAAGGATTTAGACCTTTGGACGTGAACCTGGTATAAGCCTGACGAGGATGACCAGACAGCAATACTTTAACTCATTGACACTCAGGAAGTTTCTGTAGTGGAGAACCCTGATGGAGATCAGAACTCGCCGTGCACGCTCCTGCATGTCTTCTCCAGCCGTACGGGCCTGTGGTGACCTCTGAACCCACAGGTTCACTGTAGATGTCACGTTCACTGTGTGTTTTTGTATTTTCACCACGAGGATTCCAACCATGGATTCAATCCTCTATAAACTGATGCACTATTGTATTAAGTGATTTTGATAACTACGATCAGCTTCTTTAGAGATATCTGACTGATTGTGATAGCTCAGAGGACACTGGCAGCGCACTATTTTCTTATAATAAACATATTTGTATTGGATGTGTGTCTCAGACCGCAGACAGGCCGCTGCTGCGGCGCCTCTCCAGCAGGGGGCAGCAGCGGCCTGATCACTGTTTCAGGTTGACACGAATTACCGACATGGATGGTGGTGGTTTGGTGCCGTTTTGTCAAGTGATGCTTTCACATAACTTTGGCATTTAATGTTTTGTTGTAAAGATTAAAAAAAATGTGATTTTTGAAAAAGATTCCTGCGTGTTTTCTCTACAAACTAAAACATTGGTGGGTTTACATCTCTGATAAATACATAATAAAAAAAATTAAATAAAATGGTCACAAAATCTGGAGCAGCTGTCTGAAAACGAACATCCCAGTCGGTTCTGCCTCACAAACACGAGATTCTAATTAAGCGGGATGATCGGGTTCTGCTGCGGTTCTTACCTGCTGAGGCAGGTCAGAAAGAGACCCCAGCCAACGTGGACCTATATTTATCCATAAATCCTGATGAATCCAATCAATTACTTCGACTGCAGTCATGTCTTGATGACGTCAGAATTTATGTGCAGAAAATTTAAAGTCATCCAGCTTTTGATAAGACAGAAGTTGTAATCTTTGGACCAGAGTCCTCAAAAAATAAACTTCTTAATCAATGACTTAATCGGGATGGCATTAACTTGGCCTCTGGTAATAAAGTAAAAAATCTTGGTGTTATTTTTGACCAAGACATGTCATTTAAATCCCATATTAAACAGGTTTCCAGAGTTTCCTTTTTCACCTCAGGAATATCACAAAAATTAGAAACATTCTGTCCAGGAGCGATGCTGAAAAACTAGTCCATGCATTTGTTACTTCAAGGCTGGACTATTGTAATTCTTTACTATCAGGAAGTCCACAAAATGCAGTTCAAAGTCTTCAGCTGATCCAAAATGCTGCAGCAAGAGTTCTGATGAAAATCAACAAGAGGGATCATATTTCTCCAATTTTAGCTTCCCTTCATTGGCTTCCTGTTAAATCAAGAATAGAATTTAAAATTCTTCTTCTAACGTATAAAGCCCTTAATAATCAAGCTCCATCATATATCAGAGCTCTGATTACCCCGTATGTTCCTAACAGAGCACTTCGCTCTCAGACTGCAGGTCTGCTGGTGGTTCCTAGAGTCTCTAAAAGTAGAATGGGAGGCAGATCCTTTAGCTATCAGGCTCCTCTCCTGTGGAACCAACTCCCAGTTTTGGTCCGTGAGGCAGACACCCTGTCTACTTTTAAGACTAATCTTAAAACTTTCCTTTGTGACAAAGCTTATAGTCAGAGTGGCTCATGTTACCCTGAGCTATCTAGTTATGCTGCTATAGGCTTAGGCTGCTGGAGGACATCAGGATCTATTTTTCTCACTCTACTGATTTCTACTGTTCTCCAGTTTTGCATTGCTTGTCATCATTTCAGCTTTTAACTTTTTGTTCTCTGTCTTTTTTCTTCATAGAAGGTACACCTGGTCTGACGTTCTGTTAGCTGTGACATCATCCAGGGAAGACAGATCACCACTATTACCATCTAATGTAGAACAGATTACTGGATCAATGTGAGCTTCTGAGCTTTCTGTGTCTCTGCTCTGTCTTCTCTAACCTCCAGTTGGTCGAGGCAGATGACCGTTCATACTGAGCCCGGTTCTGGTTCTGCTGGAGGTTTTTCCTTCCCGCTAATGGGTGGTTTTTCTTTCCACTGTCGCTTCATGCTTGCTCAGTATGAGGGATTGCTGCAAAGCCATCAACAATGCAGACGACTCTCCCTGTAGCTCTACGGTTCCCCAGGAGTGAATGCTGCTTGTCGGGACTTTGAAGCAATCAACTGGTTTCCTTATATAGGAAATTTTTGACCAATCTGTATAATATGATTGATTTGACTTTGTAAAGTGCCTTGAGATGACATGTTTCATGAATTGGCGCTATATAAATAAAATAAAATTGAATTGAATTGAATTGAACGTGGACCAAAGGCCCCAGAGAAGCAGCAGAAGACCAGTGGGGGACAGAGACGGTGCTGTGGGGGAGCGGTGCCACAGAGTCCACCAACCTGACCCAGTTCTGCTGGTTCTGTCCGGAGGAATGGGCCAGAATGCCAGCCAACAGGTGAGAAGCCAGGGGAAGAAAACAGAACATCTGACACCTTGTCTTTTAGGTCTATGTTGTGGCCCCATAGGTTTTTGGCCCCTGTGTGGCCCCCAGCACTCTTGGCTCCTTGTATTTTCAGCACAATGTGTTGGGGCCCCATGTGTTTTTGGCTCCTGTGTGGCCCCCAGCACTCTTGGCTCCTTGTATTGTCAGCACAATGTGTTGGGGCCCCATGTGTTTTTGGCTCCTTTGTGGCCCCCAGCACTCTTGGCTCCTTGTATTTTCAGCACTGTGTTGAGGCCCCGTGTGTGTTTGGCCCCTGTGTGGCCCCCAGCACTCTTGGCTCCTTGTATTGCTCCTTGTATTTTCTGTACTGTGTTGGGGCCCCATGTGATTTTGGCCCCTGTGTGGGCCCCCAGCACTCTTGACTCCTTGTATTTTCTGTACTGTGTTGAGGCCCCATGTGTGTTTGGCCCCTGTGTGGCCCCCAGCACTCTTGTCTCCTTGTATTGTCAGCACAATGTGTTGGGGCCCCATGTGTTCTTGGCTCCTTTGTGGCCCTCAGCAGTCTTGGCTTCTTGTATTCTCAGCACTGTGTTGTGGCCCCATGTGTTTTTGGCTCATATGTGGCCCCCAGCACTCTTTTCTCCTTGTATTTTCTGTACTGTGTTTTGGCCCCGTATGTTTTTGGCTCATATGTGGCCCCCAGCACTCTTTTCTCCTTGTATTTTCTGTACTGTGTTGTGGCCCCATGTGTTTTTGGCTCATATGTGGCCCCCAGCACTCTTGGCTCCTTGTATTGTCAGCACAATGTGTTGGGGCCCCATGTGTTCTTGGCTCCTTTGTGGCCCTCAGCACTCTTGACTCCTTGTATTTTCTGTACTGTGTTGTGGTCCCATGTGTTTTTGGCTCCTTTGTGGCCCCCAGCACTCTTGGCTGGTTGCATTCTCAGCACTGTGTTGTGGCCCCGTGTGTTTTTGGCCCCTGCGTTGTCAGAGCGTCCCTCCTGGGTATTCGGATCGGATGCGGAGGTCTTTGCGGTTTCGGTGGTTTGTGGCGTTGGGCTTGCGGCAACGCGCAGCGGCAGTGCGCAGCGGCAACGCGCAGCGGTAGTGCGCAGCGGCAGAACAACAATAGAAAGCGGAGCTGAGGAAGAGGAGGAAGAGGAGGAGGAGGAGCACCAGGACCAGCAGCACTTTCTGGCAGCGGAAGGACACCGAGGATCCTGCGGGACGATATGAGACGGTGGATCGGACTGGGAAGCGATCAGAAGTCCGTGATGGAACCTGGGAGGACCCGGGTCTGATCGGAACCGGAGCTGAGCGTGTTTTCGTTGCGAGGAAGCGGCCGCAGCCATGATGGGAATGCTGGGAATCCTACGCTGAGGATCCGCGGCGGCTGGGCCCAGGATCGGGAGAAAGATGAGAATGTGTGTTCGGATCCTGCTGTTGTTTGGTTCCTGCTGGCTTATCTCAGGTGAGGTTCTGGGTTCTGGTGTCGGTGGCGGTTGGGTCGGGATGGTTCTGTCTGGATTCGGGTTTTGTCTGTGGAGCTCCAGGCCCTGCTAACGTTAGCTTCCAGCTAATGTGTTCTGGACCAGACTTTTCCCGGGAGTTCTGCTCATAAATCCAGCCCCAGGTCCCGGTTCTGGACTGGATGCGGGTTCGTGTGCAGTTTCGGGTCGGGTTCGGAAACGCGAGTTGCCTATTTGGACCTGAGGGGGAACGTGGGGAACAACAACAGGAGTCCTGGAAGCTAGTTAGCAGGAGGCTAGCAGGCTGGAGCTGCTCTCCTCAGCTGGCTAACCGGGCTGTTTACCGGGCTCATCCCGACCCAAACGGGACACCGCGTTGTTCCCGGTTCAAATCCAGCCTGTTCCCGGTGCTGCCAGGCAGCAAGGCAGCAACAATCCTTCCCTGGATCCCTGCAGGGACCTCCAGGCTGCAGCAGGACCGCAGCCTCCATGCAGGTCCTGGTCCAACCTGACGACCAGATGGTTCCTGGACCTGTGGAGGAGGACAGGTCGGTTCCATCAGAACCTCCGGGTCGGGTTCCTCTCTCAGGAACCCAGCAGGGTTATGGTTCCATCAACATTGAGTTATTTCCTGATGTCTGGAGATGTTGTGCTGCAGCTGATCTCCACGTTCCCATTTTTATCGTATTCCTGAAATAAAACCGCAGCGAGTAGATTTTGCATGAATAATAAATAAAAACCAATTCTGCTTCACGGTGGACCTTGATTCTGCTGCAGGGTGACCCGTTCATCCAGAACCTGGCGGTCCCGCAGGTGGAGGTCAGAGGTCAGAGGTCAGGTCCTTGGAAACATTCCCAGACCTGGAGTCCAGTTCATGTTCTTGAACCTGGAATTTTACAGCCGGGTCGTTACCAGAGCACACGTAGTGGTTCTGGTTGTTCTGGACCGGCCCGGTTGGTCTGCTGGCTGTTGGCTCCTCCTTTCCCTCTGATCCCTAAAATGAACCCAGAACATCTGGACCGGGCCTTTTCTCCGCCGGGTTCTGGGTCCGCGGCGTTTTAGGCTCAATGTCCCATGTCTGTACTTCCTGTTTGGCGCTAACGCTTCCTGTCTGTCCGGTACCGCCAGGCGAGCCGCTGCTGCTCTACGCCAACCGGCGGGACCTGCGGATCGTGGACGCGGCGCACGAGAAGGCCAACGCCACGGTGGTGGTGGGCGGCCTGGAGGACGCCGCCGCCGTGGACTACGTCTACGCCCAGGGCCTCATCTACTGGAGCGACGTCAGCGAGGAGGCCATCAAACGGACCTTTTTCAACCGGTCCGGCGCCAGCCAGGCCCAGACCGTGGTGCCGGGCCTGGCCGCCCCGGACGGGCTGGCGTGCGACTGGTTGGGGAAGAAGCTCTACTGGACGGACTCGGACACCAATCGGATCGAGGTGGCCGAGCTGGACGGGTCTCTGAGGAAGGTTCTGTTCTGGCAGGAGCTGGACCAGCCCAGAGCCATCGCCCTGGATCCAGAACGCGGGTGAGTCCACAAGGTTCTGTTCTGTGGTCGGCCTCGGCTAATCGGCTGCAGCAGAACCGGGCCGTACTGAGACAGATGGTGAAACCCATGCAGAACCCAGTAAACCTGTGCAGAACGGTTCTGCTGACTGGCCGTGACCAGCAGAACCGTGAGCTGCGGCGCTGGTTTGGGTTCAGTAGTAGTATCAGTGGTATCATCTGTGCTGAGCGGTCCAGTTCAGGGTTCTGTAGTAAATAGTGAGCGGTGGTTCTGAATGGAGCTTCCCTCGGTCCAGTTCATCCTCCCGTGTTCTGAATGCCACCACAGCTGAGCGGTTCAGGAAGTTCTGGACGTGTCACTCCTCTGAGAACGGGTCAGGGCCCGGTTTGACCTTCTCCCTGCAGCCCAGAACACCGGGTCAGGTTCTGCCAAACACACACGGTCCAATTCAGAAATGTTCTGTTCTGGTCGACACAAACGCGGGGAAGGTTCTGCTCAGCAGGTGTCCCGCCGGTTCTGGCGGACCTCAACGGCAGCGTGGCTCCTCGCATTCTGCTCCGTCAGAACCGGCCTGCCTGGGCTACGGAACAGAACCGGTCTGTTGCTCGGGAAGAGCGCAGAACCCGGGTTCCTCTTTGAATCGGGTTACCGAGAGAAATAAAGAACCTTTGGATCCGATTTGTTTAGTAGAACCTGCAGAACAACCGGGCCGAAGGAGCGGAACGGGTCGACAAAAGCTGAACAGAAGCAAAGCAATGAGAGTAAAACCGAGTAACCCATAAAGTTCTGAGAGGAGTAACAGCTGGTCCACAGAACCAGCGGTACCGCTCAGCCCGGGTCGGACCTCCGGTAACTCCTCAGTGGTAATAAGCAGCAAAGAAGCAGAAGGCCTAGGAAGGAACCGCGGGGAACCCCGGAGGTGACGGGAGCAGGAGGCTGACGGATCAGAACCACACGGACCCGTCCCAGCGGGCTGGAGTTCTTTTTCTGAGAGCCCGGTTCCCCAGAGCCCGGTTCCCCAGAGCCCGGTTCCCCAGAGCATGCTGTGTGTAACACCATCTAAGGGCCCGGTTAGGAAACTTGTGTGTTTGAAGTTTAAAAGTTCTAAGATCAGCAGAACCAGAACTTTGACTTCCTGGTTTATCCGGAACCGAACCAGCAGCCGGAGGCTTGCTGTCTTGTTGCTCGTAGTGAAACTGGACCCGGTCTGCAGGACCTGGATCCAGTTTGGACAGAAAGGACAGAAGGTCCGTTTGGACAGTACCAGCGCTGCGTGCCAGCGGTCCGTTTGTTCTGCAGAGTGAGATTAATCCAGTTCTGTTCTGGGTGCCGGTGGATTACGCTGAAACCCATTCGGACCCGGATAAAGGAGTTCTGTAATGTATTCGTTAGTTTAGAATCAGGCCCGTCTGCGGTTCTGTTCACGACCCGGTCTGCGTTTGATCCGGCGCCGTGACGCAGTCTCTCTGGGTCGGGCCGGTCGAGATAGGTGACTTTGGTTCTGGTTTTCCTGAAAGGCTGATCAGAACCGGGTTTAGTGTCCCTTTAGTCCATAGGAAATAAATCGGTTCTGATTCTGAATGCTTGATTCCTTCTGGTTCTGGTCTCTAAGCCTTTCTGATCCGGAACCAACTGCTGTAAATGTCTGGTTCTGGTCCGTTCTGGAAGCTACCTCCCCACGGGTTCTGTCAGTGGAAATGCTGCCGACCCATGAAGGTGCTGGAACAGCTTCCAGGCCCACTTTGGTTCTGCCAGGGGTCCACTGATCAGAATGAGACCCACCCGGATCACAGACCAGAACCAGAACCGGTGCTGTTTACTGGTTCTGGTGACAGCAGGAACAGAAATTCTCCCAAATGTTACTGGACCTGTGTGATGTTTTAATGCACCTTCCTGAACCAGAACCAGAACCAGAACCTCACCAAGGAGCAGAACATTTCCTCAGCCCTTTGTGAATAACGGAGGGTTGAGCTGGGTGGAGGTTCTGAGGAGTTCCCCGGTTCTGATTACCTACCACACAGTTGGTTCTGTGTGGGGACGGAGCGGTGGGCCCGGTTCAGCTGGGCTGCTTAACGGGTCAGGTAGCAGCTGCTGGTACCGGGGCGACCCGGTGCCAGGCGGCATGGTTCAGCCCGGCACGTGTCCACGGCGGGTCGTCAGCTGAGCAGAACCGCACCATGAGCAGAACAGAACCTCTGAGGTGTTTCTGTAAGAACCCACGGATGGGTGTGGATCAGCACCATGTTCTGCTGGGAACGGGTCCAGCTCTCGGCCCCCGTTCACTCGGCCGTCTCTGTCCTCAGGTTCATGTACTGGACCGACTGGGGCGAGGTCCCGAAGATCGAGCGGGCCGGGATGGACGGAACCAACCGCTCGGTGATGGTGGACAAGGACATCCACTGGCCCAACGGGCTGACGGTGGACTACGGCCAGCAGAAGCTCTACTGGGCCGACGCCAAACACAACTTCATCCACCGCTCAGACCTGGACGGCTCCTCCAGGTACGTCAGCTCGGGTTCTGGGGAGCGGTTCTGTCGGGTTTGGGCCGTGCGTGATGCCTGTGTGTGTGGTGTCCCTGCAGAGAGGTGGTGGTGAAAGGGGAGCTGCCTCACCCCTTCGCCCTCACGCTGTACGAGGACACGCTGTTCTGGACCGACTGGAACACCCACTCCATCCACTCCTGCAGGAAGCAGACGGGTCGGGACCAGAAGGTGGTCCACTCCCACATCTTCTCCCCCATGGACCTCCACGTCTTCAGCCCCAAGAGGCAGCCTGTCTGTGAGTCCGACGGCCTCGTTAAATAACGTGTTCGCCTGAACCAGAACCGCACCGCTGACCTGGACATGCTGCACAACTGCGGAGAAAAACAACTGTAGAACCGAGCCTGGGTTTAAACTGACAATACTTATTGTTTTAGTTTCTGTTACGGAGTTAAAACCTGCAGCTGGCACGTTTAAACCCATTTTAAATAGTTTAAATACGTTTAGTACTGCCCTCATTTGCTTTCTGTGCGCATCTAAACCAGATTCTACGGGCCTGAACCTGCCTAAGCGGGTCTGAACCTGCCTAAGCGGGCCTGAACCTGCCTAAGCGGGTCTAAACTTAGGGCTGGACGATATAGAAAAAAAGCTTATCGATAAAAGAAAATGTATATTGATCGATATCGATAATTATTGAAACTATTTAAAACCATATTTTATGTGCAGCTCTGCCTGGACGTTTTATGATATTGCTAAATGATTTGATTTAAATAAAGAACACAAACACAGAATTCCAATTAAATCTTTATTTAACCAACTTTTTTAACCATAACAGAATTTTTTTTAAAGAAAAATAACTTAAGAAACCTGAGTTATGTTATTAAATACTGACAATAAACTAAAATGACCAAAATAAATATACCGAATAAATAAATAAAATAGCCTATTTAGGTGGGAATAGTACACTAGTTACTCCTCAGGTTTCATTCTATTTCTAGTCAATTAAGAGGCTGATGCAGGGCTGAGGTCAGAGGTCATGGCGTGGGAAGACACAGACTGCAGCTCATTTTGCACTGATTCCCTGAACTCGTTGCACAATTTAGGGAGCGCTGTTAGAGAAAAACTTGCATCCCGGAACTTTATATCGCGGATCAAGAGTGGCGAGTAATTGTTTGAAGCCAGGTTTTTCAACAGCAGACAACAGCAGCATATCCATCACTATGAAGCACGTTACTGCAGGCGTGATGTCCTTATGCCGCCAGGACGCTTTGTCATTTTATCACAGAGAAGGGAGCCCAGTTTAGCTGCTGTACCTGCTTTGTTTAGGAAGAACTTCCAGAAGATTCCTAACAAGACCTGCAGCAGCGTGGGGCTGCACAGCTCGCGCTGCTGCGGGTGTGAGCGGCTTACGTGATGAAACAAGTTGGTTACGTTACCAGACTTTGTTTTTACCGGTTCCTTGCAAATTTTACAAATCACTGGTTTATTTCTGTCAGGCAGGCGAACTAGTAAAACCCCGTTTTGGGACCGTTTCCTCAGCTGCTACTTCCTGCGACATATTCACGTGCTCTGTGTTGTGGTTTGAGAGGGTGGCGCTTTGTGACGGCGTGCCTGGGTCCGCGATTACGATTGGTCGAGAGGAAGTAGTGACTGTAGCATCAACTAATATGATGAAAGGAAGGAAGGAAAACTGTCTCTATATTGAAGTTTTATCGACCCTTTTTTTTCCTATCGCGCCACACGTCTATCGATCGATATATATTGATATTGAATTATCGTCCAGCCCTATCTAAAGCTGAGTCTAAACCTGCCTCTACGGGCATACATTTGTCTCTCCTAGTCCAAACTTGCCTAAACCCACCTCTACGGGTCTAAACTCACCTAAAGGGCACTAAACCTGACTGGAAGGGCCTAAACCTGACTCTGTGGGTCTAAACCTGACTCTGTGGGTCTAAACCTGACTCTGTGGGTCTAAACCTGACTCTGTGGGTCTAAACCTGACTCTGTGGGTCTAAACCTGACTCTGTGGGTCTATCTGCCTAAGCGAGTCTGTTTCCAAACATAAAAACCTGTTTCTGCATCTTTACGCCTGTTTAAAGTCTTCCTCGTCTCAACCTTTCTGACGTACCTGAACCTGTTTGCACATCCTACCACCTGACTCTAAGCTTGAGTTTAAACCAGACAGGTTCTGTTTAACCCTGTTTAACGTCAATGGGTGGCTGTGTTTCTGCCAGCGAGGACGACGCCCTGCTCCCAGAACAACGGAGGATGCTCCCACCTCTGCCTGCTGGCGCCCGCCAGGCCGTTCTATCGCTGCGCCTGTCCCACCGGAGTCCAGCTGCTGGAGGACGAGAAGACCTGCAGAGACGGTGAGGACACTGCAGATATGTCAACAGTCCAGCGCTCGTCTCCGGTCTGTCCCGCGCGGGAAGAAAGGCCTGAGACAGCGATGTGGGGATGTCTGGAGCCGAAGTCGGCCGCTTCATGTGTGGTTCTGCCTGTGGGCACGGAGCTGCGGTGTAGCTGGTGCTTCATGGCTCAGGTTAGAACATTAGGGAACGTTCTTGTTCCAGAGGAGCAGGAACCGCAGAGTTCCTGTCTGCAGGAATTCCTCCCAAACGTGCAGATTGAATCGATTAGTCTGGAAGTCTGGAGCCAAAGTAGGAGCTCTGGCCAAACGCTGGGCTCAGACCGGCGTAGGGCTGACCTGCCGTTGCCTGGTAACCCCCCCCCCCCCCCCTCTCTTCTGAAGCGTGGCCCCTCCCTCGGCTCCTTTCTTTCTGCTGGGGCACGGCTGGCCTGCAGAGCGGCTGCAGAGGGTTGAAGGCGGGGAGGCTTTTGTAGGAGACGGATCACATGCTCCCCCCGCAGACAATGCCCCCTTTCACTGCCGGCCTCCAGCGGCCCCAGACTGAGATGAAGGCTGGTTATGGGCCCCGCTCTCTGTGTGGCTCAGGAGGAGCACGTCCCCCCCGCGCTCCTGGAGGAGGAGCTCTCTGCTGGGAGCGTCAGGTTTCTGCTCGCTGATGAGGCCGTTCTGGTACAGGCTAAATCCTGGAACAATGAAGCCAGGCTTCAGGCTGAAGTGTAATTTAGTCCTCAGCCTCCTTCTGGCTGAGCCAGGCGCTGGATTTGGTTCACGGTTTTATCGGTTTATACGGTTTTATCGGTTTATGCCAAACAATAAAGCAACGCAGAGGAAACGACCTGACGAGAGAAACGAGCCTCCAGTACCAGAGTACTGATTAGATTCTATTAGATTTATTTTAAGGTGGTTTTCCCCTTTTATCTCATGGTGTTTTGACTATATTTCAGTTTCTTTATTATTCACGTGGTTTGTTTTGTTACTACCAGATCAAACATTTCTAGTTTACTGCATAAATTATGCTTACTAGAATAAATAACATGTAATTCATCCTGTTGATTGATTATTAACCCTAACCCCCCCACAGGTGCGACTCAGATGCTGCTGCTGGCCCGACGCACCGACCTGCGGCAGATCTCTCTGGACACGCCCGACTTTACTGACATCATCCTGCAGGTGGACGACATCCGGCACGCCATCGCCATCGACTACGACCCGGTGGAGGGGTACGTGTACTGGACGGATGACGACGTGCAGGCCATCCGCCGCTCGCTGCTGGACGGCAGCGACGCCCAGTTCATCGTCACCTCTCAGGTGAACCACCCCGACGGCATTGCTGTCGACTGGATCGCCCGGAACCTCTACTGGACCGACACGGGAACGGACCGCATCGAAGTGACCCGGCTCAACGGCACCATGAGGAAGATCCTGATTTCCGAGGACCTGGATGAGCCCAGAGCGATCGTTCTGGACCCTGTGGCCGGGTAAGTCCGCCTCACGGAGAACAAGCCCAGTAGATCTCAGGGAGGAAACGGTTACATGGCTGTTCTGTTCTGGGTCGCAGCTACATGTACTGGACCGACTGGGGCGAGGTGCCGAAGATTGAGCGGGCCGACCTGGACGGGCTGGAGCGGGTGGTGATGGTGAACACTTCCCTGGGCTGGCCCAACGGCCTGGCGCTCGACTACGATGAACGTAAGATCTACTGGGGCGACGCCAAGACGGACATGATCGAGGTCAGTACGCGCCGTCTGGCGTTTCCTCCATAGTAGCAGTATTCTCCGAGACTCTAGGGGGCAGCGTTGAGCTCCTGTGCCAGGCTACTACACCCCACGACACGTAGGAGTAGACAACAGTCCAACATTTATGCCTCTTAGCTTCTTGACGGGGATTTCTGTCCAGGGATTGTTAGCACTTTGTTGATCATCTTTATGGGCAAAATCGTAAAGATGTCTATATTTACGAACTTCCTCCAGAAGAGCGCTTGCTCGGCCGCCATGTTTTTCCCGCGTAGCTACTAGCTAGAGATTTAGTTCCCATCGTAACTAATGTCATTATTTAGTGTATTCAGGGAGTCCTTCTAGCTGGGCTCAGCACCAGAACCACATGGGAACCCAGGCACCAATGAAAGAAGTGTTTCACGCTGTCGTCCTCGTCTCTTAGCTCTTAGCTCAGGAACGGTGCGTCCTGCCAACCACCGTGCAGCGACCCTTTCTAAAAAAACACGCCACCATCCTCCAGCTTTATCCAGTTTTAGAAATCTGCCTTTTTTCTCCAAGGTTTTAGATGTTTTTATGCTAATTCAAACATTTTTACAAGAAAATGCTGTGGATGCAACTGATTTATTAAAACTTCATGACGACGTTATTCTGTCAGTCTATTGGTCCGTGCTTCTGGACCTCCCAGCAGCCTTTGGTACCGTGGACCCCTCTGTGACTATGCTGCTATCTGTGGCGCCGCTTCAGCCTGGTTCACCTCCAACCTGACGGACAGAACCTTCGCCCACAAGGCTCCATTTTAGGCCCTTTATTCTCTCTCTTATGTATCAAATGTTGCCACTTGGATCAACCATAAATGAGCAAGATGTGAAATTTATTGCTATGCAGATGATATGCAGATTTATTTATCTTACCTCAGTCAGATTCTTTTGTTTTTAAATGAACTAAAAGCAGAAAGGACTTTAATTGGTAACGAAGCTGCCATGGGCTTTGCAGTCCTAACGGCTAATTTCAGTGACGGTGTATAAAAACCCAGAGATCATGTTTCACAGGGTTTGAAATGTGACAAATCTCCTGAGTAGTTCAGTTTGTTAAGGTCCAGCCTTTCTTAAGCCACTGTGACCCTGAGAAGCCTGTTTGTCCCTCAGTCGTCCCTAAGTTGTCTCCTAGTCGTCCCCAGTTGCCTCCAACTGGTTCAGAACGCAGTGGCAGGAACACATTATTTTCACTACGTTGGCTTTCCATTCATTTTAGGTTAGATCTTAAACATTTTTTTGTTTTTAAAGCTTTGCCCTCCTTGTTTATCCGAATTATTGAGCTTTCCTTTCAGCTCCTGGTCATTGAGGTCAGACCTCTAGATCTTCATGTATAACTGAGCTTGACCTTTTTAGATCCAAGCGTTTTTATTCAGGCAGGCTTTTGATACCTCAAACTGGAGAAGCACTTCTGGTTTATCAGTTTTGTTTCATTGACCTGATTTTCAACCATTTTTTGTTTTATGTCGTATTAGTTTTGTTGAGCTTAATGGTCTCCATTATGGTGGAGGTGGAAACAAATGAACGACCAATCAGACCCTGTATAAGATGACCAGTGTTTATTATACCTGTGCAGAGGAACCAGATCTGGGTTCGGTGTTGATGTCCTGGTTGTGCTGCTGCAGAAGCTCCTGCTGGACTCTAACCTGTCGGGTTTCTCTGCTGCGTGGAGGAAGCAGACGTCCAGAACACCTGCAGAGGGATCTGGTTCTGCTCTGACTCCACGCAGATTATTTCTGCCCTCGTTTCAGTTGGAAGCTGCAGATGTTTGGATGTTCCTCTGTGGATCAGCCCGGGGAACACCTCCTGCCATGGTTTCCTCCTGGGGGGGCAGGGCCCCACCTGGGCCCCCTCCCCCTCAGGCTCCTCACAGGACCCAGAGCCCACATCTGGTTCTGATTGGGGCCTGCGCTCCAGCTGCGGTCGGCTCTGTTTAGAATAGACCCAGAATCTGAAGCCGTGGCCGCGCTGCGGTCAAACTCCCAACCCAGAGGAGACCTTCTGGCTGAGGCCGTCGCTCCATGATGGAAACTGGCCGTGTTATTTATACTCGCCGTTCCAGCGCGCCTCAGTGTGGAGGACGGCGGCGGGATGGCGGCGGGCCACGCCGGGCCGGGCCGGCACCAGCCAATCACGGCGCTCCACGCGGCGCAGACTACAGGCCTCCCTGGCTCCCTGTTTCTGCAGATTCCTCACATTCTTCCTCTGCTGAGTCTTCCACAAACCGTATCTGACGGAACCGGGTCAGAACCGGCAGGCTCAGGCGAGGTGTGGTGGTGAAACCGGGGTCCCTTAGTTCTGGGAGCAGGACAGATGCGGCTGAAGCTCACGGCTGATCCAGGATCTGCTGAGAGGTTCTGACTGTATTCCAGATTTCTCCTTGACGAGGAATTTAACTCCATCAGGGTCCGACCAGAACTTCTGCCTCCCTCCTCACCAGGTCCAAACGATGCATCCATACGCCTCACGGGCCGCACCTCCACCACCATCGAGGTTCTGGCAGATCCCTCCCCGTCCTCTCGGTACTACATGTAGATCCAGAACCAGCTGCTTTGGGCCGTTGTTCTGTTCAGACGCCCAGCTGGGTCATAGTCTCCACCCTGTAGGTGAAGGTGAGGAAGGTGGAGGTAGTCCTCCTCCATTTCTGCCCCACTCGTCCTGGAAGCAGCCCCCAGCATGGTTCTGCCAGCGGGCGCTTGGTTCTGGAAGCCTCGCCTTCTCGGGTCTCCACTGCGGTCCGATGTGTGAGGTCCAGCAGATGAATCTCTCAAAGGTCCAGTCCACTGAGCGGCGTGAGCGGCGTGAGACGTTCAGAACCCGACCCGGACTGAGAAGAAGTCCAGCTTGTCCAGAAGGTGTTCGGCTGCAAATCGGTCCGCTTTAAAGGTTCCGCACCAGAACCCGTTCAGCAGAACCAAACTATGCGATTCTTTATTTGACAGAAGCGTAAACCGTCTGGATTCCTGATTCTGAACGGTTCCTGATTTCATTCTGACGTGTTTACCTGTCCCGTGGTTCTGAGCGGGTTCCAGCTGGCCGGGTCTGCCTCTGCTCCAATAGATCCTGAGTGGATCTCAGTGGGAGTTGGGTCCACCCAGAGTCCCACACACGCCTCAGAGTGGATCCAGTTTTAGGTCTGACCCGGTTCCTCAGGTTCCAGCTGAAATGAGCCGCCCCAGTCCATCTCTGAGCATGCTCAGTAGGAACACAGTGCATGCTGGGAACGTTTCCCGCTGGTTCTGCTGTGGTCCAGACGGCACCTCTACGCTGTGGTTCTGATCTCAAGAGGTTCTGCTGTCCTGCTCTGCCCTGCAGGTTCAGGTTGACGGAGGTTCTGCCCTCATTGAACATGAGTCTGTGGGTCTGTGGGAACTCGGTACCGGTGTCTCACCAGAACTTTAGTTTGGTTAAACAAAGATTCTTGATTCAGGTCCTTAGAACAAAACGCCCCGTTTCTAGTTTCACTTTCATTTAATTTCCTACTAAAGATCAGCTTTAGAAAATAAAACGTGGTTCTGGTTGTTCTTACCGGGTCAGTCTGTAACGCAGGGACAGGATTATTTTAGAACTGTGGAGAACCGAGTCCACAGCCCTGAGGAACCCCAGGTGAGTGGACCCTGGCTGTAGTCCGTAGACTCTCCTGTCTTCTGTAGGACAGCTGGTTCTGGTCTCTGGTCCCAAATGTTCTCAGAACTGGAACAGCGGCTCCAGCCGATGTCTGTCGGCCAGAACGTGTTCCTCCTGGGCTGCTCTCACCTGTCCTCGGCGTGTCTGCAGGTGATGAACATGAACGGGTCGGGCCGACGGGTTCTGGTGGAGGACAAGCTGCCCCACATCTTCGGCTTCAGCCTGCTGGGGGACTTCATCTACTGGACGGACTGGCAGCGCCGCAGCATCGAGCGCGTCCACAAGCGCACCGCCGAGAGGGAGTTCATCATCGACCAGCTGCCCGACCTCATGGGCCTCAAGGCCACGCAGGTGCACCGGGCCTCAGGTGAGTCCGGGGGACAGGTGTGTGTGATGTCATCGGGAGGGAGGGGCCTAAGTGGGTTGGGTCTGGGACAAAGAACCACAGGTTGTAACTGCAGAGACAGACGGGTGACGGTCTTAGAACCGTTGGAGTTCCGGTTCCTCCTGGTCCGCTCAGCCTGTGGGTTCTGTTCCGGTTGGTTCTGTGACGCTGGTTCTCCCCGGTCGTCAGGCACCAACCCGTGCGCGGAGAGCAACGGCGGCTGCAGCCACCTGTGCCTGCACACGCCGCAGGGCGTGCGGTGCGGCTGCCCCAACGGGCTGGAGCTGGTGGCGGACCTGCGCACCTGCATCGTACCTGAGGCCTTCCTGCTCTTCTCCCGCCACACCGACATCCGCCGCATCTCCCTGGAGACCAACAACAACAACGTGGCCATCCCGCTCACCGGCGTCAAGGAGGCCTCCGCCCTCGACTTCGACGTCACCGACAACCGCATCTACTGGACCGACATCACGCTGAAGGTGGGTCTGTGCCGCGGCGCCGCGCGGCCGAGGCCCGGAACCGCCTTCGGAACCGCCGCTCTTACCTGTCGCTGTGATTCTGCAGACCATCAGCCGGGCCTTCATGAACGGCAGCGCTCTGGAGCACGTGGTCCAGTTCGGCTTGGACTACCCCGAAGGGATGGCGGTGGACTGGCTGGGGAAGAACCTGTACTGGGCCGACACCGGTACCAACCGCATCGAAGTGGCCAAGCTGGACGGGCAGCACCGGCAGGTCCTGGTCTGGAAGGACCTGGACAGTCCTCGAGCTCTGGCTCTGGACCCAGCCGAGGGGTGAGGCTCCACGTCGGGTTCTCTTGGGCCCGGTTCCTCTGGCCGACTCTGTTCTGACCTGTTCTGGTTCTGGTCTCCGCAGGTACATGTACTGGACCGAGTGGGGCGGGAAGCCAAAGATCGACCGGGCGGCGATGGACGGGACGGGCCGCATCACGCTGGTGTCGGATGTGGGCCGGGCCAACGGGCTCACCATCGACTACGCGGAGCGCCGGCTCTACTGGGCCGACCTGGACACCACGCTGATCGAGTCGTCCAACATGCTCGGTAAGAGGTTCTGTTGGACCCAGAGCTGAATGTGTAATGGTCCCGCAGCAGAACCGGGCCGGGATTCTGCTTCTCTGCTGCCACCTGGTGTTTCGTTCGTGGACGTGCAGCTCTTTCCTCGAGAATTATCACAATTCGGGTTCCCTCAGTCTGGGTTCTGCTATGAAGTTGTCCAGTAAAGAACCGACCCAAACGGGTTTTGTGTCTGGAGTTCCGATGTTTCCGTTTTGTGGCGTTCCAGGTGAGGAACGGGAGGTGATAGCCGACGACCTGCCTCACCCGTTCGGACTCACCCAGTACCAGGACTTCATCTACTGGACGGACTGGAGCCACCGCAGCATCGAGCGAGCCAACAAGACCAGCGGGCAGAACCGGACCCTGATCCAGGGCCACCTGGACTACGTGATGGACATCTTGGTGTTCCACTCGTCCCGGCAGGCCGGCTGGAACGCCTGCGCCTCCACCAACGGCCACTGCTCCCACCTGTGCCTCGCCGTGCCCAGCAGCTTCGTCTGCGGATGCCCCGCCCACTTCTCCCTCAACTACGACAACAAGACGTGCAGCGGTGAGCCCGGTTCTGGGAGCGGCCCGCCGGTTCTGGTGCCGCGCGGCGTCTCACCCGCCTCTGTGTCGTCCCTGCAGCTCCGACGTCCTTCCTGCTCTTCAGCCAGAAGGCGGCCATCAACCGGATGGTGATCGACGAGCAGCAGAGTCCGGACATCGTGCTGCCCATCCAGAACCTGAAGAACGTTCGGGCCATCGACTACGACCCGCTGGACAAGCAGCTGTACTGGATCGACTCCAAGCAGAGCGTCATCCGCCGAGCCCAGGAGGACGGCAACCAGGTACCGCCCTACATCCGCTTCTGCTGGGTTCTGATGGGTTCTGCTAGGGGACGCTAGAGGGGCCCGGGAGACCTAACGGGCCGGGTCTAGGACATTCTTGTTGGTTCTGATGGACTTCCTGAAGATTCCTGTTGGTTCTGTTTGACAACCGATTTCACAGCAGGGCTGAAGGCCAGGAACGAGCCCTCTGTAACCGTATACGCAGCTCCGCATATACGGTTCTGGTTCTGCTCCGGGTCGTGTATACGGTTCCGGTCAGGCTTGTGTACATGGTTCCGGTTCAGGTCGTATACATGGTGTTCTGTTGATCTAAATCGTCAGAATATAAACCCTAGGAAACCTGAACCCGTAAACCTGCAACACTGCAGAACCTTGGGCTGGTTCTGGTCACCTTTGTCCTCCTCCATCACAGATATTGGACCCTCAGAACACCAACAAAGTCCAATTCACATTTGGATCAAAAACAGAACTAGGTCCTAGCAGGTCAACCAGAACCTAAACTCCCACCAGTCCAGATCTGATGGGGTCCGATTTTATGTCCAGAACCGGTCTGGACCTGATTCTGCTTGTTTAGGGTTAAGAAACAGAACCAACATTCAACATGCGGCTCACGTCTGCAGGTCTGTTTGGTTCTGGACTGGTTTCACAGCCAGTTCTGGACCAGTTTCTAGTCTGTTCTGGACCGGTTTCTAGTGTGTTCTGGACCGTTTTTCTAGCCGGTTCTGGACCGTTTTTCTAGCCGGTTCTGGACCGTTTTTCTAGCCGGTTCTGGACCGTTTTTCTAGCCGGTTCTGGACCGGTTTCTAGTCGGTTCTGGACTGGTTTCTAGCCGGTTCTGGACTGTTTTATCAACTGGTTCTGGACCAGTTTATAGTCGGTTCTGGACCGTTTTTCTAGATGGTTGTAGACCGTTTTTCCAGTCGCTTCCAGACTATTTTATCAGATGGTTCTGGTCCAGTTTTTAGTTGGTTCTGGACCGTTTTCTAGCCGGTTCTGAACTGTTTTTCTAGCCGGTTCTGGACCGGTTTCTAGCCGGTTCTGGACCAGTTTCTAGTCGGTTCTGGACCATTTTTCTAGCTGGTTCTGGACCGTTTTTCTGGATAACAGTGTGTCGGCCTGTGGGTTCTGATCCGGCTGGCCGTGTTCTGTGTGGTTCTGGCAGAGCGTGACGGTGGTGTCCAGCTCGCTGCTCGGACCCGGGCCAGGCCTCCAGCTCTACGACCTGAGCATCGACGTCTACAGCCGCTTCATCTACTGGACCAGCGAGGTGACCAACGTCATCAACGTGACCCGCACCGACGGAACCAGGGTGGGCGTGGTTCTGCGGGGCGAGTCCGACAGGCCCCGGGCCATCGTGGTGAACCCGGAGCGAGGGTCAGTGCGTCGGAGCAAGGCCGACCCGGCGGTACCGGCGTCCGGCTCGGCCCGCGGTCCTCACCTGCTCTCCTCTCTGCAGGTACATGTACTTCACCAACCTGCAGGAACGCTCGCCCAAGATCGAGCGGGCGGCGCTGGACGGTACCGAGCGGGAGGTTCTGTTCTTCAGCGGACTGGGCAAACCCGTGGCGCTGGCTGTCGACAACCAGGCCGGGAAGCTGTTCTGGGTCGACTCGGACCTGCGGCGCATCGAGAGCAGCGACCTGTCTGGTGAGTCCCTTTCGTTTCAGAAAAACCCTGAGAGGAACCCCTCGCTGGGTTCTGTTCAACAGAACCACAACCTTCCATCAACCCGGATCCTGCTTCTACGGCCGCTGCGTGGGGGAAGCCTCCGCCCTGCTCAGAGGGAGGGAAATACGGGCCAGAACCAGAGGCGGTTCTAGAGTCACTGAGATAAACGTGTCTTTCAGGATTTCAGGCTGCCTCCTGTTGGACCTTTAGAACCCAAACAGGACCAGAACACGGTCCGGGCCTGGAAGCCCAAAACAGATGGCCCATTCAGAGGTTCTCTAAAGGCCTATCAGAAATGTTTCAGCCGCAGTGGTTTCGATCCAGAACCTTCTGAATCCAGATCCTCCTGAATCTAGAACCTTTTGAATCCAGTACCATGTAAACCCAGAATCCTTTGGATCCAGAATATTTTGAATACAGAACATTCTGAATTCAGAGCGTTCTGAATCCAGGACATTTTAAATCCAGAACTGTTAGGATCTAGAACCTTTTGAATTCAGAAACTTTTGAATCCAGAACTGTGTAAAGCCAGAACCTTTTGAATCCTGAAACTTCTGAATCCAGAACATTTTGAATCCAGAACCTTTTGAGTCCAGGACTTTTTGGTTCTAGAACCATTTGAATCCAGAATCTTTTGAATCTATAACTGTTTGGTTCTAGTACCGTTTGAATCCATAACTGTGTAAATCCAGAACCTTTTGAATCCAGTACAATGTAAATCCAGAATCTTTTGAATCCAGAACCTTCTGAATCCAGAGCGTTCTGAATCCAGAACATTTTCAATCCAGAACTGCTAGGATCTAGAACCTTTTGAATTCAGAAACTTTTGAATCCAGAACTGTGTGAATCCTGAAACTTCTGAATCCAGAACATTTTGAATCCAGAACCTTTTGAGTCCAGGACTTTTTGGTTCTAGAACCATTTGAATCCAGAATCTTTTGAATCTATAACTGTTTGGTTCTAGTACATTTTGAATCCAGAACCTTCTGAATCCAGTACATTTTGAATCCAGAACCTTTTGAGTCCAGGACTTTTTGGTTCTAGAACCATTTGAATCCAGAATCTTTTGAATCTATAACTGTTTGGTTCTAGTACCTTTTGAATCCAGAACCTTCTGAATCCAGAGCATTTTGAATTCAGAACTGTGTAAATCCAGAACCTTTAGAGCCCCGAAATTTTTGGTTCTAGAACCTTTAGAATTCAGAATAGTGTAAATCCAGAACCTTTTGAATCCAGAACCTTCTGAATTCAGAACCCTTTCAATCCAGAACATTCTGAATCCAGAACATGTTTTACCCATAACCTTCTGAATCCAGAACCTTTTGAGTCCAGAACAATTTTTTCTAGAACCATTTGAATCCAGAACCTTTTGAATCAATAACTGTTTGGTTCTAGTACCGTTTCAATCCAGAACTGTGTAAATCCAGAACCTTTTGAATCCAGTACCATGTAAATCCAGAATATTTTGAATCCAGAATCTTCTGAATCCAGAGATTTTCAATCCAGAATTGTTAGGATCTAGAACCTTTTGAATTCAGAAACTTTTGAATCCAGAACTGTGTAATTCCAGAACCTTTTGAATCCTGAACCTTCTGAATCCTGAACCTTTTGAATCCAGGACCATTTGAATCCAGGACCATTTGAATCCAGAACCTTTTGAATCCAGAACCTTTTGAATCCAGGACCTTTTGAATCCAGAACCTTCTTAAATCTAGAACCTTTTGAATGTATAACTGTTTGGTTCTTGTACCTTTTGAATCCAGAACCTTTTGAATCCAGAACCTTTTGAATCCAGAAAATTTTGAATCCTGAACCTTTTGAATTCAGAACCTTTTGAATCCTTAACCTTTTGAACCCAGATCCTTCTGAATCCAGAACTTTTTGGTTCTACAAGCTTTTGAATCCAGAACCTTTTGAATCCATAACATTCTTAATCCAGAACCTTTTGAGTCCAGAACTATTTGTTTCTAGAACCATTTGAATCCATAACCTTTGAATCTATAACTGTTTGGTTCTAGTACCGTTTGAATCCAGAACTGTGTAAATCCAGAACCTTTTGAATCCAGTACCACGTAAATCCAGAATCTTTTGAATCCAGAACCTTCTTAAATCTAGAACCTTTTGAATGTATAACTGTTTGGTTCTTGTACCTTTTTAATCCAGAACCTTTTGAATCCAGAACATTTTGAATCCAGAACCTTTTGAATTCAGAACCTTTTGAATCCTGAACCTTTTGAACCCAGATCCTTCTGAATCCAGAACTTTTTGGTTCTACAAGCTTTTGAATCCAGGACCATTTGAATCCAGAACCTTTTGAATCCAGAACCTTTTGAATCCAGGACCTTTTGAATCCAGAACCTTCTTAAATCCAGAACCTTTTGAATTCAGAACCTTTTGAATCCTGAACCTTTTGAACCCAGATCCTTCTGAATCCAGAACTTTTTGGTTCTACAAGCTTTTGAATCCAGAACCTTTTGAATCCAGATCATTCTTAATCCAGAACCTTTTGAGTCCAGAACTATTTGTTTCTAGAACCATTTGAATCCATAACCTTTTCAATCTATAACTGTTTGGTTCTAGTACCGTTTGAATCCAGAACTGTGTAAATCCAGAACCTTTTGAATCCAGTACCATGTAAATCCAGAATCTTTTGAATCCAGAACCTTCTGAATCCAGAGCGTTCTGAATCCAGAACATTTTCAATCCAAAACTGCTAGGATCTAGAACCTTTTGAATTCAGAAACTTTTGAATCCAGAACTGTGTAAATCCAGAACCTTTTGAATCCTGAACCTTCTGAATCCTGAACCTTTTGAATCCAGGACCATTTGAATCCAGAACCTTTTGAATCCAGGACCATTTGAATCCAGAACCTTTTGAATCCAGGACCTTTTGAATCGAGAACCTTCTTAAACCTAGAATCTTTTGAGTCCTGAACTGTTTGGTTCTAGAACCATTTGAATCCAGAACCTTTTGAATCTATAACTGTTTGGTTCTAGTACCTTTTTAATCCAGAACCTTTTGAATCTATAACTGTTTGGTTCTAGTACCTTTTGAATCCAGAACCTTTTGAGTCCAGGACTTTTTGGTTCTAGAACCTTTTGAATCCAGCACCATGAAAATCCAGAACTTTTTGAATTCAGAACATTTTGAATCCAGATCCTTCTGAATCCAGAACTGTTAGGATCCAGAACCCTGTAAATCCGTACATTTTGAATTCAGAACTGTGTAAATCCAGAACCTTTTGAGCCCCGAAATATGTGATTCTAGAACCTTTAGAACCCAGAACAGTGTAAATCCATAACCTTTTGAATCCATAACCTTTTGAATCCAGAACCTTCTGAATCCAGAACCCTTTCAATTCAGAACATTCTGAATCCAGAACGTGTTTTATCCATAACCTTCTGAATCCAGAACCTTCTGAATCCAGAACATTTTGAATCCAGAACATTTTGAATCCAGAACCTCCTGAATCTAGAACTGTGTAAATTCGTAACCTCCTGAATCCAGCACCTTCTGAATCCAGAACCTTCTGAATGCAGAACCTTTTGAATCCAGAATCATTTAAATCCAGAACCTTCTGAATCCTGAACATTTTGAATCCAGAACCTTTTGAGTCCAGGACTTTTTGGTTCTAGAACCTTTTGAATGTAGAACTATTTCAATCCAAAACCTCCTGAATCCAGAACCTTCTGAATCCAGAACCTTCTGAAGCCAGAACTGTCTGAATCCAGAACCTCCTGAATCCGGAGCCTAGAGCTGTTTCAGCTGAGTGTAAATCAAGTGTCAGAGGCTTATATTACCTTTGGTGACCCGGCTCTGGAACCGACCCGGTTCTGGAGCCGACCCGGTTCTGAACCGTCTTTCTGCGGGCCTGGGTGACAGGAGCCAACCGGGTGGTGATGGCGGACTCCAACATCCTGCAGCCGGTGGGCCTGACGGTGTTCGGCGAGCACCTGTACTGGATCGACAAGCAGCAGCAGATGATCGAGCGCGTGGACAAGACGACGCGGGAGGGCCGCACCAAGGTGCAGGCGAGGGTCGCCTACCTGAGCGACATCCACGCCGTGCACGAGCTGGACCTCGCCGCCTACCGTGAGTCCGCCGCCGCCATAGAACCCCCACAGAACCGGTCCACACACTAAAGACCAAATTTATGTCGCCGAAGCCGGCCACACCAAAAAGCTTCTCTCAGTCCGGCTCTAAAACTTGTGTTACTGGGCCAAAGCTAGACCAGAACCGGCCCAGAACTAGTGGTACTGGGCCAAAGCTAGACCAGAACTGGTCTAGAACTAGTGTTACTGGGCCAAAGCTAGACCAGAACCGGTCCAGAACTAGTGGTACTGGGCCAAAGCTAGACCAGAAGCGGCCCAGAACCGAGTCCAGTAGTTCTGGATCGTAACAAAGATGCTGGTCGGTTCTGAGGTTTCATTTAAATTTTCTGTTTGGTTCCGGACCAAGCGAACTTGGACCAGTCTAGAACCAAACAGACCGGCAGACGTGAGCGGCATGTTGAATTAAACGAGCAGAACCGGTTCTGGGCCTGACTCCCGTCTCCACCGGACCTGCAGGGAACCACCCATGCACGCGGGACAACGGTGGCTGCTCCCACATCTGCATCGTGAAAGGAGACGGAACCACGCGCTGCTCCTGCCCCGTCCACCTGGTGCTGCTGTCCGACGAGCTCACCTGCGGAGGTAAGCTCGCCGCTCCCGCCGCCGCGCCGGGCCCCCGGGGCAGCAGCGACGGTGGCTGACCCGCCCTCCTCTCTGTCGCCCCCAGAACCGCCCACCTGCTCCCCGGACCAGTTCGCCTGCGTGTCCGGCGAGGTGGACTGCATCCCAAACTCGTGGCGCTGCGACGGCTACGCCGAGTGCGACGACAGCAGCGACGAGGAGGACTGCCCTGTCTGCTCCGAGTCCGAGTTCCAGTGCGACAGCCGCCAGTGCGTGGCGGTGGGCCTGCGCTGCAACGGCGAGGTCGACTGCCAGGACGGCTCCGACGAGAGCAAGTGCGAAGGTGGGTCGGGTCGGGGGGTTCTGGTTCCGTGGGGGCGGGGGTGTCGGGGCGGCGCTGACGACTGCGTTGGGGTTGCAGTGCGGTGTCCGGCGGACCAGTTCTCCTGCTCCGACGGCCAGTGCATCGGGAAGCACAAGAAGTGCGACCACAACATGGACTGCGGCGACAACTCCGACGAGATCGGCTGCTGTGAGTTCCGCTCGGGTTCCGCTCGGGTTCCGGCCGGGTTCTGAGGCCTCACCACACCTGTTCTGTAGTTGCAGATGAGACAGAGGAGCCGCCGCTGGCCAGCAACAGCACCATCAGCTCCATCGTGGCAGTGGTGATGGCGCTGTTCGTGGTGGGCGCCATCTACTTCGTGTGCCAGCGGGTCCTCTGCCCCCACATGAAGGACGACGGCGAGACCGTCACCAGCGACTTCGTGGTCCACGGCCAGCCGCCGGTACCGCTGGGCTACGTGCCGCACCCCGGCTCGCTGTCCAGCTCGCTGCCAGGTGGGTCCACCGGTACTGCCCGGTACCGCCCGGGTCACGATCTGACGATGCGGCAGAACCACACAGAACCAAGGCTAAAACAGATCCAACCGAGGCTTTTAACTAGTCTAGAGCTGAGGGTAAGACGGGTCCAGAACCGAGACGTAGACAGGTCCAGATCCGAGATGGTAGCCGGGTCCAGAACCGGGACGTAGACGGGTCCAGAACCGAGACTATTAACTAGTCTAGAGCTGAGGGTAAGACGGGTCCAGAACCGAGACGTAGACGGGTGCAGAACCGAGACGTAGACGGGTCCAGAACCGAGACTATTAACTAGTCTAGAGCTGAGGGTAAGACAGGTCCAGAACCGAGACATAGACGGGTCCAGAACCGAGACGTAGACGGGTCCAGCACCGAGACGTAGACGGGTCCAGAACCGAGACGTAGACGGGTCCAGAACCGAGACTATTAACTACTCTAGAGCTGAGGGTAAGACAGGTCCAGAACCGAGACGTAGACGGGTCCAGAACCGAGACTATTAACTAGTCTAGAGCTGAGGATAAGACAGGTCCAGAACCGAGACGTAGACGGGTCCAGAACCGAGACGTAGACGGGTCCAGAACCGAGGCTATTAACTACTCTAGAGCTGAGGGTAAGACAGGTCCAGAACCGAGACGTAGACGGTCCAGAACCGAGGCTTTTAACCAGTCCAGAACCACGGCTAAAGCGGTTCCTTTTCTGGTCAGGTTCTGATCAGAACTTTTAGATACAAAGCTGTTGCCATGTGGTACCAGCTGCTGCAGCAAAGCAGTCCGATCCAAACTGGTTCTGGATGTATAAACCAATAGATTCTGAAAGCCTGCAGATCAGGGCTCCATCTTTGGTTCCTCAGACGGGTTCTGGACCTGGTTGTAGTTCAGGAAGTTAAATTAATCCGTGCCGGAGCAGCAGAATTCTCGGTGGTACCGGTCCTGACCCGATCTCCTCCCCTGTCTGCAGGCATGTCCAGAGGGAAGTCAGTGATCGGCTCCCTGAGCATCATGGGTGGCGGCAGCGGCCCGCTCTACGACCGCGCTCACGTCACCGGCGCCTCGTCCAGCAGCTCGTCCAGCACCAAGGGCACCTACTTCCCTCCGGTGAGACTCGGACCTTGAGCCGTCCGACCCGGTTCTGCTTTCCTGGTGCTGATGAATGTCTGTCTTCCAGATCCTGAACCCTCCGCCGTCGCCCGCCACCGTGCGTTCCCAGTACACCCTGGAGTTTGGCTACTCCTCCAACAGTCCCTCCACGCACCGCTCCTACAGGTACCGTTCTGTCCGGTCTGACCCGGCCCACAGTCCTGGGTCTGGGCCGGAACCAGAACTCTCGTTTCACTGTTGGGTTCTGGGGGCTGAAATCTGCTACATCAAAAGTTCTGGTCCTGAAGCTTTCTGTGTGAGCAGAACCATCTGGTTCCGGTCCACCAGCAGCTGTGATGAAAGCAGAACCTCGGTTCTTCAATTCAATTCAATTCAATTTTATTTATATAGCGCCAATTCATGAAACATGTCATCTCAAGGCACTTTACAAAGTCAAATCAATCATATTATACAGATTGGTCAAAAAATGTTCCTATATAAGGAAACCAGTTGATTGCTTCAAAGTCCCGACAAGCAGCATTCACTCCTGGAGAAGCGTAGAGCTACAGGGAGAGTCGTCTGCATTGTCCATGGCTTTGCTGCAATCCCTCATACTGAGCAAGCATGAAGCGACAGTGGGAAGAAAAACCACCCGTTAGCGGGAAGGAAAACCTCCAGCAGAACCAGAACCAGGCTCAGTATGAACGGTCATCTGCCTCGACCGACTGGGGGTTACAGAAGACAGAGCAGAGACACAACAAGAGAGACAAAAAGCACAGAAGCTCACATTGATCCAGTAATCTGTTCTACATTAGATGGTAATAGTGGTGATCTGTCTTCCCTGGATGATGTCACAGTCAACAGAACGTCAGACCAGGTGTACCTACTATGAAGAAAAAAGAGAGAGAACAGAAAGTTAAAGCAGAAATGACAACAGTCATTTCAATGCAATGCAAATCTGGAGAACATTAGAAATCAGTAGAGTGAGAAAAATAGACTCTGATGTCCTCCAGCAGCCTAAGCCTATAGCAGCATAACTATAGAGGTAGCTCAGGGTAACATGAGCCACTCTGACTATAAGCTTTGTCGAAAAGGAAAGTTTTAAGATTAGTCTTAAAAGTAGACGGGGTGTCTGCCTCACGGACCAAAACTGGGAGTTGGTTCCACAGGAGAGGAGCCTGATAGCTAAAGGATCTGCCTCCCATTCTACTTTTAGAGACTCTAGGAACCACCAGCAGACCTGCAGTCTGAGAGCGAAGTGCTCTGTTAGGAACATACGGGGTAATCAGAGCTCTGATATATGATGGAGCTTTATATGATGGAGCTTGATTATTAAGGGCTTTATACGTTAGAAGAAGAATTTTAAATTCTATTCTTGATTTAACAGGAAGCCAATGAAGGGAAGCTAAAATTGGAGAAATATGATCCCTCTTGTTGATTTTCATCAGAACTCTTGCTGCAGCATTTTGGATCAGCTGAAGACTTTGAACTGCATTTTGTGGACTTCCTGATAGTAAAGAATTACAATAGTCCAGCCTTGAAGTAACAAATGCATGGACTAGTTTTTCAGCATCACTCCTGGACAGAATGTTTCTAATTTTGGCGATATTCCTGAGGTGAAAAAAGGAAACTCTGGAAACCTGTTTAATATGGGATTTAAATGACATGTCTTGGTCAAAAATAACACCAAGATTTTTTACTTTATTACCAGAGGCCAAGTTAATGCCATCCAGATTAAGTGATTGGTTAAGAAGTTTATTTTTTGAGGACTCTGGCCCAAAGATTACAACTTCTGTCTTGTCAGAATTTAGATCCAGGAAATTTAAAGTCATCCAGCTTTTGATGTCATCAAGACATGACTGCAGTCGAAGTAATTGATTGGATTCATCAGGATTTATGGATAAATATAGCTGAGTGTCATCAGCATGGAAATTAATCCCAGGCTGTCTGATAATTTTGCCAACCGGAAGCATATTATATAGTAAAGAGAATTGGTCCAAGGACTGAACCCTGTGGTACTCCACAGGTGACCCTAGAGTTTGAGGAAGATTTATTATTAACATGAACAAACTGGAATCTGTCCGACAGATAAGATTTAAACCAGCCTAATGCTTTCCCCTTAATCCCTACAGTATGCTCAAGTCTTTGTAGGAGAATATTGTGATCAACTGTATCAAATGCAGCACTGAGATCTAACAGGACAAGTACAGACATAAGTCCATTATCTGAGGTTCTTGTGGGTCACACAGTGTTTTCCGTCTTGCAGCTACCGGCCCTACACCTACCGCCACTTCGCCCCTCCCACCACGCCCTGCAGCACCGACGTCTGCGACAGCGACTACACGCCGGGCCGCCGGCCGCTCAAGGCCGCCACCGCCGCCAAGGGCTACACCAGCGACCTCAACTACGACTCGGAGCCTTTCCCGCCGCCGCCGACGCCCCGCAGCCAGTACCTGTCAGCGGAGGAGAACTGCGAGAGCTGCCCGCCGTCTCCGTACACGGAGCGCAGCTACTCCCACCACCTGTACCCACCGCCGCCGTCCCCGTGCACGGACTCCTCGTGAGCGAAGCTCCGCCCCCTCACTGTAAATAACGATTGTTGATACCCGAGGTGAAAAAACGGGAAGAGACTGAAGCAGCGACGGAGCGAGGCGCTAAAAGGGAAGCGGAGGAAGGCGAGCTGCAGAACATTTGTACAGAACAGAGAAATCATATTTATATATTTTCTATACCGATGATGATGATGATGATGATGATGCCATAGAGTTTGTAATTTTTACATTTTTAACAGAAGCTTTTATTAAACTCGCCACAGAGAAAACGTTGCCTTAAAAGCCGCAGAGACACGGCGCCGATCCGTCGGACTCCTCCGATGCCAAAAACGAGCAGCAGCCACAGGCCCCGCCCACTCGGATCTGGAAGCTGGCGCCGGTCCTGAGGGCGGGACGCCGTCCCGTCAGGATGAGAGGCCGCAGGTCCGCACTGACCCAGCAGAACCTTTTTGTCCCCCTGGAGCCTCCGTACGGCGACTCGCATCCTGATGGGACTCGCACCAAATCGTCTGGCGGCTCCCCTCCGCCTCCAGGAGGAAGAACCGCTCCTCGTCAACATCACAACTTGTGCCTGAGCAGTGCCACAACTACACGTGCTTTTATTTTGAAAGCTCTATAGTATTTTTGTACCGCATCCTGTGTAGATACGTATTTATAAGCTATATAGAGAATCGTTGTAAATGTGTCATTGACCGCCTGCAGCTCTGCTCCTTCCTGCTCTTCTAGATTTCCTCCTATTTTTCTACGGAACCGACAACGCTGACAATCTCAGAACATATCCTCCTTTCTCCCGTCTCGCTCACCTGTCACGCACTCTCTGCTCCTCAGAACCAGGGCGCGGGAGCTCAACCTGTCTCCGGTCCGGTTCCGCCATGAGAACGACCACCAGCACGACTCGAGACAATCTTCCTAACGGGTTTGAACAGAACCGAGCTTTCAGAGGTTAACCCAGACGCCATAAACGCCCAGCTGACGGGTCCGTATCTGTCAGCGGACCTTCAGAACCCGCCCCTACGGACCGTAGCGAGCTTTAACTCGTCACGTTTGAGTCGCTGCAGTCCTGCTGCCGGTCCGGTCTGGCCCCAGCAGTTCTGATGGGGTGAAGTCCTGCCTACGGTCAATCGTCTTGGCCCTGCCAGGCTTCCGTACCTCAGAGGCGTCCTGTGGGGCGTCCCTGAACCCCTCCAGGTCCTCCGTGCATAGTTTGGCCAGTACCGGGTCTCTGGACTTGCTCCACACGAGGTTCTGGTTCTGCAGTACCCTGCAAAAGTATTCACACGTTTGTTTTTGTCTGGAATTAAAATGGACTGTTTGAGAGTTTGCAGGATTTCATCCACCGAACATATTTTGTTCAGATCCATCACATAAAACTGAATTTACAGGTTGGACCGAAACAACCGGGCAAAAAGCCGAGGGGGAGTGAATACTTTAGCAAGGCGCTGTAGTAGAGCCTCCCCACGTAGTTCCTGGCCGTCCTGAGTCCAGAAGGCCTCATCACCAGAACCACCGGCCCGTCCCGTCCTGTAGTTTCCACCGACCCGAGTCTCTGCGACTCTGTCCTGGTTCTGGTCCGGCAGGTTCTGTGGTCTGGCCGGACCGAGCCTCCGGCGTCCTCCACAGGATGTTTCCTGCATCTCAGCCCCGCTCCTCTCCTCCTGCGTCTCTTCTGTCGCAAAGCTTCTCATTTCTGCACTTTACAACCTTTTCTTGTCTAACTTTAGTCGGTACAAAGTGACTGAAGCTGAGGCGTCTGAGCCGCTCTCACGGCCCGCTCGGCGCCGTCGGTTGCAATCAGATGTGAACAGAACCTTTTTAAGCTGAAGCACATGGAGTCCAACCTGTGACCTGATTTAGAGCCACTAAAGAACCATGTGAGGGAAATGATTCGGCTGCAGTAAAATAAAAGAAGTGTTGATGCTGTTGTTTGGGGTCTGAAATGTGAAGAAGGTTCTCCGGGTCTCCAAACGTTCTCTGGTGGTTTTGGAGGAGACACGATGATGATGCCGGCTCTCCTCAGGCCTGCAGGGGGCGCTGTCAGGCAGAGCTGAATTAGGAAGGTTAACAGGAAAAGCACTTTTATTCTCCAGAAATCCTTCATCAGTTTGGAGCCCATGCTGAGGAGGCCCCCGGGCTGCGGGCCCCCGGGCTGCGGCCTTCCAGCTGCCACTATAAGCTGTTGTTACTCATCAGATGCTGATTCTGTTTTCATTTTGTTAAATATAAACTGAGTGAACTTTTCCTGCAGAGTCCGAGTGCTGATTTCACACAAACACAGCAGATAAAGTCATGAAACCTGCCGTGAAAACTGGTTGTTGTCCAATATTTAGCCCAAAGCTAAAGAACTAAATATTGAGAAGCGGAAATATTTACAAATAATCCAACATACAGACTTAAAGTATGATGGTTTGGTCTGTTTAAGATAAAAATGTCTAGAGCAACATGAGCAGATTTATCACAGAGGATCAGGAGGCTCCAGAGACCAAAACCAGGAAACCCACCTGAGCACCTGCCTGGTCCTGCAGAGCCACGCCCACTGACCCAATAACTAACCCTGACCATGCAGGCTGAGCTGAGCGGTTCTGAAAACTGGATCCATGCATGAAGAACCGATGGAGCTGGAAGCAGAGGACCCATCAGGATGAAGATGCAGGGGGAAAAGAATCAGAAACCAAAGGTTCTGGATATCATCTGGGCTGGATAACTCAATATGTTCTGGCCTCTCAGGAATTTAAGTGCAGGAGCTGGTGATCCAAATTCAGAATTATTTTATCCAAGGTTAATTTCATAAGGGAGAAGGAGAACAGAACCAACTGGACTGCTTCCAGCACCGGAACCACCAGTGATAGAACTGGGAGAGGTCAGAGAACTGACCAGGGGAGTGGTGGCCTAGTGGTTAGAGCACAGAGCTTCAGTCCCAGAGGTTCTGAGTTCAACTCCCACAAGCTGCCATTCTGGGTCCCTGAGCAAGACCCTTCACCCCCAATTGCTCCCCAGGCGCCACACAGTGGCAGCCCACTGCTCCCCAAGGGGATGCGTTAAGATGCAGAAGTGAATTTCTCCATTGTGAGATCAATAAAGTTCAATTATTATTATTAACATTTCTGCTCTGTTGGATCTGGCTTCAGCAGGCCCTGAAACAGGAAGTGGTGCCTGGAGAGGAGTCATGGTGAGGTGCTGATGGACCAAACAGAGGGGGTGTTGAGGGAACGTTACCCAACGTGATGCTCTGCTCTAGGCAGCTCCCCCAGACTTACGCTGAGAAAGAAAATGCTTTCTATTGTAGCCCTGTGGAAGTTTTTTTAAGAGTTAGTGGAAGGTCTGGTCTGTTTTAGTTTGCTGAGCCTAAACTTCACCAGGTGGGAAGTTTAGGCTCAACACTGGCTGGTTGTTACTGTTCACAACTGCATCCATGTTTACAAAACCCAGTTTCATTTGAAAAAGAAGTCCCAGATCATGATGCATTGCAACCACCACTGAGGCTCAGTGCTTCTGCTGGCGGACAGCTCTCCACAAGAAGATTCTTCTGTTTTTTGTTGTTGCAACGTCTGCAAATATTAGCTTTAGGTAAAGGATGCAAAATAAGCAAAAATCAGGAAGAAGCAGCTTTACAGCTGAACTTTATTTCAGAGTAAACTGATGCTCTATGACTGACAGCAGTTGTGAGCTCAAAAAACCTGAATCTAAGGTACTTCATTCTTTTAGTTTAAGGTTTGTACTCTGATGAAACCAGTTCTATACAGGTTTTATGTTTTATACTTTCACCTGTTTCAGATTAGTTATTGTACAGAATAAATGTCACATTAAAGGTGAACTTGTTAGAAACTGATCTGGCTAAGCAGGGGTCTGAACGTGTTTTAGACTATTTTTTACAGATATTGATGCAGTCATACAACAGTTGCTTGAGTCAAATGAGTTGAAAGATGGGAACATTCATATTTTGAAGATTCAGGACCCCATCAGCGTGGGAAATACAACGTTCTAACTCAACTGCCTAGCAGACGTACTTGAAGAACTTGGAGAACAGCAGGTCAGATCTGAGGTGACCTGTGCACTACAGTCTGTAGGGGTCTAATTTAAAGGCTGGGCTTCTTTCTCCTGTTTGAGATTAATCTGAGCAGATGAAACAAAACCTGGGTTTTATTAAAAGGGACGTTATTTATAGAGCATCATTCTGGTTTAAAAGAACCTTCATCGGTCATCGGTGGGAAAGATGTTTGCTGCTCATCGGGGTGGGTTTGGAATCAGACAGCAAGTAAACTGGCTCCATCATCCTGCAGATTTGGACCGAGAAACACATGAACTGACTTTAAAATGTTCTGAGAGATGTTTAAAGAAACATAGAGGAGAACAGAACAGCTGATCGGGCGGCAAGACCAGTGTTTCCTGATGTCTTTTTTTTTAAACAGAGCTGAGGACCTTCGACAGTACCTAGTAAACCCAGTATGATGGCCTAACACTTTGGAGCCCAGTTTCTGTCAGCCTCATGTTATTCTGACCAGAAGGGGTCCCTTCTGGGTACTCAGAGTGCTAAACGAAACTTTTCCACCATTAGTTTATCTCCTTTCTCTCATCTCGCTCCCCAGCTGTTTCTTTAACTGGTGATTTTATTTCCTCTCCAACATAAATCTACAGTTTTGACTTGAATTTGCAGCTCGTCCAGGTTTACCTTTGAATCTTTGAATTCATGTTTCTTTTTTATAAAAGTGGCTGATCAGTTTCACTTTGTATTTCTAGTTTTTGTCATTACCGTAATAACTATTACATCTGCGCTCCTTCAATTTATCTCCTCCCCGTGTCTTAATGCTGAATTCAGAACCTCGGTAATAAAATCATCCACACTGACCTGATTTTTTTATTATCTTTAAACTCTTACTTTAAATACTTTTTCCAAGGGAACCTGTGAATACTTCCGTTTTGTGATGCGGCCCTGCTTTCTTATTTACGGTAATACGTTCGCCCTGTCTTGACGCTCTCTGCGCCCTGATTGGTCAGCTACTGTCAGCTGACCTGGAAGCAGCGGAAGAGGAAAGCAGAGCAGCAGAGAGCAGGTAAGGAAGTAAACAAAAATAAACATTGCTTTATTACAGGGAACACACGGTTCGGGTTCCGACCTGGATATGGTTCGGTGTGTGTTAAGATGTTAGCAAACAGATCTGGTGTTCTCTGACGTTTCCCGAACTCCGCTGGCTCCGGTTCTGAGCGCAGGCCCAGTGTGCGCGTTCCCGGATCAGGAGACGGTCTGCGACCGGAACACCGGCGCATTCGGTTCGGAAAGACAATCAAATTCAAAGTGAATCGATTCTTCGGTCAATCAGTGGTTGATCACAATATTACGCAGAGCCGTGATGACGTCTTCTTCCGCTGCGTCAAAACTCTTGACGGGACTTTCCAGCTGCCTGCGTGACGTCACGTCGGGCTGGTGGACCTGCCTGGTCACCATGGCGACAGGTGGAGCTCGCAGAACCTGCCTCAGGTTCTGGCCCGAAAGGACGAACCCAAACACTGACGCTACTGTGACGTGTAACAGCGGAACTGGCTGAAAGGGCTCGGTTTATTTTTATTACCGCAATTACCCAGTTCAGTCTGGATAGGGCTCCATTAAAGAGAACCAACAAAGTCCAGTCCGGTTCTGTTCAGCTTGGTGGTTCTAGCCTCAGATGGAACATCAATGCAAGTTCTATTTCATCCCTACTGACCGCCAGAGGCGGTGCTTCAAGCACTGAATGATCATTCTTGCGCATGCGCAGGAATGATCATTCATTCAGTTCTTGAAGCACCGCCTCTGGCGGTCAGTAGGGATTCATAGAACCGTAGTTACAGCAGTAACTTTCGTTCTAGATCCGCTTGTTTTGGTATTTTCAGACAGGTTCTGGTCCAAATCCCTTTGTTTCAGGTGAAGTTAGATGAACTGGGCCAGGTTCTGATCCAGAACACCTGTGAAGCAGAGCCGTCTAATTAGACATGTTGTTACCTGTGTCCCTCTGGTCACAATCTGGACCCGACCCGTGTCTGGAGTCTTCTCTAGAACCCGACAAAACGGAAGAGGAAAGGAACCTACAGGAGTCTGGAACAGATCAGTATCTAAATCTAAACAAGTTAAAATTATGGAATGACAAATTTAATAAGAGTTACTAGGAACCGGGTTGGACCGCAGGGTGACAGAACCAGGTCCATCAGATTGAAGCTACAAGATGTCTGCAGAGAACATGTGTGAGCAGGTTGTAACTAACAGCCACACTGGTTCTGGGAACCACACGGTTCTTGTCCTTTAGTTGAGCATACCCTTCATCAACTGTACAGGGACCGGTTGGACAGCTGTCCGCTCAACCCGCAGCGTTACATTTGAGTCAGGGCGATTAAAGTCCCGGTCCAGTTCACATCCCAGGTTAAGGTGTAAGCTGTTCAGAGTAGACTGAGGATGAGCAGCTAGAAGGACTTCATCATGAGGGGACAGGCAGAGCAGCTAGAAGGACTTCATCATGAGGGGACAGGCAGAGCAGCTAGAAGGTCTTCATCATGAGGGAACAGGCAGAGCAGCAGAAGGACTTCATCATGAGGGGACAGGCAGAGCAGCAGAAGGTCTTCATCATGAGGGGACAGACGGAGCAGCTAGAAGGACTTCATCATGAGGGGACAGGCAGAGCAGCTAGAAGGACTTCATCATGAGGGGACAGGCAGAGCAGCTAGAAGGTCTTCATCATGAGGGGACAGGCAGAGCAGCAGAAGGACTTCATCATGAGGGGACAGGCAGAGCAGCAGAAGGTCGTCATCATGAGGGGACAGACGGAGCAGCTAGAAGGACATCATCATGAGGGGACAGGCAGAGCAGCAGAAGGACTTCATCATGAGGGGACAGGCAGAGCAGCTAGAAGGACTTCATCATGAGGGGACAGGCAGAGCAGCTAGAAGGTCTTCATCATGAGGGGACAGGCAGAGCAGCAGAAGGACTTCATCATGAGGGGACAGGCAGAGCAGCAGAAGGTCTTCATCATGAGGGGACAGACGGAGCAGCAGAAGGTCTTCATCATGAGGGGACAGACGGAGCAGCTGGAAGGACTTCATCATGAGGGGACAGGCAGAGCAGCTAGAAGGACTTCATCATGAGGGGACAGACGGAGCAGCTGGAAGGACTTCATCATGAGGGGACAGGCAGAGCAGCTAGAAGGACTTCATCATGAGGGGACAGGCAGAGCAGCAGAAGTTCGTCATCATGAGGGGACAGGCAGAGCAGCAGAAGTTCGTCATCATGAGGGGACAGACGGAGCAGCTAGAAGGACTTCATCATGAGGGGACAGGCAGAGCAGCAGAAGGACTTCATCATGAGGGGACAGGCAGAGCAGCAGGAGGACTTCATCATGAGGGGACAGACAGAGCAGCAGAAGGACTTCATCATGAGGGGACAGGCAGAACAGCTAGAAGGACTTCATCATGAGGGGACAGGCAGAGTAGCTAGAAGGACTTCATCATGAGGGGACAGGCAGAGCAGCAGAAGGACTTCATCATGAGGGGACAGGCAGAGCAGCTAGAAGGACTTCATCATGAGGGGACAGACGGAGCAGCTGGAAGGACTTCATCATGAGGGGACAGGCAGAGCAGCTAGAAGGACTTCATCATGAGGGGACAGGCAGAGCAGCAGAAGTTCGTCATCATGAGGGGACAGGCAGAGCAGCAGAAGTTCGTCATCATGAGGGGACAGACGGAGCAGCTAGAAGGACTTCATCATGAGGGGACAGGCAGAACAGCTAGAAGGACTTCATCATGAGGTGACAGGCAGAGTAGCTAGAAGGACTTCATCATGAGGGGACAGGCAGAGCAGCAGAAGGACTTCATCATGAGGGGACAGGCAGAGCAGCTAGAAGGACTTCATTATGAGGCGACAGGCAGAGCAGCTAGAAGGACTTCATCATGAGGGGACAGGCAGAACAGGTAGAAGGACTTCATCATGAGGGGACAGGCAGAGCAGCTAGAAGGACTTCATCATGAGGAGACAGGCAGAGCAGCAGAAGGACTTCATCATGAGGGGACAGGCAGAGCAGCAGAAGGACTTCATCATGTGGGGACAGGCAGAGCAGCAGAAGGACTTCATCATGAGGGGACAGGCAGAGCATCTAGAAGGACTTCATCATGAGGGGACAGACGGAGCAGCAGAAGAACTTCATCATGAGGGGACAGGCAGAGCAGCTAGAAGGTCTTCATCATGAGGGGACAGGCAGAGCAGCTAGAAGGTCTTCATCATGAGGGGACAGGCAGAGCAGCCAGAAGGACTTCATCATGAGGGGACAGACGGAGCAGCTAGAAGGACTTCATCATGAGGGGACAGGCAGAGCAGCCAGAAGGACTTCATCATGAGGGGACAGGCAGAGCATCTAGAAGGACTTCATCATGAGGGGACAGACGGAGCAGCAGAAGAACTTCATCATGAGGGGACAGGCAGAGCAGCTAGAAGGTCTTCATCATGAGGGGACAGGCAGAGCAGCTAGAAGGTCTTCATCATGAGGGGACAGGCAGAGCAGCAGAAGGTCTTCTTCATGAGGGGACAGACGGAGCAGCTAGAAGGACTTCATCATGAGGGGACAGGCAGAGCAGCTAGAAGGTCTTCATCATGAGGGGACAGGCAGAGCAGCTAGAAGGTCTTCATCATGAGGGGACAGGCGGAGCAGCTAGAAGGACTTCATCATGAGGGGACAGGCAGAGCAGCTAGAAGGTCTTCATCATGAGGGGACAGGCAGAGCAGCTAGAAGGTCTTCATCATGAGGGGACAGGCGGAGCAGCTAGAAGGACTTCATCATGAGGGGACGGGCAGAGCAGCAGGTCAGGTGCTTCCCCATATCTGGAGATCCGGGACCTCCACAGTTCTGCTTTAAGATGCTGACAAAGCCCCCTGGTTCTATGGGGCCAGAGAAAATAGTTGCTTTATTTTATATTCTATTGTCTGTTTTGAATTCCTTGTTGTGAGTCTTGTGAGGTTTAGCACAGCTCACTGCCGTGATGAAGCCCTCTTCCTGATAAATGGTTCAATTGCTGCTATAACTGCTGATACTATGGACCCAAACACACTTATGCTCAATAATTATATTAACACCGTTTCTAATTGGACCTCAAATAAACCATCTTCATCGGTGTGTCGAGCTTTCCTGCAAACCAAACCGCTTCATGTTAGGCAGAAATAACAGTAAAAATCTTTAATTTAAATTTTCAAGGTAAACATTTCCTCCTGAATTCACCTGCATCTGATGATGTGCTTGGATCTGCGGGTCAGTTCCTGGTGCCGTTCTGATTCCTGCCTCCCGTCTCTCCAGGTTCCATCAGCCACCAGAATGCAGAGCACCGCCAACTACCTGTGGCTGATCTCAGACCTGCTGGGTCAGGGAGCCACCGCCAACGTCTACCGAGGACGACACAAGGTACAGGCTGGGGGGCCGAGCTGGTCCCGGGTCAGCACCGGTTCAGATGGAGCAGAACATTTGTAAAACTTCTCAGCTGGTTTCAGTCACACTGTGATGTTTAAATCTGTGTGGGCAGAAAACAGGCGACCTCTACGCAGTCAAAGTGTTCAACAACCTGAGCTTCCTGCGGCCGCTGGACGTCCAGATGAGAGAATTTGAGGTTCTGAAGAAGCTCAACCACAAGAACATCGTGAAGCTGTTTGCTGTGGAGGAAGAGGTCGGTATGGTCCTGATGAATACTGAGCCCAGGATGTAGAAATGTTTCTGATAAGGTTCTCCTCTCAGACCAACACCCGCCATAAGGTCCTGGTCATGGAGTACTGTCCCTGCGGGAGTCTCTACACCGTCCTGGAGGAGTCCACCAATGCCTACGGTCTCCCTGAGGACGAGTTCCTCATTGTTCTTCACGACGTAGGTGAGAAAAAGTCCCCCGCTGACCCGGAACTCGTCCTGACCCGGTTAACCTGAAGGAAGCTGCGCCGCCAGGTAACGCCTCACCTGTAACGTGTCTGCTGTGTGATGCAGTGGCAGGGATGAACCACCTGAGGGAGTACGGCATCGTTCACCGCGACATCAAACCAGGAAACATCATGAGGGTGATCGGAGAGGAAGGCCGGTCCGTTTACAAGCTGACCGACTTCGGCGCCGCCCGGGAACTGGAGGACGACGAGCAGTTTCAGTCTCTGTACGGCACTGAGGAATACCTGGTGAGGAGCACACACCTGGGGGGGGTCGGCGTGTTGGTGTGAATGCAGCCTAACCCGGCCTCTCTCTGCAGCACCCGGACATGTACGAACGCGCCGTCCTCAGGAAGGACCACCAGAAGAAGTACGGCGCCACGGTGGACCTGTGGAGCATCGGCGTTACGTTTTACCACGCCGCCACCGGGAGCCTCCCGTTCCGACCATTCGAAGGGCCACGCAGGAACAAGGAAGTGATGTATGAGCTGCTTTGGTCGGCGACCAATCGCAGCCCACGGCAGATCAGCTGACAGTTCTCCTCGTTGTTGCTCTCAGGTATAAGATCATCACAGAGAAGCCGTCAGGGACGATCTCAGGTCATCAGAAGTGTGAGAACGGGAAGATCGAGTGGAGCACCGAGATGCCGGTGTCCTGCAGTTTGGCCAAGTATGTTTACGGGTTTAATCCGGATCAGAACCGAGTGCAGACGGAAACAGATGGTTCTGTTTCTTTAAAATAATGTAGGTCCGATCTAAAGTTAGGGCAGAAAGACTTGGTTCTGGTCCGTCTGGGTCAGGAATAAACCCAGTGGACCAGCGGTTCTGGGCAGTGCTGACCAACAACACTCAGCTAGCTACTGTTCTGCCACCCTGTACTCACACCGGCCTTCCCCTCCTCCAGGGGCCTTCAGAGCCTCCTGACTCCGGTTCTGGCCAACATCCTGGAGGCGGATCAGGAGAAGTGTTGGGGCTTCGATCAGTTCTTCGCGGAGACCAACGACATCCTCCACCGCGCCGTGGTCTACGTCTTCAGCCTGCAGCAGGCCACGCTGCACCACGTCTACATCCACGAGTACAACACGTGAGTTCTGGGCCAGGTTCTGTTCAGAACCGCCACGCCAGCCCACGGTTATGACCGCTGCCACTCCTCCTGCCTCCACAGGGCGGCGCTGTTCCAGGAGCTGCTGTCCCGCAGGACCAGCATCCCGCTGCACAACCAGGAGCTGCTGTACGAGGGCCGGCGCCTGGTCCTGGACCCAAACCGCCAAGCCAAGACCTTCCCCAAGACCTCCAGAGACAACCCCATCATGCTGGTGAGCCGCGAGGTCGTCGCCACCGTGGGCCTGATCTTTGAAGACCGTAAGCTCCGTCCCCATCTGCATGTCCTCACCTTCAGCTTCACCATGAAGCTTCACCAGCAGGTTTATCTTCACAGCGAGTCCTCCCAAGGTCCAGCCCCGCTACGACCTGGACCTGGACGCCAGCTACGCTAAGGTACGACTAGCTGAGTGTTTGTTCTGGCTCAGCTGTGTGAACACGTGGCCCAGTCTGACCCCCGCTGCTGTCCTTCAGACCTTTGCAGGAGATGTGGGACATCTATGGAAAACCTCCGAGTCTCTGCTGGTCTATCAGGAGCTGGTGCGGAAAGGAGTCCGAGGATTGATGTGAGTGCTACGGTGGCCTGGGAGGACCACCAGCAGCATGTGGAAGGCGTAAACTAAAGTATTTTGATCCTCGCAGAGAGCTGATGAAGGAGGACTACAGCGAGATTCTGCACAAGAAGTCTGAGGTGTTCCACCTCTGCAACATCTGCACGCAGCTGCTGGAGAAGACGGAGCAGCTGTGAGTGCGGCCCGCTTTGATCCAGCAGTAATGAGAACCAGAGCCAGCGCTCCGGCCGTGTATGACGTAACGTTCTGCGTGTTCTGCTGCAGGCTGGCGATGCTGATGCAGGCCAACATGCTGACCTCGGAGTACGAAGAGATCTCCGACATGCACAAGAAGGTTCTCAGAGTGAGTGTTCTCCTTCCCTCACAGGGCTCTGATTGGTCAGACCTCGGTGGGGAAACGGGTCCACTCAGGTGGTTCTGTATGCACGGGCCGGGTCCGGGCCTTGAAGGAAAAACTCTGGTTTGGTTCTGATCCGCTCACACAGAAATAAGCAGCTCATTTAAAACCAATCAAAGCAGATCAAGATCAGGTAATCTGAGCTGTTATTGGTGGAGACTCACCTGTTCAGGTTCTCCATCAGGCTGACTTTTTGGATCAGGAGACATTAAAGCCTCAGAACCTCCAGAACCTTTCTAACTGGGCTTTCCAGCAGTTTATTCCCAGCCAGCTGATTGTTCCAGAACCTGCGATGCTGGTCAGGTGTGGCGGGTGGAGCCCGATCTCACCTGAGTCGACCTAGCCGAGCTTCATCACTGAACTGAGGGAGGCATCAGACATCAGATCAGAACCGTTTCTGCTGTGTTCTGGTTCTGATCTGGAAAATCTCTGCAGATCTCCGGCTCTCTGGAGCCCATTGAGAGAACGGCACAAGAACTCAAGAGTAAGTTCCTGGCTGGAGGCCTGCTGACGGACGCCTGGACGCAGCAGGTTGGGACGCACCCCGAGGACCGGAAGTAAGGCCGCCAGTTTAACGGGCTCATAGCTGGGTTCTGGTTCTGGTTCTGGTTCTGGGTTTGTGACAACACCGAGTTTCTCTCTGCAGCGTGGAGAAAATCAAAGTGCTGCTAGACGCCATCACAGCCATCTACCAGCAGTTCAAGAAGGACAAAGCGGAAAGACGTAAGACAGAGACACGCTTCCCCCCACAGGTGCATGATGGGACGTCCTGGAGACCCGACTGACCGGACCTTCCTCTGTGTTTTCAGGTCTGCCGTACAACGAGGAGCAGATCCACAAGTTTGATAAGTGAGTTCCCTCAGAGCCGTGAGAACCAGGGTTCTGGTTCTACGGAGTGAACGGACCTATGGAGTAAATTAGGATCAAAAATGTCAGAAATCTGTTAAACAAGAAAAATGTGTGCTGTGAAAACAAGGCTGGTTCTCAACATGAGTCTTAGAAATAAAAAGGCTTAAGTTTGTAGAAAAATATAAAAACATGGAGAAAACTTATAAAAAAAAATACAATAAGCGAATATGTTTCTCTCTATGGAATAAATAACAATTTGCTGAAAATCAGACGTTCCTTTTTAATTGTTGTTCAACAGAATCATTAAAAAATAAAATAATAAAACAGGCCATTTTTATTTAGTGTTATTTTAGTCAGATTCAAGGTATTTCAGGGACCATTGTGGGATTTTCTTTGATTAGCAGAGGGGTGCCAACAATTTTGTCCATGCTTGTAGAACCGGAACACGGTCCACCCAGGAACCGTAGGGTATAGACTCAGAACACAACCGGTTCTGGAAGCATAGAACACAGAGCTAATATTTATCTAAAGCACATGAAGACGCACGGTTAGCTGTAGACCAGGTTCAGGTATCTGGGGTCTTTTCACAGGTTTAGTTTTTCAGTTGTCCGATGGTTCTGAAGGTTCTGAAGGTTCCAGTTCTGGACTCTGTTCAAACTCATCCTGTGTTCTGCTGCTCTGACAGGCAGAAGTTGGTCATCCACGCCGGCAAAGCTCGCTCTCTCTTCACTGACGAGTGCGCCATGAAGTACCGCCTCTTCATCTCCAAGAGCGAGGAGTGGATGAGGTGCGGTTCTGACCCATCGTGGTCCAGGTTTCAGGTGGTTCTGACCCATCGTGGTCCAGGTTTCAGGTGGTTCTGCAGCTTTGCTCTTCAGCCGGTTTGTCTTTTGGTCCTGCAGGAAGGTTCACCACGTGAGGAAGCAGTTCCTGAGCCTGTCGGGTCAGCTGAACAGCATCGAGAAGGAGGTGACCATGCTGATGGACCGGGCCATCAAGGTGAACATTCTGCTGGTCCAAACCCATTAGGAACCAGACCCTTCTCTCTTTGGATCTTCTCTGGATCCCAGATGTTGTCGCGCTCTTCCTGGGGTTCCGTGGAACAAACTGAGGTTCTGTGTTTGTGTCGCAGCTGCAGGAACAGCTGCCTCAGAAGGTTCTGCCGCTGGTGCCGAATGTGATGAAGCCTCAGCCGTACCTCAGTCCCAACACGCTGGTGGAGATGACGCTGGGGTGAGACTGCCGGACCTTCCTCCCGGTCCTCGGGTGGTTCTGAGCCCGCCCCGGTAACCTCCCGCTGTTCCTCTTCCTCAGGATGAAGAAGCTGAAGGAGGAGATGGAGGGAGTCGTCAAGGAGCTGGCAGAGAACAACCACTTCCTAGAGAGGTCCGCTTCTACCTCTCTTACAGGTTCTGTTAGTTTCAGATGCATCAGAACTGGTTTAGAACCTGGAGCAGAACCTGCAGTGTTTAGGTTCTGATCTGGACTTCTGAACATGTCTCAGAGTCCGATCAGAATAACCTGAGTGAACGGCGTTCTTTCTGAACACCACACTGTTTCTTCGGGTTCTGGGAGGATTCAGAGTCGATTCTGATCCATCTTTGTGGACCCGTGTTAACCTGAGAACTGGTTCCTCTGCAGGTTTGGGACTCTGACTCTGGATGGAGGTCTGAGAGGCTGACCGGACCGCAGCACCGTGTACATATCCTCTGTAAATACTGTCTGACTCGGACGGGTCACTGGGCCCAGTGTGAGAACCTTCCATCAGAACCGTCGGACCCAGAAACCACTGTCATGTCACAGACTCCCCGCGTCTCCAGAACCACAGCAGGCCTGGACGGAATTACTACCGGAACCACTCTCTGCGCACTAAGTCAGATCCGCTCCTGAGATTTATTTGGTTTTATTTCAGCTCTCCAGACAGAACCCAAACTGTTTCACAGGTTCTACAGAGACAGAACCATGACCCGAAGTCTAGATCCATGCAAATCAATATTTTCCTCTCATAACGGTTCTGTTTAAATGGTTCTGTATCCACCTTATTTCCGGTATATCCAGCAGAACGAAGCAGGAGGAACGTTTTGGATCAGGAGAAAGTTCCCCGGGTGTTGGGGGAACATTTTGGATCATGTTGGTGAAAGTAGTTTAAATGTTTAGAAAAGCATTACAATAAATTCAGTTAAAGGTTCAATCAGAGCTTTTCTCTCCTGTTTCCTCTTCGACTTCCTGCCCGTTTCTCAATATGCGTTCTTGAGCGTTCTCGTGTGCTCGTGACACGTCATCAGCCTCAGCCCGAGCACTGTTCCGATTGCCGAGAACGCCAGAGCGAGAACGCGCCACATCCCCGGATGTTGTTCCTGCCCGCCCTCTTTATCGAGCATGCATCAGAGCAGACTTGTGCGTTCTTCAGACTGACCGCTTTCCCAGAATGCACTGCGGCAAGATAATTGTTAGGCTTTTTAGAAATTAAAAATGTTGTTTTAAAATTTTTTCCTGTGTTCTCGCCAAGACCGGACTTGACGAGAACGCGAGTCCGTACTCGCGTTCTCGTGAATTGAGAAACGGCCCCTGTTTCCTCGTCGACTTCCTGTTTCCTCGTCGACTTCCTGTTTCCTCGTCGACTTCCTGTTTCCTCATCAGTTTCCATCTCTCTTCCATGATAACATTCACAGTGCTGTTTGGACCTCTTGTAAATACATAAATAAAGACCTCTGAAGCAGAGGCAGCAGTGTCTGGTTCTGTTCTGTCAAAACTTGTCAAAACCCAGACCTGGTCTGGGCATTGCTGTGAGATTGTTCAGACCCAGTCTAACTCCAGGTTATCCACCTGGTGCTGAGCTTTTAGGTTTAGAACAGTAGTTGGGATGTGGTTCTGACCCAGTTCGTTTTACCAACCTACTGAAGCTCCACCCTGTTTAGCTTGGTTCTGACCACTTGTTTTGAGCTAATTGCAAGTCCAGTTAGTTCTCCTGAAAGTGTCCAGATCCAGAATCTGTAACCCTGGGTTCACTAACAGAGCCAATCAGCAGCTTCGTAGAAACACTCTTCCATGCTAAGGTTGTTTTAGCAGAGAACCAATCCTCTGTCACTGGTTCCCAGATGGAGAACCCATGGAAAGTTCTACCAATCAACGTGTGCCTGGCTGATTAAAGGGTCTGATTATCCGGTATCATTTAGCTTAGTGGTCCGATTGTTCCAACAGGGACATCCTGAATGGAGGAAAACCTGCATACAGAAACATTTCATTGGATAATTTTCCTTCTCAACAAATCAGAGAGAAAAAGGAACCCAGGAATCATGTTATTCTGTGAAAACGGGTTCATTCAGAACCTACTTTGATTATTCTGCAGTGACATACATGTTGGGCAGCATCTTTAACACCAGCTTGGGCCCCACAGTGAGTCTGACATAACATGTAAAGAACCTAAAACAGTTTTTATTTCATGCTTTCCATCGATGTATCTGTCCTAGTTTGGAGAATCCGAGTCGCAGAATAGAAACATCTGGAAGATTTCAACATTTGTTTGATCCTTTTTCCGATTTTGGCTTGAACCCGTACATTCAGGGCTGAAGAACGTATCAAGAACACGTTTGGAACCTTCCGTGTCCTCTGAGCTTCTTACGCATCCGCTGTTGGTTTCCCTTAGAAACCGGCCTGCAGGAAACATCTCCTCTGTGCTGCCGTTATCATGGCAACTGGCTGCAACAGCAGGCTTCATCAGAGTGGAGCCAATCAGAGCAAGCAGACACCAGCGTTTCCTTTTATAGAGGCGATCTGATAGTCATAGCAGGAGGATCAGAGGCTGTAAGGATCGACAATTAGACGTCAACATCAACAACTAGAAGTCACCATCAACACTTGGAGGTAAACATCGACTAGACGTAAACATTGACAATTAGACGTAAACATCGACAATTAGACATCAACATCAGCAATTAGACGTCAACATCAACACTTGGAGGTAAACATCGACAATTAGACGTAAACATCAACAATTAGACGTAAACATAGACAATTAGACGTAAACATCAGCAATTAGACGTGAACATCAACAATTAGACGTAAACATCAACAATTAGATGTCAACATCAACACTTGGAGGTAAACATTGACACTTGGAAGTAAACATTGACAATTAGATGTAAACATCGACAATTAGACGTAAACATCAACAATTAGATGTCAACATCAACACTTGGAGGTTAACATCAACAATTAGACTTAAACATCGACAATTAGATGTAAACATCAACAACTAGACGTAAACATCGGTAATTAGACGTAAACATCAACAATTAGACTTAAACATCGACAATTAGACGTAAACATAAGTAATTAGACGTAAACATCAGTAATTAGACGTAAACATCAGTAATTAGACGTAAACATCGACAATTAGACTTAAACATCGACAATTAGACGTAAACATCAACAATTAGACTTAAACATCGACAATTAGATGTAAACATCAACAATTAGACGTAAACATCAACAATTAGATGTAAAAATCAAAAATTAGACTTAAACATCAACAATTAGACGTAAACATCAACAATTAGACGTAAACGTCAACAATTAGATGTCAACATCGACCATTAGTAATAGTAATAGTAATATCATCTTTATTGTCATTGAAACATACATTGAAAACATACATTAGACGTAAACATCAACAATTAGACGTAAACATAAACAATTAGACGTAAACATCAGCAATTAGATGTAAACATCAACAATTAGACGTAAACATCAACACTTGGAGGTAAACATTGACAATTAGACGTAAACATCAACAATTAGACGTAAACATAAACAATTAGACGTAAACATCAGCAATTAGATGTAAACATCAACAATTAGACGTAAACATCAGCAATTAGATGTAAACATCAACAATTAGACTTAAACATCGACAATTAGATGTAAACATCAACAATTAGACGTAAACATCAACAATTAGACGTAAACATCAACAATTAGACGTAAACATCAACAATTAGACGTAAACATCAACACTTGGAGGTAAACATTGACAATTAGACGTAAACATCGACAATTAGACATCAACATCGACAATTAGACGTAAACATCAACAATTAGACGTAAACATCAACAATTAGACGTCAACATCAACAATTAGACGTCAACATCGACAATTAGACGTCAACATCGACAATTAGACGTAAACATCAACAATTAGACGTCAACATCAACACTTGGAGGTAAACATTGACAATTAGACGTAAACATCGACAATTAGACATCAACATCGACAATTAGACGTAAACATCAGCAATTAGATGTAAACATCAACAATTAGACGTAAACATCAGCAATTAGACGTAAACGTCAACAATTAGATGTCAACATCGACTATTAGTAATAGTAATAGTAATATCATCTTTATTGTCATTGAAACATACATTGAAAACATACATTAGACGTAAACATCAACAATTAGACGTAAACATAAACAATTAGACGTAAACATCAGCAATTAGATGTAAACATCAACAATTAGACGTAAACATCGACAATTAGACTTAAACATCGACAATTAGACTTAAACATCGACAATTAGACGTCAACATCAACACTTGGAGGTAAACATTGACAATTAGACGTAAACATCAACAATTAGACGTAAACATCAGCAATTAGATGTAAACATCAACAATTAGATGTAAACATCAGCAATTAGATGTAAACATCAACAATTAGACTTAAACATCGACAATTAGATGTAAACATCAACAATTAGACGTAAACATCAACAATTAGACGTAAACATCAACAATTAGACGTCAACATCAACACTTGGAGGTAAACATTGACAATTAGACGTAAACATCGACAATTAGACATCAACATCGACAATTAGACGTAAACATCAACAATTAGACGTCAACATCAACAATTAGACGTCAACATCGACAATTAGACGTAAACATCAACAATTAGACGTAAACATCAACAATTAGACATAAACATCAACAATTAGATGTAAACATAAACAATTAGACGTAAACATCAGCACCCTGCTATTCCAGCCTCACCACTCGTACAACTCAGGCCGACCGCAGACCGCCACCATCAACTTGTCTTCCACGTTGAATGAAAACAGCTTTGTCTCCCCTGCAGTACTTCACCTCACAGCCACATCCACTTCCTGATTGGTTGTCACAACACGACAAGACTCAAAAGTTTAGGTTTTTCAACTCCAGCGACTGTCGCTTCGCAGCCATCGCAATTGCTGTCGCCCGGTGTGAACGCACCTTAATCGCCAAATACGCGCCTGCTGTGTTGCTACAAATGTGTCGCATTTCTCCTGTGTTGCACCTGTGGGATTTCATGTAAACGTGGTTGGTGTGAACCTTAAACCTAAAAAATAGACTTAAACAGCAACAATAAAATAAGCAACAACAAACAGCATCTGTACGACTGACTAAATGTTACATAAATCATAGAAAGATGCTACAAGCAGTAGCAGGTATGAGGTTTAACTCAACGCTGCTGCGAGTAGCAGCCATCATGAATGCTGAAGCACCATCATGTTGGGCCGCCTCTCCGAGTCTTAATACCAACTTTAGACCCGTTCCAGTTAGATGTTCATTTCAATAGAATAGAAATAAATTAGGACTGGGCGTCATCCTGATAGAAGACCTCAACATGCTAAAAGACGCCTCCAAGAACCCAAATCTGTTTACAGGACCTACAGCAGGTCCTTGATGATGGGGAAGTTCATGTCTGTCCCATCAGAAATGGTCTGAACAAGTTTAACTTTACCAACTCCGGGCCAAGGAGCAAACCTCTGCTCTCTACGAGAAACACGAAGGTCAGGCTGAAGTTTGCCCGGCAGACAACGACCAGAACCTCTGGAGTCATGGAGTTTAAAATGGGAGAGACGAGTCTAAGATGGAGTTGTTTGGCCACCAGAGCCGTTGTTGGACGTTAACGACCAGAACAGGAACCATAAACATGTTTAAAGGCGTCACTAATCGCTTTCTTTCCCAGCGACGGGAACCCAGGATCACACACAGCGCTGATGTATGAGCGCTTCAAAAAGGACCGAATGTTTTATGGGCCATCCATAATTCTTTGACTTTACCTGAGAACAGGGGTCCGTTCTTCGTACGTTGCTTAAAACATCCAAGATCAAATGACACATCCAAGATGATTTCATCCGGCTAATCATGATCCGGCTAATTGGGTTCTTCGAACACACCTGTTGTTTATGATTAGTATGGCAGGATTGAGTTATCTGAGACAACTGCGCGTGCATGCGTTTGTTTAAAAGGGGAGATAGTAGAAACATTGATCAGCAACGCTGCTATTGGCTGTTCAGCATGGCCAAAGAACGCCCACAGTTCTTCTCCCAAGCAGAACAAGAGCTTGGGAGGTTATGACGAATTTGAGTCATTAATCAAAACACCTCAAAGTCTGTTAAAGCCAGGAGAGAGGGCTGGCAAAAAGCAGCAGACACATTAATGCGTAAATACTGTCCATGGTAGATGTTTCTATCACTTTCTACAGTATGAATTTTTGCATTTTAATAATCTCATATTTACTTTGTTCTTTTATGTCAGAGCCTCCACGGGACCCACTAGAACATGGGGACAAGTAAAAGTGAAATACAAGAATATTCTACAAAATGGTAGCCTTTAATTATTATACTTTATTTTAAAAAAGCACTTATGTCAAGAGATCCAAATTTCAGTGTCATTCCTTAGACACGGGAAGTAAAGGACGCATGCCAACTGGGAATTTTAACAAAAAAAAATCTTTATCCATAAAAAATGAACATTTTCCTTTTCCAAGTCATCCACAGTTTACACGGTAAAACTGTATTGCTCCGTGGCTAGATAATCCATCCATAGTTTTTTTTAATACAATATACGGCTGGACAGGAAGCAAGCCTTTCAAAGTAAACTAAACTTCACAATAAAATGGCCCGAACAAATCTTCTTACTGAATAGGATAAAAATAAAAAGCAAACCATCATACAAATAACTTAAATATTTTAGATTTATGGCTCCAACACCACTTTTTCCTCTTTAAAAGCCACTGTTAAATGATGTGTTTGTTTATAACAGCCACCAAGAAAATCTCTCTACTGTCGCGCTGCGCTCAAAAGATCCTGTTTATTGCGCAATACACGATTAATTCGAAAAACTCTGAAATTATTCTTGCACCTTCCGCAACAGGTTGCAGTCGTAAAAATGGACATGGCTACGACAGACTTCTCTATCTCCTCCGTTTATACAGCCGTGATCTAATCTTGTTTACATGAAATAAGCCTGTTCTCGAGCAGGCTTAAGCTGGCGCACATGTTGCTATGACAACAAGTGCAGGATGTCTTTTGAAGAACCAAACGATCCAAGATCATGCCAAATCGTCAACAATGAAATCCTGCTAACTGAGTTAGCGACGTACGAAGAACGGACCCCAGGTGAGAATCAGACATGAAAACAGCCTGTGGTGTCATCACTGCCGAGGGACCCATGATGTTAGCAGCTCCCCCCCCCCCCCCCCCCCGCCCCCCCGGTTATTTTACATTTTCTGAAAACGAGCGAGAACAAGTTGAAGCTGTAACCCTGGCTGGGTTCTGGCCGGGTTCTGATACCATTCAGGTTGTGGGGCCAGGGTGGGACCAGTGTTTTTTCATGGGGGCACAGAATGAAAGAACGAACCAATAAGGCACCGTTTCATCGTTTAATGATATGAAGTGAGCCACGTGTGGTTCTGGAACTGCGGTTAGCAGATGAAAACTCATCCCAGCTCAATGCGGCTGAAGCTAAACATGAAACTTTTAAATCCTTGTGAGAGTGAAACTGTAGAGGTAAAAAATAAAATCTGAATGGTTTCTGCACTAGTGCATATAAGAAGTGTATTTAATGTTATGTCTTTAGTACTGTTATGGTCCCTGTCTGGAACGGCCCCTGAACATGGCGCTGGTGTAACCTGGGGCCCGTTTGGACCCATCTGGAAATGTGGGCTGGAACGGTTCTGGTGCCGTTAATTCAACGTCTGCTTGGACAGAACCGTTTGGACCCACTGATGTGATTTTATGATGAGTCTAATAAACTAGAATAGTGGAAACCAGCCGTGTTCTCTGCAGCGTGTTCCTCTTTTCCTGACTGGGGCCCTGCTGGCGGCCCGGGGCCCCGGAAGGCGCTCAGCCCGCCCTGCTCCTCCTCTTCATCATCACCTTCATCCTGAAGACCGACAGCCATGATGTCTGCCGCCTCCTCTTCCTCCTCCTGCTGAAAAGCCTCCGGGATGAAGCCCTTCTTCCTCCCGCTGATCCGGGTTCTGTGACGGACACGGAACCCCGCCGAACCGGGCCGGATCGCGGGCTCGGTTCCGTCCAGCAGCTGCAGCGGATCGGTGCGCATCGCTGGCGCTGCGCCACGGCTTGTTTACCATCAGGATGGAGGTCCAGATTTCCAGGAGCAACAGCGACGTCAGGAAGTTCTAGCGATGCCGAACATGTAAGACTCGGTTCGGTTTTAACGGTTCGGTTTAGAAACGGGTTCGGACGGCCCAGTATTTTTCCATGCGTGGTCCAGGTTGGGTTTAAAGGCAGTGATGAAGATGGAGGCAGGAAGGGCTGATAAATGACCAGAACCGGCCTGCTGGACCAGAACCAGGTGTTCTGAAGCTCTTTTATTGATGGGCCCCATCCAGCAGGGCAGCAGCCATGAAAATATTCATTTTCTGCTTCTGGACGAACCGGATCTGATGAAATCAGAACCAAGAACCGAATTTCTGGCCGTTTCTGGGGATTAAAGCTAATTTTAAAACAGATGAATATAATTATTTCTGTTCTTTTATTGGTTATCAGGGAGTGGTGGTGCTTGTTACCTGGGAGGGATGCCAGGTCCCTGGTTCGGATCCCGCTGACTGCGACGCTGGGTCCCTGAGCTAGAGCCGGGGCCCCATAATGGTCCCCACTGCTCCCTGAGGGACGGGTTAAATTCAGAGGACACCTTTCCTTTGTAGTTATTAGATTTAAAATGTCTTAATTGGGACCAAAATGGAACCAAATCTGATTTCCTGTTTGTGCAAAAACCGGCGAATTAAACTGCTTCATATTTTTATTGATCTGAATTCTCCCTTCATTTGGAAAATGAAATATTTTCAGACGCTTTTATGAGGAAAAAGAATAATGTAGAACGGTTCTAAAGGCTTCAGACAGAAGCACTAGTTCTTGTGACCAGGTTCTAACCGAGTCCTGTCCTGCTGCTCTGGCTCTGTGGTTATTTGATTGGTTTAATGTATTTTAATGCACTTTTATCTGCAAGATAAACAGATAAAAGCATGTTTTTATATTTTTCCACTAGGATCTGAGACGGTCCTCGCTGCAGTAGCCGGTTTATTTCAGTGGTTCTTCATCAGCAGATCTTAGTCACACCTCTGCAGGTTTGTTTGGGAGCTTTAAGCTCAAAGCAAAGTGTTTTCTATCACGGAGATGATCCGGATCTCTTGTTCTGTCTTCTGCCTCACTCGTGCCGGCAGGTTGGGAGAGGTTGCTAACGAGTAAACCCAGCAGAGTCAGCAGGGCAGCGTCTGTAAACACACAGCGTTCTCTCATGGGTTCCTTAATGGGTTCACTCGGAGGAGACTGGGTTCCCTTCAGACCTGGAACTGGTCCCAGGGAGGGACTAGAAATCAGGAACTCTGGGGATGAACTGTTCATGAGGATGAGTTGGTTTCAGGTTGGTACTGATGTGTCACTGTTTAACCAATGAACCCATCTACTGACCCAATCTCACATTAAATTCAGCTGCTGGTGTAAAAACCCACCAACCAAACCAAGCGTTGAACCTTCTTCAATCCAAACTGCTGCTCCAGCCTTTTCATTGGATCATTTTTCCTTCGTCTGAATCTCTCCAACTAAACGCTCATCAGTTTTCTACCAAAACTAAACTAACTCCCTAACCAATTTACTAACCAATACCAGACTTCTTACCACTCAGATAATCCACACAACCACCTATAGACACATTGGCCTGCTAACCATGTGATTTATTCCGCTCTCTACTCACAACAAACCCAACAAACCCAACAAACCGGTCCATCGCCGGCTGATTGGCCTCCATGTTGACCACTTAGCTCCAGTAAACCACTAAAGCCACCAGGGTCGACCAGCTAGAGACCAGTGTTTGATGTTAACCAGGCTGAGGAATTAGAAACGCCGGGGGTCAGTCACCAAGGTTAACAGTACGTAGTTATCAGCGTCCCTTTTCATTCAGACGTCCTCAAAACCGCAGAATACCAGCCATGAAAAACCTGAAGGGCTTTTCCACTGAATTTGTACATCTTATTTTAGCTAGAAATCAGCTACAAGTGACTGAATTACCTGTTAATTCTGTTAGCTTCTTTACTTATCGTCCAACCAGGACTTGAACCAACATTGGTTCTTGCTAACCCATCATGTTTCACCAGCTGGGTTCTCGTCTAGCTTCCATGAAAGCTGCCTCAGTAGGTCGGGTACCTTTGACGGTCCAGCAGCAGTTTTTCACAGATCGTCCAGAACATTGTCGGCTCCGTCTGTCGTACTGACTCTCTGTTTCTGTGTCTCCACAGCTCATCTCTGACGCTGCGCTAGAGAAATGGTGTATGCTCAGTCAGCAAACACCGTTCGTGTAAATCCCTCCCTGTACTCGCCATTCTTCATGTATCAGATGTCCGTTAACTACTCCAAGAGAGAAAACTCAACTGTCCTGGCCACCTTACCCACCAATCCACTCCACAGCCTCGAGGGCTCCAGCTTCAGCCAGCCCAACGCCACCTCTGCCTCCAGTGAGCTCACATCAGGAGAGGTTGCTGTCCTCAGCCTGGTCTTCGGGGTCCTCTGGCTGGTCTCTGTCCTGGGAAATGCTCTGGTCTGTCTGGTCATCCACAGGAGCCGACGGACTCAGTCCACAACCAACTACTTTGTGGTGTCCATGGCCTGTGCCGACCTGCTCATGAGCCTCGGCTGGGCTCCGTTTGTCCTTCTGCAGGTGGTCGCCGGACAGTGGCCTCTGAGTGCTGCTGCCTGCAAGGTGGTGCGTTACCTGCAGCACCTGTGCCCCGGCGTTCAGGTGTATGTCCTGCTGTCCATCTCCGTAGACCGATTCTACACCATTGTCTATCCCCTGAGCTTCAAAGTGTCCAGGGAAAAGGCCAAGAAGATGATTCTGGCTTCGTGGCTGTTTGATGCAGCCTTTATCGCCCCCTGTTTCTTCTTTTATGGACCTGCAGAGAGTCATTGTGAGTTCTTTCTCCCAGATAGTTGGGGCAGCATAACCTACGCTGCGGTTCACCTTCTGGTTGGTTTTCTGCTCCCAGTTGGACTCATAGTTTCCTTCTACCAGCGGGTGGTCCGCTACATTTGGAGGATCGGTGCCGACGGCCTCACGGTGCGTCGGACGATGAACATCGTCCCGCGGACTAAAGTGAAGACCATCAAGATGTTCCTTATGCTGAACTCAGTTTTCTTCCTCACCTGGACACCCTTCTACGTCGCCCAGTTGTGGCACCCTAAGGAGGCCGACGTACCCGGCAGGCAGGAGCTGCTGTTCTTGACCACCATCGCCTGGATCTGCTTCAGCTCCACAGCCTCCAAACCCACCCTCTACTCCGTCTACAATGCGAACTTCCGGCGCGGCATGCGGGAAACCTTCTGCATGTCGTCCATGAAGTGCTACCGGAGCAACGCTTACACCATCACCGCCAGCTCCCGCATGGCCAAGAAGAACTACGTCGGGGTGGTGGAAATCCCCGTCCATGCAAAGACCATCACCAAGGACTCTGTGTACGACGCGTTTGACCGAGAGACTAAAGAGAAGAAGGTAGCCTGGCCCACCAACACCAACCCCCCCAACACCTTTGTGTGAGCCCCTCTGGCCGGCGTTGGGTGCTGCGGCGACACAGACTCCCAGGATGTGTTTGTCTTGTATAAAGGGCTTTTTCCTGGCAGCCATCTTTTTCTACGCTCCGCCTCAGAAACAGGTTTTCATGTCGCTTCGTCAACGCAGCCAGTGGACACCAACTGTTGCTTCTGTAATGTGCGCTAGAAGCTAACGCTAGTAAAGACTGATGTATTACTGCTGACATGTGCTGTGTTGCTTTAATGGATCCTAACAGAACCATGAGCTGGTTCTGATTACCTCAATAACTGGACCAAAGCTGAAAGGTTTTGCCAGCTAGAGTGAAGTTATTAAATGTGTGTACTGTGGTCCGTAGGTGGCGCCGTAGGCTAACTTTAGCTGTTACAAGAAACAGAACCGGAGGAGCTGGGAGGGTCTCCAGGAAATATTTCAGAACCTGGTTCTGGTAAACATTGTGAAAATGTGCAGTAACACTTGATGACTAAATAAAACAGAAAGCTAACAGAGAATCAGAACGAATAATCGGTTTTATTTGCTTTGACAAACTAAAGTTTTGTAAAAGCTACAAATATTCTTCAGATTTCACAAAGTGCTTCTGCTACGAGGAAGAAAGGACGACATTCAGGAGGGGTTACATCAACAGAACCTGGTTCAGGAACCTCAAAGGAAACGGAACACACCAAAAACAAATCCACAGGGTCCAGAACCGTCTGATCCAACACTGGATTAATCCAGGGCAGGCTGGTACTGAGCCAGCTGATTCAGGACCAGCTAAGAAAAAACCAGCTGGTCTAGAATCATCTGGAGAATAAATCTTAATTTGATTGGGATCTGATTCAGGATCGGTTGATCCAGATCCAGCGGATATGAGATTAAATGGTTCAGGACTCACTGAACTAAAGCAGACAAAGATTATTTGGGTCTAAAATAATGTCCATTCACCCCAATCTGATCCAGAACCAGTTTATTTAGTAAGACCGGATCCAGAACCAGCTGGTCTAGAACAGGCTGATCTTTAGCTATCTCAAACATTTCCTTTGATCCTGATCCAACTAATCTCTGACCCGCTAAATCCAGACTGGCTGATCCAGAACCACTGATCCAAGTCTTTAGCTGGTCTAGAGTGCAGTGATCCATAACCAGCTAACCCAGAACTGGAAATTCTAATAATACAGAACCCGCTGTTTCTGAACCACGATCCAGAACCAGCTGAAGAAAAGAAACTAGTTTTGATTTAATTTGGGTGCAGCAGATTCAGAACAGGCTGGTCCAGAATCTGGTAAAACATCTCTATTTGATCCAGAGACCCAGAACCAACAGAAACCTCGGATCTATGACGCTAAAACAGAAACTGACATTTAGCAAGACGATGAAAACCAAACGTCCTCGTCTGAGCAGCTGGAAGCCGTCACAGCGTCATGAGACGCCAGGTAACCTGCTCCGAGTGTCACCTGTGCAGGTGAGAGCGCAGGAAGCAGACAGAAGATCAGATTGGCTGTCATCAGCGATATTTTAGACAAAACAGACCAACGTGAGCTGAGATCAGTGGAAACAGAACCCATCAACGTTCTCATCGTTTCCCGGCTGAAGGAACAAATGTTTCATTTGGGGGTACCGGGGGTATGTGGGGGTAACCGGGTCACAGAGGTGCTGACGTTCACAGATAGTTTTCGGCTGAAATGAAGGTGGAGGACGAGCGGCGCCGTGGGTCTAACTCTGAGCGGTGCTGCCGCCGGTGCTGCTGTTCTTCCCGTTCTTGGACGCCTTGGTGCCGCCGCTGCTCTGAGGAATCTTCTGTTCGTCTCCGGTCAGCAGAGCCTTGATCTCCGACGGGATCTTTCCCTGATCCATGGCCGAGCACCACTGCTTGTACTGCAGGAGAGAAGCAGAACCAGGTGAGACGGCGCCGCCGTAGAACCCCGGCAAAGCGAACAGAACATAAATCTGCTTCTGTTGAATCCGTCAGACGTGGACAGAAATGGATCGGCTCAAACTGCCGCTTGCTGGCCCACAGGGCCTTAAGACAGGTTCTGTTTTAAGCAGCAGAACCATGGCTGTGATCTTTGTGAAGGTTCAGAACCGGGTCTTCAGGTTTGGAGTTTCTACTGAATGCCTCAAGCTCCACTTCAGAACCACGCTGAACCAGAACCAGTCAGGAATAATGAAATGGTTCTGGATATCAGCCCGGTTTCAGAGAGCAGAACCTGAACAGGTGCAGGTTTCACTGGTTCCTAATGGAGAACTCAGACCCAAAACCACAGCTCACCATCTCCAGCTCCTCACGCAGCGCGCAGATGGCTCTCTCCTTACTGGACACCAGTTCCTCCAGGTACTGGTACCGCAGCTTCTTCCGGGCCCGGCACTCTCTGGCGCTCTGCCGGCTCCGCTCCAGCTTGGCCTTCAGGTCGATCTTGGCCGGCTTGCGGCCTCGTTTTCCAGGCTTCTTCACTTTTCCAGCCACCATCTGAGGGAAGAGCGGTGAAAGGGTCAGTAGAGCCGCCAGAGGCCCGGTTCAGGGGGAGAACCGTCTCCCTGAGTTCTGGAACGGAGGGAACTCTTCCTGCTGGAAGCCAGTCTGCAGAAGAGGGAAGCAGCCAGCTTTAATAGATTCACAATCTGGGCTTAGTAGGTAACTCTAGCTTTATTTGGATCCTACAGATGTTCTGTTCTGGACCGGTCCAAACCAGCCAACACAGTTTACAGCCTAAAGGAACTCCCTCTGTTCCAGAACCGCGGATCCAACTTCAGATGTTGAGTTTGATGAAAACAGACTCTGGTGTCACTGGTTCGGAGCCTGTCTCAGAACCTGCTCGGCATGAGTTCGGGCCCCATTCTGGACCTCCAGAGGAACCAAGCAGATAGAACCTCAGGATAAAGCTGCAGAACCAATCTGAACACCTACTAATGGACCTCCAGCTGTCAGCAGAACCTTCCAGAGGCAACAGCAGCGGGGCGTGAGATAAGTATGTAGAACCTCTACAGAACCGGGCCGGAGACAGAACCCTGCCGATCAGAACCGCGCCTGGTACTCTCGCCTAGCCTTCCATTCTAATCGGGTTCGTTTGTCTAACCCAGCTCGTTTAGACGAACCCGGTTCGGCAGAGTAACTGCTTACCTTGTTATCTTCCATTTCGTTCCAAAACAAAACAAAGACCGGGAATCAGCGTCGGAACCGAGTCCAAACAGATGGCCCGGCTGACCCAGCTCAAGGACGACTGTTCTGTTGGGATCCAGCTGATCCAACTCAGGCAGGACCGTGGTTCTGTTTGATCCAGATAAGGGAAAATTCTGTTTTGTTTACATCTTCACTTCCTGTCCTCGCTCTTCTTCGTCTGTTCTGGCATCTCCGGCTCGTTCAACGCTTGCAGTAGCACACCGCCCCCTGCTGGAGTAGGGAGGCACAGCACCAACATTCTCCTGAACTGGACCGCCGGGAACACTTTGGAGAACTCTTGTTACCAGGGTTGGTCCAGATTCTGGTTCTGGTCATGGATTTAGGTCCAAGAGAGAAACCCAGACACGTATCTCCACCTCTCTTCTGGTCCTCCTGAAGCTTCCAGCGGCCAGCGCATCCCCAGACCAGGTAGTCCACCCTGGCAACTCTGGCATTGTTCTGCTTCAAAGGAACCAAGCCTGGAAACCTCCTAATGGAGACGTCCTGGTTAGACGAACCTCCTCAGCTGACTCCTTTAATGTGGAGGAGCAGCAGCTCCACTCCAAACACATTTCCTAAGGCAGAGCAGCTCCCTGCAGAAGAAGGTCAACCCAGCTGCTCGCAGCTAAGATCTGATTCTTTCAGTCCTGGTCCATATCTAAAGGACGACAGGTGAAGGTTGGAACCTGAAGCAGTAGATCCAGGGCTTCCTTCACCTTTCAGCTCCTCCTTTACAGCCAAAAACCAGAGGAACGTCTTCGTTCCTGCAGGTGAAGCTCAGGAAGTTCATTATTGTCAGAACCACGTGGCGGTTCTGATCCTGATGAATGCGTCGGATCATAGCAGCTCAGAGCATCTCCGAAGTCCTCCTTCCTCTGCTCTGCTTCAGTTTTCACAGGGACTTATCCATGCATGCTAATTGCTCCAGAATGAGAAACTTTTGATACCTTCGGCCTTCCTTTGTCCGCTCTCTGCACCGCTCTTTGTCCCTCTGAAGCAGCATGCGGCTGATTTCCTGTTACACAACCAGAGAGGACAAAGCTCTCCAGACCTCAGGATTCATGAAGTATCACTGGTGTCCCTGTCAGACACCAACATGCACCAAAGACAGAGTCAGCGCATCTCCGTCAGTGTCGGTGCCAGCTGCCAGAATCCCAGGTGTTGCCCCGGTACCGTGGACCACCTGCTGGTTCCCCCGTAGCTCAGGTGTTTCCCCGAAGTGTGTTTGAATCCCTTAGACACAGAGTCCACTCTGAGACGCTATTTCTGCTGTTTGTTTGCGGCCATCTTACTTTAAATCTTTTTCTTTAGAACAACCGTAAACAAACGGCAAGCGTTCCTCATGCAGTACGTTACGCCACACAGCTGGGCCCCTCAATGCAGCAAATTAAATAAAATAACATTATAATGTGGCATAATCATGTTTTTTCAAAAATTCAATACATAAATAAACCTTAAATAAATCTGTTTAAAACCTACATGTATTTGGTCCACTTTTCATTTTTTTGGGTTGTTATTTTGGGATTGGCTAAGGTGATTACAGATCTATTCAATCCATTTAAATGTAACTAAGTATTTATGGTTTTACACTGGTATGGCTGCCTCCTAAATGATTAGAAGTATTTCGTTTTACGTACTATTATTCCTTTTATTTTATTATGTATTCTTATTCTATTTCTGTTACTTGTTACTATATTCCTTTTTATGTTATAGACTGTGTCTGCGATAAAATGTATAAAATTTCAATATTAGAACATATTTATTTGTAATCAATGTTCCAATGTTCCCTCAAACATTTGATTCTTATTTAATTTTAATTTGATTCAAATTAATTTGTTTATAATTAGATTGCTATTTATTTATTGTCATGCTAGCTTATTGTTCTCTATCCCAATTTAATTTTATGTTAGTTTTGAAGGGGTTATGTGTCGTGTTCTCATTAGATACTTATTTATTAGAGTTTCATCTTTTTTTTTAAATAAATGGTTGTTAAGATATTTCTTTACTTTCTTTTATTTAATTCATGGCCTTCCCAGCCTACCGAAGCCTGTGTGTGTGTGTGTGTGTGTGTGTGTGTGTGTGTCTCGCTCTGTGTGTTCTTAAAGGGACAGGCCGCTGTGGCGCCTCCGCTGTGCAGCGTCTGGTGCGCTGGCCCTTTAAGAGCCCTCCGGGTCCAGCGGATCCGCTCCGGATGACGACTTGCTGTTATTTTTACCGCGGTGACCTCATCGCTTATGGCAGCGGCAGGACTTCGGTTCTCAGCGCCGCTCTCTGCCGCCTCTCCGGTTCCCTTTCTCGGTATTCAATTTCCGTTACATTGCCGCGGACTAACCCCCGGAACACAAGGCGGGACGGGGAGGCTGTTAGCCGGACTGTGACGGAGAATTTTCCGACGGTGAGTTCGCCGACATTTCCCGCGGAGGTCCGAAGCCGCGGCGGCGGATCGAGTTCGGTTACCGGGGCCTAAAGTTCGAGTCCGGGTTCCTGGGCGGGTTTGCGGCGGCCAGTCGGTGTTTAACGGCCGGGCCGTCCGGGTAAATGTCAGAGAGCATCAGGGTGATGGTTCAGAGCCCGGAAGTCCTGGAAAGGTCGGCCAGGTCGGTCCAAAAGTGCCCCGAATCCATCTGGCCCACCTTAAAGTTTATCTGTTCCCACCAGGTCCAACTTAGACTGCTTATACTATCACCAAGGCCTGCCAGAGCTCATCGGAACCGCTTAAAAGGGTCATTCGGAGCCCAGTCTGGCGGAACCGGGTTAAACCCAGAGGACGGAGGTCCGGTTGGGTCATAGCCCAGATGTTCTCTAGTTTAACTTATCAGCAAAGTTCCCAGAACCATTTGGGTTCTGGGGTCATACAGTTCAGGGGAGTAAACGGTTCCTGGTTCGGTTTGCTGGATCTTTGTTCGGGGACTTAAAGGGAGGTTTCAGGTGATGCAGGTGAGCGGGAAGGAGCATTAATTCAGGTTAAGAGCGAAAGTTTCACCTTCTTAAAGAGACAGTGCAGCTGTTCTCCTGAGTAACAGCAGAGGAACCTCAGCGAGTTGGACCTGGAGGAACCTCCGAGTAGAGCTGCTGCTCCTCCACACCGAGAGGAGTCAGCCGGCGTGGTTCTGTTTGGCCCAAAGGACTTTTCTATTCGTAAAAGGTTATAATATAGTGATTATGATAATAAGCAGTGCCAGTTGGACCTTGGTGTCGGTTTGAGCGTCCGCCATCTTGGTTAGCAGGAACCACTGCTGTGGTTCTGGTCGAACCAGAACCACAGCAGAACCCCAGAGGCTCTGTCACAGTAACCCGAGCCGGGGTTCTGGTTCCGGTTTAGAGCCTAGAGAGTTTTTTTAAAATGGTTTTCAGGTCGGTACCGGCTCGGTCTGTCTGACATTCATACCAGAACCGGACCCAAACAGGTCGGATCGGATAGTGAGAATCCAACTGGGACAGGTGGTCAGAGCTGGTTCTAGAACCAAGCATCACACTTCCAACCCCAACAGAACAAAGCCTGGTTCTGGTGCAGCTTAAAGGTCCGTTTATCTTTTCCAGAGCCAGTCAGGTCGTCAGAACTGGACTGGAAGCTTCTGGTTGTTGGCCGGAGCCTCAGGTGTGTTACCTGTTCAGAACCGCCTGGTCGGGCCGCTCCAACTCCAGCAACTGTGAAGGGAAACACCTTCCCAGAACAGGGTTCTGTTGATCAGAACCACGAAAAGCCCGGCACACGTACGGCGCCGCTGCAGTTCAGGTGAGTCAGGTGATGTCAGCTGGTGAAGGCCTCTGATTGGCTGCCGTCACACGACAACGTTTTTATCTGATTAAAAATCCAGAATTCAAAGACCGATGTCGGATCCGATTTGGGTCGGAACCAGTTTGAGGTTCAGGTGTTCTCCCTGAAGCACCACCTGGGACACGGTCCATTCAGAGGTTCTGTTTGGATGGATGTGTTAGCCGGCCTCATCTGACGGAGCGTGGAGAACCTTCTGGATAATCCCAGTTAACTCCATCGTAACACTTCAGGAACGTCCCAGGTTCTCCTTGTTTTCAGAGAGACGGGTTCTGCAGACGTTCTCTGAATGTTTCTGTCCAAGCAGACGTTCTGCAGAACATCTCTGCTCAGGGATCTCCGGGTTCTCCAGTCTTCCCCTTACAGAGCACGGTTCCTCCTGGTTCTACTCTGATCCAGAATGTTCCAGTCCAGCTTCTGTGATTAGAGCTGCTGAACTAGATCCACCTGAGGCGAGATGTAGCTCCGCCCCCTGATTATCCTCAGGTGTTCCAGCTCTCCCCTGACGGAGGTTTGATTGGTTCTGACTGGACTGGTTGTAAGTCTGAGCAGCAGAAGGTTGGGAAGCGGTCGGGTCTGAAGCTGATTTGATCCAGCAGAATGGATGTGAACTCTGACCCGGCCGCAGGCCTCCACCTGGACCAGTCCTCAGGTGAAACGTTCAGGTGTTCCACCGAGGCTTCATGCGGCGGCGACAGGAACCTGTGGGGGATTTTCCTGGTTCTAACTGCAGGTTTCCCACCAGGAGGGGATTTCCTGGGTCAGCCTGCAGGACGAAGGCGCCTTCTGATCCGGTCCAGCAGGAGGAAACGTTCTGCTGGACGGGTCCGCTCTGAAACAATCTGATCAGCAGAGGAACCTTTAGGAAGGTTCTGGATCTTTAAGCTCCAGAAAAGTCAAAAAAGATTTCAATGTTTTCAGAGCCGATGGTGAGTTGAACTAGGAACCTTCATGCGCTTCTTCCTTCATTGGAGCAGAGCTTGGTTCTGATCCAATGAGGACTCAATAGCTACGTTTACATAAACAAAAGTAATCTGAATTTATTTATTTCAGCGTTCATATAAACGCCTGTGGGGATCGAATTACCAACGTAACGGTGATGGGTTTCTGCGTTGGTGAGTGGCGGAAAAACGTCGGGAAGCAAAACTGTCGGGGATCCCGATAAAACTTTGTGTTAGAAAAGTAAAAGAGCTCAAAACTGTAGCTTTACTCAGTAACGTTTCAACCGTAATTAGAACGTCGTGGAAGTCCAGCCTGGGCGCTCAGAGGACAAACAAACTCATATAAAACTGTTTTGTTTACTATTTTTGTGGTTTAGCAAAAACGGAAGTTCTTCTTCTGTGTTTTTTTTTAGGGGAATTTGCTAACTATGCATGTCAGAGTGGTTCTATTCTGAATAAAGGCAGGTGCATAGAAACACACATTATGATCAGATATAAACGGTACAATCAGACTATTTAATCCCAAAACGTTCTAATCGGATGGTGTGGTTCTGAGTCGGGTTCTGATCAGCCTGTTTGTTTGTTTTCAGGTATCTTATGATGAGGAGAGCGCCCCTCCCCCAGACAGCCTCCTGACCTCACTAAGACTTCCTCTTCCTCACCTGCTCCTCTTCATCAGGACATCACACCCCTCCAACACCATGGACCCGCTCGCCCTCTGAGCGTCACCCTCAGTCTGTGTCTGTGTTCTGGGACACCGACCCGAACGCCAGAGGAGGGCGAGGAGGAGAGGGCCCGCAGCAGTGAGGCGGGGGGTGGGGAGGGGTGGGAGGGAGGGAGGGAGGGAAGAGGAGGACCCAGGAGCGGATCAGGATGCCGCGCCCCAGGACGGTGAGAGCCATCGGAGCAGAAGCTCTGGTGGTACTGCTGGAGGGCGGGTTGGACCGGGTGGTTCTGATCGACAGCCGGCCCTTCGTGGACTACAACACGTCCCACATCCTGGAGGCGGTGAATGTGAACTGCTCCAAGCTGATGAAGAGGAGGCTGCAGCAGGACAAGGTGCAGATCGCCGAGCTGCTGCAGCACTCGGCTAAGAAGAAGGTGAGACGGGTCTGGGGTGGAGTCAGGAGGTGAGACGGGTCAGAGGTGGAGTCAGGGGGTGAGATAGGTCAGAGGTGGAGTCAGGGGGTGAGATAGGTCAGAGGTGGAGTCAGGAGGTGAGACGGGTCATAGGTGGAGTCAGCGGGTGAGACGGGTCAGAGGTGGAGTCAGGGGGTGAGACGGGTCAGAGGTGGAGTCAGGGGGTGAGACGGGTCAGAGGTGGAGTCAGGGGGTGAGACGGGTCAGAGGTGGAGTCAGGGGGTGAGACGGGTCAGAGGTGGAGTCAGGGGGTGAGACGGGTCAGAGGTGGAGTCGGGGTGAGACGGGTCTGGGATGGAGTCAGGGGGTGAGACGGGTCAGAGGTGGAGTCAGGGGGTGAGACGGGTCAGAGGTGGAGTCAGGGGGTGAGACGGGTCAGAGGTGGAGTCAGGGGGTGAGACGGGTCAGAGGTGGAGTCGGGGTGAGACGGGTCTGGGATGGAGTCAGGAGGTGAGACGGGTCAGAGGTGGAGTCAGGGGGTGAGACGGGTCAGAGGTGGAGTCAGGGGGTGAGACGGGTCAGAGGTGGAGTCGGGGTGAGACGGGTCTGGGATGGAGTCAGGGGGTGAGACGGGTCAGAGGTGGAGTCAGGGGGTGAGATAGGTCAGAGGTGGAGTCAGGAGGTGAGACGGGTCATAGGTGGAGTCAGGGGGTGAGACGGGTCATAGGTGGAGTCAGGGGGTGAGATAGGTCAGAGGTGGAGTCAGGGGGTGAGACGGGTCAGAGGTGGAGTCGGGGTGAGACGGGTCTGGGATGGAGTCAGGGGGTGAGACGGGTCAGAGGTGGAGTCAGGGGGTGAGATAGGTCAGAGGTGGAGTCAGGGGGTGAGACGGGTCAGAGGTGGAGTCGGGGTGAGACGGGTCTGGGATGGAGTCAGGGGGTGAGACGGGTCAGAGGTGGAGTCAGGGGGTGAGATAGGTCAGAGGTGGAGTCAGGAGGTGAGACGGGTCATAGGTGGAGTCAGGGGGTGAGACGGGTCATAGGTGGAGTCAGGGGGTGAGACAGGTCAGAGGTGGAGTCAGGAGGTGAGACGGGTCAGAGGTGGAGTCGGGGTGAGACAGGTCAGAGGTGGAGTCAGGAGGTGAGACGGGTCAGAGGTGGAGTCAGGAGGTGAGACGGGTCATAGGTGGAGTCAGGGGGTGAGACGGGTCATAGGTGGAGTCAGGGGGTGAGACGGGTCATAGGTGGAGTCAGGGGGTGAGACGGGTCATAGGTGGAGTCAGGGGGTGAGACGGGTCATAGGTGGAGTCAGGGGGTGAGACGAGTCTGGGATGGAGTCAGGGGGTGAGAGGGGTCAGAGGTGGAGTGAGGGGGTGAGAGGGGTCAGAGGTGGAGTCAGGGGGTGAGAGGGGTCAGAGGTGGAGTCAGGGGGTGAGACGGGTCATAGGTGGAGTCAGGAGGTGAGACGGGTCATAGGTGGAGTCAGGGGGTGAGCCTAAAGAAGTCTTTTCTTGTTAACTTGTTTTCTTTGAGTGGAATGACTGACATGAAGTGGAATGACTCTGACAGGAAGTGGAATGACTCTGACAGGAAGTGGGATGACTGACATGAAGTGGAATGACTCTGACAGGAAGTGGAATGACTCTGACATGAAGTGGAATGACTCTGACAGGAAGTGGAATGACTCTGACAGGAAGTGAAATGACTCTGACAGGAAGTGGAATGACTGACAGGAAGTGGAATGACTCTGACAGGAAGTGGGATGACTGACAGGAAGTGGGATGACTGACAGGAAGTGGAATGACTCTGACAGGAAGTGGAATGACTCTGACAGGAAGTGGAATGACTGACAGGAAGTGGAATGACTCTGACAGGAAGTGGGATGACTCTGACAGGAAGCGAAATGACTCTGACAGGAAGTGGAATGACCTGGAGCTCCAGCATGTTGGATGATGTTTGATGTTTCTGTGTCAGTTGGAGCTGCAGGCCGATCAGGAGGTGGTTGTCTACGATCAGAACTCTTCGGACTCGGCCGCTCTCAGCGCCGAGTCGTTCCTCAGCGTTCTGCTGGTGAAGCTGGAGAGGAGCTTCCCCTCTGTGCATCTCCTGTCAGGTCAGTTCCTCGTCTCCTCCTGTTCCAGTACCAGCCGTATACCTGGAGCTTACCTGTAGCGCTGGATGCTGATTGGTCCAGAGCTGCTGTGTTTTAAATCCTGTCAGAACAAATTAAACCGTGTCAGGAACTACTTCTGCTAACTGATCCAAACTCGGTGCAGATGACCACACTCCCAGAAGGAGTCCAAGAACCAAGGGTTCCGGCTGGGGGAGTGCCGGCAGGGTTCCCACCAGCTGCTGGAAGGGATCAGAACCTTCAGGAGGTCCGACGAGCTCTCCCTCCTCCTCTGAGGGAGGTTATGTAACGGTGAAGTCATGCTGCTCTGGCGGCTCCACCCTCAAACTTCCAGACTCCTCTGACCGCGCTGACGTTCGGCTGTTACACAACAACCGGACCTCAACTTTCCACTGCTCCTGTGAAAGCTCACAGAAACAGAACCCAAACTGTGGTTCTGTGGTTCTGCTCGTCCCACTGACCAGGCGGGTTCTCCAGGCACAGGAACCTCTGTCTCTGGCTCATTTCGTACTTTCCCCACACTGAAACCTGTCCTGGTGGTCCAGAACCTGCCGGATCATTCCTCCTCTGGTACCGCCCGTGCTATCTGCAGGAGCTAAACTCAGTCCTACTAGCTTCTGGACAGCTGGGTTCCTCTCAGGAACGTCTTCTGGTTCTGCTGTCTCTACCGGGCAGACCCAGATTGATCTGGTTTGTGGTTCCACCAGAACCCCTTCAACACAATTCCACCACCAACTCGCTGTGCCACAGGTTCTACTGGGGTTCTGTCCTACAGGCTGGGGTTCTGAGTGACTCCAGAATCTTTGACGCTTCGGTCCAAACTAAATCCACCAGGACGACGGACTTCAGAACATCTTCAAAGCTGCTCAGTATTCATCTACAGAACCTCCTCTCTGCCCAGAGACTAGAACCCTGCAGCGACCCGTTAACCCCAGCAGGTGTCAGGCTCGGCCCATTTAGGGGAACCGGCACCTCCTCCTTCAGATGAGCAGGAGAGGTCCAAACATGTGAGTTCAGCCGCTTCCTCTCGGTGGTCCAATCAGAACCGCCTGCATGGTGGATTCAACTGAGAAAGAAGCTGCTGAGGGATGCAGTCAGTCCAATAGATTAAGTTCTGGTTCCGTGAGCGTCGGTGATGTTTTCCATGGGAGATCTGCTGGGTTAAACAGAACCTTCGGTTCTGGGTTGGAAAGAAAATTGTAAATTTTTCCTCCTTTAACTGAAGGACAAATTTCTTCTGTTTTTAATTTCCCACGTGTTCAGTTTAAGATCGGACCCGCCTCCAGGCAGAACCGGACCTGTCCACTACCGATCAGCTCTTTAGCTGGAGCCAGGACTGTGGTTCTGAAGGCTTCACCGGGTCAGAACCACGGTCACGGTCTAAGATGATGCAGTGCTTTGATGGTCTGCATGGGCGAGCTTTGTTTCACAGACCGGGTCCGGGTTCTGGTTTGGTTCAGGCTGCCGTTGTCTTTGGTTCTCTCTGGTCGGGTTGAAGGTCCAATGTCAGAACATGGTGGTTCTGAGTAGGAACGGTTTAATTTGAATCAGACAGTTTGGACAGAACCTCATGTCTGTGGTTCTGTCCTCAGGCGGGTTCTGTGAGTTCTCCCAGCTGTTTCCCGGGCTCTGTGAGGGGAAGTCCGCTCTGGTTCCGTCCTGCATCTCTCAGCCCTGTCTGGTCACCAGCGCCGGTCCGACCCGCATCCTGCCGCACCTGTACCTGGGCTGCCAGAGAGACGTCCTCAACAAGGTACTCACACGGCCCGGTTCTGGTTATGAGTGCTGGTTACGTGTTCTGATCCGGTTGCGGCCCGTTGCAGGAGCTGATGCAGCAGAACGACATCGTCTACGTCCTGAACGCCAGCAACACCTGCCCCAAACCGGACTTCATCCCAGAGACCCACTTCCTGCGGGTTCCTGTCAACGACTCGTTCTGCGAGAAGATCCTCCCCTGGCTGGACCGGTCCGTGGACTTCATAGGTGGGGATCATGTCTTAGCCAGCTAACCGGCCCGGTTCTGGTCCCGCTCAGCCCAATCTCTGCTGTGTTTTAGAGAAGGCCAAAGCCTCCAACGCTCGGGTTCTGGTCCACTGCCTGGCAGGGATCTCCCGCTCCGCCACCATCGCCATCGCCTACATCATGAAGAGGATGGACATGTCTCTGGACGAGGCGTACAGGTCAGAACCAGAACCGCTGACTTACTGCAGCTTGTTGTGTTTCAGGGTCACCGTCTCTTTAAATCAGGTCCGGTCCAGAGTCTAAAGGGACTCTACGACAGAACACTCGGTTCTAGCCGGTCCTGGATCTGCTGGTCGCAGTGGCGCCATTGTGACATCAACGACGGTGCCGTGGTACCGAGCTAATGACACTGCAGAAGTTCTGGTTTCTGCTCCAAACTGTCACAACCCGTTATCTTCCAGAACCGTAACTGTTTGGTACCACACGCTCTTATTTTGAAGTGATGCACGCCTCCGGACCTTCTGACACGGGCCGGCTCCAGGTTGGTGTCAGAAGGTCCGGTACGACCAGTGCCGCGGTCCACCGGCACCAGAACCGCTAAGGTCCAAACTGGTCAGGGTGGAGAAGAACCAGAGCGGAACCAGCTGCAGCCTTTGGTCCGGTTTCATTTAAAGACCTTGAAACCCAACCCAGAGCTAAACAGAACCGGGTTTCTGGATCTCACTGCAGGTCTTGGTGCTCAGTTCCGATCTTTTGAGGTGGCCGTTCACATTAAACACGACCGCCATCAGAGTTCTGTCAGAACGGTTCTGGACGTGTAGAGAGAGGCGGGACAGAGAAAGACGGATAAAATGACCGTTCAGACTGCGGACGCTGAAAAAACCCGATACGTATCAGAATCAGAACCACGTGTGGAAGCGGCACGGATCGGATCTGGGTCGCGTTTCCCTGCAGCGTGAACGTAGATTATTGATTATTAGTTTTATTTATTGTCATTTTTTCCAGTAAAGGTTAATAAACCAATGAGGCGATGCTGTTGGTACCGAAGCCACACTTTGGGCCCTCAGGGGCAGGTTGTGGGTTGGATTCCAGCGTGGCCCGGTGGCGACCTCTGACCCCTGTGCTTCTGCCCGTCAGGTTCGTGAAGGAGAAGAGGCCGACCATCTCGCCCAACTTCAACTTCCTGGGTCAGCTGCTGGACTTTGAGAAGAACATCAAGAGTCCCGACGGTTCTGAGAGCGGGCCCGAGTCGGCCGGCGCCGAGCCGCCCGCCGCCGACCCGCAGGAGGCGGCGGGCGGCTCGGCGCTGGAGCCGCTCACCCTGCCCTGCGTTCTGGCCGACGGCCCGGAGCAGCTGGCGGAGGTTCTGGGCGGCGTGCAGCTGGCCGACGGCGCCGAGGACAGCGCCCGCCTCAAGCGCTCCTTCTCTCTGGACATCAAGTCGTTCGGCGAGCCGAGCGCAGGCTCCGCCCACCGGGCGTTCGGACCCCACGGCGGGTCGGGGGACGACTTCTACAAAGCGGCATCCTTCAAGGAGACGAGCAGCAAGGCGTGCCAGTTCTCGCCGGTGGAGGAGGTGTCGGAGCAGTCGACCCCGGAGCAGAGCCCGGACAAGGAGGAGCCCGCCGGGTCGGAGCGAGCGGCGCCGCGGGCCCCCGGGCCTCGGGCCGGCGCCGTGAACGGGCCGCACCACCTGCAGCGCAGCGGCAGCATGGAGGAGAACACCACGGGCTTCCTGCTGGGCCTCTCCCACAGCCAGCAGCAGCTGGCCCGGCCCGGTTCTGGTTCCGCCCTCAAGGGCTGGCACTCTGACGTCCTGCTGGGGCCCGTCACCGTCTCCGCCTCCTCGCTGACGGCCGGCTGGTTCCTGTCCTCCGACACCACGCGCTTCTACTCCTCCTCCTCCATCCTGAGCGGCGCCGGCTTCGGCCCGCTGGGCCACGGCCTGGAGGCGGTGCGGCGCCGCGGCGGGCGGCGGGCCGGGGACCACGGCGCCTCCAGGAGGAGCTGGCACGAGGAGAGCAGCTTCGAGAAGCAGCTGAAGAGGCGCAGCTGCCAGATGGAGCTGGGAGACGGCCTGACGGACGGCCGGGTCAGCGAGGAGGCCCGGGCGGCGACCCAGGCCCGGTTCTCCAGCAGCATGGAGGTGATCCAGGTGTCCTGATCGGGCGGCGCCGGGACTCCGCACACATCCTTCCGGGCCTCAGGAGGCGGCCCAGACGTCCGAGGAGACCCAGCAGCTGACGGGAGCCCGATACTCAGAACACCAGGACCCAGCGGGCCCACAGAGAACCATCAGAACCCTCTGCTGGACGCATCACAGCCAGCAAGGAGAAATACATAAGCTTAAATCCGACAAGCGGTTCTGAAGTGAGCAGAACCACAGAGGTTCTGTTCTGAGGAGGACTGACCCAAACGGAACCAAACTGAAGGACTAGAAGCTCCTCAGTTAGCCCATGGATTGTCAGTTACCTCTGTTACACCAGCAGGAAGCAGGTTCTGGTTCTGGTTCTGGAGCAGAGATGGGTCTGTCTAACAATCTGGTTCTGCAGCTGCTTACTAGGCTCTAAGGAACTGGATCAGAACCATAACTGGATCCACCTGAGGACAGAGACGTTTTAGACTTTCATCAGTGACAGTTTGAACTTTATGGTGTTCTGTGTTCTGACCCGGATCATGTTTCTGGACCGGAACATGGATGCTGCCAGCAGGGGGTGCCGGCCAACAGAACCTTCATTTAAAGCTAAGATGCTCCAATATTTGGGGCAATGTTTGGTTCTTTGGACTTTATTCACGTTCCCTGATTGTATAAAACGTCTGATTGGTTGATTGATTCTCTGACTGGTTGATTGATTCTCTGACTGGTTGATCACTAGACCTGCAGGTATGAACAGGTGTCAGTGTCTGGAAGGTTCTGATTGATCAGACTGGGTCAGTGGACCCTCAGGTGTTTGAAGCTCACCTGTGTGTGGAGCAGCAGGTCATGTGACCTCGGCTCACAGGTAACGTTGCACTACTGTTGGATGGATGGAATAACGAAGCAGTGAAAAATAAACAAGCACTCACCTGAAGTCATGTGACCTCAGGTGAGTCTCCAGGACCTACGTCTCGTTTCTGTGGGTACTGAAAGCCAGAGGTGCCGTTCCTTCATCGGTGATCAATAAAGGTTTGACCAGCTGTGGGTTTGGTCTGCATGGTTCTGGTTCTGCACAGGCTTTAGAACCACCGTTTCTTTGGTGGTTCTCCTTCAGGTGGACCACACAGAGCGGTTCTGCAGCACTGAGTTCTCCAGGAGACCTGAGCTCAGTCATCAGGGAGGCGGTTCCATTCAGGAACCAGGTTTTAGGATAAAGTCACTGAGCAGCGTTCCAGCTTCACGTTCTAATGGTTCTAAAGTTGTAATGGTTCTAAGGTAACTGTTCTATCGGTTCTAAAGTTCTAACTGTTCTAAAGTTGTAACTTAACAGTTCTAACGTTCTAACAGTACTAAAGTTCTAACGGTTCTAACAGTACTAAAGTTCTAACGGTTCTAAGGTAACTTTTAAAGTTCTAATGTAACAGTTCTAAAGTTGTAATGGTTCTAAACTTCTAACATAGTTCTAAACTTCTAACGATTCTAAAGTTCTAACATGACAGTTCTAATGTTCTAAAGTTTTAACGTAACAGTTCCAAAGTTTTAACAGTTCTAACGGTTCTAAGGTAACTTTTCTAAAGTTCTAACGTAACAGTTCTAAAGTTCTAATGCAACAGTTCTAAACTTCTAACAACAGTTCTAATGGTTCTTAAGTAACTGTTTTAAAGTTCTAACGTAAAAGCTCTAAAGGTTCTTAAGTTCTAACGGTTCTAATGTAGCTGTTGTAAAGTTCTAACGGTTCTAAAGTTCTAATACAACTGTTCTAAAGTTCTAACGCAACTGTTCTGATGGTTCTAAAGTTCTAATGTAACGGTTTTAAAGTTCTGGTTCTATAGTAACTGTTTTAAAGTTCTACCATAACAGTTCTAAAGATTCTTAACTTCTAACGGTTCTAATGTAGCTGTTTTAAAGTTCGAACGGTTCTAAAGTAACTGTTCTAACGGTTCTAAGGTGACCTCCAAAGTTGTAACTTAACAGTTCTAACGGTTCTAAAGTAACTGTTCTAACGGTTCTAAGGTGACTTCTAAAGTTGTAACTTAACGGTTCTAAAGTTCTAACATTACCGTTCTAGTGTTCTAAAGTTTTAACGTAACAGTTCTAAAGGTTCTTAAGTTCTAACGGTTCTAATGTAGCTGTTTTAAAGTTCTAACGTAACAGTTCTAAAGTCCTAACGGTTCTAAGGTAACTGTTTTTAAGTTCTAATGTAACAGTTCTAACGGTGCTAAGGTAACTGTTCTAAAGTTCTGATGTACCAGTTCTAATGTTCTAAAGTTGGAACAGTTCTAACAGTAAGTTCTAAAGTAGTAATGGCTCTAAAGTTGTAACGGTTCTATAGTTCTAACCTAACTGTTCTAAAGTTGTAAGATAAGATAGGGCTTTATTGATCTCACATTGGAGAAATTTACTATAACGGTTCTAAAGTTGTAACGTAACGGTTTCAACGTAAAGGTTCTTATGTTCTAACTGTCTAACTGTTCTAAAGTTCTTCAGAAGAAGCGGTTTCCTGAAACAGAACCGGCTTTTAATCCGAGTCCAGAGATTTTCAACAGATGAGTTCCTTCAACCTGTAAACGTTCTAAACGGAGCAGGTCACTGCAGCCAGCTCTGATACCTTAGCACGACCTGCAGAACTTTAGAACAAACAGTTCTGCAGAACCGCCAGCAGAGATTGGGTTTATTGGTAGAACACCTGATCCAGGTTAGACAGCATCTCCAGTCATTTGAAAGCGGGTCATCAGATGTTCAGAGGATTCATCGATTTAGAACCCAAGGACCAGAGTTCTGCCGGTCCGGCTGACCCAGAAGCTCCTGAGATGTTGCCAGAGTGACACCTCCTGTCTCAAACCATCTCCGGAAAAGTTCGTTTCTTCAGAGGAGTCTGCAGCGAGTTAATGAGCATCAGATAAGGTTTACTGAGATTATCTTTTATCAGATCAGCTGTACTGTTAAATCATCCCCAACTGGACCGAATCTAAAGTTCTGCTGCAGTGCTGGTCCATAAAGATCAGCAGAAGTTGGGTTTTATGATCGCACTGTGTGGTGCAGGGTGAGTGTTTGTCCAGCAGGGGGCGGTGCAGGTATGGGGTATATGCAGGACCGGCTGTGACTGGACGGTACCTGATTTCTGGGGGAAATGCGGCTATTTGGACTTCTTTGCTCAGACATTAATGACGCTGCTGGTGGGTTTAATGATCCGTTTCTCTGAGCCTCATATCTGATGAAGCTGCATGTTGGTGAGATGTTTCCTCAGGTTCTCTCCACAGCTCTGAGGGAAGCGACCCATCAGCTCAGCGGGCCACGCAGAAACTCCTCTGGAGCCGCAACATCTGAGCTTCATGAAAATTATTCCACACTTTACTTCTGGGACTCATTAGTAACGACTCTGGCAGAAACATGGAAATTAAAGCCCGATAATTATTCTTTTTACAGCCTTAGAGGCAGTGGCGTATTTAGGCCATTTTTAGGGGGGCTCAAGCTCCCCTAAATCTTAGCTCAGCAACCCTAAAAAATTACTGATTCAGAGTATTCCTGCTTGTCGGTTCGGCTCCACCAGACGTGCGTACATGCGCCCGGAGCGCCTCCGTTTGAAGCGCTCGGCGTTCCCACGGTGTCATTTCAACGCTTCTGTGCGCAGCTCCACTGCCTGTTTTTTCTTTCCTGTCCCTTTAAATCTGACTCTGAAAAACTCAAGAGGATTTTTTCCAAACACAAAATCCCAGAACATTTCAAAGCAAACAGGACCCTCAGACAGAGGCTGGTGCATCCCAAGGACAAAACCCCCAAACCTAAGATGAGCGGAGTGGTGTCTGCAGTTCAGTCAGTGAGGAATGTTCTGATCTTTATATTGGAGAAACCAAACAAGCTCTCCACAGAAGCATGGCTCAACACAGGAGAGCTACCTCCTCAGGAAGAGACTCTGCTGTCCACCTACACCTTAAGGACAAAGGACACTCTGTGAGGACAAACATGTTCACATTTTGGACAAAGAAGACAGATGGTTTGAAAGGGGTGTGAAGGAAGCCATCTACGTTAAGAGAGAAAAACCAACCTTAAACAGAGGAGGAGGCCTTAGGTTACAACTCTCAAAAATTTACAATCCAACTATAGGATTAATTCTGTCCAATCATCACCTCAATTCTCACACTCATATGGGTGATCAAACATTGTTCCTTTAAGCCAGGCCAATAACAACCCTAACGACTCCTCGTTACAGAGGAGTGGACCAGTTTAGGTTCAATCTGCTGTCTTAATGACTTTAACGACCGCCCATTACTAAGGGGTGGACCCGTTTCTGTTGAATCTGCATGTTATCTAAGCCATTACAGGCCTTTGTTGGGTTGTAGTATAAAGCTTGGTACTCCACATTACTCCAACACATTACTCCAGACTTTTTGAATTGAGAAAGCTTCCTGGAGATGAAGCGAAACGTCTTCAACTACGGAAAGAAGTCCAGTTGTTTTGTTTTTTACCTTTTTTTGGATTGACCATGACCTGGATGACTGAGAATCTTCACCAGCATATGCTGTGTGCCTTTTAACTCCACTCTCATTGGTTGTGCTGCCTTAAATTCCGCCTTCCCTCTTCCTGATTGGCTGTTTTCTATTGCGTGCATGTTCGTGCGTGCTCGGAGCGCGAGATTTATATTTAGATTCATACTGGGATACAGCGGTTACCACAATTAATATCAGGCTACGAAACTAGTCCCAGTTAAGAAACTAAATATTATCTGCACTAAAATAGGTGAAAGCTGCTGAGTGCAGTTCTGAACAGAAGCAGGAGAGAGTTTTGATTTGTTGAGCTGGAGAAATGTAAGTAACTAACGTTAGCATATCAAAATAGCATTTAATTCTGAAGTATAATACATTTTATCAACAAAAACCTAATCTCTTTTATAAAACTAAACATTCTGTGCCAGGCAGGAGTTCTGAAGACTGCTGGAAAGATGAATAAACAAAGACTGTAGACTATTAAAAATTCAGATTCTTAGCAGCAGCCGTCTGAAAAAGAAAAGGTGAGGGTTTCCCTTTTACCAATATTTCATTGCTATTATGGCTTAATTTTTTGTTGACCCTTCGAGGCAGTTAAGGCATAAATAGCAGGTGTAATTTATTTTACATAATATACAGTATAAGAACACTAGATGCCGCCTAAACAACTATTTTTTGTTTAGACTTTTGCTTAGTTATAATAGCATGATTAGGATTCCACAAAATAATATTGCTATTTATTTGACTATTTCTACTTATACAATTCGGATAAAGACAAATAAAACAGGGGAACACTATTTACATTGTTTTTATTGTACATAGATTTCCACACTGTCCATTAATAAATTAGTACAAACCAGAGGCAGAGTTAGACATTCTCATCATCAGGGGCTTAGCCCATAAAATATTTCATCATTACGGGAATAATGTGGTACACCAAAAAGTAAGAAATTATTTAATCTGTTGATGTGGTCGCAAAATTAATTTAATATAGGCCTTTACAAATCTTAAAGTTTAATCTGCTGTTCTTTAATAGTCGTACTAGTATATGCCAATAGTATATTAATATGTTCTCATTTCAATGATGAAATGGTCAACTACTCATGTAACAATTCAGTCTTAGTGTCACCAATCTTACTCAAAGTACAGTATTGGGTCCTCCATGCTCCTTATGTATTAAGGTTTACTGCACATTTAAACATCGACAACTCACTATTGTTAGGGAAATAATTAGTTGTCTGAGAAGATGTAGGTAAGGAGAAGCTGTTATCTATACTTTAGATATATGATGTAAGAAATGTGTTTGAAATGTTAAGATAAATTACATGAAATGGGCTAAAGAGAGTAACTACAGCCCAGTTGTACATTTGTTGTTTGAATTTAATATTTGAAAGGCTGTCAGTGTCAGTGAGACTTCTACTTCCAGTGCAGAGTAAATACAATAAATTTATTTGCAGTCCCTTTAATGTATACTTTTGCTGTGTTTTATGATGCAGACAGAGTATGTTAGATAAAAAAATAAGGGTGGGGTTTATCTCTGAGCATTTCTATATCTTCAAAAGAAAATACAGGATAGACAACAGACATATTGTGACTATATTTGGTTTAGTAGGCACATATTTACCGTTTGTCTCTGTTGCTGTTAGTTCAAATGGAAAAAAAGTCCCAATTAAACATTCATCAGATCCGGTGATGCTTTAAACGTTAACAAACAGCATCTAGTGTGTGTCGTGGTTATAAAATTTGTATAAATGTAGCAAGAAATACCTCTTTTTTCTTTAGACAGACAAAACGCGCCCTGACGCCCAAGTCAAGCATCAAATAATAGGAGCATGCATATTGTGTAGGACCAATGACGTCAGACCAGGGAAGGTTTGTTTGTAGGTGAACTACCAAAGTTCAAATCAAACCTACGCCCTCGCATCGTTGTTTCACAATCAGACCATGATGGGACCACAGATATTTTTAGTTGCTAAAAAAAAGCAGAGTGCATCTATTCTTGCTACTTGAATATATTTCTATTGGAACGTTTTACATCCGCAGCTATATTCTTTTCTGCACATGTGGCATCTGTGTCCGCAGCGCTTCAGCTGTTCTAATGAATTGTTTCTAAACATGAGCTCAGGAGATGCAGTCGTGGATTCAGAATGCCTGACTGAAAAGTTAAATCTGAACTGTATGTTTTTTTTCCTAAAAAAGGAAACTATTTCTCTTAATCTGAGTTTTAAAAAAAACAAAGTTCAGTATGCAAATTCATAATGGAAATGTGTAGGGATTTATTAACTTACTATCAATTTGCTTGACAGAAGACATGGACTGTTCATGAGACCGCCATGATATATGGCAGGCTTATGTCTTATATGAGACTGCATATCTACTGGCATATATATTTATATATATATATATATATAAATGCTTCTCCACAAGTGGGTATATATCCAAACTGCTAAATTTGTCTCTCTTGTAAGTGTAGTAGTATCAGCCCTTTTTTCAGCCAGCTGACAAACACTGTGCAGCAAAAGGTTTTTGTGGGCTACCATGTTTGGGTCTGTTAAGCCAGAGAAAATTAAATTTCAAGAAAGCTAAGTTAGTTTTTTGTCTTTAGGGAAATTATTCCTCACTTTTATCAGTATATCTAGTCTAACTATTGCCATCATGCAGGTTTTACAAATGCACAAGGTTTTATCGCGGGAAAACATTTCAATCTGGTTGTCACTGCCTTTGGATGGGCCTATATTGTAGCTTGTTTGATGAGCTTTAGCTAAAAAATGAGTCAACTCTAAGAATCTTACATCTGGACTAAAAATGGAAAACCTGTTGTTCATGCCAGGAATCACAGTGAACACTGGGGGCTGAGCACCCCTAAAGGTCAGATCCTAGAATCGCCCCTGCTTAGAGGTCCTAAAGGAAAATAACCGTCCATCATATTAGAGGTCCCCGGATCCTATGTGTTCTGGATCGGTTCCTGGTGAAACATGGGGAATAATTACAAATAAAGTTAGTGTGAAAATAATTTATTTTAAAAAAAGTTTTATGATGAAGTAAATGAAGACGAACCGAAATGATTGTTTAATCAAAAGCAGATTAATGAGACTTTGGTAGAAAAGCTAAAATATTTCCATAACTTTGGATTTGAAGATGCTGAAGACAAGCTGGATTTTTGACTTGGACAATAATTCACAAATAAAGATTTACTGACGTCATGTGACAGAATCCTAGATTTTTTTAAACTTTTTTTGTTTGGTTTGCTTATTAAATGTTTTAAAATGTATGTTTGCCGATCAAAAATTAATTTTGTGTTTCTAATATTTCTATCAGAACAGCATTTATATTTTAATAACATTTTAAGATTTTATGACCTAAAACTGCACTGTTTTCTTTGCGGTTTTATTTTGAAAATCACGAGGGGCGTGGCCAGTGCGTCACGCTGCCTGTCAGTCAGCGCTCAGGGACAGCCTGACCCACACTGCTCTGCAGAAAGCTCCGGCTGCAGCTCTTTAATCCGAACCGGAGTCCTAACAGTTTCCACCGAACCGCTGCCAGAGAGGAGCGCTCTTTCCCAGAACTGGAACCAAACAGGTGACCTGTGCCATGCAGTTCTGATCCGGTTCGGACCTTTGGATGAGTCCAGAGCTGCAGGTAAGCTCGGTTTAATATTTCTGCGGCGCCAACAAACAGGTGAACCAGAAGGTTCTGGCGGCTGGACGGTCACAGAATAATGTTAAAATCCCAGTAGAACCTCGTGGTGGTACCGGATGGTCTGTTTTGGGGGTCATATGTTGGATGGAACCAACGAAACTTGATCTGTTTCTGAAAACAGCACCTGAATGGACAGGAACCGACCGAGTGGAACCGCTTACATGTGCCGGTTCTGGATGTGATCCGAGATGGTTTGAGGTCAGCAGAGGTGCTGATCAGGGGCAGCTGAACCAATCAGGAAGGTTCACCTGTGTGACACCTGGAACCAGCACCTGTCCCAGAGAAGCTGAACTGTTTGGGCCCGTTCTGTGTTTGAACCGCAGCTTTTGTTGGTTCTGTTGGACCTGTCTGGTTCTGTTCAGTGTCTGAATCCAGTTTAAGTTTCCTGGTTCTGATGAGTTTATGTATGTAGAACTAATTCACAATGTCATCTGGAGACAAGGCGGCCCGGTTCATGGAAAATCAGGTCCAGTCATGCAGATGGATTCAGTTGTCGGTTCTGTTTGGATCTTGGTTCTAACACCCCGCAGATGCTGTCTGGTTCTGATACCAAGCTGTAAAGGGTTCTTTCTGTTCGGTGTTCTGCATGTTTGTGAGGTAAATTCTCAGAGTCAGAACATTGTTCTCCGGGTTCTGTTTGGGTTCTTTGTGTCTGTAGTTCTGCTTTTTCAGTCCTGACCCGGTTATCAAACCTTACTGTGATAGTTCTGGTCCGGTACTCGGACTGTTTGCATGGTTCTGGTGGTTTGGATCAGAGTTCTGCTTGTCCCTGTTGTTGTTTTGCTGCAGCCTCCTGGGGACCCAGCGGGGCCCCTGGGGGACCTTTGAGTCGGGCCCGTTGCGTAATCAGAAACGTTCTGTGTCCGGGCTCAGATCAAAGTCCAAACGGGGCCACCTTGCTGCGGTTCTGAATGGTTCTGGGTTTGGGGGGAGGGGTGGGACTCGAGTCACATGACTGCTGATCAATCTGCTCCTCTGATGCTCAGTAAATAAACCCAGCAGGGGTGGGGGGGTGCGGGGGTCAGGAAGTGACGCCATGCTCCTTTAACTGTAACCAGGCGTTTCCCGGGAGACGCCTTGTTTGTGCGGTCGCCGGGGCGACGGCGTGACATCACCGTACCTGCCAGGTGTGATGTGCTGGAGCAGCAGTGAGGGATCAGGAGTCGAGTTGCAGGTGGAGGCTCACCTTTTGTTACCTGCTGGTTCAGGGCCGGATCCCTCTGAGGAGGGGCCCCACGGCTGAGGGGGGAAGCTGGGCCCCCACTGGGCCCCCGCAACAAACTGGGTCCCCTCAGCTAATCGGGTCAGACCGGGCCAGTGGTTCAGAATCACCGTCATCTACATGGATCCAGGATCAGCTGCCAGGGAACCTCCTGGTGGAGCGGCGTGGGGAACCAACTGGATCCAGGGGTTCTGCTGACCCATCACTCTCTGGTCCAACTGGCATCTCAGTTGGTTCTGGATTATCTGGTTCTGGTCGGCATTTGGGTCTAAAGCCACAGCCAGACAAGAACCATTTAGAGATGCGAGCTGTGAACTGATGTAAAAGCAGCGTACAAAAACAGGAGGAAAGTCAAAGTGGGCGGGGCCAAAACAGGAAGCTGAATGATGTCACTCAAACAGGAAGTAGAAGCGTTATCAGAGGAACAACGGCGATGCTGGGAATTATTTTCTGTTCTGAGCGAATGAAAAACGGGAACAAACGAGATCTTTAGATTAGAAACGGATCTGGATGTTTGAAAGATGAAAAACAGAAGTTACGTTTGTCTTTCATTTAAAGTTAAAAACCAAACCACAGCAAACTATAACAAGAAGAAATATTACAGGAAAACAGAGATTATTTAAAATATAAAAATACTTGCTAAAGAAAGATGACCAGAACCAAAGAAATGAAACAAAAATAAATCAGAGGAATCCTTATTGATATAAAAGTTAAAAAGATTGAGAAAATTAAAGAAACAGATTTATACATTTAAAAATAAGATAAACCGATCATCATCATCAGAAACAAACTACACTAAAGTGAGATTTATTAAGTTTATCAAGACAATAGTTTTAATAAATTCTTGTCCTGAGGTACGGAGCGTAAACAGTCATATTTCATAAATTACTAAATGCTTGTCAGATTAAAAACAAGCTTTAATCCGCTGTTTAACAAACTTTTTATTAAGCTTTTATTGGTCTGATGCAATATTCTAATAAATGTTTTTATTGGCTGGAAATAAAACATCAGTGTTGATCTGTATAAACTTCAGTTTCCTTTAGTGAATTGAGTTTCTGGACTTTTCAATAATATTCTAATTTATTAAATATGACTGTGTTCACTATAATCGGTCTGTTCTGTTGGGTCGGTTCTGACCGGGTCAAAGGTTCCCCGACCATCTGCCACCTGTTGCTCACCTTCAGGCCCCGCCTCCCACCTGTCAGTCACAAATTAACGGCTTAAGGAGCTGGGAGCATCAGCAGCTGATCCTCAGTAATCTGCTCCTTCCTGCAGCCGACACACAGCCGCTCGGTTCTGGTTCTGGTTCTGACACGCCTGTGGACCGGTTTGCTCAGGTAGGTTCAGCTCTTTGACTGGTGTGGGTCGGCTGTAGGCCGCCTCAGAAACCCCAGACCCAGTTTTCTTCGTGAGCGGTTTGTTAGAAAGTAGCCAATCGGGTGACAGTACTTCAGAACCATGTGATCCGAGTCGGACCCGGTTGGTTCCTCTGTTCAGGAAACAGGCAGCGATGAGGGAGTTGGCTGCAGCAGATCTGAGGTCAGTGTTTGGGTTGAGAGGAGCGATCCAGATCCAGTGTTTGGTTCTGTACAGGAGACAATTGGTACCAGCAGAACTACTCTAGAACCTGTTAGAACTGAGAGGAACAACTTCAGATCCAAATGGAACCTCATCAGGAAAGCTGGTGGAACCGTCAGATGACGATAGCAGAACCGCAGGATCAGAACTCATGGATCAGTATTGGGGGGGGGGGGGGGGGTTGATTATAGCAGAACCAGTACAATAAGTGGACGGCCCAGTTCCGTACTGGATCAGAACCATCGAGTCTGCTTTGGAAACTTTGCCCAAGACGGTCGGAAGGACTCAAGTTCTGAAAGTGATGATCAGGAGGTTCTGAGGTTCGGTTCTGATTGGACCGGGCCGACGGTTAGAATCTGTCTGGACCACCGGCCCAACATGTTCCCACTCTGGAGTTGTATGAGGTACCGAGGGAAGGTTCTGGTTCTAGCAGATCTGATAAAAATTCTCTGTGTTTATTCATCTGAACATTTGGACCCGGAAAGTTCTTCAGAAGTTTTTCCCTCACAGTTGAACTGGATGTTAAAATGAGAAATTAAAGTCAGAATTATTAATTCATTTAGAAATAAAGTCAAATTTACTAAGATTAAATCTCATTAAAGAGTGAAGAAAAATGAATAAACCTAAAATAAAAATACTATAAATATATAAGGCTGAAAAATATATTTCTAAAAAAACACATAGGAAGTTAAACAATAAAGATAAACGTAGAACCCAGTGAGAATTCAGGGAACTCCCGGGTCAGCAGTCCGAAGTCGGACCTCCAGAACCGCCCCCCTCCAGGACTGACGAGCTCAGCACTTTCAAGATTATTGTGGACTATTTTTAGCCTGGTGCTGCGTTCAGGTGCTCAGAGACCTGCTGTGGAACCGGGTCAGGTGTGAGGAGAACGCTGCGGGCCTCCAATCAGAACCGCAGGGTGCTTTTGGTGCCCTGGACCAATCACACTGCAGCTGCAGTCAGAGGGTCAAAGGTCAGCGGGTCAAAGGTGGATGGAGATCCATCAGATCCATTTATTCATCAGACCTGAAGAGTTCAGAGCAGAACCTCAGGAGAACAGGTTGGAGTTCTGGTGGGTCCAGAAAAATTAAGGATTAAAATTAATATTTTTAAACAAAATGGAATCAAATAAACAAGTTTAGAAATAATTTAAATGGAAAACAGGAACCCTGAAGGTCCGGTTCAAGTCGAGTCCAGAATTTAACGGAACGTAGAACCGGGCCGTCTTAGAAGCGGAGAACAAACCGTCTTCAGTCCACATCAACCAAAGGAAATCGTTTATGTTGCTTAAAGCTTTTATTGTGAAAGGGCAGCAACTCCAGAACCAACCAAGCCAAATGTGTTCAGAATTCAACAGAACCGTCTGGTTAAAATCAACCAAAAAGCGAACCTTTAACTTGCATTAGATTAGCGTGTACTGACCCGGGAAGCTTGGCTGGTCCGACCAGAACTCTGAGCAGAGCGGCTCAGGTCCAGAACATCCAGAACTCTGAGGGAAATTCTGTCCATGTGGAGGGAAACCAGGAGTCGGGTTCCAGAAGAGGCATCCGATGGTTCTGGATCAGATGGTTCTGGATAAAATGTTCTGGGTCAGACGTATCAGGATCTGGACGCAGTTTAGCACACGTCTGGTTCCTGCAGGGCTGTTCTGAGGATAAGTTCTGATCCGTTTCAGATCTGCAGCAGAGGTCGGGTTTGTGAAGTTAAAGTCCAGTTTGGCAGAACCACCGATCAGAACCGTAACCACCATCTTTTAGAAACGATGATCTAAAGCATTTTAGGGGAACAGAACATTTTGAAGAACTGTACAAAGATCCAAACCTACAGAACCTTCCTGAGAGCTGACAGAACCTCACTGAGTTCTGTGTGAGAATGAAACGGGCCTCAGTCCTCTGTGTTCTGGTTCCTTTAAGTCGGTGGTTCTGAGTTCTGTGGGTTTGTGTTCTGTGAGGGTTTCTCAGTTCCGCTGGTTCTGGTCTCTCCTGAGCGGTAGACGGTTCTGTGTTCTGCAGGTTCTGATCCCTGGGCCCGTGGGCTCAGCCGTATGTAGGTTACAGAGCTAAATGAGGAGCAGCGTGGCCTGGATGCTGCAGCGCTGCAATCAATCAGCGTCACTCTGACCCGCATCAATACAGCCATCGGGCCGACCCGGTACCCCACACGCTTCCTGCCTCTGGCCCGGCATGCATGGAGAACCGGTCCGACCCGAACTGGACTCAGAAATGTTACCCAGACAATAAATCTGCATCTGCTGATTCTGCGGAGCAGAAAAAGGGTCGGGACCTGCGGTTCTGAAAGAACCGAGTAGAGGAGGACAAAGGAAAGCTGTGAGCCGATGCAGTACCCGTCCAGAACCTTTTGGGTTTGTGCTGATTAGTAAGAGGGATGGAGGAGGTGGAGAAGGTCGCTGGAACGTTTTCCATGCAGCGTTTGCTCCGGTCACGTTCAGAACCTCCTTCACTAGAACCTGGAGGGAAATGCTGTCGGAACCAGACCGGCTGCCATGTTTGGAGCCCACAGCAGAACCTGGACCTCCAGACCTCTGATCCTAGAACCTTCTGGTGGGCTCACATGGACCTTTTAATGTCTGTGGTGTCAGAACCTTCAGGTCCAGTTTCTCCAGAACCGTACAGCAGAGAAATCTACCAGGAGTGGATAAGAGAATGGGCGTGTCTTTGCACGCTGGGCTCTGATTGGACGGAAAACAGGAAGTCCTCCAGCACCGGCCGACGAGATCAAACTGCGGCCGTGAAAGGAGTTTAAATCCAAAGGCTGTGCACATTTCACCGGGTCAGAACCATCACGTCACTCCTGTAGAAAATCAGAGGGGATCAGAACCATAACTGGGTCAGTCCAACTTCTAGAGACCTGATGGTTCTGATGAAGAGGATGGCTGAGATACGGAGGTCCAATCGGACTACTGCAACCAGAGTTAACAGGTGCTTAAACTGTGTCTGATCTCAGTCGGTTCTGGTCTTGGTCCCTGTGTTCTGCTGACAGCAACCTGATGAATAACAGTGTAATGATTAGCTGCTGAGGAGAACCGGGTCACAGGTCCGGTTAACACCTAATCAATCATCTGGTAATGAGTGACTAAAGAGGAAGTTCAGAGCAGTGTACCTTCCTCATGCGTCCACACGGTCCCACGGGTTCTGATGTTCCCAGCAGGGCTCAGCAGAACCCAGTCGGATCCCTGCAGCAGAACCCGGGTCCAGTGAGCAGTACAGACCAATAATGAGGGTTCTGCTGGGGCCTCAGCAGGAGCCACATGGAGACTGGGCGACACTTTATTACTGGAGTGAAGGAGGAACGCTGAGCTTTGACCCGTCAGGATTGGGAACAACAGAACCGGACCCGGCCCAGCCGGGCGTTTATTTGTTAAAGGAGCAGGTAAATGGTAGATGACCACCTCTAAGCGCTTCAGTCGGTCACTCCCTGACGGTGGTGAGCTATGCTAGCAGCCACAGCTGCTGGTCGGAGCAGGGGGTCGAACCGACAACCAACAAGCAAAATTTCATTATTTTAGACCTAAACAATAGTTTAGTGACAAACTAAAAGTGTCTTTTTAGATGGACTGAGGTTAGACGTCACACACCGTCTCTCTGTTCTCCAGGTTCTTGTTTACATAGCCGGGCCGGCCGCACATAAAATGCCACCGCCAGGCACAAAATGGCGGACAGCGCGGCCATCGGATCAAAGTGTTCTCTTGCTAACAGCTTTATAAAGTTATGAGCTCCTCTGAAAGGTGAGGCTGTTCTGCTGAGTTTTCATCCTTTGCTAACAGGCTCATAGGAGCCGGTGGGGGAGAAGGGGACATGGGAGCATGACCTTTGACCTTTAACCTGTTAACTGAGGCCTGTAGAGTCTGAGGTGGAGCTCCTGGTTTCTGCTCATTTCTCTGAGCTTCCTGCTCTGACCTGAACCTACTGGAAGGCTGGCAGCTGCTGAGATGTTCTCCTCTCTGCAGGATGATGGACCTCTGGTGGTCTGGAGATGACCTTTGACCCCTCCCTAGGTCATTGCTGATGTCATCCTGGTGTTAACAGACACTTTGCAGAACTGAAGTTCTTTCAAGTGTTGTATTTTTTTACAGCACATCTGTGGAACGGTACAAACTTTTTTGTGTAGAAGTCTTTCAACATGCGCCTCATGTTCCCTATAGACGTTGGTTCTGGACTCTGAAGTTCTCCGCTATAGACGGTTGGATCTGGACCCGGCTTTAAACGTCTGCAGAGACTGCAGGCTTTTACTTTGAAGGGCCCAGGTAGGGGCAGGAAGCGGGTTCCTCTGCACCTGTTCAGGTGTGTGAAGCTGGAGGCGGCAGCAGACGGGTCGTCAGCACAATGGGACCAGAAACAAAGAGAACAAAGCAGCTGAGAGTGCTGCGGTGGAAAGTAAAGAGGATTGAAAGGGTTTACGCCCATGTGGACTCTGACCCCCCACAGCTGAATGCGCTGGAACGGCTTTGGATCCAGGTAAACAGAACCTGAAGGGGAACTGCAAAGTCACAGCTGAGTGGAGGGTGTGGTTCTGATCAGCGGTTCTTTTCTCATGGCAGCAGGAAGCACGAGGCAAAGTCCAGTCTCTCCACCCAGAGCAAACAGCAGGAACCAGTTTGATTTGACCCCGGCTCTCAGTAAACAAGCATCAGGTCCGGTAAAGGCTGTGATGTCATCAGAGTGGGCGGGGCCTCTGTGTCTGCAGGTGCAGCAGAGGAACTTCAGCACCTTTCTGCTTCAGCTCAAAGGTTCTGGCTGGGGAGCGGTTCTGAGTTCACGGCTGGAAGAGGAACGTGTCCAGAAGAACCGGTCGGGTCTTCAGGTTACCCTCATTATTCCTTTCACATGAAACCCTGGTCTGGTCCGAATGCTGCTGGGGAGTCTGTCCCCTAAACCGGCTCTGGTTCTTCCAGAACCCCGGTTCTTCTATCCTGGACCGTTTTGGAAGATCTGACCACTCTGGATAACCCTCCTAACATCCCAACCAGCCTCCCAAAGATCTCTGCTGACCTCTGAGGTCCGACATGGTTCCCCAGGACACAACTGGACCTGAACATTTGTCCAGCACCTGTTTTTCTTTGGGTGGTAAAACATTTAAGCACATTTTAGTTTAAAACTCAAACTGTCCGGCTCTTCTGCCTCTGGGTTGAGCTGGTCGCTCCGTTCAGGGTCCAGAACCTCCTCAGTCCGCTTGGATTCGCCTGGTTCTGTTTCTGGGTCTGTTTGTTCTCTGACACCGTGGGCTTTCTTCCTCCCTAATCTCTGCCTTGCAGGTCCCGCTCCTCCTCTCACTGTAGATACAGTCAGGTTGCGTGGATACGGACGGGGAATAAACCGAGTCCTGGGAAAAGTAATCACACGCGGCCCAGCTGGGTCATAAATCAGCTGTGGGAGGCCTTTGTGTGCAGACTTTTAATTTCAGCCTGGGTGGCACTCTGAACTGGACCTTTGAGAGGTTCTGGTGGCTCAGAACCGTCATGTGGACCAGGCTGTGTTCTGTGAACAGGAGCAGTCGCAGTGAGGAACACTGAGCATGTGCAAACTGCAGGTCAGAGTTCGTCCTCAGATGAAGAAAGCGAGTCTATTAATAATCAGAGAAAATGTCTCTGCTGCAGAGGAGCAGATGTGTCTCTGCTGCCTTATCATAATTATCATGATGTCTTACGTTAGTCCTTGGTAGTCGGACTTCTCAACCTCCGGGTCGGAACATCTAACGGCCCTAAAGTCGATGTTAAGAGTCGGAGAGGCGGCCCAACATGATGGTGCCTCAGCATTCATGATGGCTGCTACTCGCAGCAGCATTGAGTTAAACCTCATTCTCTGTCTGCTTCTAGCATCTTTCTATGATTTATGTAACATTTAGTCAGTCGTACAGGTGCTGCCTGTCAGTGTTCATCAGACGGGATGTTTCAGCTGTATATCTGCAGAAAGTACCGCCTAGAACAGCGTTACTGTTTTAACAACAGAACCAGCATCCATGTTTTTCCCTACTGTCCAACAAGGGCAACTGGACGTAATCTGCAACTTTGTCCCGACCTCCGAGGCGAAAGGAACCATTACTGCCGTCCAGAGCTGGAAACGATCCAGAACCCGTAACACGATCCAGAGTCTATGGCTCCATCCGAACACTGTTGGGTCATAACTCTTTAACCGTGATCAGAGCTGTCTGAATAACGTAGGATAGGAGGCAGGAAAAGGAGCTTGTATGCTTCCTCCTGCGGCTAGTTTAGTCTATGAACCTCCTGATGCCTCTTACCGGCTCTAAGGAGCTATAAGGTATCCCACAATCCTTTGCGGAGGAGGCTGTATCAGCACAGCTCACAGAAACCAACTAAAACCTCCGTAGAGCAGAGAGCGTCTCTGTGTAGCTCATGTCCAGAAGACTGTAGGATCTGACTCCATCCTCCATGTTTCTGACTCCATCCTCCATGTTTCTGACTCCATCCTCCATGTTTCTGACTCCATCCTCCATGTTTCTGACTCCATCCTCCATGTTTCTGACTCCGTCCTCCATGTTTCTGACTCCATCCTCCATGTTTCTGACTCCATCCTCCATGTTTCTGACTCCGTCCTCCATGTTTCTGACTCCATCCTCCATGTTTCTGACTCCGTCCTCCGTGTTTCTGACTCCATCCTCCATGTTTCTGACTCCGTCCTCCATGTTTCTGACTCCGTCCTCCATGTTTCTGACTCCGTCCTCCGTGTTTCTGACTCCGTCCTCCATGTTTGTGACTCCATCCTCCATGTTTGTGACTCCGTCCTCCATGTTTGTGACTCCGTCCTCCATGTTTGTGACTCCGTCCTCCATGTTTGTGACTCCATCCTCCGTGTTTCCGTCACTAATGACGTCAGAGTTAAAGGCTGCAATCAGGACAAGCTAGGAACAGGAACTAGGAACTAGGAGCAGGAGTGAGGAACTAGGATCTGTAATTAAGGGTATTCGGATGGAGTCGGTACCACGGTCCAGAGCCCAGTTCACTTTAACTCCAGAAACATAATTCAGAATAATTAAAAAAACATTAATTTACATATTTACCCAGATATGTTTGGCCAGAACCCTTCAGGGTCATAAATCGCCGTATTTTAAAGCTCAGGAAGCCTCCAGTCTAGGGCTAGAGGTCCGTCAGGCGTGTTTTTAAGGTACCTGAGAAGACGGGTTCCTGGTGCTGGTTCTCACCACACTGGGAACCCTGCTGGTTCTGCTGGTTCTGGTGCGGTTTCTTTCTATGATGGTGACATTTCTCTCCGTTTCAGCTGAGCGTCGCCGTGCAGCAGGATGAACGGATCCGATCCTCCAGTTCTGAACGTCTTCAACTCGCACATCAAGTGGGTCCCATGGTGGTGGTGATGAAATTTGATTTTCAGACATTTGAATTTTCTTTTTGCCAACTTAAGTTTTTACAGATGAATAAGGATAAAAATGAGCAGCAGCCTGAACGATAATAAATCTGAAACGGAACCAGAACATTTGCTGTTCGCGCAGGAATCTGGTGGGACGTTAAGGAGCTGTTTTCAGAACACTAAGAGGGAACATAAGTTCAGATAGTCCGGGTCCTAAAGGTAATCGTCTAAGGTTCTGATGGATCAGAACATTTCTTCAGATGATCCCAGATCAGGACTAATGTTCTGATTTCCTGTCTGCTGCTCACTTTGAACAGAACAAAGTTCTGATGAGGCGATCCAGATGTTAGACCTAGTTAGGTTCCCAGCAGCAGGACGGAGGCGCCGGGTCCAACAGAACCTGCAGCAGACGTGTCTGAAATGTTTCATCCTGTTTGGGAAACTTTAAACTAACCGAGTTGTGTGAAGCGCTCCTGTTATTGATATAGCAGAGTTATTATAAACCAGCCTGGAGCTGCTGCTAATTAAAGAAAAGGTCTTTATTGCAGACGCAGCCAGAGAGGCTGAGGGAGGCTGAGCACACAGAGATTTACACGAGTAAAGCTGCTGAGCGCTTCACAATGATCACATGATCGGGTCACATGATCCACGCCTGTGTGTGGAGACGCCATCTGTCATCGGCGCCGAGCCGTCATTCATCTCAAACACGCTCAGAATAACGTGTGAAAATCTGCACGTTCAGCACAGAATGCCTGCTGTTGCCTGAGGAAACGGATCAGAACCACTGATCCGTTTAGACTAGTGGGAGGGTTCTGACTGTGAAATGCTGAAAATGACGATAATTCATAAAAAATGGATGGAAGGATGGATGGATGGATGGATGAAGGATGGATTTAGGTTTGGTGCCTAAAGTGTGAATCTGACTGCAGGTCAGTCTCTCCTCTGACCTCTGACCTCTGACCTGTGCTGCTCTTTGTTCCAGCGGACACAGGGCTCCGTCTCCGGATCCTCCCAGAAACAAAGCCAAGAGTGGTGCCAAAGTTCTGTACGGTGAGTCTGGTTCTGGTTCTGGTTCTGGTTCTGTGACTGAATAAACGGGACCTGCTCTCATCTCTCCTCCTGAACAGGGTCAGAGGAATCCTATTTCCTTCGTTCGTCTTCCAAACAGAACAAGAAAAATCAGAGTGAGCCGTGTGACCCAGTGTGTGTGGTTCTGATTCTGAAGTTTGGTTCTGTCTTTAAACTGTTGGAGTGGAACTAGAAAAAACTTTTAAATGGACCAGAACCCTGGTGAAGTTTGCTCTTTGTGCTGCGGTGACGGTCTAGCTGCTCAGAACCTTCTGGTACCCCAAATTCTGGTTGTAGAGTCGCATAGACCCAGAAACGGGATGCTGACGAAGGCGATTGGACCCGTGCAGGCTCGAGTGAAATCATTTCCCAGAACCCAGCGAATAATTCTGAGTGCCTTCCCATCTGGACCGGGCTGGGGGTGGCTTCATGCTCGGTACTGGATGAAACCGGTAAAAATCGGTTTCACCTCAGAAGGTCCAATCAGGTGGCAGCAGCAGGGACCAATCAGGTGGCAGCGTGCCGTCACTGCAGCCCAGGAGGAAGCGGTGTGGTTTCACTCTGTCCGGTTCCTGAGAAACTCTCTGCTCCAAAGCTTCTCAGGAACCTTCTGGACTTCAGGTTCTGATCGGCTCTGAGTGGGTTGCTGTGATTCGTTCCTGCAGCCTCCGCAGGTCCGGGTCCTGTGGTCCATCTACCTGCAGTCAGGAGGAGGAGTTCTGCACTGAAGCCAGGAGATAACGGCAGACAATAACTGAGCTTTACAGAGAGTCCCTGAACTCAGCAGAGGAGCCGTTTATCTGCCGCCTCAGCAGCTGTGAGCGCACAGATAAGCCCGAGCAGAGCAGGCCCGCCACTGATTTATGGATCGATGCTGAATGACTGCCGTCAGGAGCCCAGGACCTTTGCTTCTTATCTTCTCCACGCGGCTCATGTGACTTATTGCTGGGAAAAGTTAAAACTGCTAAACAAAATGTCCAGAGAGCTGCAGGATGAACTGATGTGACCTCGAGGAGGACAGCGACCATGACAGCCTCCGAAGAAAAGCTGCAGCCATCTTTGCTTTGCAACCAACAGGTGACGGATGCAGCTTGACCGACTGTTTCTGGATCATCAGCGACTTCAAGCTGAGGGGCGCAGAACCTTCAGGACCGAGAAGGTCCAGCAAGATCCAGGACCAGCGCAGGTCGCCCGTTATGTACAAGACCGAGACGAGAAGGTGTGTGGACATGAGAACCAGGAGAGGCTGAAGGACGCGGGTGGACATCAGAAGACCACAAACGTGATGGGTCTGATGAATCCTTCAGGTTCTGGAGACATTATGGGTCTCCTCACGTTCCTCTGGTTCCTGAGGTCAGGAAACGTCTCCGGCCAGAAGCCCGCTGAGAACCTGTGTTCAGATGGAGAAACAGAGCCTGCCGTCTCAGATTTGGTGGACATGAGGATCAACACTGGAAATAATGTCATTACTGGAAAAAAATGGACCTGGAACCGTGTCCACATCATCTCATCACGAGGAATAAAGCTCCTCTCCTCCCTGGACCTTCTGCTGAAGAACTTATCGTCACCAGCTGACCTGAAAGACAATAACGAAGCTTTTGTTCTGCTCTTCGTTTAGAACAAAGGAAGAACTACACCAGAACCAGCATCAACAGCCTGACGGATACATCCCAGTACCACGTGGAGGTGAGTTCTAGGAAAGGAGGTCAGTAAGGCTGGATGGAGACGTGTCTTCTCAGAGACCCTGCTGATCCACAATTAGATGCCTGACTGTTTAAAGCGTCCGGACTGTTGCTGCAGCTTCAGTACCTTCATCTCTCTCAGCACCTGACCACCTTCGTGTTGGACCGGAAAGATGGGATGATCACTGTGGACGACGGCATCCGACGTCTGCGCCTGCTGGACGCCAAAGGGAAGGTGTGGACTCAGGAGATGCTGCTGCAGGTGGAGGACAAGGCGGTGAGCCTCATCGACCCGGATTCTCAGGTGGGACTTTAGTTCAGATCTGTGCTGCTCCTCTGAGCTGTTCAGGAGTTTGGGTTCTTGCTGTTGAACTGAATGGAGAACATGCTGACCTGGACTTTTTCTCAGAACGAGTTGGAGAACTTCCCCATCCCTTCAGTCCAGCACTGCCAGGCAGTGATGAACTCCTGCAGCTACGACTCCATCCTGGCTCTGGTGTGTAAAGACTCCGGTCAGAGCAAAGCAGACCTGCACCTGTTCCAGTGTGACGACATCAAGGTAGCATAGAAAGTAAAAAACTGAGTGTGATGACCTGTAAATGCTCCTGATAACCTACGGATCCAGAACATCTCAACAGAAATCAATGGTTTTGTCAAATGTGCCAACATTTCAGTTCAGTACATAATTTATTCAAAATACTGGGCAGCTGCACCAACTATTTCCTGCGTTCGGTCCAACCTGTTTATATCTGGAGCTTTTATGTTTTATTATTAATCAGATGATACAGAATTTATCCTAAAAGCTAACAGAAATTAAGAGCCAGGCAGATAAATCTGAAGGGAATGAAAAAGGGCCGAGGATACGACCCTGTGGCGCTCCAAAGCTGATTGAAGGCTTCTTTCAGGACAGGGTCAACATCTGGAAATATTCCACACTGTTATTTTAATGGTTTTTATCATTAAAAATGTAACATTGCATTAAATATGTTTTGTTCCAACAGGCCAATCTAATCCACTTAGATATAGAAAGTGCCATGATCGATGCCAAAGGGGGCAAAGTGAAGAAACGGCCGGAGGCTCTGAAGTGAGAACGCACCCTCAGACACTTCCTTATTCAGGCTTCATTGCTGGCAGCTGATTGGCCGATCCCTCTATCTGCAGGATGATCCTGAAGAGCGACGGCATGATACCGCCTCCCCCCCCGAACCCCGCCCCCGAGGCGCCTGCAGCGTCCAATCAAGTGGAGCCTAGGGGCCGCGTAGCCGCGTGGTCGGCTTGGGCCAATGAGCAGCAACACTGTGAGTGATGTCACAGAGGGAGTGGGCGGAGTCACATGTTCATTATTAATGATGTTGAATCTGGTGGACACAGATTAAGAATAGATGCAGAACACGCTTCGGTTCCCCCTAGAACCGCAGAACATCTGGCGTACTGTGAGGGAGGGGCAAATGGAGAACAAATGCTGCTTAAATTCACAATAACATCTAATGAATGTACTAATAACCATCATTGAGATTTCATCAGCAAATCGTAATAAAGTAAAACCTCTAGAAAACACAATGTGCCTAAACTGACCTTAATTTAACTTAAAATGACACTAAACCGTTTAATTAAATCTACTTTTATTTCTAATACTGAATTTATTTAGTCTAGTTTACTTAAGAATTAATATTAAAGGGCCTGGATTTGAAGGGCGTAAAACATCTGGTTGAGGTGATTATTATTATTATTATTATTATTATTATTATTGGTAATATTCTGTGTGGGTTTTGGTCTGCGCTTCTCTTCCTGACGGATTCCTGTGTGAATCCAGATGTTTTCCCAGGGAATCGGTCCAGTCCCAGATGTTTCACATGTGATGTGCCGTTGTGTTGCAGACGAGCAGCAGCAGCTGCCGCAGGACGCCGGCGCCGTGGACATGGCGGCGCTGCTTGTGGACCGAGACGTGGTGAGGCTCAACATCTGTCTGCATCTGTCTGCAGGCCGGTCCGCCTCGGCCCACCATGGAGGAGACTTAAGCTGATTGCAGGGCTCAGTTTGACTGGAACACAATCAGAGTTTGAAGGAAAATCAGCTTACAGTTTAAGGGGGGGGGTGGACTCTGCTCTGTTGTTATGAACCGGTTTGCTGAAGCATTAATGATTAAACTGAACCAACAGTTGTTCTCTCTGCAGCAAATCCTGAACCACATCCTGGACGACATCGAGTTCTTCGTCACCAAGCTGCAGAAGGCGGCCGAGGCCTTCAGCGAGCTCTCCAAGAGGAAGAAGGCCAAGAAAGGCAAGAAGAAAGGTCCAGGAGGTGAGCAGCAGCGTCCTGGAGGACGTCACCACGACGGCCTTTACAGAACCAGAAAAAACTAAAATACACTTTATGCTGCTGTTTTATTCTTTAGCCTATTAATTATAGCCTTTTTAATGTTTTGATGTACATTTTTAATTTATATTTTAGTGATAACTTCACTTTAAACATTTAAAGATTGTTACAATTTTATGATTCATTTCTTTTATATATATGTATATATATTTTTTTTAAATATTATGTTTATTAGATTTTTTTGAACATTTAAAGAAAGAAAGAACAAGGAAGAAAAAAAAAGAGAAAACAATAGGACTGATACAAAAAACAAAACCGGAGGCATGTACATAAATTACAGCGAACATTTGAGAAAAGTAACCAATTTATACATAAACTTCCACATATACATCATTCGGGTTCACATTACTGGTCTTTTAATTTTGAAATTACGTTCCCATCTTTTTTTAAAGCATAGAATTCCCATTCAGACAGTATCTTAATATTTCTAATACAATAACTTCAGAAAGTAAGTTTTTTTTAATATAGATTTTATTATAGAATAATTTTGCTAGTTTTTAATTTTTTTTGAGGAAACAGTTGCACATAAACCCCTCAGTGAACGGCTAAATAAATATTAAATGAAATAAAATAAACAAATCCTCCAATCTTATGAAAACCCGAGAACCCAGCCTGCAACCTTTTCCAGAACAGAACCTTCCGCTGTGAGCAGAACTCGTATTGAGGCGACATTAAGTTCTGACCCCATCCATCAGAACCTTCTCCACAGACCCAAAGGTGGTGAAGCAGAACCTGAGCGTGTCTGTTCCTGTGTGTCCACCAGAGGGCGTCCTGTCTCTGCGGTCCAGGCCGCCCAGCGAGGAAGAGTTCGTGGACTGTCTGCAGAAGTTCAAGCATGCCTTCAACCAGCTGGTAACGGTTCTGGTTCTGATCCACTCTGATCTGCCCAGTTATTCTCACTGGTTCTCCCACACTGTATAGTCAGTAATGAGAGAGAAAGGCACCTCAGGGCACGAGGGAACGTATTAGAACTGGATCTGCAGAACCTGCAGAACATCCTCACCGTTTGTTGTGACTGCAGGCGAAGCTGAAGGACCAGATTCAGAACCCGAGCTCCGTGGATCTGGTTCACTTCCTGTTCACGCCTCTCAGGATGGTGAGTCCAGCCAGTCGTCATTAATGGAGGAGAACGTTGGACCTGCTGGAACAGAAGACACGGTTCTAATGAGAACACTTTGGTTCCTACCCGTCCTCAGGTGGTCCAGGCGTCCGGCGGTACCGATCTGGCTCGGAGCGTCGTGGTTCCGCTGCTCACCAGAGACGCCATCGACTTCCTCCACTCCTCAGGAACGGCAGAGGAACGTCACCTCTGGGTGACTCTGGGAGACGGCTGGACCAAATGCAGGTGAGAACACGGGTTCCGCTAAAGAGAACCCCGGTTCTCTTCGCCGCCTCCTTCATTCATACAATGGACATGGTGGTTCCGGTTCTATGCTGCTCTCAGTTGTTCATGTTCTCTTCTGTCTTTGGTCTTTGTTCTCGTTCTAAGGTTCTGTAGATGTTCTCTAATGTTTACAGTAACATGTTTCTCCTGTTCTTCTTGTTTTTGGATCATTTTATTCATCAATTCAATTCAATTCAATTTTATTTATATAGCGCCAAATCATGAAACATGTCATCTCAAGGCACTTTACAAAATCAAGTTCAATCATATTATACAGATTGGGTCAGATTATACAGATTGGTCAAAATGTCCTATATAAGGAAACCAGTTGATTGCATCAAAGTCCCGACAAGCAGCATTCACTCCTGGAGAAGCGTAGAGCCACAGGGAGAGTCGTCTGCATTGTACATGGCTTTGCTGCAATCCCTCATACTGAGCAAGCATGAAGCGACAGTGGGAAGAAAAACCACCCATTAACGGGAAAAAAAAACCTCCGGCAGAACCGGGCTCAGTATGAACGGTCATCTGCCTCGACCGACTGGGGTTACAGAAGACAGAGCAGAGACACAACAAGAGAGACAAAAAAGCACAGAAGCACACATTGATCCAGTAATCTGTTCTACATTAGATGGTAGTAACGGGTGAGCCGTCTTCTCTGGATGATGTCAAAATTAACAGAACGCCAGACCAGGTGTACCTACTATGAAGAAAAAGAGAGAGAACAAAAAGTTAAAAGCTGAAATGACGACAGTCATTTCAATGTAATACAATACAAAACTGGAGAACCGTAGAATGAAGAACAGTAGAAATCAGTAGAGTGAGAAAATTAGATCCTGATGTCCTCCAGCAGCCTAAGCCTATAGCAGCATAACTATAGAGGTAGCTCAGGGTAACATGAGCCACTCTAACTATAAGCTTTGTCAAAAAGGAATGTTTTAAGATTAGTCTTAAAAGTAGACAGGGTGTCTGCCTCACGGACCAAAACTGGGAGTTGGTTCCACAGGAGAGGAGCCTGATAGCTAAAGGATCTGCCTCCCATTCTACTTTTAGAGACTCTAGGAACCACCAGCAGACCTGCAGTCTGAGAGCGAAGTGCTCTGTTAGGAACATACGGGGTAATCAGAGCTCTGATATATGATGGAGCTTGATTATTAAGGGCTTTATACGTTAGAAGAATTTTAAATTCTATTCTTGATTTAACAGGAAGCCAATGAAGGGAAGCTAAAATTGGAGAAATATGATCCCTCTTGTTGATTTTCATCAGAACTCTTGCTGCAGCATTTTGGATCAGCTGAAGGCTTTGAACTGCATTTTGTGGACTTCCTGATAGTAAAGAATTACAATAGTCCAGCCTTGAAGTAACAAATGCATGGACTAGTTTTTCAGCATCACTCCTGGACAGAATGTTTCTAATTTTGGCGATATTCCTGAGGTGAAAAAAGGAAACTCTGGAAACCTGTTTAATATGGGATTTAAATGACATGTCTTGGTTGAAAACAACACCAAGGTTTTTTACTTTATTACCAGAGGCCAAGTTAATGCCATCCAGATTAAGTGATTGATTAAGAAGTTTATTTTTTGAGGACTCTGGTCCAAAGATTACAACTTCTGTCTTGTCAGAATTTAAATGCAGGAAATTTAAAGTCATCCAGCTTTTGATGTCATCAAGACATGACTGCAGTCGAAGTAACTGATTGGATTCATCAGGATTTATGGATAGATATAGCTGAGTGTCATCAGCATAACGGTGGAAATTAATCCCATGCTGTCTGATAATTTTGCCAACCGGAAGCATATATATAGTAAAGAGAATTGGTCCAAGGACTGAACCCTGTGGTACTCCACAGGTGACCCTAGAGTTTGAAGAAGATTTATTATTAACATGAACAAACTGGAATCTGTCCGACAGATAAGATTTAAACCAGCCTAATGCTTTCCCCTTAATCCCTACAGTATGCTCAAGTCTTTGTAGGAGAATATTGTGATCAACTGTATCAAATGCAGCACTAAGATCTAACAGGACAAGTACAGACACAAGTCCATTATCTGAGGCCATGAGAATATCATTAGTGACCTTCACCAGAGCTGTTTCAGTGCTATGATGAGCTCTAAAGCCTGACTGAAACTCCTCAAGTAGGTCATTGCTTTGGTAATGACCTACTTGAGGAGTCTGAATCATCAGGTTCTCGTGTTCTTCTTTTCCTCCTCCTGTTTTACTCGTGTTCTCGTTCTAAGGTTCTGTAGATGTTCTCTAATGTTTACAGTAACACGTTTCTCCTGTTCTTCTTGTTTTTGGATCATTTTATTCATCAGGTTCTCGTGTTCTTCTTTTCCTCCTCCTGTTTTACTCATGTTCTTGTTCTAAGGTTCTGTAGATGTTCTCTAATGTTTACAGTAACATGTTTCTCCTGTTCTTGTTTTTGGATCATTTTATTCATCAGGTTCTCGTGTTCTTCTTTTCCTCCTCCTGTTTTACTCGTGTTCTTGTTCTAAGGTTCTGTAGATGTTCTCCGGTGTTTACAGTAACATGTTTCTCCTGTTCTTCTTGTTTTTGGATCATTTTACTCATCAGGTTCTCGTGTTCTTCTTTTCCTCCTCCTGTTTTACTCATGTTCTCCTCATGTTCTCCACGCGGTGTGTCCTGTTCTAACCTTGTTTCCATGTCAGATTCGTGTTAGGAACTTCTGCGTGTTCTCTAGACGTTCTGACTCCTCCTCGGCGTGTTTTCCAGGCTGGAGTGGCCGAAGGACCACTACTTCCCGCCCTGCCCGCTGCGGTTCCGTGACGGCTGGGAACCTCCGGCGGTTCCGGCCGTGACTCCGGCTCGGGAACAGGAGCTCCAGCGGCTGGCCGAGAACCTGGGGAACGCGGACGTCCACAGGTCGGCCGACCTGCGGCTGTCTCAGGAGGTCGGTGAGCCACGTTCAGCGCCGGCGGCTGACGGGACGTTGTGATGGCGGCGCGGCGTTAACGCCTGTGTTCTGTGTCTGCAGCAGGGGGCGCTGCAGCGGTTCCCTCCGGCTGATGGGTACGCCCTCACTAGCTCCTCCCACAAACGCTGCCAGGTCCTGGACCAGGACGCGGCCGTGGCTGCGTTCAAACACGTCGTCAGCCGGCGTGTGGACCGGTAACCGCAGGTCACATGGTGCCCTGGAGAACTGACCCCGCCCCCTTTCTGCACCGCCGCCGCGGGGACCGCCCCTTCATCAGCATGCCGCCATCGATGAATACAGAATGGAAAAATGATCAGTTCAGAAAATTAAGGATAATTAATTGGTTTTAATAAGCAACGAAAAATTTACACAGAAATAAATTCACTAAATTTGCAATAAATTAAAGAGAAAATATTGACGGATAAATGAGTTTATTCGTTTCTGTATTCATATCTAATTATTCCTTCAATAATGATTCGCCCAATTTAAATAAATTTAAATAATTATTGCTTTTATTTGAAATTGGGTGAAACAACTGATCAGATATTAAGTTTTTTCTCTTGTATTTATTCCTACTTTAAACTGATGAAGGTGATGATGTTCTTCATCTCTCTCTTTCCTGATTGGATCTCTTCTTCACCTGTTCCCACCTGCACCTGACCAGGTGAACTGATCTTCCTCTCTTCGCAGCATCTTCTGGGTCGTGTTTGTTCGGACCCGGTTGATCTTTTCTGGATCTTCTCACCAAACGGGGTCACTTCTCCAGGGCCGAGAACTCAAGCAGAGCAGAAGCAGAAATGCTTTAGAGATCCGTAGATGTTCCACTGGAACACTGTCTGAAGCTCGGTTCTGAGGCATTTGTGTTCCACATCATAACAACGTCTTCCTTGGTTCTTTCAGGAGTTTGGATCCGGAAAACCGGTTTGAACCAAAAGTTTTTGCCAAATCGAAGTACGACTTTGTGGGGAGAAACAACACGGAGCTGTCGGTCCTCAAAGACGAACTCGTCGAGGTAAACGGAGAACACGACACCTCCTGTTCTGCAGCTTGGTCTGAATAAAGAGGTTGATCAGAACCGGAACCAGAACATACATGGTTCTGTCAAACTCATGGTTCTACCTTCATCCGGTCTGACAGGCAGGGGTGGATGGTGGATTTTCTCCAGGTGTGTTCTCCTCTTTGGGTCTTCTGATCCATTAGTGAAGGACCAGGTTCTTCCAAGAACACAGAACACAGGCGGTTCTGAATAGAAACACCTTTCTTGTCCCACATTGGGGAAATTCTGGCGTGATGGTGGTAAAACCCGTAGAAACATGGACGATCCTTCCTGCAGCGTCTTCCAGAGCTGCTGGTATCTTATTTAAAACTCTTTTATTGGTTTTTAAAGTTTTAATGGCTTAGCACCGCTTAGCTCCAGGATCTTCTGCAGGACCGCTCCGGTTCCAGAACACTACGATCCAACAATAAAGGAGAACGTTACTGCACCTAATATGTGGAACAGCTTTCCCCTCAGTATCAGATCTGCCCAAAGTTTGGAACATTTTAAATCACTCCTGAGAACTCATTTAAATAAGGTCGGACTTTGTAAACTGTTTGTTCTTATTTATTGTGTTTTATTCAAATGTGCTTAATTCATGGATGGTTTTATGAAAACTGTAGAGCTCTTTGGTGCCGTTACAAGCTTTTTAAAGTGCTTATATATATATATATATATATATATATATATATATATATATATATATATATATATATATATATATATATATATATATGAGAGAGAGTAATATGAATAAAAAGCTAATTTAAAGTCAGGTTCTAAAGCAAAAAAGGGAGAACTTATCAGAGGGGGAAATATTCCAGTTATGAATTGATAATACATCAAATTCAGGTGAGAATGCGTACAAAAAAGCGATATTTGAGTTAAACAGCAGTGGGTTTACAGAAGGAACCAGTCCAGCTGTGGCGCTCAGTCCACAGAACTCTCCAGGTTCTGTTGTGGGTTCTGTCTGCCAGGTGCTGGACGACAGGAAGCAGTGGTGGAAGGTTCAGAACGGCTGCGGCGCCTGCGGCTACGTGCCAAACAACATCCTGGAGCTGACCAGAGCGGTGGACGTGTCGGGCCGCGGAGATCCCGTCTACAGCCACACCATCCAGGTACTCTCTGACCCGGTCTGACCCGGTCTGACCCGGTCTGACCCGCTCTTCCTCACCACTCATCGTCCCCTCATCTTCATCCATGTTTCATTTCTCATCGCTGAAGCTCATGATGCCAAAGAAGGAGTTTGAGTTGTTTAAGGTAGGACGAGATGGGCTCAGTGGTTCCTCAGGTTCTGCCCTGTAGGTTCTGGTCCTGCTGGTTTGTTTTGCTGTGTATCACCTTAAAGGAACAGTCCCACATTTTCAGAACATTATTGAACCGTTTCAGTCAGACGTGTCTTCAAACCCTTTTAATGGCGAAAGCAGTGATGGACCCGGTCCAGATTGACAGCCATCCTGTCAATCAGAACCACCATTCAAAACTTAACCGGGTCACAGCCAGTTGGGCTTTAGCTGACTCGCTTAACGTTTTGATCCCTGTTTTGTGTGTGTCTAGCGCTAGAGCACTTCCTGTTTTCTGTCCAATCAGAGCCCAGAGTGCAGAGAGACACGCCCACTCCCATCCACTCCCAGGAGTTTTGACCTCTGGATGGTTCTGTAGAAACTGGACCTGAAGGTTCTGTGTAATCCTGTCTGAGTCTGAAGGTTCTGACACTCATGGTTTAGGGTTTGTTCTGTGTGACTAACCTGATGAAGGGTTCTGGTCCTTCGAGAACCCGTGGAACACATCTTTCCAGAGGATGATGAAGCTGAGACGGGTTCTCCTGAACGTTGGACTGTTCCTTTAGCGCCGTGTAGCCGACCCAGTCTCGCTGAAAAACATGCAATACCCACGTTGGCCCCCAGGGGGAGACAGTTTGCAACCAGGTCACGTGACTATCCAGTTTCCCGCAGAGGAAGAAACAACATGGCTGCCGTTGCTCGTACTTTATGTGGAAAACTCAACATTTAAAGAAATCTGAATTTATTTGCGTTTTGATGACATTTCTAGTGAAAAGTACGTATATTATTTTCAGTCTTCGTTCAGGAAGTCTAGGCATTACTTTTAGTAACAGCAAACAGGTTTAAATCGGAGGCAACTGGACTCTAACACCTGACCTGTCTTTGTCAGTTCTGCTGACTTGAGCAACCAGTGGACCGGTTCTAGGAGGATGGTTCTCCATGAGCTTAGAAACAGCAGCGCTCCGCCTGCAGGTTGCTCAGTGCGAGCCGGCAGAACTGACAGACTCCTGGACAGGTGTCCAAACGAGGCACCTAAGCTCCTGATGCTCTCCTGACAACGCGCTAAAATCTTCTGCGAAACTAATAAAACATCGTCTTCCTTTCCTGAACAAAAATTATGATGCATACTTCTCAGTAGAAATGTCATCAACATGCACATAAATGCAGAGGCTTTCTTTAAATGTTGTTTTCCACATGAGGAATGGGGAAAGGCGGCCATTTTCTTGATAGTCTCGTGATTTGATCGCAAGCCGACGTAAATAAATCGGCCAAATAAACGTAGGACTGAGACGTACAGAGGAGCTAAACTGTGACAACGCTACGTCTCCCCCTGTGGACCGACGTGGGTATTGCAGGTTTTTCAGTGAGTGGGTGGTGTAGGAGAGCCGTGCGCCCCCTGCTGGTCAGAGTTAGTCAGTTTGTGGTGGTTAACGCGTGTTGTTGCAGCGTCTCACCTCCATCTTTGTCTCATTGCACCTCAGCAGCAGTTACTGGGAGAGTTAAACGAGGTAAACACAAACTGACTCTTTTCATGTGTGAAACGGATGCTTTATTGTCTTTTTTCTGACGCGATCATCTGAAAACATTCTCAGTGGAAATCATCCATGACTGCTAGTCAACAATGCTGCTCAAAGGACGCTACTCTGCTCATTTTACTGTAACGTGTAATTCTGTCCACCACTCCTGGCTTTTTATGCTCCTCAGATCATCATCTACAGAAGAAAATGCTGTTTTTATTATTTTTTTCCCATTAAATCCCATTTAGTTCTGATTGGCTTGTTTCTGGAAGCCTGTGCTGCAGCAGAGTGTCTAACTTAACCCTAACCCAGAGATCAGGTTGTTCTCAGTGATGCAGCAGCTGCTGCTGTCTGGCACCGTTCTTTATCAGTCTGGTTTACATTGATCTCACTTTTATCTTTATATTTTATTTTATATAACTCTTTGTAAAAGCTTCTTAAGGTTTCTGATTAAAAGGATGAAGTGGGCCGAGATCAGGACCCTGTGGCGCTCTGTATGTAATTACATGAAGATTAATAAACCTTAGATTGTTCCATATTTAGTGAAATTAGGGGTTAACAAAATTATGATTTAACTCAAATTTGGTGATCTGAGTTTAGAACCGGTCCTTCCTCACCCAGTAGAACCTCCCATGTGGCGTCTAACCAGAAGGCATCCTCTTTAGGGAGAGGTGTGGAAAACCTTCAGTTTTGGTGCTGTTGCTCCTAAAGTTTGACTAGAACTGGGTCGACTTTGATAAGCAGAACCAGAAGTGACCAGAACCAGACCTCTAATGAAGATGAATCTGGATCAGATGGGTCTGGAATAGATGGTTCTGGAGAACGTTTGTGGTGTTTTTCCTGAAGTGGATCAGGTTATACTGGGGGACTGGTTTGCATCTTCAGGACAGAGAACAAAGTGCTGAACGGGTCCAGGTTCTCAGACCCGGGGACGTGTCCCGGGACCCTTGCTGTTCAGTCCCTTAATAAACGACTGACCTGTGACCCGGTTTGCTTAGATGACCCAGTTTTTATGCACCGCCAGCAGCGGATGTTTGGTCTGCCTGTACGGTGAGACGTTTTGATGTGTTTTCAGATGCAAAATGTAGAATAACGCTTAATAAAAATGCAGCAGAATTTAAATACCTTGGTTTGGTCTTATAATAATTATATAAAACCTCTAAAACCGCCCTCTGGTCCAGGCGTGCGTCGTCCTGCATGGCAGCAGCTCATTGCTTCACTCCTCAAGGACAAAATCTGAGTCCAAACTGTTCCGGACCGGTTCTGTTCTCCTCCAGAAGCAGACCATGAAGTCGGACCCTCCTCCAGGTAAACCTTCAGCCAACCGGATGTCCGAGGTCCCGTCACCGCCACCCCCCGCCCCCAACAGGCTCCCCACGCCGCCGCTGCCTCCGCCGGCGGCAGAACCCAGCAAAGCGGGCAGCGGCAGCGCCACCGTCAGTCGGCACAACAGCAGCACGTCCAGCGACGCCGGCGCCGTGAAGGAACCGGGCGGACGAGCCGCTGCAGCTGCAGGACGTGAGTTTAACTGGTTCTGCTCGTTTCAGGAACATGAAGGCAGAACCTGAGACGTTCTAGACAGGAATACAGACGCCTACATCAATCAGAACGTTTCCTCAGGAGGAGTTTTCTTGCTCTGCAGGCAGGAAGTCCAACATGGAGGAGGTCCAGGACGAGCTGATCCACAGGCTGACTCTGGGACGCAGCACTCAGAAGAAGTTCCAGGTTCCTTCTCGGAGCGACAGCGGCAGCCTGCCGGCGCCGAGCATCACGTACGATTCCTCTCCAGACGAAGTGAAAGCCTGGTTGGAGGCCAAAGGCTTCAGCCCAGTGTGAGTCCTCCAGAACCCGTCCTGATGGGACCTCTCGGTCCAGACGACGTTCTCACTGGTTCCGTTTGTGTCTGCAGAACCATCAGCAGCCTGGGCGTTCTGACCGGAGCCCAGCTCTTCTCCCTCAACAAGGAGGAGCTGAAGACGGTTTGTCCCGATGACGGAGCGCGGGTCTTCAGTCAGGTGACGGTGCAGAAGGCGGCGCTGGAGGTGGGTGGAGAACCTGGGGAGGAGCTCTAGACTGGGGGGGGGGGGGGGGTGGAGAACCTTATGAAGTCTTAGAAGATGGACCTGAATAGTTCAGCAATAGACCTGAAAGGTTCCCACCACTTAATTCTCTACGTCCAGCATTCAGTTTTCTGCCAGAATGAGACCAGAAACGTTGTTCAGTGGGAAAATTAGGAAAAAACACATTTAGATGCAGAAAATATGAAATATTCCATTAATGTTTAGGATTTATTTCCAAAAATGTGACAAAAAACAACAAATAACTAAATAAAATGCAAGGCGTCCTAATAATAATAATAATGATTCGATGATAATGAATCATCAAATCATTTTAGCTACATGTTCGACAAAGGAGAGGGAAGAAGTTTACATTTTATTTATATTATTCTAGTCGTCTATAGATGTGCTGCATCTATAATAATAAAGATCCTAGAAATTGGTTTATTTAAGTAATAAAATAACATTTATGGAATAAAACCATTTTTTATGGAAGAAAGTTTCTCAAATAATTAAAGTACCAGAAAGTTCTGTAATGTTCATATGTTGGAGAAAAAATAATAGTTTTCAGGTTTAAGACCTGAGAATATGAATAAAAAGATTATTATAGAAAGCAAATAATAATTAGTCACTTTTTTCTGCCTAAAATTATAAAAAGAGTCTAGAAACCGTTTTTGGGTCATTTGTAAAATGAAATGACAAAAATGGGTTTTAACGATGGTGAAGGTCCGTCTGACGTACCGGGTCGTCTGGTCGTCGTGGCGATGGTTATGGAGGCGGAGCTTCCAGCTGATTGGTTCGTTAAAGGCGAGCTCATTGGGACCGAGGCTGTTTCCGTCTTCAGTGTAAATCTGATTCAGCACAGCGGTCCGGACCTGGAACCGTTCCTGGAACCAGGTCCGGTTCCTGGAACCTCTCCGGGAACCGGACCTGGAACGGTCCAGGAACTTCTGTTCATCAGCACAAAGTTCCAGGTTCCATCAAGGTTCTGTTGGGCACGCAGAACCAGGCAGAGGTCAGCTGGGCCTCGGGCCTACATTTGGACCGGTGCCGATGGTTCCCTCGGTACCACTGAGCCCGTCTCTGTGTGTCTCCGAGCTTCTGTCCTCCATCTCTGGAAAGGTCTGGTGTCTGGTCTGTTTCCCACCTGCAGGTTTTCTTCTGAGCCTCCTCTGATCTTCTGACTGTCTCTCAGCATTCGTTCAGGTATCGTGTCACCTCAGCACCTGCACGGCTCGGTTCTGTTGGCCAGAACCTCATTACATCCCATCCACCTCCATTCAGGACGATTCTGCGGGTCCCTTAGACTAAATTAAACAGAACTTTGATGCTCGGTTATAAAAAGCAACCCGACCCGGACCAGTTGATAAGCTGCAGCGGGTCCGGTCTTTGGACAGGAAAGGATTTCATGTTGAACCCAGAATCAGAACCTCGCCTCACTTCAGGAACCATCGTTAGCCTTGGGCTGACCCGGTTCCTCTTGTCTTTGGTCATTTGACCTGGTTGCTGCTTGTCTTGTATTTCTACATCAACCTGAGGTCCGATCAGAACATGATGGTCTTAGAGACACAGTTTTATCAACTGACCAGCAGAACCTTTTTTGGACCATCTTTACCTGGACTTCATCACTTGATTTTGGACCTTTTTGACACAAATGTTCTGTTAGAACCCAAGGTCCGGCTCAGTAAGTCTTACGGACCCTTAAAAGTCTTGGTTCTGACCAACCCTGTATATAGATCTAAATTTGGACCCAGTGAGCCCCATCGTCTCCACTCTAAGCCCGTTGACACCGGTTCTGATGCTTCCTGAATCTTTTGTTCTCTAATCGGACACCAACAGATGTTCTTCACCCAGAACTTACCTGTTGGCCAGGTGTTGAGTTCTGGATCCTCACACGTCTTTCTTAAGACCCGTTTTTGTGTCCGGGCCGAAGTCTCTGTGTTCTGGGACGTTCTGGAGCCGGGACCAGAAATCCCCAGGTGGTTCCGTGTTGACCTGACGACCGTCCCCACATGGACCCGACTCATTCAGATCTAAATGGATCTGGCCATCAGAACCAGTCCTGAGGAGTTTTCTGTTTAGCAGCATCTAGTGTAGCGGCAGTTTGTCCTCCTTCCCTGCACCTCCTCCTCCTCCTCCTCCTCCTCCCCGTAGAGAACAGGAAGTAGATCTGTTCTGACACCTCCATGTGTGTTTGGTCTGTTACGGACCGGGTAAGTATGAGTTACGGGTTTAAGGTTCTGTTCTGGGTCACCTGGAGAACGGTGGACCTGCAGCTGGCTGCACAAACATCAGAGCTGTCAGGCGGTCGGGGAATGCCTCCTAACAACCGAGCCGGTTTCTGGATCAGAACCTTCTAAAGGTTTTACCATCAGGACTTTTTGACGCTCCAACCACAAACTTTAATGCATTTATTGGGCTTTTATCTGCCAGAACCTCCAGGTTTGGATCAGAATATCCGGTCTGGAGAACCAGGAGCAGATGTTTGTGCACTCAGCTGTTACCCAGCATGCCTCCTGATTCCCACCACGCTGTAGATATTCTCACCAAGACGCTTTCAGCAGCAGCAGCAGGTTCACTGAGGCCGGTTGGTGCCTCTGGCTGAGATCTTCAGGAGGACACCATCTAAGCACAGCCAAGTGCTAACAGAAGGTGTTCCTGAGAAATCTTCTGCTTCCCAGAGGATGCAGATGCTCCGTAGGACTCAGAGGCGCTCAGTTGCTTTAGGAGCAGCGACGTTCACAGAGGTCTGCCGGAGACTCTCAGGGGACCAGAACCGATTAGAACCAGGAGAGGCCTTATGGTTGGTTCCTGGTGGTTCACTGTCAGCAGCTTAAGCAGAACCTGTTTGACGACACAAGGCTAGGAGATCTCAAAAAGCAAATCCTCCTGCCCCGATCCGTAGAAACTCAACAGATTAGAACCTAACTCACCGATGTCCATCGCTCCGCTTTAAGCCCGTTTGCTGTTGCGACGACCCGGATAGCGCAGAATTTGCACAGGCACTCTGGAGATACAACTTTGTAACCGTTTTCTAGAGAACCACAGTCAGAACCATTCTCCCCACAGAGAACCCATGGAACAGAGGAGAACCGTCCCAGGAGACACTGGCCAACCAGGATTACTCCAGGAGATCATCATCGACTCGTCCTGGAGGTCCAAGAAGAACCTAGTACAGTATCTGACGTTCTGCAGGTCTCACTGCCCCAGTTAAGGTCAGAGGTCAACAATAAGAAAGAGGGAGTGGGCAGAAATGGCCTCCATAGGAGAGATCAAGGGCCAGAACCACTGCTGACCCAGAAGAACACACAGACCCGTCCCTCGTTTGCCAAGAATCTACTTAACCCTCCAGACTTCTGGTAAAATATTGTGGACATGAGTCAATAGTGGACCTTTTTAGGAAGGTTTTAGACCCTTAAGTCTGGTTTAGAACATCCTGCCTACAGTCAAACACGGCGGTGGTGGTGTGATGGTCTGGGGCGGAATTATAACTATTCTGCTAACCAGAACCGGGTCCAGATTCCTCCACAGGGAAGTTAAAGACTCGTCTGCAGTTACCAGAAACACTTGATGGCTGCTGTTGAAGGGGAGGAGCAGTTAACGGGTTTAGGGGGGATTTACTTCACCACAATCAGAATCGTCTGCATTGGGTCCTGATCGAGAGCACAATGAAGCGGTTCGACCTGAAGATCTGGACCGGGTGTTCAGCCCCGCCTTTCAGGAAGAAGGAGAACCATGTGTTGAATGTGTGTGTTGGGTTTAATCCACCATGAACATCTCTTGGCTGGAAACACCTGACCTGTGACAGCTTCTACCACTAGGGGTCACTCTCCTCCTGGCCTCCAGCTCTGTAGAGCTGCTACATGCATCACCAGCAGTCCAAACATGTGTACAGCGCTCACAAACAATTTTTTTGTTTTTAAAACTAGGATCGATTTAAAACTGGGACATTTTTTGACTTTTGTTCAGGATTGGGGGCTCGTCCAGGATCTCACATCTTGCGGCTGACTAGCACAACAACGTTCCTACATCCTGAAAAACAGAAATCCCAACAACTAAAGTTGTTTTCTTGTCTGATGGACATTTATTGCAGGTTTTCTCATCTCTGATGGGATTTTCCAGATTCATGAGTTACGGCCATTGAGTTGTTTGGGGTTCTTTGACTCATTAACCAGCAGTAAGGGCGGGTTGGGTCTGAATGAATGAGTTAGCTTAATGTGAACGTGATGACAGGTTATCAGCGCTGCCAGCTCCAGCCAGGCAGATCCATCTGGCTAACGGGTCTTGACCAGAACTCATTTCATGACGCGGTGTCCCTGTGAGAGTCTCCTGAGGTCAGATCTCTGTGTCCTGCCAGTATCCGTCTCCTAACCATCTCTCCTCTCTGTGTCCTTGTCTTCCTGCACGTCTCCAGAAGAGTTCAGGCTCTGAGCTCCAGGAGATCATGAGGAGGCGGCAGGAGAAGCTGGCCGCCAGCACCGTTGACTCTGGGGTGGAGTCTTTTGACGAAGGCAGCACCCACTGAGCGTCCCCCCCCCCCCCCCCCCCCCAGCGTTCCTTATCCCTCACCACAGCCGGCTTCTCTCTACCGCTGTCCATCCGCAGGCGGCGGCGGACCGTGCAGAGTTTGTGGAGATCATGCGCCGCCGACAGGAACTGCTCAGCTCGTCTCCCTAGACACAGACGGACCTGTGGACGTCCGCGCTGTTGGAGCAACTCCACAACCTTCTGCCATGTTTGCCTGAACTTCACAGGGACTTTTGGGGATATTTCTGCTGCTTGGTAGCTGATTGATGCAAAGCGAAGCCTCACAGTATTAATGTTGGACCGCCTGAGGGTCGGCAGCTGCTCTTTGTGCCTCTCAGCTTTTATTCTCACTTTCAGAATCAAATCACATCTGAACATTAGATCTGCTTCCAGGACCAGAGATGAAACATTTAGACATAAATAGTTGTTTAAAGACCGCTTCACATAAATCAATGTTTTTTTCCCCAGGGTTTGGATGAAACTTTGTCAGCCTGTGAAATCGATCCTCTGTGTTCCTGCGTAGACGTTCTGCTGACGTGGTTCTTCTCTGCACGAATTCAAAGCTTGGTTTATTTCTCAGGTTAATAAGGTTAATTTATTTTAAATCTGTGATCCATCTCCTGGAGGTTTTCCTGCAGTTATCCAGAAAATTCAGATTCCTCTGTGACTGAAGGGAATAAAAATGGTGGAGAAGCCCAAAGTGCAGCTGTTGGTTCCCAGGTTTGAACTGATGAGTAAATGTGTTGTAGACTGATGTGTTTGAGGCCAACATGTTCACTGTATGATGCTGTTTTAAGGGTGAATTAATTAACTTTTAAACTAAAGGGTCATATGTTAAAATGATTAATAATTTAAGATCAAACTGCTCTAGAGAACCAGTTCTAGATTTCCTGATGTTCAGATAGTCAGAATGTGTTTGAGCTGAAGGTGAAGACTAATGAATGTAGACCACCTGCTGAATGTCTTCTCCATGCTCCGCCCACCTGTTCAGGTAACCTCAGCATCTCACGAGTCGTCCTACCTGGTCAGGTGATCGATCAAAGTGTCGTCCGGCAGCCTGGCGACGCCTCGGGCGCTTATTGTGGGAAAGAAGGATTTGTTTAAGCGTTAAAATGTGTCTGAACATGTAGTGGAACCGGTAGGTTTCTGGATCTTTCCCAGAGCCGGTTCTGCGTTCCTGTGAATTCTAAACCTGAGACTTCATCTACCCAAGTCAGAACGAATCAAATCCATCTGATGGATGGAGGGTTTTTGTTCTTTGAGTCAGACCAAAGCTCAGATTTCCCAGTGGTCATTGAATGCAACGTGGGCAGATGAATTAAAGATGTCTGGTTTCAGAAACGTTCATCAGGACTTTTTCTTCATTCAGTTTCAAGGAGTTCTTGGCGACCTGTGAGAAGCTCATAAGGCTTCTGTGGAAAGTTTGACTCAAACGGAGCAGCTTGTATCTGGTGAACGTTGGCGTATCAAACTGTGAGATGAGACAACGATGACCTTTAAAAAAAAAAAAAACTTAAACCTGGATGTTCCCTGATGCTCCAGCTTTTCCTTTCTGTTCAGCTTTTTAAAGACTTTGCTGAAACAGACTCTGAGCAGCCCAGAGCCTGAAAGATGAAACGCTTTAGATTGAATCTCAAAGTCTCCCTGCTGAGAAACCCTGGCTGCAGGTGTTTGGGTGTCCTCTGGACGGCTGATGTCTGAAGGTCTCCAGGCTGCAGGACGGCACTCTGAAGCTCATCATGTGACCCTCAGGAAGGCGACCTCGTTAGAGCTAAAACCGTTGTTAGGTTTCCTGAGTAACTCTGGAGAACATCAGCTCAGAAACAGCTTTTATCATTCCTTCCTGTTCAGACCTTTCACATTAAAACTGCAGCTTAGCAGAGGGGGGCTTTTATTGTGAAACGCCAGCTGATCCAAAGTGAAATCTGGGGAGAAAGCCTGAGATGTTCCACACGGTGGTTCGTGCCGGTCATGGACCTTCACCTCCAGAGCTGATGTTCTGTAAAGGAGCTACTCAGGTTCTGGTGGAACCCGATCCAGCAGAGCTTAGGAAGGTTCTGCTGAGATCGGATCAAAATGGCTTCTGTTTAAGCACTTAGCTGCGTTTAGGGGATGTCTGAGCTGTAGTGCTGTAATAAGACTGATTAAAGCACATTAGATCAACGTGTTAAACATGTAATTAGAGATCTTTGTACCCACAGGTGTAGAGGCCAATCAGAAGGCAGCATTTGTACAAGGGTAGTTTTCATTGTGCCTTTTCCATTTAATTCTGCAATAAAAACATTTCCACAAACCCCAAATTCTTCCTTCCTGATCCTGAGAGGTCAAAGTTCAGCAGCTCTGAGCATCAAACACAATGCTCTGATTTAAAGAAACAGACTCGTCTAATAGTTTTTAGAATAAATAATAACCAGGTGCTTTATTCCTATAAAACACGGTATCCTAGCCCACCTGCTGTGATGAGGCCGTCTTTAACGTCATAGATCAGCATCACGCTGTGAGCTGAAGGAGGTCCAGCTGTTCTGAGGTCACAGTGCGTGTTCAGCTGTTAATGGATATAGAAAAAAGCCTTGTGAATATAATTGGGAGTAATGTTTACTTTATTGTTGGATCATTTATAACTGAAGAGAGTTTTTGGAGCTTGAAGAGTGCGTGGCTGAACAGTTTAGTATAAATACAGCCACTGGCGTGCATAACACCGTTGGATGGCGTCACTTTTCATAATCGTTCAGCCTCAAAGAGTCTAGTTTGTGTTCTGGAAAAAATCTAAAAAAGAACATGGTGTGTTTTTGTGGTGGGTTATTAAGGAACCAGCTACAGGGACTGGGTTAATTACATTTCTGAAAATTATAACTTGTGATTACATTCCATATCTAAACAGCAACTGACTGGAGGTCATTATAGTCATGGATTAAAAAAACCTGATGCAGGTCCATGATTCCTTTCATGCAGATGATGATGTCAGAGTTTCCACCTTGTTGATGAAGAGACAGTGGCAGATAAAGGGTCGGCTGCATTAACCATGAGAAGGAACTTGGGTTAGAAACCTAAGGACAAAGTTAAATTTGACCTGGTGGACATTCTGCAGAATTAAAAAATTAGTGTTATCAATATTTATAGAAATATCTAACAACAGGACTAATTAGGAGGAATTAGTATTTCTAAATTATTATTTTACACACACACACGTTTGTATATATATATATATATATATATATATATATATATATATATATATATATATATATATATATATAAAAAAGGCTATTTAGAAATACACATTGCCATTCTGACCCACACGCCTCACCAGTTGGTGGCGGTAATGCGTCATTAAGTTGTCTGCCAGCCGCCATTAAAACCACAGAAGAAGAAGGAGCTGCTAGCTTAACAATAATGGGGTGTCATTCATTGTTCCAGAATTTAATATTAAGAAATGTAAAAGAATTTCTGATGGAGTATCAGTTTATACAGGAGAGATGATGGGAATCATTGTAGCTTTAGAATGGATTGAGGAAGTTCGTCCTTTGAGAAGCATAATTTGTTCCGATTCAAGTTCATCATTATATTCAATAAAAAATAATCATTCAACTAGTAGATCAGACCTTTTATTAGAGATTCAGTTATTAAGGTATAGAATTCAGGCAATGGGTTTAGTAGTTATTTTTACATGGATACCATCCCATATAGGAATAAAAGGAAATGAATTAGCAGACAAATATGCAAAAAAAGCTACAAAAAATATTAATATTGATATAGTGGTAACATTTAGTAAGGAAGAAATTAAATCTATTATTAAACAAAAGGTTAAGGAAAGATGGCAGAAGCTGTGGGAAGAAGATAGAACCGGAAGATGGCTTTATAGTATTCAAAGGAAAGTTGGTGCAATGAGGATAACAGGAAGGAATAGAAAAGAGGAAATAATTATATCGAGATTACGTTTCGGACATACAGGGTTAAATGGAAATCTATTTAAAATGAGAAAACATCCAACGGGAGTTTGTGACTTTTGTTATCAAGAGGAGACGGTGGAGCATGTTTTGTTGGTTTGTTATAAATATTCTATGGAGAGAAGAGAATTATTACGTCATTTACAAGAAAATAAATTACAGTTAAATTTAAAAGATATTTTGGGAAAATTTTCTAATTCTGAGTATTTTGGTTATTTGATAAGCTACCTTAAGAAAACAAAATTGATAGAAAGGATATAAGTATATTTATGTAATTATTATTATCATTATATTTATATTTACTTATTTATCTAGTTATTTATTTTTTGTGGGAGAATATATATACATAGCATCCCGATTCATACTCCACTCTAGTAGATGGCGGTAATGCACATCATTAAGTTGCTTGCCAACCGCCATAAAACAAGAAGAAGAAGAAGAGCTGCTAGCTTGTAGAGGCCATTAGCTCCGCTGCAGCTTTTCCGTTTCTCGGAGCAATAATGGCTTCGTTCAGAAACTGGAGGGAGTTCGTGAGGCAGCGGCTGGCGGCGGCCGGGGAGGAGGTGCTGTCTGCGGTAGAAGACACGGTGGTCCGGTGTGAGGAGGAGAGCCGCCTGCAGCACAAGCTGGTCCGCGTCCGGAGAGCCGAAATGGAGGCGCGCAGAGCAGGTAGGGAGGGCCTCCTGGTCAGGGGAACAGAACCTATCTGGCTCTGGACTTCTTTCTGCACATATTATTATAGCTGGATCTTTAATTATACCTAAACGACCTGCTTTAAATTTAGATAAACTCAGCAAATGTTCTTTGATCGAGCTTCTTTTGGCTGATTTCTATGAAATGTAAATTAAATGAGCTCCAGTTAAGCCAGTAGGTAGCGAACATGTTTCCCTTCAGTATATTGGTAAATGGCTTGTACTTGTATAGCGCTCTAACTAGTCTTGACGACCTCCAAAGCACTTTACACTACAGTCTTTGTCATTCACACATTCACACCCTGGCGGTGGTGAGCTATGTAAGAGGCAAGGCTGCCATACAACGGCGCCTCTGAACACTAAACCACTGACCACCGCCCTCTGACCGGTGGCCAGCAGGCAATGCGGGTGAAGTGTCTTGCCCAAGGACACAACGACAGAGACATTCAGTGCAGATCGAACCAGCAACCCGCCAATTGCAAGACGAACTCCCTAACCTCTGTGCCACGTCGCCCACGTGGCAAATATTCTGACTTTTCTATTGACTTTTTGTCTTAACTTCGTTTAACTATAATATATATATATATATATATAAACAATTAGAACTACGGCAGGACGTTGTTAGGCCTGATTGGTTCCGCCGTCAGGTCTGCTGTGCGCATGCGCGCCTCAAACAAATTTCAAATATAATACTGAAAATATAAAACACTGAATAAAGATTTTAAGATATTTCCATTTAATAAAGAATTAGGAAAGACAGAGGCCTTCAAAATATAAATGCGTATAAGGATGATGGAGACAGAAGATGGCTGCTTTCTGACATAGTAATGGAAAGTTAAGTGGAAGGAAAATCTTTGTCCCCCAGGACAAAATTCCTCGGGGAGCCACTGCTGTGCGTTTGTCTCTTGTTAGTCTATCTCTGATTTCTTTCTGATTATATTTGTTTCACACTCTGCGTGTCTGTAGCCGGTATTAAAAACATTTTTAGCTGTTCCTGAATTTCATGGCTGTGAAGTTATGCAACATATTGATACTAGTATCATATCAACATTTAAGAGCAAATTAATAAACGGTAGCTAATGGCTGTAAGGACCAAACTCTCTTCCTGAATGTTGCATCATCAACACGCTGTGGAGCAGAAAACCCAAACAGCTCCAGGGTAGAAAACAGAGACAGCAGAGAAATCTACAGCTGCTATTTCTATTCAATTCAAAAATACTTCATTAAACCAAAAGGGACACTACATTTGGACACTTTGTGTAGTTTTTGTCCTGCTGAGGTCTCAGAGCAGAATAACTAATCAACACGGTGGTTAAGCTAAAGTCGGCTCTCTGTGTGCTTTGCTCATAAATATCTCAGCTCCTACATACTTGGGCGAGCTGTGAGCAGACTGAGCCGACCTTTAACCTTCATAGACGAGCTGTTAGCTACATTTCTAGTGACAAATTCCTACACTTTCCCCCAGTGAGACGAAGCGGGGGAAGGGATGGTAAAATGTTTGATTAGCTTAGCTAGCTGAGCATGTAGAGCGTTTCTTTTCCAGCAGGAACCCAGCAGCTCAGTGTCACTTATGAAGCAGTTTATAGTGTGACTCTGCGTACGCGGTCGTAAACTTTGAGCTCCACGCCGACTCATGTCAGCTCACAGTGAAATTCACTGAAATGTTTGTACTAGCGCCCGTGAACGGGGGCGTAATGCAGCTGCTGCTGCTGCTGCAGCGCATCGACTCGGCTTCTCCCGGCCCCGTGTAGCGATCGCCACCTTCCCTCCGCCGCTATTCAAGTAGAACAATGACTAGAGCAGAATTAAGTTGTATTTACCGGAGATGAAGTGTAGACAGCATATTCTGTCGTAGTATGATGGATCCCCCAGTCCATTGGGAGTGTCTGCCTGCACTCTTTTCATTGAAAATATCCATTTCTTTCTTCTTGCTTCCTCCTTCGGGAAACGACAGAAACGTACATCCAACGATTTGGAATGCCTCTGTGTGCAACCAGGAGCACAACAAGTCGTAGGCATTGTTTAGATTCCAAAAGTAAACTAACTAAAAATACGCTCTAAATCACCCGTTTTGTCATGTAGTAGACGAGAACAGTACTGTTTTTGCCAACCACCGTGACCCGGATGTAGCGCTGACGTCACGCGTGAACTGGTCTATAGGAATTAATTCATAATGCGGTACCGCGCACGTGACGTCACTGCCTTAAGAGTAACGCCCCTTTTGCCGCACCGGTAGGGCAAACAGTCGTAGAACGCACATACAAACCAGCCATTACAAGCGCAACAGAACCAGCGATATGACCGACTTTGCAGCCATTAAACTTACCCAAGACGATGTCCCAGGCGCACGGTTTACTGGTCGCACTGTGGAAGAGCACACCAACCTTCAGCTGAAACGGTGGCTTGAGTGTCGAGGGCTCAAAAAAACCGGAAGACGGGCCGAGTTGATTCAACGGTAAGCTTTGTTTTTTCCCCTGCTCGGCGTTCATGCCTTTGTTATGATTTCCACCGTGCTCCGTTCACGTCGGCCTTTTTTGTTTGTTTGCAATCAACGTCCAGGAATCTGTATATCTTGCCAATAGGTAGCTACAAAACGATTGTTCACATCTCAGAATCTTTCGCTTAAGAGATTCAGGGCGTTTGTTTTTGAGTAAGCTATCCCGGTTAGCGCCTGCTAACATGCTAGCCTATATGCTATCATCACCCTTTCCACCGACAAAATGCTTGCTACATATGTAGGTGAATTTGGTAACTTTTTCCGGGTTGAAATGTTGTGTAGGCCGCCCGCACAAGTGTACCCAACGCACACACTTCTCCTTGGCACTCTTGAGTTTCGGGAAAGTAATGAAGAAAACATCCTTCATATGCGGCCGATCAGCGTACCTCGAGTCGCTGTTGCACGTCCCATAGCAACAATGTTTATAAACCATGGTCTTAGATGTTGGAAAAAGCAGTCGTTTACCGAGTAAAACCTAGGCTAACGCACGTCTCTTCCACAGCAAAACAGCGGCGGTTTGGGAGTTTGCCCTACTGCGTACCACGTGATGTGACGTCATCGTGACGTTGTGTTTCTAAAAATAGCTCGCGCGCGGTACCGCATTGGAAAATCATTTTTGTTTTAACACAGCCCTAAATGTATGTATTTTTATATTTTTGTGTAACAAACACAAAGTCCATAACTGGGAAGTAGTAGGAAAATGTTGCATAGCGCAGCTAAACGTCGTCTGTTCGTTTCGGATACGTCGATGTTTGACAGCGACATAAACCGGGGAGTAAAGGTTCCGTTCGGGGAGAACCTCCCGGTAGGAATAGCTAACACGCTAGCTGTTATTAGCTTTCCTGTTATTAGCTTTCCTGTTATTAGCTCACTACGTCCTTCGAGCCGCATGCAGATTTAATAACAAATGCATGTTTTCAGTTATTTAAAGCAATAAATTAAGTTCAAGTACTAATAATATTTTAGATCTGTTTTACTTGCCAATACCTTCTTTTTTACCTAATTTTCCACAAATGCTCTCCATCCTGTGTAAAAAGTTAGTTTTCTTTTACTTTAAGACCTAAAAATAGAAATAAAACAGCGTTGTTTTTAAATAACAAATTTCCTCTATATTTAACAAAATTATATACGATGTCTTCTCTCTAAAGCTCCTGTAACATTTGTGGTAAAAAAAAAACAAAAAAGGGCAAAAGTGTCTCTTTGGGTTGTAAAGGTTGCAGAACGTGGTCTAGTCAAAGTATAGTTATGTGTTGGGATGGCCTAGTCAAAGCTCAAGCATAAATCTGCCTCAGCTGGAGCTGTTAGACTAATAAAGTTTCAGTCTGTAGACGTTCACCGTCCAGCAGACCTGCAGCCAAATGTGCTTCTGCAGAGTTCTGACTCAGGGCAGCTGAGTACAAACAGAAGTCACACCTTTCAGGTCTAATTTCAGCGTAACTTTGACAGCTACCAGCGTAGCGTCCGTTACGCTGAAAGGCTAACGAGAACCCTGCGTCTTTGTCCCAGTTCACAATCTGATCCACTTTGTGTTTATCTGCCTCGTTCTAGTTAAATCCACTGAGGTTTGACAATATAGAAAAAGCTCAGTGTGCAGCAAGACTTTCTTTTACTGTGATGATTTTCACATTTTAGGAGGGAAAACAGATTTCTGGTTCTGAAAAGTCCGAGCTGCCAATAAAAACGTCCCAGTGCAGCCAGGATGGGAACGTAGAATTAAAGATGGCGGCGTAATAATCTAACGCTCAGATGCCCTCAGCACATAGTTAGAAACAGAAAAACATGTAAGCAGTAAATATGAATTTTGTTTGCTTTAATATTGTTATGTCCCATTTTTTTTTTAGACCTCCTGCAGCAACATGACATTAAAGAAGAAGAGAAGAAGGTTCTGCTTGATGAGCACCTTTCAAACGAGGAGGGGGGGTCCAGGTTGGATGAGGAGGAACCTCAGCCTCCACAGATTAAGGAGGAAGAGGAAGATCCAGAGCCAACACTGGTGAAGGAGGAAAAGCAGGAGGAGCCCTGCACCAGCGTTCAAGGAGAGCAGGAGAGAGATTCCTGTCTGGAAAGTCCACCATGCAGGGAGAAGGGATGTTCTCCAGAGTCTGTGCAGCCCGACGCCGTCAGGAAGAGGACCGGGGGGAAGCAGTGCTTCTGCACGGTGTGTGGCAAGACCCTCAACAATCAAGGTTTAGCTAGCCACATGCGCATTCACACGGGCGAGAAGCCCTTCTCCTGCCAGAGCTGCGGGAAAAGCTTCCGTCACCGTCCTTCTCTGGACCTTCACCTGAGAACCCACACCGACGAGAAGGCGCATGTCTGCAAGACGTGCGGAAAGACGTTCAGAAGGAGCGACAAGCTTCTGCTCCATGCCAGAACGCACGGCGCCGAGAAGCCGTACCTGTGCAACGTCTGCGGGAAGCGCTTCGGCGACCCGTCGGCCTTCAGGAGGCACCAGACCATCCACACCGACGAGAAGCCGCACGCCTGCAAAACCTGCGGCCAGCGGTTCAAACACAGCAACACCCTGCTCTGCCACAAGAGGGCGCACTCGGGCGAGCGGCCGTACGTCTGCCGCCTGTGCGGGAACGCGTTCGTCAACGCGTCCAAGCTGAACAGACACGCCAAGACGCACACGGACGAGCGGCCGCACGCCTGCGAGCACTGCGGCAAGAGCTTCATCCGCCTCCACCGGCTCAGGGATCACCTGAGGACGCACACCGGCGAGAGGCCGTTCAGCTGCGCCGCCTGTGGCAAAGACTTCAGCAGCAGCTCCTCTCTGAAGGCTCACGGGAAAACCCACACGAGTGAGACCTCGCAGCCGTAATCTAGCCGTGGTCGCTTCGTCTGTGGCTCTAAAACCTTTGAATGTGACGTTAAAACTGGTTTAATGTGACGTTTTGGGTTATTCCCTACTCCCTGGTAAAAGTCCTTCAACCTCATCATGGTGGGTCTAAGTTTTTAAGGCGCTGAAACGTATAAAAATCGTGTTTTTGTTGAAGCTGCTTTCACCACCAATGAAGCAGCTGATCGTTTCCTGAACTAGAGGCAAAGCTGCACTAATTAATACTTCTTTGAGATCGGCTGATAAACTTTAATAAGATGCTCATAATTCTGCTTTACATTTAGTTTGCTGTGGTTTATCCTCTGATTTGAGGAAAAAAGGTCATTATATTAAATGTTGTTCTCCTTTTTGTTAGCCTGATGAAGAGAATTAGCATCATGCGGTTCTGGTTGTGCATAAAATGGAGAAATGAGTCCATGAGCAGCTCATCCAGAACCTTTCTGTGTTAGACGGTGATCTGGACTGACTTTATTCTCTGAGACATCACAGCTCACTTCTCTCTGCCAGACGCTGGTAAGTTGTTGTTTTAGGTTAAACATTAAAGACCGTTTCATTCTTAAATCATGGGCTAAACAGCCTGTTGGTCTCCTGTAACAATTATGACTTAAATATGTTAAAAATGATTATTATCGTGTAATGACCAAAGGCGTAACATCATCTCAGAAGTGAGGGGGACATATTATTATTTTTAGACTGATTTATGGATCACATTTCTCCTTAGTGGTGGAATAAAGTGGTTTAACAATACAACCATTCAATGCTTAACGATCCAATTACATTATTGTTTTTGATTTAATTGTCTGCTTACAAATAAAATGTTAAAATCATATTTGGGTTTATGCTGAGTTAATGTCAATGTAAATATTAGTGTTGGGCAAATATCGTAGCGTCATCTAAATCAGTGTAAAATCATTTTGTGATGAAGCTGCTGATGTCTAAAGCTTCCACAGCGCAGCACCGGGGGAACGACTTTAGTTCCTTAAATGAACAAAGTCTAAGGTAATTATTATTATCACGTAACAGGGTTATAAGCCTCATAATTAAATGTGTTACGAGCATAAAACGTGACCCAACACTAAACAAATCCACATTTCAGTCAAAAGCAGCAGAAAAGGTGCTTCCTTTAAGAATGCTGATCTGTGAAAACACGGCGTTCTCCCTGAGTTATCTAGAGTATTTTAGTCTGAATGAGATGAAATATGAGAACTGCTGGCTTCCTCCTGCAGATATTTGACCCACATCAGCGTCCGCCGCCTCCTGCTTCTGCTCTTTCTATTGTGCCGATTTATTTTAAATATGTGGAAACAGGTTCAACACAGAAATTATTCTCGCCCTGAACTGATGCAGGTAACCGTGGTGTTCCTGTTAACGAGCTGCTTTATTAACCAATCATGATTCAGCAAACATCAGCAGCTAAATCAACTTAGTTTCCTTTGGGGAGAAACACTGAAGTTTTCTGCAGAGTTGAGTTTGCTTATGGTGCGTTTAAAGACGGCTCGGAAAACGCGTTAGATTATTGTTATTGATGGCAAATAAAAACGTTTTATTTCATTCTCTGTGTCCTTTTGCTTAAAATGTTAAATCTGGACCTGCATCACTCTGGCTCAGTCCACAGTGAGAAATGTCTTCTGATCAAATATTTTATTGCTGATCACGGCGCTAAGTTGGTGTTTTCTGTTCTCAGTTTTTTTTCTTGCTAAAACACGAGGAGTATGTTAAATAGTTGCTAAAATAATGAGCCCGCTGCTATTATCACTAATGAACATCTCCCAGAGTTCTGATCATCATGTGGACCTGGAGAGAGGATGGACCACCTGCAGACCTACCAGGACATGGACGTCCACCTGGACTGACAGGCTGGACCAGGAGAGCATTGATCAGAGAAGCAGGAGGACCATGGTGGCTCTGGAGGAGCTGCAGAGACCAGCAGCTCAGGTGGGAGGATCTGAACTGATGTGCGCTTCACAAATGTGGACTTTAGGTAAGAAGGACAAGAAGTCCAGTTTAGCACATCTAACCTGGGCCTAATGGACAAAGTGGGAGTTTGTGACAAACTTTGAAAGACCTGAAGGCGTTGAACGTTGCTACAGACGGACTCAAACTATTTAATAGTTAATATTTAATTAACTTGATGCTATATTAATATAAGAGCTCAAACCAGAACTGATCATTTTAAAGAATGGAGGTTAAATCTGTTTAGTTGGCATCTGCTGGAGGAGAACGTGACGATGAGCTAAAACTGGTCCCAGTCCTCCAGCAGACTAAACTTCTCTGCAATCTTTCAGAAATGATCAACTTTTATTCAAATATAAGCATGTCACTGTTATATTACACAGAACTTAATAAACAGGTTGAGGCTGTTTATATTATTGTCCTTGACCACAAGGGGGCGACATTGTCTCAGTTACAGAAATGATCTAATCTTTGTATCCAAGGATTTAACATCTTGTTCCACCAAATTATTACTTTAGATTTATAAGACATTTAAAAGTAAAAGCTTCCGCACTGTAAACGTAACAAACACATTGTTGTTATTCTGATCAGTATTACTGACCGTGTGTAGATAGTACAGTATATTGTAGACTGGCAGCTAATTTACCAATGATTTTTTTTTTTTTTGTTTGTTTTTTTGCAATGCACGTCACACAACTATTTGATTATCAAGTATAAGAATGAGTCTGCTTACCTAAATACTAAATATTTCATTTAGTTGCTGGGACATTATCCTCCTTACGGGTCTTTTTTTTATCATTTTTGGTTCATGGTTTCACCGATTTGTAAGTCTGATGGACGGATGGTTGGTTTTGTCATGAAAGTTGGTAAAACAGCCTAATTATGTCCAGCTCTAATAGCAGATTTCTGTGCCTATGCTGGTGTGTCTCTGGGAACCCTGAGTGCCTGAGGAAGTGAGTTTCTAAGTGTCTGTATGTCTCATTCACTGGTAAAGATGTGGCAGGATAGACTGATGAATTAGGTGCATATAGGAAAGGTCATTAGATATGGATGAACAAAAGATTATTTGCCTGTTTTCAGCCCTCTGGTTACTTGTGGTTTAAGTGTTCTTGTAGTTCCCATTTCAGCCACTAGGTGAGCCCCTGAATCCACCAATCCAATATAATCCTTTTCAGAAGTGTTTAGTGAGGAAGCAGCGTTATAAACTTAATCACTTTAATTAGCAGTGGGTTTCTTTTGAGAGTGACATTATTTGTGCTCATTCCTTGTTAGTGTAAGCTCCAACGTTATGCATTTAAAGGGGCATAGCGCAAGTTCTAGGATTTTTGCGGAAGTCTGCCCCCTCTGGCCACAAGTTGTAATGACACCAGTGTCCTGCACATGCATGGTAGGAGAGGAAAGCATCTACCGCTGCGACAGGTCTGTTGTAATGTCTTCTGAGATCAGAAAGTTATAAATATTGAAGCATCGATTACGGCGGAGACTCAACAAGGCAGCAGGTGAATGAGAGCATGCAGCACGTCACACCCAGAGGATACGACTGCTATCAATCTCTCCTGAACTAATCCAGCCTGTACAGATAACTGCAGTAAACAGAGCAAAACTCATTTTACACGTCGGGGAATTGTAATGGCAGGTATGGAAAATAAAATAAATATTTAACTGCAGAATTTGCACTATGCACCTTTTAAGATTTATCAGTGTAATGATTGTTTGGGGAAGCTAACTGCTAGCCAGGGTTGTGAATTAACCGTTCCCTGTTGGGGTTCTCCCAGGTTCTTTACCTGGTCTTCTCTACTGTAGAGTTCTGTCGTAATTAAAAGACTCTTGAAACAGAAACTTTAACATATTTAAGGCGGAGGGATGTTTACAGCTTCAGTACTGGACTCTCATACACGAACTCATCCGGCACCAGAGCGAGAGTGCTCGACTCCTGGTTACATCGGCTTATACGGATGACCAAAGACCTGCTCAGGATTGGTCGATTCTTCCCATGTGATCACCTGATGGCGTGTCACCATTAGCCTGAAAGAGCCAGACTCCAGAATGTGTCCGTTCTGCCCAGAGATAACTGTCCATTTGTTTATGTGTGCCACGTCTGTGAGGTCCTCGGCTAGCATCACTTATCGAGGCTTATAGACGCGTTTTTAAGGCACAGTACACATCTGTGGCTCATTATTTCTCTGAAATGCCTCAATACAATGTTACTGTGATGTATACTTTATGTTGAGCAAATTACTGTTAGAGGCGACAGTTAATTTCTGTGCATTTATGTTTTAGGTTTCACAGCTAATTTATAGCCAGGTTTTATTCATCTTTATTTCTTTGTAAACATTTAAGGTGTAACAGAAGGATTTGTTTTATTCAAATTCCCCCCCCCCCCCCAGACAGATCAATGTTAGGTTCTAGTCTGCAGTAAAGATAACTTCAAGTTAAAACCTGAATCTGGACAATCTTCTTTCTTCTCAACTCACCTGGACATAGAACTACAGTCTCGTTTCTCTTCAGAGGTTTGGACCAGGCGTTTCCACGGGGAGCAGTAGTTAAGATCCGATGTGAAGAGCTGCACAGTAGAAGAAGAAAGAAGCAGGTTTAGATTTCCATCTGGTTATTTCTATTTCTCAGACAAATGGAGACACATTAGAGCACATATTATCTGTGCATTAATCTGACTAGGCCTGTCACCATAACAGATTTACATTTTTCTAAAACTTATTGCAATAAATCATATCACTGTCATTTGGAGACCTTTTCAGCTAATATGATAATGGCATAATGACGCAAGTATATCCCAGGGTATTATAAGCCAGGCTGTTTGGGGCTCTTTGGGATCCTTAAATATTCGTTTAAAGTTATTTTCTCTGTTAATTCTGTTCTTTGTCCAGTAGATGATACACGTTGTGTTTTCTAAGATATAAGACAAAAGTCTTAGGAGGCAAAGAATCGAAGAGACGCCACTTCCTGCATTGGCGACATGCTTTGATTCCAGGAGAGGTTTCTCACGCTGCCAATATGATTACAGCAAACATGAACACGTTTTATACAAACAAACTGACATGAGGAGTGCTGATCTATCAGCTGGACTCACATTTCCATGTGAAGCATGTGAAAGCAAAGCTTTCATGTGCGCCCGCTCTCCATCATATTGGCTCATAAGAGCGACTTCCTCCTCTGCTGACAGCAGGGTCAGAGGTGAGATCTGAACATCTGTTTGATTTCTCCTACCGAACGCTGCGATCAGAGGACCAGACGGGGGGGTTTCTGAAACCCTGAGGGTCTCTGCGTGTTTCCAGTCGTCACTTCTCTCTGACTTCCTTGGTCGGATCTCAAGGTCACGACCTGGATCCCTTCCTGGAACTCAAAGCGAAATGTAAATGATTCGACTTTCAGAGTGCGTCTAAGCTTCGGGTCGAGGCTTTCTGCCGAGTCTACAGGAAGTGATTGTGTGTCTGTGCATGAAGAAGATGGAGGTCAACTTCTTCCCTTCGCGGTTCCTTGGGAAACACTTGCAGATGGGAATCTCCTCTGGCGCTCAGGAATCCTCCCACTGACCCTGTCCTCCACTCCTCTCTCTCTCACGTAACATCCTCCCACCGCCGCCCTCCCTCTGGTTCCTCAGCCTCTCAGCGGGGAGACCAGACACGGTCCCAGGCTCTTCATGCACAACCGCTGACCTTTATTCCACACGGCCCTGCAGCCACACGTTGCTCTGCAAACCCAAAGTCACCGACGCTGAGCCAGCCGGACCTCCGCTGGAGGACAACGCAATGAGCTCAGAGATTTATGTCTTCATCGCGTTTTAGTTGAAGACGACAGAAACATGCAGCCGGATCTTTTAAGACGGTGGCCGTTTAACATCTTATTAGTGATTGCACAAAGCTATTGCACTATTATTATTATTGTTGTTGTTTTATCTTACTAGGAAGTCCCTTGAGATAAGGGGCCCTAACAGGGGCCCCTGTAGAACTGGTCAGGGCCCCGTTATGGCCCCTGTACTGAAGGTCTAACACTGAATCCATTTCTTATGATCATCTGGGCTGGAACAGAAAGCTGGTTGGTGCTTTGGACCCATTTTTTTTTTTACCTTTACATTTTAATTTTAACGATCATTTTAAAATTGTGTTTCACTTTTAGCGTTAGCCGTAGTTTTCAGGGCTCTTTGCTAACCTGCCTGCCAGCTGGATTCTCGGGGCGTTTGTGCGCTGACGAACACGCGGGAGTCTCGTGCCGCTCCGCCTTCAACCTTTTGTGTCCGAACCAAAAACGGTCCGGGCCAATCACGTTGCGGTATGGAGGTTCGAGGCGGGACGTAGCGGCGGGACGACAGCAGAGGACGCACACGTAGCTGCTAACGTCACGTCTGTTGTGTAAGAATCCACATTTGATGGTAGAACAGAAAGTAGTGCCTTGACTAGCTTAGCCTTTGTGGTTTGCCATCATGTCTGCTGATCACGTTTTAACTTGATAGCATCGATGGCTAAAACCAGCCGGTAGGCGGGCGCTAGGTGTCGTTTCATCCAATCAGCTCAGAGAGTTCTGCTGAAGGTCCCTCCTCTCCCCAAACGGATTGGATGGGATCAGGTCCTGATTGATGATGCAGAACTAGAGTGCTGCACATCAGCAACCTGCGCTGTGGCTCAGCTAATAATATATTAAACGGTTAAACGTTGCCCAGTTTTTCCTGGTTTACTTCTTTTGTTCTGTGTCCCCATGAAATAAGCTTTGGCCCCAGCATGACCTCCCTGGTAAAGTGGGTCCAGAAGCGCCACTGGAGGGAGACGTGGCACCAGAATCATTTCATCTAGAAACATCCACACAGATTAAACTATTTACGGTTCGGCTGTTTTATCGTCTCACTGAAACCAACGAAGAGTTTCTTTGGCTCCTCTTGGGACCAGTCTGGACTCCTCATCTCCAGCTTCTTATCAAGGCTGCCCCGGTACATTTCTCCATTTCTCCTTCCCATGATAATTACGTTATGTCTGCCAGAGCTATCGGCTGTAAGACATGTCCTCACCTGCAAACTTCACTTTTGGTGTTTTTGGTCTGATGTGCAGAACAATAACGTCCAGAGTTCAGCATTTGACCAGAATCCATCCAGCCTGAGTTTTACAGGTTTGTTCAACTATTTAAACTTCATGCTTTTTCTTCAGCAGTGGAGTATTGCGCCGTGAGTCGTTATCATTTAAATCATTAGCACTGAGCTGCACGTAGCAGCAGGAATCTTAAATATGAATGGTTTCTATGTCTCTGTGCATCATTTTTCTCTTATGTTCAGTATTTCTGTAGTTTACCACTTCAAGAGACTGCATGGTAGAGCATTTTGTAGCACTGTTGCCTTGAAGGAAGAAGGTTCTTGGTTTGAATCCCAGCCTGGGGTCTTTCTGAATGGAGTTTGCATGTTCTCCCTGTGCATGAATGGACAGGGAGAACATGACACACCCTGCTCATTGGCCAATGAATACTGGAGAAACGCGCTGGCCTCCCGTGTCTCTGCAGGATAAGCTTGTGTGGATGGACGGATTCTGGTCCATTACACATAATTCATGGAACAATTTGCTTTGTTGTCTTTGCGTGTGTGCATTATTTGGGTTGTTACTGACATCCTAGGTAAAAACAGGCATTATAGAGAAATCCTAATCAACAAAAATGAAGCCTTAAAAGACAACAAAAATCTGAGTGTAATTAATCCATATATATATATATATATATATATATATATATATATATATATATATATATATATATATATATATATATATATATATATATATATATATATATATATATAATTGAGTGTGTCTAGCACCGCCCCTGTCGTACGTCCCAGGTTACAGGCAGGTGTTTTTTTCTTTGTTCTTTAATTTTCCCCAGAGATTCTCTCCTTGTAAAGGTGAGGATGCAGGTAAGTGTTGCTCTTTTAAATTAAATAAATCTTTTAAATAAACAAATCAGCTCCATTGCGCCTGAGTGGCTTTAGTTTGACCTATTTCTCATGAGCTGCGCATCATTTCCTCGCTAAAATCCCTGAACCTGCGGGTGCGCCTGTGTCCTCCGCGCAGCCAGAGCGCCATCGCAGTGTTTCAGAGGAGAGGAATTCCAGCATGTGGGCATTTCCTGTCGCTGCACCTTCAGCATAAACCGCATCTTTTGGGTGAGAACCCGCAAACAGGACTTTAAGATCCGGGAGGACAGGACGCGCTGACCCGGCATCCTGCGTCAGAGAGGTGGGCTAGGTGTGGAGCAGCAGCAGCCTCTCCGTGGGTTCACGTCTCCCACGCAGAGAACGTCCTCTTAAGGTGAAAGACGCCAGACTTCTTTTAAAAAACGCTCTATTTAGCAACGCAAATGAAATATCACAGAAAATCTGCCGTTCGAATGTAGAATTAATTAAACATTTAGAATCATTGTAGTTAGGTGTTTTATTCGGCAGCCATAAAAAGCAACGATAAAATGTATTTTTGCATAATTTCATACTAAATTACAGGAGTATCCGATGCTAATGATGGAGAAATGCTTGGAGTAATTTTCACAAATCAACGCTTTGATTTTTTTTTTTACTTAACGCCGAATATATTAACGAATTGACGTGTGTTCGTAAAAACCCAAATGCGTTTTATTTCTAAGTAAAATGTGTATTTCTGAGGGATTTTGGACATGAGCAGGACGCGGCAGGATAAATCCGTTTATGATTGCTCTGAGCTTTTCTTTTCATGCTTCAGGGCTGACCTGAAATGTGCAGCTTCTATGATCTGCTGGATAAAATTAAATCTCCGGCTGCATGTTGGCTTCACTTCACCCCGTTTACCTCATCCAAGGTCCTTCTCCTCCTGCTCAGAGAGCGACTCTGATTATTATGTTGTACAGCCCAAATAATCTTAATTTTAAATAATATGGTTTAAAAATATCTTTAATGACCTTTCCAAATTGCAGGAGGATACATCAGACGATTTTTACATTATATTTTTATATTTATTAAATCGTTTTTTAAAGAGTAAATAAATTTAAACAATAAGAATGAAGAGACATGTAAATATATAAATATTATAAGCTTTATTTTTCGCCCGTCGTATCAGCTGACCTTTGTAGAAGCCAATTATAAACTCTCTTCTCACCGCCAAACTGGTACAAGTTTGGAAATCTGATCTGAGGCAGCGTTGCGTCAAGTTCGCGGCTGTTACGTAGACGGCCACCGGAAATGGGAGCATTTATCCCTTCACAATATAGCAACAGCTCAACATAGAGGAAAAAATAATGGCACCATGTTGAGTAAATGAATGATAAACAATATAAGACCTGCAGTCAAGTTAGACTTTCAGTTTTGACATTAATGTAAAGCTAATCTCATTGTTTGATTGAATCAATAACAAAGAATTAAAGGGAATATGTGCATAAAAAGTAAAAAAATACGTTATTTTGTATTCAAACAGCCTTTAATCTGTCTATGCGTCTGTTTCTTTGACCCCCCATCCATTCAAGAAACCAACCAGTCTACACCCAATTCCATACAAATAATCCCAAACTCTGTTGATTAGTTGTTGTTGTAATTAAAAGTAAGATTTAAACTGTATCCTGTTACGAATTAAACTGACTAAACCCAATTAAAGATAAAATGCAACAAAAAGATGTGGAGCAAGCATTCTTAGTTGTAATTTATCAATATTATCTATTCAAAATTCAAAATTTAGAGACTGAAGTGTACAATACTAATTTGTAACTTTGCTGTTACTGCTTATTTCTGCAAATTATAGTGTTAAGCCAACCATAAATGTAAACCATAAATGTTAGCTATACTTAGCTTATGCTTGTTTAATCAAGCATAAGCTAAGTATAGCTAACATACACAGGATAGTAAATGTCAGTTACATACATTTTATATTTCCTTTCAGTGGACAGAAATTGTGGGAAATATGTAAAGAAGAAGGCGGCTAACTTCTCTGTTTTTGCTCACTGTGCTCCATTTGAGTCAGAGCAACGAATGACGCCACACTGACCATAACTGAGTTACTGGTTCTGGTTGAAACTTGACCGATGGTGTGTTCAGTGATCAGCAGATAGCATCAATAAACTCTGCATTCAAACCTTTTAGCAGTATACTCAGTAATAAATGTTGGATTGTGTGGTTTGGGAAACTGGTTTAGTTATGTATAAATTTACTGAAATGTAAATAAACAGGTAAATGGCAGCTTGAATTTTTATTGTTCCAAATTGGAAAAATAAACCATTTTCTCTGAACAACTTAAACCTCAAAACCCAATATGGCTGCCATACAGTAAAAGTGGTAGAAATAACATGTTAATTAGTAGTTTATGTCAAACATAGTACAGGATGTTTGTGAAGACGGCCCTGAAAATATACTAAGAAATGATTGAAGCAAGTTTGATCTTTCAGCCTAAAAATGAACTAATCCCACAGTTTTAAGGTCCAAAGGGATTATTTCAGTTGCAGATCAGAGGTCTGACCTCAGCAGGAAGAAAAAAATCTGTTTTCTAGCTATTAGCTACTTTTTTCTTTGCCACGTTGGGTTTTAATTTAGAGGCGGTGAAAACTGAGGATGTTTCCACTGACACTGACCCAGTTGATGGTTCAAACACAGTACCCTAAAACAGGGGGGTGCAAACCTTTTGATGCATGGGCCAAAGTCATCATGTCAGAAGTAGCCTTTTCACTGGCCTATTATTATTATTATTATTATTATTATTATTATTATTATTATTATTATTATTATTATTATTATTAGTAGTAGTAGTAGTAGTAGTATAATTATTATTTTATAAATAATAATAATTATAATATCACAAACAAAATTGAAGTATACATTTTTTTACCAGGTCAAAAATGAACTAAGCATTCAATATTTTTATACATACTACAAAGTTAAACTGCAAAAAGTTTGGTTAATAAAAGGCAAAAACTGCATGTTGCCCCCAACATTTTCCCTTGTAAGAAGATTTAAATTAGTCGGTAATCATTAAAATTAAAATATCTGAGTTAATATCTGTGCCAGTCCATGGTCCACAAATGGCCCCCGCGCCGCACTTTGGACACCTCTGACCTAAAAGTTAGCAGTTAGTGTGCTAGGCTACGCTAACTGCTAACTTTAATAGACTGGCTAGTTGCTCAACTGCATATCAAGACTGTGCAAAGAATAAATAATAACCTTTTATTTGCTTGTTTCATTGTTTGAAGTATCATTCACTTTTAACACATCTTAAAAGTGGATATTTGGCTCTTTTATTCTGAAGGTGGCAGCCGGAAGCTGCTGCTGGCATTCGGTGTAGCTTGACAGAGTCAGCGGAACGCAGTGAGTTGGAGCAGCTGATCTGCTCTTGACTTGCAGGGCTAAAAATAATCACCTCTTTATTCTCCAACTCTCTGTATTTAGTTTTCCCTCCTCTGCTTCTTTTCTCTCGTCTTTATTAACATTTAGCCGGAATGAATCGGCGACTCTGAGGAAACCCGCTTTGTTTCCAGGTAAGACTTTCCTCTTATGGAAGTTTATTAAATGAGTTTAAATTTAGCTGCTTTATTTAGCTACACGCCGCGTGCTTTGTGAATTATTTAGTTGGTTCATTTATTGATGTGTAAACGTTTTTGTGTTAAATTAGACCGTAATGGAGGCAGAGGCTTTCCTCATAAACTGTTAATTACCTTCATTTTCTCTTACTATAGTTCATGTTTTACTCATTTAAATGATTTCCCCTTTAAACTTGAAATGTGATTGAAAATAAATATTAAAGCAACGGACAGAAATTGGCATTAGACCCTTTTGTCTGATTCATCAAAAAAAGTCTAAAACAGTTTAAATAATAATTAGACATCAACTTAACTGATTAGTTTTCTATAGACGCAGTTTTAACGCGTAACATTTAACTGATTAAAGTTAAAATATTTAGATCATCAGGAAGTGAGACAATGTTTGACCAAATATAGAGTTGTTGTTTAAGACGCATACTCATCTGTCCATCTGTCCATCCATCCATCTGTCCATCCATCCATTTGTCCATCTGTTCATCCATTTGTCCATCCATCCATCCATCCATCCATCCATCTGTTCATCCATCCATCCATCCATTTGTCCATCTGTTCATCCATCCATCCATCCGTCCATCTGTTCATCCATCCATCCATCCGTCCATCTGTCCATCCATCCATCCATCCATTTGTCCATCTGTTCATCCATCCATCCATTTGTCCATCTGTTCATCCATCCATCCATTTGTCCATCTGTTCATCCATCCATTTGTCCATCTGTTCATCCATCCATCCATTTGTCCATCTGTTCATCCATCCATTTGTCCATCTGTTCATCCATCCATCCATCCACCCATTTGTCCATCTGTTCATCTGTCCATCCATCTGTCCATCCATCCATCCATCCATCTGTCCATCCATCCATCCATCCATCCATCCATTTGTCCATCTGTTCATCCATCCATCCATCCATTTGTCCATCTGTTCATCCATTTGTCCATCCATCCATCCATCCATCCATTTGTCCATCCATCCATTTATCCATCTGTTCATCCATTTATCCATCTGTTCATCCATCCATCCATCCATCCATTTGTCCAGCTGTTCATCCATCCATTTGTCCATCCATCCATCCATCCATCCATCCATTTGTCCATCTGTTCATCTGTTCATCCATCCATCCATTTGTCCATCTGTTCATCCATCCATCCATTTGTCCATCTGTTCATCCATCCATCCATTTGTCCATCCATCCATCCATCCATCCATTTGTCCATCCATCCATTTATCCATCTGTTCATCCATTTATCCATCTGTTCATCCATCCATCCATCCATCCATTTGTCCAGCTGTTCATCCATCCATCCATCCATCCGTCCATCTGTCCATCCATCCATCCATTTGTTCATCTGTTCATCCATCCATCCATTTGTCCATCTGTTCATCCATCTGTTCATCCATCCATCCATCCATCCGTCCATTTGTCCATCTGTTCATCCATCCATCCATCCATCCGTCCATTTGTCCATCTGTTCATCCATCCATCCATCCATCCATCCATCCATTTGTCCATCTGTTCATCCATCCATCCGTCCGTCCGTCCGTCCATCCATCCATTTGTCCGTCCGTCCATCCATCCATTTGTCCATCCATCCATCCATCCATTTGTCCATCTGTCCATCCATCCATTTGTCCATCTGTTCATCCATCCATCCATCCATCCGTCCGTCCGTCCGTCCATCCATCCATCCATCCATCCATCCATCCATCCATTTGTCCATCTGTTCATCCATCCATCCATTTGTCCATCTGTCCATCCCTCCCTCCATCCACCATCCACTCATCCCTCCATCCATCCACTCATCCCTCCCTCCCTCCCTCCCTCCCTCCCTCCATCCACCATCCACTCATCCATCCCTCCCTCCCTCCCTCCCTCCCTCCCTCCCTCCCTCCCTCCCTCCCTCCCTCCCTCCCTCCCACCATCCACTCATCCCTCCCTCCCTCCCTCCCTCCATCCCTCCATCCTCCTATTTAGCTCCAGTTAACTCTAATTTATTGCAGCGCGGTAATTAAACCTGTGAACGGAGGAACCGGACGGCGCCGTGTTAACCTGTATTTCGGAGGCTGTGATTGGCTGACGTCTGGTTTCTCTTGTTCTCTCAGTCCAGGTTGGCGAGGAACCGATGGCTGGTGGCATGCCGTTGTCGTTTTGTGGCAACAACAAGGTTCCTAATGCCTACAGCGTGGACAACGGCGTGCTGAACAATGGCTGCTTTGTGGATGCTCTCAACCTGGTTCCTCATGTCTTCCTGCTCTTCATCACCTTCCCCATCCTCTTCATTGGTAGGTTTTACCCTAGAGTCCGCTCCTGCACCCCCACCCTCCTCCTCCTCCTCCTCAGCCACCCGGTCTTCTACTGTGATGGTGAAGAAAGCACGAACAGCGTCTTAATTGGCCCGATCTGCCTGAGCAGCTCAGACATCCAGCTTTTAGTAATTCAAAGGGAACTGAAGCCAAAAGCAGTCTAGCCTCCCGTTACTTTAAATGATTTCTACCGGTCCATGTCAGCGTAATCCAGTATCGCTTCACCAGATGTGCTGTTGGCATTAACTTTATGTTTTTACCCTTCACTCTGTGGGAAGCAGCTTTAAAGTGCCGCCAAAATGGGATTACAGGAGTCTGAAGACGGACGAGGAAATATCTGAGCAGGTCCAGCAGGGACCTCCAGACCTCCATGACTGGATATGACAGATCCCAGGATTTCTCCCTTTGTTGCTTTTTTCCTCACCCGTCATCAAACTCATTTAAATATCAGACAAAGTTAAACAAAGTAAAGACAGGAAGGAGTTTCCAAAGGGTTGCATTTATCTCACAATCACGTTTTAGGTGAGATTACTGAATCATACGGTGCAGTTTCAGCCGCATTTCATCACAGAAGCAAGAAATGACGTGAATAGGACCTGAATGACAACATGAAGTAGGCTGAAAGATCTCAGAGAGCAATGCATCATAACCTGACCTGAAGATGCTCGGAAACGGATGAGAAACAACATCGATGAGTCTGGAAAGGATTTATTTCGGCTTTGGGACTCCAGAGAGAACCGAGAAAAGATGAAACACTGGAGAACCTTTCCAGAAGGGCCCGACTTCTCGAGATTAGTTACTCCTCCAGGAGGTCACAAAAAAGACAGAACAGCATCTAACGAGCAGTATTACTGAGAGAAGGTGGCTTCAGTCAAGCACGGTGGTGGCAGAGTGATGATGTGGGGCTGAAGACGAATAAATTTTCTCTATCAGAAAACCTGAAGCAGAAACTTGGGCCATCAGTTCATGACGTTAAGCTCAGGCTCACGGTGGTTCTGCAGCGGGACGAGGATCCACCACCACCTTCAAAAGAAGGTTCTGAAGTGGTCTAGTCAAAGTCTGGTCTGAAATCTGTTCATCCTGGAAAAAGCTCCAGAGTGGGTCAGAACTTCTCCACAGTGACGTTAAACATCTGTTGGGTTTGTAGATTAGGGCTGTGCATAAAAACTACTACAAAGATTAATATCAATGTTTTTAAAAAACGATTTCATAATCGATATTCTGGCTTTCAATATTAATACACCTCCCAACCCCTAGGGGGCGTTATTACAGCGTTATTACAAAAAGAGACGAATTTGCTGAACGGCCGTCAGGATTTTAGAAGCGCCTTCGTCCCTAAAATCAGACGTTTGGCACATTTTTGGTTTCTGTGATAAATGCTTTGAACCAAATGCACTTTATGTTCCTGTTAAAATATCAGTGTTGAATAAACATAACAAATATAATATTTGGCTGGTTTTGTTGATTGAATGACTTTGGGCATTAATTTGAAAGTAATAAATATGGATGTTGGAGTCAAATCAAATCAAGCTGGGCGATGTATGGAGAACCGGCTCCTCCTAGATGACACCCAGCCCTGTCATACATTTCTACCCTTGATAAATTAAATAATTTAATAATGTATTTTTGGACTTTCTCTGGTTATGTTTGTCTGATATGAACATTTGTTTAAATTTAAGTGCATAAAAAGAACGTTAGGGCTTCTTTTAACGGCGCCATCGTTGATCTGGGGTCTTCTCCAGAAGGTCCTGACTGAGGAGACCAGGAGGCCTCAGGGCGCCTGAAGGTCCACGGCTTCCACCCTCTTCCTCCTCCTCTCTGAGGAAGAACCAGAGCCGCTCACAGAAGAAGCCGTCTTCTCCTGGTTGGATCCAGGATCACGTGTGTCCAGCGCTGTAGAAGCTGCTTATGTGATCTGTGTGTGATGATGCTCCTCAGCCATGAGACCCGCAGCTCGTCCCGACTGCTTCCGTGTTCTGCTGATCAGACCCGGTTCTGGTTCTCTGTCTTCCAGGTTGGGGCAGTCAGAGCTCCAAGGTGCAGATTCATCACAACACGTGGCTTCACTTCCCCGGACACAACATGCGCTGGATCCTCACCTTCCTGCTGCTCTTCATCCACGTGTGCGAGTTTGCAGAAGGCATCGTCTCCAACACGTCAGTCTGAGCAGGACCTGGTCCTCCCAGTCATTTCCTCCCTCTGCTTCGCTGCTTCAGGCTTTATTATGACGGTGTGTGTGTCGGCAGGATCATGAGCACCAACCACCTCCATCTCTTCATGCCGGCCTTCATGGGTTTCATCGCAGCCACCACCTCAGTGGTTTACTACCACAACATAGAGACGTCCAACTTCCCCAAACTGCTGCTGGGTGAGATGAGACGGACACTTTCTCCATCAGCAAACATTCGTCCAGCTGAAAGTTAAGTTCCTCCTCAGCGGAGCAGACGCTGAACAGTCCGTAATCACACAGAAATGAGATAAACATGGTAGCTTTAGACGGCCGGACCCAACCAGCTGAAGCTGCTAAGCTACTGTTGAAGGAGGCGGAGGTTCTCCTTCCAGCAGGACAGCGACCCTAAACATACCGTTTAGAACGGCCTAGTCAAAGTCCAGACCTCTCCATCCAGTCTGACTGAGCTCGATCTGTTTTGATAAGAAGTGGTTCAGACTCAGAGGGGCTGAGACAAACTTTTATTACATTTATGGTTGTAAAGCGTCAGAATGGGGAAGATTGCAGGAGCAGAACTGCTTTTACTCATAAAAGACAGAAGAACCGCTGATCCTCAAAACACAGAATAGATGCTTAGTTTGTTTTTATGTGAAAAGTCCTGACACGTGTCTGCGTTCTTGCTCTGCCGGCAGTCCTCTTCATCTACTGGGTGTTGGCCTTCATAACCAAGTCCATCAAGCTGTGGAAGTTTGCAGAGTTTGGCATCAGGTTCAAGTACCTGAGGTTCTGCATCACGGCCTTGTTGGTGATCCTCTACGGACTCCTGATGGCCGTGGAGATCAACGTGATCCGAGTCAGGGTTAGTTCCACGCTTCCTCCTGCTGTACAGCACCTTTGAGACGCTCTGGTCCTTCACTGACGTCCTCTGGGTCCTCTCTGCAGAAATACGTCTTCTTCACCAACCCTCAGAAGGTGAAGCCCCCAGAGGATCTGCAGGATTTGGGGGTCCGCTTTCTGCAGCCGTTTGTCAATCTGCTCTCAAAGGTCCATTTTCTTATTACCTTCTTTTCACATGAGCAGAAAGGCTGTAAATGGAGAGATATCCAGATAAAACCCTTTCTGTTGAATCATTGGCTGGAATAATTCCTGGATATCTTCTCGGTACGCTTCTCCTTCCCAGGCGACGTACTGGTGGATGAACCCCCTCATCATCGGAGCCCATAAGAGGCCGATAGAGCTGAAGAAGATCGGGAAGCTGCCCATCGCCATGAGAGCGCTGACCAACTACCTGAGGCTGAAGGACGCCTACGAGGACCAGAGGGTGAGCCTAACGCAGGTCTGAGCTTCACCCGAAGCTTCGCCGCCGTTAAATCGTCTCCACCTCCTCACGCAGACGGGCGAAGACCCCGACCGAGCTCCCTCCATCTGGCGCTCCATGTACCGAGCCTTCGGCCGGCCCATCCTGCTCAGCAGCACCTTCCGGTACCTGGCGGACCTGCTGGGCTTCGCCGGGCCTCTGTGCATCTACGGCATCGTTCGTAACCTGGAGGTCCAGGACAACGCCACGTCGGCCACCAAGAACACGGTGAGCTTGTTCTTCCAGCAGCAGACGCTGCTGTTGGGCGTTTAAAAGGTTCTTAATCTTCAGAATGAGAACCAGCACCGCGCTCTGGGTGCTTAATGCCCCACATGGTCCAGTTTTACCTCAGCTTGGTTAACATTCACAGCAGCTCCCTCTTCTACGCTGCTCATGTTTATGAAGCAGCGTTTCCTCAAAGGAAACCACAAAAATCCAACATTTAATTTGTGTTTGTTAATTTAATGGAGAAAAACAATATTTTTTTAAATAAATAATTCCTCTTAGCAACATCACAGGGTCACAATTATTAAATTATTCTTACTGCAACATTTATTTCAGTTGATCAGTGTCTAAAATCCTTTATCTGGAAATCCATAACTTCCTGATTCCCTGTGGTAGAAATCATTTTTCTTAAATAACTCTTTAATAAAGATCGACCCATGCAGGTTTTTACGGCCGATATGATTATTTGGACATCAGGAAAACCAAAACCTGATACATGGCGCCGGTTTATTTGGGACGATTCTTGAAGCTTCTTCCACTTACATGATAAAAATGACGCCATGATAACAAATGTTACACAAGTGTCAATTTAAGCAAAAAAGAAACATTTATTAAAGGAGCATAGTACAAGTTCCAGAGTTTTTGCAGACGTCTGCCCCCTCTGGCCAGATGTTGAAATGACACCAGTGTCGTTGATGGGAGGAGGCAGCATGTCTTCTGAGGCCAGAAAGCTATAAATATTAAAGTTAGGCCGCGTTCTCTCGCTGATGCATCGTTTACGGCGGAGATTCAACAAAGCAGCAGGAGAACCACGTGAGAACACGACCCTGATTACTATTACTACTACTATTACTATTACTATGATCAATCATGAACGGACTGATGGAGGCGGCTGCAGTAAATGGAGGAAAACTCATTTTACATGTCAGGCATTATGAGAAAGAAAAAAAACTTCAAACTTGTGCAAAGCTCCTTTAAAAAAAACAACGCATATTAACAATGGATAGCAAACTATGTAGAACATTTAAATAAATAACAATAAAAAATAAACACTTGTTTGTGCATTTCATGTAGATCAAATTAACTTCCTTAGAACATTTGTAAACAGCAATATAACAAAAAAATGAAAGAAATGTGAAGAATCTCAGTGTCTAATGGATCAGTGAACACACGCACGTATCGGCCCATACAAGAAAAACAAACAAATAACGGCTAAAACAAAATCAGTCGACCTCTACGCTTCAAGATGGGAAAGACAGAAGAACATACAGTTCAGTGCTCCTGATAAATAACCTATAGCTGTAAAACCTACATGACCCGATGAATATAGATGGCTTATCAATCTTTATAAACGGCTGTTATATTTTTATTTTGCCAAAGAGGACGAGAACATTTTCTAGAATGAAGATTTCCATGTTTAAAATAATTTAGGAATAAAATGATTTTTTAATCTTTTTATGACAAGAAGACATTTCTATGCAGATAAATCACTGAAAATGTGCTAAAAAATAAGCTTTATCGATTATGTTGAGGTTGGAAAACTCAGCTCAGCTCATAATTATGGAGAAACCGTAGAGAAGCTTCAGAGCCACGGCAGCTTTGGGAGCTGCTGCCTGCAGGTATCTAAACTTTTCCATATCTACATCCTGAGCAACAATTAAAAACGTAAAAAAGTGGAACTGTGAGAAACAAAGCGGGACGTTTATGTTCCACCAAACCCAGTGAGGACGATGGTGGCGAGGGGAACGTGTCCAGATGGAGAGAGAACCAAGTGGTGCCATAAAGATGCTTTCCTACCATCACAAACGTAAACGTGGAGTTAAATGGAGACTAGCAGGACTTTAACTGTCAGATGAGATGATTGACGCTGAAAAGCTCAAACTGTCCAGGTGCCGTAGGGATGGATCATGTGCATTTAAAGCTTAATTATTTCTTCCTGTTACGCTTCTAAGTACATATTGTTTTCTAAGCCGAGAGTTTCTGCTAAATTTTCTAATGGTCTCATAATAACGATAAAGAGTTATTAGCATTGCTGTTACAGCCAATAAGCCATATTTACCGATATTTTATACATTTCCTCTTTGGACGCCGTGGAAAATGGACCAGACTTCTGTTTCTGAGAACCCCCCCCCCCCCCCCCCCCCCCCCCCCCCCCAGTCCTGCGCTCCAAGATGTGGAGAAACAGGGGTTATTAATACGGGATCAGTTATCGGACCAATGCTAAGCTGTTAGAAAGTGGCTAAGGTCAGCAGATACCACGGTAAAGCCATTTATCGTGCATCATTATGTAAAAAGCTCCATAATCTCCCAGCTCTGATGCTGAGTACGTGGAGCATCTGTGACGCTGTTTCTCTTCCAAAGGAAGTTTGTTCTGCTGCCTGGCGTCATAAAAACCTGCTGGTCTCTGTCAGGAAACTGGAAACGGGTCGTTATTGGGTCTTTCTTCCACGTCCCTAAAACTGCAGAGAGCTGGAGACGAGAGAGGAAGAGAACAGAAAGAGGAACGGTCAAAGATCTCATGGCAGAGTCGACCTGTTGGCGGTCTGTTCCAGCCAGTGACGGTGCTGACGTGGTGCTCAGTCGGCCCCCGTCCCTTTCAGAGACATCGTGGAGGCGTATTTGCTGCTGATGTGACTGTAGATGTGAGTCAGTGGAGACTAGCTTCACCCAGGAAGGCGTTGGTCACAGTCTGCTCGTGTTTGTTCAAAGGAAGCTGCGTCTGACACGATAACGTGACGGTAATGTAATAATGTGCCGCTCTGGGAGCTTATCTTGCATATTTATCTAGAGCTGTCATTTATTCATCTTTCAACGCTTTCTAAGGATCTCCCGGCTCATGGTGACGGCAGCGTAGCGAGGATGAAGCCTGCAGCTCCTCTGTGCTCCGTGCGGCCTCCTCAGAAGGTCACGGCGCCGTCGGAGCTGCAGGCGAGGCGGACGCTGCTGCCGTGACGCCGCGTCCGTCTGGCTGTCCTCACGGTTCAGGGAGCTGCCGGCAGGTAGACGGGGCGGCGGGCCCGTCTACCTTCTCCACTCCCTAGAACTATGTGCCCCGGTCGCTTTTTCACGCAGCAGAACCTTTTTAATTAAATCAAATTAAATCTCTTGAAAACGCCTTTTTGTGTTTATGCCGGTTGTCTTTGCGATTAAAATTTCCTGGATGTGGAAGACGTACGGAGCCAAAAACCATCAGTGTGACGGAGCATCTTCAGCTGAAACAGGCAACAGACACCAAACACCAGCTTGACCCTCACAGCAATGTAAACTGAAGCGTCTGTGTTTGTTTGTGCTTGTAGGAAAACTATTTTGGCGTCTACTTCATGCACACCACTGAGCTCCTGGAGAACAGCTCGGTCCTGGCCGTCCTTCTCTTCCTGGCTCTGGTCCTGCAGAGAACCTTCCTGCAGGCGTCCTACTACGTCACCATCGAGACGGGCATCAACCTGAGGGGCGCGCTGCTGGTGAGTGAGGCGTCGGGAGCCCAAACCCTGCCGGCTGGGTGGTGGGACAGGGGTCCGCCCGGGACAGGTCCTAATTTAGACCAATCAATTAACCTCAGGCCTGTTTGGGACTGTTGGAGGAAGCCGGAGTACCCTGAGAGAACCCCATCATGCACGGGGAGAACATGCATCTGCATGCTAAAGACCCCAGGCTGGGATTCAAGCCCAGTGTGTGCCTAAGGAGGACTAAGGAGGTTCTGCTGGTCCCGTCAGGCTGGAAAGACATCAGCAGGGACTTTGCTCCGCACACACGACCAGCCGCGACATCCCATAATGTAGAAGAGCTCAAACGTTGATGAGTTAATCTACGTGTCTGATTATCAGGACCTGATGGCTGCTAGTCGCCCTGAATCCAGTAAATCCAGTAAATCCAGTAAAGGTGGTCTTTGTTTTTCACCGTTTGTCCTCGTTTCCCCAGATTCTCAACGTTTAGATTTAAATCATTTTGGGACCTGGTTTGCCGCTTCAGGATAAAAGTGTTTGCTTGTTGTCAAATTTTAACCGGTGGTTAAAACTTTTATTTATTTTGAGGATCTTGGAAACTGCTGGATAAAATAATAAAAGTGTAAAGAAAAACTTTTGAGAGTTTCAGAAATCTCGGATAACTTGGAGATCTGATTTAGAGCCGCTGCTGTAATCCAGCATGAAACTCCATCCGTCGTGTTTTGGCCTCATTGGTGGAACATTAAATCTGACTTTTACGTTTCATCTCAAAGGCGATGATCTACAACAAGATCCTGCGCCTGTCCACCTCCAACATGTCGATGGGGGAGATGACTCTGGGCCAGATAAACAACCTGGTGGCCATCGAGACCAACCAGCTGATGTGGTTCCTCTTCCTCTGCCCCAACCTCTGGGCCATGCCTGTACAGGTGCGCCACGCCCGCTTTCATGAAAACAGCCTCAGACGGAGCCTGAAGTCATTCAGCCGCTTCTGTTCCGGTTCTGTTCCGGTTCTGTTCCGGTTCTGTTCCGGTTCTGTTCCTTCTTTCAGATCGTGATGGGAGTCATTCTGCTCTACAACTTTTTGAGCTGGAGCGCCTTGGTTGGAGCGTCGGTCATCGTTCTGTTGGCTCCGGTTCAGTACCTCATAGCTACAAAGCTGGCAGAAACACAGAAAAGCACGCTGGTAAGCTGACGAGTCATGCATCTGTTGAGTTTCTGTATCGCTCCAGACCAGACGACCGGCTGACCTTTAAATCAGCTGATCGTGCCGCTTCGCGTCGCTAAACCAGAGAACCATCCGGTCGTAGTCGACTCTGAGCTGTGAGACCTCTGCAGATGCAGGTTTCTGACCATCTGTCTGCAAGGTGGCATTGAAGTGGACTTTGTAAAGATGACGAGTTGTGAATTGGCGCTATAGAAATAAAATTAAACTGAATTAAAAGAGCATCCCTCTGTTCAGAGATGATTTCCTACAAAGTGCTTCATTGAACGGCGGCCGTCTGCTTCAACGCTCTCCTGAAGGCTAATGTCACGACTCGGTCACCCCGGTCCGCTACTCCACGCTCTCCGAGCTACCGGGCGCGCCCAGAACCAGCGCCTGGTAGGTGCCGGGGTAGCATCTCCTACCCCGGCACCTACCCTGTCCCCTCTGAGAAACCCTGGCTGTCCTCCTGAGTAGCTGCTACCTTTCTGTTAACCTCATTGTTCTCTCCTCCACCAAATGCACCAACAGAAACATGATGGCAAAATGTGAAAGCTATGAGCCAGAATGTGAAGTATGTTCGGTATCATGGTGCCGTTGTGCTCCAGGAACACTCCACAGACCGCCTGAAGCAGACCACAGAGATCCTGAAGGGTATAAAACTGCTGAAGCTGTACGCCTGGGAGGACATCTTCTGCGACAGCGTGGAGCAGACCAGAGGCCAGGAGCTCACCAGCCTCAGGACGTTTGCTTTCTACACGTCCATGTCCAGTAAGCTCACTCCTTCTTCTGGGTTCCAGACTTCTTTGGGGGTGTCCCTTCAGCCACCCCTCTGCTTTATAAACCATTTGTCCAAAAATGTCAACTTTAATGTCAGCAGTTTTTAATGAAAGCTAACCTGGCGAGTCAGATCTCTCCGTTCTGCACATTATCTGTCTGAAAAGTTTCCCACCATTAAATTTATACCCAAGAGTTGCTTCACTCCTCAGTCTGAACCAAGCTTTTCATGTAAAACCATCTGGAACTATAGTAACACACAAACACTCCTTTGTTGTCCATCCATTTGTCTTTTAATACCTGAGACTGAGTCGGGGAGGAAGGCGGAGACCCAGACGTCCCTGTCTCCAGGGACCCTCTCCAGGTTATTCTGAGGTATCCCCAGGCGTTCCCCGGCCCAGAGGGGAAATAAAGTCCTCCCAGCCTGTTCTGGGCTCTCCTCCCTCTGGTACTTAGCCAGAAAACCTCCAAGAGGAGGCGCCCAGTGGGGAGGCTGTTGTTCAATGCCCTCAAAGCTGACACTTCATCACTGGTACACGCTGGTGGAGTTGATGGTACAAGTTGTTTTCTAAGCCTAAGATTTAGCTGTTTGGCCACAGTGACAAGAAATAAAGTCATTGGATGAGTCCAGGTGACCAGATGTCCGGTTGATATTGGAGCCCAACCACCACCGTTTGTTTAAATAACGAACGTCTGAAATCTCAGTGAGCATGCCCAGTACGCTCTCAGTAGACATAGTGGGGCACAAATCCTACGGCCCCACGCTCAGATCAGCCAATCAGAACGCTGGAAATGTTACGTTTACGTTCTGCTGGACAGTGTGGGACCATCTAGGCAAGGCTAATTTATCTGCATAGCACGTTTCAGTACAAGTCAATGCAAAGTGCTTTACATGATTAAAACATTGGAAAATAAAACAGAATAAATGTGGAAAACTTTAAACAAAATAGCAAAATGGAAACTAAAAGCAAATATGAATCCAGTGTTGGTTGTCCTCAACATGAGTGAAAATAACCTGTAAGTTCCACATGAGTGAATTTTTATAAAAATCCATTTATATAAAATGGATTTCCTTGTGTGTTAGTTTATGCTAATTTATCTGTTTATTTTACCATCAAAGTCAGTTGAATGCATCACAAAAACAAAATGCATTGTTTGCCGCGCTGCAATAAAACGGTTCTTTTACTTCACAGTTTTCATGAACGCTGCCATTCCCATTGCCGCTGTTCTTGCTGTAAGTGTCCTTATTTCATCTCTTTAGTTTATGTCGGCCTTTTTCTATGTGCTGGCTCAGCCATCATCCCTGAACACGAAGGATCAGATCAGAAACGCCACTTTTCCCTCTGTTTAGACGTTCGGGGTGCATCACTTCCTCACCAACAGCATCCCCAGTCCGTCTCAGGCCTTTGCTGCGCTGGGGCTGTTCCACATCCTGGTCACGCCGCTCTTCCTGCTCTCCACGGTGGTCAGGTTTGCGGTGAAGGCCCTCGTCAGGTGAGGCTTTCTTTGGCATACCTGAGTGGAAGTTACAGGCGCTGATGGCTGATCTCGTCCTTTATGGAGGAGACCAAGCATGAGCCGATTCAGCTGGTGGATCCAATGGAGTGGAACCAGAGAACAGAGATCGCTGCGTTAAAATCGTAATGGTCACATTTCTCACAGGTCGCTGTGTGTGTGCTTTCCTAAAGTGTCCAGAAGCTTGGTGAGTTTCTCCAGAGTGATGAAATCGGAGATGACAGCTGGAGGAACGGAGATATATCCGTTTCCCTGGATGTAGGGAAGAAACACCTGGGGATGGTGAGTGCTACCCATAACAGATTCAGAATCAGAAATACTTTAATAATCCCAGAGAAAAATGACTGTTTCAGTACAACCGCCATCACAAACATCACAAACATAACAGACCAGAGAGAGGAAAAAAGCAGGAAGTGAGCACAGATAGATCTGGCAGGCAGGTTTTGGTTTGTAGATGGCAAGTTGGGTTTTCCTGCTAGTCCTGAGTTTTAGTTTTTTCAGTGTTTGAATGTACAAAAAAAAAGATTCATAAGAACTTTAAAAGCAGGCGGCAGATAACCAGCATGATAAAAACATTTTAGCTAATAGCAACTGTGCCTGGGTGAAGGTCTGTTTTGTTTGTGATCGCCTTCAATTTTCCCCCATTAAGACCAAAGCCATCAACAGGAAGCAGCCGATGCGATACCAGATGGACAACTACGAGCAGCCGAGCCGGCGGGCGATGAGACCCTCGGAGACGGAGGATGTGGCCGTAAAGGTCAGTCAGACTTCAGCAGATGTAAAATAACGACTGTTTTCATGTTTACGGTTGTTGGTGGTAGACAAAAGTCCAGGATGGAGCTCAGGAGTCGCATTACGATTTGAAGGTGATTCATTACAGTCATAGAGACAAACTTACAGGTAGGGCGGGCGAAGACCATGAGAAAACACCAGGACCAGAACGGGGTGGCACAACAGAAACTGGCAGGTTAGATGGGAGAGGAGACAGAGGGGAAGGCAGGGGAAGCAATTAGCACAGGTGAAAGGTATGAGGGTAATTAGGCTGAGGGAGCATTGATCAGAATGGGACAAACAGACCCTGACAAGAATGCAGACTCTAAAAATCAACTAACTGAACTAATATGTGCAGGAAAACAAAGAGCCAACAGAAACGGGAATAAAGTAACTAAATCCATAAAGAACAAGATACTAACTAATAACAGGAAACAAGAAGGCAAGGACAGAAACTGGTGAAAACACCAGCTAAGTTTACATGCACAACATTTCACGATCAGATTAAAATGTATTCAGATTAAATAATGATAAATGGATTTATACATGATAAATGAACTTATACAGCTTTTCCAGTCATACTGACCACTCAAAGCGTCTTGCACTACAGCCACATTCACCCATTCACTCACTAACACACATTCATACACAGATACGCAGCTCGGTAGGAAACTTGGGGTTAAGTGCCTTGCCCAAGGGCACAACGGCATGTGACAAGGGGAAGCTGGAATCAAACCCACAACCTTACCATTGGAAGACGAGTACTCAACCCATCAAGCCACAGTCGCCCAATCAGATTGTACCGTTTATATGGGCACACGATCATATAATCCGATCATAATGTGCGCGTTTATACTCCTGGCTTTGTCCAGAATAGAACCACTGTGACATGCGCAGTTAGCAAATTCCCCTAAAAAAAACACAGAAGAAGAACTTCCATCTTTGCTGAACAACAAAGAATAGTAAACGAACCAGTTTTCTATCAGTTTGTTTGTCCTCCGAGCGCCAGGCTGGACTTGGACCATATTCTAGTTACGGTTGAAACGTTACTAAGCAACAATTTGAGCTTTTTAATTTTTCTAACAGAATGTTTTTATTGGGATCCCCGAAAGTTTTCCTTCCTGAAAGTTTCCCCTATTCAGAATAACTTGATCCTGACAAGCGTTTATACGAACGTTGATCGGATTATCAATCGGCATAAACCGCCCCTCTTATTCGGATTACAATTTCATTCAGAGTGAGATTAATCCGACCATAATATTCTGATTGGCTTGTTTGTAACTTTGCTGCCTCTTGGCCAGGACTCCCTTGAAAAAAAGGTTTTTAATCTCAATGTGATTTCTTCCTGGTTAAATAAAAATAAATAAATGTATTGGTCACGTTCCGGTTACGTACTGGCTGTTTTTTTGGAACATTCCCAAAATTTACTGATGTTTTTTAAGATTACCTGGTACTTTCTGGAATTTATCTATTGTGTCTCTGCTCTGTCTTCTCTAAGCCCCAGTGGGTCGAGGCAGATGAGCGTTCACACTGAGCCTGGTTCTGGTTCTGCTGGAGGTTCTCCTCCCTGTTAAAGGGGAGTTTTCCTCTCCACTGTCGCTTCATGCATGCTCAGTATGAGGGATTGCTGCAAAGCCATCAACAATGCAGACGACTGTCCACTGTGGCTCTACGCTCTTTCAGGAGGAGTGAATGCTGCTTGGAGAGACTTGATGCAACCTGCTGGGTTTCCTTAGAGAGGAAACTTTCTGACCAACCTGGAGGATCTGATGGAGTCTGTATGATATGATTGAATTTGATTTTGGAAAGTGCCTTGAGATGACATGTTTCATGAATTGGAGCTATATAAATAAAATTTAATTGAATTGAATTATCTAAAACCTATTGGTTGCTTTTTCTGTATTTTGCCACATGTACTGGTTACTTTTAGAGAAGTTTCCATGTAATTTGCTGCACCTTCCTGGGATTTCAGGGAGCGCCATGCATCACTGGGGACTTGGTACTTAAATTTCCTGGTTACATTCTAGGCCTTACCCAGAAATTTTAAGGTACTTTACTAGAACCTATTAGATTTTTTTCTGGAAGTTACTGGCTACTTTCCCACATCTTATTGTACCTTCTCTGTTAATATCACACACAGGACGGCAAACTATCTTGTAACTTGTTTGGAAGTCAGTAAAAGTAAAACAGGGCAGGTGTTTCACATTTTTGCACGATGTCATTTTAAACTCAAGTAAAACTCAGATTTTCTTAGTTTTAAATGTAGAAACGTGTAAAATTTTAAAATCAAAGGAGGGCAAACTTTGGTTCCACCCTGACTTTACATGTGTTGTTGCTTGTGCTTGGCCTCTATGCCTTTTACAGGAAATGCAGTATTCACACGAGAATTTGTTGCCCCTTGAAGGGTCTTGTGAAAGTGTCCAGATTTTTCTCAGCCACTTTGTAAACGTTCCTCTTCCTGTCCCATCCCTGCGGGGTGACGCTACTGTCCAGACAACTGTCCGCTAATTAAAGCTGGATATGCTGTTGCTTTCCCACACCAGCAGTCATTTGACTCTGGGTTGCATTTAATGGAGAAAGTGTAGGCAACTCTGTTGCAACGGTGCATTTCTCTGTTTCTGGTTCAGATTAATGCTCAGCAGTCAGCGTCATGTGTTTAGAGAGCAGAGTTAAATAATTTCACTTGGGAACAACTTCACAGACCTGTAATTAGTTTGTTCATGGACGCGTTTATTTACTGCAGAGGACAGTAGTCCTGATTTTATGGTGTAGTAGCATCCAAAAATGACATTTCCAAAGAGATTTGCCTATTTCTTTTATTCCAGTGCAGAATATCAATAAGCCATATTATTTTAGACTTTCTTCTTAAACTTTCCTGTGAAATAAAAACCTTGTTCAGAGGTGTGGTCTCAGGGAAATCCTGGATTCAGCCTCACACAGTGGGAATGTGGACAGTGGGAATGTGGATTGTGGTCAGACCAGCCAGTACTCCAGATGTCGGCCGGAACAAAAGGGTCAGAAGTGGAAAGTAACGTCCAACCTGTGGTCAGCAGTAGCTGCATTCAGGCTCTGTGATGGGACGGGTTCAGTCGGTGGCCTTGGAGGAGCTAGTTTCACATTCTGTGATGGCCGCACTGATGCAGAAAAGTCCAGCAGAGAGAAACATCTTCTTCCTTCAAGAATACGTCTTTTCCATGAACAAAATCAATGGAGAATTAAACTCTGCGCACATTTCAAAGGAGTGGCTTTGGAAAGAAGACGTGGCGCTTATATAACGAATCCACATTCCCAGATCTGTGGGAAGAGGAGGAGGAGTGGCAACTATCTTTCAGTCTGATTTATTAATTAGTCCCAGGCCAATTAATAACTACAGTTCTTTTGAGCATTTAACCCTCAGTTTCCCTCATCCAAACTGCAAAGCAATAAAACCTCTTCTGTTTGTTGTTTTGTATCGTCCACCAGGCCCTTACACTCAGTTTTTGGATCAGCTGTCAGACTTCTTATCTGATTTGGTGATAAACACTGACAAGGTTATTATAGTGGGTGATTTTAACATCCATGGTGACACAGAATGTGATAACCTTAGTGTAGCCTTTAAAACTATCCTAGATTCAATTGGTTTTGCTCAAAATGTGCATAAACCGACGCACTCTTGGCTCCATACTTTAGACCTTGTGCTGACATATGGCATTGATTGTGAAGAATTAACAGTATTTCCTCACAACCCTGTCCTATCTGATCATTTTTTAATAACATTTGAGTTTAATCTAACTGAGTTCTCCACCCCCAAAAGAGGGTTCCATTATAGTAGATCTTTATCGGATAATGCTGTATCAAAACTTAAAGAGTCTGTCCCCCTTTTAATATCCTCAGTATTGCAGAAATGCCCAGTAGATGGCAGCAATGTTGTTTCTTCCCATTCACAAATAGATGTCTTTGCTAACAGTGTGACTTCGTCATTGCGTTCTGCATTAGATAATGTAGCTCCCTTGAAAAAGAAGGTGATAATTCACAGGAAGCTGGCTCCCTGGTTTAATTCAGAGCTGCGTTCCTTGAAGCACAATGTTAGGAAATTGGAGAGAAAATGGCGCTCTACACACCAAGAGGAATCCTACCTAATCTGGAGGGACAGTCTATTGTTGTATAACAAGACCCTTCGCAGAGTTGGAGCACCATATTTTTCATCATTAATTGAAGAGAATAAAAATAATCCTAGATTTCTCTTTAGTACAGTTGCCAAACTTACCCAGAGCTGCAGCTCTGTGGATCCATCCATTCCCTTAGCTCTTAGTAGTAATGATTTTATGGGATTCTTCATAAATAAAATTGATGCCATTAAAAGTTAAATATTTGGCATCCTCCCAAACATGATTACCTCGTCCTCAGTAAGTAAGGCAGCATTGGAGGAATCTTTAGAACCTGCGCTGTGTCTGAACTGTTTAGAAGCAGTAGAGCTTTCTGAGCTATCTAAAATCTTAGCTTCATCTAAACCTTCTACCTGTATGTTAGACCCAATCCCAACCAAGTTGTTTAAGGAGGTATTCCCTTTGATCAGTGGTCCTATTTTAGACATGATTAATCTATCCTTAGTAAATGGATATGTACCACAGGTTTTTAAAGTAGCTGTTATTAAACCTTTACTTAAGAAACCTTCTCTTGATCAAGATGAGTTAGTAAATTACAGACCTATATCTAATCTTCTTTTCTTATCTAAAATTTTCGAGAAAGTAGTTACTAATCAACTTTGTGAACATTTACAAAGTAATGACCTACTTGAGGAGTTTCAGTCAGGCTTCAGAGCTCATCATAGCACTGAAGCAGCTCTGGTGAAGGTCACTAATGATATTCTCATGGCCTCAGATAATGGACTTGTGTCTGTACTTGTCCTGTTAGATCTCAGTGCTGCATTTGATACAGTTGATCACAATATTCTCCTACAAAGACTTGAACATACTGTAGGGATTAAGGGGAAAGCATTAGGCTGGTTTAAATCTTATCTGTCGGACAGATTCCAGTTTGTTCATGTTAATAATAAATCTTCTTCAAACTCTAGGGTCACCTGTGGAGTACCACAGGGTTCAGTCCTTGGACCAATTCTATTTACTATATATATGCTTCCGATCGGCAAAATTATCAGACAGCATGGGATTAATTTCCACTGTTATGCTGATGACACTCAGCTATATTTATCCATAAATCCTGATGAATCCAATCAATTACTTCGACTGCAGTCATGTCTTGAAAAACCCTAACCCTTTTTTAAGACTAATCTTAAAACATTCCTTTTTGACAAAGCTTATAGTTAGAGTGGCTCATGTTACCCTGAGCTACCTCTATAGTTTTACTGCTATAGGCTTAGGCTACTGGAGGACATCAGGGTCTAATTTTCTCACTCTACTGATTTCTACTGTTCTTCATTCTACGGTTCTCCAGTTTTGTATTGTATTACATTGAAATGACTGTCGTCATTTCAGCTTTTAACTTTTTGCTCTCTCTCTTTTTCTTCATAGTAGGTACACCTGGTCTGGCGTTCTGTTAACTTTGACATCATCCAGAGAAGACGGCTCACCCGTTACTACCATCTAATGTAGAACAGATTACTAGATCAATGTGTGCTTCTGTGCTTTTTGTCTCTCTTGTTGTGTCTCTGCTCTGTCTTCTGTAACCCCAGTCGGTCGAGGCAGATGACCGTTCATACTGAGCCCGGTTCTGCCGGAGGTTTTTTTTTCCCGTTAATGGGTGGTTTTTCTTCCCACTGTCGCTTCATTCTTGCTCAGTATGAGGGATTGCAGCAAAGCCATGTACAATGCAGACGACTCTCCCTGTGGCTCTACGGTTCCCCAGGAGTGAATGCTGCTTGTCGGGACTTTGATGCAATCAACTGGTTTCCTTATATAGGAAATTTTGACCAATCTGTATAATATGATTGAACTTGATTTTGTAAAGTGCCTTGAGATGACATGTTTCATGATTTGGCGCTATATAAATAAAATTGAATTGAATTGAATTGATGACATCAAAAGCTGGATGACTTTAAATTTCCTGCACTTAAATTCTGACAAGACAGAAGTTGTAATCTTTGGGCCAGAGTCCTCAAAAAATAAACTTCTTAACCAATCACTTAATCTGGGTGGCATTAACTTGGCCTCTGGTAATAAAGTAAAAAACCTTGGTGTTATTTTTGACCAAGACATGTCATTTAAATCCCATATTAAACAGGTTTCCAGAGTTTCCTTTTTTCACCTCAGGAATATCGCCAAAATTAGAAACATTCTGTCCAGGAGTGATGCTGAAAAACTAGTCCATGCATTTGTTACTTCAAGGCTGGACTATTGTAATTCTTTACTATCAGGAAGTCCACAAAATGCAGTTCAAAGTCTTCAGCTGATCCAAAATGCTGCAGCAAGAGTTCTGATGAAAATCAACAAGAGGGATCATATTTCTCCAATTTTAGCTTCCCTTCATTGGCTTCCTGTTAAATGAAGAATAGAATTTAAAATTCTTCTTCTAACGTATAAAGCCCTTAATAATCAAGCTCCATCATATATCAGAGCTCTGATTACCCCGTATGTTCCTAACAGAGCACTTCGCTCTCAGACTGCAGGTCTGCTGGTGGTTCCTAGAGTCTCTAAAAGTAGAATGGGAGGCAGATCCTTTAGCTATCAGGCTCCTCTCCTGTGGAACCAACTCCCAGTTTTGGTCCGTGAGGCAGACACCCCGTCTACTTTTAAGACTAATCTTAAAACCTTCCTTTTTGACAAAGCTTATAACTAGAGTGGCTCATGTTACCCTGAGCTACCTCTATAGTTATGCTGCTATAGGCTTAGGCTGCTGGAGGACATCAGGGCCTATTTCTCTCACTCTACTGATTTCTACTGTTCTCTAGTTTTGCATTGAAATGACTGTTGTCATTTCAGCTTTGAACTTTTTGCTCTCTCTCTTTTTTCTTCATAGTAGGTACACCTGGTCTGACGTTCTGTTGACTGTGAAATCATCCAGGGAGGACAGATCACCGACTATTACCATCTAATGTAGAACAGATTACTGGATCAATGTGTGCTTCTGTGCTTTTTGTCTCTCTTGTTGTGTCTCTGCTCTGTCTTCTGTAACCCCCAGTGGGTCGAGGCAGATGACCGTTCATACTGAGCCCGGTTCTGCCGGAGGTTTTTTTTTCCCGTTAATGGGTGGTTTTTCTTCCCACTGTCGCTTCATGCTTGCTCAGTATGAGGGATTGCAGACGACTCTCCCTGTGGCTCTACGGTTCCCCAGGAGTGAATGCTGCTTGTCGGGACTTTGATGCAATCAACTGGTTTCCTTATATAGGAAATTTTGACCAATCTGTATAATCTGACCCAATCTGTATAATATGATTGATTTGACTTTGTAAAGTGCCTCGAGATGACATGTTTCATGAATTGGCGCTATATAAATAAAATTGAATTGAAACATTACAAAGTGGAAAAACCTTTAGCCTTAAGCACAGAAATAAAACAGTAAACATTGTATTGGCCCCCTTACAGATTCCTTCTGTTTTTGTGACACTAAAATGTTTCAGATCAAAAGAGTAGTTTTAATATCTGAGAACCTATTAATGATGATTTCATTTAATAAGCGGCCCTTAACTAATCTCCCCATGTGAAGAAGTAATTCCCCCCTAAACATCATTATAATGGTTTTTCCACCCTTGGCAGCAGCTGCTGCCTTCAAGCATTTCTGATAATTGGTAATCGATCTTTGGGTGAGTTAATGAGTTTTTTTATTATTATTTTAATCTAGACACATTGGAGGGTTCTCCAGCATCAACATTTAAGGTCAACATCTCCGTAAGGGTTATGTCTAAAATTTAACTAGGCCACCTGACAGCCATCATTTAGGTTTTCAGCCGTTCCGAAGTGATCACCCAAGTGATCTTTAGCTGAAGTTACCAAACTGCTGGCCTGAGGATGTTCTGCCAAGGATCACAGCTCATGGTACCATTGATTACTGCAGGTCGTCCTCATCCCGGTCCTGCAGCAGCAAAGCCTCCCCAGACCGTCACACTGCCACCGCCTTGACTGCAGGCGCCACATTCTGTCTCTAAAATGCTGTTAGTTTCTCCCAGATTATTGTATATTGGCAGAAATAGGTTAACAGGACTAGCAAGGATTTTATTGGATTTCTTTAAAAGTTTCGAGAGAAAAATGTCTGCAGATTTTTGTTCTGTTGCATCTGTAATCATCAAGGATGATGTTGTGCAACTTTATACACTTTTATTACATTATCTCTTTATTAGTTTAAACAGCATGGAGTCCTGGTCAAAAGCTGTAATTATTTTCTGACTTCAGCACCCCCGCATTCCTCCTGTTTTTTGCATTTTTATGCTATGACCCCAGCCTGTGATGCCCTGTGTATTTGTTATGGTTCATTATCTGGGGGTGTCCTCACTTTTTTGTTTTGTTTTTCCAATTCACTTTTCATTGGAAAGGATGAAAAACATTATGATCTGACAAAATTAGTCATTTTCTTGATTTTACTTTTTTTTTTTAAGTGCGTACAAAAAAAATTTCAACATGGTGTCTTTAACTGGGAGCTGCAGGTACCGTTTACATATTCAGTAAGAACAACGAATATCTAGCCATCTTATTTTCCAATCTCAGAAGGTCAAGATAGTTAGGATCAAAGAATTATACAAAATCTCTTCAAAAGGCACAAACCTGATCTATTTTTCCCAAATATTATAAACATTTTCTGTTCGGGTTCTTAAAGAAAATGCTAAACCAATCTGCTAATGTTGGGCTGTTGGATCTAACCTTTTTATTTATTTGAACTCAGCTTTATGTCCCCTCCTCTATCCAGAGTCACAAACAGACCAAAATATATGCTTATAAAATCATTATTTATATGAACCTTAAACGCCTCTTTTAGAGCCTTGTGAATTCCTCACCAGTATTGATTTAAAGTCACGAAAATGGTCTGAGATCCTAATTTTCTCCAACATTCAGCGTTTAAATGATTATATTTACTCTAAAGGTGAGTTCTAAAAAAACATATTATGTTTTTCCAACAATGCTCTCTCCAAGTTAATGAACGAAGTCCACTGGAAGCTACATATTTTCTTCCAGATCTCATTAGAAATAGCTACTCCCGCTTCAATTTCCCACTTTTTCTTAATGTGTAGAGTACTGTCTCTTACTGCAAGTAAGAGCGCCTTATATAACTTGGAGATTGCGTTTTTCTAGGAGCCTCCAAACCGTTGTTTGTTTGTAGTGACTGGAAACTGTGGAGTTTCTCCTTGTGTGTAAAAGAAAGAAAAGTTGTTAGTCCCGTTTTTGTCCATAATTTGAATCTCCCATTAGGGCTGTACGATATAAAAAAAAAAGAATATGGATAAAATAGAAATCATATTGATCGATAATTATCAACACATTCAAAACATATATTTTAAGTTCAGCCCTGGCCATTTTATGCTGTTGCTTAGCAACCTATTTTTAGATAAAGACACAAACACTGAATTCAAACTCAACCCTTTATTCAACCAACTTTTTACCAAAACTGCAAGTTTAAAAAAAAGAAGGGGGCGGAGCTTAGTGACTGAGCATTACTGGGTCTGCGTTGTGATTGGCTGAGAGGATGTAATGATGTAATATTAACCTACATGGCTAGAAAGCAAAAGGAAGGAAAACTGTTATTCTATTGAACTTTTTATTGACCCTTTTTTCTATGACTGATAAACGTCTATCGATCGATTGTTATTGAATTATTGTCCAGCCCTATCTCCCATCATTTGAGTTGGGTTTGAAATCAGTATCGTATGCACACCATCTAAAGATTTTTAGCATATTTTCCAATTTGCATTTTCGGACTCTTTTGTGCCATATTTTCTCGGTATGTTGCAGCCATAACCACTCCCCCTTTAATCTGTCTGCCACGGTGGCTTGTGGAGGGAATCCTGGACAGGAATTGAATTCTATCCTTTTGCCCTGGCTTTTTAAAACAAAGTCATTTGATCATCACAAAATTCCTGAAGACCTGGGGAAAAAAAACTAAATCAGTGCTGTAATCCAGACAAAAATCATAAACCCCTGCAGATTGATACTTTCTAGATGTACACTAAATGTGACTAAAAGAATCGGCCGTCTCCTTCTCTTCATTAATTATTTAACTCCTCCCCCAAAACAAAGACAAACAGCCTCTAAGCAGCTTATCGTGAGTATTTTCCCTAAAAGAAACACAAGATCCTCAGGAACATGTGGAGAGGGAAACTGGAATAAAAACCCTAGAGGCGGTTGTTATATAAAATAAACATAAAAGCCAACATGTAGAAGCAGCAGATGGGAGGAATGTAAACAGTTTTCTGAGCAGGAAGAAGGGCTGCAGTGATTAGATGGAGTTTTCTCTGCTGCTGTTTAATGGTTTTTCTTCCAGCTGACAGATCTGAATACAATCTGGATGCACCTGAAACCTGAATAAATCACTTTAATAACTGTCTGCAGGCATTTAACGAAGCCAATCACAAAACAAATGTCAAAAGATGTACTAAGGAGGCCTAGCTTCATGAGCGCTGACGGGTGAAGTGAATAACGCTGGTTATCCCGTCGTTGATGCTTCCTGTCAGTGAGCGTGACCTGGGTGGACGTCTGGGCCGGAGCGGGTCCAGAACTGCAGCTCATGGTCCTGGTGTCCGGGTACGCGGTGCATGGCAGTGGGTCGTGTACGGGGCTGCAGGGGCCGTCGCAGTCATAATGGGGTTTTTACCGTTCTTTACCCACCATGACGTTTAACAACTCATGTTTTAACTGCGTCCTTTTTTAATTACAATGATTATATACTGAAATGTAATGACAGAAAAGATTAATACAAAGGATATATAAAAAATTAAATGAACAATTCCCCTTCATTGCTTTCTCTAGTTTATGGAAATATCTCCCCTTATTTTCGCAGCAGGGTTTGATAAAACGTATTTTATTTCCGTTATTAATTTTTATTTGTTTCATAGCTTCATAAGTATCTTATATAAGAGGTACTGGACTGAAAATGTGTGGAAAGAAATGGCCAAACTCCAAAGAACAACAGTAAAAGGTCTTCCTGTTGTGATTAGGAGGAAAGTATAACGAAGTAAAGATCAAGATGGACATTAAATCAATCTGTTCTAAGGTGATGTAACTTTTTCATCCTGATGAATCATAAAGTTGTAGGTTTATGTGCCATTTATGACTCCCACCATAGAGTTTTCTATCCAGCAGAAAGAAACAAACCGTTTTGGCCTGAAAAAGGAAAAATAAACACTTTTATTTTTACATTGTTATTGTTGCCTCATAATTAAAAGCTTGTTGCTTTTGTAGGTTGTAACTTTGTTGGAATATGTCTTTTAAAGTAGATGAGCTGTATTCATTCCAGATTTAAAGGCATTTTCGGGTCCAAAGCCTTCAGAACCAGAGACTTGCAGACAGATGTTTGGTTTCCCCCATATTGGGAACACAGTACGTGTCATTTGGTGTGTGAAGCTGTTATCTAACCACCGTCCGCTTGGATGAACTCACTCACAGGATTTCTTAAACTCTGGGTCGGGTCATGTGCTTTGCTCTCGTAGGTCAGTGCGTGACGGGGAAACGGCACGTATGCAGACCCAGACATCTGCTCAGAAATGTCTCACTGCAAACACAGCTGTGATGGGTTTGTTTGGTCTCTGCTTGTCTTCAGGTGAGCAACGGCTCCTTCACCTGGGGAAACAACCAGCTGACGCTGTCAGACATCAGCATTCGCATCCCCACAGGTAGAGCTGCTTTTTCTCAAGACTACAGGTAACATGAGTCAAACTCATTGTTTGAACGAGACGCATTTGTTTAAAAATATGTAATCTATTAAAATGATTAGCTGCTATATTAAAATAAATGCAACTGCACAGATGGGGTCTATTATTTTGTCACATGTGCAGGAGGTCTTCTGGTAAATGTATGTTTTTAGTTCATATTGCCTTAGATTCATCGGCTTGATGCTGCGTGTAACAAAGTCATAACAGTGGGAAGTGAGCCCTCTCTCATTTACAGTGTAGTAAAGATAAAATCTAATTAGAATAATGAGCTAAAGGATAAACAACACCAATCACTAGACAAAGATGAACCCAAAATGAAAAAGCCACGTTAAAATTAAGTACCCCCCAAGTAGAAGCCAGCTGATCAAATGCATCGATGAACATCATCAGTGTCAGAACCTGCTGCATCCAGATGTGTGGCAGCAGGTGGAAAGACCTGAGAGATGCTGCCCGTCAGCCAGGGAAGCGTTTTACGTCCATCATCCTGCAGAGATGTGGAGAACCTCTCAGACTGCCGCCAACCTTCCCAGGAGAAGATGTCTCAGCAGGTTCAGCCCAAACTCAGAGCGTTCATGTTTTGACCTGTTGGACTTTAAATTTTAGCGTTGTAATTTTTGTGCAGGTTTCCAGTCTTATTTTCTGTTGATTATTTTCATTGTTTCCTGGTTAATATAGTCCTCAGGTTGTCATGTTCTCAGTAACTCACCTGTGTGCCCTCCTGTAATCTACCTCCCCAGCGTAAGTAGTTGTCGGTTCTGTCACTCGGTGCCAGAACGACCCCCCCACCTTTTTTGGGGACATTAAATAACTCCAGAGTATTTAATTTTATCAATCCTTACAGTTTTGGATTAGGAAATAAATCAGATTATAGGTAAATGTCTTGAAGTTGGATCACCGCTGAGGCCTGAGCCCAGCAATCAAGCCTACCGTTAGGTCAACAGTTACTACACTTATCACTGAAATAGCATGTGTCAGGAAGCTGGGTCGCGGCTAACAGATGTAGCGTGCAGTGTTTCGCTCATTCGAGTCGTCCTCTGGGATGTGACTTCCTTGCAATCCCAGTCATGCTACTACTAAGCAAACAGTCACTCCAGCACTCCCTGCCAAAGTGCTGAAGAGGAAGTAACTGGACTCTGTGAAGGATTCTGTGGTTCCTATCTCAGAGGCCGTCACAGCGAGCCTGGCTCAGAAAGTGTGATCATGTTCTGCATACGTTTACATTTAGAGATGGGACAGAATGATGCCTTTAGAGGTGTAACATTTCAAGGATGTTTGCAACAATATCAGTGATCCGTTTAGTTGTGCCATTACGCACTGTTCTAAGTTATATAATGTTTAATTAATAACTCTCTGTCTGTTAGGTATTGTCCGCTGACTATCAGCCCAAACAGCTGATATCAGGACAATAGTTGATGATTCGAGCTCTGGCGATCTTTTAACCGCAAACTCCACACACATGTAGAATAAATGAGTGACAACTTCTTTTCAAGTTCAAGAATTTATTTACAGAAATAAAATGAACATCCAGAGAACATCACTATATAATGCTGTTTATCTGAATTAACACTATATTTCAATCAACAAATCCTCTCTACTAGACTAGTGAAACTTGACTAAACTACTAAGCAAAATTAAGATAAAGAGAAGCTAAGGAACTATTTACACACAAAAGAAACAAAAAGACAAACAAAATGTTTGAAAACAATCATCAGAATGATTCAGTGAATCCTGGTTCACTGCAGAGTTAAAGAACCAAAGTTAATCTTAAAGAATGTGGAATGAGGTTAAATTAGCATAACTCATTTTGAACATTTGTTATGTGTTTCAACCATCACAATGCAACTCCTGAGATAAACAAAACATTATTTGATGAAATAACATTTAAAGAATGAAATGCTGAGTAAAATCGGTACCTTTAGGACACTCGGTTTTATTAATGCAATTATTTTTCCTGGAAATGATTAAGGCTTGAATTAGTAATATAGGATTAAAGTTAATAATGATTGACAGGAAATGACGTGTCAGGACACTTCCTGTGGGCAAAGTTTACATTAGCTTGAGTTTAATCCTAACATTATACAAACACCATTAAAGCGTCATTAATGTTCCATATTAATGATGTACTAACGCTCATAGCACTATCGAATGATTGCAGAGCAAAAAGAAAATCAGCATTATGTTTAAAATGAACCGTAGTTGTGTTTACTACGGCCGTAGCACTAATGTTACCCGGGAAGCTAATAGCGCTAATGCTAGTGGACATTTGGCGCTAATTTAAAAGACTTTTCAGTTCTATTTGGTTGTAATGAGCGGACCGGGCAGCACAAACATTAATATCCCATCGATGTATAACACCCTTATGGAACTAAAGTTTGTTGTAACCGTAAAAACACACTCAAACTAAATCAGCAAAGCTTGGTTTCCAGAATGCTAGCGGAAGCTAGCCAATAATTTCCAGGACCTTTTACTTCAGTCACAGCTTAAAACAAAACAGTAAAACCATTTAAAATAAACCATTTGACAGTCTAACTCTGCCAAACCTGTGTCTTGGTGCCTGTAAAAGTCTCACATTTAGATAAGATAAGATGCTTTTATTTCTCATTTTATACAAGGTACAGACAACTAAATTTTATAGATCAGATGGAGGGTTAGCCTGAGCTGCTGCGACTGAGCGCCCCGCCACTAGTGGCCGACCTGATGTGGCTTACAATTTAATATCTGATTTTCCTCCTGGTTTAATCACACAACAGTTTGTTTCAAAAACCACAACGCGGTGTGAATTAGTGCCATTTATCCTTTATTTTTGTTGAATTTGTTTATTTTGATATATGTTCCATGCAGACAATATGCAGGCTACTGTTCTCAGGAAACAGAACAATCTTGCACTTTTAAATAACTTTTAGTAATGTGCCTTTTTTATCTGTTTCCATCCCAGGCCAGTTGACGATGATCGTAGGTCAGGTGGGATGTGGCAAATCCTCCCTGCTGCTGGCCATGCTTGGTGAGATGCAAGCAGTCGCTGGAATAGTTTACTGGAGCAAGTAAGTCAAGAGAATGACATTTTTGATAATATCCAAGTATAGTTTAGATAAAGTCAAAGCATTTGTCTTCCATTGGAGAAATTGGCATTGCTGCAGCACAGCCACCTGAACTGCAACAACAAATAAGTGTAGGCCTACAATTAAAAAAAGCTGCAGTTCACAGTTGTCTGTTTTTAGAACATTTATTATTATTTTCTGGCTAGCTAGCTCAACCCTAACGCTAACTTTGCTAACAATAAGTGTAGCTTCTGTTGAAATGTTTTGTGCTTTGCATACAGAGGCTGGAATGTGAAAAGAAAGTGCGTACATATTCATTAAATAATACCTCTGAGTACCTTTCCTGAATGTACAACATGAACAAAAATCATAAATTTCCACAATCTAGCCAATACAGGAATCAAAAATGTCTACTTGTTAGGTGGTTATTTTACAAATTCCTTTTCTAAACTAAATAAAAGAGCAATAACTGTTATTTTTCATGATTCACTGGTAAATCCATGGAAAGTACAGTTGGGTTTTAAAAAGCTGGAACCAAAAGGTACACTTCTTTCGCCTGTTTTTAGGATATTTTTTGGTTGTTAGTTGGCTTGCCAACTGTCCCGTTTTAATCGGGACGTCCCGTTTTTGAGCCAAAATGAAGTGTCACGTTTTTGATACGTTTTGTCCCATTTTTTTTACTGCAGCCTGCAATTTGTACATACAAACACTAGTTGGCACTCCACGCCTTACTTTCCTAGATTTATATAAGGAAGTCGCATTGAAGCAGCCCATACCGAGTAAGTTAGCTGCCGAGTGGCAACCCCTAGTGGCTAGCCAAGGCTAGCTACGAATGCTAACTTTTTCAACAGAAAATGTGGCTAGCTTAGCTATGTTGGAATACATTTGTTCTGTTTTTTTAAAGATGAAAGATGGAGGGTTAATCAGTAAAAATAATAATAATAAAAATAGCACATTAAGCACAAAGTAGAAAAATACCATTTTGGGTTAGCAACACAGTTTTAGCAAGCTAACCAATGGTGCTAACTATGCAGTGTACCTTACGTCTAAGATTAGCAATGCTTGAAGAAATTAATTCATATTCTTTGATTATTACCTCTGGTTCCTTTTATTACCTTCACTAGTGGATCTGAGAAGTGCAATATAAAAAAAATTATACTTCAAATATTTTTGGACTTCTTTTTTTGGTTGCTGTCAAATTAGGCTAGCTACTAATGCTAACAGTGTTAATGAAAAATTTGTTATTCTTAAATTATTACATTCAGCCGCAAAGAAGGCACAAAATGACACTTCACTTTACACCATAATGATGTGAAATATTGTTGTTAAAGCCTGATTTATACAGGTAGTCTTATCGAAACATAAGTTCTCATTTACAAGAGAGACCTGAAATAGCTTTTGTACTAAACTAAACAGTGGCAGTTTGTTTTATTGCTTATTTCTCTGCATCAAGTAAATAAGTAGCACTGAAACTCAAAGCTATTTCACACAGCTAACTGATTTTGTTCAATATCTAGACTAGTTAGCTAGTTTAGCTAGCTGCTAATGTTAACAGTACTAATAGTATATGTGGCATTATTGCTGTTTCTCATTCTCTATACTAAAGGTAGAGTACAGACAAAAAATAATCCATGAAGGTGAGCAGAAATACATACCCCACCTAATAGGAGAGAAAAAATATGTTTTTGGGACATAGGTAGAAGGGTAAAAACAGTGGATTACAATATTTAAAATGTAAAAAAAATAATGAGACTTACTGCAAAATGACACCAAGTAAATCAGTATTGCAATAAAGACTTTATAAGGATAACCTGACGAGTCACAGTGACCAGAATTAAAGAAACAGCTCAATTATGTCTGAATTAAACTGTTAAGGTCTGAATTAGAAGACGAAGCCATCTTCCAAGGATGCTTAAAAACGTGCTTAAATCCTAACCTCTAACTCACATCTTGATATTCAAGAGCTGCGCGCTAACATTAGATGTTTGGGTGTGTTTCTGTGTCTATGTTTCTGTGTCTATGTTTTCACTTTATTTCCTGCCTTCATGCCATATCAGGCTGCCTGATTGTGAGATGGCCCACGAAGGGAGCATCAGGTATTTCATTTCTGTCCGTGGTGTGTTCATCGTGAAACATTATCACGTAACGCAGTAAACAAGATTTCTGCTAGGTTACCTTTCTCTGTCGGAGAACGTCAGACAGTAGCCTCAGCCTCTTTACCTTTACTGTTTAAACTCTTTTCCTCAAACTCAAAAGTAATCCTGAATAAATGTTACAGCTGATATGAAGGAAACTATTATTCAGCTATCATTTTTGTTTCATTTGCAGCAAATAAGCATGCACAAACACACAAAATACAAGCAGATTACTCATTTATATTATGATTCCTGCACTGGTAATATTCACAAGTCATGATGATTAATAATCACCCAGTAAATACTTTATTCATTCATTATATTAATTATCCGCTTCAAAACTTGACAACTAAAGTAAATAAAACAACAAAGACTAAAGATGGCAAAAATCAGTCCAGAATTATTGTTTGTTCTTCTAAGTTATTTCTGTTTGTCCTTTAAATCCCAGAGGCCCATAAATATGAGACCTCATTGTCAGAGAAGCCAAAAAAAACACATTATCACAGGCAGACAGGCAACGACTGCATCACTGACACGGCTCTTCTTTCCTGGGTGGGAAAGTTAACGTAATAAACAGCTGGTTGGCTAATTACTTATAATCCCCGTCTGCAGTTTGACATGGAAGCGTTTCTTTTTGTGTTTAGGGCTATGCTTTTCTCTGTCTGTGCAGCCAAATACTGCTTTGTCTGTTTTGCACGTTTCCAAATGCAAAGAATTGAGTAGTAGGTCAATTCTGACTAAGATACTGATTTTGACAGTTGGTCAGAGATTGAGGACTCTGAGGAGGACATCGGGAGGTACATGCTCTTCTGGTCGTCTCCGGCTTTTTGGTGTTAGATATCAAGTGACCCGTTTGACCCGTTGTCCGCCTCTCCTGCTTTTCCTCTCATCAGTTCTAACCTCGTCTATTTTTGTGCCTCTTAGAAAAGAGGATGCTGGTTTGAATTTGCTGATGGACGCATACGCATGTGCAACATTGGTTTATTTGACATGAAGTTTACTAAAACTCCTATGCAGCAGAACTGTCCATGTTTTATTTTTTTTACGTTGATGCATTCATAAACAAAATGCTTTAAAAAGGTGAAACATGCAGCTAAAGTCCAGAAGACTTTTAGACGTGCCTCTGCTTCAACCTGCCTGAATTTCTCCAAAGACGACACAATCCACCCAATTGCTTTAGGCGTGTTGGACCAGAGACGGATCTAAAAGTTGCAGGACGCCGACCATCGAGAACTGAGGTTCTGACACCCGGGTGAAAGGTCCGATCCCACCAGCAGATTCTGCTGCTTAGTTGCCGTCACCATCTTCGTGCTTGTGTTCAGGAGGAACCCCTGCCTTCAGACTGTTTTATCTCCTCAATCAGCTGCTGGTTTCTCATGAGAATGTCCTCAGTTTTGTACCATGTGAACCTGGAGTGGATTGTGTTTTTAATGCTGGGAGTCATCACTCTGCTGGACAAAACTCTGACATGATAAAATGTCTGATGTGTGTAGCTCTCTCTATGCCTCAGTAGAGACAATCCTTCAGCCTGCAATCAGAAAAGGTAGGGATGGTATGGAAAATGATCTGTATGACTGCTGGAAATGTAAAATTCTGTGATGCCAAATTTAAAACGTTACCTTCTAGATAAAGAACTAGTTTGGCCTTTTAAAACCTTTACAACGCCTCCAGCTCTGGGCATTAGTCGTGTTTTGGGAGTTTTAGGAGCCGAACGCAGACCGAGTCGTAGTAAAGTTTATTTATTGACGAGTACTCACAGAGGGAGGCAGAGAGGGAAACGTTTAGGGAGCTCTCCGTTGAGACATAGAAGACTGCGACAGGGGAATTTGACAGCCTGGACTGAGCAAGAGATTACAAGCAGAGCCCAGGGGAAATTCATTTATCAAAATAAACGCAGGAAAACACAGGACCTTATGGTACTAAAACTAAGGAAAAGCAAAGAAACCATGATATTTCAGACTGAAATATCACATTTGCACCAGGATGTTCCTCACAAATTGCTAAATCTTTTTCATACGATTCAGTCGGTTCCTGCACCTCCAGCATCATATTCAGCCTTGCAATGAAGGTGGAAAAGCCATGAGGTTGGAGGTTCCAAGTGAAGACAAAGTCATACGCAAACCATCGTATAATTTTGCCCGTCCATTGCCATCTGGTGCTTGTGCACACATCTTAGAAAGTACCATCCACAGAATCCACAATCTGGCTGTTTTTCCTCCTGATTGCTTAAAGCCCATCCTGGACAAGAACCTTCTTGTCTTTTTTTGTCCAGAAAATACAGCGCAGGTGTTGCAGATAAAAAGGTCCTTGGGGACATTATAGATACATCCTGCTAAATGGGAGAACAGCACCACCTGCTGTTTGCTCTGTAACTGCAGTCAGTGGAGTTAGTAGCAAAGGATTCTGGGTAATCCTCAGCGCAACAGCTTCACTGAGTCAGGTGATGTAGCCATGGATGCTTGTGGACGAATAATATTAATAAACTCCTGAAAGAGGATAAAGTTAACGTAATTGTAGTTTGTCTTTAATTTAACGGCTTGATATTATTTTCGCCATATTTTCAGCTCGTCTATATTGTGGATTTAATTGATGAGTTTCACGGCTAGCTGACAGTAACATCTTTCCAGAGAGAAAACGTTTTTACTCCATTTTTCTGGGATGAGGGACGTTGACATCTTTAAATTCTCCAAAGGTGGCGCAATAGAAAACATTTGAGAGCCGCTGGCTTACAGCGTCTCACTAAAATGATTTACACCCCTCATTTTTAAATTTTCTTCCTATGTTTTCATGGGACAACACTGAAGATATGACTCTGACACAATGTAAAGAAGTCGGTGTACAGCAGTGGTGTCCAAATATTATTCCACTTGAGCCAAAAGGTGACAAAATGTGGTTTTTAAAGGATCAAAAACCTTTATACAATATTTTAATGAAACAAATAAAATAGTGATTCTTGTGGAGAGAGGATTTTTAAATCTATGTTGATCCAAAACATACAAACAAGAGCAGGAATTGGGTCACTTTGTGAAAACGTTAATTAATTAGTTAATTAACGCCCGTCAATGTAAACCTTCTGGAACTCGATCTAAATTCAATTAAAAATTATACTGAATTTGCAGGTAACTTTAAATTGGGATGAATTACTGTTTGGTACTTTGTATCCCATAGATTAGGATAAAAATACTAAATGTTTGTTGGGCATGCTGAGCCTGGCGGCATGAAAATCCATCACCAGAAAATGGCTAAGTCCTGTAACCCCAAACCTAGATAATTGGTACAAGCTTATTTGTTTTTTTTTAATCATGAAACGAATCCCATTTCATAACAGACAATTTCAGTAAAATCTGGGAGAAATGGAGAATATATATTTTGTCTAGAAAGCTAGAATATATCTGACCCCCATATATTTTCTGTAAAAGAAAGAAATTAGTGTTGAATATACTTCTTGCTTATTGTTTATATTCTGTTTTTGTTGTATTATTTATGTTTGCAACAAAAAAAGTTTAATGAATGAATTAAATGCTGTTTGGTGCCCCCGGGTCTTTCTTTGTGTAAAAAGTTTGGGATTTTTTTCATCCCGTTTACTGTGACGTTAAAGAGAAAGCACAAAGAATGATTATTAAAAGATGGATTCTTTTTGTTTGTCTCATGTAACATTTTATAAATTCAGTAGAAATTATGCCCTAATAATAAAAAAGTCTCCATCTATCGTCTTGGCTGTGTTACCGAATATTTACCGTATTGAAACGGTCGGTTTAGGCGCGCTCCTGCTGGAAACCACCCAACTCAGCCATTAATGTCTGAGGCGTCACGGAGGAGCACTCCAGGGGCAACCCGAGTGAAATCCAGGCCCAAGGGACTTAAGGTAGCGCTGGAACATAATGGTGGCACACAAGATGTGGACACTTAGGGCACAGTTTGTGCATTTCCACTCACTTTTGTTGCCAGTGGTCTAGGCGTTGATAGCTGTGCTGAGTTATTTTGAGGGAAAGCAACTTTATACTGTTACACATCTGTACACCGACTACTCTACCTTATTGCTTTGTGACCAAATGAGGTTACGTCTGCTGTCTTTTTATTTTTATTTCCATTTCCCATACCTTCCCAGGGAGCGCTACTCAAGCTGTGATGATTTAACTCTTTAACTGTTAAGTTTATTCTAACAAAGTCTTGGTTAATCACATTTGAATAATTTTCGATCCGGCATCAAATAACGTTTTAGAACAAGCTGCTGTGATTTCTGAGTTTTTGTTACTTCAGTCAGCATTCAGTCGAGACTCCCAGCAGCTGTTTCCATGTGTTGGCCTTGCTGGTTTACATTTTTTATTTCCCGCAGGTCGTCTGTAACCCTCTCCATCCTCCATATTTATCCCTCATATCTGGTGAAGTGTCTTGTTCTTGTGTGTGATGTGGTTTTTGCCATTTCTGCTCGGATGCTGCTTTCATAAAGCTGCTCAGAGCTGGACTGCTGATCCCAAAACGACTGCACTGTTGCACTGATCCGTGTTAGGAAATTAAGAAAAATTATACGATGCACCAGTATGACTGGAAGCAAGACAGCCCACAGCATGATGCTCCCACTGCCGTGCTTGGTGCAGTGTTCTGAGGTTGGAAATTGGCTGCATTGGGACCCAACCCAGGCCTCACTAGAGCGGATAAATAGCAACTAAAATCTCTTTATGTATGAAAATGCCTCCAGTTTCATCCAAAAATGCAACACAGATGAATCAGAAGCAGATTTTTTACGTGGAAAAAAAGAAAACTACCGGTTTGCAGAGATGGGAGGAAGACGCCGGTCTCTGCAAACCGAAGACGATGAAGAAACGGGGGAACGCCTCGGCGCTCGACTGTCAGGCAACCCAGTCCCAAACCGACCGTCAATATCACAACAAATGTTCAGTTTTTCTGATATTGTTTTATAGATTTTCTTATATTCTTTGCTGCTTGTTAAATTCCTGATGTCACAGGAGAATTTGGGATTCAAAGCCGTGACATTTTTTGCCAAATATATTTAATTTATTCTCCTGCGGGACTGAAACGAAACATTTAGAGCATATACCTTTACTGAGTTGTGCGGCGCATGAACTGGAGAGTCCGGAGCAAGCAGGCAGGTCAGTGGAGGCGGGATTTTAACCAGCCTGACATGGACTGCATTGTTCTGGGTGATCAGCTGCTGCAAAAAGAAACTACAGATCAGATCAGAATCAGATCAGGAAACCTTTAATAATCTCAGCCATGATCAGGGACCAGAACCCGGCCGGCTCGGCTCGCCTGCAGCAGGAAAATCGCTCTCCTAACTGTAATGAGACTTGACCAGGACAGAACATCAGCAGCCCCTCTCTCTGAAGCTCTATGAATACAGAACATGTAGTTCTCCACTTGACATCTTGCCTCCATCTCCCATAATTCCTGCAGCAAGAACAGAAACTCTGTAGCCTACGCCGCCCAGAAGTCCTGGCTGCTTAACGCCACGGTGGAGGACAACATCACCTTCGGCAGTCCCTTCAACAAACAGAGGTAAATAATCAGAATATCATGGTTTAACCTCAGTTTTTAACAATTATTCTAAGAGTACCCAACATAGACGGGAATTAATGGATGGGAAATGAGTGGTCAGTTCTCTAGAGATCTCTGTCTGCTTTATAATCAGTTCAGCTTTGTTTTAATGTCTGTAATCATGTAAACAGCAGGGACTAGTCTTAAACATCTTTAATAGTCTTCAGCTACTGTTCTTTCAGTTTGGGGCGAGACTATTTCCTGCCTTTTTTTTAAGCTTTTTTAAGCCGTTTTGGGCGGTCGTCATCCAACTTGCAGTCGGAGTGATCTCAGTTTAGAGATTCAGGGCGGAGGTCTCATGGCGGCTACTCAATGTTCCTCCTGTTAGAACCACACACACCGACCTAGGTGTGTGTGGTTCTAACAGTCAGGTTTGGACTTTGACTAGGCCATTTTAACAGAAAGGTGAACCCTTGCCTACTCTCAAGTGTTTTACTTAAAAACTACGCATGTTATGCCTGGTTCACACGGCGAGATCTTAAAACTGTCGGCCGACTCTATAAACCTGAGCGACTCCACGCATAAAGACAATAATAATAACAGCTTTACTCGAACTGTCTGGTGTCCAGTCAAACGGCAACACGACACACCACACACGTTTTTTGTTTCAAGTTACTTAAGTTTTAAACCATTTTCTAATGGAACATGTTTTCAACCGTAACCTTAAAGTTAAGACTTTAGGACCAGATTTGGGCCTCAGTATAATACTAGACGGTGGAATTGAACTGAACTGGTTCCTCTTCCTGATAATCTGCGGGAGGCTGTGGTTTCTGACCCGGTGTTGGGTTCCTGCGTCGTTTAGGTACAAAGCTGTGATTGACGCCTGCTCTCTTCAGCCGGACATCGACCTGCTGCCGTTCGGAGATCAAACTGAGATAGGGGAGAGGGTTAGTGTGTTTAATGTTCAGCATTATGACCAGGAGGAGCGGTGCTGCTCCGGTTTGTCTCATCTGATGCTTCGTTTCAGGGGATCAACCTTAGTGGGGGTCAGAGGCAGAGGATCTGTGTGGCCAGAGCTTTGTACCAGAACACAAACATCGTCTTCTTGGTAAGTTAGCGTCTCTAATCAGGGATTTATACACAATGATGTGCTACAGTCTGCTTATCTAAATGTATAGGTTTGTTCCTAAAGCATCAATAATAAATCTATATTATGTCAACTTTGATATGAAAACTATGGAAGAAAAACAGGTCAGGTCAGGAGGTAGCAGGATTGCCGTAGACAGTTCTGGGATCATGCACGAGTAATCGGCCCACAGGGCAGAGGTATCCAGAAGGACTAGGCAAAAGGGTAATCCGGGGTCCAGCGAGAGAATCCGTAACACGCAGTGCAGAGTTCAAGAATCTGGCGCTTACACACTGGATGAGTCAGGAATTCCTAGTCCTCCGTTCTGGAGCCCAGATAACTCAGGGTTTGACTCGTCTGACTAAAGGACTTTATGCCAGACGTTCTGGCCTTGGCTTTGTTCTCTCTGGCAAACTAGCCGATACCTTTTTCCTTTTCTTAGACACATCCCATCTCATCAGAGACTCGGTGACCTGCATGTTTAAGATGTTTTCCTGCTTTAACGCCTGATGCGGATGATTGTGGTTGAGGAAAAGCTTCTTAATCAGCCAACACTTTAAATCAGGCATGTTGAAGCAGGAAAACATGTAAATCAACATTATCAGAGATCAGGTGACGGGGGCAACAGGTTCAGGAGAGAAACCCAGAAAACACCCAAAGAGATCTGACAGAAATGTGTTTAAGAAAACATTAGTTTAGGGGTTTACACATTAATCTTTTAGTTTATTTTCCCCTTAAACATTCAGTCAGTGTGTTTTAATTGAGTTGTGCAGGTTTTAGGTCACATCGAAGAGGGAACAAGACTTTAAATGATTTATCTTGGCCTCACAATAAATTAACAGGGGTGTGTAAACTTTTAGCTGATTCAGAACCATCTGTCATCCTGAAGCTTTTTGCCGTCACCTGTGAATCTACTCCTAATTGAATTGTTTAATTTCCTGTTGCTTTAATTCCTTATCAAGATAATATTCCAGATTAACACCCATCTCTGTCCTTGTTTTGCACCCTCCTGACACAATGTCTCTGCAGCTGCTAATTTCCTAAAAGCCGTCCAATGCAAAATGTTTTCTTTGACATCGTTTAAATGACATATCTGATCTTACGTCACACACCCTCGTCGTCATGTGTGGAAAAACACGGCCGCCACCCACCCACACAGATGAGCGTCTGGCAGACGACTTTCTGGTGTGGCTGAATTTTTACTTATCCAAACAGAGTCGGGCGCCAGACATAAATGAGAATAACTCACGCCCCGTGTAAATATAAACCAGGGGAAATACTGCATGAAAGCTGTTGAAATATTCCCGTTTTTACTGTTTTCTCAAAGGGTTACTGATTGCTGTGATCTGATTCATTCATGCCTTGTGGATTTGTTCTTAAATTGATTTTCACCTCAAACAGGACGACCCCTTTTCAGCGCTGGACATCCACCTGAGCGATCACCTGATGCAGGAGGGGATCCTCAAGTTTCTGCAGGACGACAAGCGAACGGTGGTCCTCGTCACCCACAAACTGCAGTATCTGATACACGCGGACTGGGTAAGGCCTGAACCTGCTGCTCTCTGATGCAGTCCAGGTAGAAAGAAAGTGCATCCCATTTCCCTTCTAAAGCCAGGACACCAGGAAATGGTTCAAACCTCAACAACACAAATACAGATCATGGATTATACGCCGTCGGGATTCAGAAAAGCCGAATGTGAGCAATGTAAGGACCGCCCTGCCGCTTTGATGGGGTTTAAAAGTAAATTGTTAGAACAGTGATGATAGAGGGTTGATGATTCGGGCTTGCCTTGCAGCCACTAGACCCGGCACCGTGCAGTCACTGAGTGGATCACTGCAAAAACGGATCTAAAAATAAGTCAAATGTTCTTAAAATTTGTGTTTTTGTCCTAGATTTGAGCAGTTAAATCATATTATCTGCCAATGGAATGAGTATTTTGACCCCTAAAATAAGATAATTAGACACCCTGCACTTGAAATAAGATGATGGAGATGAGTTGTTCCTATTTTAAGTGCAAAAGTCTTATTCCATTGGCAGATCATCTTATTTACCTGCTCATATAAAGGACAGATACACTCTTTTTAAGAATATTACTTATTTTTAGTTCCGTTTTTGCAGTGATCACCATCTCCGCCGTTTACCAAAGTACACCAGAGTCAGCCAAGAGTCAGACTGACAGCTGAGGCTTCAGTGATCCCAACGCAGCAGCTACTCCACACCAGACGCTTCAGCTGCTGCTGTGATGGACGTCTTCAATTTTAACACTTAACATTCTGGCCTAGTTTTTACACCCACAGCATGGCCTGCTTTTCCCTTGTTGTTTGTGTCCAGATCATAGCGATGAAGGACGGCTCCGTTCTCAGGGAGGGAACCCTGAAGGACATCCAGACTCATGACACAGAGCTTTACGACCACTGGAAAACTCTGATGAACAGGCAGGACCAGGAGCTGGAGAAGGTAGCGTCAGCGTTTCAGCTCCTTCATTGCATTCATTTCACGTCAGCGCTGACATGTCTGGAGGTTTGGTTTTCATCTGGTGCCGATGGATCTGCAGGACATCCAGCAGGACAGTCAGACAACACTTGAGAGGAAGACGCTGAGGAGAGCTTTCTACTCCAGAGAACCCAAGAATCAGATGATGGATGAGGATGAAGGTAAGAAACTGCCTGGTGCTACATTTTTTATTCTCATTGTAGTTTTTCAGCTAAACTTCAATTTATTCTTCAGAGGAGGAAGAGGAGGAAGAAGACGATGATGATTTTTCCACCACCACCAGCAGAAGATCTAAGATCCCGTGGAAGGTGACCTTGTCTATATGATCAATAATGAACTGTAGATCCTATCAGAGATGGCAGGACTCGAGTGGCACTTAAGTCACAGAAATAGACTTGGGGTCTAAAGACTCAACCTTGACTTGGACTCGTGGTCTGAGACTTAAGTCCCAGTTTTTATCTCCTGCATGAAGAGCCAAAGAATCTGGTATGTGAGCCACAGACTGCAGCTGCTGCAGGTTTTACTGTGAAAGGATGAGTTGATCATCAGCCAGTCATGTTGGTGGATTATTATGGGATGTTAATAATGTTCATGTTAGCTGTTGCTTCATAGTAATGACCACAGAAATGGCTCTCCAAATGAAGATTGTATTAAATAGATCATTTCAGAACAAAATAAATGTCCTCTGGCTATGCCAGCTGCTACATTTCAAGGACACTTCCTGCTGAAAATATCAAAATAAAAGCACTTCCTGTTCCGTTGAGAAGTTCCAGACACATTGATTTACTTTCTACACTTTGTCTTTATTTTTATTATATTGTAGTCTAATTTATATTGACTTGGACTCGTTCCTCAAAGACTCGAGACATGACTTGCATGTCTGTCAGGCTTCATTCAGCATCTCTCCTTTTGTGTCTTCAGATGTGCTGGTGTTACCTTTCCTCTGGTGGCTTCTTCATGGTCTTCCTGATGGTTTCTTCCAAACTCCTCAAACACTCGGTCATCGTTGCCATCGATTACTGCTTGGCTCTCCTGACCTCCACCACAACCAATCACACAGGATCAGACACACCGAATGGGACCAGCCTGATCTACAGTGGCAACTCCACAGACTCGACTGATGCTCCTCCACAACCCGAGGTGAGAGCGTTTGATTTAATATCTGCTGCTCCCAACCAAAATGTTTGCAGACATCTTAAACCATCATGATTCCTTTAGACTTCTCAGAGTGAGAAGACGACCTTTTTGAAATCCTTCATGTCCTGATCAGTGGATCTCCAGGCATTTTAAGATCTTGCAGGACTTCCAAGCCTAACCCTCCAAGTATTGTTTTCTGACTTGTGACGGCATATTGTCCAGGGTGTGCTTAAAGGCTGGGATGAAATAACAACAGAAAAACTGTCAGGCTTAGAAACATCTAATGAACAGCATGTTCGATATGTAATTTACCGCAAAATATACAGTTTTATTATACTTTTTTGTTTTACAATAAACTTTAGCTTACATTTTACACCACAACAAAAATATCCACAAATATTTCCACTTAAAGCGGTTTTTCCTGAAGTTTCCCCAAGTCCTTTTTTGAATAACTGCGCATGCACAAGACTCTCTTACCTTCTCTTCCGCTCTTCAGGGGAATCGCATGAAAAAAATCTCCCAAATCCACTCTGGTCTTCTTTCTTTCTACTTAGCCCTTCCTCTTCTTCTCATAAACATGAACGCGGTTTGCTTCATGTGACTCTCAGCCATTTTCAATGTCGACGGTGTGAGCAGTGGAGCTACAATGAACGGCTAACACCGAAGCTAACTGCTAAGCTAACCGGATACATAAAACACTCAAAGCGTGCGTGCACAGCCAGCAAGCGGAAACTAACAAGGAACGGGCACACTGGCGTTACGTGAGCGCATCAGAATGATGGTATGTGGGACAACCAGCAGATAAGATGATACTCCTGGAACTAGAGGAACAGAGGGGAACGAGCGCAGAACCAGAACTCTCACCAATATTTGCCCTTCAGACCGAATTGCAGGGATTGTTCAGAGTTTTTAGAGGCCTGCAGCTCCCACAGAAATCTTTTTTTTTTTTTGAATACACAATGTATTTACTACTTTCAATTGAAGGATGATTTTACCCAGTTTAATAAAAAGTGTTTCTGAACAGCATTACCAACTATAGCTTTGAACTGAATGTTAAAATAAGTCAAAACGACCTTCAAAAGGCTGAGTATCAACGTTCTCATCACATGCATCTGATCTCTTATGAATGTGTGTTTATTAGATTTTACAGAAAAATTCAATAGCTATTTTCCTCTATTTTTAATGTTTGTTGCTCAGTATTGGTAAAATCAGTTATTCATATAAAAGCAAATAAACATTAAACTACACATTTTATTGGTCTTTTTAAAGTGAAATGTTTGTAATAGAGAACTGTGTCACTAATTGTGTCATTTATTGTATAAAATCTTGGTGTGTTTTGTGACCCTGCAGCAGGACCTTTACTACCTGCACGTTTTTTTCGTCCTGTGTGCGGCTGGAATCATCTTATGCCTCATCACTTCCCTCTCTGTGGAGTTTCTGGGTCTTTCTGCAGCCACCAACCTGCACCACAACCTGCTCAACAAGATCATCCACGCTCCCATCAGGTAAGCCAGTGGTGCTCTCCTCCAGTCCTCCAGAACCTGCAGCTTTTAAGGATGCAGGATGGCGGCTCTGGAGGACTGGACTGGGGCACACCTGAGGTAAACCATTAAAAGCAGCTAGACCCTCAGTTCACAGACCGTAACCGGTAAATACATGCATGTATCGAGAAGCCAGGTTAATAAATTATGTAAAGTGAGAAATGCTGGTTCTGGTTGAACATTCATAATTTTTCCAAGGGTTGAACACCAAGCTCCAGAAGAGTGCAAATGGTTTCCTGCTTCCAGGAGCGACATCCAGTGTTACTGGGTCTTGCTTAATGAAGGTTATTGAACCTCTTTGGCATTAGAGACCCTACTAGGGGGTGGAAAGATGGGGAGTTCTCCCTCCAGGTCAGGAGATTCATAGATGGATCTGATCTGCAGTAGGGAGGGTATTCAGTAACCTGACAACAGCCAGCTGTATGTCGCTCCGCCTAGCTCCACTCACATACATCTGGGACTCCGCCATAGGAATTGCATTTACAGAAGGCTGGGCCTTATCAAAAATTCTTGCATATGATTGGATAAGCCACTTGTCTGTCATCTTTATTGACGTGCTATTTCAACCACTCACACCGAAGCTAACCTAAGGAGTCGATTCCGGGCCGACCGTGTTGAGGACTAAAGGCCTCCTAACATGGTTCGCGCTAACCGCTAACCGCTCCGGGGCGCGTCCGCGTCTGCACGTCCGCTGGCCCGGAAAACAAAACTTGCCAAATCCGGTCGGGAGAAGGGCGAAAACATGGTTTCCACCAACAAAAGCCTTCAGAGGCGTTCTCTGATGTTCTTTTAATGAAACAATATTAGGTAGATTGGACAACACGGTAGAAATAGCAGCATAAATGCTAACGCTTGCTTCCTCGACGAGCCGCCATTGCTATCAAAACAGTCTCACGTCATGGTCGCGTCTCCACTACGTCACATATATGAAACTCCAGCCCTGCGTCCTGATTGGCCAGACCATAAAATTGGTTGGAGAAATCATTCTCTATCGGCGGTGTCCCAGATGTATGTGAGTGGAGCTAGGCGGAGGGACATACAGCTGGCTGTTGTCAGGTTAGGTATTCAGTGTTTCCCCTAAAAATTTTGTTGGGAGGTGGGGGCTAAGATTTTCCTTCCTCTTAACTTTCCATTAATATCATTAATATATAGTATATAGTAATATATAATACATAACTTGTGTCTCTCGCAACAAAAAATAAAACGTCATCTGTTCTCGTAGATGGACTCAAGAAGGTGGATTTTTGCTTCCAACAGACAGACTTGGTGATTTGGGATGATCAAAGCTAATGTTATTTTTGTAGGACATCTGAAAATCACCATAAAGCTGTTTACTTGTTGAGAAAGTGCCATTTTAAGCAGAACAGAGCCACGCCTATTTCATCAATCTTTAAAAGTAGGTCAGAAATGGTGATGGTTTTTTCTTTCCTAAATACCTCCATGGAGGAGGCTTTAATGTTTATAAAAGAAATCCCTAACTTCTTTTCGCAAATTCTTTGGTTTTACAGCATTTTAAACACCCAAAATGCCATTTAACTGTCTATGAAACATTGCTCACTCAGAAAAATGCTTCGTAGTGCAGACATGCTCAACTCCTGTCTCTGTCCCATGTGTCCTGGTGAAGTAATTCCACTGCGTAACAGAGCTTACAAAGCTGCAGGTCACTGCTGCTGTGCGCACAGTGACGCAGGCAGTTTCCAACGAGCTGCAGCTGTGACCAATTAACAATGTAACGTGTTAACACGTTACATTGTTAATTAATTGGTCACAGCAGCAGAGTAGACAGGCCACTCTAGAATCTTTGTAAAAAGGTATCAGTCATGATTTAGGGTTTTACCCTTCATTTTATTGATTTATGCTGTGCAAAATGATACATGCTGATGAAACACAGGGTAAATCTTATTACCAAAGGCTTTTCCATGTGCAGGACTAGTCCTACAATGGAAATCAGCACTTTTATTGGACCCATTTCCCTTTTTATAAGGTGAAAAACACATTTTGCACAGTTCTGGCACTTTTGGCTAAACTTAGCCAAAAGCAGAGGCCCGCATGGCACACTGCCCACAAAAACCTTGGTGAAACAGATTCAATCCAGATTTACTGAAGTTATAGTCAAAATGTGGATGTACAAAGTCTGAGGCTTCTCCTATATTTACAAAAAAGCTTTAATGTGGTTTTGCAGTTTTTATTTTGAAAAGTATTTAGGCGAGGCTCTGAATATTTCAGAATATTTTTTTTCTCTTAGTTTAATCACCTATAAATCAGACATGGTGACATTTACAATAGTGATTCCACTTTAGAAATATTATCTAATGCCTTAGTGTCACACAGATTCTAAAATTAACATTTATACTTCATGACTTTGGAGCTGTACTTGATTTATATCAGATAAGTAATTTCAGGTGGAAATTGCTCCTGAAACCCTCCGGGCTTAAGAGCTTAATGTTTATAGTGATCGAGTTTAAACAGATGCGATCATCCTCATACTTGCGTTGGCCAAACATTCTCTGTATATTGAAGTAATTATGTGCGGCACTACGTGAAATAAACAAATGTGTCCTTTGATGCTGTAACACACTATAACGGCACTCCTGACTCAAGTGCTATAAATTCTGTCGGGGATCACTAGTTATTTAAGCTTTTATTGCTTTAATGACCGCCCCATCAGAACACGCTCAGCGCTCCTGACTCTGTGGCAGCCGTTAGCGCAGCCTTCCTCAGAAACTGCGTCCGTTTACAAAACGCAGATATGTTCAGCAAAGCAGGTAAAATATGTCGCCACTCTGAGCGCTCGCTCTCCTGGCGGTGGAGTGAGTTCACCTGCAGGCAAACGCAGGTGACACTGAGGTGAAAGGGCCGACGGCTCAGCCAGGAGAAACGCTAAAGTTTCCCACACACCTGGGTGAACTGTGTCACCTGACAGGGCGGGTCACGAGGCGCGCCTGCCTTAGAGAGTGTAGGAGATCAGCTCTGTCACATATGAAACACCTCCATGTGAAGATTCCTTCCCGCCGAGCTGTTAATAGTAGCACCGTTTAGACGATGGTAAAACTGAGCTGTGGGTGTACCGGTCCAGACTCATGTCCACCTTCATGTGGAGCCTAGAGACAGAAATGGCTCAGGAAGCAATCTGGCGCTATTTAGAAAGGCCAGTTTTAGTAAAATTAAGACGTATAGTAATTTACTACATGCTGTGATCTTCTTGTAGAACGGTAGGGGGACACTGGTTCTGGTTTGTTGTGGTGAGGAGAGAGCTGAGCTCAAAGCTGAAGACCTTATAACGGTCTGTCTATTTTCCAACACTCACCTATGAGAAATGGATCAGGACTCAAAGAACAAGATTCTGGATATAAGCCGCTGGGTTGGTAGGCTGAGGAACGCTGAGAGGAGCTGTTGCTCCTCCGTACTGAAAGGAGGCAACGAAGGTGATTAGGAGGTCTGATCAGGATGGATCTTAGATCCCGACCTTTGGAGGTTTAAAGCCCTGAATCTCTCTCTATTCTGACCTGGGATGGTTTGGGCTGGCCCACATGAAGGTGGAGTATGAGGTTCTGTGAGGCCAGGTTTCCCTGCTGGACCCGTTAACTCCTGGGTGACCAGAACACAGAAGATTCCTCTGAGATTGTGTTGCAGGGTAGTGGGTCCAGTAGGGATCCCCAGACATCCCAAGCAACAACGCAGCTGTTCTGGACCAAGGTATTTCCAGGCCGGGCTGGACTTGAAACGTGTCCTGTGGGTTCTGGGTTGGGCCAGGTTCTACAAGGCCGCTAAGAGCTTTAAAGACAAGCAATGGTGAGAATAAAAAAAGGTGTTTCTGCCTGGGAGTTGGAAGGTGAGCTTGAGGGGCGTCTGGCGAACTCCGACCTCAGCAGATGATGAATCTGACGCGCTAACACTTAAATCCTCCCTGGTTTGTCAGAACTGATGGATCATTCAAACTGTCTTTCAGGTTTTTTGACGTCACTCCTCTGGGCCAGATCCTCAACAGGTTTTCCGCCGATACCAACATCATCGACCAGGTGACCAGAGAAAGATGTTTCACGTATTGTGGAGGAAGAAGAGCTGCGACCATTAGCAGCTGCATTATTGCAGACATATTTTACAGCTGTGCAGTTGTGTTTTATGTTTCTGTTATGACATTTTCTTCCAGCACATCCCTCCAACACTGGAGTCTCTGACCAGATCCACCCTCCTCTGCCTGTCAGCCATCGGGGTCATAGCGTCCATCACTCCTGCCTTCCTTGTCGCCTTGGTTCCCCTCGCCGTGGCCTTCTACTTCATTCAGAAGTACTTCAGAGTCGCCTCCAAGTGAGCCTCTTTTTGTCATAGCCAAGCTAACAGTGACGCGTCTGTCTCCTGAACTGTTTGTCATAGTCTGTCTCATCGGGCCACAGAATCTTTGCTCATAACATATTTGAGGTTCTGTGGTGAAGGTGCGTTCTGTTGGGTCTGCAGTGGTTCTCCCTTGTTGCTGAATCTTCTGACCTTAACCGAGGCAGAGAGGCCAGCAGAGCTTTAGATATAGTTCTGGGTTCTTAGACGAGTCGTTGATGAACTCCTGGAGTAATTCTGGTAGGTCGGTCCCTCCTGGGAAGGTTCTCCACTGTTCTGTGTTCTCCAGCTGTGAATACTGGTTCTCATTGTGGTTCCCTGCAGTCGTTAGCCTTAGAAACCTTTTTGTACCCCTTTCCAGACTGATAGAGACGTTGTTTCTCATTTATTTATTTTCTTGGGATCGGGTCATGATGCGTTGCTGGTTGGGATCCTCTGGCCTGCTTCGTGCTGTCAGAACGGTTCCGTTTAGGTTTGATGATCTGAAGCATTTAGGTTTGGCGAAAAGTAAAGAAAAAGAAGAAATATGTAAGACAGCACTGTCTCGACGGATCCTGATGCAGCTTTGAAGACGCTGCAGAGATGATGTAGATGGTGGTGGTGCCGGTCCAGTCTGGTTATTACATGAAATGCATTTCACTTTGACTTGTCCTTCTCAGGGACCTGCAGGACCTGGATGACTCCACGCAGCTGCCTCTGCTCTGCCACTTCTCTGAGACCGCCGAAGGTCTCACCACCATCCGAGCTTTCAGGTACACGAGCCCACGGAGACCCGCACCTCTCTCCAGAGAGAGATGAGGCTTTCCCAGCAACACGTTCAGCTTTGGGCCACAGACGGAAAGCTTTTCAGTTGTCTGTGATGCTGCAGGACTCCGCAGCGGTTCTGGTTGTATTTCTGTCTCTCCTCTCGTTCCCATCGGTGCTGTTATCCAACTTTAAACAGCTCTCACGCTTTCTGTCCCGGAGGACCTCCCTCCTCCTTCCCACTAACACACAAACGTTCAGCACAAACTCTGGGACTCACACACGAGTAAACATCATGCAGAACCAGTAAATCAGGGGATCGTTCCCATTATCATCGTCCCCTGGTAGAAAAAAGTCTGTCCTGAGACACTGAGGCTGCTTTATTTTCTGTGTTGTTGGTTTGGTTTGCACTCACCGGGTTTTGTTGTTCTGCCTGCGTCTCAGACACGAGGCGAAGTTCAAGCAGCGCATGCTGGAGCTGACGGACACCAATAACACCGCCTACCTGTTTCTGTCCGCCGCCAACCGCTGGCTGGAGGTCCGAACGGTGAGGAGCGGGCTCGCTGCAGCTTCACTGCTCCAAACCCTGTTCTGCTCACTGCTTCTCTCCGTCTCCCTGCAGGACTACCTCGGAGCGGCCATCGTTCTGACGGTGGCCGTCGCCTCCATCTGGTCCGGTCGGCCCGCTGGAGGCCTGGTGGGACTGGGCCTCACCTACGCCCTCACCGTGAGTCCCTGCGCTCCTCAGTCGGTCTGCGTGTTGAACATTTAGTCTGGTGCTCCTGACGCCGGTCCAAAGACTTTCAAATTAGTTTAGAAATTAGTCCACAAGAGGAGGACGTATAAAACCCAACTCTAACCCAGGTCCAGTGGGTCCACCCTAAAAAAAAACGGGCGCCGCAGCAGGTTCCTACTGACGGTGCCGTGAAAGCTCATGTCCAGCCAGAACCAGACTGGACACGTTTAACCTTCATGGGCAGAACAGAGATAAAACCAGGAGCTTTGGAGACGCTGCAGCTGGTCCTGTTCAGCTTGAACTGCCTCGTGTATCAGAGCGTCTCTAAGGAAAACCTCAGACCGTCCGTTAAAAATGGCTGAAACGGCTTTTCACGCAAGGAACCCAACAACCTCACAGCTGAAGGCGAGGAGTGGAGCCAGCCGATGTCAGAGAAGGTAGATGGACCCAAAACGGATCAGGAAATGATTTATTTTAGCCAGAGGCGGAAAGTCGAGCTATTATTGGGTAGGGTGCACTAACCTTTTCCCTCAGCTAGAAGATGCAGTTGTTGATATACGTTGATAAGAAGTAAAACGAGGTTAACGTTTGTTTTTGAGTTGGATTAATTCACGTTCTCTTCCAGAGAGCACTGTGACATTAGATAATGATAATAAATGTAACTGAAGGTATAACAGGGGTGTTCTGGGGCCGAGTGCTGGTCTAGTGGTTAGAGCGTCTGGCATCTGAAAAGGCTGCAGGTCTCCGGTTAGAATCTCGTAGACTGTCTTATGGGTCCCTGAGCAAGACCAGGATGCTCCCACGGCTATAAGTTACATTTTCTTACATTTTCGTTGGACTGTACAATTGCAGTGATACATTAAGATTTCTTCTTCTTCTCAGTTTAGCTAAAATCTTACAAGAAAGAGTTATAAGTGAGGAAGTTTCATGTCCTTTCAGAAGTAGCGCCACCGTTAAAGTTTCACAGCAACCAACCCATAAAACAAATCCTAGCAGAGCCTCTAATTAAGATTTCAGACTTTTTTTGCCCTCTGACCCAAAAAAAGAGAAAAACAAAAGATGTTTTATTGGGACTTTGGTTATTATTATAAGCTGGTACATTCCAATATGCTTTTAATTTTAAATTTAATTCAAGAAGTGTTTTTTCCCCTTAATGGATATAACATAAAGATCCTTTACAGATTTCAAGCAGCCTGCTCACTTTGACCATTCTAGCTCAGATAATAAAATCCTAACATCCAGTTTCGCCAGTTTTCCAGTTTCGTTGCTTCTGCATCTTTTCCTTCCACTCAACTTTCTTTAGTATGCTTGCATACAGCGGCTGTGAACAGCCAGCTTCCTGAGAAATGACCTTTAGGGACTGATGGTCCTTGTCGACAGTATCAGTGATTGCCTCGTTTACAAATGTCCAATCAGAAGTCTCCCTGTGATGGTGTGGTCCTAACAGAGCCTTCTATTGGTCTGATTTAATATTGAACATTTCTGAGAAACCTACTTTTGGATTTTGATTAACAGAAGTAAATACATTGATTTATTACTCTGTGTACAGTGAATCTATATAAATAAAACTTTAATTTTGAATTGCTAAAATAATCACACTTTCTTGGCAAAGTATTGAGCTGCTGTTGTTCCTCTCAGGAGAACAGTTTATAGGATGATCATAGGAACAAATAGAGCTGTAGGGTCAAAACATGGCAGAGAGCGGGAGAAAAACATAATTTGGTTCAGTCCAAAGTCTTTGTCTTTTTGCAGATCACTAACTACTTAAACTGGGTTGTGAGGAACTTGGCAGACCTGGAGGTCCAGATGGCCGCCGTGAAGAAGGTCAACAGCTTCCTCGGCACAGAGTCCGAGAACTACGAGGGATCTATGGGTAACCTTTTCTGCTGTCTCAAGCTAGGGTTAGCAATTTCTCCCGAAGTTTCCCCAAGTCCCTTTATGATTAACTGTGTTAGGCCGTCTTACCTGCTGTTCGCTCCTCAGGAGGATCATGTGAAAAAAATCTCCCAAATCCACTCTGGTCTAATTTCTTTCTACTGAGATCCTCCTCTTCTTCCCATAAATATTTACGCGGTTTTCTTCTTCTGACTCTCAGCCATATTCAAGGTACATGGTGAGAGCAATGGAGCTACAATGAGCGGCTAACCGCTAAGCTAACCGCTAAGCTAGCCACCGAGCTAACCACTAAGCTAACCGCTAAGCTAGCCACCGAGCTAACCACTAAGCTAGCCGCTAAGCTAACCGGACACATAAACACTAGAAAGATGGAAGGACCATTTTACCCAGTATAATTAAAACGTGTTTCTGAACAGGATTACCAACTATAGCTTTAACTTTCTCTCCAAAAATATTCAGAGAACCTATTTATTCATTAGATTAGATTTTTTGATGACCAAACAGGTCCAGAATGATGGAATATATCTCATAACTTTATTCCTGTATGGCCAGAAGAGGAACATTGTAAATATTTCCTCCAGAACCACTAAAGCCCATTTCATGGTCACTTAAACTATGGCAATAAACATGTGGTGTAAAAACCTATATTCTAAAGAATGATAACTCTAACCTGACCCTGGATCAGCAGGGAAGACAATAGATGTATGAAAGGCCTGAGCACCTTGCAGTCTCAAGGTGGACCATGATCTTCTCCGTATGCCGACATATTCTGCAGTCAAATGTGAGTCTGATGGCTGAAGCTCGGTCCAGGCTGGGTCAGACAGCTGCCGTCTGTGGCCTGTTTTCCTGCTGCTGCCATCTCAAACATACAGCTAGAGAAAGCCTAACTGTTTATCTTTCCCCGGCTGCAGATGCCTCCCAGGTCCCTGAGAACTGGCCTCACGACGGCGAGATAAAGATCCATGACCTGTGCGTGCGCTACGATCCCATGCTGAAGCCGGTTGCTGAAGCCGGTGCTCAAACACGTCAACGCCTACATCAAACCGGGCCAGAAGGTAATTAACGTGACGCTGTGAGGGGAGCGAAGCGGCTCGCAGGACACCTGAAGGATGTTGTTAATAAACACGCTGCAGATTTCAGCGTCTTGCTGTAACTGGTCATTGACACGTTACCGACAGAAACACGGCCTCTACCAGCGGCTGGGGGATGACTGCGCACAGGGTGGGGTGTCCTCAGCCCTCATCTGGTCTTCTCCTTTAAACTGGTCCTGATCCGTAGTCTTTCATGGTTTCTGGAGGTCATCCTGTCATTTTCACAGCTTTCTGTCACCGTTTAGTTATGACCTGCTTGTTGCAAAATGTTCCTGCTCAAATCTTTGTTTTATTAATTAAATAAAAAGGGTAAATAAAAGGTTTTAGTGGGCCCGCAATTAAAAATGTACCTAAATAGCAGTTACATTTGTTGTGCTTCATTCATGTCTCTATAGTTTTGTGCATTACTAAGAGCTCATGGAAAGACCCGGCCTCACCAAAAGGCAGATTCTAATTTACTGAATTTGATTGTTGAAGAAGTTCAATTAGCAGCTTGGTACGATCCGTGTAGGAGACAAATTCCTGCTAAACGCCGTGCGTAGCAGAAAGCAAACGGTGCTCAGACGCAGAAAACACCACCCTCAGTGAAACATGGAGGTGGCAGCATCATGCTGTGGGATACTTACAGGACAGTCCAGGCTGCAGAAGACCTGAGACTGAGGTGGACCTTCACCTCCAGCAGGAGAACATCCCTGAACATGCAGCCAGAGACACTACTGGGCAAATTCATGGGTTACAACGGCCTAGTCAAAGTCCAGACCTAAATCCAACTGAGAATCTGTTTCAAGACTTGAAAACGTTTAAAGCTGCTAGAAAAGGATGGACTCAGGAGAGCCGAACACCAAACAAAAGTCAAAACAACCTTTTTATGCACGTCTTTGTGTTCTTCTATCGTCTATAAATCCCAGTAAAACACATCTGAGGTTCTAATTGGTCAGAATGTACCAAAGGTTCTAGGGGAATTGGTCTTCTGGAAGGTGTGTTAGTATGAACTACTACCATACTTCCCGCTGGCATGGCTTCCTGACAGTTAAAGACTCTTCATGTGTGGTTGCTTCTTACGTCAGAGCCTCAGTAAAAGGGTAAATGCCCCCCGGTTCCCCCCCGCCCTCTAACACCCAGGTGAGCTTTGTCTCGCTGCAGCGTGAAGCGAGCTGAAGCTTATTGATTGTCTCTTCTCGCCCTCCTGCAGGTGGGGATCTGCGGCCGCACCGGCAGCGGGAAGTCCTCTCTGTCTCTGGCCTTTTTCAACATGGTGGATATTTTTGAAGGTGGGTCCAGAAGTCGGGTGTTGGCAGTTTTTAAACGACTGATGCTCCCTCCGTCCATTAAGAAGACATTAAAGTATCGTTAAAGTTAGACACGAGGAAACCCAAATAAACAGGAGCTGGGTGCACTTTGTCAGCTGGTAAGCATGGTGGTGGCGGCGTCATGCTGTGTGGGCCGGACTTTCACTGTGACGTTGGTACCAGTGGATTTATAGATGGATTTATAGACTTCAGCCACTCAGCAGAAGTGGGCGATAAGCAGCCAGACGCTTAGAACTGCCACACAGCATGATGCTGCCACCACCATGCTTGACGGTTTGGACAGAAGCTGTGCATCCAGTCCTGATTTCTGAAATTCATTGCAGCTTTAAAACGTTTAATCCTTCCACCCGGGAAAAAATGCGTTAGTAGAGAAGATCGGTGAAAGTAAAGTTTTGATCAGAGATGTTGATGCCTTTGATTCAGAGCAGCCTGTCTCTGGTTTATTCTTCAATTCAAAAGTCCGAAGAAAGAGAAACATTTTTAGCTTGCAGAGGAAATTCTGTGTTTTATTGCGTCCAAGTTCTTAAACCAGGTCCATGAATTAGTTTGACAGGCTTTGCTTTGGGCTTTGAGCTGACGAGGTGTCATGCTCTCCAGCTTTGACATGTTTTCTTAAACAGATTTGATATTTGAGACTTTCTGAATGATTCACACTCGTGTAGCTGGTCCAAAACTTTGTTTTTATCAACGCCACATCAGATCTGGTCTGAATTAACTTTGGTTCACCTGCAGCACGTGAGCTGAAAGTCAGAGGGGTCGAAACTTTTTGCCACGGGGGCCAAAACCATCAAATTACTAACGAGCTACAAAACGGCATCCACAGTTAACTAAATTCATTAACTTTAATGAAACAAAGTATTCTGATTCCTGTAGACGTTTTAAAAATGACCAAAAAGAAAGATCTTATCTGGATTAGTTTGACTTCTCGCTCTATAACTCTGATTTATCTCACATCTTTTGTTCTTAAGATTTTAATTTCTCTGTATTTTCAAACGTCCTGCATCAACATTATTTTTAAAACCTTCCAGGGACGCACTTTGGCTCCACCCGTTATAAGTCAGAGTCAGACAATCCACAAAGTAATTAAATGAAACCAAGTAGACAAAATATGTCTCTAATTCACATGTTAACATAAATATATTGCCTCTTATTGGTGGAAACAACTTAAATAACTCAAAAACAATCAGGGCAGCTGTATCTGAATTTTTTCTTATTATTTCAAATTATTTGTCTTTAATTTAATATTTGCGTTGGAGTGTGTGCAAACTAAAGCTCTTCTTAAGTGAAATAAATCCTGCATTCCTCCTTTCAGCCATGTTGTGTCGTATTTAAACATGTTTTATCCTCAGAGTCCAATAGTGGCTTCTGTTTATGCCACAGAAACTCTTCCACTCTGCTCTTTATAAACACTCCTGCAGGTCCTCCTTTTTGTCCTCTCTGTCTGTCTGTTTTTTTTTCTGAAGTAGAGGATTAAAATAAAAACATAACAGAGAGCCCGGGTCATAACTCACGAGGACGGCAGCGATAAAGTCGTTTTCTGTTTTTACTCTGAAGGATGATGGAAGCTGCCTGGCAGCTTGTTCACACACAGATTACAGTCACTTTTTCCAGACGCGCTCACAGCTGGCCGCTTATTTAATCAGACTGTAAATTAAGAGCTTTGTGTTTGCAGCGCTTCCTTATAAAGCAGTGAAATAAAACCAGAGCCGCAGCTCCTCTGACTCCACCGCTCTGCACCGTCTCGCCGTTCCTGTCCTGAAATTGTTACGCAGGTTTGCATTCATCTGGGGAAAATGTTCAATTTTCACCCTGCAGAAGTAAAAGTGCTTAATGGAATTAGATCTGCTGTTTTAGATTTAGTTTTTATTTTACATAGAGTCCAAATACCCTGAAACAGCTCTTCTCTGCTTTTATTATGGCCTGAGAAAATTCCTTTTGGAAATTATGTTAACAAGTGTCGGTCATTAGGATGATTTCAGACTAACGAATAAAAAATAATGAATCATTTTCAGTGGCGTCTCTGACATAATAAGTTAAATGAGGCACAAAAACTCAACACCTATTAGCAGCAGCTCATTTTTCTGTGATTAATACAACCTGACTTTGATTAATGTTAAAATAAACAGATAAATTAGCATAAACCAACACACTAGAAAATCCATTTTATATAAGCTAAATGTAATTAAATTTTTATACATAAAATAACAAATAAAGGCTCACTCATATTTTTCATTTATTTAACAGAAAATATTCACATTAATCCTTCAATCAGCCAACAAGCTTTTAGTTCACATTTTCCTGTTTCATTTTGTTTAAATTTTCCAATATTTTATTTCAACAGTTTTTTATTTGCTTTTATTCTGTTTTTATTTTCCAATGTTTTAATCATGTAAAGCACTTTGCATTGACTTGTACTGAAACGTGCTGTACAGATAAATTAGCCTTGCCTAGATGGTCCCACACTGTCCAGCAGAACGTAAACGTAACATTTCCAGCGTTCTGATTGGCTGATCTGAGCGTGAGGCCGTAGGATTTGTGCCCCACTATGTCTACTGAGAGCGTACTGGGCATGCTCACTGAGATTTCAGACGTTCGTTATTTAAACAAACGTTGGTGGTTGGGCTCCAATATCAAGGCGTCTCAGGAGGATTTAGCTGCTGAGTTTGTTCGTTTTCTGGCAGACTGAGATAAATAGACACACGTGTTAATAAAATAACTTTATTGCTAAGAGAATCTGTGTTTTTTACAATATTGCTCCATAAAGAACGATCCTGTCCCGCTGATTATTGTGAACACAGAGCTCCACAGCGACACCTGCTGGCCCTACATGCAGAGTCGCCACAGCTCATTTTATCATAAGAATCGTTCCTAGCTGTGTCCTGTCATAGAAAAACCCAACCGAGTCAATATTTTCTGTTTTAATTCCACTAAATGGTACAACGCCGCCACCTGCTGGCTGCTGTTAGTCCTACGGTGAAATGGTAATGCATTAGTGTCACAAAATCTTCTTTTTCAACATCTAAAACTGAGGGACAGCGGCCTTAAGGACACCCATCACATGTTCAGGCCTTAGCAAGAACCCAGCCTCCCTCGTTCCTAGCCACGGTACCGGTGGCCTGTTCTAACGGACCTCCTTTTATTGATGACTTGTGGGTCCAAACCCTTAAACTCAAAGTCTAGATTAGTGCAACAGGAGGCAGCAGGAGCATAAAGATTATGTGGGGCTGCTGATGCAGTCATATTTACACTATATGATCATGTTGAGATATTCCCCACTTTTATCCTGACGCTGCAGGAAAATACATTACAGATAAAAAGTCTTGCCTTTGTCTTCAGACAGCAGACATTTTTAAGCAAACCTTTGACCGTCACCACTGTTTGCTCTCATCTGCAAGCTTTGGTCGATATTTTTATGTTAAAACGAGTTGGCAGCTGGTTATAGCCAGGGTTCAGCTGAGGCTGAATCTCCAACGGTGGTGGCGAAACAAACAGCGTAGGACCCTGAGGGACGTCCAGGCTCATGCTGACCAGGGACAGCAGCTGTAGTGCTCTTTAGCAGCATCAGTGTTCAGATACACTAACCAGAGACCCAGCAGCTCGGTCCTGGCACTGAAACGAGGAGCTGCTGCCAGCGGGCTCCAGACGTGCCGACTGGAGGACACCCAAACCTGAAGTAGACGATCATTAAGCTGAAGCCAGCCTGTGAGCTAAAACAAAGCATGAATCATGCGGACCTGGATCGGCTGGGTTACGCTGTGCAGAGACCGCTGAAGCACTCAGTGGCTGTCTGAACGCCTCCTAATGAGACTGAAGCCTTGGTGTTGGCATGTGTGCAGGGAAGATCGTCATCGATGGGATCGACATCTGTAAGCTTCCTCTGCAGACCCTCCGGTCTCGACTCTCCATCATCCTCCAGGATCCGGTGTTGTTCAGCGGCTCCATAAGGTACACAAACACTCACAGCTTCTGTGTATCCTCTCTGATAACCCGGGCCTTCCCAGAGGAGTCGTTATGTGAAGCCTGACCTACATGGCTCACCACGACTTCCTGTTCGTGGTTTTATGTTTGTGTTACTTGTCAAAGCACCAGATCAGGAACTATAAACTGTTTGATGGGACTCTTGGATTTTAATAAAGCTTCTGGCTTCTTGCTGCTCTCTCCTGAAGTCTCACACCTTCAGCGCCAAGATGAAGGCGACGGTCTCCATCCCGTCGCTCTTCACAGTCAAAACTAGAACATGCCTGTATTTGTTCTTAAAAAGCCATTTAAATGACTGTCAGGGACCAAGCACTAAGGCACAAGGACAAAGGTAATAATTCCACACATGTAGAACAATGAGGTCAACCAAGACAAAGTTTAAAGGCTTAGAAACAAACTGACAGGCAGGAGGATTTATACATAAAGGCTAGCCTACAGCAAACGAGGAGGGGAGGCGAAAGGAAGACACTAAGACAAACAACCATGAATAAACCTAAAGTAATTAACTCATTATTACTACAAGACAGTATTAAACACAAGTAAACATCAAAGTCTTTCCAGTTTTTAAATTTAAGAGGTCTCTGGTAGCTTCTCCAGTCAAGCCCCCCCGCCTTCCAGCAGCCTGATGGATTCATCCACTTCCTGGTGCTGCGTCCCAAAAAGTCTCCCCGTTACGTCTCAGCAAAAAATAAAGACGGTTTCTTATCTACACCAGGGTTAGGGTTACCTAACCTAACCCTAACCCACCAACCTTTTTAAACTGAGAGCTACGTCGTCAGTGTTGTCATACGAAGGGCTGCCTGTACTGACCTTTGAACTTGAAGAGTCTTTTTATATAGATATTGTTATTTTTAAATCTATATAAATGCAAGTGTAAATAAACTAGAAGAGCAACTATATAAAGTTTTAGATGCAGCTCAGTTGTGGATTGTTTTTATTTTAGAACAGGCTCGCTGTGGGCACCACAACTGGTCCTCAGGGGCCGTGTTGGCGACCCCTGCTCTAAACAGAGATACAAGCTGTTTGCCAAATGTGTGCACCCACATTAGCAAACAACTATTTAAGCTAACATCATAAAAAGTGAAACTATAATTGGATAGACTTAGACTTGGACAACTTTATTTGTCATTTTGTTTGCACAGAGTGCGTACAGAACGAAATTTGGTTTGCATACAGCTTGAAAATTACTGTAAATTACAGGATAAGGTGCAGCAGTGATTTAACAGTAAAACAATTTAAATGTAAACAATGCAGGAGAAAGAGACAGTGTGCGATCAAAGTGTACAGGTGAATATTTTTAGAAACCATTTGTATGGGCAGAATTGATTGTGCAAAGGGCATCTGTGCAAGAATGCATTTTAGAAACTGAGAGTTCGGCAGCATTTGTGATGCTAGATAAGATGCAAATGTGCAAATATGCGAATGTGGTACAGAGTCTATAGTTTATAGTTCAGCAGTTCAACAGTCTGATGGCAACAGGGAAAAAGCTTTTGCAGAACCTGGTGGACCTGCAGCGGATGCTGCGGAGCCTCTTCCCAGAGAGCAGCAGGGAGAACAGTCCCTGGTGGGGGGGTGAGGGGTCCCTGATGATGACTGGTGTGAGAGAAATTATTGAGATAAATACGAACACTGAGAAATGGCTGGAGGAACCTCCACAGCGACTTTTCTGTGGACTAAACGCCAAAACTGGAAGGAAAACTGGAACTTTCTGCTTTTGTAACAAAACCTCGTTTTGCTCTAAAACTTGAATGGCTTCAAGAAACAGTTTTTGCCAAGATGTTAACAAAAAAAAAGACTTTAAAGGAGCTCTAAGTAAGATATTTACTGTAAAATCAACCTAAATCCTTCTCGTTTGTCACCAGGGATCCTCTCCACCAACAACGTCTTAGTCCCGTTTTCTCCTTTCAGACCTAGAGGTTCGGTCCAGAACTACTTCAGTGCAGAGTGTAGCCCGCGTTTACTTCCTGCTTCCTCAGCCAATCAAATGAGAGAAAACACAGGTGCAGAAACGTTATCTTAAAATGTGTCTATCGATCTAAACCTGACATCTATTCCCTTTAAATAGACGCGTTTTCTTGTAATCTCCTGAAGTGGTCTTGATCAAGAAGTTTGTAGGCTTTTGGAAGGTTTGTAAGAGTTTTTGGGGATTTAAGCTATTTTCAAAGACAGATTTAGTATTTTAAGCCGCTTAACTTTGACCTATGAATCATTCAGGCAAAATAACGACCACAAGAACTGTGACCCGGGTGTCAAGTTAGTGTTAAAGATCTTTACTGATCTATTTCCAACATCTTATTTTAACAATTTCTAATTTTAAGTTCCCCTATAGTTGATGGCTTCTGTTAACGCTAAATTAATTAGTATTCACTGTTTTAAATCCAGTCACTCATCTGCATCTCTCAGTGTTTACATTTAGAACAGTAATAAAATCAGCCAACCTTAGTAGAAATATTAGTTACATGAATTAAATTGCTGCTTTCAGCATCTTTGGAGGCAGAAGGAGGCGTAAAAAGCAGCGTTTTAGAGATTTTAACTCAAAATATATTGTTTTACAGCATAAATACCCTGAGATGGAAAGCAAAACATCCACAACTTTTGATCTTAACACAAATACGTCTAGAATTAGACATATTGTTTTAATTAATAAGCCTCTGTTACTGTTATATTTTATCAGAATTGATCGTGATTTTTTTTCTGTTGCAAAGTGTAACCGCTGTGAAGTAATCCCACTTCCTGTCATCACTTAAAGGCACAGTTGCTTTTCAAAAAGCTTTTGGAGGGCTTTACATAAGTTAGAAGGTGTAAACGACGGTCGCAGTTTAATTTGCTAAAATTATGGCTTTTTATTCCAGTCGTTCAAACTTTATAACGCCTGGAGGGACAGTACTTTGGTTTTAGCTGATAACCGCTGTGAGACGGCTTTGGCCCGATTTCACAGTTTTTAGCAGCAGCGGATCCTCTCAGCATCAGCAGCTGTGGTTCTGGTCCGATCGGTGGAAATAAATGGTCGTACTGTCAGAAGCATCTCAGGGCTCAACTCAAAATACCCGGCAGCTTAGAGAAAATGAATCTCAAATTTCTATTTCATTTTGTAGCCTTGACTGCTAAATTTAAAGTATAAAATCAGCCAAATCTGCATGAAAACGTCGACACATCAACACAACGTGACACAAGAATGTGTTGCAGATGTGCTGGTGTTAAACGTCGTGTGTGCAAACAGTTTTCTTGCAGGAAAAAACAAGAAGATCGTCTCTGCTGAGGTTTTGGCAGCGCTGAAGACGTGGGCCCCATCTGTGGGCCGAGTGGTTCTGAACCCAGTGGGAACGCCGACTCAGACCTAATCCCACTTCTGACACGGACGTCACAAACGGAGGAGGTCACTGGAAAGAGGAGGACGGCCGTCCCCGTCCTCCTCTTGTCCTCCTCTTGTCCTCCTCTTGTCCTCCTCTTGTCCTGGTGTGTTTGTGTTGAGAGACGATAACGGCGAGTCTGTTTGTTCTAGGAGACAAAGAGCGTGTTGTGTTTGTTTGGACAGATAAGGGTGTGTGTGTGTTATTGTGTGTGTGTGTGTGTTATTGTGTGTTATTGTGTGTGTGTGTGTGTGTGTGTGTGTGTGTGTTATTGTGTGTTATTGTGTGTGTGTGTGTGTGTGTGTGTTATTATGTGTTATTGTGTGTGTGTGTGTGTGTGTTATTGTGTGTGTGTGTGTGTTATTGTGTGTGTGTGTTATTGTGTGTGTGTGTTATTATGTGTTATTGTGTGTGTGTGTGTGTGTGTGTTATTGTGTGTGTGTGTGTGTTATTGTGTGTGTGTGTTATTGTGTGTGTGTGTTATTATGTGTTATTGTGTGTGTGTGTGTGTGTGTTATTGTGTGTGTGTGTGTGTGAGGTGAATGGTCGGCAGTGACTGCTTCCCACTGTTTTCCTTGACGTTGGTGCGAGTCGCTCTGACTCTGAGAAAACAGCAACATTAATGCGGTTGATCATTAAAATCTGGACGTTTAGCAGGAATTCAGTGGATCCGGTTCAAGTGGAGAAAAATAATATTTCTAAATATAAATAGATTTTTATTACAAGTCTGCTGGAAAGCCAGATCAGAGATCAGTCGAATTTCACAGCTTCTATAAAACTGATTCTAAAATTGCTGCTTTAAGCTTTTATGATGAAATATAATCAAAATCTCCAAAAGCTGAACTCGTTCATGTTAACATAGTAAAGTGGATTAATCTATAGAACATTTATAGAACAACCACTTAGACAAACTTTGTTGTATTTTTTGTATACTAAACGACATTTAGTTGCATACAACTTACAACAATGTAATGAGATTGCAATAGAAATACAATAACATTACAATATAAAGTGCAGCAGTGATAAGAATGTAACAGGAGAAAACAGTTTTTAAAAAAGTGTGCAGAAGAATGTTCAACCATGTTTATAGTGCAAAGATAATGGTGCAAAAAGGCATTAATTTGAAAAGCTTTCAGCCCCAGTCTCATAACTTTAAATTAGTCTGAATTTATTTCCTATTTATTAAGCAATCTCCATCAGGTTAGACAGCCAATAAAAACTGATTAAATTTTTATATTTAAACTTGTTTTAGCCCAGAAAAAAACCCTCAGTACCTTTTAAAGAGTTGAGTAAGAAGGTAATTTGGTCGGTGAAAGCATCTTTTAGTTAATTGCACTTTCCTTCTAGTTGTTTTCATCCCATTTGATTCCAGTGAAGCTCTTCTTTTCTGTCGTTAGAAGAAAGAAAACGTCAAAGGCTGTGACTAAGTTTATAATAGAATGACTTATACAGGTTTAGTTTCATAAGCTGGCTCCCGTGTCTGAAACACTGTGCTGGAAATTTAAAACAATTACTTGGTAAATAAAAGGGAAAGTTAGAAAAACCAAAAGGCATGAATTAAATCAACGTTGGTTCAAAATAAAATACTGATGCCTTAAAATATTTGTCATCCCCTGTAAGATTTGTAATAAATTTTATGTTAAAAGTTTAATATGTTTTATTGAAGTTTAATGTGACAACGTGTGTTTAATTGTGGTGTGGAAGTACGGAGGAAACCTGGCAGAACGCTGCAGAACCTTCTCTCCACCAGCTTTGAACGTCTACAGACTGAAATGTTTGCAAATTGTTCCCTGAAGTTCAGTGAAACCATGAAAAGCACCCGGTAACATCCAGTTTCCAGTCTTTTACGTCTTTACTTTGACTAGGCCATCCTATGAATCCCCTTCTATCTAAACCAACCCTTAGCATCTCTGGCTGCAGGTTCAGGCTGGTTCTCCTTCTGCAGGTGAAGCTCCAGGTCTCCTGCAGCCTCTAACATTAATAATAAACTTACATTTAAATCCATTAGGGGCGTCAAACTCATTTCTATACTGGGCCACTTTGGCATCATGGAGTCATTAAAAGGGCCGGTTGCATCTGTATAGATGATACTTTTGATTTCATGATTTCGTTTCATATAGAAATATAAAAAAATGCACAGTAACATAAAAGTAGCACCTTAGGCCCAGTTTAAACAGTTTATCTGTAAAAAATAGTTGATATCGGGGTGAGTTACACTTTAAACTCATCATTCTGCGTCACTTCTTCTCTTTTTGGACATTTCTGGGTTGTTTTAAATTGTTGTGGGAAAACTGACACCTAGTGGTAGGAAGCTGTTACTACACAGTTAAAAAAATCAACATTCACTACAGGAGGCTCAGGTTTAGCCACTTTATACACTTTAAAATGATATATGGCTCTACTTTATGACATGATGTGTCTTTTTTTGGCTCTTTAGGGCCGGATTAATTGCCTTGACGGGCCGGATTTGGCCCGCGGGCCTTGAGTTGGACACCTGTGCTTCCCTGTCCCCGCAGCATGATGCTGCCACTGCCGTGTTTCTACACGGCTCGTGGCAAACCGAAAACAGGGGCATTCCACACTTTTATCAGTTTTCTTTGACTTTGTAGAAAGAAAACTTAAGGCCCTGTATTTCGCCATTTCTAAAGCTTGGGAAGTTTGGAAGTTATTCCCAAACAGGAGCAGAGAAACAAGGAGGAGATGCCAGAAAGCTGAAGCCTGCCGTTCATCAGCCACAGCTTTAAACTGCGTGGCAGTTTTCTCCTCAGAGCTGCTCAGAAATCTCACTGCTGAACCACAGAGAGCCGATATTAAAACGATCCTCAGTGCATCCCTCACTAGTTGGTCATTAGCATTTAAAATCACTATTGGTTCATTCTCTTGCAGGTTTAATCTGGATCCAGAGCGCAAGTGCACGGATGACCGCCTGTGGGAGGCGCTAGAGATCGCTCAGCTCAAGAACATGGTGAAGGCGCTGCCCGGAGGACTTGGTACATGAACAATGACGGATCCTAAGGCTGAGTGTGGCTGTGGTGAAGGTTCAGCTGTTGAGCCGCTTCTCTGTGTTTAGACGCGGTGGTGACCGAAGGTGGAGAGAACTTCAGCGTCGGACAGCGGCAGCTCTTCTGTTTGGCCAGAGCCTTCGTCAGAAAGAGCAGCATCCTCATCATGGATGAAGCCACGGCGTCCATAGACATGGCCACGGTGGGTCGGTCCCCATCAGGCAGCAAAAACAACCGTTCTATGTTAAGCTCAGTTAAAAAAAGACGTTTCTGTTAGGGTTAGGAATCATGTTCTATGGACAATTAAGATTAACCTGGGTAGGTTTGACCTGCGATTAAATCTCCAACTTTTCTAGAGGTGGAAAATTAGATGAGAGAAGAAGTGAATATTTAAATCAGAAAGTCTCTGCTTGGTATATTTTTACTACTTTAAGGTGTCTTCATTCATTTTTTTTTCAGTTTAAAGATTAAAACTCATCATGGCCTGTCCTCCAAGGGTTTCGTTTCAGGATAATAGGAAATCTTTGTCATTGTTGATTAAGTTTTACATATCAGGTGTCGAATTACAAAGAATATTCTCATCTTGTTGACATAATTCTTCCAAATCTACATTTTGATATTAATTAGTAATTTATTTAGAAACGATAAATCATTTAAAACCTGACAGAGCATTGATCTGGCCTTTTGAGTCACCGCCACAAACATTTCTGGCTCAAAATCGATCAAAAATGATGTTATTTCCTTTATAATTGGAACGTTGTGCTTTGTTTAAAGAGACATTTTAATGTTACTGTTGAAAAATCACATCATGTTTTCGTAATGGTTTGTATTTAGAGCCATTTGTCCTGAAACTCTGTACCTAGAGTTTTATTAACTAGAATATTTCCACTACCTGTTTTCCTTCTTTGCAGGGTTTAAATGCTTTGGATCGCTCATGTTCGCTTTTGCTTTGTCTCTTTCTGCGTCTGTGCAGGAAAACATCTTACAGAAGGTCGTGATGACGGCGTTTGCAGACAGAACCGTCGTTACGATCGCCGTAAGTCGTCCGATCTGTTCGGGTTTGATGCAGAGCTGCGGCGTTTTTCTTTAAAAGCTGCAGCGTCTATCATCACATTTTACCTTTAGGCTCTTTTTCCTCGCTGTTTTCCTTCTTCACACTAAACCGATTTTCCTGCATTCACGGTTTTTAACAAATGTTGAATAAATTTCATGTAAAGTTTGTACTTCTTTGCCTTTTCTCCTCTTACCTGCTTTCCTTCTTCTTCTTTATTGTCCTGTGTTGTCGCGTCATCTTCCTCGTTTTACACCAACTCCCTGTGTTCTCCTCGTCCGTCCCGCCGCCAGCACCGAGTCTCCTCCATCTTGGACTCGGAGCAGGTGCTGGTCTTCTCCTCGGGCATCTTGGTGGAAAGTGACTCTGGTCCCAACCTTCTAGCGCAGGAGGAGAGCCTCTTCGCTGTGCTAGTGAGGACCCACAAGTAGACCCGGAGCAGCTCAGACCCACTCCTCTCTGTCCTCTGGTTTCTGGCTGTTTTCTTGCTTTTCCCGGCTGAATCTGAGCTGGAGTCTGGGTCTGCTAAAGCCTTACTGCCTCTCACTGCCTGGTTGGTACCAAATAAACTACTTATGTTGGCACTTAATGCTCATGTCGCTCAGTTTAGTTCTGTTTGGTGATGCTACAGCATTCCTTATGACCTCGTTTTTATTGAAAACTGCATGAATTGCTTCGGTTTACCAAGAGAGTCTGTGAAATGGCTCATAAGATGTATTTGTTTAGAGTCTCTGAATTTGGACCAGAAAAAATGTACAAATCAGGATAATTGGGTTTATGAGGCGACTATCACAAATCTTCAAGTTTATAGATTTAGCAGTTAAAATGGGGAACATTCCTTCAGGGTTTCTTTGCATTTTATGAGTCAAAATGTTATGGATGGATGAATCAAAGTGATGCTCAGTTGGTTATTGTGTCCTTTGGCTTCTCTAGACTGTAGCGTTTAGTTTGCATAAAATGCAACAATCTAGTTTTACTAAAACAAAACAGCAAAAACCCTTCAGAGTTCAAACGGCGACCTGAGTTGGTGTTTTGATCATTTACACAGTTTTTACACAAACACCATTCATGTCAATTCACATGGAGCCGGTAACATCCAGTTTCCAGTCTTTTACGTCTTTACTTTGACTAGGCCATCCTATGAATCCCCTTCTATCTAAACCAACCCATAGCATCTCTGGCTGCATGTTCAGGCTGGTTCTCCTGCTGCAGGTGAAGCTCCACCTCAGTTTCAGGTCTCCTGCAGCCTCTAACATTAATAATAAACATACATTTAAATCCATTAGGGGCGTCAACCTCATTTCTATACTGAGCCACTTTGGCATCATGGAGTCATTAAAAGGGCCGGTTGCATCTGTATAGATGATCATTTTGATTTCATGATTTCGTCTCATACAGAAATATAAAAATATGCACAGTAACATAAAAGTAGCACCTTAGGCCCAAAAAATAAATTAAAATTTTCCCCAGAAAGTTGAGCTTAGCGTGTGATAATGGTTCTGACCCAGAAGAATATTCATCAACTTTTGGCTTTAAACTCCTTTCATGGCCACAGTTTCCTCTCCACGGGTCTAGTTGCTACATCACAACGCAGGTGTGATTCTGCCAGAGGACTTCCTGTTTTCTGTCCAATCAGAGCCCAGAGTGCAGAGAGACACGCCCACTCCGTCATTGACTCCCAGCAGATTTCGCCTCTGGGTGGTTCTATAGAAACTGGACTTGAAGGTTCTGCTAAACCTGTCAGATCTTCTAAAATAACTTTCTCAGACACAGATTTACGGATGAGTTTCTGTTTCCAGCTACATGTGGTCTGAAAAGGCGGGAATCACCACAGCAACTAATGGGTCAGAACTTCCTGCCGGTCTGTTTCTGACATTACCCAGAATCCATCTGATGTAAATCTGTTAGGGTTGCCTCTGCTCTTTAACTTGGGCTTTCAAAATAAAAGTCCCAAATACCAAAAGAAGAGTCCAGCTATAACAACTTGTAAAACGACAGAAGTAGATTCTGACTTCCTTATGAGCTTGAAAGGTGAAAGTTGGGTTATGTTGGTTAAACAGACGGTCAGTACCGTCTTTATTTAACGCCCCAGCGTCACTAATTAGGACAGTTATAGTAGAAGAACCGCCCTGAGGACCTGGAAGGGGTTTGAAACCGAAACCTTACGTTGTTCTCTGTCTGCAGCACCGTGTCCACACCATCCTAACCGCCGATCTGGTCATTGTGATGAAGAGAGGCAACATCCTGGAGTACGACAAGCCGGACACTCTGTTGGAGCAGGAAGACGGGATGTTCGCTTCATTCGTCAAAGCCGACATGTAGACTCCCAATTGGTTTTGAGCAACTGACAACCAGCAGACTGATCCGTTTGATCGTTAGCGCTCTATTTTTACTTATTTTTTACAAGAAGGACGCACAGAAGCTCCACATCTAAGCCAATAATACAGCAGGAAGCTGTTATTCTAATTAAACACATTTTACATCACCAACATGCACACAATCTCATACATTAAACACAGATGTCAATTTATTTCAGTTAGTTTAGTAAATCCACTCTAAAGGTTTTCAGCAACACTTTGATTATCATGGTGTGAACTACGTATATTGGTTATTAAATTTACTAGATAGTGTAAAGTCTAGTGCCCATTATTAGCAAAAATAACATCAAAGTCTAGATAATTTTGCCTGAATCTTTAATATTTGACCTTATTCTGTTCAGTTTCAATGCATTTACCAGAAAAAAGTTCAGATGCACTCAAGATTTATTAATTTAACTAAAGTGACTTAAAATTTAAGTAATACGTTAGGCAGTAAAGTTTCTTGTCAGGTTACAGATTTATCCCACAATAGTTGCTGGCATCTGCAACTTATAATTTTGTCTAAATAAGTCTTTTGGGTTGTGAAGTTTAAAGGTTTGGGCTTTTTATGTGACCTCAGTCTTTAATTTATTACAAACGGCTTCTGGTTAAAGACAAATGTGCAAAATTAAGATAGACGTCTGGTTAATGAGAGTAATTTGTTGTTTTTAAATAGATTTGACTAAAAAACAGACTAAAGTTGAATGAATCCAACTAGATCTACTGTCCCTTCAACTACAAACAGGAAGATGTTGATTCTTCTGCCACATTAAGTCCCAGTTGACTTCACGGTTTCTTCTTCTCAGTGTAACCATGTGATGTTTAGTTTCAAAGGTTTTAAAGCCTCTGATGGACTTTCACCAGTTTTTGTACCTACCTGGGGTTTGTGAACATGAAGTGAAACAAATTCTGATTGTGGCGTCTCAACACGAGATCCCGGACGAGCCCCCAATCAGGTTACCTCCCTATCCTTTGCTGAGTTTTACGGACACTGAGCTTTTTAGTCCTTTTGTATTGACTGAATTTTTAGACTTTTAAATTTTTACATACTGCACCACTTTTATCAGTTTATACTCCTTGGCACAAATATTAAGCAATAATAAGGCAGGATTTAAATGCTGGCCGGTGTTTGGTGCTTCATGCAGTTTCTCTCACTTTGGAAGAAGTTTTTTTTGTATTAGGTTTATTCCAATGTTCCGTCACAGAAGTACCACTGATAGAGATGACTGAAAGCATCATGAAGAGGAAGAAGACTTTTTTGTGACCATTCATCAACTGTCAGGTCGTTTCTGGGATGTTTTTGATGCTTAAAACAATTATTAGTCTCGTCAAACATTAATCGAGGTTTAATTTAGAATGAAAAACATCTTCAGCACCACATTTCCTTACGTTATCTGACGGTCAATAACTTTGACGTAAAGAAGGTGAAACGAGACCAGAAACAAAACTCAAGCAAAAAGTTGATTTGTTCCTGAAAATATTCCCTTTAACTGTGTGGAGCAGTTTTTAATTTATTCCATTATCAGTTCGGCGTCCTGTATTGAATATTTTGGGGACCTATGAAGCAGTGACGCTTTTTTCTATGGGTCATATTGGTAATTGTGCAGGGCGGCATTAGAAATGGGAACCTAGGAGGACCAGATAGAACAATATAAATGATCTGGCTGAACAAGTTTTCTATTACTTTTGTGGATCTACAGTCAATGAGATGTTGCCAGATCTTTCCTGTCCACAAGAGCAAGACTAGCTTACCTGCTTTATGCAGGAGGGGTTTTCCCAGGGCAGCGTTCATGCAACCGTTATGAAGTAATAAGGGTCTTTGTGGCAGCCTCCATGTCTGATAATGTCTTCTTCTCAAACTTCCACCCCAGCCGTGATAAAACTGAATCAGTTAGAGACATTTTAGTTTGAATTTGTAGATAAACTTGATCAAGCCAGACATTTTTATTGAATAAAGCTGGTTTGATTATTTTGTTGCAGCATAAATTTAAAGACAAGCATTTTTACGTTTTTTTTTAATCTGTCCAGTTATTTAATTTAATTCACTTTTTTATGTCTGATTGATCCAGCAAGAAGCCTTGAGTTGTATGAAGCAAAATTCCCAGTTTGTTTGTCTAAATGTCATGACAAAAATTGGCAACTTGTGCAGCAAGTAGAAGCCAGATTTGCTTTTTATTGATTAACTCGTATGAAAAGTAATTTTATGGTAATTTTAGTTATTTTGCCTTGTATGCTGAGGATAGTCAGATTTCTTTAGCTTCGTCTCTTCTAATTTAAACTCTCCAAACAAAAGGATGTGTTAAAGCTGCGGTTTGTTTCTGGTCCGCCGTCAGTCGGCTCTACCAGCCGTATTTCTGTGCAGACTTTAGTACGAACACTGTAAGGTGTCGCGGCTCCAGCCGCTGACCCTGCTGTCTGTCTGCAGTCATGCTTTGCTGAATTTTAATTATCCTTTAGGGGGACGACGCGCACTGAAAGCTCCTGGTTGCTGGATATGGTGAATTTCCGTGAAGTCTGATTAAAACTTTTCATAATGTGATGAAAAAATCGGTTTATTTTCCTCTGTTTTCTGCATTTACTGCCCTCTCAGCCCACACTTAGAAATGCATTTTAATTCTCTGGCAGACAGTTTTCATAAATGCCGGTTGCTTAAAGGTGCCATAAACCACTTCATGTAGCTGATATTGCTCCAAATGTAAATTCTCTGAAGAATTACATAAAAAAATAGCGTCATCTTGTTTAGTCAGGCCAAGTTTCCTCCTCAGTGAAAGGGTTGGTTGTGGTAATGATATGCGGCTTTACCTCGCTGACTTCACTCTGATTGGCTACAACCAAGCCGGTCAAACAGACGGCGGCGCGGCAGAGACAAAGCTGACCCTCTGAGCAGGTCCTTTGGTGTTCACATTAGACATTCACACGGCCTCCTCAGTGCACAGCACATCATACTGTACCCCCGCAACCTCAGAAAAAATGAAATTCGTTGTCATGGACCCTTTAAATCATGCCAGGATTTTACTGGAAGGTCTTCCTGAATTAAAGTGACTTTTTGTTTTCTTTGTGCTGCAAACAGGCTAAACCAAAACCCTTCGTCATGAGCTATTCATTTTGCTGCCAGCATTAAAATTTTGTTTAATGCAAATAAAACAAAAGCAAAAACAGGGTTGTATTTATGGAAGTAGTTTGCAGTCAGGATATATTCCTATTGGTCAATATTCTCTTGAATAAACTGATGCTCTTGTTCATAAGTGACTCCTCAGCTGCAGGGCAGCAGCAACTACTAAACTGAATTAATCTTCCAGATTTGCATCAATCTGGAGTGAAACTAGAAACTGAGAATCATTTAAAGTTTTTTAACTTTTCTTTTCACCAATCTGTTCCAAAGACTTTGATTTTGTTTTTTTCATGAGAACATCTAAAGTTAATTTCTGCTCTAACAAAGTAAAATTTACATATTTCATCTCTTCGGAGTCCAAACTAGGACTGAATCATAGTTATAGCCTTAAAGCATTTCATTATAATTCAGCCTGTTGCAACATTTCTCCTCTTTTTTCCAGAATCACTTGTTTCATCACCGGGAGCGTTGCTGTTGTCCCTTTGTTTGTCTTTAATTACATTTTATAGCAAGTTATTCTCCACTGTACAGAGAAAACACCAGATTTATTAAATCATTACTGTTGATTTAAAATATTTTACTCTGATGTTTCATCTCAACAAGTTTCACCTTTTTGTCTTATAAACTGCCTTAGTTTTGTTTTTCTTTCACTCAAATCTCTTCCAGTCACTCAACTCTTTCTTCTGATTAAAAGTCTGTTCTCCCTTCGCCGTTTTATGCATCTTTTGGATATTTACTCTTCTGCATTTGTCGCCTGAATGTTTCTTTTAACACAACAAAGTGGCGTCAATGAAACCAAACAAGATGAAACGGATTAATGGGGTTTAATGAGAAGTTTGGTGACGCCGTGAACACATCAGCAGCTCTATGCAGAAGTTCTCACTTGTTCTGAAATAACACAACTGTTGTGATGTTTTATGATTTTTATAAATTCAAATCATGTGTCAATTCTGTTTGCATATCTAATGGTTTTAAGAATATAAAACAAATGATTATTATTTGTGCTTATATTTTTTTACACATGAAATGACAATAAAGCAGTTTTAAGTAATGTCAGACTGTTTTCTAACTTACAAAAAGCAGGCAGCTATGGAATATGCTGCTAAATGGCGCCCCCTGGCGATAAATCTGAAAAGCGCTCCAACAAAGCAGGAACGCGTTTTTGATATTTTGTCGTATTCGATAACTGATTTTAAATTGTTTCCTTAATAATTTGATGCAAAACAAGAACAAACACGAGCAAAATCTTTATTAAAACATTTTAGATTTTACTTGATTTCTTATGTTTATGGTTTAATTGAGGTCTGATTCCAAATTGCTAACCATTTTAACCTTTATATGATTTGTATTTAAAATAAGGAGGTTATTTGTGGGTTTTTTTTTTAGTTATGACTGAAAGAACGGGGAAAATAATTTTTTTCTGCGTTCAGCAAGTTGATCAAGGCAAAATTGGCCGATTCCGATCTGATCCCTGCAGACTAATGCATCACAGCAATTTAAGTTTGTAAAGCACGGTTTACATGAAAGAAAAGAAACGGAGACGGTTTAAAATAAAGGTAACAACATTATGAACATTCCACAATCCTGATGTTTCAAATGAAAAATTGGGATTTTATGTGGAGAAGTTTGGTTCACTAAACAGCCAAAAAATAAATAAATTGATCAACTGATTCCGGCATATATGAAAGTTTTAAAGACTAGTGTTAAAATTCCATAACAAGTTAAAACAATGCGTGTTATGCTGTGAATAGAGTATAATCCATCTATCACGCGCAATTTAATTTCCTCGTTTCCGACTGCGCTGGTGGAGTCCTTGAAGGCAGCAGCAGCTTCAGTCCTGTTCGGGACTGGACTCTGGAAGCTGGACGACGTCAACAGAGGAGAGGAGACTGTCCCAGCCCTCAGAGGAGCTGAGCAGAGGCGGCGCGCTGCCCTCAGTCCGATTAGACCCCAAAATAAACCCGAGGGCTTAAAATCTTTTGCGCCTTTTGGACATGTTTCCGCGCGTAAAGACGCACTGAGGGAAGGCTTATTTGGACTTGAGGACAGCAACAGCTGCTAAGAAACGGAGCAAGATGTTGGCCAGGAAAAGCATCATCCCGGAGGAGTTCGGGGTGCCCGGTCTCGCATCTCGGTTGCCCCGAAAACCGGTGTTCCGGGACCGTGTGAACAAGGCGCGCTTCATCGCCAAGAACGGCTCGTGCAACTTGGCGCACAAGAACATCCGCGAGCAGGGCCGCTTCCTGCAGGACGTCTTCACCACGCTGGTGGACCTGAAATGGCGCTTCACACTCGTCATCTTCACCACGACCTTCGTGAGCAGCTGGCTGCTGTTCGCCATGAGCTGGTGGCTGGTGGCCTTTGCGCACGGAGACATGGACCCGCAGCGGCAAAACGAGACCCACTGCGTCACCGACGTCAAGTAAGAACCGTCTCAAAGAGGCAGAAAAGTTCCACTTATATTAAAGTAGGTTTCGTGTAACTTATCACTACTCCCACCCTCTTCCTCCTTTATTCCATTTAAACTTCTGCAGAAGATGATAAAAAAAACGTCCATTAATCAAGTCAGGAAGTTATGAAACGGAGATCTAGTTTGTTTTTTAATACTAATCACGTTCCCAATAGGGTTCAAATTCCTCTTTTTACTTTTCAGAAAAGTTAATCGCGTTGACTACTTGAAAATATCTCGAAATTCTTCCAGACATCATAGCTTTGAAAACCTGTTTGTTATAATTGGCCCCTGGATGTTATACATCTGTTGGCTCAGTCTTCAACCTTCTTAAAGTAGTTGTTATGGAATAGAAAGTCTGTTGAAAACCCTTATTTGGATACACGCAGGCACAAACCCTCCCTAAAAAGATTTTGACCCAAATAATTACAGTTGCTGACTTTGGGTGCTGCTTAAGAATGCTTCAAATCTCACTTTTCTCACAGGTGGTGAGTGTTTGCTTGAGCCAGATCTTGTTGGGATGCGACTTGTCTGTTAGTTGGTGTCCCTCAAGGTTCTGTTTTCGGGCCAGTTCTGATATTCCTACATTTACTCACTCTATCATAAAAGCGTTAATCCATTTTAAAACATATTCAATTTACACACATGACATCCAACTTCTCCCAAATTAACTTTCTCTTAAATTTGATTCAAAATTCTTCAGTGGGGTGGAACAGAACTTCTAAACTGGGAAATATTGACCCAAACTACCTAAACTATAAAGGATTATTAGCTGTTTATGCATCAGCTTCAAGACATGTAATGTTTAGTGTTTCAGACTGGGATTAGGGTTGAACAATAGGTCTTTGCCATTAAAACAGGAACTTGTAATTTAAGTTTGTGAGCCAATCAGAAAACAAGCACCCTTCTTTAAAAGTGGTGTTTAAATTGTGTGGGCTAAATTCACTGCCTGAAACTATACGTATCTAAAAATGTTGTATGCAGATGTATTTCAGAATAAATGTATAAAAAATGCAAAGCACACGTCTAACAGCACCAAAAATCTTTCCCCAGGTCGTTTATTTCAGCCTTCCTGTTCTCCATCGAGGTTCAGGTGACCATCGGCTTTGGAGGACGCATGATAACGGAGCACTGTCCGGCTGCCATTACTGTCCTCATCCTGCAGAACATAGTGGGACTCATCATTAACGCCGTCATGCTGGGTAACCTGAGAACCTCTTACTTCATTGTTTCTTGGCTTTGAAATGTTCTCAAACTGAAAACCAGTCTGCGATTTGCCGATGCAGAGATGAAGTATAAAGTATAAAAGCTGGACATTGTATAACCATGCTTAGCAACAATGCTTCCAGACACGAGGTTAAAAGTTAAAGATAAGTGAGGAAAGGTACTAATGAGTGTCCTAATTTATCAGGCTGATGAAATGACCCGCTGAGCATTTCTCTGTGCTCAGGTTGTATCTTTATGAAGACGGCTCAGTCAAACCGCCGAGCAGAGACGCTGATCTTCAGCCGCCACGCCGTTATTGCCGTGAGGAACAACCGTCTGTGCTTCATGATTCGCATTGGAGATCTGAGAAAGAGCATGATCATAGGAGCAACTGTCAGATTACAGGTATCCGGTTTAAACCCAACTGTGATTTTCCTGCTAAACTACTTTGTAATGTTTGGAGAGTGCAACAGCTCTTCATGGTGTTTCTCAGAAGAGAACAAACTAACATTAAAAACGTAATATTGCTATTTAAAAAATGGAAATATAGTAAAAAATGATGAATTATGGGGATGTGGAGGCCTAGTGGAACCCTTGAATCCTGCTCTAACAACTAGGCTACATGTTTCCTGGTCCTAATCCCACAAGAGCCCCTTTTCCATTAAAAGCTCCAGGATTTAAAACCCCAGACTTTGGTTTCCCGGTGTAAATCAGAGTCTGGGGCTTTTGAGTTTTCGTGTTTCTATTAGCTTGGGGTCATTTATGTAAAGCAACCCAATGACGTGTGGGACGTTGAGGGAAAACTGCAGTACCACTCTGGTCCAGGGGGTGGCAGCAAGAAGACAGTGGTCAAACAGACAAATGCAGAGAAGTTGTGTCCATATCCTGCCACTCATGCTGCCACTCATCCAGACTCTGGAGAAACAGGACAATGTGCAAATGAAGACGTTACATCTCCTTAGCCCCTTTTACACCCACCACCCGACCCTGTTTCTCATGGCCAGGCTCCACTCTATTCTTCTCGTGTTGGTAGAAATAAATAAAAATAAAGCACAACTCCGATCTGTCTGGGCAGCACGGGGACCCCAGTGGTGGGGGGGCTTGACAGAAGTGGAGGGGAGACGAGACTGATCTTCAGAGCTTCATGAGTATATTTTTTTCCTTAGCCATGGCGAGTTCGACAAGGACAAAAACACTATCACGGACTTTTGATCACAGCAAAATATTTTAATAGGCTGAAGGCTGTACGCGCTGAGCAGGTTTCCTTCACACACAAACTGTGGTGAAACAGTTTAGAATTAACTCAAAATGGCAAAAACATCCAGCCAAGATTTTCACATTTGATATCTGTTAGGGTATCAGAGTAATGTGTTAAGTTACTAAACGCTTTATAGTGACTTTTCAGCCGTGACGAACATGATCCAGAATAATCCCCTGGGTGCCGGCCAGTGGCAGCCTGCTGCTCACTGGGGGATGGGTTAGATGCTAAGGACACATTTTATTGTAATCTAAAAAGTTGCAATGTCAAAGAAAAATAATTGTTAAGAAGTTTCAAAAATACATAACTAAACGAATGTTTATCTCGAGTGAATTTTTTGTTTTTTACAACGAATGATGTTTGGGTAAGAACCAATCAGTTGTTCATTCATAAACTATTAAGTAAAAAGTTATTTTATAATTGTTTCACATGAACTCAGTGATAAAAATATCAGAATTTCAGGTTGGAGTATAAAATGAATGAATGAAAACTTTATTGTCATTGTCACAAGAACAACGAAATTTATAAAGTGCCATCGATCCGTGCATATGTTTAAAAAAAATAAAAAAAATAAAAAAATAAATAAATCTCTGTCCCTCAATTTCCACACAATATAAGAAATAAATAACAAATAACTGATTTGTTATTTGAAAACTAATTGATTAATTAGAAAAACACAATCAACTAACATTAGTTTGCTAGTTTTTTTTAGCATTAGCTATACATATTCGCCCTTCTTTAATTTTGTTCTTTGTATTTAAGAAAATGTTCCTTTATAATACATTTCTGAGATTTGAATTCATTTAATTTAATACATTTTTTGTGTATATTTTTGTGGTTTCAAGTTATTTAAAGCACAATAAAGTAAATTAGCTTTTAGCATTTGTGCAAAGGAAGGAATAGAGTTTGTTTTAATTTTCACCAACTTATGTAGGGATAGATAAAAGTTTATGCTGCTTATATCCAGGATCTTTTTCAAACATTTGGTTGAAATGGTTTAAAATAGCCGTTCATGAAATACTTGCAGGTGGTGAGGAAGACGACCACACCAGAGGGGGAGATAATCCCCATCCATCAGATCGATGTTCAGACAGAGACCGCCATTGCCAGCAACAGCCTGTTCCTCCTCGCTCCGCTCATCATCTGCCACGTCATCGACAAAAACAGGTTCAAACACGACACATTTACATGTCCACTGTGAACTCAGTGGTTTCTGTGTAAACGGGAGTTTAGCTCTGGGGTGTTTTGCTTCTACAGTACATCTCAAACATGAGCATATTGTACAAAAGTTAGACTCTTCTGTTCCTTATTTCAGAAAGTAAAACTCAAACATATTGATTCTTACACATGGGGATCTGGTGTCTCATTTTCCTCTGGACAACACTTCATAGATTCTCTACGAGTTCTGGTCCGGCCAGTTTGCTGGCCAGTCCAACCCAGTTTTTACCACCATGGTCATTGGAGCAGCTTTTGCTACCATTGGCAGTGTAGGTCGTACCAGGTTCTGCTGGACATTGAAATCTGTCTCCATAAAGCTTGTTAGCAGAAGAAAGCGTTACGTGAGCGCGTCAGAATGACGGCATGTGGAACAACCAGTAGATACGGTGGTTCCCTGGAACCTGAAGGACAGAGGAGAACGAAAGCAGGAACAAAACTCTTCGGTGCAAAGAGCAGGGATTGGTCAGAGTTTTCACAGGCCTGCATCTCCCACAGAGATCCTTTTTTTCTGATACATAATGTATTTACTACGTTCAGGATGGAAGGACGATTTTACTCAGAATAATAAAAAGTGTTTCTGAGCAGGATTAGCAACTACAGCTTTAATCTGAAAACATGACTTTGGACCATGGAGCAACAATCCGGTTCATTTTCTCCTTACTATAGAAACGTTAAATAAGCAACCAGCGTTAGTTTCCCTGCTGAAAGTTTCAGGCCTAATATTCACAAGAAATAAAGAAAACTGTCGTGGAGAGGAGGTGCAGGGTCAGAGGTCAGCCATCTGCTGTGCAGAAACTGCTTCAGTCCTTCCTGGCGCCAGTCGCAGCCAAAGAGATGGAGTCTACGGGCGTGAGAGGCCCTCGGTGGGGGGAGCTGTGGATCATTCAGGGCTAGAGGAGCCTTCTGCAACCTGGATCCAAGGAGACGGTGGAAGTGAGATACGACTGAGGAGAGCAGAGAGGAAGTCCGTATAAGGCTTGAAGCATGACTGAACACCAGCTGCCTCCTCATCTTAGACTCTGTTCTCTTTTCCCCTCCCTGTACGTTAATCGTCCTTATCTGGAAAAGGCCTTTTGAGGCAGTTTTGAAAAGGAGAGCCTGACACTGGCTGTTTTTTGCATAACATTTTTCTTTTCTTCATTTCTCGTTTTATTCACAAAACGTCACTTCTTGGAGTTTTTGTTTGGCAGGTGCCCTTCACTGTTAGAACAGAAGTTTCTGGTTCCTGAGTGAGTGGACATAAGAAAGCACAGGTTTTCAGGGTAAACCTTTTCACTTCATAAACTGTATTAGAGGGTCTAGGGACCTTTATTAATAAAAGAACCCCCCCACTGTGGGAGGTCTGATTGGATTAATGTATCTAAGTTTTAACTGCTGGGTCTTACAGAATGAGCTGATTAACCAAAGTGAAAATGGGTTGACTTTAACAAGGAATGGCCCTGGGTCGTTTAGGGTCAAAGTTCGCAGGCTGATTTAACCTTAGCCCATGTAAGACGCCTCAGATGATGTCTCTGGTTCAGGAGACAGACTCAGCTGTGGTTCTGCTGGTGTACATTTTCCTGGGCTGTTTTCCAGCAGTCTTCCCCATGATGGTGTCGCCTACTGACCCAGACTGAGACCATTTAGAGCCTCACAGGTGTTTGGACTTAATTAGCTGATTTGGATGTTATTTACATTTTCCCACAATATTCTAACTTTCTCAAACACTGGATTTTGGGTTATTTATTATTTATTATTATTCTCTGTAGTCATAATCAGCAAAATTACAAGCAATAAAGCCTTGAAATATTTCATTCTCTGTGTAACGAATCAATGTATTATGAGACTTTCTAAAAAATCCTATTTTTTAGATGTACCTGTATGTCTTCATTTAAATTGTAAAACAGAAAGGATATATTTAGCTTGATTTGTGCCTAAGAAATGACCTAAATGCTTATCCATGAAGTAACTGCCGCTCATATAATTTTAAATGAAAACTTAACGTAATGGACTGACATAAAACCTGAAGCCGGATCTTTCTGCGCCCTCAGTCCGCTGTACGACCTGTCAGCCATGGAGCTGCAGTGCAGCGACCTGGAGGTCATCGTCATCCTGGAGGGAGTTGTGGAGACGACGGGCATCACCACACAGGCCCGGACCTCCTACGTCTCCGAGGAGATCCAGTGGGGTCACCGGTTTGTTCCCATCGTTACCGAGGAGGAGGGCGTCTACTCTGTGGACTACTCCAAATTTGGCAACACGATTAGGGTGAGTGCTTTAAGTAAATGATCTGAATGGACCTTTTAACGTGACGATTAAAGCCAGGATGTCATCCTTTCAGGACGCGCAGGTCTTCTGCAAGAGTTATAAAGCCATAGGACGTCCTAAAATCTATAATCTCTTAGTGTTAGGCTTTAAAAGCCCACATTTTCAATACTAGGCTCTTAAATTTCAGTTAGTTATGTCTTAAATTTGGTAATCCATTTATTTTTTACTTCCTTCATCATCATTTTTTTAATATAGTCTGATTAGTTGAACGAGGTTTATCCGTGAATATTCAGCCTTCCTGTTAGTTTTGCTTCTGAAGCCGACTTAATGTATATTTAGACAATTAAAGTCCCGGCCGTCTTGTTTTGTCTTTCACCACCACCCCCTTCATCATCACAAAGTGTAAATTTAACAAGACTTTTTTAACAGAGATTTAATCTGTCATAAAGGTCAAAATAGCCATAAATGGGGCCTTGTTTGGGTTCCTCATCAAAAATCACTAACTCATAATCAACATGTTATAAAGGATTGATATTGGGAGAGTTTGATAATTAGGACTAAACATATAGCCGCCTACCAGTACAATGCATGTCCTTTATTTTATATTGGAGAGTGATTTATAGCAGGAGTAACGGAGCCTTTAGCGACAGCGTTGTGTCTGTCTTCACTCCTTAATGAGTTGCTGATGCACTCTTGGAGGGATTTTGGTTGGTCAGCCCCTGTGTTTCCTCAATCAGCCTACTTCGTGTTGCCAAATGGGTCCTCTTCATTTAATTTGTAGATGGTGACCTAGACATTTCCCCATAGTTAATTTACTGATTCAGTTCTTTTTGTACTCTTTCACAGACAGCCGGTGGGTTTGGATCCTATTTTGCCTTCATAGATGAAATCTTCCTGTGAAAATCTATTTAGTCTCTGGCTGTCCTAATTTAAAGTAAAAACCTATATTAGCACTTATGGCCTCCAGATCTAAAGAATTAAACGTTCTTCTGAAGGAAGCTGCAGTGTTCCTGCCTGTCTAATGAAAAGCCTGGTGTCCGGCATTGTTTGAGGCTTTTATTCTGACGTTAATCCATCATGGCTGCTCCTCCGCACCCTGTAAACATTTTCATGTACAGCCAAGTTCAGCGTTTCCGGTCTGAAAACCCAAAGAGGAAAACAGAAAGAGGTTTTTTACTTGGAGCTTCATCATGAAGATCTCTGTCATAAAAAGTCAGTTCTAAATTCAGAATGTGCTCAGTTTGAAGGATTTCCAAGCTGGGAGTGTTTTATTAGCGTTGGTTACTAAAGCTGTTGCTGTTGAAGGTGACGACGCCAAGCTGCAGCGCCCGGGAGCTGGACGAGAAGCCGTACATCCTGATCCAGACCCTCCAGAAGAACGAGCTGTCGCACCAGAACTCCCTGAGGAAGCGTAACTCCATGAGACGCAACAACTCCATGAGGAAAGGCGGCGGGAGCCTGCGCAGGAACAACTCGGGCCTCGCTCCGCCCAAAGTCCAGTTCTTCACCCCGACTGAGACGGGCCAGAACCTGAACGCCGTCACCTGACATGAGGCCTTCCTCTTGCAGGCCGCTCTGCTCCTCCTGTTGGGGACGAGGACTGTAGGTGCATCTGTTTCTCTGATGGGACTCGTTCTTCTTCTGTCTCCGGCCTCAACTCGACTCGTCTCTCAGAGCTTTTACTGTTTTATTTAGGCTGATCCGTTAGCAGGGGGTTGCACATTTCCAAGCACTGACACACACCTTTGTGGGATGTCTTCTCTGAACAAAAACATGTTAACAACATCATGCAGCACTTTATGTTGGGGAAATATTAATTTGCACAACCATGCTGTAGTAAAGCAAGTCATCTAAATACTAATAGAAGTGGAAAATACTGCTAATAAAGGCTCTAGTGGCTTAGGATTTACAGAGAGAAACACAACCTGCTGTTTATTCTATTTTTCTGACTTATTCCTGAGCGTGCTTCAGTAAACATCTGCTTTAAATGATCATTTACTTCTTGGATGTGCAGATGTGTAGGTACTTGTTTCTCTTTTCTATCATACATTAACAGTATCTAGTTATAATGAGCCAATCACTAATGTCATGTGTTTTTGTCCTGTTTGACAATAAATGCACCTATTTGTTATGAATATGTTTGGAAACCATCCGCTCAGATGTTAAGCTTTGGAAAATATCAAAATTTCTAGCAGCTTCACGCCTCCAGGTGATGCTACACTCACACTCACCCAGACAAATAATACTTAAAGAAATAATCCTATTTCTTTAATAAGGCCTTTCTACTATGACACCAGATGCATTCTTGATTTATTAAAGTCAATCATGCAATTATGAATCCATCTTTAGACACTTTTTGTAGATGAAAACTTCCCTCGCATATTGCGATAAGCAGCTTCTCTATACGGGATGCCTGAAATGCCAAGACATGACTCCTAAAAAATAAAAAAATTGGATAATTGGATATTTTAATTTACATAAATTATTACCACAGAGTGAAGCTTAATTAGAAAATTCAGAAGAAATATGTTATAATAAAGAAGCATGATCATTTTATTTTAAAATCTAATAAAAGCATGACGACCACATGGGTTTAAGACCTTTGCCTGTAAGGATGCAGAGATTTAAAGTAGCAGCACCACATTTCATTAGAAAACTTTAAGATCTTTCTGTAGTTCATGTACTACGAACACATTTGTAATCCTAACCTGTGTAAACTTAAGGTTTCCTGGGGTACAGGAGGGGACTGAAGCCTCAGGCCAGCTCTTTAAGAGTCATTATGGGATGAACAGGATCTCCTGTGCAGGCAGAGGCCTCAGCCTCCTTCCCATTCTCTACTGTCGGATTGTCATTTGTTTTGTCTCATTCACAGTCAGGAATAAGGATTTTCTTTCATCCCATGCTGCAAATCGATCCAGCAGCTCTCAGTACTCACTGTACAGTTGTGTGGTGTCCCAGAAAGCAGTCCATGTTTCAGGCCACACTGTGGCTCTTACAGCTGTTTTAGCTTAGAATACGTGGTGCTTTTTTAAAACTCTTCATTTATTATTCACTGGGTTCTTAAGATTTGTCATGAATTTGCCTCAAACCAAAACACGACATATGTATCTCACAGTTGCCTGTTGATGCATATTCAACACATACCAAGGATCTTGTCTGAAGCACTTTGCAGCCGCCTGGTGATCAGAGTTTTATGTCTAATATAATTATCAAGATGGAAAAGAACTGGTTTCATATCTATTTTATGTTTCATTTTAACTTATTTTTTACATAATTTTAAATGAATTCAGGCAGTTGGAAGTTAAATAAAAGAAAATGTATTGTTTCTGTTTTAGGGCTCTCAGGTCTCTGTACGACCGGTGTCAGAGTCTGGTCCGCATTGCCGGCAGTAAGTCGGACTCGTTTCCGGTGAGAGTTGGACTCCGCCAAGGTTGCCCTTTTTCATCGATTCTGTTCATAACTTTTATGGACAGAATTTCTAGGCGCAGCCAAGGTGTTGAGGGGATCCGTTTTGGTGGCCTTAGGATTGCGTCTCTGCTATTCGCGGATGACGTGGTCCTATTGGCTTCATCAGGGCGTGATCTACAACTCTCACTGGAGCGGTTCGCAGCCGAGTGCGAAGCGGCCGGGATGAAGATCAGTGCCTCCAAATCTGAGACCATGGTCTTGAACCGGAAAAGGGTAGAGTGCCTTCTCCAGGTTGGGGAGGATGTGCTGCCACTAGTGGAGGAGTTCAAGTATCTTGGGGTCTTGTTCACGAATGAGGGGAAGATGGAGATCGACAGGCGGATTGGTGCAGCGTCTGCTGTGAAGCGGGCGCTGTACCGATCCGTTGTGGTGAAGAGAGTGCTGAGCCAAAAGGTGAAGCTCTCGATTTACCGGTCGATCTACGTTCCTACCCTCATCTATGGTCACGAGCTTTGGGTCGTGACCGAAAGAACGAGATCCCGGATACAAGCGGCTGAAATGAGTTTTCTCCGTAGTGTGTCTGGGCTCTCCCTTAGAGATAGGGTGAGGAGCTCAGTCATCCGGGGAGGACTCAGAGTAGAGCCGCTGCTCCTCCACGTCCAGAGGAGCCAGTTGAGGTGGCTCGGGCATCTGGTCAGGATGCCTCCTGGACGCCTCCCTGGTGAGGTGTTCCGGGCACGTCCCACCGGGAGGAGGCCCAGAGGAAGACCCAGGACACGCTGGAGGGACTATGTCTCTCTGCTGGGAACGCCTTGGGATTCCCCCGGAGGAGCTGGCCCAAGTGGCTGGGGAGAGGAACGTCTGGGCCTCCCTACTGAAGCTGCTACCCCCACAACCCGACCCCAGATAAGAGGAAGAAAACGGACGGACGGACGGGTTAAGCAAAACTGAGGTCAAAAGCATAATTAAACTGCGTGTTAAGGAAAAATGGCAAAAACAGTGGGACAGAGATATTATAGTATACAAAAGAAAGTGGGGAAATTTAGAGAACGTTATAGAATAAAGAAATAGGAGGATATTATAACAAGAATGAGGTTTGTAGATGTCTTTAAATTATTGGAAAGATCAGATATTGTAAATATTTATTTATTTATTTTATTATTAAGGAACATTTTTTTTTACAAATGCATATAAAGAACGTAAAGTATGCCAGGCTTCTCCGATTTATTGGAGAAAAAGAACATAACGTAGGAATATTAGTCACTGAGGCGCACACTCCAATCCAGAAGGTGGCGGTAAAACGCTTAAAGTTAAGAGTCAGCTGCCATAGAAGAAGCAGAAGAAGAAGAAAATGAGCATTAACATGGCTCGCAGTGTTTTTTCCAGAGGTGTTTCTGTGTTTCAGCTCGGCAGGAAAGCGCCGCTGCTGTCCGCTCCTCGGTGTTACTCCCAGTCGGAACCGGAACCAGAACCGCTGATCCTGAAGCAGCAGAACCACGGAATCAGGTGCTGACGTCATACACAGCGCTTCACCCACAGAAACCCTCATGTAGAAACGTGGCGTTTAAGGATAAAATAAGGTTTCAGCAAAGCCAGCAGCTCGTTGAGGTCCACAGAGCAGAGGAGAGAATCTCTCCGGGTCTCAGCGGAAATTCGGCTGCGGTGTCATTGCCGTCAACGTCGCCCTGTTGTAATAAATCAAGACATTTCGCTTTATTATTGGTGCAAACAGCCCAACACACATTTCCAGGCTGTCACTTACATTCATTGTTCAATAAGAACCTTAAAATGCCCAAACACTGTCAGTACTACACCTCTTTGACCCAGACACACTAAAATAAAAATTAGTATGCCATAATATTTAAAATATTTCAATGTGTAAGGGCCGTTTAACCTTAAGCAGGCTTAAAACTTTTTAAATATAATAATAATGCATTATTATTATTATTATTATTATATAATATTAGAATGTACGGTCACAGGCCACTTTTTTAGGTACACCTGTCCAACAGCTCATTAACGCACATTTCTAATCAGCCAATCACATGGCAGCATTTAGGCACGCAGACATGGTCCAGACGAGCTGCTGCAGTTCAAACCGAGCATCAGAATGAGGAATAAAGGTGATTTAAGTGACTTTGAACATGGTTGTTGGTGCCAGACGGCTGGCCTGAGTATTTCAGAAACTGCTGATCTACTGGGATTTTCACCCACAACCATCTCTGGGGTTCACAGAATAAGAGAGAATACCCAGTGAGCGACGGTTCTGTGGGCGCCAACGCCTTGTTGATCCCAGAGGTCAGAGGACGACTGGAACGTAACATTATGTGGAAACCCTTACGATGCTTCTGTAAGGCACCTTCTTTTGTTTTTGATGAGGTCAGGGATGCTGGTGATCTTCACAAAGGACGTGGGAGCCTGGATCAGGGCAGGGAAAGTTTAAAGACGTCTGTCAGATTGTAAAACGATGGTTTGAGAACTTTGACCCGGAACGTCTGGTGCTGGAGCTTCTTGTGTCGATCGCAGTACTTTTATTAATAGGCTTCATGATGTAGTCGGCCTGTCGGGTAACACTGAGTGGTTTAAATCCTGTCTCTGAAGATCTTTTAGTGTTTTTGGAAACCAGTTCATGTCCGACTCAGAATACCTGCCATGTACCACAGGGCTCTGTCTTGGGACCGATTCTTTTTCTTTTACATATTTTCCCTGATGTGTCTTATCATTTCTATGCTGATGACATTCAGCTCTGTTGTACTTCTAAGCCAACTGAATATTTTAAGTTGTCCTGCTGGATAAACTATGTTAATGATATTAAACAGTGGCTCTGTGAAAACTACTTGCAGGTAAACTCTGATGAGACGGAAACATTTCTAAGCTTTGAACTTTGGTGTCAAAGGCTGAATTAGAGATGATTATTCATGCTTTTATTTCCTCCCGTCTTGACTATAGTAACAACCTTTTTATATGTTTAAATAAGAAAGATCTTGGCCGTCTGCAGTTAGTGCAGAATGCTGCTGTGAGACTTTTAATGGTTCCAGGACCAGAGGGTCTGTTAACGCTGAGGCCTCCAGACTGTGGAAGGTCTTCATCTTTGCTCATTCTTTTAAAAAGCAGTTGAAGACCCACTTGTTCCGACTGGTTTTTAACTAGTTTTATGTTATGATGTGCATTTATCATGTTTTATATATTTGTTTTTTATATTTTTATTTTGTGTTGTTTTATGGTTGTTTTTATTGTGAAGCACTTTGTGTTTTTTATCCTGTGAAAGGTGCCATATAAATAAAGTTTTCTTACTAACTCAGCTGAGGGACATCTGCCAGGGTCACATGTACATTCAGTGTTTTTGCAGCAAACAGAAAGATGCTGGTTTGATGGTGTGAATGAAGATACGGTTCATCAACCTCAGGAAAACCTTAAGCTGTATTCAGAGTATAAACATGCTCAGTGTTTATATCATAGTTTCCAAATGAGTTTAGTATATAATAAATGTAAATGAAAACAATGTCCATTTCAAACAACATTACCAATTTAAAAAAATACCTTTGACCAAAGTTTTAGCTGGAATAAAATAACTTAAGGTTTTCACAATTTATTATGTACATGTAAGCTAGTCAGACGTGACGTTAAGGTCTGTTTTTATGTTAATTTAGTGAATTACCAAAGAAATATAGATTTCTGAAAGTCTCACAAGTTAATAACGGGATGTGAGGGTGTATTTTATTTGGGTTGATGTGCCGTTCACACATGGAGGTGTGTGGTTAACACAAACCAGTTTAAGAGAACACTACTGTGGCAAACTTTCTCCAAAATATTTATTAATGTGTTAAAAGTGTAAATTATACCTCCTGATTTCTTCCAGGAGGATCATCTTAAACAACCCTAAGAAAAGGAACGCTCTGTCCTTATCCATGCTGGAAGCGCTCCGAGAGAACATCCTGACTGGCGTTGACGGCGAAGATCTGCGAGTCATCATCATTTCAGGTCCGGTTTTAATCCGTCCTACGTGTGAGAGACGGGAAGCTTGTGGTCCGACGTCTGTGTCGTATGTGTTTCAGCCAAAGGTCCGGTGTTCTCGTCAGGACACGACCTGAAGGAGCTGACGTCCGCCCGGGGCCGACAGTACCACCACAAGGTGTTTCACACCTGCTCAGAGGTCAGTCTGGGTCCGCCTCCTGAAGCAGAATAAGTTCTGATTGAGTCAGGATAAATGCTTAAGCCTTGCTAACGGGCCACCGACAGTTATACAGTTAGAGCAGATGTCAGAAGCTGGAGGGAATTGATACCACTGATGGAGACCCCCCCCCCACACACACACACACACACACACACACACACAGAGCTGCAGAGCTCTTTCAGTGGCTGGTTACTGCATCCTAGATGCTCTGAGGAGCGTTTCCACAGCTCCTTCCTCCCAGCTGCTGTCAGACTTTCTAATCTCTGCTGCTCCCATCAGACATCCTGTTAGACCTCCTGCTGATGGTTGTTCTGGTTCTGATCCAATCACAACATCACTGTCCCCAGATGGTCAGGTACCTGCACACACCTTAGCTACTTCGGGATGCTGCGGCACTGTCATGCACATTACATATTCTATTATCATGCATTATGTAAATAGCCCGGAGTTTTTTTTCCACTGTTAAATATTTTCTGCTGTGCAATATTTAATATTTAGCAGAAACACCAAGATAAAAGTAAATACCAGCGTAATTTTAGATTTGACCGGTTTGTCTTTCTTCTTCTTTTCATTGCTAATAATTGTGTGTAACTGTGTTTGCTGCTGTCACCCAAATTTCCCACTTTCTTATTTTCATTCTTATTCTTAAAAACGTGACCCCAGGTGTTCTTTTTTCTAAATCAGCAGCCTGATTCACGCCGGAGAAAATAACAGGCTCTTGTGCTGCAGGTGATGACTCTCATACAAGACGTCCCTGTCCCAGTGATCGCCATGGTAGACGGCGTCGCCACTGCCGCCGGCTGCCAGCTGGTCGCCAGCTGTGACATCGCGGTAGCGACGGAGAAGTCCACCTTTGCCACTCCGGGCGTCAACGTGGGTCTGTTCTGCTCCACGCCGGCGGTGGCCATCGGCAGAGCGCTACCAAGAAAGGTGCGTAAAACTCTTTCTAAATTCTTTAATAGAGGGAAAACTGTGTAAAGATAAAAGTGGCAGCAAACATGGAGCAGCACAACGTCTTCCTGACTTTACAGCGCACACATTGCTGGTACCTGCTTGGAGTCCCTTTCCCTTCAGACTGCCTTCATGCTTCAACCAGCTGTCAGAAACTTTCCTCTGGGATTTTGGTCCTCATTTATATCATTGCTTCACCCAGTGTCAGCTGAACACCGTGATAATCTTTTGTTGGTCCTAAAGCTGCTCTGGTGACCATGGAAGCCGTTAAAAACCAAAAGAAACTCTTTTATGCAAGAAAACGGCTTGAGATGAAGCGATCTTTGTGGCATCCTGCTGCAAGTAGCCATCAGAAGATGGATCCACTATGGTCATAAAGGGAGGAACTCAGCTGGTAATAAGGGTGCCAAGGAAATATCTTCCACACAACAATACCATCACCACCAGCAGCAGCGTTAACGTACAGGGCAGGATGGATCCCTGCTCTCATGTAGTTTCCACCAGAGTCTGACCAGCCGGTCTGGAACCAACAACCTGCTTAAATCTCCTTTCTTCAGCACTGATGCTTCCCGAAAGAATCCATTCCACGTGATCGATAGGAGAATATGCTTCTAAAGGTCCAGCCCGTGTGTTCCTGGTTACCAACATGTCACCGCTCCGCTGCTTTCTCCCAGCATCAGTAAACTGAAAGGCAGCTGGAAACTGGGCGCGGTAACGTCAGTCCCACTGCGATCTCACAAAGCTTTTGGTAAAATCTTTTTCAATTGGCCTTGAAATGAGTGGTGGGTCATGACAAATGACTGCTGAACAAATTAACTTTACTACTACATGGATGGCTTGTTTTAACATCTGATCCCCCCCAGACACAGCCAGAGGATTCCCAACAAAGAAGCCAAAAGTCAAGATTTGCCAACAGGACAGTTTTCTCCCAATGGGACGTCTGTGCAGTTAGCTGTAGGTTGTCACTCGTCCTGTAAAATACGGAATCGTCTTTTATTTGATTGATGTTTTGAAGCATTACGGGATGATTTGTTCTGTATTTCTTCATAAATGTCAGCTATGCACACACATATCAGCATTAAGTCTGATATGAACAGAATAAAACCCAGGAAATAAGGCCAGCAAATTTACCGTGGCAGGATTTAACGGCTGCCTTTGTCTTTGTTTTTTAAACAGCTTGCCATGGAGATGTTGCTGACAGGGACTCCCATCTCTGCCCATGATGCTCTGTTGCACGGCCTGATTAGTAAGGTGGTGCCAGAGGAGCGATTGGAGGAGGAGACGTTAGCCATCGCCCAACGAGTGTGCCAGTCCAGCCGACCTGTTGTGGCCCTCGGCAAGGCTACTTTCCACAGGTACGTTGTTCTTGTTGCTTTGCAGTCAATACCCAACACACACAGTCACATTTGCTTCTTCTCTTCTCAGACAAATGGCTCAAGGCAGAGATGCAGCATATGCTACCGCCTCCAAGGTGATGGTGGACAACCTGGCTCTTAGAGATGGGCAGGAGGGGATCCGGGCCTTCCTAGAGAAACGCAAGCCTGTGTGGAGCCATAAACCCGAGAAGGTTCACAACTGACCAACTCTATTATTGTGGAGTGATTGGATCAAATCCTTTGTCACTAGCTGAACCAAACTGTGCTGCCAGTAAAGTAAACTGGAATAATTTGCGGCATGACAGAGAACTACGGTTGAAATAATTTTAGAATTTTACCCAAACGTTACCTCTGTTTGTTCAGACTAAGCTACAGAATCACCGAGTGCCTTCAGAGCTGCAGTAACAACCCACTGTGGGTGAATATGCTGTAGGCTCATCATGTTAGTAATGATGCTCTATGCAAGACAAGTCATCCCGGTTTCTAAGTTTCCAGGGTTAGAGTTACGATTAAAGTTATTTGATTTGGGGATAAATTGAAAACAGCTGAAATATTAAAAAAGGTCTAGTCGCTGTAGTGTTCTGGTTACCTAGACCTTAGATATCTATAATATAATTTTCAGAATATTAAATTTTTTGTTATGATGTTGATACAAATTTACGGCAGCAGGGCCATACAGGTACCAAAAACTGCTTTGATTTAATCTGAAATCTACTTTTGACACAGTTACACACATTTTAATTGAGTAATTCTGAAGGAAATGATCCTAAATTAGCTGCTGTTTCTTTAGAGAGTCTTTCTTGATGCTGAAGGCTGATGGCAGGAAGGAGCTCTTGAACTGTGTTACATCGGATTTCAAGAAGCCTCTCACTGAGGACACTGTCCTGGGAAGAAGATGCTCAGGATTGTCCGTTATGGTTTTCATTTTATGAAACATCCTTTGAGCTCTAGAGGTCTCAGAATAGAAGCAGTCAATGGTATCATTTTTTAAAGCGTTGAAGACTACAACATATGTCAAATTTTGCTGCAAACACTGAAGGACCTAAGGTTTGGTTTCTTGAGAAGTACAGTCTGCTCTGACCCTTCTTGTAGACGGCATCATGGTAGCGTCTTCAGACCAGTTTGTTGCGCTCTTCATTTCTTCCTTCAACAAGGATTTCATGCTCCTCCTAAAATCTACATTAATCTCCTTTGTTTGGTTCCTGTTAAAGACAATTCTTCCAACACCATGCCTTAAACTTTCTCCCCTTACTACTGAATCTGAATATCCAACATAAAACATATCTTTACCAAAGGATGAACAAAGAAACCTTTCTTTAGCAAGGATATGATTGGTCAACAGTCATTATGTATATTTTCAACTTTGAGTAAGTTGGGGAAAAGCCATCAATAGATTGGAAGGACGTGTAAAACACTCAAAACATAAACTGGAAGTTGTTTTGATGAGTTTATGATGCTTAGACCATTATTCAGTCTTGAGCTTTTTCTTTTTTCTGAACCACCACAGTATTAGAAAGATACCAAAGGGTTATGATGGCTGTTGAGTGGTGTGATGGTAATCAGTGGCGTAAGCAGAACAATATTTGATTTGACAGCTATAACATGCTTCTTCTTTAAAAATGTTTATTAACATAATTGTAATATATTTTGATACAACTGTTCAGATTTGTAAATTGCACTATAATCTGGAATAAAAATGTTGCAAAGATTATTTTCTTCCTGTCATTGATGGTTTGTGTTACTAAAGGAAATACCAGAAAAATTAATTTGTGTTTCTTGATTAAAAAGAAGAAGAAGAAAAAAGCCGAGTGTGGTAATTTTAATCATAAAATACAAAATTGAACTGAAATACCCAGAAGGTGTGATGTTATGGTCAAAACGTGATAAGCCAATTTATATATTTAGTTAGATTTGTTTTTGTTAATAATTATAATAAAATCACCAGCAAGAACAAAAAGTCCTGATTTTTCTTTTCATATTCCAAAGCTGTGCATTTTGCAGTAGGATGGTCCTAAAATGTGACTGTCTAGAAGACAGTTATATATTTTTTTCCTTTTGACTGCAAACATATTTTTGTTTAAACCTTGAAAATCTCGTCCGACCAAAAGTAAATGAGATTTTACCCCCTGGAAATTATGGTATTAATTCTTGATTTAATGCTCTTTGTGCTTTCTCCCATGACTACAACATAGCAGTCATTGTTTTACTAGCTAAAATGGCATTTTAAATTATCAAATATATTTTTAAACATGCTTTACTGAAAAACGTCAACGTTTTAATGGCAAAGCAGAAAAATTGGACATGATGCGTCCAAGAAACTAAAGGTTAACATTTATTCAGAAGACATTATCCACAACTAACTTCATTAGAATCATAAACGGACATAAAACTGAACTGAACGAATAGAAAACAGGATATGAATAATTATTGATAAAAAATAAATGCGCAAACAAGTCTTAAGCAAGAAAAACAAACATGTAGGATTACGTCACTTCCGGTCGCCATCTTGATTCAGACGAGTCGGAGAAAGTATTTTTTAGGTGACGTTTTCGTTTTAAACTGATCCATCCACCGTCATCTAAAAGGTTGGTAAGTGTTTTATTAATTGTTCAGCGGTTTAAAGTTTTACCGTTTGGAGTTTCTCTGTAAAACCGGTAGCGTTTGGCTACCGTTAGCATCTATGCTAACTGTTGCTTGTTTTACATCAGAGATACGTTTTAGTTGTCTGGTGAATCTAACTTTTAACTTTTTAACGGGTTTGTGCTGGTAATTTTTTTTCTGGAAATTTTGTTTTAGTTTAGTGAGCTGGTGTCTGTTGTTATGGAGCTAAATTTGTGTTTGACGAGACTGAAGCTAGCATCCGCTGCCTTCACCAACTCTAGACATTTACAGCTTCTGACAAACAGATTGTGAAAACAAAAACAGAAATGGTTGACTTTATGGCTTTTATGGTATCAGACTACCTTTCATGGGTTCCTGCTAAAAAGAAGCTACTACATGACCTAGACAACTCAATCCTGGACAGAATTGTTGTATTAAAATTTGGTGAATATAATATATATATTGTGTAATAATTGTGCCCTAATTAAAAAATAAAATCTTCCATCTGCATCAGCCAGCTGTGCTGATGGACCAGATCTTTGTTGAAATGCAGATGGGGGCCACCCAGAATCATTACAGGGGCCACAAATGGCCCCCAGGCGGCACTTTGGCCATGCCTGGTCTGCAGGCCAGTCACCAACATCCTACTCTCTTTCAGACTGGTCCTGGTTGTGGTCTGTGAAGCAGCCTTTCTACTCCTTATCACTATTTCTAAGGTTTTCCTTCTCTCAGGGTCCCTGTTCGGGCCCCACCTTGTTGTTGTCGGACTTGAACTAAACCCCCTCCTCCATCCTTCTCTATTTTGGGTTAAAGCTCAAACTAGCTAGGGTTCTAAAGACCTCTGAACCTAAACTGTGTTCCATTATATCAGTGGTTATCTTGTATGGTTACTTGGGCAAAGGTTATGCTATAACTTACCTTCAGCCTAGTGTATAACTGTCACAAAGCTCATTAGCAAGGGGTAATAGTGACTTCTTTTAGCCTGAATACTTTGTGAAGTAAACTGTAAGTTCAGGGAAAGCAAAGCTCTTGAAATGTACTGGTTTTATTAAGTATTACTATCATCAATTATTGTGACGCTTTGCTTCTCTTCCCAACATTTTCCTTCATTTTTTTAAAAAGGTTTTATTGACGGCTATCACTTCATTTAAATCGCTGTTCTGTGTTTAATGCATGTTTGTTTCATCCCACATCCTTTCAGTGTTTTTTATTTGTAAGGCCCCGGGCCGACAGCGCTTTTGTTAGAAGCACATATGGTGCCTACGGGCAACATGTTGGTGACCCTTGCTTTAAATATTTGGATTATGCTATATTTAGATTTGAAAATATAAAGTGGAATCGTCCTTCTGGAGACAAAAAGCAGTTTTATTAATAGTTGGCTTTGTTTGCTGAGAACAGATGGCGTTAGTTTGCTGACTGAGTTGAGCTTCCTGAAGCTACATTTTGTGCCGAAAGCTCAGCATTAACAACACTTGTAAAACAATCTAACATTTACAAGGGTATTTGTGTAGGAAGTTAATATATTGTTAGCAAATGTACAATTTTAATAGCAGATAATCTGTTATATCCAGTGCTAGCTGTATTTGTTTAATGAGTGTTAGCATGCTAGCTGAACTTAAATTTAAACTAAATCGCTCTTTTTGTTCGCAAAATTAATTTTTCATTCATAAGAAGCTGAAACTGGGGACAAGTAGTGAGCCTGATTTGGCTTTATTCTAACAATAGAGGCATTCTCAAACAGCAAACTGCACACATGGAATAATTAGTGACATTTCTTCAACTATTAAAGGAAATAATTACAGCTTCAAGTCAAACATATTTCAATCAACGACTTCTCTACTAGAATGGGAAAATGAACTAAAACTACTTTATAAAATTAAGATTAAAAAAACTATTGGACTATGTACACACAAAAAGGACAAATGGTTGAAAACCATTTTCCATAAAATGATTCTATTGTTTTAACGTTCAGTGTTGATTTTTAATTTAGAAACCCAAAGTTCATCTTAAAGAAGTTTGAATGAGGTCAAAATACCTTCATTAATTTAGTGCAACGATTGATGTGTTCAGTGTTCACCCATTCCACAATGCTACTCAGTTAGATAAAACATTATTAATATTAAGAATTCTTTACCAATTTGTAAATCGGTAACGTTTAAGGACGTTTGATTTCTAATATGATGTAAGTTAATAATTTCTCTGGAAATATAGATTTGCATTGGTTCAGGTGAGACATAAAACTCTAGCATAGCCTATCCAGCATAACTAGCTTCTAACTAGCTAGGAATTCAGATTTTATATACACCTAAATAAAATAAAATCCACAATTAAATTACTGTACATATATTTTGGAATCCTTGTAATATTTTATTGAACCTTTATTTAACCTGATGAAATGTTTTGTTTTACTATCTTCTGCTCTAGTTTAAAAACCACAGAGGAAAATTATAAAAAGGTGGCCGTAGTTAAAACGGCACTAAATGCTTTGCAAAAATATCAATACAGTAACAAATTTGGTATATTTTCTACTCATAACTAGCCTGGTTTAATACAAACAGCCACCATAACATCTGATCTGTCCTCCTTAGACTAAAAGATTATGAATTTAGATCAAACTGGATTTCTAGATACTACTGTTAGATGCCTTTTAGGAAGCATGCAACTTTTCCCTTAAACTAATTAATGCAGTTTTTACAGAATATAGTGAATGGATTTGCATAAACAATACAAAAAAGGTGGAAGACAACTGGTGTCCTACCATGGAAATAGCAAAAAGCTGTTGAAATGTTATTGCCTCTGAAAAGGAGAACAACATGGAATTGCACTGTGAAAATGTTCTGATGCTTATTCTGATTAAGAACTGAGATGCTTAAGGTCCAGAGCTGAGCACTAAAGACTTAGGAGGAAATATTATTACGCTGCTCATTGGGAAAGTGTATCTTTTTATTTTCCTGATTTCTATGCAGAACATTTCTAATGAGTATTGTTACTGTTTAGGTTTATGAAAAACATTTACAGTTGCTCTTCAACTGTCTTATAGTATTCTTCACATCAAAGTTGTTTATGCTTTAACATTAACATGTTATATAGTAGGTTTTGCTATAAATATAGTAGCAAGTAACCAAGTCTGGTCTTTTGTGTTGTAAAGTTACAACCATTTTTGTTTGACTTTACTAAAAGTAGTCACCATTTGTGTTAAAATTTCTGGTCAGTCCTTGCAGCATAAGCCCTTACATTACCTCGGCCCCCTCCCTGACCCCCCGCAGTGGGAGATTTGAGCCAGGCTCAGGCGGGATTCTAACCAGACGCAACGCCACTGGTGACTTACAGTTGCAAACTATCCCAGTAGTCCACGAGAGCTTTCACGCTCTGTCCGGTTCTCCTGGCGCATTTAGCCTTTTATTATTTCAATGCTCTGATGAGATCACACTAGACATTCCAGGCCTTTAACTGAGGATCTTCATAACTTCAACATCCTTGTCAACAATCCCACTGCACCTCTAGACCGCCACAATCTGACCGTCTCTTAAAGCACATTTATCTTGTTGAACTGCAGTAACAATTATGGGAAAACTCCACCAGGAATCCAACCTGGGACTTTTGAACACGCTAACTGGAGTCTCTACCCTCCGGTCTACCAAGGCAACCACACCAAACCTACTTCCTGTCGTCTTTAAAGTCTCGAGTTTCCACGTTTAGCCTGAAAGACATTATAAGGTGTCATTTCTGATGACGGTAGCCGTCTGCTGTCTGCTCTGGCAGCACATTTATCTGGATGTTCAGCTATGAACAAACGTCTCCATCTGAACTGAACACCTTACAGGGGCTTCTACCCTCTGATCCAGACAATCAGTCTCAACCACGTTCACTCATCTGTAGGCTCTTTGCTTTCCCCAGTAGAACATTTAAATCCTTTCTATAAATGCAGACCTTGATGTTTTGGGCGATCCAGTCCAGCAGAGGAAAACTGGCAACTTGTTCGGATGGTTGGAAGCTCAAGTCCAAACTGCAAGGCAACTTTTAGGTTAGTTTAAATCTCAACAATAAACACGCTTTGAATCTTAAGCCGCTGCATTACGGCTACAAAGCCACACCAACACGTAAGACCCTGCAGTGCCTGAGGACTGAAGAGGAGTAAATTCAGACCCGTTAGGACTGAACTAACTGCTTTATGCAAAAGTTTATGATCAAGGTTTTTGCTGCGGAATCACTGATTGATAACCAGCATTTATCCAACTGATAATGAAACAGATTTGTAATTTGTTCAGATAAAGCTTTAAAAAACTTCAAATATACTGTTGTTGTATTTCAAAAGCGGTGAAAGAAATCTCTCTCCAGCAGATACCGCGTCGGTTCTGTACCATTAGCAGGACTTTGTATCGGACTCAGGTGTGTTGGACCAGGAACTGATCTAAACATATTTTGGTCCTTCATAACTGAAGTTAGAGAATTACAGACATCTTCACTGTCAGCCCGTTTATTTTTCATTTTAATACATTTTTCATGCCAAAAGCAGACTTTAGCATCGTAACAGGTGGACTGTGCTGCCCCCTGGTGGCAATACAGTGAATTCAGCTGCCCCACTTCGCAAAAACATGCCATTTGTGTTTCAGTGACATAAAAAGTAAAAAAAACTTTAAATTTACTGGTGTTGTGTTTAAAAAAAAATATAAGAAACAGAGGTGTCAAGTAACTAAGTACAAATACTTTGTTACCTTACTGAAGTAGAAATTTTGGTTATTTATTCTGTTCTGGAGTCATTTGTTCTTAGCCTATTTTTTACTTCTACTCCTTAAATTTTCATTAAATTATCTGTACTTTCTACTACTAATATTTCAAAAATAGTCTCATTACTTCTATTTTATTTCAGCTTGTTTTTGTTCTGGCCTGTCAGATAAATGGCGCTACCTGAACAGAGTGATTTTGATTGTGGTTGGAGGCAGAACGGCACCAACAAAAACTTAAGAACGATAGCATTTTTAGGATTATTAGTTTACGTTTTCATTTTTTAATTAACCGCTTTGATTAATCATTCATTTTGACAACACTGTCTACTGTATACAGACAATCATACGAGGGTAAAAGGTTATTGATAATATATCTCAGAAATGTGACTTTTTGCACCAACACTTACAGGCCTGAACCCCCTAAGCAAAATAAGTCTGGCAATACATTTCGTTTAGTTTTGTTAGGTTTTATAAATATGTCCAAGTTTAATAATGTGTGAGAAAACCACAATTTTTGTTGATCCAGTCAGTATTTAATACAGGTGGCTCAATACACTGTTAAAATTCAGCATCTTGTAAAAAAAAATTAACCCTTATGTTATGGAAAGATCCTCTTTATAAAAAAAGAAACCAGGGTATTTAAGAAAGTCATTGCTTATCAATTAACCGTCAGTGGCTGGATAAGATCCCTTCAGATGAGCTCATTAATCCCTACCCAAGTGTAACGGGGCGTCGTGTGGTTCTGACCCGTGGTTCTGACCCGTGGTTCTGACCCGTGGTTCCGACCCGTGGTTCTGACCCGTGGTTCCGACCCGTGCACTGCAGCTCAGAGCGACCGTAGGCCGTCATTGGGGGTTTAAACGGACAGCGTTAGCTCATGTAGCCCCGGTGGCTTCATGCTTCACTGATTAAGGTGCAGCAGCTTCACTGACCGCTGCGGCTGAAAGAAGCCCAACCATGTAGGCAAAATGAGGACAGGTCATTTTATACCAATTTTGACACAAATGAGTAGTATCTTTGGAATAATTCTTTTAGTATCAGTTGTATCAATTATCTATTATTTTGACAACCTTTGTCGGTAAATGCAGCAGACCAGACCTGTCAATATTAGCTCTTTGGTCTGTGGACTCGTTAAACAGCTTTTGACTCGTGTTTTTCAGATAGTCGTGATGTTTTTGTTCTTTTGACATCTTCTCTTTAGCCGTTTCACCAGGATCCTTAGTGTTGCTTAAAGTCCGGATCGCTACCCTGAACACCAGGGTGAAGTGTAATTTATGGCCACTGAATGCGGTTCTGACAGTCGTGGAACTGGACCGCTGATGTTCCGTAGCTGAACTGATCCTCGGGTTCCTTCACGTTTTACCAGCTTCTGCTTTCTAGTGTCAGATTTCCTTTGGTTTTGTGACGTTTCAACAGTTCCCAGTAGTTTAGACTTTAAAACCCATGTTGTCTGTTATCAGAGGGATGTATTTGTGCGACAGAAAATAAATTGCAGATATGTCATTTACTACTGAAGTAATTATTTGAAACTAATTTTAATTTAAACTCTGATGTGTGGAACATTTTTTTATTTGGTGTAAACCTGATGCATTAACACACAAAAACTATGTAAAAGGAAAAAAATAGAGGTAAGAGGAAAATAACTGTTTTTTTAAACAATACTTGGAAAGCAGAATAATTGAAATAAATAGATTTATATCACAGCATAGAGACACGCAGCTGTATGAAGCAAAATAAGGAATAAATGTGGGCAATTTTTGACCCACGTTCAATAGTAGGGTTATGGTGCACATCAATTGGTTAATTATGCTTATAACTTAAGAAAAATTTGAGTTAAGTGGATTTGAGTGGAAATGTGTGGTTAATAACTTAGTTAAAGCGATTTCTGTGATGTTCCAGAACCATCAGCAGATTCTCCCCTCTGACGACAACCCCCGTTATGCTCAGTGCATCATGACTAAAGCTGCTCCAAGATCCTCCATCGCTAAAATAATTGAGCATATTGTCAGTTTATCATTTTATATACATGTAATTATTCATGACCATTTTGATTCCTTGGTGGTCAGCATCAGTTTCCTTACGGCTTGTAGAAAGACCCCCACACTGTGAGCTTGTTGGAGATGAAATGCCTTCTCAGAGCGGAGGAAGCTAAATCTAGCTGGGCGAACAGCAGCTGTTGAAACTGACTTCAGCAATGTAAATAAAATCTAAATGAAAATGTTCATTTCAGTGGGACACAATGTTAGAGGATACCAACAGACTGAAGGTCCCAACAGGCCATGTTAGGTTGGTGCTGTTTGGTCCAGCTCAATAGTGTTTCTGAGGGAACGTCCGTTGGTCTGTTGGTTGCTGATGTCTCTAGATCTAACAGAATTAGAGTAAACGGTGGGATTCTGCATCAGTTCATGGTATTTCCTTCTGCTTTTTAGGTTTCACTGTTTGAAAATGGTCCTGAACGCCAGTTGAGGGCGACTGATACAGCCTTCCATCACCTGCGAGGATGAATTCAATTTCCAACGGTGATAAAACATCTCTACTACAGGTAAGGAGACCAGCACCTATAATCACCTCGCTTCAGTGACAAACTAACCCTTTAAGCAACAACATGTGAGTTAAACACTCACTAAATGTTGTTCTTTTAACTACCGTATTCTTCTGACTATAAGTCACACTTAAAATCCTTAAATTCTCTCAAAAATTGATGGTGCGCCTTTATACATAATTACTGTTGTGCTTACTGACTGATTTTATGTGGTACAAAGCGCTCAAAAATCTGTTAAAATGTGTAAATATGACTTTGGTTAGCAATGAAGCCGCTCTGCTCAATGGATATTAGGAGCATTACGGTACTGATAGGACCCCTGAGCTGACTACAAGACTGCCTGACTGTAATGTCTAACGCGCTAGCACCAATAAAGCTAGTAAGTTTATTTTGGCCTTATGTTAGAAACATAATAATCTGGTGCGCCTTATGGTCAGAAAAAATACGTCATAGGAAAAAACATAAATCGCACCGGACTATACGCATTTATTTAGACATTTATTTCCCATAACCCAAGACTAAAAACTGACATTTAATCCGGTAAACCAATTTATTAAATTCCACAGCTGTATCCACAACCAGCTGAATAACTTGGAAAATATCAGGGAGAATGAATGGAGTAAGTTAGCAACTCCAACCAGCAGGTTTGTTTTATCCAGCGCATTTCAGCGACTAAATTAGGCCGTGAGTGTAGCGGTGCTACATGCTAAGCTAACGGCCGTTTCAGAGCAAGATAAAGCCGACGTGCATCGGCAAAGTTGTAACCCGCCCGGACAACAGAGCTGTAAGCTAGCGCTAGCTGCTATTAGCTTCACAGACAGCCTAATAACAGGTTCTGTCTCGGTCTGGGCTCTTCATACTGAAACAAGCCAACATGTGTTCAGTCTTTGCTGTGTATAAGTTTTCAATTAATTAAGTGGTACAGGAGCAGGATAGTTTTCACAAGCCTAGAGCGCCCTTTTGTGGCTACAGACGGTAATGTTTACTACTTGGTTCATGTTGGTCAATATGAATTATCATTTAAAATTGATATACAAGTAGCAGGGTCGGCCAAATTATTAAACAGTGTGCCTTATATTCCAAAAAATACGGTACTTGCTGTACAGATTTTTATACTTTTTCCCCTTCTGCTCCTCGAAAGCCTCAAAATTTAAAAATTCAGTCTGTAACAAAAAAAATAATAAATCAGCATTTTGTAAAGACTGTGCTAATTTTAAATTATGTATTAACGAAACTAGGAGGCACTAAAAGACCAAACTGAAGGAGATCCTTCAGCAGAAGTATCCTCTTACCGAGATGCACCACAGGAAATCATTCCTGCCTGTGGTAATCAATCTCTACAACGCCTTCCCCCCTCTGTAATTGACATTTATTCATTCTTTGCACTGTTCTTGCACAAGTCACTATCACTTTATTTGGATCTATAGTTACACATTTATATTACTTTGTGTGGAATGTTGTAAATATAATATATATAAATGTTTGTATATCTGGAGCGTGTAACAAAAGTAATTTCCCTCTGGGATTATTAAAGTATGTCTGATTCTGAAAAAAAATAATCAGATTTGCTATAAGGTAAAAACTGCAGATTTTCCTGCATCTGAAAATAAATATAAAGTCATAACAGATACTAATTAATAGCAAATTCCTATGATTTAAAGCACAAGAACAAACACATTCAAAGAGTTTTTCTTACCCACCTGGTTTTATTAAACATGTTAGAAGGAACTGCAGTTGAGCTGTTTAACAAAATACAAATATAACTTAGATATTGCAATGAGCAATAGTTTAATGCCGCTTGAAAGCAACTAAACCAGAGTATGAGCAATAAAACATGGAATGTGTTCAGTTCGTTTGAGAAATGCTTGCCTTGCATGTAGTGTGCGCGTCAGTACAAGGTCCAGTAGTCAAACCATTCAGTTTTACAAACCAAACATTAAGTAGTAAATTATTCTGAAACATGTTGATCTATACGAGGATGCTGCGTTACAGCAACTAAAATGTACGACTAATGGCTACAAAACAATTTAGTTGACTTAATTAGGTGTTTCTCATAATAAGCCCTCATGTAATCTTGTATTTATGGTTTAAGTGTAAAAAAGACCCTACTTTGGCCCTAATGTCTCAATTAGAAAGTAATTTACTGGTGTGAGAGAAATGCATTGCACATTAATTAGGAATGAAAATGAGCGCTGAACACTCAGTAAAAGCAAACCGGTGGACGCAGCATGTCGTTGATTTTACCCGGTTCTGCTCTGCGACACGGGACGTCTATTTAATAGAACTTACTCTCAAGCAGACGGTCAATAAATCTCCAAATGTAAAAACCTGAATGTAAGCAATAAAAAAATAAAGATGGGAAATAAATCGGTGTTTCTTTCCCAGGGGGACGACGCCCTGCTGCCGACTTAAGTTTAACGCAAAAATCCACTGTACATCATCAGACTCTAAAAGATACTCTGTTAATGATTTACATCCAAAAATAAAATAACATCTTCAGTCAGTTTGTTTTTAAAGCGATCAGTAGAAACCTCAGAGCGTTTCGATGCAGCTCTACAGCTCAGTACTTCACATGTGAGAGGAGCGGCAGCAGAAGGACCTCCTGTCCTGCTCCTCTCCACCAGTGCTGGTGACTAGAGTCCTGCTGGCATCACAGCAGCATGGACTCCTGCATGGCAAAAGCCTCCTGCGCGTGCCTGTAGTGTGGTCCACCAAACAGCTGGGGGAGCTGCTGCTGCTGCTGCTGCTGCTGTGTCCTGTAGGGAGGCAGAACGTCCGGGCCGGGGGGGAACGTGAACTGGTGAACAGGAGACATCTGGGCCTGCTGGAAGCTGGGCGAGCGTTGCATTCCCCCAGGGGACTGAAGGGAGCCGTCGTCGTCCAGCGCCCACGGGAAGCCATCCACGATCGGCTGAGGCCGGCCTCCTGGCAGGTGCGGGGGGTTCGCCTCCCCTCTCTGCTGCCCCTCGAATGCGTAGTCCAGGGTAGTTTGGATCTGCGTGGCTGAGGTTAGCTGTTGCAGGTAGATGGGAGTGGAGCTGCTCTGGGGTTTCAGCTGGTCTGGGGGAGGCCTGCTGCCCTGAAGGTGGCGGTTGGAGCCAGGCGGTGGCTGCCTGCGGTAGGTGGCGAACGAGTTATTCAGCAGCGCTTTCTCAGGGGAGGGGTTGGCGCGCTGCCGATGGGCGGTTGCATAAGACAGTTCCCTGTACGAGGTGCCGGAAGGCGAGTTGAATCTGGGATCCAGGCTCACGCTGTAGCCTGGGTGGAGGATGGGGACCTCAGTTGTTCTTCCTGGAGAGTGCTGCTGGGGTGGGCTGCTGTACTGACCCCGAGGGACAGAGTAGCTGGCCGCTAGGTCTGGTGGACTGTGGGGGAACTGAGGCGGCAGAAGATGCTTAGCCATCCTGGGCACTAAGCCGGCAGCCTGGTTGGGGCCACGGCTGGGGCTGCCCTCATGCGGTGCTGGTAGGAAGGCTGTCTCGTTGTGAGGGGTCCTCATCCTGGATGGAGGCTTCTCAAGCTCCAGAATCTCAAAATCCTGCTCCGGCAGTCCTGGCACGTTGTCATACTGGGAGGCGTTGGAGCCTCGATCAGAGCCAGGGACGGGCCCCTTGGACCGAGGCCGGCGCTGGGTGAGAACGCCGTCGTTTGGGCTGGGAGGAGCTGGTGACGGCCCTCGGCTGTGCTGCGTCTCCCGCGCTGCGGCTGCCTTGGCAGCTTCCAGCTTTGTCTCGGAGGGTTTGACCCACCGGGGACCAATAATCTGGCGGGAGCTGGAGGCTGCGTTGGAGTTGTGGTTAGCGGTGGCGTGGTTCTGAGGACTCCGGCTGTCCACTGCGGTGATCTGGGGTGCTGGGCCCGATGAAGGACTCGCTCCTCTCTCTGGTGTGGTGGAAGCAGGCAGCTTTTGATGCTCACTCAGAATCTCATTAGATCTTCTGGGGTTGGCATCCAGCTTCTCCATCCTGGGGTGGCGTGGCGGTCTCTCCACAGAGTCCCTGCGAGCCCGGCTCGGCGGCCGACTGTCCTGCTGGCGTTCTAGTGCGGTACTCGGCTCGGCGGGCTCCGTGTGGCTTTGCCCATTGCCCACATGGTTCAGCACCGGCGCTGCGACTTCTGGAGGAAGCTGCCCCAACGGCTTCTTAGGAAGCTCTTCATCGTTACCTGCAACATAAGAACAAGGGATGAACAAAATGTCTCCATCAGGAAATGGAACAGCCAAGGTTGAACAGACTGATTCACATCAGATGGGTCACAACAGGGTCATGAGTTCATGCAACGGCACTGCCACAGAGGTAGAAATGAGGAGTCACATTCAAGATGACACTTAAATTCACAAAAATAACATCAGAACCCCCCCAAGGTCCCACAGAGCTCTCAGCACCAAGGGTTAATCTGTACAACCTGCTCTCTTTGAAAGCAGCGCCTACAGTCTTTACAGTAACGGCTCTCCACAATAAGTCATGTGTGCTGACAGTAACATGTAAGGATGCGGTGGAGGTGGATGGCGGGAGGTGATCATCAGGCACCAAGAGCTGCAGGAGTCATCCTTAGACCAGAGGTCAGTGCTGCTGCCACTAGGCAGGAGGAGTCAGCAATACTGACACCTAGTGGCTCACATCGGAACAACAGCCAGCCACTGACAATCTAACACGCTGTTTCTAAGCGGTCCGTTGCTGCTGTGAAACCCCACAGAACAGGTCCATGATGTATTCTGTTGTGGTTCTGGTCCGCTTCCCTTCCTGGCTTCCATGTCTGCAGGCTGCTGCTCTTTTACCAACTTAAAATAGTAAATGCTGCTCTGTGCTGGGAACTCTCATGTGATTGGCTCAGGAACCAGGAAGTAAACGGGCTACACTCTGAACCAAAGTAGCTCTGGATCTGAAAAGAGAAAACTGTGACTAAGACGATGTTGATGGAGAGGAACGATTGTTACTAACATCCCAGGTAATAGATAATGTCAAACTCCACAAGATACGCAGACAAATATTCAATATCGATTCCATGTCCCATAAAGCGCCAACATTTTTTGAAGACATCGGACTTTTTCTGGTTAGAAAAAAAAGAAATTATAAAACCTGTGGTAAAGTAAACAAATGCAATATTTGAAACAAACATGAAATAATTTTTATTTATTTTAAACTGGTACATTTTAAGAGTATTGGTTAGCAGATAGTCACACGTTGCAGACATATAGGCCTTCACTTCATTCATTCTCTGCGCTGCACATTTATATATATTTATTCACCTTACTTTCTATATTTTATGCGTTTCTTGTGTTTTTATGTGTGAAGTGTGAATGTTTATTACTACTGCACAAAAATTGCCCATATTGGGACAAATAAAGTTACTACTTGGCTCCTCCATACGGTTCCCCTCTCCTGTAGAAACATGTTTTATAAAAGTGCAGCGCAGCGTTAGCTCCTCTGAACACCCATGTTGTTCCGGCTGAACTCGGCGTGTTAGCAGGAGTGAAACCTTCAGCAGCCAATCATCACTGCAGGCTGGAGGGGCGGAGCCTCTGTTGCTGCTACGGTTTGTAGTGATCGACATTTGTTGCATGCTCCTGCTCAGCTGTTGGAATTGTAATTTTCTCCACCGAGGGTTTTATGAGCGCATTAATACATTTGATAAAAGGATTTAATGCAATTATTGTGCAGCTTAGTGAGAAGATTCACGCTTCTTTATGCAGCAGGTGTCCTGAAAAACATGTTTTTAATTTCTCTCTTGTTCGCCCGCCGTTGGTCTCTCTCTCGTCTGGAAGACGCCGTCTGTCCAGGACCCAGAATGAAGACCTGGACAGACGGCGGGGCGCGCATCTCCCTCGGGAACCCAACTACAGACGCTCTGGCCCCGCTTGCAGAACTGCAGAACTGCTTGCAGTCAGTAGAAATACAGCCTAAATGTCTAAATATGGAACATATAAAACGTTTTCACACCTAAATAAATGGACGAGTGTGGCGAAAACACACAAAATGACTGAAGAGCCTCGCTGCTCTCCTTCCCCCTACGCCGCGACCAGATCCAGTCCCTGATTGGTCGTCCGCCGCTGTTAAACCACGCCTTATAGGGCGACATGTAAATCCCTCGCAGCTTTAGTGGCGATATTGTCTTTGACTGCTGTGACATCCTTTTCTGTTGACACTTTAGTTTTTGACATTTGACTAATAATGGTTTCTGTTCAGAACTTTTATTAAAATCCGTCGATACTTTAGCGGATGACGGTACAATGCGAGTAGAAACGGTTTGATACACTTTTACCCTCTCTGGAAGCTCCATCGTTTTACAATAACAAAGTTAGCATCTTCCGGCTGGACTGGGTTATATTTAGCGGATCAGCCGGGTCACGGTCTGGGCCACAACAGAACCTGGAGAACGTCCCGGCAGAAAGAAAATCAAGGCTGTGGCTTTTTTCTCGTGCTGCAGGCTGTAACCAGGGGAGAAGTTTACGCCTTTAAAGCCGTTTGTTAATCATCAAACCTTCAAGCAGTCAACAGACTTTAAGTGTTTAAGTAAGGAGAGGCTATATTTCTGATTTATACTTCAGCAGGAATATATCGCAGCTAGTGTCATGTTAACGTTCAGATCAACGAACATCACGTTTAGATGAACTTCAGCTACAACTGTGGAGATGTTTCTGGTTTCAGTACCTTTATTTATCCACCAGAGGGAGACATCTTACAGTCGCTGCTGCAATACGGCAGCCAGTGGGATTAAAAGGACCAAATAAGAGCGGGCTTCCACCTGAGCAGCACGACAGTACAGCTAAGCCGAGGAAAAGACACCATGTTGAAGGGAGAAAGGTTGGTGAGGGGAGAGAGCCAGGAGTTGTTGGACAGACAGACAGGACTGAGTGTGGGACGGATGGAAGGAGACACGGACAAGAAAGACCAGTCAGGATAGCCCACCGGTTACTGTTGTAGGAGGGAATATGGCCGCCACGCACAGCCACACTTTTGTTGTTGTTGGCTAACATTGTTTAGGAGGAGAGGAGGAGAAGGTAGATTAATGAGAAGATAAACGCTGCTCTAACTGCTCACTGCGTCTACGTCTAACACGCGGCGGTACCTGGCGCCGGCAGCTCCAGCTTGGCCCGCCGCAGCTCCGTCATGGACGCCTGAAGCTGCTCGATCACAAAGTCGTCCTCGCAGAAGAAATCTTTGGCCAGCGTGACCTGCAGGAACTCCACCAGCTCCTCCATGGACAGCTTCATCAGGTGCTCTGCAGGCCAGACACAAACGTCACGGGTGTGTCCACCCAGCAGCCGGCAGGCGCGGCGCCCACAGCCCACTCACTCTTGTGCAGTTTGAGGATGGTGTAGGACATGGCAGGCAGCACGCGCTCCCCCTCCAACATGTAGATGTCCCAGATCCTGAGGGTCAGGGTGAAGGGCGTCTGGACACAAACAGCTGAAGGTTAGAGGACAACTTCCTGCCTGACCGCTGGCTTACAGCTAATCTTAGAACCACTTCCTGAGTCACAGCTACACCAAACTGCAGCCGGGCTGTACGATGTTAACAGGCATTTATTTACACTTTGCTTTATTGATTATTTCAGACCAGCACAAACATAAACCCTCCGTTACGTCGCTGCAACTAAAAAAGTCCTCTTTAGTCATTTCTCTCACACTTTTGTAGAAATCAGTGGTGGGAGGATGACTCCCCCACACATTTATCACCCTTTGGGCCAAACGGGTTAATGTTTTACCACAGGGCGCAGCTAACGACTATTTTAGTAATCAAGTATTCTGTCGAAAAAGTTACACATTCTGCAAATACTTAATCTAACTACTTACCGTATTCTAGGACTATAAGGCACACTTAAAATCCTTAAATTCTCTTAAAAGTGATGGTGCGCCTTATCTATGATTACTGTTGTGCTTACTGACTGATTTTATGAGGTACAAAGCGCTCAGAAATCTGTTAAAATGTGTAAGTACGCTTCACTCAATGGATATTAGGAGCATTACGGTACCCTGTGTCACTACCTGAGGATCCCTGAGCTGTCTACAGACTGCCTGACTGTAATGTCTAAACTAGAAGTGCATTCATGTAAGGCAGCCTGGAGTACGCGCTAACAACAATAAACCTTTAAGTTAATTAAATATAAAGTTTATTTTGGCCTTATGTTAGAAACAGGGCAGTGTAGTCCAGCTACTCTGTCCTCCCACAGAGAGCTGTGGACGTGGAGGAGAGATATTACACACCTGGTGAGAAGATTTAGTGCGCCTTATGGTCTGAAAAATATGTTGTTTAATTTTTAAATGTAATAACAGCATATGTTTAGTGAACATTTGCAGCAAAGGATGCTTTAAAATCATTGCAGTGTTAGCTGTAAATAGACTCACTATATATATGTGTGTAAAACCTGTTTGTGATTTATAAACCCTAAAAAATATATGTAATGCAATGGTTCCCACCCCGGGTCCTCAGGGACTCCTGGTCTCAGCATTTCCTGATTCTAAGACAGACTTACATCCACTTGGTGATTTTCTAAAGTTGCTGATAGACATAAATGCCTTTAAGTCATGCAGATAGTTACGGTTTAAAGGAAAACGGCCACTAGGTGGTGCTGTGGTTCTTTGGCCACGTCTTTCCAGCCAGCGGAGCCAAAGCTTTGCAACGTTGTGACAGACAAACTTCTTGCAACAACTTTAGCAGAGACGAGTTTAGGGGACCCAGCAAAGGTTTTTAGTCCTTTAGGCTGTGTGTCCACATGGATGCAGCGTTTTGGGAGACGGTCCCAGCGGGGTTAAGTTTCAGACCGCATGCTTCATTTCTCCCTGAGTAGAGGTGAGCTGCATCTCTTTTAAAGGATGACGTCGTAGCTAGCTAGTTAGCACCTGGATCCACCTGTAGGTGTTGGTGAGAGTGAACTGGTGTCTGTGAGGTTTATCCATGAGAAAAATGCTCAGCAGTGGCTGTGAGGAACCAAAGACCCGCCCCCAGGGGCCTCTTCTGGAAGAAAGTGTTCACTACAGCCATTGACTTCCTGTTTGCACGGTCCTCCACCATCTGTTCCTGCATATTCCTGCATCACCTCCTCTCTGCTCCTACATGTCCTCTGAGACATTTATCAGGTCATGCTGTGTGAAACGGGTCTGGGTGCTGACCTTCACCGTTTCTCCAGCCGTATACTTACTCTGTCCAGGAAGCACTGGAAGAACCACTTCATGGTGTACAGGCTGGTGAACACCTCCTGGTTGTCCTGCAGCAGCAAGAAAGAAAAAGCCTAGTTCAGAGCATCTCCTGCTGATGGATGGATGGATGGAGTTTACTGCCACACCGCCGCTGTGGCTCTCACCAGATGCTGCTTCAGTTTGGGCATCGTCTTCTTCAGGATCCGGTCGTGATGTTCCTGGAAACGCATCAACTTTGGGAACCCGGGCACGAAAAACCCTGAAGGTACAGACAGATCAGGCCATCAGCTGCTGGCTCAGCGTAGCTGCATGATTGTGTCCAAGCAGGACGCAGTTTAACAGGAGCATCTCTGCATGTGATGAATCCCCACCAACGGCTTCACTAGTGGCTCTTCTGAACAGTTTAAGCCTGGTTAGTTCCTGCAGGTTCCCTAGAAAGACCAGGTTGGGTTGTTACCGTGCATGGCGTGCTTCTGGCCCGACAGCAGCTTGACCAGAGCCCAGAAGGCGTCCTCCTCGTTCATGTAGATGAGCAGCAGAGCCGTGATCTGACTCATGCCCTGGCAGTATCCCACCTCCTGCAGACAACACGCTCTTTACCACCAGCGCTGACGTTCAGAGCTTTTCTAGGTGGCACACATCGTCTTTCAGTGATTTACAGCAATTACACTCTCAGTCAAAAGGAAAAGCAGAAGTTCTCCAAATACAATTTAAGTCAGTTTGAAATTATTTGTTGCGACAGTAACTGTGAACATGGTTAGTAGGAGACGCCTTTTCTTGGTATAAACTGTAATTTAAAATATATTTAAAGCAAAAAAACAAGAACAGAGTTGAGTTTCCCCACCAATATGTTCAGAAATGAACAGTTTTAGAGCAACTGGTTGAACCTTTAGTCCTGGATAGAAAGTAGAAATGCAGCGTTTTAGACTCACCGTGTTGTACATGGAGTAAGCTGTGAGGACATGGAAGAGTGCCTGCTGCCTGAAAACCCAAACAGAACCGTCATCGGGTCAGACTGGATTTATGTGGTAAATTTATTAAGAAATTATTAATACAAGTAATAAAATGATTTTATTATTATTATTTTATTAACAAAGCTGTTAATTTGGTCAAATCTGCACATTTTAAATGAGTAGAAGTTAAATAACCTGGAGGGATTCTCCAGGAAGATGACAGAACTGCACTATTTATGGATATTACGCTGGGATATGAGCGGTGATGGGAGCTGCTCAGTATATTAAATAATCATCATGGCTACATTAATCTGTGGCAGCTGACAGAGCGACAACTATCAGCCATTAATGCTCACCGCTGAATACCAAGGATCCCCACGTTAGTCACAGCTGGCAGCAGGTAGGAAAACACTCCTGTCTGTTTATTCTGTTTGCTGGTGCAGCTAAGGAGTATTTGAAATGAAGCTGCACATCACGACGTGAATGTGGTGAAGTCATGAAGGAGCTTACTTGACATCGTAGCGATGCATGAACATGATGTGGTCCCTGTAGGTTCTGTTCACGTCCAGGTCGATCTGACGTACGTCGGGGGACACAGATTTGGCCCGGGCTTTCAGCTTCTGCACGACACAGGAATAAAAATGTGTGAAAGTGAAAGTGACATCCTACAAAGCCCAGGCTGAAGAGGCCTTCCTGCTGCACCATGCGGGCTGAAGTGGACCTTCAGAAAGGAAAGCGGTGCCGGAGTTGAACAGAGTCAGAGTCTCTTAACGTTTACAAAGCCTACAGCAATTACTGCTGTTCTACCCTCAAGATTTTCTTAATCTAGCTTATAAACATTTAAAATAAAAGTATTAACTAGATGTTAGACGCATTTCTCTTTTATATTACAACAATAAAAGTGTAATAAATAAGTCAAATTTTAAAAAGTTCGGTTTTGGTCTCATCTGGGCAGAACATGGACCTTAAACGGCCTGAAAACACCATCAATGGTCCAGATTCTTCCACCTGAGCTGTGGATTCCAGCAGCTCCTCCAGAGTTACCGTGGACCTCCGTCCTCCTGTTTCAGAACCTAACTCTGCTTTAAACTTCTGCAGAACCACCTCTCTGACCCGTCTGCTGGGTTCCTCGGGTCTACACAGTGTTTTTTGTTCTCCGAGTCAGAACCAGAACGGCTGCAGATGGATTCAGGTTAAATGACTGAAGGCCGCTGGTTGGGACGGATCTGTGCACACAAATACCTGCCATACGTTTAAAATGTGTGAAAACCAACTTGACCGCCGTGTTCTACGCTGTGGTTGTAGCTGGAAATCCATTAGGAAGGACTCCTTTCTGCAGACCAGAGGAAACTAAACCGCTGCTCCCCGCCAGTCATTTCTCACAGTTTGCTTTATGTGGCCAAACTCATCAGATCTCCACTCAGGCTGAACGTTCTGATGAGTCTGAACAACAGAGGCCACCAAGACGGCGCTGTGAATGCCTCGTACCTCGTAGAAGTCTTTCTTCTCCTCTTTTATTTTGGGGATGTCGAGCAGCAAGCACCACACCTCCCCTCGGAGCTGCAGAGGAACGCCCTTATAGATCCTCCGGACCAGCTGGAAGGAAACAAGAAAGTCCAGCTTCACAGCAGGTCAGCGCTTTCACAGCGTTTAAACGCCACAAACACTCCACATGTACGACATCTAGAAAACCACCAGTGAGTGGCGCAGGTTTGGTTCTGAAACTCAAATCTGATCCTTCCAGTACAAATCCTCTTCATAATGTTCTTTGTTCATTTGGTTATTAAAAAAAATCATTCAGATATAACAAAGTCTTGAAAGAAAAGAACAAAAAACTTAATTTTTGTACTATAAATCGCGCTTTTTTCATAGTTTTGCTGATCCTGCAACTTATTGTCAGGTGAGACGTAAAATCAAATATATAACATGTTTACATGGTTAATTCATTCTGACCAGCATGAACCACGGAGTAAACATTACCGTCTATAGATTACCGTCTACAGCCACACGAGGGCGCTCTAGCCTTGTGAAAACTATATGCTGCTCCTCTATCAATTAAAAATTTATTGAAATGATAACTTATAGACAACAAAGACCCGTTTGGCTGTTTCAGTGAATTCAGGCAGCGCAGCAACAGAACCCCATCACCGGGCCGTCCGTTAGGCTAACAGCTAGCGTTAGCTTATGCTGTCCGGGCCGTTTACAATGTCGCTGATGTACGATCAAGAGCTTTACGGACTTTCTATGCTCCTCTGAAACATGCGTGTGGTACTGTTAGCTTAGCACGTAGCACCACTACACTCACAGTCTAATAGCGTACCGCGCACGTGACGTCACCGTCTCAAGAGCAACGCCCCTTTTGCCGCTTAGGTAGGACAAACAGATACGTAGCAACCAGCAACAGAACCAGCGATATGACCGACTTTGCAGCCATTAAACTTTCCCAAGACGATGTCCCATGCGCAAGGTTTACTGGTCGCACAGTCGAAGAGCACACCACCCTTCAGCTCAAACGATGGCTTGAGTGTCGAGGGCTTAAAAAGACCGGAAAACGGGCCGAGTCGATCGCTTTGTTTTTTTTTTTCCTGCGCGGCGTTCATTGTGTCGTCGGCCGTTTTTTTGTTTGTAATCACCGTCCAGGAATCGGTATATGTTGCCAATTGGTAGCTACAAAACAACTGTTTACATCTCAGAATCTTTCCCTTAAGAGATTCATGGCGAATTGTTTGTTTAATGTTTGTCTTATTTCTCCTTGGCACTCTTGAATTTCGGGAAAGTAATGAAGAAAACATCCTTCATATGCGGCCGATCAGCGTACCTCGAGTCGCTGTTGCACGTTCCATAGCAACAATGTTTAATAACCATGGTCTTAGATTTTGGAAAAAGCAGTCGTTTAAACGAGTAAAACCAAGGCTAACGCACTTTTCTTTTACAGCGAAACAGCGGCGGACTATGCAAGTTTGTCCTACCGCGTACCACGTGATGTGACGTTACGTTTCTAAAAATAGCTCGCTCGCGGTACGCTATTTAGGCATCATTTTGCCAACTTTCAGCATAACGGCCCGTTAAAATGCGCTAGCGAGAAGTTTCTGGCTTGTTGTGCTAATTTACCCCATTCATCCTCCCAGGTGTGCTCCGTGTTATTCACCTGGCTGTGGATGCAGCTGTGTAGTTGAGTAAGTTGCCTTACCAGATTAAATGTCAGTTTTTGGATTGTGTGAAATAAATGTCTAAATAAATGTTTTTTCCTCTTTATGACCTATAATAGGTTGAGAGGTCTAATGCAGCAGCTCTGCAGAGCCCCACATATTTATTCTCCATTTCCTCTGATAAGTGACATAATTAAGCTGTTCCAGACCAGGCCTGCTGACTCAGCAGCTGCCGCCCACTCTGTGACGTGGCGCTGTGTTAATTGATCTGATCTAATCGCTCAGGCTGGATGTTAACACGGCCGTGAGCAGCGGCGCCGATAATCCGCACCAGGCTGACAGATAAACACTCGTATGGGCATCTGGCAGCTGTCAGGAAGGATAATGGAAACCAGAGAGCCTCCCTCAGCGCGGCAGAGATACAAGGCAGGGCTCTGAAGGTGAGCCTCCACCGTCTGGCTGGATGGACTGCAGCATGCAGCCCCCCCAACCCAGAAAGGATGAAGATCAGCCGCCTTAGACCCTGAACTGTTGGTGGTTAATGATAAACTGCAGCTGGCTGGAACCACGATGCAGCAGGAATGGGAGGAGTTCAGACTGAACGACAGGGAGAAAGAGACGCGTCCCGAGGCTGAGAGCAGCTGACCAATTAAGGCGGCGTGGCAGCCATCGCTACGTTGCTCTAATTAAGTCAGAAAGCGTCTTTTAGAGAAGTGCCGAGTCATCATTTCTGTGCTTTGATCATGATGCGTCTCCACGATCAGTTTTCAGCTCCTGCTAAGTTCAACCCCTGGAAGCTGCTTCATGAACTCATGAATGAGGCTGAGACCCTTGGTTTCTGGTCTGAAAGCCGCCAGAGACTTTTATTTAGTTGTGAGACGGCCGCAGGTCTGTCACAGCTGCAGAGTTACGCAGCGCTCAGCTTTTATTTGATTTCTAAGCTCTGGCAGCTGAACCGAGCAGCAGCAGCACCGTGAGGACCAGAGTTAACGAGTCAGAAATCAGGTTAGCCACCTCCAGGCCCGCTCTGACGGACGAGGCCGTTTTCCTGCTACAACGGTTCCAGGGTGGTTCAGGTGGGCTCACCTGTTGCTGCTGTAATTAGGCCCTGACCAGCCGGCCAATCACAGCAGCTGTTTATCAATGTTTACGTCACATCTGGCCTCTTTTAGCTGTTTGGTAAGATTTAGCTCCGCGTTTGTTCACAATGGTCCAAGTCCTTTACCTGTAGAAACGTTTCTATTTACAGCTTAAAAACTGCAACTAACGACACAGAACTTATTAAAATTGAGTCTCAGAGACGTGTTTGGGTGGTGGAACCCAGAGAACCCAAAGTGACCGGAGCACCTTGTCGCTGTTCTTGTATTTGTCCCAGCTCCGGATCATCTTCAGCCACTTGCCGGTCCGCTCCACCTCCAGGTGCTTTTGCTGAGGGAAAGAAGAGCGGCGTGAAAAAGATCCTCTGCAGCAGCTTCACTTACATCCGACACAGAGAAACAGCGTTTGTGTGAAGAGCAGCTTTATTCTTCACCCGTCAGCCTTTAATAAGACTTTCTGAGAAGCACCTCTGTCCACAAACCTGAGGCCAAAGAGTCTCTTTTTAAACCCGTTACCTTTATTTAGGTTCAGTTTACTTTCACTATGAATCAGCCATCTCTGTTCCCACGGGGAAAACACGTGCAACTGATGAGTTAGCCAAATAAATTGTTGCTTTTTGTCAAATGAAAAGCTTTAAAGGTGGCGTCTTTAATATTTTATGTTTTTTCTAGTTATAATAAGAAGAGATTGTGTCTGTGTAGCAGGATCATCAGAGCTCAAAGAAAGAAGGCGTCACCAACCTTGGCCTCCAGCGAGTCGTATGAAGGCAGCTCGTCCTCACTGAGGGGAAACAGAGCGGCGTTAATGTCCGGCAGAAACCCTTCAGGCTTACGCTGACTGACCGCACCTTTAATCTGACCCGTTTATCTGGGCTCAGTCCACAAAGCTCAGTAACATTTAAGGTTTTAAAATGACTGGAGAACGATCTCATCAACTCCTCTAATGAATATATTGAGTCATCGCACCTGGAGGGACATATAGACTCTGGTTCTCCTTCTTTTGGTGATTATGGCTAAGAGAGGAAAAACCTGCAGTGTTTGTATATTTCTATCTACTCAGAGGTCCGTCTGGACTCCATTTACGGGACCAGGTACCTTTGCCAGTGGGTCGGTACCAAGTCCAGCCGGAAAATAAACCCAGCCTCTCCATACGGCGAGTCAGCCTTCTCCCGGTTGCTGGTGGAGGTTTTCCTTCCACTGAACTTTCTGTGAACCAGAACTCTGAACTAGCAGTGACCTCCTGGTGGAGGGAGTCAGGAACGTCTTCTGGACATCTGTCCAGTCTTCCCCATGATGGTGTCGCCTACCGACCCAGACGAAGACCATGTAGGGGTTCAGGAAGCCTCTGCAGCTGTTTAGAGTTAATTAGCCAATCAATATTTCACTATATTCTAGTTTGTTTAACTGCACCTTTATCTTCAGGTCTAGTTCAACAAACATTGGGTTATTCTGTCCATCCTCTATACCTGCTCATCTGTGCCGGGTCGGGTGCTGCCAGGGGCGGGTCCACCTGGACACGTCGCCGGTCCATCCCAGAATATTGTTATTGAGTAATGTCATTTATTTCTAAGCGCCATTCAAAAAATGGCCCTCATGTAGATTTATCACAGACTTGGTTTTGTTTTTCAGGTTTTCATACAGCTAATGCGAAGCTAACCTTCAGCTTTTTCATTAATTATGTCTCATGAGAGGATTTCTACTACAGAACCGTGGGCCATGAAGAGTAAATGGACTCAATGCTCGGTCTGCGAACATTTAAGGCATCGCTGCAGTTCTCCTCTCTAATTTAATGGCAGTTCCACATCCCCTCCAAACCAGGAACTGATCCTGAACAGCCGACACTACTGAGAGGACCTTCCAGACAGTTCAGGGTGTTCTGGCCATAGAAATGAAGCTAATCTCAATATTTATATGCATTTATCACTAGAGGACACGTTGTGAAGTCTTCAGCCTTACAGTGAGCACCAACCCGCCTGTCCTCTGAGGCCCTGTCTGTTCTCCACGTCTGTCATATAAGCCACAGGTCTGTCCTTTAACCAGCCTCTCATGTCCGTGTCCATCTCCCTGCGCCTCCGGTCAGGCTCGGATCGCAGCCCTCCATCCTGACACTGATGCACTATGATTATGGCTAACCAGCATATTTCCTGCCTGCATGCACCAGCCTCTATATATAACCGTGACACTGGGCTGTTTACGAAGAGCCGAAGCCACAGACACGCTCTCCTCTCGGCTGCGTCTGGACTCAGCAGCTTCTCAGCCGCTGCGGCCCAGAGCAACTCAAACAGCGTGGGGAGCTTACTGGACGAATCCAAAGCGGTCGATGACTTTGTACAGGTGGAAGTTGGTGTCCTCCCAGGGCTCCACCGTGGCCTCTTTCCCCTGGAAAACAGCAGAGAGGAAAACCAACATCAGAAACTAGTTTTAATCTTTGCCAGTTTCACGCGTCACGATGGGTTAAACCACACATTCAACTTTAAACGTTTGAGTCACTGAGCCCGACCCAAACTATAACGGTGAACATTTGGTTTTGCCATCTTGATTTCTATAGAGTGGTTTGAGGAAATATTTAACACCTCAAAGTTACAATCAAAGCCCTTAATAATGGTACATTTAAATAGTCCGACGACCCCAAAGCGCTTTACACTACAGTCAGTCGTTCACACCCTGACGGTGGTGAGCTGCTATCAGCCACAGGCCCTCTGACCACCCCCAGCAGGGTGAAGCGTCTTGCCCAAGGACAACGACTGAGACGCTAGGAGCAGGGAATAAAACTGGCAACCCACCAATTGCAGGACAAACTCCCCAACTCCTGCGCCAGTGTCGCCCCAATAATCAAGCTCCATCATATATCAGAGGTCTGATTACCCCGTATGTTCCTAACAGAGCACTTCGCTCTCAGACTGCAGGTCTGCTGGTGGTTCCTAGAGTCTCTAAAAGTAGAATGGGAGGCAGATCCTTTAGCTATCAGGCTCCTCTCCTGTGGAACCAACTCCCAGTTTTGGTCCGTGAGGCAGACACCCCGTCTACTTTTAAGACTAATCATAAAACCTTCCTTTGTGACAAAGCTTCTAGTCAGAGTGGCTCATGTTACCCTGAGCTACCTCTATAGTTATGCTGCTATAGGCTTAGGCTACTGGAGGACATCAGGGTCTATTTCTCTCACTCTGCTGAGTTCTCCTACTGCTCTCCGATGATCCATTGTCTGCTATTAACTTCATGTTCTCTCTGTTTTAGATTTGTTTTAGACGTGGCTTCTTCCTGCAGTTGGCTGAACTGCTGCCAGCTGTCAGCCCCTTTATGTCCTCAGTGAGCCGATGCATCCAGCCGGGTTTTCTTAGAATAAAAGCTTTTTTCTAATTGTAATAATAAACTGAACCTGACTGCTTTGTTTTATGACGAGGGTTTTATTGGAATGGATGTAACTGACCCTGGAACTGGAATTAATATGCATTACATTTTTTCCCTAAGTACTTTGATGCATTTGTTGTTATACGTAATAAATTAGGACATGAAGATAGGGAGGTGCAGAATGACATGGAAAGTCATGAAACCATTCCATAAGAGCAACTATCCCCCAACTTTGAGGTGAATCTGTTCTCAAACACACCTGTGGAGCAGCTAATCACCTGATCTGCTGTGGAACATCTGTGGAAAGAGTTCAGACCCACTTTGCTGACTATTGTTTGTCGTTCAGCAGAGAGGGAAGTTCTTCTTCTGTGGTTTTTTAGGGGAATTTGATAACTGCGCATGTCAGAGCGGTTTCTCTCTGAATAAAGTCAGGTGCGTATACGTTCACATTATTATCGGATCAATTGATTGTGTGCCTATATAAATGGTACAATCTGATTATTTAATCCATTTCAATCCCATCGTGAAATTGTGCGTGTGTAACATAGCTACTGTCATTATGAACACTCCACACACACAATATTGCTCCTTATGGACTATGTCAAAAGAGAAAAACTAAAAATTGTGTACACTGAGGCTACAGCTTAAATGAACAAACAGCTCTGCTCCATCTTAAAAACATAATAATCACATTTTCATCCGAGCATTGAGCTCATCTGATGCAGGTTTAGGACCGCTGAAGGAATGCCGCCCACGTTCCTCAGAGGTAGTCATGCTTTGATTGACTGAGGGCAGTCTGGACTTTAGTGCCCTTGCGGAAAACGTGTCGGCGTTAGAGTGTAGACACGCAGAAAACAGTGTGAAGGAGTCAAGGTAACAGGTGTGAAATTAAACAGCCAGACAGTCATCTTCATCACTGTCTGAGCCTCGGGTTCTGAAAGGAGTCGTAGGTTAATTCACTCGTGGAGCAGGAAATGGAAAACCTAGAGCTAGAGTTTTATAGAGATGATGTAGCATAGAGATTGAAGGATAAAAATTATAAATACACAAACACTTCATTAATATCTGTTTAATTTGAGTCTTTGTAGACTTAACATGTCTGCTGTACTGAGGTGTGACACTCAGTACAGCACAAAGCAAGACTACAATATTAAAAATGCACATTTTTGGAGATTGAGCCATGCCTGTCTATTGTAACGTATTTCTAATGTAATGGCCTGTCCAAAGCTCCAATACTGAATCTGTATTTGAATTCAGTCTCAGATAAAAGGGTTGTGTTATATTTGGCTAACAAAAATACAGGAAATAATACTTTTCTGTATTGGAATATGCTGCATTTCCAACAGAGTGATCTTTATTTTTGAGTTTAGTCACCAAGATAGATACATTTTTCAATTTTGTATATGTATGGAGGACCAATCCTGCCATGATTTAGAATACATACATAAATAAATAAATCAAAACACTGAAAATATTTACAGGGCCAAAACGTAGCTAAAAGTATGTCTGATTCTGAAATGTAAAATTGTGTGCCATTAAATGCAACAAAATCTATATTTCTACTTCTATATTGAAGTCAGTAGTTCTCAAACAGTGGGGCGTGAAGGAATGATGGGGGGGGGGGGGCTGTTTGGTCTGAACCTGCAGTCTGATAGCAGCGATCCTCAGTAATCCTCAGATCAACGCGTAGGATTCTCTCCTTTCAGGGCATTAGGGAGATTTACGATTTGTTAGTTCGGCTAACACCGGAAGTGATCTTTCTACCAATAAAAGCCACTAGAAATCTAACTAAATCCATCAGAATATTTCTCACTTACATTTCCACACATTGCCCAGCATGGTGAGCTGGTTTTGAACATTAACAGCTGGAAACATTCTGTGGTTTCCTGGTTATTCTGTACATTAGCAGCTAGTTAGCTCTATGCTAGCTGCGTTAACTGTCTGGTTGGAGACTGATGTTATATAGTAAAGCAAAAAGTAGTATACTACAAGTTCATTTTATGAAGTATACTTAAGTATAAGCTGAAGTCTTAGTATTAATGTACTTGGTCTTAGACTTCTGTTTATATTTTTCAGTACAAGTCAAGCATACTTGGTTCTGCAAAAGCTTTTTCCCTGCTGCCATCAGACTGTTGAACTGCTGAACTGCTAAAGTATAAAAACGGACTGTGTACCACATTCGATTCGCTGATTTGCACATTTGCACACTTGCACATTGTATTATATCCTGCAAAATTGCTGCTGCACCTTACCGGGAAACGTACTGCAAAACTGTGTACAATGCAACTGTCTACTTTTAAATCATTGCTGCACCTTACTGCGTATTTGTTTACATTTGTTTTACACTGTTTACATTTCAACTGCCTACTGCTCACTGCTGCACTTTATCCGGAAGTCAATTGAAACTTATCCTGTAAGTGACTGCGATTTATCACTGCACTTTATCCTGTACTGTAATTCACCGCAAGGTATCCTGTAGAGTTACTGCAATCTTTCTGAGCTGTGTGAAAGCGAAATTTCGTTCTGTATCCACTCTGTGTATACAAAATGACAATAAAGAAAGTCTAAGTCTAAGTCTAAGTCTTCACTATAGTTTTAAGTATATGAAATATAGTTTATAAAAAGTAAACCTCATGTACACTGCCTCATTTTAATCATCAAATAAGTATACTAGTAGTACACTTGAAAAAACTACTTTTTGCTAAGGGCTGTATTCAATAAATAAACCATTTGTGGTTAAAATGTCTGATTTAAATCCAGTATAACTTTGTTCATGTGATTAATGTGAAGGTCTAGATCTGTGGTTTAAATTTGTGTTTATTGAGGGTTATCAAATACTAAAGATTGATGACGTGTGAAAAACAACCAGAACTGGTTTATATTATTCAGAGAACAGCTTCACTGGTAACGTAGCTGTGGAAATCTGTGGATGAATAATAATAAACTTCTGAACGAGTATAAAACTCAATGTAGCAGTAATTTGTCTTTAATATTAATGGCTTCATATTAGTTTTGGCATATTTCCAGCTTCTCTATTTTCTGTGTATTTTATTGATAAGGTTCATGTCTAGCTAAAACCAACGTGTCGTCTTTCCAGAGAGAGAAGCTGCCGTCTTTAGTTTCATTTGGTCTGACTGCTCGGATGTCAGGCTAAAAATCCTTTAGACTGTTAATATCGTATAGTTTATAAAATGTGGCGATGCTGAAAAGTTCTAGTTGTTAGAAGTCGTTGTTATAGAACGTATTTAACTGTTATAAAATGTAAAAGTGATTCTGGGTAATCTTCAGAGCGACTGTTTAGATGCATTAAGCGAGAAAACAATAAAAGTTTCGTTTCTGACATGTTTTCATTCTTCAAAGGGGGCGCAACTACTTAACTTTGTATTTTTCTCTTTGCTTTAATACATTTTTTTGTTTAAACCACTTAATTTCAATAATACATTTTACTTGAACTCATTTTTCCCTCAAAAATCCACTTTTCCATCTGGTCTGACTGCAGCTGGCAACGTCACCAAGCTTCCTTCATGAGCAGCGGAGCTAAAGAGTTTTAAAACTCCTGTTGGAATGTATGGTTTTAATTAAATAAAAACTGATTTCAAACTTCTCCCCAGCTTTAAAGTGAGACGTACACTATAAACATTTTAAAGGCATAACAGCATAGTCTTGATGAGTACTCTTTCTATATTTACCACGACCAAACCTCTATTTTTTTTTACTGGTACTAATACAAAAATTGGAGACTAAGGTGAATAACGCTCTGGTTCTGCACCGTCTGCAGGAATTAAATGCCAAACAGGAAGGGCAGGTTGTGGCTCCGTGCCTCAGTCCGACCACCAGATGTTGAGGTGAAATATCTAAAAACTCATCTTGTCTCAGTTTGCCCACCCAGCGTTTGCACTGCTACCTCAGCACAAACTCACTATTTTAAATAAATAATTCGCTCATAGAAGCTTATTTACACCGCAGAAGCGTCTCGGGAGACGAAAACATTTACCTAAGAGCAATAGCTTATGTTAGTGAAGTTAGGGCAGGGTGACTCAGTCCTCGTTTTAGTGCTCTTCACTCAACATATTCTGCTTTTTTCTTAAAAATGAAGTTGGGATTTTAACACAAATGAAGCCCCACTAGTCTAAAATGTGAAAAAGCGCTCAGAACCCACTAATGCGCTTTGATTGTGGCTCCTTGTGCTCGCCACTAGAACACACGCCTCCATCACCTTCACTCCTAAGGAGGCAGCCTGACAACACATGAACTTAGTGAAGAGCTGCTCCTCCTCAGGTTTACCGTCCACCAAGGCAGCACAATGCTATAATACTAATAATTGCTCTGTACGTATGGCACAGCTTTCTATAGAGGTCAGGCTTTACAAATGGAAGCTGAAGAAAGTGTTAGGATGATGCATGCATAGATGGAAAGAAATAATTAAATATTAATATGTTTCTATACTTATCTGGAAAATATTACACTAAATTCAATATTCTTCCATATTAAGTAATAACCTACTGTATGATTAAAAATCAAAATGATATTTTTATTTTTAATATTTTAGCAGCAGTGGTAATATGAGTTTATATTAAAAAATAATATTAATACAGTTAACTATTTTCCAATACAAGAATAAGAATTCACCATAAAAAAATCAAACAACTCTTGTCAGTAAGTCTTAAAAAAAAGAACAGGTGCTCTCTGAACTTTTGAAGCTTGGTGACGGAGCGTTCCTCGGTCGTGATTGGTTGGGAGGATGTAGTGACTGTAGTATTTATCTACCAGATAGGCTACAATGCAAAAGGAAGGAAAACTGTTCTTCTATTGAACTTTTTATTCAACCACACGTCTTTCGATCGATATATATCGTTATTGAATCATCAACCACCCTAATATATAAATCATTGTGCACTAATTTGGTGGCATGCCCCTTTAAATATGAATGAATGTATTTAGACCTCGCTAATCCATCCTGTAAACCCTCCTTCACTTTTAGTGATCACTATGCTGATGAAGTCCCAGTAACCCAATTTCCTCTTCTCTGATTAAACCAAGAACCAAGAGGAAAAGAATACTGTTTTCTACAGTGATGCAACATTTTTTTTTAAAGGCACAGGGGTTATATCTGGTTAAGGCAAAAAATATGAAAAGATTTTAACAAGACTTAATTAGGACAAAATCAATAAGTAGGCATGGTTTTACAGTCCATGCAAATGTCACAGACCGCGACAGAACCCCGTCACTGGGCCGTCTGTGAAGCTAACAGCTAGCGTTAGCTTATGCTGTCCGGGCGGTTTACGTCATTGATGCACGTTCAAGAGCTTTACGGACTTTCTATGTTGCTCTGAAACATCCGTGTGGTACTGTTAGCTTAGCACGTAGCACCGCTACGCTCACGGTCTAATTTCAGCGTAACGTCCCGTGAAAATGTGTAAGCAAGAACCTTGTTAGTTGGCGTTTCTGGCGTAAACAAGTGGCTCTTTAAGAATCTCACCATTTTCGAAGGATAAAATGTACGTATTTTTGTGCTAATTTACCTCATTCAACCTCCCAGGTATGCTCCATGTTATTCAGCCGGCTGTGGATGCAGCTGAGTAATTTAATAAGTGGTCATACCAGATTAAATGTCAGTTTTTAGTTTTGGATTTTGTGAAGTGAATTTATAAATAGATGTGACTTATAGTCCTGTGTGACTTATAAATGTTTTTTTGCTTTTTATGATGCATTTTCTGACTGATGCGATTTATAGTCCGGTAATTCGTACCGCAGTAGAACAGAGCTTTGTGTGGTTCGGAGCTAACTGGGAACCTTGTCATTGGGCCATCTGTGTCCGTGTAGCTAATATTTTAACAGATAACATCAGCTTATGTCGTCTGGGAGGTTTATTACTTCACTTTTACCGATACAGGAGTTTTACCGATATTCTCAAGTCAATAACAAACTTCAGCGTCACAGAGTTAGCTTGTAGCGTTAGCTTAGCATGCGGCATCGTACACATTCGCTTCTGCCTTTTAGAGAAAGTTCCTCTGAACGCTTTGTGTTTGTGAGCAGAGTTTAAACTTCCAGCAGCAGATCGTTGTTGAGATACACGACTACATCGATTAAGACGCAAATAAGCATCTTTTAATAATTCATTTTTAGCATCTATTATATCTAGACGGATTATTTTGACAACCCAGCACCGAGCTTCATCCTCAGTGTCGATTTTACAGCCTTGTGAATTGCTGCAGATTCTGCAGTTATTATAGTTTGTTCCAGGCAATAAGGAGGAGATTTATGGAGGCACTGACCACAACGTTATTAGGAAGTTAGTGAGAGGAATGCAGCTGTGGAAACTAACAAGTGAAGGATTACAGAAGGAGCTAATGAGCAGGTTTAGTCTCTACCTTGTCATATTTGGCGACGATGTCAGCCCGCTCCTGGTCCAGTTTCACCGCCGCATTCTGCTCCGTATCAGAAGCTGCAGAGAAACAGAGAAAAAGACGGAAACTGATAAGAAAAACATTCCTTATACACAGTGGAAGGCTTCAGATCTAATGTATTTTATGTACATAACAGTAAGAGATAGGAGCACCGGGTCTCTGGACCGGTTACTCTTGGGGCCAGACAGCAAAATAAAACAAATATTTAAATGATCCATTAGCTGCAGACTGAATAGGTCTCCATCAGACAAGTAGAAAAAGGTGCAGAATATCACCAGAACATTGGAGGGAGGAGGACCGACCGACCGACACCACTGGGTTTGCTGAAGTCCAGTCAACTCAGCCATCTACCAGAACATCGTAGAGCACTTCCTGCTTCCTTCTGCTGAAAAGCTTCATGGAGATGCTGGTTTCATTGTCCAGTAGGACCTGGTACCGACCCACACAGCCAAAGGTACCAAAAGCTGCTCCAATGACCATGGTGGTACTGGGCTTGATTGCCCAGCAAACGGGCCAGACCAGAACCTTGTAGAGAATCTTTGGCGTGTTGTCCAGAGGAAGATGAGAGACAACGATGCAAATGACCCAAAGGCTGCTATCAAAGCAACCTGGACTTCCTGAACACCTCAGCAGAACCGCAGGCTGATCGCCTCCATGCCACGCCGCACTGATGCAGGAACCAGACCCGGTGTTGGGTGTTCACTTTGAACAACTTCTGCATTCAAATCCTTTTTATTGATCTGATGTAATGTTCTAATGTTCCGAGGAACGTAATTTCAATCATCTGAAACCAGAATTATCAAAAGTAATAGAGGGATATGACGCCGTGTGTGACAGACGGAAAAGTTTCACTTTTTGGACTGAATTCCTTCTCAAGTTCTAAAGTTCTAAAGATGCAGCAGAGGTTTTTTTATTGGACTTTTGGCTTATGCTAATTAACTTTATAAATATCAATGTAATCAATTATTTAGATCTATTTAGTTGAAGCTTCAGAAATGACCACAGAGAAAGTATTATTTTAGACACATATTACCTAAAACCTGGAATACAGTAGATGATAAACTGGTCAGCTGTGAGGACAGCGTGGAAAATAAGTGAGAAAGCAGCAAATTTACAAAGATTATATGCAGAAGAAGAAGCTTTTAATATCAGAAGGCACTTTGAATTGTCTTGTTACTGTAAAGTGCTTTATAAATTAACTTGCCTTGTCTTGGCTAAAGCTGCCCAGAAGCTTTAAAGACAGGGACGGTTTAAAACTTTACCGTTTACTGCAGCAGCTTCTGAAATGCCCTTTTTGATGTTTAGCTGCTGAAGGCTGAGCTTCTGACTGGGAGCCAGGCTCCTGCCTCTGATTCCTCTCAGCCTCGACACAAGCCTTTGTTTTTCTGTTACCGCAGGCTTGCTGTGGTGTTCCAGCCAGGAACGCTCACTCCTCCTCCTCCTCCTCCTCCTGCGAGGAGTCAGCCTGACCTCAGCCTGGGAGACGAGCTCCTTTCAAGAGCAACGGCGACGTCACCGATGACATCCAAACACGGCCAACCTCTCACAGCTTCTCTGGGCTGGAAATCAGCTCTGCAAAGAGCGGCTTTAAAACACACACTTCCCCAGTCAGATTGTCAGTTCCCGAGTCAGTTCCCGAGTCAGCCTCTGAATCAGTTCCCGAGTCAGTTCCCGAGTCAGCCTCTGAATCAGTTCCCGAGTCAGTTCCTGAGGCAGTTCCCGAGTCAGTCTCTGAATCAGTTCCCGAGTCAGTTCCTGAGGCAGTTCCCGAGTCAGCCTCTGAATCAGTTCCCGAGTCAGCCTCTGAGGCAGTTCCCGAGTCAGTCTCTGAATCAGTTCCCGAGTCAGTCTCTGAATCAGTTCCCGAGTCAGTTCCTGAGGCAGTTCCTGAGTCAGTCTCTGAATCAGTTCCTGAGTCAGTTCCCGAGTCAGCCTCTGAATCAGTTCCCGAGTCAGTTCCTGAGGCAGTTCCTGAGTCAGCCTCTGAATCAGTTCCCGAGTCAGTTCCTGAGGCAGTTCCTGAGTCAGTCTCTGAATCAGTTCCTGAGTCAGTTCCCGAGTCAGCCTCTGAATCAGTTCCCGAGGTAGTTCCTGAGGCAGTTCCTGAGTCAGCCTCTGAATCAGTTCCCGAGTCAGTTCCTGAGGCAGTCTGAATCAGTTCCTGAGTCAGCCTCTGAGGCAGTTCCTGAGTCAGTCTGAATCAGTTCCCGAGTCAGTTCCCGAGTCAGTTCCCGAGGCAGTTCCTGAGGCAGTTCTTGAGGCAGTTCCTGAGGCAGTTCTTGAGTCAGTTCCTGAGGTAGTTCCTGAGTCAGTCTCTGAATCAGTTCCCGAGTCAGTTCCTGAGGCAGTTCCCGAGTCAGTCTGAATCAGTTCCTGAGTCAGTCTCTGAATCAGTTCCCGAGTCAGTTCCTGAGGCAGTTCCTGAGTCAGTCTCTGAATCAGTTCCCGAGTCAGTTCCTGAGTCAGTTCCCGAGTCAGCCTCTGAATCAGTTCCCGAGTCAGTTCCTGAGGCAGTCTGAATCAGTTCCTGAGTCAGCCTCTGAGGCAGTTCCTGAGTCAGTCTGAATCAGTTCCTGAGTCAGCCTCTGAGGCAGTTCCTGAGGCAGTCTGAATCAGTTCCTGAGTCAGTTCCCGAGTCAGTTCCCGAGGCAGTTCCTGAGGCAGTTCCTGAGTAAGTCTCTGAATCAGTTCCCGAGTCAGTTCCTGAGGAAGTTCCTGAGTCAGTCTCTGAATCAGTTCCTGAGTCAGTTTCTGAGGCAGTGCCCAAGTCAGTTCCCGAGGCAGTTTCTGAGTCACTTCCTGATTCAGTGGCCGAGACAGTTTTTGAATCAGTTTCTGAATCAGTTCCCGAGTCAGTTCCTGAGTCAGTCTCTGAATCAGTTCCCGAGTCAGTTCCTGAGTCAGTTCCCGAGTCAGCCTCTGAATCAGTTCCCGAGTCAGTTCCTGAGTCAGTTCCCGAGTCAGCCTCTGAATCAGTTCCCGAGTCAGTTCCTGAGTCAGCCTCTGAATCAGTTCCCGAGTCAGTTCCTGAGGCAGTCTGAATCAGTTCCTGAGTCAGCCTCTGAGGCAGTTCCTGAGTCAGTCTGAATCAGTTCCCGAGTCAGTTCCCGAGTCAGTTCCCGGGTCAGTTCCCGAGGCAGTTCCCGAGTCAGTTCCCGAGGCAGTTCCCGAGGCAGTTCTTGAGTCAGTTCCTGAGTCAGTCTCTGAATCAGTTCCTGAGTCAGTTCCTGAGTCAGTTCCTGAGTCAGTTCCTGAGTCAGTCTCTGAATCAGTTCCCGAGTCAGTTCCTGAGGCAGTTCCTGAGTCAGTCTCTGAATCAGTTCCTGAGGCAGTGCCCAAGTCAGTTCCCGAGGCAGTTTCTGAGTCAGTTCCTGATTCAGTGGCCGAGACAGTTTTTGAATCAGTTTCTGAATCAGTTCCCGAGTCAGTTCCTGAGTCACTTTCTGAGTCAGTGCACAATGAGCAGCTGCAAACACGGTGCTGTGAAGTGGTCACATGTTGCATTTATGTCGAACCTGTGCAACAATGCAGGCATTTAATAAATCACAGCTTCCTGCAGGGAGATAGCTACAACTAAACACACAGCTGAAAGATTTTATTTCCCAAAACACACCCCTTCATCTTTAAATCTGTTAATGTACAAATGACATGAGTGTTTTCATATTGCAAAGATCAGACATGCAGAAATAAATGTGACTGGCTCTTTAGACAATTTAGGCAACTGCTAAGGGCGCTCTAGCCTCCAGGGGAAAAATAATCAATTATATATTACTATTATTATTAACTGTGGTTATTTAAATTTTATGCTGATGGTTGTATTCAAAATATTTTATTATTATTATTTATTCACTTATTTAGTGGACTTTCATTTTATGGTAAGGGTATTTTTTGTATTAGCATGTGAACTGAGTGAAATGTCATTTTACAAATCAAAGTCAGTGATGGAAACAAAGGTATTTGGCTTTTTTTGTAGTGATCTGTAAATCCCTGAGGCACAGTTGGGGGGGGGGGGGGGGTACATGTAAAGTGCTGCCTAGGGCCCCACATTCAGTATGTGTGGCTCTGATGATGTGCGTCTTGGTTCAAAACTACAAACTCAGCTGAAAGTGTCTATTAAATGAAACGTTAAGCTTTACATGTTGATAGAAAATAAAATGCGAATGTTTGGGTTATTGTTAAATTGAACACACCAATGCACCGATTTACTGCCTGGTCTCAAAATTTTAACAATTAAACAAAGCAGTTCTGCATTGTCGGCTTTAAGTGAAAGCAGGTCTTCAGATTTCTGCGCTTCAGCATTAATCTCCAGAACGGAGTCTGCAGCTAAAATCGAGGCTAAGCTAGGTTTTAGCTTAGCTGGCTTTTTGTTAGCTGCTTAGCGGTCGTTAGCGCTCCGTTTCTGGTGTATTCTACCTGAACAGGTTAGCTTAACACCTGTTAAGACCCAACCAGCCCAGGTCCAACTCCACCGTCTGGTCAACAACGCTCAAAACAACTCCTTATTTTAGTCATTTAGTTCAAAAAGTGAGGCTCATATCATACATGGATTCATTCAGAGGGATGTACTGTAGTGTTTATACAAAATGTGATTACAATTTATCTTTGTTTCAGAAATGTGGATCTAATGAAAAGTATTTCCATCTGTGGAGTTGATGCGCTTAAAGCTGGGACTCCTGTGGGCTTCGTCAGACCAACAGACGGTCATTTCATCGGACCCAGAACCGTCTGGCTCCAAGAACCGGAGCACCTGAAACCGTCGCTGCCAGCAGCGACGAACTTTAATCCTAAAGTCTCCTTCAACTGTCGGGTTAAAGCGCTGATTCTGTTCCTCCGGCCCGTTTCTCGGACTTTTATTTGACTCCAGTCCGTCTCAGACTTCCTCTCCGGGTCTCTGGGGTTCAGGGGGAGGAAAGGCTGCGCTGGCATTCCCCAAACGCTACAAACAAACACGCTGCTCATTGAGCTGGCTGCAGTTTTATGCCGGGATGGTTGTGTCGTTGAAAGGCTGGTGGCTGAGGCCTGCCGGCAGCTAGGGTGGGGGTGGGGGGGGGAGTAATGCGTTTCCCTCCTTTTCCTTCTGGGAACCAGCAGCTCTGGATGCCTGCTGGTTCCCATGGAGAGCTGAGAGGATTCAGTCCTTCCTTCATCGACACGTTCATGATGGATGAAGGTTCTGAGCTTTATAGTGATGTTTGACGTGAAGAAGGACATTAAAGCATTAATAGCTGTGGACATTTAATCAGAGGGCTGATTCCTGCGGTTTGGGTAATCTAATCTGTAGCAAACTAAATGAATCCCCGTCTACACGAACATGGCAGGCCTGCTAAGTCACCCACCAAAGCTTAAACCGCTGCTGTTTCCTGGTTCTGGTAGGACCGGACCGAACTCTGCAGCTAAAACTACCAGGAGCTGGAAAAAGAAACGACAGCGTGTGAAATCGTTTCACAACTTTCTTCACCTGTAATCTCTCCTAAGAAATGAGCAGACCTGCTGGGAGGAAATGTAATATATAACAAGCTGAAATAAGCCGTGTGCACCAAGCGGTTTAATGCTTTGCTACAGTCCAGCATGGTGGTGGTGGTATCATGCTGTGGGCCATTTGCCTCCAGCTGCAGCCGGGCTTTGGTCCAGGAGGAGGCAATTATGACCGCTTCCCAAACAAAACCTGCAGGCTTCTGCAGGAAAGCTGAAAATGTATTAGAACTTCCTTTTTTCAGCACTTTGGCGACCCAAAGCATAGATCTAGAGCAGCCGAACCATATCCTAACCAGGACAAGATGGCCGTTCTGGAAGAGCCCGGTCTGAGCCCAGATCTGAGCCATGACAGGAAGTCTCTGGGGTTATGTGAGGAGAGCCGAGCTCAGGAGATGTCCTCATACTCGGACTCCACACCCAGTCAACAGGGTTATTTTAAATGGTGCAACCAGGTTCTTCCTGTTTCCAACGGAGCTGCAGGGGTCAGAGTTCACATCCAAGGTGGAAAACGTTCAGAACCATTCATCTGGACCATCACTAGAACATTTGTGTTGACTTGTATACCCACATGGATCAGCTGCAGGAATGTGCGGATCGGTCAGGCAGGCGCTGCTTCCTCCTGACGGTTCGCCACCAAACAGCCGAAGTGAAAACTGTCCTCAGGGAGGAAGCTCTCAAAGGTTCCTCTCAGACATCAGCAGCTAAACATTAACTGAGGAGCAGCTTCTGACCGACAGGCTCCAGAACCTCCCAGAGCTCATCAGCAACTCCTTAGACCCAAAAGTCCCAGGATTTAAACACCTAGGATTTTGTTACCTGGGTAATTTGTGTTTTCTGCCTCCACTGCTCTGACAGGCCTCAGGACACTGAAATCAGCCTAGAACCTGCACTAGCCTCCAGTCCAGCAGGTGGCGGTAACAGAAAGCCTAAATATGAAGCAGAGCTCAGTGCTAATCGTCTCCTCCCTGTCCAGCTGCTGTGATAATGAGCCTCTTCCTCCCTGGAGACACCAGTAATAACAGGAGCTCATGTTTTCTGCCACAATGATTCAACCGGAGCTCAAACACTCAGGCAGCAGCTTCATTGCTTCAACAATTAAAACTAGAAACTGGACCCAGATGACTTTAATCTGCAAGCTGTAGACATTTAAACTGAAGCTTTTCACTTTCATCCTGTTTCCAGCCTGGTTGGATCGTCCGGCTCTCTTTAACTGATAATAATAATTAAAAACTGCTTAAATGTGAAGCATTCCTCTTTCTCACCGGCTGCTGATTAAAGTCAGACTGAAGCACCTTTAAGGCAGACACAGCAGCCAATGAGACGACGAGATGTTTTATTACCGCTCCTCTGGGCTGCGTGAACAGAATCTAAACGCGTTTCTAAGCCGTTGGGACGGGTTCGTCTTCTCCAGGGTCACATTTCCTGGTTTATACCGAGTTCTGCGTAGGAAGCATGGGTCCAGCTACCAGGGCTCAGCACCGTGGCTGGATCTGAAGGAGAGCAGTGGGCTCATCTCATAATTCGCATTCTGCCATCCAAGCTTTACATTTGAAGGTGAAGCGTCAGCTGCTCATGGTTCTCTGTGGGGGTCTGCAGCCGTCAGCGTGACGTCAGCAGCCCCTGCACAGCAGAAGTCAGCAGAGACATTTAAACCGACCGTGCAGCAGAAGCTGCCGACGCATCTAAAACGCAGAGCTTTGCACGGCAGTGAGAGATTCTGCAGGTCGGTTCCATGTCAGGAAGCACCTGAGGATTCCTGCACAGGCTGAAGCTGCTGGGTCCGTTCACACAAAGAGGCTCAGTATCCAGTGTCCAAAGATCAAACCTGCGCCGATAAGCTGAGGCTGCACAGCGAGCAGGCCCACGGATGACCTTTAACCCCGCAGGAATGCCCCCGCTCCCAGGCTTTACCTCCTCTCAGGTTATCCAGCAGCTCCTGCGGGCGAGCCTCGGTCCGCATCGGTCACGGTTCCGCCTGATCCCAAACGTCAGGAACGCCCGGCGGCCTCACGCCATGGCGGCCAGCGCCGCTCCAACCCAAAGAACGGCGGCGCGGGGCAGAGACGCGCCTCACAATGCTGCCGTTTGTGGCAGGAATCGGCCTACAGACTCCAGCAGAGAGTCGCTCCCACTCACAGCATTCCCCCCTCCACCCAGCAGCACAACGGGCCGCATTCAGAACCTCCCAGAGGGAACCGGGCCTTACAGATGATCAGCAGCAGACAGACACTTTTCTCCCTTTTGCTCCTGTGGAGTGAAGCGAGCAGCTTCACTCCACAGGAGCAGGAACAGGAAGGAGTTCTCCTCTAATCGCAGCTTTATCTGCTGCATCAGGGCAGGAATATCTCTGAGGAGCTCCAGCTTCACAGAGATGAAGGGCGGGGCCGGGCAAATGTTTCTGTTCCTGCTGGTAGAAAAGTGAGTTTCTGATCTTCTGGAGAGAAACGTTCTCTGAGGAGATGGAGCCAGAGATGATGGTCTGTGCTGCTGCAGGTCATCGTTTGCTGGTTTTACCCTGCAAGGTTAAGCTTACAGTCAAAAGGCTGCTAAGTTTATTAAAAGCCCTCCTAAACATTATACATAAACATTTATATGTTACTTATAGAAATTAACATTTGACTTTATTTGTTTTTTTTTACTTCAAAACAACATAAGCCACCAAAAATCGATTGTGTTGATTATTTTTTGCATATTCTGCTCTTATTTTGAAACGACTCCAGATTAATGGACGTTTTGACACCTTTAAAGCCAAAGTAGCGCCAGCAGAGACGGCAGGAAGAGGAGCAGCCAGGATTAACCGACATCAGAGGCAAACGGTTGATTTGAACGTGATTTAACACTCGGTAACGAATTACCCAGAACTTTGCTTTATTTTATCAATTTGGACTTTTATACGGTGAACCATGGAGAAGACTTATAATCTGGAAGCTGTTAGCGTTAGCCATGCTAATTGCTAAACAAAAATGTTACTGGTTTTAAAAATTGCTAAATTGCACCATGACATCATTTTCCTTTTGCATCACCGCTATGCAGAAAAACTACAAGTCAAAGTTCTGCAAAAAACACCAATTTGCTTCCCAAAATGTGATCCCATCCATGGCAGAACCAAAAGAACGTGGTGTTTAACTCTGCAGAACCCACATACCGCCATTATGGGGCCGAGTGGACGGGTTATCTCCGTCCGGTCAGAACATCCAGCAGCTGCCAAGTCTAACACCGTCCTAGAAGACATGTGCAGCTGGACTCTGGATCTGGACCCGGACTGGTGCTAGTCGGGTCTGATGGGTCTGACCGGGTCTGATGGGTCTGACCGGGTCTGATGGGTCACGGCTTCATGGTGAAGGTAAAACCTTTAAAAGCAGGACAGAAACTTATTTTCTGATCTGTAAGCCGGATTTTCCTCTTTTCCTGAGTTTGCGTCGCTATAAACGTAAGAATATCTCCACATATTGTTCATAAGAGGCCGTTTTATTAAAGCGTGAGACGAGACGCTTGAACTTACGATGTTAAATAAATATGTAAAATAAATAAGCTTTTAAAGGCATTAAAACATCTTGATATTTTACACTTAAAACACGTTTACTGAATTTAAACAGAACTTTTAAATGATTTACTTAGTTTATCAGAGGGACTGATACCTGCATAAATGTATTTTTCTACTTTATTAATGTTTCATCATCTAATTTGTAATTTATTCGTCTGAACTCACTTGTTTAAATTTATTTATCTTCCAGATTTAAACAAGGAAGCAGATTTTTCTGATTCCTGTACTCAAGTTTATTAGTTATTTGAAAACATGTTCACTTTTTTACATTTATGTATTTAACTACCAGATTTATCTTCTTTAGTGTTTTCTTCAATTTATTTCATTTTTTAATAACATTTTTCTTGATTTGCTTAAAAGGCTTTTTAGTAACCAAAAGTAATTAATCAGTTTCCTGCTGATTGTATATATTAAAAGTTTTTGCATTAACTTCTATTTCCATAAAAAAATATTTTTACTATTTTAAATAATTTGTACTCGACTGCTTTGAGTTTTTAAAATAAATGCTTGTGTTTATGATTTTATTTATTTAAAATGTGTCTCAATAATTTCTGAAATCTAAAATGTCCTAAAAGGAGGAAAATGTAGAAAATAGAGTTTTACTGAGTAATTTGTAGTTAAAGAAGCAAAAAGAAGAGAAATTGTCTGCTTTCATCATTTAAAGCAACAAATTCAGCCTTTAGGAGAAAACTTTAACTCTTTGGATGTTTTTTTAACCCTTTGTTTAGTGGAATTGACTCTCAGCTCCGTTTATCAGACGTTCCCTGAAAGTGAAGCAGGTTCCTGGTTCCTCTGCAGCAAACAGATCAACTTCCTCTCCTTTAAGCTTCAACGCTACAACCTTCTGGTCCACATTTATTCTGCTTTACGGCGTCTAAACACCGATTTAAACCTGCATCCGGACCCAGTTAGCGGTCCTGGTGCTCCGCTCAGAACCTGCAGACCTTTCAGGCTTCTGATGGTTTCTTTCCTGAACCTTCACAGGAAACAGGAAGTTAAAGCAGCAACTAAACAACAAACATAAGTTTCACTGGTGCAGAAGGAAACCAAACAGTTTTCATCGCTTCCTACTGAAACCAGGCCGGCATCAGAGCGCCAGGCTGTGATTGGCTCTTTTACTGCATTTGTTAAACTTAAACATTACGGTGAGCAGCGCAACAGAAGCACAGCAACACAGCAACACACTGGTTTCTACAGAAAAAGCTGAATCTGTTGCGTTTTCCATCTTAGAACAGCTCGCAGGTCAGCAGGAGGCAGAGGACTTCATTAAAAGTTATTAATAAGACCATAAAATAATAGAAGCAAATATAGATCCTCATAGGAACGTCTTTATTTGTCCTGTCTCTGAAAGCGGAGCATTTCAGTCTTTGGTGGACGTGTCACTCTGGGTCCATATTTCTTTCTTCTCTTTCTGAAACAGCAAACCTTCACTACCTCAGGTAGGGTTGGTTGGTTCTGGAGCTGCTCAGACAAACTCCTCAAACTGAGTCTCCAAAGAATATGAGGAAAACTCTTTTAGGACCAGAGATGGTAAAAGGAAAACATGTCTTGGATTTGCAGCAGCTTTGCTCATCAGGCTCTGGATCCACGGGAGGCTTCAGACCTGCCCCCGCTGCCACAGGCCTAAAGGTCACGTAAAAAGCCCCCCCCCCCCCCCCCCCCCACGGGTTTTTTGTTGCTTTGAGCTGAGAAGCACAATATCGACGCAGGCTGTATGTAATGTCTGATGATCTGCAATGATCGGATGCATAATTAAGTCAGGATTTTTTCCCAAGTTTGAAGACGTTTCGCTTCCCATCCAGAAAGTTTTCTCAGTTCAAATGTCTGGAGTAGAAGGAGTTACAAGCGTTAGGGTCATAAATGTGATAAATGTCATATTTATCACATTTATGACAAAGGGGTGGACCAGTTTCGGGTTCATTTGCATGCTATCTAAGCCATAACACGGCCTTTTTGGGCAATAATATAAAGCTTGGAGCTCCTTCTACTCCAGACATTTGAACTGAGAAAACTTCTTCAAACTTGGGAAAAAAGTCCAGTTGTTTTTTTTTTACCTTTTTTGGAATGACCATGACCTGGAGGACTGAGAATCTTCACCAGTGTTATAATAAATATTATTCTGAAGTCACTATGGCCTCACACCACTCGGACAGAGGAGGCCTGGAGACCTGATGTCTGTGTATAAGTTCCACTGTTTGCCGAGTGCAAGGCTGAATGCTGCGTAGAATGATTATTGTCTATGATAGACTGTCTTTGTTATGTCTCAAACCAAGGCCACGGTGCAGTATTAGGGGAAGCCCGAAAAGCGAGACAGGGAGAGACAGGGCAGACGCAGACTGCAGCGGGACCGTGGGGTGCGATTTACTCTCCATCTATGTGAATCTCTGCTCTGTTTCTCAATAAAAGTGCTGGAACGTCATCACCACCGTCTCCTCATTTAGTAAAGATGGGAACTCAGTTATCTTTGCTCAGAATTCCTATAACATTTGGCGTCAACGAACAAGATCTCCGACCGACGAGCCGGGGAGTCCGGGGACAGGAGCTGCTTTGGCCGGCCCGGAGAGGTTATCCGGCCTCTGGTACCCGAATGGATTTTCAAGGGATGTGGAGGAGCTCCTGGTCTCGGAGCGTCTCTGGGCGTCGGCGCGAAGATCTGAACCTTTCTTTCATGAGACGGTAAGGGGATTATTTTCCAGCTCTTTTAAAAAACAAACGCAATTGCTCAAAAATGCTTGCAAGCTTTTAAAATTTAAACCCCATTTAAAGAATACCTCAAGAAATTTTAAAAGTTAGAACTGTAAACCTAAAAAGGTAGTAATAAGTAAAAGCCGGTAGAAATAATGAATTATATTTAATCCTTAAGGCAAATAAAACAGGATTTGCAATACAGAACGGTGACTAAAGTTTTAGCATTTAACTAAAATTCAAAATTTAATTAAAATACGTTTTCAGCTGAAATGCGGACTCTCATGCTGGGAGGAGGAGGGGCAGAATGATTTTCACCTGAGGAACAAGACCGGGCTGAGCGATTTGCAGCTGGTCAATGGAAGTCCTGCTGTCCAGTGGGGCAGAGGCTGCCCACTAGTGTAGTGGGTGAAAGCGGCAGGGATGCTCAAGTCCCTGACTTCTGTGTAGACGTACGCAGATTTGAAAGGAGATCTCGATCATTATACCCAAACGATCATCAGATGTGAGGCCTTTCATTTTAGTTGGTCGATCTCGCGGAGGACTTATCAAAAAAATAAAGAATTTTTTTTTTATATATTTAAAAAAAAAAAAAAAAAAAAAGTCCGGGAGGCGGAGTAGTCAGTATAATGGGTCAAAGGCAGAGTTCCCGGGTCGAGCCTTGCCCCAGGGTGAGATGTTCGATTTCATGCTGAAAAAGTAGGGGCCCAGAAGCATGACATGCATAAATTATTTGAAATGATTTGATTAAACATGCAGATTTCTCACAGAGGGGTTATTATGTAAATAAAAATTGAATAAAAATTGAATAAAATGAATAAAAAAAAAGAAACGGAAACGGAACTAAAAAGGCGTTGCACCGGGGAAGCGTTTACGTGGGGACCGACTAGGCACTTCCGTTGTGGATAAAAGTGTTCGGAACTGCTAATAGTGACGTATAACTTTGAAAAATGGATAAGCGTCCAAGTGTCTACGAGACAAAGAGTTGTTTCCTTGTGTTTCCAATCTAAATCATGTCTGAGGGTCCAAACAGCCGCAGCTGTATGACGACAGCAGCAGCTTTGCCCTTCAGCAACAATCCCAGCATGGATGTCGGCAGGCGGCTTCACCGCCAACCCCAGGAGGGCCGGGACCGCCTCCATCACCAGCAGGCCCGCTGACGCTCACAACGCCCAGAGACGGCGCCGTGGACGTCCATAATTACCCGAGTCTCCGTTCTGAAATCCTGAAACAAGACGAGACGGCTACAGTTCCCGGGCGACGCAGCGAGAGCTCGGATCAGGAGGAGACGAGGGCCTGGAGGTCACAGAGGCTCCCGTTACCTTCAGCACGATGCCTCGTTATTTACTGGACACCAGAGACAGGAAGACACAAACACGACACGCTGCGCAGCTGCAGATACGTCCCGCAGCAACGGGGCCGTCTCTGGGGGACATGTCCACTTCACCCTGACCAACGATGGCACGTCTGCAACGTTAAGTACCAAACGATGAAATCTGACGGTTCTTCAGTACCAACAGCCGAGAGCCAAAAGTGATTAGTAGAAAATTAAACGGTAAATGTTGTCGTCCTGCCTGGGAGACTCGCGTTTAGACTGAAAACAAAGATTTTATGATGGGTCAGATGACTCACTACAGCTGCAAACTGGCTGCAGAAACAGACATTTTAATCACTCTTAGTGATGTTTTTATGCTTCTAGTGAGTACCATATTTTTATGACTATAAGTCACACTCTTTTTCATATTTTGGCTGATCCTGCGATTTATATTCAGCTACGACTTATATATCAATTTTAAATGGTAATTCATATTGACCAGCATGAACCAAGGAGCAAACATTACTGTCTGTAGCCACCAGAGGGCGCTCTAGGCTTGTGAAAACTATATGCTGCTTTTCTACCACTTAAAAATTAATTGAAACATTAACTTATAGACAACAAAGACTGAACACATGTTTGTTGTTTCACTGTTTCAGTCTGAAGGACGCAGACAGAGACAGAACTCTGTTATTGGGCTGTTCATGAAGCTAACAGCAGCTAGCGCTAGCTACAGCTCTGTTGTCCAGGTGGATTACATCTGCGCTGATGAACGTGAGCTTTATGTTGCTCTGAAACATCCATGTTGTACTGTTAGCTTAGCACGTAGCACCGTTACGCTAACGGTCTAATTTAAGCATAATTTTAACAACTTTCAGCGTAACGGCCGTTAGGTGGGATAAAACCTGCTGGTTGGAGCTGCTAACTTGCTCCATTCATCACAGGTATGTTCCAGGTTATTCAGCCGGTTGTGGATGCAGCCGTGTAATTTAATAAATTGGTTTACCAGATTAAATGTCAATTATTAGTCTTGGGTTGTGTGAAATAAATGTCTAAATAAATGCGTATAGTCCGGTGTGATTTATATGTTTTTTTCTTATTATGACGCATTTTGTTGACCGATGCGACTTTTTTTCCGGAGTGATTTATAGTCAGAAAATACGATATTCGCTGCGGCTCCTTCCTCCACCTGCAGGCGCTGTGAGTTCATGAGTTCATCAGAACCAGTGATGGACGCTGATCGGATTATGGATCATAAAGCAGCCGTATCAATCAATGCAATTTCAATCTGATGGTGATAATGTTGATTAAGCTTTAAGTTTTAATTTGCTGACAAAGTCTGAGTGAAGGTTCTGTATGGGAGAGAGGAGCAGGACTAAGGCAGAGCTAAATTAAAAACAGAAAAATGAGACAAAAGCATCTCTAAAGGACTCCCTCAACAATGTAAAACCCTCAGAAGAAATAAAAAGTATTAAATATCTAACAGCCGTTTTGACTCTGAAGAAAAATGATTTATAGAAGAAACGTTCTTAGAAGTAAAATATGCAGAAGGACAAATGTAGCATGAAGTATTTCCATAACATGCAGCTTGTGCTGAAACAGTGAAATGAGCTGGAGGTTTATTTAATGATCAGAAGTGATGTTTCTGCTCTGGTTTCATCGTTATGTCCATTTATCTCCCCTAGATGAACAAGGCTGACGTTCAACCAGACCCCAGTTTCACAGCTTGGCTTCTGCTGAGTTAAATCTCTGTTCATACAGACAACTTTGACTATTAAATGATTGACTAACAGTCTAGTCAACATAAGCTTCTTTATTTGAAGCAAAACTATTACCTAATGTTATTGTAACACAACACCTAAGTAGCAACTTGTTCATTGTGAGCTTATTTGCTCCGTCAGTCCAAATGTTGTATTTAGGAATAAACAGATGGAGATAAGATTGTGTGATTATTAATATAACGGTTATCTGCAGCCCTACTGTGGTTTAGGGTCCTAAAGAGGACGCTGCTGCTTGGAAGCCCTGCAGGTGAGAGGATTAAAGTGATGTTAAAGATCAGAACGCCTGGATGGCAGCAGGATCAAGCAGATCTCAGCTGTAGGGGCTAATTACCGAGCCTCAGCGCTGAAGACGCTCCTAACCCTCCACCTCTGCACATGGTCATGTAGAAAAAGAGCAAAGTGCTGCTAAACATGCAGAAGGCTGAGCTGGACCCGCCATCGCAGCCTTAAAGCCAGAAAAGGGACAGACCTCCGAAGCGAGCTGCCGCCCGGCGCCTGGATGGAGACACCAGCTCCCTGACGATCTGCAGGACCTGCATGCTGAGGGGGGGCGGCTAGAAGGAGCCACCAGCCTCACCCCCCCGCGGCTCCGCCTCAGGACCCGGTCCCCAGCATGACCTCCGGGCTGCTGTGGGACGCCGGTTTCAGGTGGAAGGCAGAGATCCTGGTTCAGGCGCCTTGCAGCTGCAGCAGCTCAATATTTCCTCCAGATTCTTCAGGACGATCAACAAGCAGCCGGTGGAGAAGCTGCAGCTCCGCCGCTCCACAACGCTCCACTTCAGGCGGCGCAGAGGCGTCCGCCGGCAGCGCGGGCTCTGCAAACTGAGCGCGCTCATGACGCTGTGATGTGCGGCTCAGCTGGAGCGCCCTCACACCCCCCCCCCCCTGCAGCTCAGCGGATAAAAAGCCACCTGGCTGCTGCACATCAGGGGAGCCCAGCGGTGAAACTTCTTCCTGCTGCAGCCGCCTTCCTCACATCTCCACGTTCACATTAATGAGCGCCTCCACCACAGCACCCCCCCCCCCCCCCCTCCTGTTTCTCATGGACATCCATTGTGAAGCTGAGACACAAGCAGAGCGCAGCTTCACTAGTTCAGCCGGAACGCCTCCTCTCCTCTGATGCTTTCATCTAATAACCAGGAGATTAAAGCCGTTCGCTTGCTGTGTTTTCGCTGGAATGAGCCTCAGTAAAAGCTGCCAATTCACCTCTTATCAGAGCAACAGTTTATTCTGCAGAAATCAGGACTTTTGTCTCGTTCTTCTTGCAAAAATCAGATTAATCAGAGATTACACAGTCCTGGATTAAATCTGACTAAAGGCTTCCTGGTAACTGAATTTATCTCATAAATGTCAGAATAATCAGATTTTTTACCTACTTTCTGTTAGGTCAGAAGTTTACATACACCCGTGTTACTATGACTTTAAGCAGGAAAGCCCAGATGATGACGATGTAGCTTTAGAAGCTTCAGGTTCATTTACAACATCCCAGTTAAATGGAGACACACCTGTAGATTTATTTTAAGGAAACTCCTCAAACAGCATTTCCTGTGTGTTATAATATAACCAAATAACCCAACAGTCACGTTTTTAGAACGCACGCAAGCAGAAACACGCCGGCCGGGATTCAAACCCAGGACCTTCCTGCTGTTTATCGGACCGACTGTTTAAAAATGACCCTGCGTTCAAATGATAGTTTGGTGCAAAGAAAATGTCAATATAAACATTTAAAATGAATAAACTCACCTAACAGCTTCCTCATAATTTCAAATAGGAAAACATTTTACCGTATTTTTCGGACCATAAGGCTCAACATCGATTTATGAGAAAATTTAAGGATTTTAAGTGCGCCTTATAGTCCAAAAAATACGGTACTATAAAATATGAAAGGTTGATAAAGAAAAAGATAAAGATGATAAAAGCTCCCCCTAAATAATCTACAGGTATTGTTAAAGCAGGACACTTTAAGGCAGGCGTCACCAACCTTTGAGTTGGTGTCATATGTCGGGTTACCTGTGCTGACCTTTGAACTAGAAGAGTCAGCGCTCACCTTGACTTTATGTAATATAAACATGTTTTAATGCATTTATCATTTTAAACCTCTCTAAATAGAAGTATGATTAAAAAGGAAGAGCAACTAAATCAACCTTTTAGATGCTTTTAGTAGTTGTAGGACAGGCTGGAGGCCCACATGTGGTCCGTGGGGGCGGCCATGTTGGTGACCCCTGCTTTAAAGCTTTATGTGACCAATGAGTAAAAATAATAAAAACCCAAAAGGATTCTGACCCGAACACGCATCATTTCCTCACAGAATCTGCAGAAAGCAAAGGCAGCAGCACAGCCACGATTTCTGGTTCTATCAGACCCAAGTGAGCCAAAGGGGCTGGTTTTCAGCCTGGAGACACACAGCCCTGTGATGAAGAGCGTCTGTATATTTGTCTCCTCAGGCAGTGAGACAGAACGGCCAATTAGCGCATAGCTGGACTGGCTGTGCAGCTGCTGTTGCTACGGTTCAGACCCGCCGTTGCCAGGCTCTGACCCACTCAGCGCGGCGAACATCTTTACAAAGGCAGCAGTCACCGAATAACCATAAAACAACAACTGTGTACCAACACAACTACAAAGACGAGAGCGGCTCAGTTTTTACCGGCTTCATAACATCTCAAAGTGGTCTTACGCTCCAGTTTCCAGCTTTCCTCTCCTTGTTCCCACCTTTTTAACAGCAGAGCGTCACTAAATGGTCGTCTACGTCTCTACAGGTGCTTCCTTCACCAGCCGCCACCTGGCCGGACTCTACAGCGCTCAACGTAATCTGGTCTCCTCTGAAGAAGCCCAAAGATGACGGCGGAGGCAGCGTCATGCTGTGGGGCTCCATGCATGTTTTAGACGTCTCTGGCCAGCTGATGAACATTTAAGCAGGTCGGACCGACAACGCCGCCGCAGCAGCTCTGGTTCCTCACATCTGGCTCGGTAGGAGCGGCCGACAGCAAACATCTGCAGCTCCACCCGAATAAAAACCAAATCTCTGCCACCAGACCAACGTCACCCTCTGTGAAAAAGTGATCACCCTCCTGCTTAAATCAGGCCTTAGCGAACATTCGATTAGCCACGATCCAGCCTGATTAGCAGCAGATCTGTAGAATCAAAAACTGAAATAAACAGAACCTGTCTGGCAACACGAAGTAGGCCGAATCTCTTTTCAGCTTCAGGTCCAGGACAGTAAGGGATGGACTCTGCACAGGTTGGATGGGATATTTATCCCCAGATAAATCACATCATCACCTAAAAGCTCAACATCTGAAGATTTAGGTGTGATTTAGGGGGTAAATACATTAAATCAGAGCCAGAGTCTGGATGTTTGAGTTTACACCTATTTTTATCTTCCCCTTTCAAGCTTCAACAAGACAGAAGCTTTCCCAGAGTCAATACATGTTCAGAAAGAGCAGCAGCGGGTTCACAATCTGCATTTGAAGATGTGCCGGAAGGTGAGAAACAAAAGCAGAGCGAGCCGCCTGAGGGGAAACGGATCGAACCGGGAGGAGCCTTCCAACAATCAGCCGATCGATGAGCTCTCATCACATCTGCCTGATTGCAAACGGAGAGCAGCTGCCGTCTCTGCTTTAGTCTGCAGGCCGGGTCAGAGCCGGGTCAGAGCCGGGTCAGAGAGGCGAGTGGTACCGAGGAGTCCGCCGGGTTTAATGCAACAAAGACAACATTTCATTCGTTCAGAGCGATTTGATCTGATTAAGACTTTTTTTTCTCTTGGATTAAACTCTAAACATCTTTATTCTCCATCAAAATAAATGATCCATCTATTTTTCTGCCAGAATTTATGGGTTCAGTAGTTTTATCTTATTTCTAACTCGTTAAGGGCATCAATTAGAAACACATGTTGGCTTCTGATGGATCAGGACTCATCCAAACCTCCTCATGCGATTCTAAAAGGTAACAACAGCGCATTTCATCAACTAGATGGATAAAAATAGTTTTCCTCCTGCTCCCCCACACCCGTCTGGACCTGGACCTCACCTGGATCTCACCTGGACCCGTCTGTGAGGGTTGTGGTTCTGGTCACATAAACCAATCCTGCCGACAGTAAACAGCGGGGAACAAAGCGCTGATGTCGTCCTGATGGCAGCCGCTGTGGAGGCCTGACTGAATTAGGCCGATGGCTCGGCGCATTGATTCATGCTGCCTGCTGCGCTTCAGCGCGTCACGGCGCTCAGTCCTTCAGCCGAACACCAACGAGACAATAACCTGGAAACACGAACCGCCAGCAGCCAGCAAGGCGTCGCAGCTGGCTGGAGCTCAGCTTGACGGAGAAGTGAAGATGCGTAAAGCATCTGTTGGAGGCGGTCTCTGCCGACGGTTTGATCATTTATCTTTGCAAAGATAAATGATCAAACCCACAGATTGTCAGTGGGTTGAGGTCCGGACTTTGAATAGGCCATTCCAGGCGAGTGATGATCCACGCATCCATCCTGAATATTTCTGGTCCGGCCGTCTTTGTTCTCTTTGGAGGAACATCTGAGAGTCTGATACCTTTACATGGGGAGATCTTTCTGACTTGTAGCTTTAGCTGCACAGGTGAAGCTTATTAAGCTCAGCTTCTCTATCTGAGGGCAGAGCTGGACGTCAGCAGACTGAAGACGGTAGCATCTCTAGGCGTACTCCCTGTAGCAGCTTTAGGAGGCCTGATCCAGGCTCTGACAGCATTCACCATCGTTTCACGTCTACAGAACGAGGCAGCGAGGGGGGAGGGGGGGGGGGTTCCCTCCTCCTCCTCCTCCTCCTCGGTCCTTCACGCTTCCTTTCCTTCCCGTCTTCCTCTCAGCCTTGGCGTCGTGCCGCTCAAATGAGGGAATAGGACCCAACAGGAAGGAACCACAGCGTCGCTCGGCCAGGCACGCTTCCTGTTCGTCTGCCCGTGTCACTTCCTGCTCCAAGCATGCAGATCCCGACCAATCACAGTGCAGCCTGTGCGCCGGTGTCCTTGATCCAGCAGCACCTGACCAGCTTTAGGTCACATCTGTGGGTCCCTCAGCGCCAGGCTTTCTGTTCTCTGTCAACAGTCGATGAAAGTTGTGAAAAAATAAATATACGTTTCATTTTGGATTGAAGGATGAAATAAATCTGACCCCCAGTGAGTTGAGGCAGATCAACTAACATAGAAAGTACTCCTGGATCAATGTGAGCTTCTGAGCTTTCTGTGTCTCTGCTCTGTCTTCTCTAAGCCCCAGTGGGTCGAGGCAGATGAGCGTTCACACTGAGCCTGGTTCTGGTTCTGCTGGAGGTTCTCCTCCCTGTTAAAGGGGAGTTTTCCTCTCCACTGTCGCTTCATGCATGCTCAGTATGAGGGATTGCTGCAAAGCCATCAACAATGCAGACGACTGTCCACTGTGGCTCTACGCTCTTTCAGGAGGAGTGAATGCTGCTTGGAGAGACTTGATGCAACCTGCTGGGTTTCCTTAGAGAGGAAACTTTCTGACCAACCTGGAGGATCTGATGGAGTCTGACTTTGGAAAGAGCCTTGAGATGACATGATGTTAATTGGAATGATTGTTTCCATATTTATACAGTTTTTGAACATGACTGAAGTCAGCTTTAAGTCCCCAGGAGTGAGTTTCTGGGAATGTCGACCGTTACACCAGGACAGCATCTCTGAGGTCTGACACCGATGTGGGAGGAGACGCCCAGCTTGCTCTCTCTCTAATTCATCCCAAAGGTCTTCGGTTCTGTTTAGGTCAGGACTCTGATTCTTCCGCACCAAACCGGCTCATCCATGATTTTATGGACCTTGCTTTGTGCACTGCTACATAGCTAGGACCCTTAGAAATCCACTTTTTACGTTTTTTATTATTGTAATCATACTTGTGTTGTGTTAGTTGTATAACTATAACGGTCCGCTTGAAGTTTTGGACCAACCGAGGTAAAAAGACTGGTTAGAAGTCGGTATGCTGACAGAGCTTTGTGCAAACGGTTCATAGGCAGTAGCCTGATGTAGCGGCATGGCTAATAGCTAGGCTAACGAGCAGAAGCGTCTGGTGAGCTGTTGGTGCAGTTTGTTCAGTCTAGACCAGGAGTGTCCAAACTTTCCATCATCAGGGCCAAAATAGTAAAGTCAGAAATACACGAGGGCCACAAAATATAGATGCTGTACATTAGAAAAACTAAAATGACCAAAACGTTCTATTGTGATTTTTAACCTGCTCCAAAAAATATGTGCATGAAGTATTTTAATTAAATTAGTCAGATTTTCTGTCCAAAAATTAAAATAGGTTTGCCAAGTTAAAATTTGGTCATCCAGGTTTTAAACTCTCTTGGAAGTTGATTGACTTTTTATTTATTTGTCTATTCTCAGTAATAAGAACAGCATTTGGGTCTGTATTTCTCTGAAAACCAATTTTAATAAACAAATAAAAGCAGAATTTGTCCAAACAGTCTGCATTTAAGACATTGGACAGTTGTGGTCCCATTTGCTATGAAATTAAAGAGAATATAAAAAGTGTAGTTATTAAAACAAAAATGCTTTGTGTCGTTCTCAGTGTTGAAAGAAAGTTTTAACTTGTCTGTAATAACTTTTCCCTAATTAAAAACCGGTGCTGGTGGAACCAAATCGTTTGACAAAATGCAGTCGGGGGGCCGCAGAAAATCAGCCAAGGGGCCACAAATGGCCCCCGGGCCGCACGTTGGACACCCCTGGTCTAGACGTTTGTCGCCAGACTGTGTGACAGCAGCAGAGTTGAACTGAGCAGCGCAGCTCGATGAAAAAACAATATTCGTATTAGAAAAGTGTGTATTTTAGCCTTTTGTAGCGCATTAGCTAATGCTACTTGGTGGCTGTGCAGCAGTTCTTTGGGAGGAGGGAAGAAACTAAGGAAGTCTGACTGTCATGGCTTCTTCAAACCACCTAATCAATTTATATGATGGAATATTTATTAAGAACAGCTTGTAACTATTTAATTTTGAAAGAAACAGAGAGTTTGTTCAATCCAGGCACCAATATTATGGACCATTCTACTTCCTGCTAGTGAAAAGCCTTTGATTTCTCTCTGCTTTGCTATTAGTGCTTTTATTATTTTACTCTGCATAAAATTACCATAACTTTTAATTTTTATTTTCATTGTTTTTACATATTTTTGTTAGTTTTATGCTTTGTTTTTACTAATTCAGTTCAGCTCATAAGTGCGTTAAACAACTTTTACTCTCTTATGTCAAACCTGTATCGTTTTCTCCTAACCTTGATTGCCTGTTTGCTCGTTTAGTTGCATTTAGTTGAGTTTGACCAGTTTAAAAGTCTTATTTCTCATTATCTGACTGCATTTCTCTCACCAGTCTGAGTTTGCTTCACTACAGTTTTATGAAATCTGACGTTTTTTCCCTTTTTCAGTCTTTTCTCTGCATTTAAATGGACTGAACAACGGGGAACTTTAAGGTTTTTCTGTTTCTTTGACCCATATTTTGCTTAATAATAATCTGGATTAGTCCACAGTGACGTCTCAGGAGATTCGTTTATGCAGTAAAACTTATTTAACTTCTGGTGAATTATTAATGCGCAGGGACATTTTCTGAATTACTGAGTCCTTGGCTTCCATCCAATGTCAATGTTTTAAATATCAAAATAAATCTGCAACAGAAACCATTAAAACCTTCATGAAATACTATTTGAAAGCAGCAAAAATAAAAATTTGTCTTTGAAACCTTTAAATTGTGTCTATTTAAGTGCAACATAATGAAGAGAAAAATCAATAGAGAGAATAGGCTTTGCAATTTGTGTTGAAAAATAAACAGTTTTAAGGAATAAACTACATATTTCCTTCTCAGGATGACAAAAAAAGGAGTTCCAGTGAAATCTGAACACGACTTCAGGCTAAAGTATCAGCAAACCGGGTCTGGTTCTGATTCTGGCTCCATTCAGGGTCAGATCCCTCCAGAGATGACCTCTCCCAGGCCTGCGTGGCCCCAGGCGTTCCACACAACATGAACGCATAAATCTTAATGTGCTGTTTGCAGAGATAAGAAGAAAAATAAACAGGAAATCAGTAGAAGATCGAAGCCCAACAGAAAATGTACCCACAATGCTCCTCTGTCGTCTCCCTCCCTTCGTCGAGTGCCATACATCATGCAGGGGATGAGGTGCGCCCCGCTTGGCGTTGGTCGATAGGATGGGAGTCGTTTGTCACAGGCGGCGGTCAGTGGGAGGTGCTGACTGGAGGGACGCCGTCTGTGTCAGAGCAGCGTTCCTCTGGGTTCGCTGCTCCCAACCAGGCCGGAGGTTCACGTCTGGTAACGAGCTTCACGCACGTCTGGTAACGAGCTTCACGCACGTTTGGTAACGAGTCTGCTAACGAGCTTCACGCACGTCGTAACGAGCTTCACCCACGTCTGGTAACGAGCTTCACGCACGTTTGGTAACGAGTCTGCTAACGAGCTTCACGCACGTCGTAACGAGCTTCACGCACGTCTGGTAACGAGCTTCACCCACGTCTGGTAACGAGCTTCACGCACGTCTGGTAACGAGCTTCACGCACGTCTGGTAACGAGCTTCACGCACGTCTGATAACGAGCTTCACGCACGTCTGATGTGAAGAAGCTGCAGTGATTGTGGCTTCTACCGTAATGCAGCTAGAAAACACCTCAGATCTGCATCATGGCACCTTGATGAAGGCGTTTACAGTTTTATTTCGCTTTTAGCAACCCCCTTTAGCCAATAGGAGAACACTACTGCTGTAAACCCTCCATAGGTTGGAGAACAATCCTCTAAGCCATCTAGATCCTCCTAGTTCCTCTCTGATGCGTTCTTCTCTTCAGCTCCACTCTCAGGTCTTCTGCAGGACTTTAGGTCCGGGGACGGAGATCTCCACGTGTGAAGCCTGGTTCTCTGTCTGCTGAACCCTTTTTGTGTGGACTTTTATGTTTTGGATCCTCATCCTGATGATGACGCGTTTTCAGTTTTCTAGCCCCACATTTTTATTTGAAATGTGACCAAAAGTGTTCATGACAAGGTTCCTTCAGGCCCACAGCATCCAACACATGTTTTCCTTCCACCAAACTTTCCATTAATATGGTTAAATTCTGCTCTCTGTGAGCCTCCAGATCCTTTAGGAATCCGATGGAATTAGATCATAAGACAATTACAGAGCATTTTAAACTAAAAATACTTCTTGTATCGGTCTAGTTGTCTCAGAAACTGATGTGAAAAATGTCCTAAAACACTTGAAATACACGAGTATCTGTTTTAATCTATACAGGTTCACCCTTTGAATTAAGTTAGCTGAAAAGAAATGTATTTTTCAATGATATTCAGCTCTATTAGGATCCATCAGCAGTTATGATCAAGCTCACAGGCATCAGTTTGTCTTTAGGATTTCCCAAATAAAAATAAAATATATATATATTTACTTACAGAAACCACCTCTTTAAACTCAACGAAGACTTAGGATGCTTTTTAACTCTTATGACCTGAAAGGAAGGACCCGCTCCTCATTACGACGTGAAATCTGAACACCTTGGTGCTTCGTCTCTAAATTCACTCGTCCTCGTTAAAAGTGGACGGATGAAACTTTGTGGCCGACGGCTGGTCAGAGCGGACGGACCATTAGAGTCACCAAGGCAACTAATTATGGTGAGACCGTGAACGGCTCGAGGTGTGGAAACACGTTTTCTGCCTGTGAGGAGGAGACGGTGTCTAATCCGAGCTCTAATCATGTCATTTAATATTTACAGCAATTTATCCAAAAGGTTTCAGCTGCTTCTTCAGATATTCGCTGCAAAATTACCTTCAGTTTGGTTTGCTTTAAGTTTAAAACCAATGAACAGCTTGACAACTTTTATTTCCAGGCTCAGCAACTAAATCTGAGCTCTGCTGAAGCTGCAGGGAGTTGCAGCCCCACAAAGCCTTAAAAATAAGTGCAATCTTCTCCTTTTATGGCCCGATAATGTGTTTGTTCTCTGCCTCTCCTATCTATGCCCGCCAGTCGGCTGAAATTGAGACCAACACTCAAGGTCTGCTAAAAATGTCGAGAACATCAAGATTAAAGAGCGAATTCAGGCCACAGAAACCATTTAAACGTTGCTGGAAAACTTCAGAAAAGTAGAAAAAGAAATAAATAAAAATCTATGTAATAGATCCTCTGCTTCCAAAAGCTCAGCATCGGTGTAAACGTCTATTAAACGTCTATTAAACGTCTATTAAACGTCTATTAAACGTCTATTAAACGTCTATTAAACGTCTATTAAACGTCTATTAAACGTCTATTAAACGTCTATTAAACGTCAATCAGTAAATCACTGAACCCTAAAGCCGGCGTCTTCAGATCCTCTCCAAAAATTACACCGAGCAATAAAAATGATAATGGTGAAGAATATCTCTGTTATAATGTTTAACGGGATAAAAAACAGCGGTTTGCTGTTGATGCCGTTTAATTGATTTGGGTCAGAAGCTGTTTTGTTTATCATTTTTATCAGCTAAGTTCTTAATCTTCATCACAGAGATGAAGCAACACAAGGTCAGATAAGAAGAGTCTGCTGGTGTTTGAGGCGCAGGATAAAACATGGAGGTTTGCTTTCTGTGCCATTAGCAGCGTTTATCAAAGCTAAAAGAAAAACGTGATTCTCAGGATGTTAATTTAACAGTAAATGGGATTTTTGTGCATGTGTAGTTTACCGTGACGGTGCATCTAATAAAAGCTTTTCATATTAATGCCTTTTTGCACCATAAACATGGATGAACATTCTTCTGCACACAGTTTTCTGCTGCATTGTTACATTCTGACCACTGCTGCACTTTATATTCTAACGTTATCTTATTCCAACTGCATTCTGGTTACACTGTCGTAAACTGTATGCAACTTCATTGTCATTCTGTATGCACTCTGTACATACAAAATGACAAAGTTGTCATCTATGCGTCCTGCAGACCAGTAACAGCCGTTTGACGACTAGTGCAGCTAAATGATGTTTTTGCTGCAGATAAGATTGTTTTTGCAGATTACTGATGTGCAACAAGTTTATTCCATCTCTGCTTTCTGGTGGCTCAGCAGCGCTTCTGTTCTTTGCCTCCGGCGCCAATAGGAATTAAACTAATGTCTATTATGACCTGCAGCAGAGACGTGAGGCAGCCAGGCTTCCCTCCCGTGTTCTGGACCACGTGCGGGTTTGGCTAATATGAAGCGGGTCCAGCGAGGGTCACTGGACCCGCTTCCTCCTGCTGCCCCAAAGCTTCCTTCCTGCCCTAACACACCCGTATCACAGCTCATGACATCCGAGCACCACTCATCACCGTCACAGGAAAGGACAGCCAGGGAGGGAGGAAAAAGTGCATTCCCACGCTCGGCTGGCATCCCATCATGCACTGGGGCAGAACCAGCTCTGGACCACAAAGCGACCCGCAGATACCAGAGGGAGACGTCACAGAGCAGCTGATTATGGAAGTAATGGTGGATGTAATGGTTTCTAGAAGTTCATCTCTCCTTGATATTATTAGAAAGCTGCTGAACAACAAGAGTCGACAATATTAGGAGCAGATCATAGTAAGATGGAGTAAGGTGAGAAGAAAGCAGCTCAGCTGTTAACGATGTTTATGGAGCTGCTGCTGCTGGACGTGTAAGATAAGATAAGATAAGATAGACTTTATGGATCTCATAGTGGAGAAATTCACGTGTCACATCGGCTCAATAATCAAAAGGAGGAAAAGGTGCATGAGGTCTATACAGTTTGTCCACATATATACAGATGATCGAAAAAAAAAAAAAAAAGGGAATAAAGCAGAGACTTAAGATGACTTATGTACATTCAAGGTGACTTATATACATATGGATGACGTTGTACATTAAAGTGGTACCTGGTAAAGAACAACAGTGAGGTGGTGAGATAACTATAACTGAAGTCACTTATTTAACAGGATTATTGCACAGGTTATTAAATAGGTATTAAATAGTAATTGCACATTAGTTATTGCACAATTTATTACAATTATAGTGCAGCATTGTGACGTCTGATAGCAGCAGGGATGAATGACCTGCAGTAGCGCTCCTTTTTACAATGTAGAGAGAGACGAGAGAGAAAGACGGATAAAGTGACCGTTCAGACTGCAGACGCTGAAAAAAACGATACGCATCAGAATCAGAACCACATGTGGAAGCAACTTTCCCTGCAGTGTGAACGTAGTGAGCCAGGCTCTTCTTCCTGTTAAAGGGGGGCTTTCCTGTCCACTGTCGCCACATGCTTGTTCAGGAGGAGGGATTGCTGCAATCAGCTTGGCTTCCTCTAGAGCTACCTTTTTAGCTGACTATGGTTAACTATTGAAGTGAATTTGTTGCTTCATCGCTAAAGTTAAGATAAATGAAAAAGTTTTGGCCAAACATGAACAAGAAGTCCTTCAACATGAACCGGTGGACAAATCCCTCAACATGAGGCCTTCAGAGATGCTGAAGAGCAGCAGTTCACAGAGGAGGAACTGAGGCACAGATTCCTTTCAGATTGCTGCCATTTGCAGCCGAGTCATGTGGCTTTGAAGAAGAATGGGAGGAAACTCTCCGAGGAGAGATAATCAATCTGATGGTTTATGCTCTGCGGAAAGTGAATTACATCTCAACAGCTTCTGCTTCAGTGGAATCTGTGTCACGCTGATAAAACGGCCAGCAAAACAAGGCGGTCTGTGGAGCAGTCAGACCGGAGGATTGTTACGCTGCTGCTGGGAAAACATGTCATCTGGCTGCAAATCTGCGCTAACCTTTACCGCTAATCCTCAAGTTCAAATTCACAGCAGGGAATGCTGGAGGGGATAAATCCTGGAGGACGCCCAGCGGGCCTCCAAACCTGCCCGACCTGTGCCGCAGCGACAAAGCCCTCCGTCCTCAGGCGCTTCCCCAGCAAACGCATACCGATCCTCCCAGCAAGCAGCCTGGAGTCGTTCTGGGGGCAGGGACGCCTGGATGTGTCGAGGCGTGTCAGAGGACGCCTTTAAGCGCAGCCGAACAAACAAAAACAAGGCAGGAATAGCTGGAAACCACCAGGGAGCAATTTGGAAATGAAGAGGCAACCACAACAACCACCGTTGCTCCTGTTGCACAAGCGCATTACGAGCACTATTAAACATGTTCTGGCTGAGAATAATGTGGAGCAGCTGGTTGGGAGTGAAGTGAGCAGAGCGGGACTCGTTAGGGCCGTAGGCGGCCACAGACACCGAAGGCCGCGTTGACGGCATCACACGCCCCCCAAGAGCCGAAACCTAATTATTTGGGGCATTAAGGGACGCTTTTCCAGCAGAACGTCTCTATGCGACGCCTGTTCCTCCAGATGTTTGCACACGAGACAACGTGCTTCTAATGGGGACGGTGGGTCTGGCTGGATGGCAAAGAGCGAGGAAGAGTAAGGTAGCGCTAACCACGCCTGAGTGGAGCAGATGGAGAGCAGATGAGGCTCAGAGGAGAAGATAATCACAGTCCACCCAGAGACGCTGCATGTCCTGCCGTCAGTCGTCCTGTGACAGGGAGGGACGAAGGTGTGAGTTAGTTAGGGTGATCATGTTGACCTATGAACCCGCCTCTAAACGATGCTCAACCGTCTGACCTGAAATTGTCTCATAATCTCAGTACAGAGCGTTTACAAAAACAACCTTCAGCTTTATGCTGCTTTTCCTCTTCTAAAGACGACATTCCTGGCCCTTCGCCGTTAAAAGTAAGAGTAGAAAGTAGTCCTGGCTTAGTGCTCGAGCTGCGTCCCTTTCCTGGACAAAGCAATTAGCAGAACTAAGACAACGAAACCCTCGGTGGTGTACTCTCTGTGTTCCCTTTCTGAAGTGATGTGGGCTAAGCTTTGGCTGTTTGCTGTCTTCATATCCTACCTACAACCTTAAAAAGTCCAGCCTGTCGTTACATCTGACCTGATCCAAATACTCATCTCACCAGGGTTTTCCCCCAGGCTGTAAAAAGAAGTTATTAAACCACTAAAAAAAGAGCAATCTGGACAAACCACATCTGCAGAACTACAGACCAATCTCCAAGATGCCATTTATCAGTAAAGTTACTGAAAAAGACGTTGTTGACGTTTTCCAGTCAGGTTTCCTCACCACAGCACAGAGACCGTCCTTGTCAGAGTGTTCAATGACGTCTACATAAATAGAGACTGTGGAAGAACCACAGTGCTGGTTCTGTTGGACCTCAGCACAGCATTTGACGCTGTTGACCAGGATATATTATTAAAGTAACTGGAGAACTGGGTCAGACTCTCTGGTACAGAACTCCTCCCTAAAGAACAGGGACTTCTTTGTGCCAGTAGGTACCTTCTCATCAGAGAGGACAAAAGTCACATGTGGGGTTCCCCAGGGTTCAATCCTGGGACCCCTTCTGTTCAATATCTATATGATCCCACCAGCTGAGGTTATAACGAGAAACAATATTAGCTACCGTTACTACGCAGATGATACTCAGCTCTACGTCACCATGTCACCAGGTGACTCTGAACCATCAATGCACTGAAAGGATGCTTAGAACAAATCAATCCATGGAGGTGCCTAAACTTTCTCCAGCTGAACAGAAACAAAACTGAAGTTATCTTCTTTGGACCTAAAGAGGAACAAACTAGAGTCAGCAGCAGCTTCAGTTTTTACAGCTACTGGAGATCAGGCCTGAAATCTGGGTGTAGTGATGGACTCAGACCTGAACCTTCAAGGACATAAAGACCGTCACAAAGTCAGCCTTCTACCACCTGGAGAACATTTCCAGGATTAAAGGACTGATGTCCCAACCAGATCTAGAGAAACTTCTTTGCTCCACTGATCTGGAACAAACTTCCAGAAAAGTGTAAATCAGCAGAAACTCTGAGTTCCTTTAAATTAGACTGAAATCTCCTGTTCAGAGCAGCTTTCAGCCATAACAACAGCAACACTGACCAACATATTGATGTTTATTGATGTTTTCACCTGATAATGTTACTGGTCTCACAACCAGGGACTGTTTCACTGCCTTCGTGATGTTTTCATGATGTAAAGCACTTTGAAGCGCTTTGCTGCTGAAATGAGCTACAAATGAAGTGGACTTGGAGCGTTTCCTGTCATTAACTTCAGATACTGTTTTGCTTTTCTTTCCTTTAGAAAGTTCCCCTGACTACGTTCCTCTGTGTTTATCTTTCTTAGACGGCGATCTAGAAGCAGCTCTTTCTACCAGGAACTGTTTTCTTTTCCCTTTTCCAGACAAAGTACTTTGGTCTCCTTGGTCCTCCTGACAGCCAACGCTGCCATAAACTGACTGGCTTTCTCGCGGTGCTTTTATAGACAGTTTTGTTGTCGGTAACTTTGTTCAAGCTGTTTTTTTATAGAAAGTACTCCTTGAAGTGAGTACTTCACATTTCCCTCTTAAAGTACTCCTGGCTCAATAATTCAGTTTTTTTTTTCAGGCCAAACTTTTACTTTCCTCAAAGAAAATGCTCTTAATTCTTCTGCTTTTTGCTTTTCAGTAATGAACAAATAATCCCCCAAGTTCAGAAAATGTTGACAGTTTTGTATTTTTCAGAAACATCTTCTACTCAACAGCGTAAAAATGTAAAAAAAAAAAAAAAAAAAAACAATAGAAAAATGTTGCTTAATCCTTTAATTAGGACTGAAACGAACACAGAAGCACCAACTTACTCACATGATTTTACTCAACTAATGACATTAAAGCATGATCATGCGTTTCTGAAGCGTAGCCTAAACGGTTATAATATTTTTGAAAAACATGTGAACTGCGATGGGTTGTACAAGTATTAAAAGAGTAAAACTACCTGAAAACCATTTTTCTGTGGAAGCTTTCTGCTCTTCAGAAAGATGAAGATGTCCAGAACAAAGACTGTGACTTTGTTCTGGACACGCCAGTTAATCACCAACAGCTAATTGGCCAGTTTCCAATTAAGAACCAGCGTGGAGAAGCAGCTTTATTTACGGCAGGATTGCACGGCTGCATACCGATTCATTCAAACTGGGCTTTTTATAAGAACACAACCGTAACAAAAAAGACCTCATCTCAAACGCTGGAGCCTGAGCAAAGGAAACGGTTGATGGCCGACAACACTGCAGGCCTGACGGGTGTTTGGAGTAAATTTATCTCCATAAATCCCATTTTTAATGATCAAGCTGTGATTAAAATCAACCAATAAGCAGTTTTACAACAACTTTGGTCTTCCACTCTGTTCAGCTCCGCCGAGCCTTCAGTCGACATTTAAACGGGTTCTCTGTGTCTTGATGTGCGCCACGTCTAAATGAACTGCTGAGCCATTGATCACTTCCAGTTTAACGAGATTCTCAGAACCAGGATGTAGTTCAGCTAAAAACGGGACAGTTCTGCAAACGTTACAACAAACCCTGCTAACCATTACGCCTCATCCATCTATGGCTACCAGGTTCCAGAGCGGGGTTCCTCAAGGCTCCATTCTCAGGCCACTTTGATTCAATGGAAGTTAGACCCATCAAGTAACCGTATACTCGTTGACCTGGTATGTCCAGAACCAGAACCAGAACCAGAACCAGGACCAAACAAAGGATGGCAGACGTCGCTGTTATTTGGTGCCAGTTTAGTCGATCTAAAAACTTCTGTTAATGGTTTTTATTCTTTCATAAATCCCAAATTAAAGACCTCCTGGTGGCTCCTGTCCTTAGAGTGAAGAAAAGCAGAACCAGCTCTAAGACGGACCTCTAATCTTTTTCTGTTTCTCCTTGCTGATAAAAATAAAAACGGACTCTCGACCATCCAGAGAGTCATCTGTCCTCGTTATGAGCAGATCATGGCGGCCGGGTCTCTTTGTGTGTGTTGCAGGGGGTAATTAAGGTAATTAGCTCAGGATATCAACGCCGTCAACCATCTCCAGGCGAGGGAGTGAGCCTATCAAAGGTTGGGATAAATAATGGAAGGCATAAAAGACCTTTTCACAGAGCTCCCGCTGCTTACTGAGCACAATCAGGTCACATTAACGCTGCAAAAACAACAGCTTTCCTCATTCACTACTCCAGGTTTTAGTCTGCGGCCTGAACATGTATGGAAGCTTTGTTTAAAACACGACGGCCTCTCCGAGAGACGGATGTTATGAAACTATTTTCATCCATCGCATAAACACACTTTCACCTGCTGGAGAGCCGAGAGGAGCGCATGGAGAAGCGATCCTGTCTGCAGCAGCCGAGCTCGTTGCAAACAAACGTCACTTTATTTTATCGGGATCGATTGAGACGGAGCCGCACACAGTGAAGCATAACTGGAAAGTGATGATTTTTATTTTAACAGAAATATCTGGATACAAACCGTTACCACTGCTGTAGCAACGCATTATTTTTACTTTGAATTTGGTTCAATTCTATTTTTGGGTTATTTAGCAGATTTATTCTGTAGGCTACGTATTATTTAGTTTTGTGTTTCTGTTGTTTTTTTTAAGTCAGCCAGGAGGAGCTGTAAAGGACCAGCATGCACTGGGGTGGGCTTTGATTGGTTTTAACAGAGCAGGAGAAACAGCAGAAATGTGTTTATTGAAGCTGGATAAACCGCAAAAGGCAACTTTTGAGTTTCAGCGCAGGAAGTCTGTGATGTGATGAGATTTTTTGGGCTTCCAAAGTGTGGATGTTGTGGAGGGGAGGTGTTTCTCCAGCAGGGACAGGGAAGCTCGTTAGAGTTAACGGGAAGATGGATGGAGGTAAATCCAGAACTATCTGAGACTGGCTGGAGGTTCTCCTTCCAGCAGGAGAACCTCCCTGAACCTGCAGCCTGAGACACTATGGGATGGTTTAGATCAGAGCAGATTCACGGGTTAGAACGGCCTAGTCAAAGTCCAGATGAGGGAAGCCAGAGATGCTCTCCATCCACTGAGTTTGAGCTGAATGAGCCTGTAGTCTGTAGCTGGTCAGGAAAAATGGCAGCAGATCAGAAACGCACCTTTCTTAGGTTTGTCTTTGTAAAACTTTTTAACCTTCTTCATTCGCCTTCACAGTTTTTCACCACGTTGCCAAATTAAATCCCAATAAAATACAGAAAAGTTTCCAGTTTCAATGTGAATGAATATTGATGGCCGTCATGCATGTCTTTATATATAAATAATATATATAAAGACATGCATGACGGTCAGTCGTCCTGTAGTCATGTCTTTACTGGGAGGCTCTGCAAAAGCAGCTGATAAAACTTGTTACGCACCTGTCGCCTCCCAGTATAAGTAACATTTACGTCAATTCTCCAGCTTCAATGGGAGAAAATCATGCAGCGGTAATGCAGACTGCAGACCAGGCTGTCATCTAAATGAAGGAATGCACCGTTTGCTGCATTGGTCAGCGTGTGCATGCTCAGCAGGACGCTGCGCCCTGCTGCAGGGAAGGTGTGTGCAGGAATGAACGGGACATTTCCAGCTAGGCCGCCTCACGCTGAGCCCGGACGGCCGCGCAGGAAGCCGACCGACTCTTCAGCGCGCTGCCGTAGCACTCCCACCAGGCTGTGCAGCGTGATCGATGAGGCTGCAGCGCTTTACAGACCTTTTCACCATATGCTCCTACCACCGGGGATGAATCTGCTACCCGAGCAGCAAGCCGGCATCTCAGACCCCCCGCAGCAGCGCCGTGCATTTAGCAGACCCAACCCAGCGCCACATTAACCCAGGAGGTGAGCTCAGGGAAGTGTTTTACACAGCAGGGCAGAAGATGAAGAGAACCGCACCGAGCGGACGGGTCTGCGTGCAGCAAAGAGGACGGATGCAGCGATGGGTCCAGGAAGGAGGAGACACTGAGTTCTGGCACATTGGGAGACTTAAGCTCCGCCTCTAAACAGCGTCAAACACAGCTTCTTTTTTTAATGGGCTCACCAGAGGAAGCTTCAATGTTTTTTCAGATACTTTTGGTTTTCCAGCTGTTTGAACAAACCAACAAGACATAAAACACGTCTGCCGGCTCAAAGCGCCGCGCCGCAGGAAGCTCTGATGTGAGGGCTAAACGTGTCGGCAGGACTAGTTCATGTACATAATAAACTTTTATTTGACCTGATTCACGTTTATAGAGGTGAACAACACATTTGGCTAAATTGTGGCAGACCTGCAGGTCCAGCAAACACACGGCCTGCTAAAACAAACATCTCTGCTGCAGCTGTAGTCAGGATGTGGAGCTATAAACTCTGATGCTTCCATGTCTTCACAAAGCTTTTCATGCTGTTTTATAATGTTTCATCAGAAACGGCCAGGCTCATAAATCTCTGTTCACTAATAATAAATCAGGCAAAGTATCAGTTGTAACAGTGGTTCCACTGGGAAAGTATTATTTCATGTCCTAATGTTACACAGGTCAAAGTTTGCATCATTACACTGAAGGAGAGAAACTTAATGATGAGTTACTGCTTGTTTTAGGACAATTTCTATAGCAGAAATAACATTTGATGTAAATTTATGGCATAAAGAGACCAAAAGAGCAGCTTGTGTGCAGAAAGGATGGAGAGAGGGACGGATTAAAGCATTTCCCCCCAGGCTGGGACACAAACAGCCACTTCTCACCACACAGCTTCCTTTTCCAGAACCTCTTTACTCAAAGAACTGAGCAGAACCAACAAACATCCAGAACTGGACCTTTAGCACACCTTCACAGCCTGAACCATCTCTGCCTGTGAAGCTGGTGCCGAGGAGCAGAATCCTTAAAATGCCTCCAGATGTCTACCAACATCTGGCCCACAGAGGCAGAACATTCCCAGCCCACCGCTCCCGACTTACTCATGGTGGGCGTGTCGGCGTGGGCGGCAGGACGAGGCCCGGGGGGGGCGGGGCTTAGGACAGGTGAGGCTGATCTCCGCTGGGTCCTCCTGAGGGGCACTCATGACCTGAGGAGGACAGCAGAAGGAAGCCGAATCATTTCTGCACTCAGAGAGAAGAACACAGTGATTCAGGGTTAGTTGAGCATGTTTATAATTTCATGAGCAGCTTCATCTGGTTCTCCTGCAGCCAGAGATCGTCTCCACAGCGTCTGCTGCTCCCAGACGGCCGAGCGTCAAGCTTTTTATCTGCGGGATCGCTGTGGATGAAACAAAAACCCTCCGCAGACGTTTAGAGACGAGCTAATTAACGTCATCGCCATGGAAACGGCAGCGGCTAAATTTGCCTCCCCACCGACCCGACCGGACCAAATGACAGTAATCTGATGATGGCGGGTAATCTGATGCCTGTGGGGGGGGGGGGGGGGGGGCTGCAGATGTGGAGGCCAGGGATCAGCTTCAGGCGGTTGTAGCAGCTCAGAGTGAAATAAGACACCAGGACAGAGGAGAACTCATTTATGACCAGCTGGACGCCACATAGTGAAACATTCTGGACTCGTTTTATTTACTTACGCTGCATTGATCTGCTTATTACACATTTATGTCCTATTAGACTCATAACACACTTCTACACATTTTTGTCACGATGAAATACGTGGTGTGAGTTGAACGGGTCTGCAGCTGCAACAAGAACTCTTTGCTTCTGAGACGTCATTCCCTGAACGCACCGCGGTGCATTTCAGTTTATTCTGATGGAGACATTAGAAAAATCCCTGATTAAAGGCCGATAAGATGCAGGGAAGACTGCGGCTGATGCTCACAGGGGGCTGAACCCAAACACATGCCTGGAAAGTTAAGTGGAAGGAGGAAGTTCAACAGCAGCACTGATAAGTGCAGCAGGGGGAGGAAGGTGAAGGTCATCCAGGTCTGGACAAGCCTGGAGACGCGGATCTCCTCCCTGCTGCTAAGGAACCCGTGAAGAACTGAGCGCAGACGCTGCTGGGTAACTTTTAGGACAGAGTTACTGAGACACACCGCAGTTATCCAGCAGGACCTGTACTGTCCACAGCTCCAGTCACAGTTTCCTCCAAAGGTCACGTCTCACTTCTTCATCCCCCCCCCTCACAGCCCCGTTTAGACAGCGCTCTGACTTCATCCGTCTCCCTTTAGCTGCTCAGTCTCTGCAGAGGAAGTGAGAACTCAGAGGTGTGACTAAGGCGGGGTTCTCCGCTGGCAGGCCTGACCGCAGCAGTCCGGCTAACCGGCATCGGCTGCAGGCAATTTAGAACCAACAGGACTATGAGGAGAAATGCAGTAAATGCAGAGTCTGGTCTTCACGTTGCCGTCTGCAGCTGTGCAGGAACCCACCGCTTGTTTCTGAACGCTCAGAGGCTGCATGTTCTGCAGGTTGACGACGTTCTGTTACTGCTCTGCAGAACCGGCTCCTTCAGGGCTCAGTCTCCCCCTGCAGACTGAAACGTCTCCTCGTTCTTCTCCGCTACACAGCTCAGGTCCAGCCAGGCTGGATGGAGAACATCTGGAAACATCAGTTTTAGAGTCCTGCCAGAACACTGGGCTTTGACTAGGCCATTCTAACACCTGAAAAGGCTTTGGTGTGAACCATTTGTTGCCCTGCTGGGCGCTGAACCTCCACCACCACGGTCCTGCTGGCAGATGCTCCGGCAGGAGAAGAAGTTTTCAGCTGGTCTGGTGAAAACGTGCAGAGAAATCAGAACATCTGCAAACAAAACTGAGAAAGGAGAAGCGGTCTTTTAGCGAAGTACCTGAACTTCCAAAATGACGACACACTTCCCCACTTTGTCTCAGAACAGGTTGGAGTTTTAGAAGTGCTGGAAAGCTCCGGTTCTTCAGTCACAACGGTCAAAAGCCAGGCGGTAAATTAAGGCCCCTCCACAGAGGAGCGCTTTAAACGATAACGGTGTTTCCTGTACCGACACGTTTCTGCTCAAAGCGACCCGCTCTGTTGTGTGTGAGGGACGCCTGACTGCTGTTCGCCGCCGACAGGGCAGCCGTGCAGGTTAGACCGCTCCGGTGTGACTAAACCACCTGAAACCGGTCCAAAGTGACGCAGCGTGTCAGAAACGGAGCCGCTGGCTGCAGTTTCCCTCCACCGCCGTCAGCATCCGCCGCCTCAGCGGACCGGGTGCTCCGTCCAGCAGGACGGTCAGCATGTGGCGGCGAGCTGTCCGTGTGCAGGGAGCATCAGGAGCGAGGCGAGCGAGGCGAGCGGCCTCCTCTGCCAAGCCGGTCAGCTTCTGCTGCGCTGAGCTGCAGCTGCGCACCTTCAGAGGAGAGCTGAGGTCCAGGAGGTCCAGGAGGAGCAGGAGGTCCAGGAGGAGCAGGAGGTCCAGGAGGAGCAGGAGGTCCAGGAGGAGCAGGAGGTCCAGGAGGAGCAGGAGGCCGGCGCTGTTCTGTCAGACCATCCGTCTGGATTAAATACTTTTTACTCCACCTGCAGATCATCTCTGAGGACTCTCAGCACCGCTCCCTCCACGGACACAGAGGTCCAGCTCTCTCAGCCAGACGAGCCGAGCTTCACTGCAGGCGCCGCTTCAGCTGAACACCTGAACTGAGCACAAACAGCTTGAAGCGATGAGGATGATGGAGGAACCGACATCCTCCTGTGTCCCTGTCAGCGAACGCTGCTCAGCTACAGGCCAGCTGGGTCCGCTGGAGGATCTGAGGCCTTTCCCCAGAACAATGATCCAAAACACCGGCACCGCACCGGGTTCTGCTCAGTCCCAGACCTGAAGCCAGAGAACCAGCAGGTGAGCCGAGAAGAGGAAGGATCAGAACATCTTGAAGGAAACTCGGAGGCCCAGAATGTTTCTGTTTGGGACAAACGGACCGAGCCCCAGGAGACGTTCAGGATCTCCTGGTCAGGAGAACAGAGCCGCTGACAGTTCATGGCAGCCGTTAAAACCAAAGACAACACAGCTGATGAGCTCCAGACTGCAGCTTTAAAGAGTCTCTTTAACATGTGGAGTCACTTTAGCCAAAGGAACGACTGCAAGTGGTGACAAGATGGCAGCTTAAGGTTCATCAGCAACTTCTGGCCAGAAGAAACCCTCCAGGCTAACGTAGCTTCCCCACACCACAGCCTGAGGAGCTGAGGCTGGGCTGGAGGCTCGCCGTCCAGCAGGAGACACCGTGGCACGGTTTAGGTCAGAGCAGGTTAGAACGGCCTAGTCAAAGTCCAGACCCAAAAAAATCAGCATGCACAGCCGAAAATCATCCAGTCTGACCGAGCTTCAAAAAGATCAAAGCCCCAAAAGACCTGCAGCCAAAGTTGGGAAACAGAAAGTTCAGGCGGGGCGAGTTCTCCAGCAGTCCAGGATGAGGAGGTTCTGCATCATTTATATCTGCATCATCTGCACGTATGAGGTAATTATCTAAATGTTAGAGCTCTAAGAATACAGAGGTCAGGGAAGTCCAGCTGACTATAATTAGCAGGGGGCGCATTGTATAAAAGTCAGCAGGAGTTTTAGGTGGAAAGGTCAGACGTGAGTCTCAGAGGTCCGGCTCCTGCAGCGAGGAACGCTTACAGAACATCAGAGAACCGAGGCCCTCCATCATCTCTGTTAACGAGGGCCGGACCTTTGATGTGTTTAACAAACTAACTAATCTGCTTAGTTTCATCAAACTAAGCAGATTATCGGAAGAAAAGTTAGAATTTAACTCAGTCTTGAAATGAGGCAGGCCTGAAAGTTTCAAGTAAGGCCTGGAGGTAGTTTAGGAAACGTTCAGGTGGGAAGGTTTTAGGAACCTCACTGCCCCTGGTTCTCCCGCTGCCCCTGGTTCTCCTGCTGCCCCTGGTTCTCCTGCTGCCCCTGGTTCTCCCGCTGCCCCTGGTTCTCCTGCTGCCCCTGGTTCTCCTGCTGCCCCTGGTTCTCCTGCTGCCCCTGGTTCTCCTGCTGCCCCTGGTTCTCCCGCTGCCCCTGGTTCTCCTGCCTCCAGTTCACCTCAGAGGAAGATCTGGATCCCTGCAGGGAGACGCAGGGCAACGCCAGAGGAGCCAAATAAAAGCTGATAAAGCAGAAAGTCTGACCCTGACGTCCTGCAGAAGTCACCCAGGAACTTCTCTTTCTACATTTTCTCTGCCAACTGAAAGATGTTTGAGCCGACCTCCAACACACACCTTGTGTTTATTGTAAATCTGCCTTAAGCCGCATTATCCTGAAGTAGGGGAGGACAGAGTCAAGCTGGCAGCAATCAGCGGCTTTTATTACCGCTGATTCCGCAATAAAGTGAACATTCCCAATACAAATATAACAATCTACTTTTAATCATTTCTCATAGTAACAAATTAACTTTATTAAGTATTTTCCACGCATACCCAACATAGGGAATAAAGTTTGCTTCCAATAAATCCTACTTCCCGGATGTAGACTAGGCTCTGCGTTTTATTTTGAAAGAACACCCATCCACGTTTGTTAATATTTCCGCTACTTGACGTACCTTGCTGCCAAAGGTAACTATCCCGTTTCGTGAAGCAGAAAACATCCCATAAGGATCAACTTCAGACGAACAAGTCCCGTCAAAAGCCGCATCCGGCAGCCGCAGTTTAGATCCGGGTGAATTTAGTCTTAAAGCCCAGAAACTCCTGCAGTCCTGCTTTCATTAAAAAACGCTGAAAAGCAGGAGCTGCTCCGAGCTCAGCAGCGTGACTGGCAGCCCAGCGCAGCCAATCAGAGGCCGGGAGGCGGGCCGGGGAGAGCGAGCGGTGGCGCTGATTGGTCGCGCAGTCCGTCCAGAGTCCGCTGCAGGAGGCCGAGCGAAAGTCACAACAATGGGCCCAGTCAGGACCGGAAGTACGCTTTTATGGTCCTGGACGGCACAACCACCGCCTGGCTGTTGGCTCATACCACTGATTACACACAAGACACTTTATAAGTAACTTTAACGGTAATTATCATTTTGGCTGCTAAATATTTAATAGTTATTTTGTACACGTCAAAATAAATCAGGAAATCCATAGAGAAAAACTTCACCTCAAGAAGTATACTAGAATATCTAATTTTTCTTATGATACACTTTTGCTTCAGCTTTTCTATAAATTATCTTATTATATACATTCTACGTATTGACTATTAATGAGTTTTACTCACGTTTCACTTCCTACGACCTTTCCATAAAAAGCTCTTTGTGCTCACTTTAAGCTCCACACCTCAGAAGCTGCAGCCATGTCTTCCTGACCAAAGCACTCAGCTTTCTCAAATCCCACCCATCGCCGGCGTCTTCCAGGACTTCTGGAACAGCCTCAGTCAGCTTTGAGGCATGTTTCGGGTCATTTGCTTGTCCGGTGACTAAAGACTGCATTACATTTTTCTCCAAATACTTGATTGAATCCGTCTCGCCGCTCACAGGCTGCAGGTTTCCCATACAGTAAAGCAAAGCCGCCTGGTTGCCAGTAAATTTTAGGATTGATTTTAAAATCCTTTTATTTGTTTTTAAAGCTCTTAATGGCCTTGCCCCTCCCCATCTGTCTGAGCTGTTACATTCTTACACCCCCCCCCCCTCAGGTCAGCTCATCAGCTGCTTCTGAGGGTCCCAAAGCCAAAGTGCACGCTCAGAGGGGATGGTGCTTTTTCTGTGGCAGCTCCTAAGCTGTGCAATGATCTTCCTTTGGGCGTAAGGCGGGCCTCTTCACTCGCTGTTTTTAAGTCCCTTATTAAGACCCGTCTTTTTTCTTTGGCTTTTGGCACAATCTGAGAGGTTTCACTTTGTTTTATTGTGTATGTATATTAATATGTATTTTATTTTCGATCCTTGCTATTTTATAATTGCATTGTATTTCATGATTGTGTACAGCACTTTGGTCCTGTCGGTGTATAAAGTGCTTCATAAATAAAGTTGGTATGGTATGACCCCATGCATGACGCTGCAGCAGAGCTGCTGCATCCTAGGTGCACAAAGGAGCGTTGCTGCAGATCCTTCTTCCCACCTGCTGCCAGACTGAGAACCATCACTAAGTGTTCACCTTCCTGCTCTTTCTGCAGACCTTTTCACATACTTACGGTTTTTATGGATAAATATACATATGTTTTGCCCATTTTCTAAATCACCCTTCTCACTTTTTTAAATTTTATAGTGCTATTTCATATAACTGTGCAACATTTTTCTTATGGTGTAAATATGGCCTTACTGTACGGTAATATTCTTGTTTTTTTACTTTCTACCCTTGTTTTCCCTTTGCTGCTGGTACACTGTGGGACAGGAATTTCTATTCCAATACTAGTTTTAATATTTAAGTGTTTTAACGTTCCTTTTATAAAAGGTTAATTTTGTGTTGAAGCCAGATTAGCAGCTGTAGCCACCTTGAGCGGGAATCAAGCATGCTTTTATTTTGTAGGCTGAACCCGGAAGTGGAACCGCTCCTCTCCGCCGGCTTGACGGTAGCAGTGGGGGTTGGCTAGGTAGGCCTCGGTGAATACAAATAAGCACAAAGTTTAAACAATAAACCAAAAATTAACCATTTCTCCGCGGTAACAAAGCAAGTCGGACCGGGGAAGCGCAGAAAAGCCCCGGCCCAGTGTCCCGCTTCGCCCCCGGCACCGCCGTCATTCAGCCCCGCAGCGGCGCCTCCGTCTCCCCGCGTTTCCTTCCAGGAATCCGGGCAAGTTTGCTCCTCCGCCCCGACACCAACTCGCCCCCCGGAGCCGCTCACCTTGCTCTCAGCTCGGAGACCCCTCTTCCGTCACGCCGCCGGCGGGTGAAAGCCCCTCTTGTCCCCGGAGCGTCAGCGGCGAGTATCCATGGTCCCGCACCAGGAAGTCCGGAGCACTTCTCTAACTCTGTGCGGGGAGGGAAGCCGCCCAGGATCCCCGCCAGGTAGCAGGATGCGCCGCCCCGCCGGGCCGAGCCGACCCGACCCCAGCGGCTGCTGCCCCACCTGCAGCAAACACACCTGTTTACAAATGTTTACACCTGTTTACAGCTGCTTACCTGGCAAACACCTTCCTCATGCGCCACTTTCTCCTCTTTCTCCCTCACACCAGCCTGATTGCCACCCAGCGAACACCACATCAGTTAAAGTGAAAAAGAAGCACACGAACAATGCACATTAATGTTTAAATGGGCCTTATTTTAGACAATACAATTATTTCAAATCATATTAAATAAAAACAAACTAATTTACATAGCCTAGATTAGATTTAAACTGATAAATTCCCAATGTTTGAGATCCATCTACAATTCAATTAAATTTTATTTATATAGCGCCAATTCATGAAACATGTCATCTCAAGGCACTTTACAAAGTCAAATCAATCAGATTATACAGATTGGGTCAGATTATACAGATTGGTCAAAATGTCCTATATAAGGGAACCAGTTGATTGCATCAAAGTCTCAACAAGCAGCATTCACTCCTGGAGAAGCGTAGAGCCACAGGGAGAGTCGTCTGCATTGTCCATGGCTTTGCTGCAATCCCTGCATGCAGCAAACAGCAGATTAATACATAAAGCTATAAAAAGGCCTGAATGACGTTAAATTTATTAGCTATGCGCTAGAAGTAGATACAGATCCACCTCAGATTGGAGATCGGCAGGTCAGACACGAGTAAATCTCCTGTTTTTAATAAACAAATCCAATTAAAAATTCCCAGTAGATGCACCAAAAATCAGATTAATGTTGCAAAAAAGGGGATAATTTGTAATTCCTTCACTTCCTGTTGGATTCAAAGCTACGGCTTCTATCATGTTTTAAAGTCCTGAGAAGAAAAATCGTTTTTTCTCTAAGTTTTCTAATTCAGACAAGCTTTTGGACCCAGGATGCAACTCTTTGGCACTGATCTGGTCTCCAGAACCGATGGGAGGAACGTTGTTGCTGCACAATAAACTGACCAAAGGGGGTGCAGGAGAAAAAGGCCCTGAGCTGATCCAGAACGCTGCAGTGAAGCCTGAACGCCGTGATTTTAGCTTCCTGTGACCCGCGTCACGCCCTCAGGCGCCATGAGCCTCTCTTATCTGGGCATCTGAGAGGAACCGGGCCGGTTCTGATGCCCGCATGCTGAGTTCTTTCAGCCCTGCTGATGTTGACATGTCAACAGCACCAGCCTGCAGCTGCTACAGCTGCTCTCCGGTGTCACCGACGTGCAGCCTGCGTGGCTTATCTGCTGCAGATTGCCTTCAGAACATCACCAGGTCCACACACCTTCTGCAAAGGTTCTGCAGGAGGTACCAGGACCGGACAGGAGAGGCCTGGGAGCCTCTTCAGACCGGGCCAGCAGAGACGACCCATTCCTGCATCTCCTCCAAGCAGGAAGGCTGAGATGAAGACGTCCTCCTGACAGAACCCAGGGCTGCGAGGTACCAGTGAGAGCCGGGCGGGTCCGGTACCAAAACGCTGAAAATCACGACCAAGAGCTCCAGAGATCCTGATGACGGACTCAGACGCTCCAAGCTTTTCTCAGAGCAAACCTGTTAAACCTGCAGCATCAACACCAAGTTAACAACAGCCTTTATGCTCGTTTTACTACTGTTAACCACTTCTGTACGACTGGACCAAGCCGTGGAGAAGCCCGGTTCTGTTCCTGTTACAGCCGGTCCGGGGCCCGAGTCCGGGGACCGAGTCCGGGGACCGAGTCCGGGGACCGAGGCCGGGGACCGAGTCCGGGGCCTGGCGGAGCCCTGACCAGACAGCATAACGAGGACCGCTGCTTCCCAGCGGCTGCATTTATCTTCCAGAGCTGCTGCTGATAGAGAGAGAAGCTGCTGCAGGGAGACTGGGACCTACAGCCGAGGCTTTAGGGTTTGGTAAAGAAACGCCCGGAGTTCTGGTCAGGAGTTCTGGTCAGGAGTTCTGATCAGGAGTTCTGGTCAGGAGTTCTGTACCAGAGACCCGGACAGTACCGAGTACAAGACGCCGTTTGTATTAAACATAGTCAGATTTTTTCATGGAAGTGGGAAAACTCTCCATCCATTATACTTTTTTTGTGCTAGAGAAACTCAGAGTAGTAAATAATGTTGAAGTGGAAGGTAAAAGATGGTTTTCATTAGGTTTATAAAAAAATGTATGGAGAAAACTGTATGAAGCTGATATTTTTAGTCACTGGAGTTTATTAGTTGCACAAAAAATGACGATGCATCAAAGTCAATAATTGACCAATCCCAGAAAATTACATTTAAGCAGGTATTAAACAGACTTTTTGATTAATATTTTTTAACATTTTTTAGTGCTCTGATGTAATTCTAATCCTGAATGTTGTGTTTTAATTGGCTGTAAGAAGAAAATAATCATTATTAATAGAAATAAAGGCTTGAAAACAGTGTGTGTAATTAATCTATACAATGTTTCACTTAGTGAGTAGTTACTGGAATAAATTTAATATTATTTTAGTGTACTGGATATAAATGTTTCCTATTTAACAGCTGAAGGAAGTTCTGAACTTTAGATCCAGTTTAGATCCAGTTGATGCATTAAACTGCTTTTACATTTACTCAAACACAAACTGCTACTCACCATGATGGAGCCACACCTGACACCTGTTAGCTCAGGTCTTCTTCTTCGTCCTCCATCTGTTGGTGGAGCCGCAGCGCCACCTGCTGTTGCTCCACTGTAAGTGCAGCCGCAGGTGTAGCTTTCAGTGCTACACTGATGTGTTTGTACTGCTGACCAGGCCAGCTGACAGCTTTGCTAGGGCCCGGGACAACGCAGTCTTTTTGGGCCCCCCCTCTACACCTGCCGCCAACACACACACACACACACACACACACACACACACACACACACACACACACACACACACACGCACGCACGCACGCACACACACACACACACACACACACACACACACACACACACACACACACACACACACAAAAAAAGTCAACTTAACTGTATACTTCATGCCCTGGAAATCTCTGTATTTTATACTGGATATTTTAAACCCATCTATTGAATTTAGTGCATTAGTTGATCTTTTCTTCATCAGAGAACAGCAGCACTGCAGCCAAAATATGCTTTTTTTGACCTGCTGTATATTAGCCAGTCCCTAACCTTGATGTATCATGAAACTGTTGACCTTCCGGGTTTTGTGATTTTTATTTTGCTATTACAATTAAATAATAATAATAATAATAATCATCTTATGTTCATAGTGTTTTTTTTCCAAATCAACCTCTTATATCTTTCAATCCTTATGTCATTTTGTCTGTGTTGTGTGCACCTGCCTGTTGCTTTAATCCTATTTATTTCCCCGTCGTGGGATAAATAAAGGATTAGTAAATGTTATTTTATCTTAAATAACACTTTTTAATAGGATATATGTACTGGGTTCTTTCAAGGTCTTAATTACATTTTATGTGTGGGCTCCAGTAACATATGATAGATAATATCTACTTTGAAAGTTAACATGAACTGCTGCTGAAGATGACCACTGATCTACCTGGATGTTCTCTGGAGGACTGAAACGCCTCAGTCAGTGACGTCAGTCTGTGGGTCTGTCGGGGCAATCAGAGAAGATTCGTCTCCTCTCTCCGTTTGTTGCCCAACGTTCTTTTGCTCATGGTTTTTCCCGTGCTTATATAAATTTGTTATGTTAACACTGAATTCAACCGGCTTTTTACAACCCATACAGCCTGATTTCATTTACGGTATTAAATTTTAGCCAAATGGCGCTTCTTTCTCTGTTCATGTTTTTTTCCGCTCGTGCAGTCCCTCTCTCTCTCCGAGTCTGATTTGAACAGCACCGCAGATGTTTGTGTTGGGAGCAGAGTGGGCGGGCCGGGCTGAGCCTGCGTGCTGATTGGCTGGCGCCGCTGAGCCATGTAGGAGAGGGGAGGGGGAGCAGCAGGTTGCTGGTCAGAGTCAGTTTTGGGCCCCCCCTCTGTCCTGGGCCCGGGACAACAGACCCGTTTGTCCCCCCCTGTCGGCGGGCGTGCTGCTGACCCATAAACAATACTACTATAATCTATATTTGACCTGATCAATCATTTCAAAGCTCCTCTTTCTGTCCCCAGTCACTTCCAGCTAAACATCTCATAATGGGTAAAACTTTGACTTCCTGTATCTGTATGTTCCTAAATATTTTTTATATACTTCACTCCATATAATTCTTGATTATATAATGTCATTTTTATCTCCTCTCTGTTTTTTTCTATGTGAATATTATAATCTTTGTTTTTTTTCAACAGAGAATTTAAATCCTCATTGAAATGCTTATTTCTCCATCATAACAGCATCCTGGATCTTTTTATTTCATCAGTTCCCCTTTTCAGCATCATTTATCATTATAGAAAACCGTATTGGACTTATACTACTTCCTGGTGGTTCCGTTTTCCACTACATAGTTTTTAGAAAATTCCTGACCTATTCTGACTTGTACATTTCTATTTGATAAGAAGTCCTTAATTCAGTTAAACATTTTACCATTAATACTACATTTATATATTTTAATTAATAATCATTCTACCCACAACATGTCATATTCTTTATGTTAAAAATACTGCAATTACACTTTATTTATTTACTTGTGCTCTCCTAATTTCATGTCCCAAACATATTGAATCATAAGTATTACGCCCTTTTCAAAAACCACTCTGACGTTTTGTAATATACCCCTTAATATTTAAATAATATGTTAATCTATCCCCAATAATTTTTCCATTATTTGAAGTCTATAATTTTCTGTTTTACATCGTCTTTACTGGTTTAGCTAGTGGAACAATGACTGATTCCTCCCAGGTTTTATAATACATTTCTAATATAACGTCTTTGGCTGTTTCACTCAGGTGTTCTATCTTTGTGCACCAAACTTTATGTTTACCGGGTGCCGTTTTCCTGGTTTTCCGTGGCGCAGGTTTAGTTCTGTAGTTAAGTAGATTATTGGTTTCTTCATTATTCTGCAGTAAAGCTTTATATTTATATTTTATAGCAGCCCTGCCTTTCCTTCCCTTTCCTTTCCCTTACAGATATTCCATCAATTATTCCATAATTTCAACTGACAATAATTTACATGGATTATAAAAATGATTTTACATTTTACCTTTTTGTCCCCTCTTATGCGATCGTACTCTTTTATAATAAAATCTAGGTTTGATTTTACCCATGTTTCCTTAAATATAGTCTCGGGTTTTTCTTCAATCCATCTATTTATACTTTTAATTCCTGTCCGTTCGCAATTAAACTTCTTGCTGTAATCTGATTACGTGTTTTATTGGATCCCAAGATCCCTTCTTTAAACCCAAAAACGTTTCTGCTCCTATTACTATTATTTAAATCTTTTCTGTTTAGTTTGATCAGTTGATGGCATATGCTATAAATAATAGTTTTTCCTCTGAATCTCTATTATTTTTGCTGTAGTCTTTGTTTTCCCACTGTGCCTAACTTTAAACCAGTGATCTCAGGAGACCACACATTTAGAATATACATATTTTAACATATTTCTAGACAAGTCAGGCTTCAGATAACTAACCTAGAAAAGCAAAGCAACAAAGGAAGGAAGGGCTTCTATTTTAAATCAACATGAGAACATCTGGCTTCATTCTTCCAGGTTTATTTCACCTGTTCAGATTCAGTCCTAATAATCTGATCCTTTTATAATTCTTCCTCAGTCTTCCAGCAGCGAAAGCACCAGAGCAGAGAGTTTTAAATGCACCTCCTCATACATCTGGACTGTAAATAATGACCAGGGATACTAGGGTGGAGGAAAGGGGGCCACAAACTCACCAAGGCGCAATACTACAGCGCCGCCACTAGATGGCAGCATTGCATAGTTAGTCCCACAGCTCTGCCTTCATCTACCAACAGTTTTAAATGAGTATTTACTGAGCTGAAGCATTACAGGAACAGCAATCAGCGAATATGAGGTCCAGCAAAGCCAGTGAGTCACTGCAGCTCTTCAAAGGGACGCAGAGGCAAACAGAGAAGGAAGTATGTGCATAAAAGAGGAAAAGAAACACTCCCTTTGATCACTGCTGTAATTTAATTACCTGCATACCAAGCAGTGGCTTTATTTGGAGTCTTCAGTCTTATTTCCAGCATGGCACACTGGATTCAAAGAGCAGCTTTTAAATGGGACAGAAAACACGCTCTTTGTTGCTTCTGCCAGCAGAAATAGATGTTAATGATGATGTAATCAGCGCCACACAACCCAGAAAACAAGAATACTCTTAGAATAAACGTGCTTTAATCAAATTCCTCTGATATAGACAGACCCAAAACACTGATGTGAATGGGACTCTTCTAGAATAATGATTCATTCCAGGAAAAAAAATGTTTTAGAGGAAGAACTGTTTTAATTTCTAAAAACACAAATTTAGATGTCAGGATGGCATTTCAATCTTTACGCCAATAACCCACCGAAACGAAGTCTTGGCAACGTTACTTTAACACAGGGGCGTCAAACTCATTTCTATATGGGGCCACTTTGGCATCATGGAGTCATTAAAAGGGCCGTTTGTACCTGATGACATTTTTGATTTCATAATTTTATTACAGTTCACATAAAAATGTAAAAACTTTCACAGAAACATAAAAGAAACACCTTAGGCCCATTTTATATAGTTTATCTGCAAAAAACGTTAATATTGGGGCAAGTTACACTTTAAACTCATCATTCTGCATCACTTCTTCTCATTCTGGACATTTCTGGGTTGTTTTAACGTGAGAAATCTGACATCTAGTGGCAGGATGCTGTTACTACACAGTTTATCAACATTCACTACAGGAGGCTCAGTTTTAGCCACTTTATACACTTTAAAAGGATTTATGCCTCTACTTTATGACATCATATGTCTTTTTTTTGGCTCTGGAGGGCCGGATAAATTGCCTTGATGGGCCAGTTTCGGCCCGCGGGCCTTAAGTTTAACAGAAACTGAACTATTTATTTTTATTATCTGTTGTTGCCTTAATTCATGCAGGGTTTCTATAAGATTCCCATTTCAAAACTTCAGACTTTTCCAATTTCAGGCAACCTTTGAGTAGCTGCTAATATCTGGTTGATAAAGAAAAAGTTTTAAATCTAACGGTTAAAATTTATTTTTATGCTATGACTACAGAGATTTCCCAACACTTTCTAAAAGGTTGGGGTTCTGGAGCTTGGCTGTCTTTATCTGAACCATTTGTTTTGGTAATCCAGATTTATGGACACTTTAAGAGTCTGTGAAAAGGTTTTTGCAAAGGAAAAACAACTGTCCAACAATAAATGATCAAAAACTTAAAAGTGTGTAAACCCTAAAGCCAAAGGCTTGCTGGAGGGCCCCCTGGTCCAGTCTGAGCGTCCAGTCATCTAAAACTCCAGCGGGCCTAGAAGGTTGTCCAGAACCTTCAGGATGAGGAGGGGCTTCATCTTCTTCGCCAGAAGAATATCCACGTTCTGGGAGAACCGAGGCAGGGTCCAGAACTTAAGTAGGAGATCTGCAGAACTTTAACGAAGTGGAGCGGGACAACGGCGTGCGACCACGATGCAGGATGTGAAGCAGCGAAGTGGAAAGATGCTTCAACACAGTGTTAGTTTCAGGGTAGCAGGAACGTCCAGCGGGTCACATTTGCTGCCTGAACAGGTTTTTCAGCTCAATTATGCAGGAAGTTGTCCGTCTCATTAAAGTTTTGAAGGTTTTATGAAGAAAATTGACTTAAGATCCACAACATTTCCAGTTGAAGCTGTGTGACGGATCTGTTTGTGTTTCTGATGTCTTGTAAAACCCTTTAGAATGATATTTATTCTGAGAGCAACAGAACCTGAGCCAGCCGAGGGGCTGACGGTTATCATTTCTCCACCTTTGTCGCCCAGTGGGGCTCATTCTGGAGGAACCTCCTCCTTCTGCTTGGTTGCTTCTGCACTAAATGAAACTCTTCAGTGTTTCAGGATTTTCATCAGTGTAGAAAATGAAAAAGTCTCAGAAACATTAGCTTTTCCTTTAACTACCAGCTTCTCTTCTGCTTGGTTTTACCCGCTACATTCTGCTGATGTCCAGATTTAATCATTTGCAGCATCAGCTGCATCTGTTCAGTTTGCAGAGTGAACATAATTAAAAGACAGTAAAGGTCGTATTAATTAAAGCTCTAATTATTTTTCTCTTATTTTTACTCCTAGAAGTTTAATGCATATAAATCTGCTACTAAACATGGATATTTTCTCTATATTCAGTATTTTCTGTTCACCTGCAGGTGCCTTATTTATTAAGCTGAAAGTTAAATTTGAATCCTTGCATGAAAGATTCAGACATTTGCTGACAGATCTCATCTACAGTGGCATTTCGTCTTTTTGGACCGCTACAAATTAAATTATTGTTGTGTGGAACCTTCTGGCTTACGCTGAAAACTGTTTTCCATTTCCGAATGAACACAACCTCCAAAATGAAGAAAATGCTCCACTTCGGCCTTGGTTGTCCTCAGTTGCTCCTGCAGGAGAAAAAAAGAGAATACATTTTCCTACAAAACCTTGTTTTCAAACACCCAGAGTGTGGAGAGAAAAGCTTCGACCTCTGACCCTCCATCAGAAATAATCGGGCCTCCTGTCGGGTTTCTGTGGCGCAGCGTCGGCCTCTGCTGGCACTTAACCTCCATTAGCTCAAATCAAACGGGTTTCTCTCTCATCCCGGCGCTCCAGCTCCCTTCCTCTGCTTTACTGCTGAGGGCAGAGCCTCTTTCAGCTGTTGGTAACTAATCCTTTTCTCATCAGATGAATTTGCATTAGTCCGTTGTGTCTTACCTGCAGAAATCCGACCTGCGCTGCCGTCAGAGAACTCCCGTAGTTTCATTGCAAACAGTTTCTTTGTGCTTGGTGCATCAGTTCAGCTCCACCGCCTTCTACTCACCATCAATGGTCTGGCATTGATTGGGAGAATTATTCATGTGTTGTTCATTGAATGCAGAGCAGATGCTTTACGATGGCTGCTTTAAAAAGGCTTTTGGGGAAGCAGGAACGGGGGGGAAAGGACGCCCGTTATGTTGGCTGAAAACATTTACAGCTCAGTCATGCATAAAAGATAAGTTTCAATCAGAAATAAAGCATTCAGATGTTGCACTGATGTACAGAGCATTGCAGTATTCATCTTTAACTTTTTCCCATTTTGTGGAATTACAGCCACAAACTGTTTTGTATTTTATGTGGCAGACCAACACAAAGTAGTGAATAATGTAAAGTGGAAGATCAAAAGATCTTCTATCTAAAAACTGGAAATGTGGGACATGAATTTATTCTTAGACCTGAGTCAGTACTTTGCAGAACCATCTGTCACTGCAGGTCCAGCCGCAGGTCTTCTGGGCTTCGTCTCCACCAGCTTTGAACGTCTGCAGGCGGAAATATTCCATATTTTCTTTGTAAAAAAGTTTAAACTCAGTCAGGTTGGATGAAGAACATCTGTGAACCTCCATCTTCAAGTCTTTCCACAGACTCTCAGTTGGATTTATGTCTGGACTTTGACTAGGCCGTGTTAACCCATGAATCTGATCTAAACGCTCCATATCACCTCTGGTTGTACGTTAAGGCTGGTTCTCCTGCTGGAAGGAGAACCTCCACCTCAGTCTCAGGTCTCCTGTTTAATTTAAACTGTTGTAGTTCACTGACGCGTCATTAGATGAAGTTTTAAGTCCAACTTTGTTTGATTCCACTGCACTTTCCTCTGTCTGTAAGGAGGAATTAATACAAACATGCAACGCTTTTCACACAACTTTGTGTTGGTCTGTCACAGAAAATCCCTTTAAAATATTCCGATGTTTGAGGCTGCAATGCGATAAAATGTGAAAATGTTTATACTCTTCTCAGACCTGTATTTCACTTTTTTATTGTCCACGGTGTTTATTTATTCAAATAGTTTTTTTTTCTCAGGAAGTAGAGCTGATGCTGTGAAGTTGGAATTTAAATGCAAAAATAATTAAAATGTGGTGGATAATAAGGATGTATGTATGTAATCTTGAAACATGGATGCTTACAGAACCTTTTGTTTCTGACTGCGCTGAACCCACCTTAAATCTTCAGGCTTCCTGAAGGCAGGCAGCAGATACTCACCTTCCCGCCTATATATGTGTACACAGTTGCATTTACGTATGTAAAACACTCCCAGCTGGGCAGCTTTTTAAATTTTTATCCAAATAAGGAAGAAAAACCAAAGTTTCTTGTCTGCAGATATTGTCTCACATTAAAGTCGTGTAAAAGATGAGCCGCATCTGCCCATAGCTTGGATCCACAGACTGGGGGCAACTTAATGTTTGCCTGCTGAAATACACAATATTTAATAAGAGACTAACTAGACTGGTGCAAATGTTGAAGTTCTGCACTAAAAGCAGTTTTGCAAAGCAGCCGGGTCCTCCCACATTCGAGGACTTCAGCAGGAGAGTCGTCCGTCTGAGGTCCGTAAACACAGCAACAGCAACAGCTTTTGTTTCATCACACGTCAGCGAGGGGAAAACCCTTGACCTTTGACTTCTCTTTCCTCTTTCCTGTCTACGGGGGATGCAGTTGTGACAGTGAGACAGCACGGGAGTGAGCTGGACACAGATTGGACAGACAGTGAACAGGTCTCGCCCAGGACAGCGGACAGCACAGGAAAGTGTGGGTCTCATCAGGCGATACGCATAAGCCAGTAAATAGCCAGACCCTCTCCTTTGCTGCATAATCTGGAGTAAAGCAGATAAATATGAGTCCTCAACTGGGTGGAAGTACAAATGCTTTATTCATTTTGGAAGTTGAACTATTTTAAGGTATACTTTAAGTTTGGGAAATACACTAGCTTTTGTTATCTACCATTAAATGTGCATTTCAAGACTAAAGTGCCATATATTTAATAAATGTGAAAATGAGTATTATGAAGCATTATGACCAGTAACCTTTTAAAACATTTTGTAACATTATCTTTGGTTTGAAATGTGTGAACTTACATTCTTAAACTACAAGTCTTTAACAATATTAAAAACAACTGGTAAAATTATTTTCTACTGATAATGACAACGTATTGAAATCTGCTTCTAATCCCATGTTTGTCTAAGGATGCAGAGCTGCAGTGCAGCAGCAGAAAGGGATCAATCTGTCCTAAAATTGTAGATTTAGCATTTAAACGCAGCAAATGCTTTAACATAATGAAAGTAATAAAATAAACTAACCAACAGAAAATCTACAATGAAGCTTTATCTACAGAATGCATATAAACTATGAATTTAACCGCAAAGGCTAACAGTGAAGTGCTATTAAGGGCTACATTTACTTCTGATCAGAGTAGGCTAAAATAAATCCGGCAGTCTGTTCTCACATGGAATATGGATAAAAATGGCTTGAATATAGCTCTCCCTAAAGCAGTGGATGTATTGGTGGTTGTTTCATTGCTGGAGTTTATACAGAGGTTGTGATGGATTAGACTGTTAGCTAGAGTTAGCTATGAGAACATTTAAACATTTTTTGAAGATGAATGAAATATTATTTTTGACAAATGCAGAATTTTGGGATTTAAAACAAACTGTCCCTAAACAAAGTGAGTGAATTTCTGGTGGATACATCATAGTGGCTTATAAACAATCCCCCAGTGGTACTAGTCCCTGTTGGCTATCATAGACACATTAGATGTCTGGCTAGATCATGATAATTGATTAAAAAATACTAATTCAAATCTTTTTCTGTCAACTGCAGAATTTGTAGATTTAAAATAATCTCCCTAAAGCAGTGATTGGGTTTTTGGTTGTTAAACAATGGTTAAATACTAAAGATTCCCCAGTTGTGTGGAGTTAAACCATGTTGGATTAGCACCTTAGCTACTTGGCTAAACTAAATTCTACAATTTATAAAAGAATTACTAAATTTTCTTCTGTTAAAAGTAGAACTGGTAGCTTTAGGATAACTTTCCCTTTATCAGTGGGTGATTTCTGGTTGTTACAACCTGATGTATTTTTAAAGAATCTCAGTTTAATATGGATTTAACTGACCTGTTTTAGCTAACGCTAGCATGTTGGTGCTAACAGTAGCCTTGTAACTCAGGTTAGCTAATGCTCAATAAAAAATATTCAACAAATTCTCCATTTAGACGTGCATGTTTCAGTTTTTAAAGGGTTTTAGTGATGTTTAAGTAATCTAGAAAATGTTTAAGACTTTAGTGTATTTCCCAAAATAGAGTATACCTTTATGCTAAGAAAAACATTTGTTTTAGCTACACCCAGCTTAAGTAGTTTTTTCAATTGAGATTACTGGATCCAAGATATTAAATTAAGTTTTTATTTCTGTCACGCAGCAGCTTGGGCTCCACAGTAATATACATACAAACGGTTCGATGTATATTTACCATGTTTAGTGAGAACAGCATAGTGAGTTGTCATTGAGGAATGGAGTCAACTTTACTATGTGGTCCAGACAGAAAACACAAAAACGAGTGGGAGGAAGGACAGAATGAGCGCGAGGAAGGACGAGAGAGAACGAAACGGAAGATGGCAAGGAGAGGTCGTGAAACGGTACAACATCAGACGGCCACTGGAACATAACAACACAGAGAGAGACAAGTATTAGGAAAAATGGTTTAATATAGGAGACAGAAGCAAAAAACTGCATCACACAAGAACATACGTTTACAAAAATAATTCTGACTGCTTCAGCTACACAGTTAGTTCACAGAGAAGGACAGAGAAACCGGAAAAACTCTAAACAGCTAAAAGCAAAAAGTTTCTAATTAGTTGATCTCTTTATTAAACTAATACATTAATCCACTGAAGGTGACTAAATACTTCTATTCTTTCTTTTTCTATAATTGTCTTATCGTGTAGACGACACAATACAGAAGTCAAATGAAACTTACCGCTGTTGTATAGACAAACTTGCTAGAACGATAAGTAAAAATGAAAGGTCTGACACTCACCTACCCTCCTTTTTTTGAAAATAAAACAAAGAAAAATAAAGAAAAATAAAAACATTAAAGTGAGGAAAAAGAAGTGAAAGAAATAAAGCCAAAGATCTTTTAGAAAATCTTATATCAAAAGCCAACTTTCTTGATGCCAGCTAGAAATCATACTCGGGGACCAGTCGGGGTCAGGCCACATCACCAGGCCAGACAGCGTTTTTTCTAAGATTTTTTTGTTGTATCCTTTAATCTCCAGTATAAAAAATTCCACTGGTACAAAATGCATAAGTACAATCAGTTGTAGAAATAGGAAAGCCTGCATTTTTTGTACTTTTTAAATCCCATCCAGTGACAGATTTCCAAGTGTTGTCAAACAAACATACATCACGCTTACAGGATCCACTGAAATGCATTGACTTTGGCTTCTCTCAAGACAATAACTCTGAAACTACTGAAAACCATTTTGAGAGTCAAAATTAACAAAAGCAACAACAGCAACAACAAAAAAAAATCTGATTTTTTGGGTGTTTTTTTGTACTTTTTTTCTTTTACAGACAACAAGCTCTTTTTTACGCCACGGAAAGAGAACACACAAAACATTTTTCTCCTCAAAAAACTTGACATAAGCCATAATGCAAAGAAACAACAAGTTAGATTTTTTTTGTCCTTTCAGATTTCAGTATTTGATAAATAGCACTTAAGATAATTAAGAAAGAAGGAGAACAGAGAAGTGAACAGTGACAAGATAGAAAGATTACAACGAGCATTGGCGATGACAGCCCCTGAGGTGAGCCGCTCCACAGAAACTCTGCTTCCTACGACCCTCTTGTGCTTCGACATTGAGACAAAGGCGAGATGCTTCATGCTGAGACTGCGTGACATCGGGCTGTGTGCAAGTTGGTGCGATTTGGCAGAGCAAAATACCGTTTTTGGACTTTCAAAAGGTCTCAAAGAGTGCGGAGCGTCTAGCCTCCACATTTAAACGAAAATACTGCGCAGGAGAGAAGTGAGGGTGTGAAATATGCAGCCGTACCGTGGATGAATAAAAGGTTTGCACACCGCCGTGATAAAGTTTTATGATTACGATAATCAGACAGATCCTTTTAAAACGTCTTCCACCTACCTACATCACACACAACTCAACTGAAAAACAACCTAAAATCTCAAAGTCTTTAGTCTTGCAGCACTTAAGCTTTTTTGGGTTGCCATGTCTTGACTTGGCAACGTCCACGCCACCTTTCTTTGCAAAGACGATGCAAATCTGTCTGTGAAGGCTTCAGATTCATGTCTGGGGTTGATCTGGGCCTTCCTAAAACGTTAATCATCCTTTGGTGAAGACGTTATCTGTTAATTCGGACGTTTCTGGGGTTGTTGTCACACGTTAGGCCGAAGGTTCTTCATCTCTTCTAGCAGAGGACTGGATGTTTTGTGCCCATGTTGACTGGTATTTGGCACGGCTCCACCTTGGCCACCCAGTTTCAGCTGGAGAAAAGCTACGTCAAAGCATGATACTGCCACTGCCATGCTTTGGCAGTGTTCTTTTGGTGACGTTTGTGTTCTTTTGGTGACGTTTTGTGTTGTTTTTGAGCCAACTATTCTTTTGGTTTTTCTACATTTGTATTTTTTCTCATCTTTAGCCATGCTATGCTATAAGAATAGCCTTCCATCTTGAACTTCCACTTGTACACAGCCAGGACCTGAGAGAAATCCCAGCAGCTCCTGCTCCGGGCCTTATGGCCTCTGACTGGTTTAGGTCTTGGTAATATCCTGTTAAAGATGATGACGGCTACATCTGATGCCTGAGCAATGAGATCCAGCTAATACTTTTGAATTACAGCTTTGGCTGAGCGATGAGATAAGATGCAAGGAAAAGACTGAAAAGGCATCTTAAACAATGTCATTTATTTATTTACTTTCCTCCATAAGGTTTACTTTTCAGTTGAGCTGTACGTTTAATGTCTCTTTAAATGATTTATCCTGATGCATTTGTTTTTATAACTTGGAGACCTGCATTTAATGAGGGGTGTGTAGACCTTTTAGGCTCCGCTGTACACAAAGGTTCCCCTGTGTTGGTTCTTTAACTGGACTGACGGGCTGTCAGATGCGTAGTTCTGGCTGTGTGTGTCTCCGGCGCCGACGTGCGCAGCATTAAGAAGAGATTCTGCACAGTTACTTCCCCACGATCAGGAAAATAACGTCGGTTTGCTCTTCCAGAGGACCTGATGAAAGCTGCGCCGCCTTCATCTCAGCTCCGGCTGTTGTTTTTTCCCGGCGTGGACCTGCAGACGTGACCCTCCTCCTCTCCAGCCAACAAGCTCTTTATTTCCCCTGTCGCTATTCCAATAAGACGCTTCTCCACGCGGCGCTGTTTCTAATAACCTCGGTTAGCCTGAGAGACAACAATCCGGAGCGCAGCGAGCCAGCATCCCTCAAACCTTCGATTTTATCCTCCGTCCTCCTGCTCTGGCCGAGTGGGCGAAATGGAGGAAGAGTGAAACCCGAACAGATGGCGGGTTAACGGCACAAAGAACTGAACCTGGACTTGGCACATATCACTGACTGACAACACGGTCTACTCTCATAATACTGGTACAACTCTCCCTGGTTAAGGCGACTGGTGAGCTTCTGTAGAAAATAATGCTGCCTTTTTTTTGTCTTTTTTGCAGACCGTAAACTAGGCTTTCAGGGAGGGGGAGCGGGGGGCAGTTGAATAGACTGACAACGCTGTGCCATGTAAACGGCTCGACTATGTGAATGTCAATAACAAACTTTGGCATCTATACACGGTTTTGGCCCATCACACGACAAGACTCACAACTACTTATCTGAAAAAAGAAAGAAGAGAATGAAGGGAACAAGTTGAGCAGCAAATGCGGAGCGCCCGCCTCCATCCTGCCCGGCGGACGGCGACGTGTGCTTTTTCCTAAACAGACCGAGGCTGAATGAGCCAGTCTTGCCCTGTGCTTACATCATGAAAGCGTTCGCTCCTCAGAGGTGATAAACAGTAACGATCCTCGCCATCAGATACAAACGACCCAGAAAGGGGGCTTTTTGAACTTAACAATAAGGGATAAGATGAGGGATTTGAAGAAATAAGGCTTTGCATACGACTCGCGCGTCAATATTCTCAGCCGGGACGGCGTCCGAGAAGCTAAAAGATGCTGAAGCCTGACGTTTGCGTCTGAGCGTGCGAGACGCTAATAAAAAGAGAGAGAACAGGAGTGCAAAGATCGGTGGTAAGGCGTTGATGATTGGAACGGCTGTACAGTGGCTAGAAATATTAAAGTGATTGTTGTGAGTGTGCACGCTGGCGGGCAGCAGCGGTTTGCTGAAGAGGCTTTCACGCTCAGGGGCTCTCATGCACATTTAAAAAGTAAACTGTGAGGTCTGCACGAGAGTGTTTGTGTGTCCATGTGTGCATATGTGTGTATAGATATAGTTATATATATATATATATATATATTTATATGACACATGGGCACTTTTTTACATCTTTACAAAGAAAAAAGCAAACATGACATTGTCAGGCAACAAGACCACAGAATAGCAAGTTAACAAACTCTTTTTTTTAAATCTATACTTTAAATATGAGGGATCAATTCAAAACACTTATAATAAAATACCCATGTTATCAAATTATTTCACAAGAAATACACTGACGCGCTAGGCAGGAAGTACCTTCAGAATTTGGCACTAAACTCCACTGATCTTGTCTTTTTTTCCTTATAAGACATTTTGCTGAACAACAAAACACACCTAAATATAGTTTCCCACGAGAGAAATAAAATAAATGACATTGATGCTTTACGAGCTGACGTTTTATATATATATATATTTATAGATATATTTATATTTATATATATTTTTAGGAATTTTATATAGCTAATTAACCAACGAGAGTTTTAGCAAATAGGGACTCCTTAGAAATAAAATAAAAAAGAAAGTAACTAATATAGTAATATGAAAGGCTTTGTCTATTGTTCAAGTAAACTGAATTTTTTAGTCTTCTCTTGAGAAAACATGAGACATTTAAGACCGTTAGACTTGTGATGAAAACACAACTAAACTCACAAGAAGCACCGACGTTAACGTGGGTTACAGGTATCGTAGTTTTTTTTTCCTCTATACATTTAAACAGTAGAAAATATAGGTAATTTCATCATGTGCATTTAAAACCACGGATTGTCTATCTGTGAGTCAGTTCAGCAAAAGGTGACACAAGTAGGTAGCATTTCTCCCCCCCAAACAGGGCAAATGTCCTTTTTTATTTTATTTTTTTTACCTTTAAACTACTCTAGAAAAAAGTGGTTCTATATATAGACTTTGAATGAGAAACTGAGCCACTTAAAATGGCCTTATCAAAAAACTTTACACTGCCTGAAAAATGTAAAAACCATTATAGAGCTCTGACAGAGAGTCTAATATTGATCAGACAGTTTTTGTTCAAAACTGTGGAAGTAGTCTTATTTCTTAGAGAAACTGGCGGCAACTGCTTCTGGCGCGGTTTTCTCGCGGCGACCAGAAGCAAGATGGCGCGCCAATTCCTGTAGTGAACTTTCAAGTTTACGTTAAAATGAAGAAAAGAAAAAGAAAAATCACACAAAGAAGGAAAGAAAATGCAGGGAAAGAAACTGAATGGAAATCACTTCACCACAGGTTGTCTTTTGTTTACTCCAAAAAGAACATTTGTTCAATAAAAATCTCAGTCTTTTTTAGTTAAATTTCATATGAATGCAGCTTTATATCTTTTTCACATTGATTTAATTTCTTACCCACAACTCCCTCATCGGCTCCCTCCCTGAAACCCTCCCAGAAAACAGATCCAAATGACGTCACATGCAAACAAACAAAAAAAAAAACAAGGAAAAAGAAACACAAAACTGAAAAAATGACTAATATTTAAAAGTCCAAAAAGCTTAAAAGATCAGTAGGCAGCGGTGGAGGAGAAGGAGAACCAGGTTATGATCAGGTGAGCTCGGAAAAGACATCAGAGAAAACAATGACGGGATAGGAGGAAGAGGACGATGACGCTTTTTTTTTTACTCGGAGGGTTTTTGTTTTTTTTCTGTTTAAAGTTTTTTTTTTTGTTTGATTTTTTTTTGGACACCACGAAGACATGCTAGGCAAACGATGAACTAACAGGCATGGAGATGGGTTGTTCTAAAAGGGGGAAAGAAAAAACGGGAGAGGAGATAGTTACACACAGAGAGCCAGAGCAACACACCACAACAGCATCATCTTAAAAAAATGAGAAACAAAATCAGAACAACAACCAACATCAAACAAACCGGCAGAACGGCAACACAACACGCTGGTTTCATTAGCATTATTTAGCATCAACTTTACAGTTCTTTATATACCAGAAAACTGACATTAATGTTATAGAGCTATAGTTACGAGCAACAACGCACATTCACTCGTTCACGTGTACACAGAAAACACAGAGCGCCCAAAGCCTCATCCATCAGGTCCCAGATGGATGTCGCCCTTTGGGGAGCCATTTTTGTTTTGGGGAGGGGGGCGGGGGGGATTTTTTAGAATTTCCTTCTGTTTTAAAAATGTATTTTCAAATTTCAGAAACAGGACGTGTTGGTGGGGGGAGGACAAGCAAACAGAAACACATAGAAACCTAAAGGTTTAAAACGACACCGACAGAATCGAAGGTAGAAATCTGGACAAATGAAGAGGCGGTACGGATACGGATGGACAAGGAAGTCAGGATCACAGAGACCGACACGGCTGGGTTGGAATGGCGGCAGAATTTGTTGCGATGTGGTTTCTGCGCAAAAAAAAAAACAAAAAAAAAAAACATCCGGATGAAAGGATTAAAAAAAGAAACTGAGGAAAAAACACCGGAGAACCTGATTCCACGAGGTTTCTCCACAGGGGTCTAGTTGAGCGATGCCGTTTACTTTATAGGAGTCCAATAACTTAACGATAGGCAATAAATAAAATCATTTTTTTTCTTCATCTGAGGCAGTAAAAATGTTGTATAAAAATAGAACTGCTTTTTTTACAAATAAAATTTACAGGCCTGTGGCTTTACTGTACTTTGAATTATTTTTTTTAAAATCTGTCAACAAACCTCAAGTATTTTCAGTTACCCACCCTCTTACCCCATAAACTCATTTTTTTAAGTACGATTATTTCCTTCCACAAATTCTGGATTTTGTTTTTTTTATTTTTTTCAAATCTACATGCTGTTATATCCTTTTCACTTAAAAGACCAATGTGATCTGACCCAGAAAAGTAAGAAAAACTGTTTTTTTTTACATAAATGATAATGTTTAGCTGAAATTTGTGTGTTTTTGTCTTCTTGTGGTGGTGGAGAGAAACTGTACGGCAGGCAAACTTTACAGTTAAGAGGCCACGAATGTTTTGCAGCCTTTGCTCCCGGGTTGCCAGCAGGCATCGAGGGTTTTTTTCTGAGAAGCAGCGGCGGCCTGCAACCAACACCGTGGAGGTCAAAGGGCGAATGTGCATATTGGCGAGCGCGATAAAAAAAAGAGAAAAATCTGAAAAGCGAACCCATCATCGGCCTTCGGGTTCAAAATAAGACACAACAGAAACCAAAAAAAAAAAAGACGGTACCATGGCTCCTTTGTCTACATCTCGACTTCGACTCTAACTAGTCTTTAGAAATGTGGAAATAATCACCGTAAAAGAAACTATTCTTTAAAAAAGCAACTTCTTTCCATTTGAAAAAAGAAAGAAAAGTAGATTGCACAAAGTAATGGTGGAAATGGAAGTGTTCATGTGTGTGCTGTAATAAATAATAATATTTGAAGGCTTACATAATTTTTTTTCCAAAAAATGAGAAAAAAAGTGCGTCTCCCTCAGGTGGTTGTAGGTCATCTCCCCCTACCTCCCACAACCCAACCCTCCCCCATTCCCGACGTGAAGAGGTCATGGCTCGACTTAATTTAAACATTTCTTTTAAACCATCACTTTTGTTCTTTTTTAAATGGGGGCAGGGGGACTTACCCTAGCAGTGCTAACTGGGGGAGCAGATAGACCTAGAGCTAAGATCAGTAAGGTTTGCTGTCGTTCTTGGAGCGCTTCAGCTGCACCTTCAGCCGCTTCATGCCGATCTGGAAGCCGTTCATGGCCTGAATGGCTGCCTGCGCTGACACTGGATTGTCGTAGCTGACGAAGCCTGCGGGGAAAAAAGGCGACACTTGATGGACGGGCCGACACCACGTCAACGTGAAAAAGAGAGCAACGAATACCGATGTTTAAAGCAAAGCCCTTAACTCTGCAAGAAAAACTACATTTTCTCCAAGGATGATCAATAAATCTCTAAAAAGATCTTTACAGTTTATTTATGCAGAATGCTTCATTGCAATGAATGCAACAATTTCTGCCTGGAACATGTTTATTCCAAATTACCTTTAAAGAGTGCAGATTTTAGATTTTCATTCTGCCAGTCTACTAAAAGGCTTTTCTAGAGCAAACTGCTGCTCTGGAAGTGAGTACATTTTTAAAATTTTGCAAAAAAGAAAATGCAAATCACGCAGGTTTCCATCTACTGGTTTGGAGATGTAGTGTCGTTAGATTTTGACGTTACACCTGACCGTAATAAACATGAAGTAGAGGTTGCAAACTAGCTTTTCCTGAAACTAGGTTTTCAGGCAAGTTGTAAATGTTCTGTTTTGTCAACTAGCGTTGACGATGTAACGTGCTGTCCGGAGACGTAGGGAAAGAAACCAGCAACTCTATGCTGGTTATGGGAATGTCAGAGAAGACGACGACAGGCAAATGTGAGGCAAATGTTCGCTACATCAGAGCTTTCATGGCTGTATAGCGTAGCAACCCTTCTTCACAAAAACCACTTCAAGCGAGCAAAGAAACTTTTGTGAAATTGAGGAAATTATTTCCAATTTTGCCGTTTCCCTCAATATTTTCTAATGTGATGCCTCGAAATGCGCATAAAAAACATTGATGGAAACACGGATGGTATAGCAATAACGCGTGTGTTTCAGCTGTAGGCCCATTTAAGAACTTTGTTCTGAGGTTGTGCCAAAAGCAAAGAGAAATCACTAAATATAATGTTGAAAGTTGAGTAGCCGATAGCATTAGAACGGATCTTGTTGGGGTAACAGGAGCAAAGATTTGCATGAATAAATAAGAAAATAAAGGTTACAGTAGTTTTTTTTAGATAAACCAGGACATCTTACATCCTGCAGGTAAAAGTTCATTGTTCAAATTTTATCAATCAAGAGGACCGGAGAGATTTGTTGGTTGTTTTGCTAGCTAACTGATATCAGTAGAACAATTTTTTTTTAACAATGAAACACTAAAACAAGTTCCTGAACACATTTTGTACAGTAATGTACATATTACTGATTAAATGGGTACAGTTTATTACTGCAGCTATCAAAAATAGCGATAGCATATAACTAACGCTATATGCTATCGCTATTTTTGAAAGTTGGAGCGAAACATTTGAGCTTCTAAACTGGAATCTTGACTTTCCAAAAATAAAACACACCATAATGCTACACTAGTAGCTTAAAAACTAAATGTAGAAAGCAGGATTTTTAAACTGTAAAATGTGTTAAATTGAAAAAGTTAAGTTTGAACAGCTAAGACTACACAGGCTGCTAGCTTGTTGGTATACAGTTAACTAGCGGATCTGTAGAAGATCACACTATGATAGAAAGGGTGAACAAATTAGATATTTATTGATTAGTGCTGGCAATTAATTCACATTATGGTGGAAAACAATGTTGTTTAGATCCTTGATCAAGAAACAGAGGAATAACAATAAAAACAACTTTACTGATCGTCAATAATTGATTTTCTTTCTGGCTAGCCTTAACAGCTACCTTACAATGCAATGGTGCACTAAAAGAATCAATAATTAATACTAGCATGGAAGCACTAGTATTGAAAAGTAACCTTATTTAACAATAAGTTGTGTTTTCTTTGTAAAACTTATTTAGGATTAATTATCTAATTTTAATTGTCTAGCTTGTTTAACACACCCATAGTCAGAATCTATTTTCTGACAAGCGGCAGGCCGGCTTGTGTGCTGGGCTTATTTCTGTTACTAATAGCTGTAACATATCAAATTGATAAGCATGATATTTTAATTTTTCATATGTGAAAAGGTTATCTAGGTTTCTAAATTGATCAGACATTCAAAGACTTTTTGCTCCACTTTATTACCAAATTAAAATCGTGTAATGTGCCAGAAACACGTTTAGTTGAAAAGTGGACAGTTTATCTATATAGAGCCTTGCAAAAGCCTTCACCCCCATTGGCTCTTTACCTATTTGGTTACATTCCTACCCGTAACCTAAAAGTTTTATAATCTTATGTGAAGGATCTGCACAAAATAGTCTAAGTTGGTGAAGTGAAATGAGAAAAATTATACATAAAAGATTATTTAAAATAAATTTAAATTGCTATGAGGCCCCTAAACAGTTCTTTGGAACCAGTTATGATTCATTAGTGAAATGAAGCCCACTTGTGTGTCTATGGCTACGTTCACACTGCAGGTCTCAATTCAGATTTTTTGCCGAAATCAGATTTTTTTTGAGGTGGCCGTTCATATTATTAGTAATAAATGCGACCGCCATCAGAGTTCTGTCTGAACGCTTCTGGACCGCAAAGCGACCCACAGATAACAGAGGGAGACGTCACAGAGCAGCTGATTATGGAAGTAATGGTGAATGTAATGGTTTCTAGAAGTGTTCTATAAAGTTGTTTTTTTTTAAATTGAAAAAATAAAAAAAATGTGGATACCGACCGGCATTTTTCCCGCGTAATGGGAGCCGACAATATCAAGAGCAGATCATAGTGAGACGAAGGTAAGAAGAAAGCAGCTCAGCTGTTAACGATCTTTATGGAGCTACTGCTGCGGACGTGTAGCGAGAGACAGGAGAGAGAAAGACGAATAAAATGTGACACGACCGTTCAGACTGCGGACGCTTTGAAAAAAATACGATACACATCTGAATCAGTACCACATGTGGAAGTGGAATCGGATTTTATGGGGTGTGAAAAGATCGGAATTGGGCCGTTCAGACTGCCGTGAAAATGACACCTGCTCTGAAAGGCTCCAGAGGTGGAGCACCACTAATCAAGAGGCATCATTTCAATTCAATTTATTCATAAAGCTCCAGTTCTCAACATATCATCTCAAGGCTCTTTCTAAAGTCAGACTCCATCAGATCCTCCAGGTTGGTCAGAAAGTTTCCTCTCTAAGGAAACCCAGCAGGTTGCATCAAGTCTCTCCAAGCAGCATTCACTCCTCCTGAAAGAGCGTAGAGCCACAGTGGACAGTCGTCTGCATTGTTGATGGCTTTGCAGCAATCCCTCATACTGAGCATGCATGAAGCGACAGTGGAGAGGAAAACTCCCCTTTAACAGGGAGGAGAACCTCCAGCAGAACCAGAACCAGGCTCAGTGTGAACGCTCATCTGCCTCGACCCACTGGGGCTTAGAGAAGACAGAGCAAGATCTCTGTTGATGAGTGAAAACCCTCCATCATGGAGGAGCTGCAGCAGTTTAGCCTGGAGGAACGAGCAGAACCCCAGAGTCCAGATGAGGCGAGCTCCCAGAGACGATCCAGAGATTCTGGCAACGCTAGAAATACTGACTGTAGGGGGAGAACAGTTCTGCACGCTGACGTTTGCTACTATTTACTCCTATTTGCTGTTTATTTCACAATAGGAAATAATGCCTGTGCAAATTCTCTGTTAGAAAAAATACAAAATAATCTTCAAAGTTGTCGTCAGGTTCTGTAAATAGAAAGGTGCAAAGTCTGGAACAATCCAGCTTAATACCAGGCTGTGAAGCAACAAACCATGAAAAATACTCAGGGGGATACTTTTGTAAGACCACTGTGTGTGTATAACTATATATATCTATATAGATATAGATATATATAGATATATAGTGTGTGTGTGTGTGTACACACAGAGAGCAACAGATATGAGCACGGTCGGCTGGCAGCTGATAAAAGCACAAAAATAAGTAAATGTACCGAAGCACTTGCTAAGGTTTGTCTGTTTGTCGATGAAGACTTTGGCCGAGACCACGTTCCCAAAAGGCATGAACATCTGCAGCAAGTCCTGGTCTCCAAACTCCTGGGGCAGGTGGTAGATGAAGAGGTTGGCGCCTTCAGGACCTGATGGGAAGGAAGGCACAACACACGGTCAGGGCGGGTTTCACGCTGGCCGCCTGCGCCGTCGTTATAGGAACGGAGCGCGCCGGTTAGCACAGTGTCTGCCGGCCTTGGGTTTGCTGCCGCTCCCAAACAACACGCACACGCAGAAATGTTGAAAGCTTTTGGTTTTTTAATAATTGTATTCTGCCTCGCCACAAACAAAGGACGGGGCTTTTAATTCATTCTTTCAGCTGCATGTTGTCTCTCTTAAGAGGGGTCACAGGTTCCCCTCCAGCCTCTCAGGCTGCGCCATCCTATTAATTGTAGTAGGTCAGATCTCTCTGCAGCGTTTCATACGCTCTCCTCGGCTAGATGAAGCAGCGAGGGAGCTGCTTTGTTTCCCTGGAGGGTTTTGAACTCCAGGATGGACTGGTAAATACAAACGGCTTCTTTGCAAATTTATTTTTATAGTGAAAGAAGAGGAGTGGGCCGCTCAACAAACGGTAGGTTTGTTTTTACGAGACATTTCATCATCTCATTCGTATTCAGCCCTGTTGTCTTTTCGGTAAAAGCAATTCCAGGAGCCAGGTTGTGTTTACAGGTGGAACATCACAGCAGCACAATTTCAGGTTTTCCTGTTTCACTTTAAAGACGAGTCCAATGGTATATTTAAACACGTATATCACAAAGTACCAATTATCTGAAGTGGTTGCACTGAAAAAAGGTTTAATCCATAAACTTTTGATAAAATAGAATTTAGGTAAATTAAAGTGTATTAAATGTAAGCAAAAATACTGTGTTGAGAGAAATCCTGGCATACAATCATTAATATTAAAAATAAATATATTTATGTGAAAAAATTTTTAGATTTTTCGCAGCTTGTTACTTTTTCTTGGAAACATTTTTATCATTGTCATATGAATTTAAATCCAAACGCTCTAAAGAGGAAGGTTTACCACATGATAGAGAAAGAAAACCTGAAAATCAAGAACAGATGAAGCATAAGTAAATGAAAATCTGCCTTTCCCTTCCTTATCAAAGCACACTTATGAAACAAAAAGGCTTCATAAGAGCTCCACATGGATGATAATGCGTCTGAAACTACAGCCGCCTATTCAACCACAGATTGCATCAATAAGTTAATAAATAATCGTGCTCTTCCTGGGTGAATTATTTTCTTCTTCGGTGTCTGAGCCAAATGAATGACAGCATGTTTATGAAGATGCAACACGTGTAGCTTTAGCATAAAGTTACTTTTACAACAATGACATGTCTGAATCAATTATCATCAGTTATCTCTTCATAATGTTTTCTTTACGTGTTTAACTCTCGACATAGAATCTAATCTACAAATCGAATAGGAGAAGCTGTAAAAAAGATGATATCTGGCCTCTGAATCAACATTTTTCTTTTTTTACTTTTAGCTCAAATGTCCTAAACTGATTTCTGGATAAGGATGAAGGTCTGAAAGGAGTTGATTGAATCCCGTTGGGTGAAATTTGCTGAAAATCAAAACTAACGGTGCTTCAGACGAGTCTAAGTTGCTCTACTAATGCAACGATTAATCTGAATTTATAACTTAAATTGACAAATGTAATGACTTTTCAGCCTGAAAAAATAAAAGCACCTTCCGTTACACACCAGAATAATAGACGTAACTGAATAAACTGAACTATATAATACTTAGTATACCAAAAAATAAACTTATTAAACAAAGTGTAGAGAATTTGCTCAAAAAGTTTTTTCTAAATTCTGTTTAAATTTATAATAAGTTCATGTATAACAAAGCATGAAAAATAACCCAATTTTTTGGGGAAATTTGATGTTATCAAATAAAACACCTTTCAGTTATTAAATGTGTTTGAACGCAGAATGCTTTTTAAACATTAAATATTGTGCGTGTATATAATATATATATATATATATATATATATATATATATATATATATATATTCAATTCAGTTTTATTTATATAGTGCAAATTCACATCTCAAGGCACTTTACAAAGTCCAATCAAATCATACAGCCATATATAGATATCTATCTATCTATCTATCTATCTATCTATCTATCTATCTATCTATCTATCTATCTATATATATATATATATATATATATCTATATATATATAGCTCAAACTGCTGTTCCTCTCCATGTGTGGACAGCATTCTTGGCGCCAACAAAGGGTTTCCTTGTTTTTATAAGGATCTGCATTACGCTTCAGATGAATCTTTGAGCGAAGCCCTCGCAGCACCATCGTTTATTTCTAAATCTGGACCTGACTCGGCTACTAAAGGTCCGTGAGGCCCGGATACCTCTGCTGTGGGAGGAACTTACAGCACCTGCAGGCTAACGCTAGCTCGTCTCCTCTCTGATTACAGGCCCTGGTTGATGTGCACACGTGCAACCCCAGACTACTGACCCTCCTTCTGGCTGCCGGCGGCGCCCTGCTGCTGCAGCAGGGACTGGCTGTAGAGGGTGGGCAGCGCTGCGGCGGCGTACTGCTGGATCCCTGAGTAGGCCTGCGTCAGCGCGTCCATGGTGCCCGCCGTGCCGTTGGTCAGCCCTGCGCCGCCCAAGCCTCCGTTTAGAGCCGCCATACCTGAGAGCATTTGAGCAACTTTACATAAAACCCAACAATAAAGAAAGAAGAATGCACTTACTCATTAGCGCTCCCACTGAAGGTTGTGTTTTATCCACACATACACACACAAGGACACGCCGACAGGTACGCACTGCACAGGTCACACACGGTAAAGACACACCGATACTGGACGGAAACACGCTGAAGACGACACGTCAGAGTACGGGACAAACAAACGTTTACGTTTGCAGAATTTAGTATGAGTGCAGCTGATGAGAGCCAGAGCTGCACAGGTATCAGCATAGACAGCGTGCAGCGTTGCATGCGCACCAGCGCAGACTCAGAGGCAGAATCAGCGTCTACGAGACGGCAAAACACAAAGAGCTGCGGTGACGGGACACAAGCTAAGAAACACCCAGATATGAACATTTCTCACTGCTGCATTAAAGACAAAACAACAGAAAAATACACACAGCTACGGAACGTCCTTTACAGCAATATTTATTTAGTCTTTTTATAGTCTATACATCCATAAAAAGACTAAACAGTGCTAAAATAAATGTAGAAAAATATACATTTATTTTACATAATAAAAAAAAAAGAAACTGAAATCTGTTGCCTCCAATAAACTGAAAAAAATGACTAAATGGTGCAAATACCCAATTTGTTGACTTATTCACCTATAATCTGTGTTTTATTGTCATATTTATTGAGGTATTGGATTAATATTGACTAATTCAGTGCATACCTTGGCTTTAAAGTCAAGGTTTTGTTGCGCTTCAAGAGAAAAATTATGTTCTATTTGTGAAAATAGTATAATTTTATAGTGTTTGATAATAGAAAGGCTAGTAACATGGTGACTGTATATACATACAGGTATACACGCACACACATATACATACATATATACGCAAACATATATATAAATATATATATATATATATACACACACATACACACACATACATACATACATACATACATACATATATATATATATATATATATATATATATATATATATATATATATAAATGATTTTGTTTATTGTAATTTTGTTTATTGTAATCTATTGAATATTGAATAAAATTAATTCCATAAACGATGGAAGTTTGATATACAGACATGAACTTTAAAAAAAACAAATTAGTCAAATGTGTTGAAAAATACTGATAAATATTTTAGTAATTACTACAGTTTATTTATCCATCTGATCATAAAAAGACAAAATAAAAAAAAATATCCGGGTTAATTTTAGGAGATTTTTACTTTGGTTAAAATTGCTGCATTTTTAACCCCTTGTCTGATTTTCTTTAACAATTATAATATTTTGGGTACTTTAATCAACATAGTTTTGACATTAAAATGGCTTTCCGTGGAAAATAAAAAAATCTAAATGCATATTTATGCATGTAATTCTGTTTCATTTTAAACTGGCCAGAGGTATGGAATAAGACCCCTCTCAATATTTAATAATCATTACGTGTCCATAAAGGGGATTTAAAACAAAAAATCTGGAAAACGGAACAATAAAGTTTACTTTGATAAATGTTTTCAAGCTAAAACATCTAAAAAATATTTAATCCTTCACATTAGGGCACTTAATGTAGGAAATTATAAAAACAATTTGAGCTAAAGACGGATTTGGTTCTGCTTTTAGCAACAAGGCCGCCGATGTAAAGGACATCTGGGCTTCCAGCGACGGTCGTCAGGTTTTCCAGGCTGTGACGTCTTACTGTGGGAGGAAGGCAGGCACGCAGGGAGCGGGGGGAGCAGGCAGCGACTTTAAAAAGCGAAGGAACGCAGTGGTAACACTCATTAGCTGCTTGTAACGGCTTAATATCACGGCGGAGGGCAACTTGTCTGAGGAGGTCTGACACCGGCTCGGCGTCCTGTCGCCTCGCCGTCAGACACAGTGAAATAAATTATCACCGCGGCGCTCTGGATTATAGGTCACTCATTTATTCAGGAATAATTGCACCGCTGACCTTTGCAATTCAATTAAGGCCTAGATGTGTTTAAATGAGGGCAGTTGGTGGGTGGATGGGGGGGGAACGGGGGCACCGAGTGGGCTAACGGGGACAGAATGGGAAGCAAAATGAAGGGACCCGTTGGGTGTGAAAGGACAGGCGCGTGTGATTTACACAGCGGATACAGCTACTCCAGCCAGGAGCGGGAAAGGTCAGAGGAGAATAATGTGGTGGAAGAGGCCGGTAGTGCAGGGTCTGTGCTGTCATAACAGCTCTGATTAAGATCCCAGCGCCGTCTCCTCAGAGGTCAAAGGCAGGACACCGCTCAACGGGAGCGGGCCGACCGCCGACTCCATCAAACGGCTACCTGCTCCACATTTAGCCGCTTTACAGCGACTTCTTTAAACTTCAGCATCAGACGAGCTACTCTGGACGGAAACAGAAACAGAAACAGAAACAACAGAGTTGCCGTTCTGACTGCTGGTGTCTGCCGTAGATTACCGCCTTGCGCTGGCCGGGATGGCCGACCTGCTGGTACGGAGCAGCCAGGCGCTGATCCTGAAGCTCCGTAGAAGCAGGAGCAGTTTGCTGCTCAGTAACACCACGCCAGGGAGGAAAGACATCAGCAGTGACCGCAGAGCAGCAACTGCTGCTGCGCATCCACCTGGGAAAGGTCAGAGGTCATCTCCAGACCTTCTGAGGTCCATTATCCTGCAGAGAGGAGAACATCTCAGCAGCAGGATGGACGTCCAGCAGCTTCAACCCAAGGTCATGCTGGACCATGAGCCACACAGCAGATCAGCAGAAACACCTCGTACCACCGGTGAAGCACGGCGGTGGAGGGAGGATGGTTTGGGCTTGGTGTGCCTGGGCACCTGGCAGCCATGGAGTGGACCATGACCTCCTCTGTGGAGTTTGGACCAAACCGGGTCACCAACAGAACCCAAACAACGCAGCAGATCTGCAACAGAACGGCTGACAGGAGAAGAATCGAGGTTTTACAACGGCCCAGACGTCAGCCTGATCTCATTGGTGAGGTGGAGAAACATCTGCAAACATCAAACTGATGTGAAGCAGCAGCAACGCGAGCGGCGGATCAACCCGTCTGCCTACAGGTTAATAAATGCAGTTTATCGTTCCAATTTAACACCAAACGATGGATTTAAGTTTACTTTTAAAGGGTTTACGGAGTTTGACGTCAAACTGGTAACAAATCTGATCCTTTTTTACAATTTTTACGTTTTTAAATCGGCTTTTACAGCCAAAGCACACAATACACAGACGGAGACACAGCGCCACCTTGTGACAGACACACAACACTGTCCCACACAGCGACGAGCAGCAGCTGGTTCTGCCGGGACGGCACCGGCCCGCTCACAGGAAGCACAACCCAGGACACAACCAGGAAGCAGATGGAGCCATGGAGGAATGGATGGGTTAATGAGTGAAATGGATGAATGGATGAAGGAGGAGCTGCTGCTGCAGGAAAACAGACAGCAGGAGGAACCAAACGTCTTCTTCTAACGAGCTACAGCTGGAAGTTTGGCTCAAATGTGGCGTCGCCTCAAATTCTTCCCACGATCAATGCGTCTGTTGGGTTTTCTTTTTTCAATAAAGTGTCTAGAACCAGATTTTTCTCGTCAAAGTGAAGAAATAAGGTGGTACGGGTGGAACCGCGTCTCTCTGCTCAGAGGTGCGGATGGTTGAAGGCTGGGGGTGGCGTGGCTGATGGCAGGGTGAATACTCACTGTTGATGCTACCTGCTAGTGCATTGATGTTGTTCAGGCCCACAGTGGCGCCCGCCAGGCCCTGCAGGGTCCCCAGAGAGGTCAGAGAGTTCATGGCACTGGCGTTGGAGCTGGCTGTTGTGCCTGCTGCTGGGAAAAGTGACGAAGACGAGGAGGGAGAGAGGAGACAGAGACAAGGAGGAAGGAGGAGGAGGACAGGGAGACAGAGAAGTGGATGTTATACATCTAAGATTCGGCAGTTCCCAGCTGGCGCAGACAGATGCTTTCATGCAGCGTTGAGGGTTTTCAGGCACTACCTGTGGCAGTTTAGCATCAGTAACCTCGCACTGAAACTTTTACGCCGCACTTCTCCTGTTTCCATAACGCCGTCAAATCAAGCATCCGTGTTTCAGAGCGGTCTTCATCCAAACAACTGGACTTTTTCTCCGTGTTCCTCCTCAGACAGCCGTCCTGGAGCTTCTAGACTCTGCTCCAACACGCCTGAGCCAAACAATCAGCTCATCAGCAGGAGAACTTGACTGCATAATGCGGAGGTAATTGAGCCGGGAAGACGTCTAAAAGCTCCAGGACACCGGACCTCCAGGACCAGGACTGTCCTGAGAGATGCTGCATATGTTGTGGTAAAGGACCTGAGGGGCTGCGCCCACTCTGGCAGCCCTCTGTGCAGCAGCATGCTGATGGAAACACCCAGAAACTGATCCCATCGCATGTTCTTGGTGAATTTTGGGCTCATTTCTGACAGACCTGGTGAGTGACGTCAGACTTGGACGATCTGCTGCGTTATTGGTGGCGTCCGCCCTTACAACTTTAAATGTAACGTAAGCATAAATCAGTAAAAATGTGCACTTTTCCATCCCATACGACGTGTTTGTTCAACGTAAAGTTTGGAGAATCTTCGTGGACTAATTATTATGGTGCATTTATTTTATTGGCTGATAATTAAAAATGAAATTATTCTTCTTAGTTTAGAAACCCAACAAAGAGTCCAGACTGCGGTCCAGAAATGGGTCTGAAGCGTTACCGTTTATGAGATTAAGCAACAGTTAAAGGGAAGATTCTGCAGGTTCTGATTGGCTTTGGGGCTGGAAGACGATCGCTGAGGTCAGCAGTCACTGCGGTGGTTATTTTGTGGATCAGGAGCAGAAACGATCAGCTGGTGCAGAAGTTAGCTGATGCTAAAAACGTGCTACAAGCGGCACCTTTGCTTTTAACAGACTACTGAAGCTCAACTTAACAACCTTATTCCAAACGTTAGATGAAGATAAAAGCAGACATTCATTCATGGTAAAAAGAAAGTGCACCCCAGAATTTTACGTAGGATTTGATCTTTTGCAAATTTGTAAACTACTTAAAACCAAAACAGAAACCCTGCATGTGAAAAACTAAGCACACCCCGTGATACAGCGGCTTGTTCCTGCACAGTTTGAGGTGTGGACTTTGACTAGGCCATTACATGTCTTCCTTTTCATGCTGTTTTTAGTTTGGACCAAGCTTCAGCTGTCAGACAGATGGAGCCACATTTGCCCCGACCATCAGCCCTCCACCGCCGTGCTCCACCCTGATACTTGCTGTTGCATCGTGACCGAACATCTCCACTCTCTTAATTAGGCACTTTAATCTGGGTGCACTTAGTTTTTCCACATGCAGCTTTTCTATTCAGGCTTCCTGCAGTTAGAGCCTGGTAAAGGGGTGAGCTTTCTTTTTCCTGTTATTGGATCTGCCAGCCGGGGCACAGAATCCATTTTCATAGCTAAACTTTAAGGGCGTTTCATTAGCTAATAACTTCTACTGAGATACTTCCTCAGACATATTTGGGTTTAAATGAGTTGGTGAATAAAAAAAGGGACCACCAGGACGAATGGAGTCAACACAGGAAGAGGCACACACACACACACCTGAGGAGAAGGTACACCTTGGCTGTAACCACGTCAGCGGTGGGGGGGGGGGGTGAAATGGAGGGAAATGTGGCGCACAAAGCTCACAACCGCGTGGCTTTTCACACAGAAACAAAACAGAGATTTAATCTATTCATTTACCCTTCATCTCATCAAAGCGTGGCCAACAAAGCAGGATTGCCGCTGAATACATTAGGAGGTGGTGTGGCAGAGGGAGCATTATGTCAGCACACGTTGCAGAACTAAGACGCTGGCCTGTCTCCATGCAGAACGGTCTAAATTTATCAAGCTAGAGTGACGTTTTCAGTCTCATTGACACATGCAGTACGGCGCCACTCATTCACACCGAGGAGCTCAACCTGAGAGTGTAATCTTCAAGGTTGGAGTGACATTTGGCACCAGAGAGAGAGAGAGAGAGAAAGTATGGAGAGAAGGAGCAAGACAAGGAGGAGGAGAGCGTTTGCAGCAGGATGGAGCAGCGTGAGCGTTGAGGAGGAGTGGCGGCTGTGGGGGGGGGGGTTCTGGTTTTCATATTCATGCTCTGCTGAGAGGGTGCTGCCGGAGCGAGGCCGAGCCGACATGAGAGGGCGGGGTGACGGAGCAGAAACGGGGAGCTTGTCAGGAGCAGGAGATGAGGGCAACAAGGAGAGACGGAGGAGGAAGGAGATCTGAAGATGGCGGAGCTTAACCCGAGACGAGCTCAGACATCAACCTGGAGCTTTCAGACCCACATCTACAAGGAGGACGAGACCAAGACGCACAGAGGTGCAGGCCAGCCCCGTCTGTCGGGGGACGACAGGCCGAGAGGCGCTGCAGCGAGGCACAGAGACAGAGATGGCCGAGAAAGTACAACACAACATGGAAGTGGAAGCACCTGAACCCGACACACATTTAGCCAACAGTCATGCAACGCCCGAATGACGGGGTGACAGCACGCCACACGGTGACAGCAAGACGCAGGGAGGCGGATGACATGAACGTGGCGTCCACGTCAGGATGAAGGTGGACACACACACCACGGATGGAGGTCGGAGCGATGGCGACGTGTGGAGCCGATGGCTGGGCTGGCGTGCCGGGGGCGTGACGTGACAACACTGGAAATGGTTAGGGTGGAGAGCGGAGGCCGGCGTGGGGCGCCCCGCCCGAGCCCAGCGGTGGTGGCGTTACCTGGGCTGGCCAACGCTCCCAGGGAGGCGGCGCTGGAGGACAGGGGGTTTGCGGTGGAGGGGCTGGCTGAGTTTTGGGCCGCCGCTGCCGCCGCCGCTAAAGTGGCCAGGTTCTGCAACTGCAGAGCGCTCATACCTGGAGAGAGGAGCCAGAGAGGGTGGTGTCAAAGCCGGGGGGTCGCCTGGGCCGGACCGGGACAGAACCGCCGGAGGTGAACAGGAGAACCAGCGGACGGCATGTATTCCCCTTACAAGTCCACCTGGAAATAAGCCTTCAGACCGTGTTCCGCCTTTTCCTTCAAACAAACTAGAAAATCTTTGCTTCAGTGCGAAGGTAAACACTCCGGCAGCCGAGTTCACTAATAAGTCCCAACTGGGCCTGAATCAGTAAAAGCAGCTGCTGCAGTGCTCAGTCCTGGTGTGTTTCTCCCAGGCAGAGCTGCTCTGGAGGCAGAAATAATCAGAGTGATTTGGTTCAACTTATGTTCCTCTCTTTCAACAGCACTCCAATAAAACCCAGCGGAGGGGCCTCGGAAACCAACCTTTTCTCAAGCACTTCTGCAGGCTTTAGCTTATTATATCGCCTTAAAAATTCAGCTTGTTTTTGCTCTAAAATTTACTGCTGAAAGCGATTCACGATGCACAAAAACACGCGTTTGGGTCCGGCTCTGGGCAGACGATCGTTGTCAGGCTGCGCTCTGAAGTTGCAGCCGTCTGAGTGACATTGACAAGCATCAACCTTTCTGCTCACAACTAACTCAGCTCCACCAACTCAATAAGCTCTTTGAAAATTATTATTATAAAACATGCTTTTATTCAAATTTCCTCTAAATGTATGAGAGCTATTGACAACAAAAGAGACCATAAGCATACAGCACCGTGTGCTGCATGAGTCCAGAGGGTTCTGGTCCTTTTGTTGGAGTTGCAATCTACAGATCAGCCACTAGATGGTAGTAAAACCTTTATTCCATGTGATTAAAGATGCTTCAAAAGGACAAAAAGCAGCTGATTTACAGAACTGCACGACCATAAATTAGAGTAAGTAAAAAGGGTAAAAAGGAATTTAACCTTTTAGTTGCAATGGTTAAGGTGTAGCGACATCTAGAGGCAAAGTTATGAACTGCAGGAAAAAAAGGTCCAGGTTGGGTTCTCCATCGTAGGCTAATTAATTTGTTGGCCTGATCTATCATCAATTAGTTTGTCCTTTGCTTTTTCTCCAACAATTACACCCCAGCATATTCTTATCAAATAAGTTATAACTTTAATAGAATGTGTGTAAAAATAAAAAACAAGAGTAATTATCTTTATCGCCCTCATATGATCAATTCCCATAAGTTAAAGTCAGAAGGGAACTGTGCTCAGTGCCGGTACCATCGCTGAATCCGTGCCAACATTCGGACACCGACACTGGTCTGCACACAGAGCGAACGTTCCCCAAACCCGACCACAACCTCTGCTGCTTTAATCTTTTTTCTGTCGTCGTGTGAAAGCAGGAACACAAAGATAACGTCGGCCAGAACTAAAAGGCTCCAGTTGTGATGAGGACTGAATAAAGCCACAGGCAGACTTACTCGTCCCTCTGGCGTTAGCGTACGGGCCGGCACTTAATCATAATTAATGACAACATGCCAACACCTAGATGACACTGAAGGGCCATCTCTTCCCTCTCTGCACATCTTCAGCCCTGCAGAACCCCGAGGAGCAGAAGCTTCAGCGCAGAGGATGTCTGCAACACACGAGCTGGTTAAAGTTAGCTAAGGGTGGCACGGATGAGGTGTGTGTGCTGTATATACAGCCTGGGTGTATATACAGTCCTGTGGGAGTACGCACATGTAGAGAGACACACAGAAACAAGACGCCACCACGAGGATCCATCCTGTTACACAGAGATATCCTTCACCCAGACACCAAACGCAACGATGACAACAGATGGCTGGATTCATCACTTGGACTCACACTTCTGATTGGTGGATTAAACGGGTTAAAAAGAGAGAGAAAGAGAGAGAGAGGCCGGCGGCTTTAGGAGTCCTGATTGTTTTCCACTCCAAGTCGCCGCGGCCGAGCGCGAGAGCTGCGGGTTTGGGCAATGCGACGTGTTTGCACGCTCGCAGAAACCGCGTGTGCGACTCGGGAGCGCCGCCGCCGCCGCCGCCGCCAAAACCAATTGTGTTTTCAGGGCGATTTTCTCCAATTTTCTGTCATACACCCAAAGCTGAAATGGATTTCTATTTTCAGGGGAGGCAGGAACAAAAACAGCCGTCACTCAGTCTATCAAACTCAGAGAGAAACACACAACGCTGACGGCCGTGCTAATTCTGGCCGTGTCGCGCCTACAGCAGGCAGACAATGGAGCAAATGAGCCAGAAGACGTGCGACCTGAGCGCAGCTGGAACCAACGGCATCGATCTTGTTTTTCAAAGTGCCACACAGACCTGATTTGCTTGGAAAATGCAGTGTGGAGGATTACGGTTCCCTTTCCTTCTCCGCATCTCTTCCCCCAACCCTTTATTATCCAGTCTGCTACTTTCTCTTCCTTTCTTCTGTCGTTACTCTTCTTCCTTTGAAGAAGACCTTTTCACTTTTCTCAGACCAATTATTCACAGACTTTCTTAAGCGCAGCTCAGATGCTCGTCACACTATCCGTGGAGTGTTTTCTGCTCACAGCAGCTTCTCACACACGACCCACATCCAGCGCCTGGAGCGCCGTGGTGCCGTCCTCCACCTCAGGCCCTTCCCTCCAAACACCGGCTGTCTGCTGAAATCTTTGTAAGGCCTTACGCCCATTATCGTCTGCGTTAGGCACGGAGGTGGGAGATTTCACAGCATCTGTGTCAGGATGTGGCCCAAAGAAAGAAGCGCAGGCTTGGCTGGTGTCTGGTTTTTAATGTCCATTTTCTGGTCTAGCCCCTTTTCACGGTTTCCTGTCTAGTGAGCATGCTCGGTCTCCTCCAGTCCGTCAGATGCTCACACTGGTTCTGGTTCTGCTGGAGGTGTTTTCCTCTCCACTGTCGCCACATGCATGACCGGCCATGCCTCTGGGCCGGTGGCCACCTGATCTGCGTATGGCTGTAGGAGCGCTGCCAGTGCTGCTGGGCGATGTGGGTCTGGACATCCTAACCCGTAGATCCCTTCGTGTCGAGAGAAACGTCTGCGTTGAGATGTTGGACATTTTAATCAAAAGTCTTCATTTGGTCATCTTCGCCACGATATGAGCAACTTCAGTTTAAGATCATGTCTAGATATCGACATGTCTTCTTTGAAAATGGTGAATTTTAATTAATATTATAGCTGTGCGGATGACACTTGGGTTTAATCACAGCTAAAACACGGATTTTTCTCTCTTACCGCTGCAGGATTTAATATTTGATGGATGTAAATGTTCTGAGTTTTATTGATACTAAATGTAATATTGGTCCTTGGAGCTGGTGGTTCCTGCAGAGCTTTCTAGGAGTTGTTTTTACTCTTAGAGTTATTGTTCTTATTAATGAAGGTCTCTAAGGTGAGAGCCTTTTATTATAATTTAAATGATTTAACTTTGCTCTACGTTTCATTAAGTTTAACCAACAACTTGCCTACTGCACCACTTTATGTTGGTATTAACCGTATGTTTCCTTTCAGATTTAAATCCCTGTTCTTCCCTTCGTTTCTTGCATCTTCTGCATGTTTTATCTTTATTTATCCCTCCCAGACGCTATTTTCTCCTTTTCTCTGGCTTGATGCATGACAGCAGCAACAACAAAGCATCTCCTCTTCTGATTCTCTCCCTTTTTCTTTCCTGCAACGTTTTCTCACCTCGGTTCTCCACAGAAGCTCTACACCCGTTCTTACTTGCATTTGTCAAAGGACGATCTCCCTGACTGAGCAGACATTTCTGAGACAGTTATGAGGAGAAGAGAGGCAGGCGACCCTGCTGGAGAGGAATAAAGAGCAGACGACGGCAGAGAGGAACCTCTGAGACAAACGGATCAGAGTCGGAGGATCTGGGCTGTGCAGATGGTGCGTGAGCGGCTCCATTGTGTGCGGCTGCATATGTGTGGAAGGATGCGAGCGCTCCTCGCTGTTCCAGCCCGCCGTTGGCTGCGTCTAATTGAAAGCTCATTGGTGTAATTGAAGCCTCTCAGCTCTGCAGCTCCTCGTGTTAAAGACTGGGACCAGATGTCATTCGGCTGTCTCACATCTCCTGCCAATCACTAACGCTCCCCGTCTCTTCCTCCCCAGCGCAGATGGAGCGCCGGCAGATCTCCCGGACGAGACGCCCCGCTCTCCCCGCTCCTTCCAAATCCTCCCAGAGCCGATTTGTCAGCGCGATTTTAAGGAATACGAGATGCTGACACGGGGGAAAACCGCGAGGCGGTGCGGCTTCTGGAGAACACGACGGAGAACTGCAGGTTAGAAGCAGCCGGGCCGGATTATTTGATCCGGAACAAAAGCTCAGACCTGGCTGAGACGGGCAGGGGATGAAGGTGGGATGGAGGAACCACAGACTCAACCTCCCAGAGATCTTAGTCCCTTATGGTCATTTTAAAACATTCAGCACCAGCATTAGATATAAATGTATGTGTTTAGGGCTGGCAGCTTTTACGTCTGGTTCAGGAAACACCTGTGAGAAAGGAAGGACAAAACGAAGGAGCGGAGGACGCAGGAAGAACCAAAGAAGACGAGGAAAGGATCGATAGGGGGAAGGAAAGGAGGCATGACAAGACAGGAATCTAAGAAGGAAAGGAAATAACTGAAGGAAACAAAAAAGGACACTAGAAAGGACACAAGGAAGGGAGATGGAAGGACACGAGGGAGAGAGACAGGAGAGAAGTCCAGACGATGAATATAAAGTTTCCATAACTCTCGTTTTCTTTTTCCAGAGCTAACCAGACGTGGAAAACACGGAAATCAAATCCACGTTCTTGCCGAGATTTCGGGACTTCCCAGGAAAATGTTCTGCCTAAAGAGGCTTTGAAGTTAAAGAGGAGATGAAGAGGAGAGCGGGAGATGACGAGCGCGAGTCTCTACGACTATCTCAAAGTCTCAAGTAACCTAAATTCAAAGCTTAAAAAATGAGACTCTCAAAGGTTGTGATTTGATCTTGGTGGGAAGCTTTAGGATTATTACAATATGCATTTTCTCTTCCGCCGCCTCCCTTCTGAACTTTCTCTGCCTAAATTCACAGCCAAACACTTTGCTGCTTTGGATTGCCAGTCATGGAGTCCTAAAGCGTAACCGAAGACTTCATCCTGGCTTTGAACCTGCGGAGGGTCAGCCGTCCTCCAGCAGAGGGCGCCAGCCTGCAGCGCTGCAGAAGCCACCTTTAAGCATCCTTCTGCGCTCCCCTTTCCTTTCCTCCTTCCCTGTGATTCATCTATCCCCGACAAAGCCGCTGCCGCTGCCGCTGCTCGCCCTGGGCACAACTCTTCGCCTGGCCTCATTAAAAGATCAAGACAAATCTTAGCAACAGTTAATAAATCTTCAGGGCAACGAGCTCTCTTTACTCCGCCACGCGAGTTCATCTGTTATGCTCTTTGGTCCTCTGTAAGACGTCTGTGGAAATAAATATATTACAGCAAAGGGTCCGGTGCTGCGCAGGGTTGTGGTTTCACACCAGCTCGCTGGCGGAGGACTCACCGGCCATCTGCTGGATCCCGCTGAAGGCTCCCAGGTTGCCGGAGGAGGCGGCCTGCTGCAGCAGCTGCGGGAGAGACGGAGGAGCAGAGTTAGCTGGGTGCCGGCTGGAAGTGAAGCAACCATCCAGCGCCGGGAAGCTGAGAAGTGGTTAAGCTTCTCGGCTCAGCGCTCGATGAGCAAATGAGCTGCTAATATAGTCTGATCTCTCCTCAAAGCCAGCGCCGTTTGCATTCCTGCACGGTTCTCTCAGACAACTTGTGCATGAAAGCCCTAATCTCGCCGACTAATTAGATTCCAAAACAAATCAGGAATACTGATGCCGTCAAAAACTCTGCCTTCCAAGACTCAAATTAACTGCAAATTAACATCTTGTTTCTATTGTGGGAATTTCTCTTCGACAACGACTGGGAGAGAGGATTCAAAGAGCAGAAAAAGCTCCTCAATAAATCAATATACCAGTCAGGGAGTTGCTGTACTCCCTCCAGCAAATCCAGAAAGTGGAGGTGGTTAATTTAAAAACTGAAGCAGAATGGGTTAGGGCCGAAATCTCGCTAAAAATATAAGAAGAAGTGGAGAAAGAGGAAAAGAATGAGGTGCGAGAAGAGAAGAGACGTCCCAATCAGATGAGGCGCCGGCGCTGAGCTCAGATTCGACTCAAATTGGGGATCAGGGGAAACTCCAGGGGCTCAGAACCATCCTGGAGCCTTTTTTCTGCATTGATTTGAGAGAAGCCTCAAAAAGTTGCCAACAGTGCTGTAAAAACTACTTTCTCTAAGAGTTTTAGATCAAAAACATAAGCTAATAAATATAAAAAGCAGTTTTCAGATGATTTATGAATTTCATAAGGAAGAATGGCTCTCCACCTGGGCCTATGTTAAAAAGCCTGACGTTAAATCATTATAATAACCACATTTTTTGGGAACATTGAGATCGGTTTAACAAGCCAAACCCACAGAATCAACAAACAGCTTAAATAGAACCTGTCTGACAGCACGAAGTAGGCTAAAAGGTTTTAAAAAGTCCCGATGTAAAGAAATTCAGGAATAAACTAGAAACAAAGTCTCTGAGAGGCTCCCAGAACCAGAGAACATCAACCAGAACCATTTCTACAAATGGAGAACGCATGGATCGGTGGAGAACCTTCCCAGAAGTGGCTGATCCTATCAGAACTACTCCAAGAGATCATCACCGACTCATCCAGGAGGCCCAGAAGAACCCAGAACAGCATCTAAAGCTCTGCAGGCCTCACTGCCTCAGTCAAGGTCAGAGGTGGCCTAGTCAAAGGCCCCGTGATGGCCTAGTCAAAGGCCCCGTGGTGGCCTAGTCAAAGTCTGGTCTTTAATCCAGTCAAGATGCTGCGACATGACCTTAAACAGGCAGAGGGAGCTGGAGACGATGACTTATTCTCATGCAGACTGCTCACTGCTTCTCCTTCCGTGTCCCACAGCACCACCGCTGGTCTGAAGGAGTAACAGCAACCACTGAAGCGCGCTCACATTACATTAACTCTGTAAACACAACAACATCCCCAACGAGTTGTCCTCCACAGCGACGTTAAAGAGCATCTGAACTGACTCACCGACTCATCTGAAAACTGCTTTTTGCGTTTCCTCGTCTGGTTTAATTATCTTATATGTAAGGAAAGCTGTAAACACATTGGATTGGCACAGTTTGATTAGGTTAAGAGTTTAGGGCTTTTCTTTTGCGATATATTAATCCTAATAATTTTCTACTGTTATCAGCTTCCCAGCAGGATGTTTAAAAGTCCACAATAACCGGCTGATGTCTTTAGTTCCAGTGACGGATAACAACGCTGGTCCAAAAGAGAAAGCAATCTCCAGTTATTAAGTTACACAAATGATTTATCATCTTTCCATTATTTTTTATTTTTAATGTTTCAAACACCGAAGCTGAATCTTAACCTCTAATTCAGATTTAATGATTTTAGGGATCTGCTCATTTTTTTCCACACAGATAAATATATTTCCACATTTTAAAGGCCAAAAGCTGAGTAATAATGACCAAATCTGCACACAATCCAAGGGGTTAGATGTATTTTTGTTTTTGCACGTAATATATATGTAAATAAAACATGTTGTAATCCGTTAAGCTACTTTTGAACAGATTAGTTTTGTAGAAGAAGAGCAGCCATCAGGGCAGATCTCCAACAAGCTGCCGTTAACACGCTTCTGTGGCGTTTATGAAGGAGCACTTAATATTTCAAGTACTAATTAAAAACTGCAGTTTTAATTGATGTCATTGCACTTAATAGTTGACCTCTCCGGATCATTGTTGCTATTCACACAGCATCTGTGCAGCAAACTGGGCTGGAAACTGGGTTTGAACTCAGTCTGAAGCTCTGGATCATGCTGGGAAATGCAGACATTGCACATTTGGTGTGTGCGCGTGTTGGGGAGGCGTTTGTTCGACCCACCTCCAGTAAACGAGCATAAAGATCACATGACTGGTTTCCCTGCAGCAGACCGGCTTTGAAGGGCTCAGCTTCATGGGTTTGAGAGCAAAGCACCGATGGAAAGAAGCCAAAGTCCGACATTAAATCAGACCAAACATTATTATTATTAGAATTATTATTACTTTGTAATCAGGGTAGTCCTGAGGATGATGTCACGGCCTTATAAGCATCACAGCATTTGTGGATTTTAAGGCAACGCTTCCTTGTGTGACATCATGGAAAAATCCTGAGAAATGAGCCAAGAACTGCGGATCTCCTCCAGTCTGTTTCATCCTTGGCTCCAGGTTCTAGATACCTGAAGTTCAAACAATTAGAAAACATCCTGGGAAAATCCTACGGTTCAGGAATGAGACGGGTTCTGCTGAGAAATGTGCCAATGGACCCCAGAACGAATCCACAGTGAAACACGTCCTGAAGGGCCACTCAGAGAGGAAGAAGCCACTGACCCGTAAAAAGCCAGATTACAGCTTGCAGACGCTCTCAGGAACAAATAAACGGATTTTGGAGACACGTCCTCTGGCTGCATGAAGCCAATTTGAATTGTTTGGGCATAATGATGTGACCCAGATCCAGCGGTTCTGTCAGGAGAAATGGAGCCAAACTCAACAAACCACTGACATTAAAACCTCACTGAGACGCAGCAGGAAACATTTCAGTCTGATTCAGTTTTAGACAGCGAGGAAACGGATTATCTGATTCCACTTTTCCTTCCTGTTTTACTTTGTAAAAGCTTTATTGTAGCGTTCCTGGCAGACCTGCTTTATGCTTTATAACGCTGTCATCATTAACAGCACGTGTCTTTATCGGCTGCGTTTTCCCAGCTGAGGCTCGTTTAAAGGCGCCTCTGATTGGTTAGCTCGCTCAGTCCTGCTTCTGCTACAGCTGCCGCTCACAGGTCAGGAGGCGGCTCACATTCACAGAGGAAGAGGATGAAGGTGAGGAAGAGCTCCAGGAAATCAGAGGACACAGAGGACAGTAGAGGACAGGAGGAGGCGGGGAGCATTCTGGGAGAACGGTTCTGGTCGGGGCACTGACTGTGGCTGCGCTGGCCACGGGGCTGCAGTAGGGGGTGGAGGCGGGCGACGCGGCGGCAGCGACTCTTACAGCCAGATACTGCGGAGTGAGGCCGCCCAGGCCCGTCAGGCTCCCCCAGGTGGTGGCGCTGTTGAGCTGCTGCATCTGCTGCGCCAGCTGCTGCTGCAGACGCCGCTGCTCCTTGTCCTTCTGCGTGTCGGCGAACTTCACCACGATGGGAGACGAGCAGCCCTGAAAGAGGAGGAGCAGACAGACGGGGGGACAGAAAGATTATCAGGAGGCTTGTCATGATGGCTCCAGAGCCACAAAACAGGTTCAAATCTGCAGCAGCATCTTAAAGACGGAGGCTCCTGCACGCTGAAAGGCGCTCAGCGACACAGGACACGAACGCCGGCGCTCAGGAAGCGGCGCTCTAAAGCCACAGGGGCTTTCTTCTTCCCCCCGCACCAGCGCTCGGTTATCTCTGAGTCCAAAACGGTTTCAGCAGACACCGATTTCCCGACTTCTCCAACTATTTCATCATCTTTTATGAAGTGAGACTTGATGCGCGCGTGTCTGTGTGTGGAGAAGTGAGAGTGATTGGGGTAGCCAGCAGGAGAGGCCGACAGGGCAGCAGGCAGATTCAGAAATGTGGACCATCACGTGTAATTGTCTGCATCTGTTCTCCACAAACCCGGCACACAAAGGGACCGACGTTCGGACACGAAACCCGGCGCGCCTCCTGATGAAAGTTACAGTAAAGCTGAGAGTGATCGTCTGTTGCAACACGCCATTCCTCGCACAACGCAATCAAAGCTTAACTAGGGGCAAATCCGTCGGAAAACAAAGGCGATCTGCCACAGGAGGATGGAAACCTTTTGATTGAAACATTTAGTTTGAGGCGGGGAGCCGCGCTCGGCAAAGGAGGGAAGGGATTTGGCTACTTTGCAGATGGCGCCGTGCTCATCGAGAGCTGAGAGGCAGAGTATCACGTTTCTGGGACTGAGGGGGAGCAGATTTCTCCCTTTTTGGCCCTAAACGCACACCGTAGACGCAGCAGTGGGTTCAAAACAGGAAACTCAGAGTCTCGCTCCTCATTTCTTCCCTTTTTATGCTTCCAAACATCCAGACTTTGTTTAACCTTTTAAAAGATTCTTCATCTTTAAGTTTTCTTCTTCCTCTGAAGTTAGCTCGTGTTACGCCTCTGAATTATCATGGGATGTCAGGCCTGGTGGTCGGCAGCCACAGAGCAGCACATTTGGCTATAAAGCTAACGCAGGGGCGTCGTTTCTACATCGGCCCACTTTGGCATCAGGAAGTCATTAAAAGGGCCGGTTGCTTGTGTACAGATGATACTTTTGATGTAATTAAATTAATGCACAGTAACATAAAAGTAGCACCTTAGGCCCAGTTTATTCAGTTTATCTGGATAAAACGTCATCGGGGTGATTTACACGTTAAACTGCGTCACTTCTTCTCTTTTTGGACATTTCCGGGTTGTTTTAATGTGTTGTGGGAAAACTGACACCTAATGGCAGGATGCTGTTACTACACTGTTAAAAAAACAACAACATTCGCTACAGGAGGCTCAGTTTTAGCCACTTTAAAACCATATACGCCTCTACTTTATGACATGATCTGCCTTTTTTGGCTCTTGAGGGCCGGATAAATTGTCTTAACGGGCCGGATTTGGCCCGCGGGCCTTGAGTTTGACACCTGAGATCTAATGTCTCCAGTATGTCTGACAAAGGTTGACTTGGCTACATTTAACTCAATGCCCCTTGTGTTTCTGCAAAGCCGGGTTCATAAATGAAGCGTCACGTGTGAGACGTGGCCAAGGCGATTAGTGAGCTTTGGACAGCCACAGGTCGCCATCACCGTCTCTTTTTGGAGAGCCAATGGCATGGAAGCTGCTGGCATGCTGAGACAGGACACCTCCACTCAGCTTCAATTCTGTCTCAAACGGTCATTTAAAGCTTGACCGTTCTTTTGTCCTCCACTTTTCAGCTTTCATCATTTTCTTGAAGCCTGGACTGAAAACGAGGGGAAAACTGTCCAAATAAATGTCCAAGAACCGACTTCAAAGACGTTTCAGGAAGTCTGAGGAAGTTTTGATCGACACTTTTTCAAAGATAGACAAGAAACTCTGGTTCCTGGCAGGAAAATCTGCGTAGATGAGGCCTAGCTTATTTAAAATGTTCCTCAAATATAGACTCAATAAAAACCGAACACTACAGCAGCAAACAAATGATAAAACATCACATTTTAAGGGTTTTATGGATAGAATGATCATAAACTAACAGAAATACTGGTGGAATCTGTGCATTTTATGCTGTCATTAACTGGTTTAGATTAATGACAGCATAAAATAGAAAAATGCAACTTTATCTGGAAGTTACTGCAGTTTTCTGCTAATTAATGAGGTGGAAGCTGACACAGCAGCAGATCCCTCATCTTCACCGACAAAGAGTCACTCATGAAACTCAACAGGAAGAAGAAAAAAGAAGCATAATTACACAGCAAAGCTGGCTATCATCACTTTCCAACATGACATCAAAACTGCAGGCTGCCGTCGTTGTGAGCCAAAGAAATGGCACCTTTCTTCTCGGAGCAAAATGAGAACTGATAATTAACGTGGCAGGATGCTGGAGAGAAATCTGGCAACATTTAGCTGCTGTAACCTGCATCATGAGATGACTTTTTAAAAGTTGATTTTAAAAGCAAAAGTACAGAGAAACTACGATTTTTACACAAGGCAACCAGAGAGGGTGGCCTGGTTTGGACGTAGTCTCGTCCCAACGTAGACAACTAAGACAATGACTCCCTAACTTACTGTTTTCACCCATAAACTGAACTTTAAAGAACCTGAAATCAGTGAAGAATCGTTCTGTCCAGGTTGGTCTTCTATAACCGCTCAGGTTTTCATACCAGATCCCATCTCCGATGGTCCCAGCGTCCAGGAAAAGAAGTAAAATCCCAATTTTTATGTGTTTTCGCTAACAGATAAAAGCTTTTATAGGTCCCAAACTGTCTTTTTATAAATCTGTCCAACATACAATTATCCAGTTCAGCTTTTATTGGTCTAAATATTTGATCAGTCTTGATTCATGAAAAAAACTGAATCTGCTTGTTTGGTGTTGGACGTGGGACTGACTTCCTTAAAAAGACATAAAAAAATCACCTTTCTTTGCTTTAGAAATAGACCAAAAGTTTAAGAAATGACCAGCAGTGTGGAATAACTCCGCCCAGGCTCAACGTGCTTTCACACAGGACTCCTGTCCTGTCAATTCATTCATTTTTGTCTTTTCACTTGGAGAAATCAAAGGTTTGACAGATCTAAGATTTTTGATAAAACTCCAGTGATCACAGATTAATCCAGGCAGGAGTTGGTTGGTTAAAATATTGTAGATTTCAAACTCAAGATGATTAAGAGACGATGGCGTCCAGGTCTTTTTCCTTTAATAAATGCAGTCTTTATGTTAAAAATGTGTTTCGTAGTTTCACAGGTTGTCTGTGTATGATGCCAGATTTAGTTTGATAAAAAAATGTTATGAATTAGTAACGATTCGCATCGATCTGGACGCTCTGGGTAGAATGTGGAGTCCCTCCCTCCTCCTCTGGATCCTGAGCAGCGACACATGAAGAAGAAGAGGCGACGGGAGGAATCAAGCGCAGGTTGAGGGTTGGTCTGCTTCTCCTGAGGCGTGGATCTTTCCCTCCACCGACTAAACATCTCATTACATCAGCCTGATGGAGCATGGGGGGGGGGGCGTGCAGCCCGGAGTTACCATCCTGCTCTGGTGGGAAGGTGGCGGCTCCCTGAGGCTGAGGCTGCTTTGCTCAACGCTCTGCTCTGCATTTCTGAACACGGAGGCAGAGCAGCTGCTTATAAAGTTTCACTTTAAGAAGCCAAAATCTGCTCCAACTATGTTAAACTTTCAATTTGATGGGCGGGAAAGCCTTCACTCCCTTTTCAGTTACATTGTTTAGATTTTTTTATTTATCAGAGAAATGTGAAGATTATGTGTGCAACATGAGCCTGAATTACGCAATTAAGTTCAAACTATAACCAGTTATTGTTATTTCCAGGGCTGCATGTCGAATCCCACAGCCCTAAGCTGTTTTCTCACATCTTACTTTATAGCCAGGATTGGGTGTGAACAACAGGACCAGGCTGTGGGGGGGCTGCCTGGTAATGGAAGTGGCCCTCATGGGGGCATTAGCCATCAAACTAAAGCGCCTCTGCAGGGAAAATGCTGCAGGGACAGAAAGGATTCTCAAGGTTTAAGGCTTTCATTAGCAGGAAACCAAAAGCAAAGAAGTGGTTCCAGCCACTTTCTGGCTGTTATAACTAATAACTTATGCACTGAAACAGGCACCGTATTGATTTAGTTTGTGAATTATAAACCTGTGCTTTGACTTTGTGACGGCGTTTGTTGTGAATCGGCGCTACAGAAATAAAATAACATTGAAGCTGCGTCACCCATCAGGCTTCTTTCTGTCTGATGAGGCCGCAGCTGAAGGAAGCTTTAAAAGTTGCTGCTGGATATAATTACATGTCATGTTGAGCATTTAAGCAAAACAAGCTGACGTGTTTTAAATGAACCGCTGCAGCTGTCCTCTGGTGCACAGCCCCCCGCAGAGGGTCAATAAAACGTCATTCCTCCTTTAGAAATGTTCCTGAACGGTTTCAGGATCAAAACTCTGATGGGGGGGGGGGGGGGGGGGGGGTGGAGCACCGCTGGTACCACCGAGTCCAAAAGGAACCGGTCTTCCCCTAAGATGTTTCTACAGCGCAGAAAAACATGTTTCTGCCTCGTGAGGCCAGTCTTTACCGAGCTCTTCAGTGCACAGCTGTACTTTTGGCCGGATGTATTCATTATGTCAGACGTTTCATGTAAAAGGCCTTAAAACAGACACCTGACACGCTTAATAACGCAGCTCCGCAGTGACTGACAGGCCAACGCCGTGACAGACGCTCCTCTGACATTTTCCTGCAGCCGCAGAAATAAGCACCTTCACAATTATGGCATCCAGATTTAGATTTACCCAACGCAGGATGTCCAAAGTGCCGCCCGGGGGCCATTTGTGGCCCCTGTACTGCAGAGAAGTTAAAATCCTACAATTGAAAATGTTAAGTGCAACAAAAAGTATTGATCTGTTAATGAACATACTTTTGACATCATCTTTAATTTCATAGTAACATCTATCCAATGACATTTAATTAGTTAAACGCAGACTTTGGTGCATTAGAATCTGCTTTGAATCCAGTTTTTAAAATTGGCTAATTACAGCGAGTGTTTTCAAAGAAGAAGAAGTTCTCCAAACACAAGTTAGTGCAACATGAAGAAGGTATTGCTGATATTGCTGATGCGTCAGCACCTGGTGGACTTCTTCGTCACAATGCACCACAAACGTCAAAGTATTTTATTGTTATCCTACTTGAGAGACAAAATGAGTGTAAGTATAATAAAGGAAAATTTCAGTTTTATTTTTAAACAACCTGTTGTGTTCAGTCCCACTTTGTTACACAGGCAGCAGAGGGCTGGACTACATGTACTTTAATCTGTGTGAATCTAAGAGTTCTTGTCTCAGGGGTTCTTTAGAGAACATTAGAGAAGAACCAAAGGATCCAGCAGACGGGTCAGGGAGGAGGTTCTGGTCCAGTTTACAGAAGGTCAGGTTCTACAGCAACATCCAGAGTTCTGATCATCATCTGGACCTGGAGGGAGGATGGACCACCTGCAGACCCACCAGGACATGGACGTCCACCTAAAGGAGAGCATTGAGGTGGTCCATGGTGACTCTGGAGAAGATGCAGAGGTCCGGAGCTCAGCTGGGAGAATCTGTTCAGTTTGTTGTGTGTTCTAGAAATCTGGTCTTTTATTATGTTTGCAGGAGAAACAACCATGTGCTTGATAAGGTGTCACCAAAACACGTGGAACCTGAAAATCAGAACCCGTCCAAACGGCTCCATGGTTCGGTCCACGGCACCGACAGCTGATGTCCAGACTCCATGTGAGGATCAGAGGAGCTGTGGCTTCACGGCCTTCAGCAGGTAGCTGCTGGGAACTAAAGAGCAGCAGAATGAAACAGACCAACACCTGGAGCTGCACCACGTTTTGCTCCCCTGATTACTGAATCTGACAGACCGCCGCGTAACAAGCGGGAGGAAGGGGCAGAGGAGAGCAGACGGAGAACTAAAGCTAACGGAGAAATGATCTATTCCTGACTCTGGAGGAAATGCTTGATCAGATTCTCCAGTTTTAGATCAGATGGCAGTAATCACCCTGCAAAATCTAATAATTAATATTACAATAACGTCAATATTAAATACATTCGGCTGCACCATTCCAATTCAGTTTTATTTTATTTTATGTAGCGCCAATTCACAACAGTCATTTCAAGGCTCTTAACAAAGTCAACAGGTTAATTACCAATTATTCAGCATGCTGCATATTTCCCTTTGGAGCCCCTAACGTATAAAAAGGCTCCTGAGAAATCGGTTTCTCCAGTTCTGCCTCCAGACCAGCGGCGCTGCTATGCTGCAACTTTCCACTGTCCAACACACCAGAACCAGAACCAGAACCAGAACCAGAACCAGAACCAGAACCAGAGGCCCCTCGTTCAGACCTGCAGGGCCCGCTAACGAGGCATCTGCTGGGGAAGGGCTGCAGCCAGCGGCAGCGGGGAGCTTCACTGGCTCGGGGGTGAGGACTTTGCACGGCGCTGTAGATGTGTCTCCTCACCTCTCAGGAGCTCATTTAGCTCAGATAATAAATACAGACAGTTGGAAATTTCCTCCAGCACTGGCTGCTGACATAAATCTCCCCTCAGTGTGTTTTTTACCTCATGGTGGCTTTGACTGCGTTGGTTAAAGCCTCGCACACACTGATTAATCTAATCCCGTATTTTCCTTCTGCCGTCAGCCGCTCTGTACATCCGTCGCCTCCTCACTCCAGTTGTCACGTTTGTTCGCCGTTTAAACCCACGCCGACGTGCCTCCTCTGGTGCTTTGCTTAAGCCCCGCTTCAAATGCACTTCTACATTTCTGCAGATTTCTTTTTTTTTTTGTCACGCTAAAATGTTTCAGATCATCAAACTAAACCTTTATGTCCAACAAAGGTAACCTGCGTAAATACAAGCATTTAGCAAATGGTTCTATTAACTAATTGATCCAAACCAACGTGCACCATGTGAAAAAGTATTTACCTCCTAACCTAATAAGGTTTTTTTTTGCAACCTTTACGTCTGTGAGAATTATTAATAAGAGTTCTGACCCACTCTGCTGTGCAGATTTTTCATAATTCACACATGGAGTGTTTTCAGGGTCATGGCTCATTATTTTAAGCAGATTTAGGTCCACGCTGGGACTAGATCACTGGAAAAACTTTATTCTGATCTTCTATGCATTCACAGCGACTTGCTGCTGTGTTCTGGATCATTGTCCTGCTGCAGAACCCAGGAGAGCTTTACCTGCGGCTCACAAACCGATGGCTGGACGTTCTCCTCCAGAACTATCTGGACGAGTTGTTGAGTCTGAGAAGCAGGCCTGGCCATCATACTACCTCCACCGTGCTTCACTGGGCATTATGGTCGTGTTCTGGATTCCCTAAAGGTCCATTTTCGTCTGGTCAGCGGTGGTTCTGGCCTCGGATCTCTCCCATGAGGCCAGTTTCTCATTGTTGAATCCTGACCTCTGACCTTAACCGAGGCAGTGAGGTTCTCCATGTTTCCTCCATCTGTGGATGATGGTTCTGACATCCCATAACCTCAGCAGCGACTTGGTTTCTCATCTGCTCTTGAATTTCTTTAAGTCATGTATGACGCATGGCCTTCTGGGATACTTTAGCCTACTTCATGTCGTCAGGCGGGTCCGATTCTTTCTGTCCTGATTCTGCAGACCTGAAAATGATCTTTCTGGGTCTGGCTCATGAAATCTAGCTCACGTGGCTAAATCACAGCTCCTAGTTAACAAAAAGGTTATTTACCGTTTCTCACAGTTCCAGGTCGGTTTGAATCATCCACTAAATATTTTTTATTTTTTTTAAATCTACTCAAGTTATCAATGTCTGACACCATCTGAAACATTTAGGTGACAAAAACATCAAAAGCAGAAGTCATCTGCACGAATGAAAACACCTTTTTACAGCACGGCACCGAGAGTGAATGATGCAAATCAAGAGAAACACAATGAAGTCGACTCTCTCCTCAGTTTCTTTAGACGTGACTCAGTGAATTACTCGCCTCGGTCATATCCACTTTCATTACCGCCTGACATTTAGTGCGTGCGCCCCGGTGTACCTGAATGTCACATGGTAATGAGGATGGATACGACAGTGACACAGCCATCAATGAAGGCGGCGGCGGCGGCGGCGGGGTTGCCCCCCCCCCCCCCCTCCAATAAGGCGTGACACGCGGCACGTACGTGTTGGCAAACATCACGATCTGGCTCCATGCAGAGACCGTGGGGCTGCAGCAGAGCCAAGACAATAACCAAACTCTATTTACCAGACCTCATTCCCTCATTCGGACCCCAAGTAATTACTTTTAAATTGCAAAAACTGGGGAACATTAACAAACGGACGCGGCAATTTAGCTGCGCCTGAGGCTAGACAGCTTGTTTTCAAATGGAAATGAAGGTATTTTGCCATTGTCCACTGCAATATTGTCGTGTTATGGTTTGAGGCTTCATTTTTTTCCCTCTTCCCCCCGTGTGCACGATAAAAGCGGCGGTGTTTACCAGGCCCATTGTTGCGGACGACTGCTCAGAGCGAGGATAATTCTGGCTTAATACTAACGCTGTCGGAGGAGAGTGTCACTCCTTCTGCTCAGAAAGGCAGACGCGTCGTCGCTGCAAACACTCCAGTGATATCTGAGGTGTGACGGCGCAAACACAGCAAAGAAGCAACACAAAAACAGCTCCTGTCCTCACAGGCGAAGACGGCGGCGTGCGTCCCCCCATGTCAGGGTCACAACACTTCAATAGCAGCCGTGATTATCATGATCAGCTCTAATGAGGGGGCTTCAGGGGTGAACGCCGCTCGCTCCTTTTCCTTTAACACAGCCTGTTATTACCACTTTTTGTTCCTTCTCTCCGACTCACTCTCCAGGCCCGTCTCGTACCGTGTAATTCTCTCCCCAATAGCGGGCCTGTCATCCTGCCCCTGTCACCGACCTGACAAGGCTGACGGAGGCGCCCCCAAATGGCACGGAGCACAAAGGAGCGGCGGCTGGGTCTCTATTATGGCCTCGCTGGGGTCGCTGCGCGGCTGATGAGGTCTGGAACAATCGCCGCTGCCCTGTCAGGAGCTCATTGTCGCAGCGGGGTTTGGTCGGGCTCAAAGAGTTTTTGGCCCGAAAAAAAAAAAAAGAACATAAAATAAGAAGAAATATGGAGTCGATATTTGATGAAGGTTCTCCTGATGGAGCCTGAACATGTGACCGTTTCCGAGGCGCCGACAGTAACAATAAAACTTTGACAAAACGTGAAACCATTAAATAACAAACTGCCTGATTTAAAACATCACAACAAAGCTTAAGTGTTCAGAAGAAAAACAAGAAGCCTCAGAATGTTTTTACAGATGAATTAGGACTATGAAGATGCTGTTGCTTCTGCACTTTTCCTACAAAATATTTTCCTTCCACTAAACTTTCCAATACTACAACCAGCTTCTCAGCAAGGGATTATCAGTCAATGTCTTCAGTCCTCTAACATTTCTCTATTCAAAATCCCTTATTAGTGGTTTATTCAATATTTATTAACATTTTTTGAGAACAATATTTGTGGGTTATCATTACATGTATGACAGAATCAACACTTGAAATTAACCAACATATTATATAAGTTTCCCCTTTTCAATTGAATTTATGAAAACAATGATCTAGTTTTTAATCAAGGCCTGTAGATAAAAAGAGGATTAGATTTATACTTTGCATTTAACATTGGATATGAAAGAGATGCAGCTGCTCAGCACCAAGTTGAAAAGTAAAACCCAGACTTCCCATCAGGAAAATGTCTGATTCTGCGTTGAGCTGCAACAACGTGAACTTTGACTCATCAAGCCTGTCATCTCCTACTGCTCATGAGCAAGGCTAGTTGGGGATTTGGTGCACAGAAGCTATTTTTATTCATGTATTTTGTGCCAAAACGTCAGAAGAATATCGTTGTTACTGCCTGAAACGAGACTGAAGACGTTTTTCTACCTCAGCTGGTGTGAGAGAAAAGTAAATCTTCAGCATCATTTGCTGGTTTTAAGCGTCAGATTCAGTTCAAGGTTTACTTATTTCACGAGGCCCGTTGGATCATTCCTCATTGCTTTCAGAAAATGATGAATTCACATTTTATCCTCTTGCTGTTAGTTTTAATAACATCCTTCATGTAAAGAATGTAAAAAGCGATGCGTAGAGCTACGTTCACAATCGCTGATTGTTTATATCAACAGCATGTTTGAATTTCATAAGTCCGTGTTTATTTGTTCTGCTTTATACTGTCTCTTAATCCTGTCTGAAACACATTTACAGACGTATTTTAAACTGTTTTTACAAGCAGGTGAAATAAAAAAAAATCAGTTTGGAGGAATACTGCAACAAATACTGTAGACTCTGACGTTTTAAATAAAACTCCAACAAATGGAGAAGGTGACATCTGCTGAAGCAGATCAGTGTAGTGACATCATCACATGGCGCCAAGCCGGCTCTCTGGCAATAGAAAGTAATAATAATAATAATAATTAATAATATTTGAATCTGAATCAGTAGCACTAGTGTTTTATTAGTAGTAGTTACTGTTTTACCAAGTGAAATAAAAGCAGACTGTTTGTCTAATGCAGACAAAGATCTAAACAGTGGCCTGAATAGATTCAGAGACCTGCCACATGTGCGCTGGCTAGAATCTAAGCTAAGCACAGCCGGACTTCTGGGAAGTCTGCGTCGTAACCTATGCAGCCGACCACCATGGAAATAGGCGCTTTGTGATCTTTCTCAGCTTTGAAGCAATAACAGGCTAATAGCGACCCGCTAGCGAACTTTGAAACAACGCTATGCCGACGTGTTTTAAGGTTATGACAAACTTTATTTCCATAAGAGTTTTGTACACTGATGGGACATTAAAGTTTGTGTTTTCCGTGTCGCTCATTATTCCAGATACAGCTCCATAAAAAGTTAAAACAAAATCATTTTTGACTTTTGTCCGGATGCATCTCAATAATCAGGTAGAAAAATATAAAACTCCATGGACGGGTTCTTCTTTGTTGAGGTAAACTTCTCCAATATTAGCCCAGCCATAAACGCCAATATAACTGAGACCCAGGGGCAAATTCACAAAACTCTGCAAAGTTTTACACATTTGTAAATGCACATTATTTGCGTCCTTTCTACACGTTATAATTTACCAACAGCCGATGAAGAAGTGATCAAAACATTCAGCAACAGCATAAGACAGTACCAGGGAGAAATGGTGTTCAGATCAGAAATTAGTTTTAATGCACAGCTGCAGATTATAAATAAGCATGGACTGATTTATCCAACTCTGTTCAAGATGAGGAGAATTTTAAGATGAATCAAATTGTAATGATATCACCTCTGTAGGAATATCTGCTCTACAGATTGGTGACACATTGTCAGAATAGGGCTGGACGATAATTCAATAACGATATATATCGATCGATAGACGTGTAACGATGATAGAAAAAAAGGGTCAATAAAAAGTTCAATAGAATAACAGTTTTCCCTCCTTTTGCATTTTAGCCATGTAGGCTAATATTACATCATTACATCCTCCCAACCAATCACAACGCAGACCCAGGGATCAAGCTCCGCCCCCTTCAAAGAGTTCAGAGAGCAGTTTTTTTTTTTTTTTTTTTTTAAAACTTGCAGTTTTGGTAAAAGGTTGGTTGAACAAAGGGTTGAGTTTGAATTCAGTGTTTGTATGTTCTGTATATAAATATAGGTCACTAAGCAACAGCATAAAATGAACAGGGCTGCACTTAAAATAGAAATACATGTTTTGAATTTGTTGATAATTATCGATATCGATCAAAACGATTTCTATTTTATTGATATATCTTTTTTTCCTATATCGTCCAGCCCTACATCAGAATAAGGAAGATGCGTCAGATTTTTGGTTTTATGGCTTAAAAACATCCAGCACTTTGTGAATTTGTCCCAGCGTGCTGGGAGTACATCCCTAGTTTTGCACGTGGAACCTGTTAAGCGGCGTATCGTCAGCATAAAGTGTTTGGCTGCAGACGGACATGATGCATGCTGAGCAGAAGACAGAGAGCTGAAGAAGAGTGGCGTACCTCCATGGTCTGAGACTGGTGCATGGCTTTGATTGCATTCTGTGCCATGGCTCTGGTGGAAAACGTGACAAACGCACAACCTGTAAGGAGGGGGGGGGGGGGGGGGGTAGAGGGTGGAAGGACAGCGGGAGGGAGGAGGGGCAGGAGGAAGAGGAGGAAGACAAGAAAGAACAAAAACAAGACAAAAGGGTTGGACACGTCGTTGTTATAAAAAGAAAAACAGATCGATACAGAGAACATCTCACAGGTGGACAACATCGTTTTCAGCAGCTGGAAAAACGAGCATCATGACATCACATCCTGACCCCATCAGCCCCTGTCCCGCCGCCTCGCTCCGTCCTCGCCGACCACGAGACATGAGACGCACCAGAGCTGCAGGCCGGCTTCACGCCGCCCGCCTCACCTCCTCGGCTCCGTCTGCCGCCGGCCCAATTAGTCCCACCTGAATTCTCTGCGCTCTCAACAATAAGAAGCAGTGAACATTTGCATTAAAGCCATTTGAATTTATTTGGGCCATTGTGCGTTTGATTGGGCGCCCACGTTTTGGCTTTTGTTAGATGTTGGAGCGGCGGGGCGCAGACGACACGACTGCAGGGAATCAGAAGGAGAATCGTATTAATTCAATCCCCACAGAGACGGGAGGAGGCGTGGCCGGCCGGCCTCCGTGATTGTCGCAGATTTGAGCCAATCAAGACGGCCGATTTTAGGGCGCCGTGTTATCTGCGGGTAAGAAGGGAAGCGCGGCTGTGTTTGTCTGGCTGGTTAGGGAGCGATTAAAGGAGATAATGTGAGAAGTGCTTCAGCAACACCCCAGGCTAATAATATGCTAACAGACTGAGCGAGCCACGTTAGCGCAGCCAGGCCTGAAGGGATCACACACACACAGGAAACAACCGCGGTCATCAGATAGACTCTCATTGGCTGCTCGGGTGGAGTTATAGGGCAACAGCAGAGGAAATTGTAGGACGGATAAGGCAGCGGAGAGGCCGAACAGACATGAAGTGGAAGAGATGCAATCATCCTCCACCTCCATCAGAACCGGCCGGTGCTGCGACAGAACGCTTCCTGCCGGCAACATGAAGACCATGTTTTTCTCTTCGGATTTCCCAACCGTTCTTTGATCTCGTGCCACGTCCCAAAATCGTTCTCCCTTCCTTTACGTCCTTCACAACTGGACTGTCAGAGTTTATCACGTTTCTGCCGAGCGCCTTTAAACGTCAGAGTGCAACAAAAGTAAAGACGAGAGGAACGAAGGTTATTTGATCCTGCAGGACTGACCCAGTAAATTCTCAGCGCTCCGTGTTTTGTGCTGAAAGGTTGTTTGAAAAGGGGTCATTCTATCAAATGATTCAGAGGGCTGCCTGTTTTAGACAAGCATCATTTAACTGCTTCTTTTCCAAGAGGAAACCGCCGAAGTAGATCAGCTCTGGAGATCTGGGTTAGGTCTCTAGACTGGTCCTGAGGGGTCGCAGCAGGATCAGAAGCTGTCATCGAAATACAGCACCGTGAAAAAACGTCTCCCCTGCTTATTTCTTCTGCTTTACTCATCTGTCCCACTTTAAAGTTTCAGATCATTAAACTCATTTTAATATCAGACACGGAGAACCTGAGTTTTTATTACAAAAAGCAGTTTTTGCATTCTCTTAAAAGATAGGTTTACGTTCTAAAGTCACACGCTTCCTCGTCTGTAGAACTTTAATAGAACCTGTCTGACAACATGAATAAGCCAGAAGATCTCAAAAGGCAAATAAGAAACATTGACGTCTATCAAACTGGAACGGGTCACAGAGCCATTCCTAAGGCTTTGAGACTCCAGAGAACCAGAACCATGGAGAACCTTCCCGTTAGAGGCCGACCTGCCAGAATCCACGGACTCATCCAGGAGGTCCAAGAGGAGCTCAAAACAACGTGTAGAGCTCTGCAGACATCACTGTTTTTCCTCTCCACTGTCGCTTCATGCATGCTCAGTATGAGGGATTGCTGCAAAGCCATCAACAATGCAGACGACTGTCCACTGTGGCTCTACGCTCTTTCAGGAGGAGTGAATGCTGCTTGGAGAGACTTGATGCAACCTGCTGGGTTTCCTTAGAGAGGAAACTTTCTGACCAACCTGGAGGATCTGATGGAGTCTGACTTTGGAAAGAGCCTTGAGATGACATGTTGTTAATTGGAGCTTTATAAATAAAACTGAATTGAACTGAACAACTCTGCAAAGCAGAGTGGGTCAAAACTAGCTGCTGCTATTGAGTGAAGGGGGCACTTACTTTTTCACATGTAGCCAGATTGGTTTGGATGGATTCTCCCTCGTTAACAGGAACTAATGTTGAGATCATTAGTTTGGTGATCTGAAACATTTAAGTGGATTTTTTGTGGGCTGATTGGAGCGAGCAGTTCTGTTTCTACAACAGGAAGATCTCCTCTCCTGAAGCTGGATCGTTAACACTGAAGCTGGTTATGTAAAAACCGTCCTGACTGGTCGGGTTGGTGCGCGTTTTGTTTTTCAGAGATGGGACGTTGCTTGATCGCTAAAAATACCTCGTGGGCCGCATTCTGTCGTCAGCGGAGAGCCGCGCAGTCCTTTAATGAAAGTAGGGTAGCTCCCCAGGCCCAGCCATCCACTGGTGGTGTGATCCATATTTTATTAATAGCGGAGCGCTCGTCTGATTGATACTGTGGGTTTAAAGTGAGTTCTGCAGCGCAGCTAGGTGGGACCGGGGGCCGCTGAGAGTTGCCAGCACTGAAATCCTTCAAGACCTATTTATTTAAAACCTGATTAGACGTGTTTATCGGCCGGCCAAGCTGGGCTGCGAGCATTTCGTCTTTGACTCGTTTCAGCTGCTAACTGGCTTATGTCGGCTCTACAGAAACCAGGATTTGGCCATCAGGTTTGAAATATTCATGAGGACAAAAGAGAGGAGCTGAAAAGGGATGGAAGACAGAAACAAGGAAAGGGAGGGAAGGAAGCCAATGAGGGATGTCTGAGGAAAAGAGGACAAATTGAATCCAGAGTGAATTCTGGGACAGCTGGGGTGAATTTATCGGCAGGCAAGGTGGCGTCGTTTGATCAACATAGTGTCGTTTAAGCCAGAAACTGTTTTGTGGATTAAAACAACCTTGGGGACACAAAGAAAACCCACATTCAGGAAAAAAAGGACTCAAGTTGACGATAAAACACTCGTTACGTTCAACAAGCACAGAAGAAGAGATGTGACCAACAGACCGACATGGATCCTGCGTGACGGCGACAGCGACAGCTGGTTGGACGAGAGGAGGAGAGACAGGAGGAGGTCTCCTCAGCACACAGAAACCACAGAGGGAGGATGGCGGAGGTCAGGTGGGGGGAGGCAGGTGTGTGTGCTGGTGGGATGGAGGGATCAGGTCACTACAGCTGCACTGCAAGGCCCTTTACTCGCCTTTAAAACTGCCTCGTTTGCCTTTTTTGGGACAACCTGCCAGATCCTGTTTACCATTGCCACCAACTCCATCACTGGGAACGCTGCGGCCATCATCACTGACGGAGAGCCTCATGCAGAGACATGTTGAGCTGAGATTCTGCAATTTAAGCCCCCCCCCCCCCGATGCATCTTCAATCCAGTGAACGGTACCAATCAGGGTCGACAGCAGAATAAGCTGCTTGCCACTGGCACAGAGGATCTGGCGGTTTTTCCATGGGTGCAGCTAACATTCTCCACTTGTGCCCATTTATAAAGTTCTGGTAAAACTCTTACCCAGCATCACTTTAAACTCTGGATTTGAGCCGCTGATTTCCAAGGGTGGACTAATAACGCAGAAAAAGCCTTTTAGAAACAAAACGTTGGATGCACAGGTTTCAGTTTCTAGTGGATTTTCTCTAATTTGCACAGAGACAGCTTCACTCCAACAGGTTCAAATATACACAAACACTCCCACTCATTGGTTTAATCGCTCTTTAATAAGCAACATCCATCAACCATCAACAGGTTTCAGGTACAGCTGCTTCCAACCAAGAGAACCAGCAGCCTCTGCCCTTCAGGCATAACATTAAGACCACCACCTTTCACCCATACCCAATCCCCCGACCCGCGGATGCGTGGACCTGAACGTGTGCTGTGGTATCTGGCACCGAGATGTTAGCAGCAGATGCTTTAATTCCCTGAAAGGGTGGACATCATCTGGATGCAGGTTTCCCTGCAGAACTTTGCACTTCCTCCATTGGCTTGGGCTCTTCCCATAATGCACCCTGATGCTATGTGTTCCCCAGGTAAGGAAAACACGCACCCCAAAAACTAAATAAATGTGTTTAATCAGACCAGACCGCCTACATCAAATACGGCATTAGGGCTGTGCATGAAAATCGATACAAAGATTAATATCGATTTTTTAAAAAAACGATTTAATAATCGATGTTCTGGCTTTCAGTATCAATATACCTCCCAACCCCTAGGGGGCGTTATTACAGTGCATCATTACGGTTCACAGTGAGGAAGAGCAAGTTAGACAAATTTGAGGAACGGTCGACAGGATTTTAGAAGCGCCTTCGTCCCTAAAATCAGACGTTTGGGACATTTTTGGTTTCTGTGATAAATGCATTGAACCAAATGCACTTAATGTTCCTGTTAATATATCATGGTTCAATAAAATGAACATAAATATAATATTTGGCTGTTTTTGTTGATAGAATGACTTTGAGCATTATTTGAAATAAATAAATATCGATGTTGGAGTCAAATCAAATCAAAGTGAGCTATATGGAGAATCGTACCGTGAGGGATGTATCGAGAATCGTATCGTATTGTGAGCAATGTATGGAGAATCGCATCGTATCGTGAGCGATGTATCGAGAATCGTATTATATTGTGAGCGATGTATCGAGAATTGCATCGTATCGTGAGCGATGTATGGAGAATCGTATCGTATCGTGAGCGATGTATGGAGAATCGTATCGTATTGTGAGCAATGTATCGTGAATCATATCGAGAATCGTATCGTATTGTGAGCGATGTATGGAGAATCATATCGTATTGTGAGCAATGTATCGAGAATCGCATCGTATCGTGAGCGATGTATCGAGAATCGCATCATATCGTGAGCGATGTATCGAGAATCGTATCGTATCGTGAGCAATGCATCGAGAATCGTATCGTGAGCGATGTATGGAGAATCGTATCGTATCGTGAGCGATGTATGGAGAATCGCATCGTATCGTGAGCGATGTATCGAGAATCGTATCGTATCGTGAGCAATGTATCGAGAATCGTATCGTGAGCGATGTATGGAGAATCGTATCGTATTGTGAGCGATGTATGGAGAATCGCATCGTATCGGCTCCTCTTAGATGACACCCAGTCCTATACGCCGTGGTTCAGTTCCGATGCTCAGGTGAGCATCGTTGATGCCATCAGGGGCGAGCCGCTCGTCAGTTTCATACACAACGGACTCCCCATGTGCATCAGTGACCTTTGACCCTTTCACTGGTTGTCCACCCTTCCCCTGCAGTTTTTGAGATGCCCTGGTCCAGTAACCATCCCAGTTAATCAAACTCACTCAGAACCTCATGCTGCCCATTTTTTTCTGCTTCCAACACCAACTTTGAGGTCATAGTTTTATCAAACTTGATGAGTTTTTAACCACTAACTGTTAAAAAGAATAAAGGGAGTCCTTAAGTTCACCTGAAGCCAGAAGCTAGATGGTTGAACCTTGGACCCAGTTGGGTTTTTCCACCATAGATTCATACTGCGTTGGAAATCACATCAAGTTTCCGGACCTGAACCTTGTTTAAGACGTCAGCTCAGCGGTTAGTAAAGCATTTAAACTAACTCAATTCTGTGAAGCTGAATGTTTAAATATGCAGACGGAGCAATACCAGAACCTGTTGATGGCTACAAAAACATCTGCTTCATCTGCAATATGAAGCTAGACATTTAAACACTTTACTGGGTTGTCTGTTCATATCTGAGCCTTTATGCATTACAGAAAATCCACAATAAATGCAAACTTGGTCATAAGATTGTTGTGTTTTTTTAAATTATTGCAAATGCCTGCTGTGTTTTTAGTAAACCGAAACAAGAGAACACTTTAAATCAATTATTTAAAGCCCCAAATGATTACATGATGCCCGTGGTGAGTGAATGCAAACGGTAGATGGTTGGACTTATCCAAGATCAACTGATTTGACAGCTTGTTAATGAGACAGTTGGTGTTTTAAATCCACCCTGAAGCACTTTTTTAAAGCACCACATGTTCCAATTAAAGGAACGGAGTAATTTAGGCATTTTTCGGGGCTCGCTGCAGCGACGGCTCACATTACAGTTTGAGACGCCGCCACACTGGAAGTTTTGATCTGATTTCCTGTATCAGTCAAATAATTTGGTTTTATTAAACTGCAGCGTTAGAAAAAAAAACTCCTGCCAAGCTGCAGACCAGCCAAATCAGATCTTACCTTCCTTACAAATGGTAAGGCTTTAGGTTTGGGCCCAGTACAAAACTGAACACTAACTGAAAGCCCTGAACTGATAAACCAACATGGGATCACAACAGGACCATGTTATTTAATCATATATGTTTTAATTATTCCAAACAAATTGAACTTCTTTTTTATTTCTTTCATGTCAGATGCAAAAACTATCCTAGACGTTATTTTGACACCAAAATATGTGCAAAGGTTTGATTCTCGCCAAGTTCAACGGTTGACTTTTGTTTGGTGTTTCAAACTTCATAGCTTACATCAGTCTGTCGGTTTCTGCTGACTTTTCTACTTAAAAAACCCTAAAAACTACCAAAAAAAATCTGTTTCCCTTGAATAAACAACAAATGTATGTGGCACATTCATGAAACAACTCAACGATGATTCGGACAGTAACACTGAAGGTGTCTTGGGATGGAAGTGAAGAGCTTGGTTCTGGTTTCCAGCGGACTAAACTGGAAGGGGAAGGATGCGAATGGCAGCGGGAAGGTCAGAGGAGGAGGGGGGGGGGGAGGAAGGGGTGAGCAGGAGGGACGAGGCAAAGAAAGCAAGGAGAGAAAAAAAGAAAGTGGTGGGGAAAAGAGATATAAAGCGAAAAAAGGAAGCATGTATTCACAGCGACCAGAAGAGCCTCGAGACGCTGCTCCAGTTCTGCTCATTAGGTTTAAAAACAGGACCTGAGACAATGTGCATGTAAATCAGCCGTATCACCTCACTGGATATCTCAGTCATCGATAACAGCTGTTAGATTATTCTGTTTAAAAAAAGAAATTAGCCCAGAAAATAACGAGCGTCTCTGTCAAACTGTAATAACCACGTCTCACCAGTAGGCGGCAGCAACGCTAACATTAATAAAACACAAAAAGATCTGAGGGAAATCGGGAAAAAGTCAAAAAGAGCGAAGAAGTTGTTTCTGCTGTGCGTTAAATCAGACACAGCAGGTCCGTTTAACGGCGCTGGAGATAAATTTACCAGCAGCTACATTTTTAATCAGTACTCTGGGTTAATTGGCCCAGAAATTGCTTTGTTGCGCGTATTTCCATATGACCTTTGACGTATGTACTGTAATGTTTTCAGTAATGCAGCATCAATCTTTCTGTTCAGGTACAGTTTCAGATGTGGGAAATTCAAACAACTTGAACCTTTCACATTTTTTCCTGTTCCTACCACAAAAAAATGACGTTTTTGTTGGGATGTTGAGCGACCGAGCAACACAAAGTGAAAATGATGCAGAATTTTCAACTTTTCTCTAAATAAAAGTCTGAGCAGCGTGAAGTCGTTTGTATTCAGCTTTAATACGTTTCATACAAAACAGCCAATTGGGAATTTTAAAAAGCGGTTAAGGTATTCCGATTAAACGGGTGGAGTTTGTTCTCTCCGTCAGTAAACATGCAGTCTGGTTTAGAAAAAGACAAAGTTGATATATTCTCTCCTTAGGGAGTCCAGAAAGCAGAGCAGTTCGTCTCTGCGAGGTAATAAAATCATGCAGCGGCGTCTCTGAGTTTACTTGAGAGGAAACCAATCTCACAATGTTCTTCAGATGATGAAACACATTCATCTAAAGATTTCTAGCGTTTCACACAGAATAAAATGAAATCTGACTCGAAGAATGACTCCAAGGTTTTTAAGACACTGTGCAGACTCACAGCGACTAAAACTTCACTTTTATCACGACTGAGCTGCATCCATGTGTGTAGCAGAGCTGAACCAAAGCACTGCATAAAGGCAACTAAAAGCAAGTCCGATTTTCTTGAAATGAGTGTATTTGTCCTCGATTCAAGCAAATTTCAATGATCTGCTAATGGAATAAGATTTTTGCACTTAAAATAGCAAAAACTCATCCCCATCATCTTATTTCAAGCGCAGTGTTTCTAATTATGTTATTTTAGGGATACAAATACTCAGATAATCTTGTTTAACTGCTCAAATTAAGGACAAATACTCTCATTACAAGAAAATGTTACTTTTAGTTCCCTTTTAGCAGTAAACGCCTTCTAGCTCTGCAAAATTTTAGGAGCCATTGATGAGTATTTAAAGGCCAGTGATATGAATAAATCAGGGTAGTGGAAATAAGAGGTTGGTAAAGCACAGGAAGACTGATAAGAATATCGTAATGCTCAACATTAATCTAAACTTTGCATGTTTTTCTAACTGCATGAAGTTCCAAAGATCCCAAACAGATGAAGCTGAATGGGGAACAGATTTTCAGATTCTGGATGAATCAGGATAAACCTGAGTGAACAGTGTGACCAAGAGCTTCAGGTAAAAAGCTTCAGATGTGTCTGTCAGACACCAGACAAAAGGCCAATTTAACATTTTTGGGATCAGAAATGATTTCAAGTTGATTAAAATTAGGAAACGCTTTAAATCTAATATTACCTGAGATGCAAGGCTAAGGGTTTTGCAGCTGAATAAAGCAGCAACACCGTGAAGGAAAACTTCTCAGAGTGGTTAGATATTACTGGTGCTAATTAAAATAAGATCTAATCTGGTGCAAGTTGTTATTGTTTTTTTTTACTAAAGTCAGTATCGTGCAGAATTCTAATAAACCGTCATGTTTTAGTCATACAGTCAGCCATGAAGTCCCGTCAGGCCTTTAAAGCTTGTTTCTGATACGCCGCCGCTGATAACGCTGCTGCGCTGAATAATGGGACGTATACGGAGATCATTTGGGGGAAATTCACAGTGTTCTGCTGCCTCCTGACCCGGTGTGGGGCTTTTCTGGGATGTCAGCGTCTCATTTTATCCGTCATCTAATACAGAACCAATTAGACACCTGGGATCAGAATCTCCTGCCGTTTAGTGCCTGAGTTATCCGCTAATTAGCCTAATTAATTAGACGGTAAGCAATGCCTTCACTTTCACCTTTAGCTTGAGGAATCTGGTGAATGAAGTCTGGGTTATTCACTTGAAAGTGATGTCAGCTTAGAAAATGTTTGTTTATGACATTTGGACCATGTAAATTATGCTTAAATGATGATTAATACGGCTGCCAGGCAGCTTTGGTAGTTGGCACTGCTGCTTTTCCGGGTCTACTTGTGGTTTGCGTCTTCTTCCTGTGCATCCGGTGGATTTTCTCCAACTAAAAAACTGTCCTCAGGTGTTATTTAGTGTTATTTAGTGTCTATGAATGGTTTTCAGATACGACCTTGAGTTTCGTCTGCAGGGATGAAACTCAAGATACTTGAATGGATGCAGGAGGTACAGAGAAGGCTAGATGGATTATTTGCATCCATTCAGAGGATGATTGGATCTGCACTCAGAGATACTATTTTATCACCCTAGATATGAACCGTCGATTGTTCATGATTTATGTCAACCAATGAAATCTTTAGATTGCATAAAGCCATTGTCTCAGCCCCTGTTTTACGTCTTTCAGGAGACCGTTTCCTCCACATCAATGAGCTGCAGCTGCTGGAGGCCATGCGGGCAGCTTCTATCGGCACGGCGAGCATTAAGTGTGGATGGAAGTGAGTCGAAGCGACGAGTACCTCTGCTGAGCCCGTCGGGCCCCCGCAGGATCCGGCACTCCTCGATCTGTCCGAAAGCGGAGAACATGACCCGGATGTCGTTCTCGTTGCACTTCTTTGACACCATGCCGATGAACAGCTTCCTGTCTTCAACAGCTGGAAGGAGAGGACACAGAAAGTCAGGACTGAGACATCATCTGGTTTAATTATTTACTTTTTAATAAAAAGTTGGTGTCAGGGTTGGAACACCTACACCCTGTTTTAGTTCTGGAAACCAATGATCCAGTCTTAACCAGCTCATAAAGGCGTCCAGTTCTCTCATTAACTGTCCAAAAACATGCCGTCATTATTCATTAAACAAAGACGAAACCAAAATGGAAACCCGGTGAGCAAAAAACGATCCACCAGCCCGTAGAACCTCCTTCAGCAGCCTCCATCTTTGTGGAGGACTTCTGGTCCTCTCTGGTTTCTCTGGAGGTCCCATTTCAGTCTGGACTGAATTTGTTCTTTTCCTCAGACGTTCTGAGGTCGATTAGCTGCTGTGTTTGGGATCTCTGTCCTGTTGATCACCTGTTTGGACCACGCTTCAGCTGTTGGACAGGTGGACTCAGATTTCCCTCTACAGGAAGGATTAAATCAGAATAAAACTATTATAACGATGACCTGAGGCCTGTGGAGTCTGAGGTGGAGCTCCTGGTTTCTGCTCATTTCTCTGAGCTTCCCGCTCTGACTTTGGCCTGAACCTGCTGGACGTCCATCCTGGAAGCTGCTGAGATGTTCTCTCTCTGCAGGATGATGGACTTCAGGTAGGAAACGTCCTCACAACCCTTCCTAGATCGATGGAGAGCAGCAGCTGCTGGTCTCGCATCATTGCCGTAGTCTCCACCTCGGTGTTGTGCTTCAGCAAACCTCTGCTCTGTAGCGCAGCGACCTGAGAAAACTGCTGATTTTACAGAACTAATGAAGTGCTTTAATTAGCAGCTCCTGGTAAAATAACTAAGGGGCAGTTAGGAATCTGCTGTCTGTTGTGGTTAAATCTAAATCTAAAATAGCAACACGTTTGTTCTCTGACAGTAAATCATTAGAAACGGTGTTGCTCAGAACACAGAACGGGAACATGCATGCATGCTCAGAGGGATTGCTGCAAAGCCATCAATGTTCTCCTCCCTGTTAAAGGGGAGTCTTCCTCTCCACTGTCGCTTCATGCATGCTCAGTATGAGGGATTGCTGCAAAGCCATCAACAATGCAGACGACTGTCCACTGTGGCTCTACGCTCTTTCAGGAGGAGTGAATGCTGCTTGGAGAGACTTGATGCAACCTGCTGGGTTTCCTTAGAGAGGAAACTTTCTGACCAACCTGGAGGATCTGATGGAGTCTGACTTTGGAAAGAGCCTTGAGATGACGTGTTGTTAATTATAGCTATATGAATAAAACTGAATTGAAACAAGTTACCAATCAGAAAAGAGACTTCATGTATTGCCGTCTGCAAGGCTCTGTTTATCACTAAGACTCTCCACCTCGTCCTCCCTCCTCCGCTGACACAGTCCCTCCCTCTCCGGTGCGATCCGGGGGGGGGGGGGGGGGGGTGCAGGCTGCCGCCAAGAGCGTCCAGGCCCTCACACCACGCTCAGCGTAAGGTTAATCCAATTCATTTTTAATGAGGAAACTGTCAGCTCTTTCCACCAGGCCAAGCAGATAAGCGCTCGGTTGCTCTCTGGGAAATCAATAGTGCACTTGTTTATTTTGCTGTTTGAATCGTTTGTGTGTTTAAGGAAAAAAAAGAAAGAAGAAACAACAAACTGACGGGATTCGCTGTCGAGATAAGAGCCGCTTCAAAAAGCTTTAACTGCTTTGTAGGCAGCGTGTTGGTGTGTGTGCTCATCACTCCAGAGGTGATTAGCACAAGTCTAACAGCAATGTAATTAATTTACTCTGCGTCGATGGAGAGGAAGGAGAGCAGATATCGTTACAATTGACTGTTTCTGTTTTCTGTAGGAGGCGTGCCGGCAGGCGGCGAGGCGATAAGGACTCATGAAGACGGAGTCAGCGTTGCATTGTGGGATAAAGCAGAGGAGCTCAGTTTTAACACATCAGAGTCCAAAACCAGAACCAGGAAACCTTCAGGGGAGGAAAAAGAAACACGCACCTCTCCGTCTTTATCCGTCCTTCCAGCTCCTCTGCTGACTAAACTGATAAAGCTCGTCGCAGCCGTTCGTCTCTGTTAAAGCAGATCTAACAGCGAGTTTATTAAAGGTCGTTACTGTTAAATGGATGGATATGTATCCCTCGTCAGGCTCCATATTTCACCCTTCCAGCTGTGAGCTGAAGCTTCTTTATTGAGTTCCACCATCCTCGCCCCGACAGTTATGTCTTATAAAGTCACATTTCGCCATATTTCAGTGGAGCAGATGATGGCTTTTCTAAGGACTCCTCTTTTTTGGGGTCCTTCCTGCAGCACACCGGGCTCCTGATGTCTCTCCGCTGCCCGTGTGCAGCCAGAAGAAAACCTCAGCGATGCTAAAACGTCTAGAAGCCCTCAGGATTAAAATGACCCCCTTTATTTCCAGTTATGGGTTTTACAGCATCCATTATGACGTTCTGCTCAATTACCTAGCTTTAAGGGTCATTTCAGCAAAATTGCAAAAACTCACATTTACTCCACTTAGCCATGCAAATAAATTAGCTTTAATTTGCCAAAATTTCTGCTGTCACTTCTATCTATACTTTTACCCAATAAGTTAATAGACGTCGAAATTACGGTCTGCTGTTTATCCAACCAAAGTAATCATACATCTGTTCTTGTAAGTTAGTCACTAATACTGTTTTTTTAACCTTTTGAAACATTAAAATGAAATATTTTCTGTAACTTCTGAGCAGCAGGATGTCCAGCAGAACAGGAAGTGAAGCTACATCCTACAACTACAGCAGCTCGTACCATATATATGCTGACGACTTTATAACTTTGTCTCACTGCAGGGCCCTGGTCCCCTAGGCTCACTGAACCAGTGCCGGCATGTTATCACTAGGTGGGAGGGACAGCATTTCTTCCAACATCATGCAGATAAGACAGAAACCATCATTTTTGGTCCTAAAATGTGAGAACCGAGATCAGCGTTCGACTAGAGCATGCCAGAGACCTTGGTGTTGTTCTGGACTTTTAACAACTACATAAAGTCTGTTAATAAATCAGCCTCCTATCACCAGAATAAAGAGTTTCCTGCCTTTGCTTTTGATAGGTTAGATTACAGAAACAGTGTCCATAATTGTCTCTGTAAGAAATCACCAGAAAAAACTGATCATATCAGAACCGGTTCTTAAATCACTGCATCTTATTAAGATTCTGCTATTGATCCAAAAAGTACTGAATGGTCTAGAGTCATATTACATCTGTAGTTCCTGTTCAGGAAGGAACCACATACCTTCAGGTCTTCAGAGACCTGCTCACTCTGTGTTCCCTGAACTGAACAAGGTGAGGCAGCATTTATTTCCTACGCTCCTTAGATCTAGAACATCTGTCAGAAAGTTCATAAAGTTCAATTAGAACCAGAAATTATTGGTTCCTTTAAATCAGGACTGAAAACATTTTGTTTGCAGCAGCTTTTAATCAAAGCTTTTCATTTTGAAACATCTTCCTTTTCATCAATGCTTCTGAGCTTTTTCATTTTCTTGCCTTGTGTAGGAATGATGCTGTATAAATAAACTCTCCTAAAAAAAAATAAAAAATAAAATAAAAAAATAAATAAATAAATAAACTCGCCTTGATTGAAAAACGGGAAAGGCTTCTTTTATTCAACGAATCAAACCAGAAGGTTTAGGACCCATGTGCTTAAAATTTTGACTTTAGAGGACCTGTCAAATGGAAAGTTACCAACTTTGAAGTTTACATGAACAGAAATTTCTGAAACAGAGTTTTAAGGCTACTTGTAGGTGAACACCTGGTATTTGGGGTACCACAGAGGTGAGTTCTGGGATCCCCTTTATCTTTTACGTTCTCCTTCACTGACTCATAAGAAAAGCCCCTAATATCTATTTGCATCCTTATGCTGATGATATTCTAGTTTATTATTCAGTGAAGTCAGCTAAATACTACAGGATGACATCTTTGACTTTTAGGTTTAGCTCAGGTTTGGAACTAGAGACGGGGAAACCATGGGCTTCAATACTAAAACATCAAAAAATGTGTTTATTTTTCTCTTTGCAAATAACAGCTGCAGTGGAAACTTTAGATGGTTTTTATTTGAACTTTGGCTGCACATAAATGCAAATGTACATTTTTAAAATGTTCCTACTCAGGTGCACAATTCTTTGAATCCGAGTATGAGATTTTTTATTTATTATGCTGCAAACTTGCCCTTACTGTACAGCTTATGCTTTCTTGCTGTTTTTATATTTTTACCTCTGTGTGAATCTGCATGCTTCAACTTAACTGTCACTTTGCTGCTGGTAAACGTAAATTTCTTTACTTAGGAAAAATAAAGGACATTTCTATTGTATTCTCACCAGTGGAATATCTGTGTGCGACCATGACATCAAACTGGACGTCATTTATCAGAAACTAGGTGCAGAAATGATTATAAGTCTTCCCCTGCAGAATATCTGGCTCTGGACCAAACTCAGCATCATTATAATGAAGCCTAAAAACATATTGCTACTGGGATTAAAATTGCTCCTTTTTCCAGTTATGGTTTTGTAGCATCCATTATCAAGTTCTGCTCAATTACTCGATTTTAAGGGTCATTTCATCCAAATTACAGAAACTCACATTTACTCCACTTAGCCATGCAAATAAAATGAGATTTAATTTGGCAAAATTTCTGCTATCTGCCAAATATATCTATTTTTTTGCGAAATAGGTTTATGAGAGTTTGGTTGAGGTCTGCTTTAACCAAAGTAAGCGTGGAGCTGTTACTGTAAAGATCGCCATTAATTTTCTGTTTTTAAAGCATCACCTGATTTAAATCATTTGTTCTTTCAGCAGCAGCACGATGCTCATCTCCACATGTTAAAGGGTTTTTGTGCACATGGACAAAATGGGAAAATTGTCTTTAGTTTCTTACGAAATAAGAAGTTTTATGAAGATAACTTGTAGGATTTCTAATCCGCAGAGATAAAATAAAATACGGAGACAATTGTGGGTTTGTTTTTTATTTGCAACTGTGCAAAGTTTTTAATCATACAGCTACAAAAAGTTTTAAACAACCCTTAATTACTTTATTTTTTCCTTCCCAGCAGCCAAACTTTCTTTAAATTATTTTGAAGGTTCTTTTGGATTTCCAAAGGCCTTTTTCTGTAGACTTACAAGCAGCTTTTTCACTTCTCTTCACTTTTTGTGTGACCGTGACACAACATTGAGGCTCATTTGTTAAAGTTTTGTGTCATTTTAAGTCCACAATTGATCATATGACAGCGTGGCTTCACTCACAGCCTTCTGGGAGAAGCTGCAGTGGCTTCACCAACAACATAAGGCTGAATCTTCACCTGTGGGGTACCACAGGGCTCAGTTCTGGGATCCTTTTCATCTCAGATTTTCTGCCAATAAAACGTCCAATAAAATATTCATATATATTTCTTACCATCCTTATGGTGATGCTGTTTAGAATCTTCACTTATTTTAAGTCAACTAAATACTATGAGATGTAATGTTTGATGAAATGTCTACAACAAACAGTGGCCATGTAACAATTACCTTCAGTAAAGACAAACCTTTAACCTGCGTGTGAAAACTACGCACAATCAAGCTACTCGGCGCATTAAGCTCAACTTTCAACCGAGCGTTAGAGGCAGCTGGAGCGATTTCACACAGTAAAGAACTGCTCCTTCAAACTAAGGACCGTCTGGAAGCTTGGAAGCGTTGAGATGATGATTCACGCTGTTGCCACATCTGGACTATTATAACAGCGTTTGTCTATATAAGAAGCTCAACTAACTCCAGTCAGCTCAGATTGTTGCAGGAAAGCTAGATAAAACATTTTATTATTTTACAGTAGACACTCTTAAATTTTAGAATACAATTTAAAGTATCGAAGTCCAACGTGGTTCTGCCCGGGCATTTATCTCTATATAGCTCCATTTCCCCCCTCGTCTCAGATCATCTGGTCAGAACTTAGTGGAGGAGCCATCTAGGTCAATGTAACCACATGTATGGAGAACTTCTGTATTTAATTAGCTTCTGATGTGAAGAAAAACAAAACCTTTACAAATATCCTCTAAGATCTTGTTTCTGGAGACGTTTAAATCAGGGTCAGGTTCTACAGCAACATCCCAGCTTTGAACGTCTCTGGAGAGAGGATGGATGTCCTACCAGGACATGGAGGTCCATCCAGACTAGGCTGGACCAGGAGTGCATTGATCAGAGAAGCAGGAGGACCATGGTGGCTCTGGAGGAGCTGCAGAGATCCAACGCTCAGGTGAAGAATTTGTCCCCAGGACTACTATTGGCAATAATCCAGCAGCTGGATGGAGCTACATCCAGGAAGAACACCTGTTAGAGGCTGCAGGAGGCCTGAGACTGAGGTGGAGGTTCAAAGTCTGAACCAAAATCCAACTCAGAGTCTGTGGCAAGACTTAAAAACTAATGTTCACATATAATCTCCATCCAATCTGACTGAGCTTGAGCTGCTTTGCAAAGAAGGAATGCAGTGTGAAGATGTTCAAAGCTGGAGCTCCAAGGAACAGTGGTAGGGTGAATACTTTGGGGGAAAGCCTAATTTACCAATTAGGCGACTTCTGAAGAAAATTGTTTGCACTTGATTTTATTTAGAAGTATCATGTAAAGATGACTAAAAGCAGAATACTGACTGCAGCTGCACAGACACCATTTGCGTTGCTGAATTAATATCATTTCCTCCAACATTATGACAGTAAAAGCCTTGAAATCCAGCAGTGAACCAGTCCCCTACCGCCTCAGCTGCAGGATAAAAGAGTTAAAATACTTACAAACACATTAACCCTTCCTCACTGTTCATGAATGCAGGATCTGGAGAAAATGATTCTCAAAGGAAGCTCAGATACTTTGTGTGGAGCTGCCCATCCCATTACCGCCTCCTCAGAATAAGGAGGAATTGAGGGAGACGCTCCACAGAGGAAATCAGCTCTGAACGAGAGCTGCAATATGTAGTTTTGGGAATGGGGTGATGTGAGCTGCTTGTGTTTGTCCAAAATAGACACATTAAGGTGTGAGAGTGAGATTGCAGGCAGCAGGCTTGTATGCAGGAGCTGCCACAGGGGAGCGACACCGGTTCATCACAAGACTAAAACCGTTCAACTTTCACTGACCTCCTTCCAAAACACCTCCATTATTTATTACACGTATAAGAGAAACATATATAGATATATGGTGAGAAATATCTGCTTATATTCTCTGCTTCAATCTTTTCTCTTCCCCGTCCTCTCTGCAAGTCAAATGAAGCAGCTATTACCAAGCAAATTCAAAAACAGCTACTGATGCACGTGTGTGTGTAGTGTTGGTGTCCTTGTGGCCACTCACCATTAGATTTCTCACTGTCTGCAGGTTTCATCTGAATAGGGTGATGCATCTGCGGAAACAAAAGAGGGGCAGACAGAAGAAAAATATTAAATATCACCTTGACACGTGCATAAATACAGAGCTGCAGAATGCTTTAGCTCCCTCATGTGCAAATTAAATCTGAATATCATTCAGAGGCAAATGTCAATGCAAGCAAACGCTTTGGTTTCTCGTAAACACTTCAGTCCGGAGGGCAGAAGGCAGGGAATCAAACGGGCTCTGTTAAGAAATCATAAAAGCTGCTAAGAGACGGTAAAATGAGAGCAGAAGAAGGAGAACAAGATGACGGTCAAGGACGAGAAGGACAAAAGGCACCAACAAAGCAGAAACAATACGCATGCAGAGGACAGCACATATAGCCAGCTTAGAAATAACATAATAATGTAGCAAAAAGGGGTTACAGTGACACGTTGGTACGGCATTTATAAAATTAACCTAATAATGTCCAGAACCTTCAGGAACATCTAGAGTTCATCCAAACTGGAACAAAATGTTTTCCTGGGCTGGAGTAAATTCAGCTGATGGTTTATTCAGGTCTTCTTTGAATAAATCCCCTGATCTGAAGTTCACCTCATTACAAACAGCTTTTCTCATGAAACACTGACGTTTCAGTCAGTGGCTGAGAAGAAACTCTGCAGAATCGTCCTTGTACTAAGGACAAAACATCAAATTTAACCATTTTAAAACTGGATCTGGACCCGGTTCTCTTGGAAAATGTAAATTCTGGTTTGATCGTTATGGAAAAAATGTGTTTTTGTTCATTTTGTTTTAGGAAGAATCTCATGTTTGTTCTAAAAGGTGCACAGCCACGGTATTTAACTTTTTAAAATGTATTTATTTATACATTAGTATCTCACTCTGGTTGCATATAAAGTTTTTATGAAAGATTATCATGTCCTGCTGGTGTATTAGTTGTTATTTTGGTGTTTTATGCTTTGTTTTTGCTCAATTCGTTAGTAAATAAGGCCTTACATGTTTATTTTTACTAACAAAGGAAGTACTGTGCGTTTAAACACGCAGCAGGGGTTAAAACATGGAAGCGGCTAACGGCTATTAGCATCTCCCAGCGAAACAATGAAGAAAGGTCCAAGATCCAGTGGAAAAAAACAAACAAATGTATATGATTCCAAGAGGGAAAAGCCTGGAATGTCTGTGGGAATCCAGTCTGAACGTTGGTGTTCACTGAAGCTAAACCTGACGAGAGTAAATGTTCTGATATGAGGCTCTTAAAGCTGCTGTAGATCGGTTTATTTAATTAATATTGTTGGACTTCATCACGCTGAGCTGCTGCTTTACTGTGAGGCGTTGCAGAGGGTCAGGCATTATTTAATACTGACTTATTAATTAGGCAAACCGGCATTATGATAGTTCTGCAATACTGCCACTAGATGGCGCCACATCTGTTTATATCTGGAACTGATTTTTTGATTGCAATACAAGTTGTAATTGACAATAAAATTTGATTGATTGATTGATTTACTGATCGCGTCCGAGAGGGGCTTTATTTTTCGTCTCATAAAGGACCATAAAACATTATCAAGATGGAGGCTTGGTGTATATAACCTTATTTTAACATAATCCAACAGCTTTTATTTGTAATTATCACCCCTCGTCTGAGCTGAATTATTTCTGACATTTACGTTTCTCACCACAAAGAGGAAAAGGAGAAACCTTTTGTCCTGATTGGACTTCAAGAATCCAATCCCTGGACTCTTTCTCCCACAATGCAACATGCTGGAAATTACAACCCCTCCTTGTTTGAAGGAAAACGCTGCACTCCTAATCCCTTCGTCTGCAACCAATAAACACTATGACCCCTGAAAGAGGTCATAGTGTCCTAACATGATGTTATGCATATTTCAGTATAAAACCTGAAACCTGTTTACATTTTACTACTCAGTAGCCAAACTGTCTAATAACTGCATGAAGTGGTTTCAGATTCAGCCCTTACAGGCCAAGAAGCGGATGTGCCTCCCCTGATGGACCGGCGCCCTGGGCAGTGTGCCATCGCTGCCGTGTTTTAAAGCCTCCAGTTGCTGTCAGGTGTATAAAGCTACAGCGAAGCAGTAGGAGAGCATCGTTCAGCAGAAGACAGCAGGGTTCTCATTGCCGAACACATAAATATGCTTTAAAACCACAGTTTCCAACATTATTTTGCTTATCTGACAGAAATAATCAGGATAAAACCAGTGGTGTCTAATGTACAGTCAGACTCCCATTTATCTCTCTGATGTGCACAAAGAAGCAGTTCAACAGCTCCGTATGATGGATGTGTTTTCAGCCTGTGGATCATCCTTTATGAAAAAACAAGAAAACACTTTAGCGACGAGAAGGCTTTGTCACCTCTCTCACCCTCCTGAACCCTCTCCTCTTATGTCCCCTTTTTTATTCCCTCCATCTCTCTTTCCTTTATGGGAGATTATGTGGCTGTTTGATCTGCGCAGAGACGAATGACAGTGATTCTCCAAATCTAGCCCGGTATCAATCACACTCAGAGTCAAATACCAGCCGTGAGTGAGTGTGTCTGCAGGAGTGTGCGTCGGCAGCAGTGTGTGCGCGCCCCGTCTCACCCATTACGCCCCTGGGCTCAGTCACGCTGTGACAGAGGGCTTTGATCTTCCAATTCTATCACACACCTTTATCCCAACTCTCCCCGTCTTGCTCTCGTCCTTATCATCCTCCCTCTGACATTTTTTCCTTCTCGCTGGCCTGCTTCACTCACACCGACACACGCATGTCAGACGCGAGGATCAGTTCCAGGCGCCGCCTCATGGGGGCGCTCAACAGAGAAACCCAGGAGTGTGAGAACAAAGAAAACTGGAATTACAGAAAATATGAAACTGCAGGCGTGAGGAGGGGAAATAAGCACGGTGCTGTGAGAAAGTGAGATTTCCTCTTTTTTTGCTTTCAGATCAAAGAAGTTTGATGATCAAATAAATCAGGTTTTCATTTATAAGAAAAACGAGCTCTCCAAACCAAAGGAACCGCCCCCCTTGGTTCATTTATAGAGACAAGAGTTAGTAGTAACAAAAAAACCCAATATAAATTATCCAAAAATTCTAATATAAATACAGAACAAATAAAAGTCAATCAGAACAATAACAACCCACAGCTTCATCCAGGCTTGAGCTGCAAAATCAAGAAATCACTTAAAGGATCCATGACTAGTTGAACATGTTGGCCCAAACATGTTGTAATTTTCCTGTTACCTTAGAAATAGCTGTTTGTGAAAACTCATAATTACTTTAAAATATGTATATTCCTTGTTAGACTTTTCCCCCATGGAGGTCCCCATTTTGTCACCTGAGCAATGCATGCTGGGTTGATGACGGCGTTAGGTCCTACTGGACAGGAAGCTACAGAGTTAAAGTCGGGCAGGTTAACATTACACAAATTGTTTTTTATCATATTATGTCTGACTGGTGTAAATTTTGGCTGTAATTTCAAAACAAAAACACAAACAAAAGAAGAGCGGCGTTGGAAGAACAACTTCAAAAGAACCCACGTTTGGGTTCTCCACACCTCTCTTCTCAAGACTTTGAGTCATTTTTACCAACAGAATTGATGACAACAGGCGGGCGTTACCCTCGCAAGCTAAAACCAGCAACCCTGCCGGCTATTTTATCCATGAAGCGCCTAAACCCGCCGCCTAGCGAGCAAAGACGCAAGGAGAGACATCAGAGACAGACAACACCGGGAGCCTTTTTAAAATAACGAAGCCGGGGGTACCGAATGTGAAATTATGGAGCCGACATCGGACCGAAGACGAGACCCTAAACAGGTGTTAACGAACCGAAGACCGGACCGATCAGATCCTACGTGTCATTGGACCTGACTCCGGAAACAGAGCACTACGTGCTGGATCCCACAGTTCTGAAAGCGCTAGGTGTCATTCATCGTTTTATTATTGTTATTGTTATTATTACTACTACTACAACAACTACTGCTACTATTACTACTACTACTACTGCTGCTACTACTTTGTCATCAATTTCAACGCACTCTGGTTCAAACTGCAAAGGTTTAACGTTGCTCATTGCTGTTTTGGCTGGACAGAGCTAGGGCTAGGACCTTGTATACATCATTTACCCAGAATGCATTGCAGAGTAAAAAACGTTTCATTAAAATTAATAAAAACTGAACAGCTTACAGTATTTTTACTGTATTGTTTTTACATCTAAAATAGATATTTCTCCAATAAAGTCCATTGTTAAAGCTAAAAGTGGATCCCTTTAGGTACCATCTGTCGACACGAAGCAGGCACGCCACAGAAATTCTAGAATAGATGAGAAGCTAAGGCTTTGGGAACTCCAGAGAACCACAACGAGAACAATTATCAACAAATGGAGGAAATGCAGCAAAGGAGGTCCCAGAAGAACCCAGAGAAGTTCTCGCGGTATTTTTGCGTTCACAAATAAACGAGAACCCATCTTGTGTTCGGGACGGAACCAAAAACGGTTCGTTTGCAAGAGCTGCCGAGCCGAACCAAAGTCACCATGGCAGCGCAGGAGGACGGGCGTTTAGCTGCTATTTGGTCCGAATCCACAATTTCTTCTTTGAAAGAACAGCAAGAAGTGCCTTGACCAGACTGACTTGTTGTTTCTAATGGTGCCTGCTGCTTACATTTTCCTTTTATACCGTGATTGGCTAAAACAGACCTTTGGTAGGCGGGCACTAGGTGTCGCTTCACCCAATCAGCTCAGAGAGTTCTGCTCCTTTCCCCAAACGGATTCGATGGGAGCAGAACCACATTGATAACGTGCAGAACGTTATCAAGGTAACCGTAAGCCCAGGTTTCTGCAGCAGGACAATGAACCAAAGCACTTCAGGGAGATTTAGATGCTGGCCATGGCCTCAACCAGGACGCTCACGCTGGAAAGTCTTCCACTGTGTTTGAATTTCAACAATCCTGCAAGGCAGAGCGGGCCAAGATTCCTCTACAGTTATTAGGATTAGGGAGCAGTTACTATTTCACAAAGAGCTGCCATTTTTGATATTTGTTGATCTCATTTCTCTTTGACTGCTGATTTCTAGCACTTACTGAGCTCCATGCTTTGGAGAAAGCTAGAAAGCAGACAGCGGCAGCAGGGAGAAATAACTGAGACATGAGGCTCCTGCATCAGAGAGAAAAAGTGAAAAGGGTCATAAATGCAGGGCAGACAGAAATAGTCCGCAGCCCCCGAGGCTGGAGTCTCACTACAGTATCAGTGACATAAGGACAGATGCGGGGAAGTGGATGAGGCGTTCGTGAGCGTGTTTGTGTGCTTGGTGTGGGTTGACGCCACATCAAAAGGAGGAAAGTCATGTCAAAGCAAACCTGGAAGTCACATCAAGTCAGTCTCCGTTAATCCATTTCAAAGTCTGTCCTCTAAAGGCAAGAAACAAAAAAACAAAACAACAACAAAAGGCATGACAGCCTTCGCCGCGCCGCCGTCATTCACTCCTGGAAAACGCTGCCAGAGAGCGGGCGTGTGCGCGCCGACACACACGGATCCTCCCACACAAACACCAACGCGAGCAGCGCTCACTCCTGCAGCTCAGGTGCAGAAAAGGAAAACCACGTGTGGCTCTCAGGCGTCTCCTCCTCAGGTCTGTCTACCCAGAAGGCCCGGCGGGCAGCGGCGCTGTCGACATGTTTGATCTTGGCGAGCTCCCGCCGAGACCAACAAAGCAAGGCTCTCCTCCGCTATCCCACAATTCCACAGTGCCGTTTCTTCTTGCCTGGCAGGCCCACAGCCGCAGCCTGCCATTCATTATGCGCTCAGCAGGAACCCAGCAAAACTACTAAAGTCCTCGCTGTGCACAGGCTGGTGGAGAGACGGCACACAGGACCCACAGCTTCCCCACGCTGAGCCACGTGTGCTGTCTGGATGCTGCGTCGGCATTCTGCTGTAAAAACATATACGCGTCTCTTCGGCAGGGGGGCTGCTACTTCCTGTTTACCTGCAGCATCCTGGAGCCCATGCTTCCTCCTGCCGTAAAACTCTTCTCCCGTCACAAACCCTCCTCAGAAAAGCTCTAATTGAAATGATTTTTATGAGCACTGCAAGCCGCTGCGTGATAATTAATCACAACGTGATTTTTAAAACGGGAGAAAAAAGAGGGCAGCTGCTTTACGGGGCAGCTGTACAGTTAATGACATGAAGCTGGATTGGCTGTAATTTCCTGATGTTTGATGGTAATGAAGTTAAAGTTTGTGCGCTTTGAGGGGCTTATTATCGGCTTGTGATGCATCTGCAAAGCACTTCAGCTAAAGTGTCACCATTTGTTGTCGATCAGCTTCAATCATCTGCTGTAGAATCCACGCTGAATGCATACCTTGGAAGAATCGATTAGGACTTCATTTCCATATTAATGTGCGCCCTGAGTGGCCGCTCACACTTGTAGTAATGAGCTGCTGAGCCACCGTGTTGTTGCTGTTTAAAAGCTACATGGCTGAGAATAATAGCCGCTATAAATAGCTTCATTTATCTGGATTTGTGCAGCTCGGACTCAAGTTATTGCTTTCAAAGACCAGAGTCTGCACTGGTTTTGGTTTTGAAGGCCGGGATTAAATTGAATCCTTCAGGAATTGTCACAGGTTTCTCATTTATCTATTAAAATAAGAACACGTGACTTATTATCCTTTACCACAGCAGTTAGAGTAGCTCAAGCTCAGTCAAGCCAGAGAGTCTCAGTTACATGTGGACTTTGACTAGGCCATTCTGACCCAAGTAACCCCGCTTTAAACGTTTCCATAATCAGATGTTACTGCACACAGGTTGGCTCTATTTACTGGATTTTATTCAGGGATGCCTGAGGAAATGGATCTTTCCACCGATGCAAACTACAGTTTTCAGGATTGCAGGCTTGCTCTTACTTCTCAGTCCTGGCCTCTTTGTGTTGGTCCTGCCCATAAAGAGCTGAAGGTCTGGGGTTATAATGCCACCAAATGAGAATGGGAATAAATACTATTTAAGGTGCTGGATCAACCTTGATAGAAAAATAATCACAATATCATCTAGATTCAATTAGTTTAGCTGTTTTTAATAAGGAATGCATTAAAGGTGCATAGCCACGCTATTTTATTTATACGTTAGTATCTCACTCTGGTTGCAAAGTTTTTATGAAAGATTATCACGTCCTGCTGGTGTATTAGTTGTAATTTTGGTATTTTATGCTTTGTTTTGCTCAGTTTGTTAGTAAATAAAGCCTTTTGTGTTTATTTACAATAACAATGGAAGTATGTAACTGCGCGTGCGCGGCAGGGGATAAACCAGGAAGGAGCTAACGGCTATTAGCATCTCCCAGCAAAGTAATGGAAAAAATGGATATGAGGCTCTTAAAGCTGCTGTAGATCGTTTTATTTAATTAATAACGGTTGGGCTTCAAACAAGCCAAGCTGCCGCTTTACTGCAAGGTATTGCAGAGGGTCAGGCTCAGTCCGGCATTATTATTAATAGTGATTTATTATTTTTTATTAATATGCTTTCTGATAGTTCTGCAGTCCTGCCACTAGATGGCGCCACATCTCTTTATATCTGGTCATTGCGCCTGAAGCTGGGCTTATTTTTCGGCTCAAAAAGGACCATCAACACACTATCAGGATGGAGGCTTGGTGTATATAACCCTATTTTATCATGATCAAACGGTATTTGGTGTTTTTTATAGTTATATAATGTGGCTATGTACCTTTAAAAGGGTAACCCAATAAGCTGAAGTATGTCTCAGCAGTTTGGGTTCATTTATCCCGGAGCCTGACAGGTAATCCATCGTAAGTGCCAACCAGCTGAAGATGTTTCTGTGGGAGAAGTGATGAGAGAAACCATGAGGTCCACCATCAGAGAAGAACCAGGATGGATTTTATGACCTTCTCCTGCTTCTCTAATCACCTCCTGTTTCCTGGCTGAGGCGGCGTGTCTTTCTGTCAGACTAGCTGATAAAACATCACCCACCAGCCGCCCCCCTCGGCTCCTTCCAGCTTTTTATCACCTTGTTCAGAGAGTCCAGGTTCTCTGTGCCCCCCCCCCCCCCCCCAGGCTCATTTTAAGTGGTTCCTGAGTTTTCAGGAAATGCTCCACTTCCTAAATGTTAATGGCTGCTTCTGGGCTAATGTTCGCAGACGTCTTCCCGTACGACGCCGGTGCTCAGAAAGGTCAAAGGTCCTGTGGTCCTGGAGCAAGACGCCTTAAATCTGAGTCATGCTAGGAGTAGCATGAGTGTGTTGGGAGTGAGGAGGGAGGAGGCAGCATCTGTGCACCCTGCGCCAGCCGCTGGCAGCCTCAAAGCGACGATCGAGCTCAGGAGAAAGCTTCTGCCAAAAGTCTGAAGGCAGACTTCCTCCAACACACACCGCCACGCTGCACGGGACACAATCCCACACACTTTCTCCTCCGTCTGCACCGAAGGTGTGACGGAGCGCCGCTGGGTCCAAGGCAGACAGATGGCCCTCGCAGTCGGCGCTCAATATCGATGGCCGAGACGGTACGACCACACACACACAGACGCAGCTCAGAGGGGAAAACAGCACCCAGCAAGGCGTGTAAAACCACACGTTTGACCTCCAGACAGTCATCACCGCTGACGGATTATTCAGAAAACACTCCCTGATACTTTGATTTTACTTATTTATCACGTCTCTTTCAGGAGAGAGAATCATTTAGAGGACATCTTCATCACGTTTCATTTAATGTTTACAACATTTACACAGAATTTCACTTGTTAAGCACAGAAATTAGTCCAGTAGGGAGGTTTCATAATGATATTGAATACATAACCATAAAAAATATCTCTAATCCAATCAGTGCCGGTTTTAAAATCTTGTTTTTATCCTTCTCTAATCTGACCCACACATTTACAATTTGTTACATTTGAGTTTGTGAACTGTACCACTTTTATTCTTAACAAACCGTCCAATAACTTAGTCATTTATTTTATGTAAACTGCAGCATTTAAGGTACCGTCTCCTTCTTCAGGCTTTGGTTGGGTTTTCCTCATATTTTGGGAATAAACTGCAGAGACGCATTCTTTGCACACTTCCCAACATAGACGACTGATCAGAAATAACCAAACTAAAGAAGGTTTGCCGTGAACGTGTTAAGAGAAATTGTCCCAAAAATACTTTTTATTGAACCGTGAATCTGCCTTAGAGCTGAGTTCATTGGGATATTCAGAGATCTGATCCTCATCTAACATTTAAAATTTAATCCAAATAATTTTGGTCTTTAAAAGTGAGTTTATGCTCCAAACAGTGAACTGAAAATTTGTAAGAAGGTAATAAATGCTGGACTCCAGAAGCTGAACTGGATCCAGAGGTTCAGCTCCTTTTATTCATGTTGTGAATCTTGTTCAGGTTTAGATGTCGCTGGCCCTTTAACAGCAGGTTGAGACTCAGGCTAACGTTTTAGCCTCCATGTCTGTAGAAAGTGTCGGTTCGTCCGCAGACATGGATGAGCTCCAGTTCCACTGGTCTGGACTGGCCTTTCATTTCAACTCAGTTTATTTATCCAGAACCAGTTTATAACACATTTTATGTGCCTGGACAGCCGAACAAGACAAACAGATCCAGTTCAGTTATATTGAGTCTAATTCTAACTATAGTGGTCGACTTTCCCTTTGCTTTAAGGTGCAGAAACGTTGCTACTGTAATCTTCATCTAACTGTAACATACAGTTTATGAGTCCTGAAAGTCAGAACTATGAGGTCTGAGAAGAAACGCTCGGTGGAGACCTTTGAGTTTGAAGTGAAGCAGACGATCCGTTAACCAGGAACAAAGCTAATTAGCTAATTACTGCTCTCAGCGACCAGGCTAACAACTATTAGCAATGCAAGCTAATGATGTCGTTTTCTGCAACGTAGCTCCATGTTCACTGAATGAGGTTTTATAGTCCTACACAAGATTTAATAAAGGGACAAATTGTCAGGAGCACAACTAAAGAGTCAGCCATGTTGGATTTTCAGGGCAGGGTTGGTTGTAAAAACATTACAGCTTTCCTTCATTTTTTTCCAACTAAAGGAGCATTGCGCATGTTTAAAGGTTAATTTTGTTCCTTTCCCATACATGCCCTTAAAATTGCCCGACATGTAAAATTAATGATGCTCTATTTACCACAGTTGCATCTGTAGGCTATAAACACCTATAAACAAAAGACGTGAGCAGTCGCAGCGGCGGATGCTTCTCTACTTCTCCCAACACTGGTGTCATTTCAACTTGTCGCCAGAGGGGGCAGACGTCTGCAGAAACTCCAGCTGTGCTCCTTTAAACAGTGCCGAGGGAACATTTAATGCCAACAGCGTCATGGAGGCTAGCGAACTGTATTATTTCTGTGTTTATTGGCATAACTCGCCAAACCAGCACAGTTCCTGGAGAATAAAATGAGACGTGCTGGTTGGGAGATTCTGCTTTGAGGTCATGTGGTTTGGTTTTAATTAGATATTTAAAACAACTTTTGAAGCTCTCCAAACTACTCGGTTCCAGTTGGTAAAACATCCAGAATTACAGACGTACTGCGTTGAGTCTAACATCTCTTCTCCTCTTTCTGTGCTCAGGCAGGAGAAACTAAGTACGTAGAAGGTAGGGAAACATTTTTGACAAATATTTATGTATTTTTTTATTTTTTTCCACGTTTTTTGTAGCGCTTGTTTTTCATCTGTTCTCAGTTTGTAATGCGTGTTCTAGTGTGCATTTGTTCGTCGTGTTCATCTTCACTGTACACGTGAGCATCATCTAGGGCCTGCTTCTTCAGGATGAGAAATCAGGGTTTTCTGATTCACAGGAATTTCAAAATAGATTAAAAAACATCCGGGAAAGGTGTGTCTGCTTGGATTAAAGTCTGCGGCTGTCATGTGAGCTGATCAAAGCTTCAAAGAGACCCAGATGTTGATGTCAGACCAAATCCAGTCAGATCGACTCAGGTTCCCTCCGCGTCTCAGAGTCCTGTTGGCTGCCAGCGCAGTTTTGTTTTATAGATTAAAACACCTTAAGATCAGCTTTCAAACTAACTCTGCTGGTTTCACTTCTCTTCCTGGGAACACTTTTCACTCTTCTGGTGAAGCTTGTAAACCGGATGCCTCGCTGGTTTCAGCTTCTTTACGTTTTACGTCTTAGAAAATGGATTCATACATTAAAAAGGCATCAGAACGAACACGTTTCTTTCTAACAAACATCTAAATGTAGAGATGCTGGTCAAACATTTTGCTTTTGCACATGAACGGGTCATAAGAGGTAAAAATATATGAAAACCCTTAAAACATATTTAGCTTTTGTTGCAGCAGCATCAGCCCACAATAGAAATATAACCTGTAATTTGATTTGAGAAAACTTTCAGTGCTGAAAGTAACTTAAAACAAAAAATATCTACCTGGAGCTTTTTAAAAATGGTTATAATTAAGTCTCTGGAAGAGTCAACCAGTAAGGAAGGACTTGCTGCTTCCTGGGAGTCAAAATGTGTCTTAGTCCCTCTTCAAAATAGGAAAGACAAGCAGACATGCCATTCAAAGCTGAAAATGGGTCACTGGCTCTTTCAGCAGGATAACAATCCAGAACTTATAATCACAGCAACACCAAATCCACCTTTTTTCTAGAGCAGCAGAGAGGAAGCAGGAGTCTTGACCGTCTAAAGAGAGAAATGGTCAAATGTCCCCGTTTCTCTGTCTGTAAAACAGTTTGAGACCTTTTATAGAACCATCCCTGTGAGATTGTCCTTTTGGCATCTTTTCCAGGCCTGCTGATAACTGTGGAGGAAACCCAAACTTTATTTAGCCTCAGACACCTCCGCCCGGATAAAGAGCTTACTCTCGCCTAAATAAAGCTGCTGTGTGCGATGGCCCACGCCTCAGCAGCAGAGTTGGTCTTAATTATCCCCACTTCATTTAGCTTGGTAAACAATTAAGCCAACAGAACTGACGGAGGGATGTGGTGTTGGCTATGACGCGTCTCCTCCACCCTGACTCCTCTCAGGGTTTAACACCGTGAGCCTCCATTCATGCCGGCCTCTCTGCTCCATCCTCTTCTTCCTGCAAATCAATACCTTTAAACGGCGCCACCAACATGCACAGAAACGATGGCTGCGGGAAGTTGATTTGGAAATAGGCTATTAATATTTCTTTGGTTGAATAGGTGCACGCACACGTGTGTGCGGAGGCCCTTGGATGAGGTTTGCCCTCTTTCAGCTCTGTTTGCAGTAGCATTTGGGTTTTACTACGCCAATTACAGCCTTTAATTGAATTGATTTCGATAATGAGCCTCTGTAATGACACCGCTGTGGGAATGTGTGTGTGTGATGAATGAGCCGCTGCTGTTTTTTATGGACTTAAATGATTTGTAAAGAGGCGGACAGCGTTTACAGATGAGGACACGCTCTCTCTCTCTCACGCGGCTGTGAAAGCTGCCGACCGGTCAGTCTGTCTACGAACCTTTTGTCCGAGCTCCAACCCCTTCAGCCTGTTGCATAATATCCTCCAGGCTATAACACATGAATGTTTGATGGCATACAGCTCACTACACGGCACATTTAATATCCTCTGCAGTAGTAGTTTCATCCGTTTTAGACCTAACACCACCTGAACCTGCCGGTCAGCTTCCAGGGGAGCTTGTTGTCGGCGCTGGGCGTTATCAGTCAGTCCGCCTTCGCCACCTCTCCTCTCTTTGCTCGTCCGACTCTTTAAGTGTTGGGCGAAGGGGAGCTCTCCTGATGGAGCAGTGATATGTGCAATAGGCCTGAACAAACAACACAAATCGACTTACAAGCCAGCGTACAGCCCTCCCTCTTCCCCTGACTGCAACAGCGCCGGCGTCTTCAGCTACAAAAGCCATCTCCAGCTCAGCGGTCAACGGATCTACCTTTGGTGTCTATACTCATTGTTGTTTTAGTTACAGGCGTCCGCTTCCAGATTTATCCTTCCTTTCCTATTTGGGGAACAGCAAACATCCCAAAAGGTTTTCAGACACATTATAATATCAAACACAGATAAGCTGAGGAAATGCAAAAAGCCGCATCTTAAATCATTTCAAAACAAAACAACCCAAACCAACCTGACCCTGTTTCCGTGTTAAATTAATTAATTAACCACAACTTCTACCAACTTCCAGAGCCAGTCCCGGTCTGACAACACCAAGTGGGCTAAACGATGTCAGAGAGCAGCAGATCCTGCTTTGACTTACAGAAAGACAGAACAGAGGAGAACCTTCCGGGTAGAGGCCGACCTACCAGAATCACTCCAGGAGAACATCGGCTACTCATCCAGGAGGTCAGAGGAGAACTCAGAACGGCATCGGAAGCTGTGCAGGTAAGGTCAGAGGTCACGACTCAACGGTAAGAGACTGGGCAAGAATGGCTGCCGTGGGAGAGTTCAAAAGCCAGAACCACTGCTGAGCCAACAGAACACAAAGACCTATTTCACATTCCCCAGAAGAACATCTTGATGGTCTCAAAGACTTCTGGGAACATATTCTGTGTACGGATGAGACGTCTTTGGAAGGTTTGTCCAGTTACACCTGGTGTAAAGTTGACATCTCTTCAGGAGCAGAACATCAGGCGGCAGTGTGATGGTCTGGGGCGGCTCCAGGATCCGGATGTCTTGTCATAACTGATAGAACCACGAGTTCTGCTCTCTGCCAGATAATCCAGGATGGAGAATATCTGGACATCAGTTTGCAGCCTTCAGCTCAAAATCATCTGCGTCACAGAGCAAGGCAATGATCTGAAGCCAATTATTACCAGGGTGTTAACGTCTGAAAGCTCCAACAGCGTCAAAGAGGAAAAACAAGACCTCTGTAGGGGGTAAATACTTGTTTCCTCGCTTGCACATTTAGAAACGTTAAGTTGTTCAGACTCCACTTTAGTTCATCAATCAGTTGACAGGATCTGTGTCAGCTGCTGTGATCCTGTGAACATCAGACCGTGAGAGTCGACGCAGGTCACTGGAAATCTGAGGACCAGCAGCGAGACAGCTTGGCAGCATGTAATCAGAGTGCATGCATGCATGCGGAGCCACTCACAGCCAACGCCATGAATGCAAACAACTCTTAAGGTGCTAAAGGGTGTGAAGAGTTTCTGCCACAGCAGCTTTTTGTGCTGCATTTACACCTGATTTTCACATTCACAACCAACGGGCTTCACACATCACTCACATTTTATGCAGATGACGACGTTAGCTTGCAGGGGTGCAACAATACATCGACCCCCATCGATTAAATGATTAACGAGCCAATGACACTGATGCAAAATGAAAATATCCATCGATATTGTCTTTTTTCATATCGTCATGTTTAAGATGCACCACAGTAAAGCAGTTTACCTGGGAGAAATGCACCACCACACACTCCTACTGGGTCATGAATATGTCGGAGCATGGGGCATTTTTAGGAAGCCTCTGCTTTAAAGGAAATATGTTCTCTGTCACTACTGTCCTGAATTGTCTAGTTCTTTAAAGGTTTCCAGTTCTGACGCACCTTAAACACTAACAGGATCATTCTACAGGTTACGTCTTAAACGAGGTCTGTGCCACTAAATGAAGGTTAAGGAGAGAAAAACAGTAAAAACTTCAGGCTCTGCCAGCGGGTTCGCCTCTTCGTCCGGCAGCATAACCCTCAGATAGAGACGGAGGTTTCTGTGAGTCTGACGCCGTTATTTTCCTCAGTTAACTCGTTCCTGTGGAAAGTAGTCATCAGATGGAGAAAGCCCATTGGGGAAAGTGGATAGCAGAGACCAAGTGGGACCAATAAATATTTAAAGCAGGGAGACTAGGCATTAAATTTATTTGCCTTTGAAATGTGTTTGGTAAAACCGGGGCTTGTTTACAGCTCGTCTGCATGACCGACCACTTGGGATTCTCTCCTCCTAGACACCAGAGCCAAGCCAAGACGTCAGAGATGAAACGGGCTCCAAGCCAACACAAGTAGTGGATTAAACACTTTAGAACAAGAACCTTGTCATATATATATATATATATATATATATATATATATATATATATATATATATATATATATATATATATATATATATATATATATATATATATATATGAAATTAATAATTTAGTGACCCTTTAAGATTATTAGCATGACTGCAAACAGGTGGAGCTGCTGTAGCGCCAACCTGTGAAGATTTTAATGAATAAAAAAGTATTTCTGTATTGATCTTTTTTACAAGATGGAATGGAATTAACACGATAAAACACAGAATTATGGCACCAAAGTCTTCTGGAATTTATTTGATTTAAGGATGGAGAGATCAGACTGACCAGAAACAGCAAACTCTCAATGTTGACTTTACATATTTGCTTCTCTTTTGTGTATTTTAGGCATATATAATCCATAGGAGGTGATCATTTTGTCATCATTGCATTAATGGCCAGCCTTGGCAGCATTTAAAGCTTAGAAACTGAAATAGGGTAAGCTATTGTCTCAGTCCTCTTTCCTTTGTTTCTGGAATTAAATACATTTCTAAATTTCTGTATTTTAATTTTATTATAATATGTTGTTAAAAAACACATTTACATGATCTTCAGTATGTGCATTTACATTATGACTGCGTTGGACCGTATACAGCTGGTAAATAAACTTAGCTCAGATTATCAAGAGAAACATGTAAAATGTTATCCTGGGTCAGCATTAGGTTAGCTGCCTTTAAAGCTAAGTTATTCATGCCTCTGACAATAATTTGCATTTCATGACGACGCCTGAAAGAAAAGCTGAAAAGCTTTTGGATGTCTTGCAGATGGTGGATGCATTTTGGTGCAAAAATCGTTTCCATAAGGTGAACAGAGGCTGCACAGAAGGTCCTGGGTTCAAATCCCAGCCCCCGTGCATGGTTGGGTTCTCCAGCTTCCCCCAAAGACCTGACGGGTCTCCCTGAAACGTGTCTGTGTGTCCTGGGTCTGTGTCACCCTGTGATGTACTGGCCACCAGTTCATGTCGCTCACACAAACTTTAAAAAACAAACTCTAAGGTTTGTTGAGGGTTTGATTCCAATAATCAGCGTTTCCATCAGGGCTCTCTGCCACGTCGCTCAGCGCAAATCAGCATTTCACATAAAAGGCTTTTATGAAATCTAAAGTCCCACAGCGCGTGTCAGCCTTTACACAATTAAACAGCCATTAATCTGCAATCAAACACAGGAGAGGCGAATCTTTCATCGTTTGTCCTGTTAAGATTCGCGGCAGACGGATGTTTCAGAAACTCCGCTGACCTTGCTGAGGTTAAGTCAGCGTGGCGTTTGTGAACGTGGGAACCGATCATTTAGACCAACGAGGCGTCATCCTAACTTTGTTTGGCCTTCATCTTCTGACGGCTCTAATAAGCACTCAGACCTGCAGGGCGACAGCAGCTGCGGTCTCCAGAGCAAGTGTTCACGTCGGCTTCAAAGGCCGCGGCGGTGGGGGTCCGCCGACCACGGGGCCTTCTGCATGACGGAGCCGCATTTCCCACATGGCTGGAACCGATAATGCACATTATCACTTACAGTCTGCGCGTCTGTTAGCAGCTCCGTCCACTCACTTGAAATAATAAGTGACTGATTAGATGACTTGTGTCTTTGGACTGTAAATTGCTGCTTTTAAACCTTAACCCTGCTGGAGCTGCAGCGCGCTTTGATGGCGGCCTTTGATGTGCCTCTGGTTGGAGGAACACACACAACCTTGAGGCCGCGTTCTGCCTGGCGAAGACTCGCTAATTATGTCAGCAGCAGAAAGGTAAGGAGAGCCGGGACCGCCGTGTGTGTGTGGTCCCAGCGCCACGCCGGTTTTTAATCAGCCCCCACGCTTTTTTAAAAACGTATCAAGTCCGGCAAACGCTCTGATCCGCCCAGGTGAAGGACGCGCCTGGAGTGATCCCGATCCCGTCACGTGACCAAGCCCCCTCTTTCTGTCAGGATTTAACATCCTTCAGAGATTCTGCTCACAAAAAGAAGATGGAGAAGAAAACAAGGATAAAAGCCTGGAACGCTGCAAGCTGGAGGGCGCTCTGGAGGACGCATGCTAGATTAGCTCCCCTCCCATCCGTCCTTCCTCGCACGTTCCCTCCGACCCAGCCTCAGACGGGGAACCAGCGGCCCCGGGGCCCTCTCTATGGGCGTCTGGAGGCGGCTGGTGATCACGGGGGACACGGGGCATTTAGACATCTGTCAGCCGCTAATGAAAGAGTTCAATTTAGTGGAAAATCTAAAACAACCTTGTCTGACGGGCAGGCTGACAGCTTTTAACTCGCCGTGTGCTGCTGTGGCGGCGTGTTCGTCTCAGCGTGTGTACGACTGGATGAGGATGAGGAGGGGGAGGGGGGGGGGGATTAGAAAGCTAAGTTAATGAAAAGGTGAAAAGGAGGAAGGCATATTTCTCCCTGCAGATGAAAGCGGAGGGTGTGTGTCAGAGCCAGGCGGCCTGTGCAGCGGGGGTCGGGTCTTATGGCTTTAAATCGCCCCGGGGTGCAGCGCATGTTTCCTGCCGATACATGGGTTATGGGGGGGGGGGGGAAGGAAAGGAAAGGATTTAGAAGACTGTAGTGCTATTAGGAGTCGTGGAGATGAACACATGGCTCTCCAGGCAACGTGGAGCCACTCGGTCTCCACCCCCCCCCCTCGACCTTCATTAGCGCGTCATTAGGCAGAAGTTGTGCAGGAAAACAGCCTGTTTGTCCTCACAGAAAGGACTCGTTACTTCTCTACCTTTTATTTATCCTCACAGATGAGGATAAATGGATGCTGCGCCGCATGGTGACGGCGCTGTTACTAAGGGAGGAGAGTCCGGCTGAGACTCGGGAAGCATGAGGACCAGTAATTCCTCCGTCAGGAGGATGAAGGTATTTGATGAGAGGAAAGACGCCTCAGAAACAGAAACTAAAAGCTTTTCTTTGCTTAAACAGACACTAATATTAATTAGAAGCAGCATTTGCTTCTCTACCTTCACACTAATGAACCCGAGTGAGCAGTTGGTAGCTCTGTGGCCTTGCAGCAAAAAGGTCCTGGGTTCAAATCCCGGCCTGGATTTGAGTTTGGATGTTCTCCCTGTACATGCGTGGCTTCTCTCTGGGTACTCTGTCAGGTTAATTGGTCTCTCTAAATCATCCTTAGGTGTGAGTGTGTCTGCTTGTCCTGCGTGTCTCTGGAGAATTTATCGGTTTTCGCAGGTCAAGGACGACCTTTCACCTACAAACGCAAGCAGCAGCACACCTCAGATTAAGTCCAGGGATTTATTTATCTCCCTGACTGATAACGACATGAAAGCACCACACCTGTCCATAAAATGGCCTTTCAGCCAATTGTGGAATCATTTTTGGGGCGTTTATGAAGAGGGCGGCGCTCGTTAAGGATCTGAAACTCAAATTTAACGTGGATAACCTCAAATAAAAGCGTCTGCACTCTATGTCCCAGTTTATTACAGAGCTACTACAACTTTGTCTCACAGGAACGCTGCAGGTGTCACCAACTCAAACTTAAGGCTTTTAAACCTTTATAAGACCCTTTCAAATGACATTTAAAACATATATCCCAACATACAGAGACATCCAGATTCAGTGGGTTGAAGAAGCCTTGAGAAGGCGATTCCAGAAGCTTAAAGTCACGTTATTTTACTTTTTTTATTTATATGTCAGTATCTCACTCTGGGTGCATACAAAGTTTTTAAGATTTTAATGGAAGTACGTACTGAGCATGTGCAGCAGGGGTTAAAACAAGGAAGCGGCTAACGGCTGTTAGCATCTCCCAGCGAAACAATGAAGAAAGGTCCATGATCCAGTGGAAAAAACCCCACAAATTTATATGATTCCAGGAGGGAAAAGCCTGGAATGTCTGTGGGAATCCAGTCTGATCGTTGGTGTTCACTGAATCAGAAGCTAAACCTGCCGAGGGTCAGATGTGACGCAGAGTTGACTGACGGGAGTAAATGTTCTGATATGAGGCTCTTAATTTTGCTGTAGATCGTTTATTTAATTAATAACGTTGGTCTTCATCACACCGAGCTGTAGCTTTACTGCGAGGCATTGCAGAGGGTCAGGCATTATTTAATACTGATTTATTAATTAAGCTAACCGGCATTATGATAGTTCTGCGATACTGTCACTAGATGGCGCCAAGTATGTTCATATCTGCTAATCGGGCCCGATGCTGGGTTCTATTTATCCACAAAAAAGACCATAAAACACTATCAGGACGGAGGCTTGGTGTATAAAACCTTATTTGATCATGATCAAATGGTTTTTATCCTTTTTTTTTTACAAGCATATAACGTGGCTATGCACCTTTAATGTTAAAATCCAACTGGGTGTTTGCCAGCACCCCACAGCATGACGCCACCGTCACTGTGCCTGGCAGCTGGTACACTGGTCGGGCATCAAACAGACCATTCAAATAAATCATGGTGTGTGTTTGGGATCACTGCTCTCTGTTGGCAGAAATAATGAGACGGGTTGGTTTCTGCATTTATTTATTATTTAGATCTTGAACCGGCCGAAAATGGAAACCAGTTCTGCAGGTTTTTGGGCAACAACTCTGTTCAGGATTTGGATGTAAACATTATTTTCTGGCCCAAGTCCTGACAGGTCCACAGCGAACATAAACGGATTTCTCACGCAGGAATATCATATCTGGACACGTGTGGTATGAGCGCGATGGCGAACGTTGAGCAGTGCCAGCTGAGGAGCGACAGGTAACAAGAAGAGTCAGCAGGAAAAACCCAAGGAGAGCTGCTGTTTCTGTTATCCTCAAGGCTTTGCTCTCTTTTCCACCGCCGTCCTTTGTGAGGGCCGTACACAGACAGATTCCTCAAATAAACCACGCAGCCTCACACTTTATTGCTTCCTGTAAAAAAACCTGCAACCAGTCAAGTGTTTCTGCCCCAAACCAACATGGCTCATGCTCGGCTCTGGCAACTCCGCCGTCCTTTCTGTGCAATTTGGGCCGCGTCCAGCTTTCCCCTCTGATTGCATCTCTCCCCGTCAGGGCCTTGGGTTTGGAGAGAGAGATGGAGCAAGGGAAGGGAAGAGTGCCAAGTCAAACATCGTTCCACTGGCTTTTTACAAGCCACGAGAGTGGAGGGAGTTAATAAGCAGGTATTGGTTTTTAACGGCTGCCCGTTTATTGCTTTGGCCTCGGGCATGCAGGAGTGCTCCACTCCACCTTTCCCCGTCCGTCCGTAGATCACCTTTTCTAATCTCTGGCGGCATGCGCGCCCCTCTCTGCGTGCTCTGCCTTTGTTTCCACCGACTCCATCGGCAATTAATCCCCACTCCTCATCAACCGCTGGCTTTGGGCCCCGCCCTCTCACCTTTTCAGCCCCGTCTCATTCAGAGCTGCGGCGAACGCTTACTGAAAGGAAGGGATCGTGAACAGAACAACATCAATTTAGCGTTATTGTGTTCCCATTGATTCTGTCTGCTGCAGGTACATGTTTGGGAGTTTCTGCTGCCGATGCTCATGCTGGGGTTTATTTAATTTTAAACCATTGCTCTCAGTCAATAAGGGACAATCTGGCATCCGCCACGCAGTGTTATGCAGCGCTGACGTGATGAATGCGATGCAGGTTTAATTGCAGACATATTGAGCTGTTGATCAGTGTCGTCTGCTCCTCTGAGGACAGTTTTCATTCTCCCTGAAGGTTTCCTACCATGCAGCAAAACCAGGCTACCTCACGCCAAACATCGGCGTTTTTATTCCCGTTATGAAGCGCGGTTTGTGCTGTTTGCTGCACTGTGGCCAAAGCTCCAGTTTTTAAAAGCAGCAACCGCAGCCTTGTGGGGCTCTTCTACCCAGGGGCTTGTCTTTCAGGCAATAAACAAACTGCCCTGACTCCCAGAGCGCGGTCCATTATTCTTTCTTTGCTCTAAAAGGTTCTTAACTGGAACGACCTCGCAGCCAGAATACGGGCTCTGAATGTAAGAGGCGTCCCCGTACAAAGGTTACACTTTCAGCATAATTACTGTTTTCTCTAATTATGTCCATGTTATTAACTAAACATCCAGCTGAGTCGTCCAGAACACCAACACGTCGCTTCACAGTGAATGATTCCTGATTTTCAGCTGCAAAGTGGAAACATTTGGAGATTAAACCCGGATTAAAGGTTTGGAGACGTTTGGATCCGTCTCTCTAGATGGAAGCTGTTGATCTTCTGATCGCCAACCACGGGTCGCGTTAAGGATGGGAACGAATGGACGTCCACAACCCGGCTTCTGCAGAGATTGGCTTGCCTCTGCCCGTTTGCACAGAATAAACCGGAACACAGGTTGTGTTACAACTACAAAATCAACTCAAAGCAGGAGCTGCTCACATGAGCTAGACGCCTTCTGGAGAAACATGTAGGGTCAGGTGAGACGAAGGTGGAGCTCTGAGAATATCTGGAGTTCAGATGAGGCTTTCAGACCAAAGAACAGCGTAAAGCTGTGTAGCATGGTGGTGGCAGCAGCATGCTGTGGGGCTGTTTCACTGCCTTCAGTGTCGCTGCAACACACGAAATGCAGGAAACAGTGAAGCTCTTCAGCTCGCCTTTAAACAAGCAGCAAGATGGTCGAAACTTGGACACGGTTGGACGTTCTAACAGGACGATGACCCAAAACATGCATCCAGATTGGTTGCTCTCTGGATGAAGAAGCCTCCACCCTGTTGAAAATGTGTAGAAACCAGGTCTGTGGAGGTCAACTCCACCAGTTCTGCAGAGAAGACGGGTCAACCATGCAGCCAGAACCAGTAAAAACTCAGAGGAAGAAAACTTTAGACCAGAACTGCAGCAATGGATCGAGATCAGGGGAATAAAACCCAATTCTTTCTCCTACTTTAGTATATTTAACTATTAAACTATAGAGACTTCTATAGTTTAATAGTTATCTCACCACCTCACTGTTGTTCTTTACCTGGTACCACTTTAATCTACAACGTCAAATCCATATGTATATAAGTCACCTTAAATGTACATAAATCATCTTAAATCTGTGGTTTATTTCCTTTTTTTTCCTAATCCACTGTATATATGTGGACACACTGTATATACATCATGCACCTTTTCCTCCTTTAGGCACCTTCTTTTGATTATTGAGCCGATGTGACACGTGAATTTCTATCTCGTCTTATATTAATGCCTCTCTTTATTTAATAAACACCAGAAATAAAAATATCTGTTCATCAACAAATGGTAGAAATACCACAAAAAGCATCACTATAGATATACAAATTGATGCGGTTCTAAGTTGGTGTGAATGCGGAGAGAGGATCTCAAAGGTTCGGTGTTGTTGCATTGAGTGGAAAACTTTCTGACTGAAAGCAAACCCCCAGCAGGCTGCACTCATACCTGGCATGAAGAACACAACAAGCGGCCGCAGGAGAGACAAGATGGTGGAGGATGGACGACCAGAGAGGAAGAAAGAGGTGTTAGAGCGCAGAAGAAGGCGATTTCATGTTCCTCTAATCCTAAACCTGCTGCCGTCTCTGTCCTCGGGGCTCCTTCACTCCTCCACCGACGGATCACCGGCTAACTCACAAAGAAAAAGACGACAGATTTAACCCGTCGTTCCGCTCGCAATCAACGCGGTTACTGTGTGCAAAGCTAGCGGCTGGATCGTGGCTCATGACGTCCCGCCAGGCCCTGCCAATTACCCCGCTGAGGGAAGCTAGGTGATGCCGACGCAGGAAGGATCACTAAACATCCAGTGGGAGCGTCTGAGCAGCAAACGGCTCTCTGAACTTATTTCACGGCGTTTTGACCTAAAATAATGGAGCAAAGAGGTGAAACTGGCATCCCGACAGGTAGCGGCACGCATGCAGACGACTGAGTGAACACGAGTGAACAAATACCAACCCTAGGGCAAAAGTGATGCCACACTATAAACTGGCCACGCCCTCTTTTCAGCCGGCGCATCAGCCGCCATTTTTAAGCTTTTATTTACCAGTTACTCTGATTTTGTTGCCATTAAACATGGTTTGTTTGGCACCATTTCCTACGTTTGGTCATTTTCTACCCGACCTTCTGACTTGCTAAAGCAGGGGTGCCAAAAGCGGGGGTCAGGACCCCCGGGGGGGTCTCTAGACACCTCTGGGGGGTCTTTACAAGATGCTCAACATTCCTCATTTTAACACAGGGGAAATACTTTTTTGTTATGAGTTCTTAAAAAAAAAACTACTTTGATTTCGTAATTTTACGACTATTCTTATAATTTCCAAGTAGAAGAAAATATCCCACCCACTTAAAGGGGGGAGCCAGATCAGGATTCCCATGTGGGGGTCACAAGATGATCCTTTACAATGACAGAGATGTACTTTTTGTAATAGAGCTAAAAATTTTGTTTTTTTCCTCAAAGAATTATGACTATTTAACAACAGAAAACAAAACAAGTATTTTCTCTCTTATATGTGAAATTAATCTCTTTTTTTAAAATTGTTTCTGGAAATTTAGTCCTCTGGGGGTAGTAATTAATTAAACAATGGCCGTAAAAATTGCTACTCTCACAATTTTCTGATTTTATTCTCATACTTGCTAAAAAAGAAAGATCACCTCGCCAAAAGGAGGTGGCGTTATTTTCAGGGTCGCAGGCTGAAAGCTTTGGGAACCCGTGTGTTAAAAGACGCTTTGTGCCGACGACCATCGGCCTCATGAACGTTTTGACCTTACGATCTAAACCTTCAACCAACAAGAACATTTTCAGGTTTGACCATTCTGTTTATTTTAGATTTTGATCTACAGACGATCAAACAAAAGCTAGTTTCTTCTGAAGGGGAAAGAAGCCCTTTAATTCAGCGGAGAAAGGAAAGCTGCTGAAGGGAAACACAATCAGTGTCATTATAGCCACGAGGCGAGCAGATAAGCCATGAATATGTGGTTGGAGTCATCTCTTCTGTTCCCTCCCCCAGATTGTGACGCCCTGGGCAGAGAGTCATATTATAACCAGGAACACTGCATGCAAGTCTGTCTAAAGGTTTCTGATAGAGACGAGACATCTGTGATTAGGACGGGGCAAACCCGAGCCAATAAAGGAAACTGGGATCCAATAACCACGCCTCCTCCTATAGAGTGAGTAGATTTTAGTAAATTAGTCCTTAAACAGGTACAGAACAGATGAGATTATGTCATAGCTGACACAGGACCCAAATAACCTGCGTCTGGAGAAACCTGGCAGGGGTGCCGTGGTGGAAAAGCTGAATTTGCATCGCTGCCGGCCCATGTGCACGTTGCATCTCTGTTCCTGCAGCTCCACCGACACAAACCCCGCCGTCTCTGAAGTTATTATTCAGACGGGAAAAAAACACCTTCAGCTCGGTTTCAAGCTTCTGCGACACACGCCGCGCTTCTCAGCGAGAACAATGGATGCAAACAGGAGTATTTGTTTCCAACAAACTCCCGCCGGGCGCCTACAGCGTCTGCTTCGCCGCTTATCAATGCAGAGGCTTCTCACAAACTCCCTGCGACAGGCGGCTGCTCACCTGCTCGCGCTCTCGGTCACTCACGGCGGCTAAATGCGGCGTGGCAGCACGGAGGTAATCTCACAGGCACATGCAGGCCGGGGGCGAGATGGCCTCAGGGCGCTGCTGTGAGTGTGTGATTAGAGCAAAAGGTGGCGAACGGAGAAGCCAAGACACAAATACTCACCCCTGTTAAGGTCTTTATGTTATGCAGCGCATTCTGGGCTTCAAGGGCAGCTTTCCTTGTGTAAAACGTGACAAAACAGCAGCCTGGAGAAAAAGAGAGGAAAGACAGACGAGGGATCAGCGGCAGAAGCAACAAAGAGGGTCTTCTATATTTATTTCCTTGGCATCACCTGTCGACACCTGCAGACGCCGAGTGAATGTTAACAACACAAACATCCGACGCGGAGACGAGGAGAAGGCATTTGGATGCGTTTCAAAGCTTGATGACTCGAGTCGAGAGGAGGCGCGCACGCGGGGAGAAGCTCGACACAGACGGCGAAATAAAAAGGAGAGGAAGGGCGGAGGAGCCATTTTCTCCTCATTAATCCACAACTAATCGGTGAAGAGTTGCTGAGGCAATGTTCGACAAAAGGAAGCAGCCTCGCACGCGTTTATTGCTCACGCCAACTCGACGTTTCGCTGGTTTCCGACGCCGTTCACTGATTTACACGTTCATTACATCCATGTAGAGACAACCAGGAGGCTGGAAGCAGGCTGCAGTGCTTTAGCATCAGCAAACATTTATTAAAATGTGTCAAAATATTACAGATTCTGACTGTTTTTATAATGTTCTGCACATTTGAAAACTTTTTCACAGCATGAAATAGGAAGATGCTGATTTTGGATTCATATCTCTCTTACAGCATCTAAAGGCTAAGATTTGTCAGCATTATCCTACATTAGATGTAGACTCTGTAAATCACACTTTGCCATCTGGGACATCTTGATTTTAAAAGATAAGTTAAATTAAATGTCTCTTAACAATTGTATTACAATCAAGAACCTCAGCATCATTTTAAAAACTTGGTAAAAAAGCTGGAAAAATTGAATAATATCATCAACAACAACAATAATAATTCATTTATAAGTAATGTATTTAGAGAAAAACACCTTTTAGCAAATTAATTAATTCATTTTTTCCATGGTTTCCTTTCTCCAGACTTCTTGGAAAATTATAAAGTGAAATTTAATACTCAGAACAACATAGTTGCCCTTTGGCAGAGAGTTTCAGCCAATAAAACTTGCTCAGAGCACCGTACACTTTGTTTAACTCTCAGAGGTTTGACCTATGACCCCAAGCCTTAACACACTGATATCCTTTCTGCAGCCAAATTCCTCCCAAAGCAAAACTAAACAAAGGACACAAAGAGGAGCGAGACTTTTATTTCTTTACATTATTCTGTGTTTCCCTGAGGAGAGGAAGTGAGAAGCTGCAGTCTGGCGGTGCAGAAATCTGCACATTCATGCAAAAAGAGCACATGCAGGCCAGACAGAGAGGCGTGGCTCCCGTTTCTGCAAACATCAGCTGCTGCTTGATCTGGGTCAGCAAGAAGTCCCACCAGTTAATAAAGAGATTGCTTAAGTTGCCTTGAATCCGAACTGAGCGTTTTGCATGACACTGGAGCACAGAACACATTACCAGACTGAGATTATGTTGCATGAAACATGAGCTGGCTTTATTAGAGAGGTAAATAGCCCATTATCATGAGGCAGCCACAGGTGAGCCGCTGCTCCGGCCGGCTGCTGCCGGATCGGCGGTTCGGAGCCGCTGCCTCCAGTTTTGCCCATCTGTTAATTTTGCCGTGTATTTATTTGTCCAGCGGTGAACAGAGAGCGCCATTGTTTACATCTGCTTTGTTGTCCTCCCCATTGTGCCGCTGACACAAATCAAATCAGCGGGACTGAGGCGGAGCCGTTTGTGGTTTTGTTGCCCGAATCACAGGCGTCAGCCCCGGTGACACTCGCCCCGCGGAGCATCTTAGTGAAATCCAACAGTGAGCATCTGGAGCGGGTTTAGCATCCCAGTCCCAGAGTCCCTTTGATGAGGCTGGGAGCGTAATGGATCTGGATTCCTGCAGAGTCCTCTGGGTGCCGGGCTGCTCAATAGCTGGCCCCTAGCCTAGCGGCGGCGACGTGATCGGTGTTGTGATCCGGATGGTGCGGTGCCCGTGTATTAGCGGGGATAACACTCGGCTTAGTGTCTGCTTCCACGACCCGCAGCGTGAACGGCGGCTCGTCGCTTCCATAAACCCTGAGGCCGCCGCTTCAACTCTGGGTGACAATTTACCACCGAGAGGTTCCCATCAACCTCCAATGGCTGCAGATGGAGCAGGAATACATCTCTGGGTACAATTTAGAAGCACAGCTCATTGAATTCAATCACACTGCAAAAACTGAGCTAAGAATATATATCCTTGCTTGAAATTTGTGTATTTGTCCCTGATTTGAGCCGGTAAATACGATTGTCTGCCAATGGAATGAGATTTCTGCACTTAAAATAGGAACAACTCATCTCCATCATCTTATTTCAAGTGCAGTATATCTAATCTTTTTGATGAATCAAAATACTCATTATACTCATTCCATCAGCAGAAAATATTATTTACCTGCTCAAATCAAGGACATATGCCCTAATTTCAACAAAATTCAACTTATTTTTAGTTTAGTTTTTGCAGTGCACCACAAGAAGGTTGATTTAATCCAACTTTGCTGAACTAATTTAGCTGTTTAAGTTAAACTCATACAGATTTCTGCTAAACAGAGGGATACGTTTTTAGGTTATTATAAGAAATCTTCCACTGAGTCCTAAAGAAGCACGATGAAGACCGCTGACTTCACAGACGTCTAAGAAGCTTGCTGCAGCCACGCATACTGCAGAAAGGTTTAGTGGAGGGAAAAACTGCACTAAGAAAGGTGCACAAGCAGGAGTTAATGCAGCGGGTCTCAAATATTTTCTGTTGCGCCGCATTTGAAGAATGAAAACATTTCTGGCCCCCCAGCCCAACAAATTAGGTCAAAAACTTAACTTTTATTGTTTTCCCTGTTAATGCATTGAAACATTTTATAACAGTTAAATATATTCTTTAACAACGATTTCTAACAACTAGAACTTTTCAGCATCGCCACATTTTATAAACTATATGATAATAAAACAGTCTAAACCAGCGGCTCCCAAACTTTTTTAGCCGCGCACCCCCTTCTGTGTCCCAGCCGGGCTGGAGTTACAACAATGCAACCATCATAACAAAGGTTATGGAAATAAAATTAGAACGTGATTTGAATTAAACTGCAATAATGTTGCACACAACATCCACAACAGGATCCTGAGGATTTTCAGCGTGGAGCGAGAGACAGAAAGAGACTCAGATCGGTCACATCTCCACAGAAGCAGAGACGCTCCAGGTAGATTCACGGACTAAACTCTGATGATCTACCTGTGCGTGTTCTCACTTTGTTTATTTCATGTACCGGCTTCTAAATCTGAGTCTGACTCACAGATTTACGCCGCAAAATACAAACATGAAGAAGTTTGATTCGTGTCTGATGACGAGCGAGAGAGAGAGACTTTGTTAGAGCGGCATAGAGTAACAATAACAGAGATCGCTCCATAAAGCTGTTATTAATCAGAGAAATAAAAAGTTATTTCTCTGATCGTAAACACGTACATTACAGCCCCCCCCCATCATTCCTTCACGCCCCACTGTTTGAGAACTGCTGACTTCAACATTGAAGTAGAAATATAGATTTTGTTGCATTTAATGGCACACAATTTTACATTTTAGCTACTTTTTGGGCCTGTAAATATTTTGAGTGATTTTTTAATTTTTTTATTTCTGAATGTATTCTGAATTATGGCAGGATTGGTCCTCCATACATATACAAGATTAAAAAATGTATCTATCTTGGTGACTAATATCGATTTATTGAACACAGAATGATACAGTTCAAGCTTTTATTTCTGTTCTGTCGATGCCTCATGCGTACACACCCAGAGTGTCATTCCTTCGCGCCCCTCCAGGGGGCACGCCCCACTATTTGAGGACTACTGAGATGTTTATGAAGTTATTTCAAGAGTTTGCTGATTATTACGGAGCATGGGCTGCAAGTCTAAGCCACAACTGAACTACAAACATCAGTTTCCTGGGAGGACGGCCTCCATGTGCTTAGAAGCAGCAGCGCTCCACCTGCAGGATGCTCAGAGCCTCCACAACTGACAAAGACTCCTGGAAAGGTGTCAAAGGTTTTCAGAAAGACTCAGGAAAGTCCGGTCTCCTTCAGTTTGAGCCTGTTTGCTGCTGCCATGACGCAGATAACGGAGAATTCACACAGCCATCAGAAATATCTCACCTTGACAAAGGAAAAACAACCGGACTGACTTATTGGTCCCGTTTCAGATGAAAGCAAACGGTCCGGTTTCTAAAGTACATTAAATCTGTATCACACTCTTCCTCCTGTTTATGAATAAATAAATAAATAAAATATCAGAGATTATGCAGAACTGCTTCAGGCATCTTTTTACACGTTTTTTGTAGATAACACAGAGTAGAGAATGAGTCAATCTTGATCTTGAAAACACAAACCAAACATTTCAGTCAGAGAATAAAGAGATTATTTACTTTATAATCTGACCCAATCTGTATAATCTGATTGAATTTGACTTTGTAAAGTGCCTTGAGATGACATGTTTCATGAATTGGCGCAATATTAATAAAGTTGAATTGAAAATTCAACTTTCTAAAAGTTCCAGCTTTTTACAGCTAAAGTGAATAACAACAATTTTAATTTTCTCTGATAATTTCAACATGTTGAGAATATATTTACTACTGAAGATTTCTTCAGTCTTTGCTTTTGTCCCCATTGAGCGTTTCAGATAATCTGAGGGAATCCAAAAAGCAGTTTTCAAATATTTTTTAATGGGGAAAAAAAGCTCCAAACCAACTTGGCCCTATGTGAAAAAAAAGTAATCCCATCTGAAATTATGAATTAACTTTAATCAACCACATTTCTTGGAAAGCTGAGTTTAGTTCTGCTAGAAACACAAAAGAATAAAGGAATCATTTAAGAAATGAACCTGTCTGACAACATCAGGCAGGTTTAAAGATCCCAAAGCGAGACATCATGTCCTGATCTCAGTCACATGGAGAAAGCAGCGAACAGAGAACCATCCAGGGAGCGGTCAGCATGAAACTAAGAACGCACAGCGCACCGACAACCCCCGTCTGGAGCTGCTTTGCCTCTTCAGGTACCAGGAGGAACCATGAACTCTGCTCTCTGGTAGAAAGTCCTACAGGAGGAAGTTCAGCTACCCGTTTAGGACTTAAACAGGACAAGGATCAATGGACATGGATTCATCTATACGGCTCCAAACGGAGACAAATCAGGGTTTTGTAGTGGCCCAGTCAAAGCCTGGCTTATTATTATTATTATTATTATTATAAATCTGACCAATAACAGGCCAGTCATGCTGGAGAAAGGCCAGTTATCCCATAACTGGATGGAAGTCATCGTTAGATTTAGAGGCTAATTACTTTGTTAGGGTCAGGGTGGATAGAAAAAAAAAAAAAAAAAATCACATTTTGTTTTTATTCAGGCTTCCCTTGTCTGATATTGAAATATTCAGTAATGATGTGAAACATTTAGGTGCAACAGCCAATCAGAAAGAGAGTGAAACCACAGCGCAGTGATTCTAAAACACGACGCCGGCTGGTTTCCTGACTGCAGAGGAGCCTCGCTAGCTTCAGGCTGCTTTAGCTTTGGTTGCTGCGAAGTGAAAGCTATCCAGAGGGAACCCTTGGCGTCGCCTCCATCCTGTGCATTACCGCCATTATTATTCCAATTGCACCTGTGTTCATGCTCCCGCCCCTTGTGCGCCATTTGCAATTCCTATAAACAGAGTGTGAGGGTCAGCGGCCAGCCGCACACCACCAATTACGATTCCAGCGGCATTTCCTGCAGACCCGTACATGTGAGGCTTAGCTTTTGGTGTTAGCATTAGCGATTCTGACGGCATACAGCACTTGAGGGGGGGGCTGGCTGTTCAGGCGGGGGCGCGAGGCGCCGCGTGTCGTGATTCCCGAGTAGCCGGGGCCTGGGAGCCATGCAGCATGTGGCGGACGGTCCCAGGTGGTGGGCTGTCAGGACGGGGATCAAAGAGCAGAGCAGCGGACCTCACACACACACACACACACACACACACACACACACACACACACACACACACACACACACACACAGCCAGGGTGTGCCAGCTCCACCTGTTTAACAGTCAGCGCACTCCATCCAAGACAGAAAAACCTGCAGTAAGCCAAAGAGTGACAAGCTTATCTTAGGAGCCTCCCTGCAAGAACGTGTCGCATTTACACAAACACACTTTAAAAGTGCTAAAAATGTGCTGGCGGCTGGCATAAACGCTTCTTCCATCAGTTTCTGAGAGTCTCTCCCGCAGCACAAACATTTACTTGGAGGCAGAGGGGGCTCGGAGCGCCGAGATCTGCTCTGCTTGAGTTGTTGAAGAGGGACTCTCAGAAAACACACACCAGAGACACGCACACACACACACACCAGCTCCAGGAGAGGGGAGGAAATCTATTAGAGGCTGGTGTGTGTGTCAGAGAGAGAAAGAGGAACAGGGAGAGCAGCTGAGATGACACGAGGGCGTGCAACACCAGAAGAAGAAGAAGAGGAGGAAGAGGAGGCTGTGGACGGAATAAAGAGCAGAGGAGGGAGATGCCGGTTCATAAATGCTTCATGGATGCTGAAAGGGGGCTTTGACTGAGTGAAGACCCCCCCCCCCCCCCTGCTTCTGTCAACACATCCAGCCTCTGAAACAACAGGTCCACTCAGCTGCTCTGCCCCAAACAGCAGAGGAGCCGATAGGTCAGCCCTTTAAATCCCTGCCAGCTTCACCTCTCCCACACTGATTTATGCTAAAACTGATCTGGGTACAGTCCTCTTATATAAAAAAAAGAAACACATGAATATGTCAGCCCTGCTCCAACACAGCCGGGTTAAATGAGCGGCTCGGTGCCGGGCGTCTGCAGAGCTCTGACGGAGGAATCCAGCCATTGATGGTCCAGCTATGGTGAAAACATACAGGATTTAGAGTGAAACTCGTCTCTGTTAGGAAACCAAGCAGTGAAGACACACAAACCGAGACCAGATCGTGTCAAAGAACAAATCTAAGGAAGGATACGAGAATATTTATGCAGCACTAAACATCCCAAAAACACCGTCTGCTCCATTATTCAGCAAAGGATTCGGTTTGGATCCACCGGGACCCACCCTGACTCTGACCAACTTACTGTGGGAAAATGTCCAGAAATTTCTCATTTAAACATTTTTTTATGTGGTATTAATTTAAAAGGACCCCTGATGGTGAAAATAAGAGCCCTTCAATTTGACTCTCTCTGTACAATTAAGTCATTATGGTGCGTTTTGTGATTGTTAATTTCAAAGATAAGGAGCCAGCGTCCCCTGCCACGCGGCAGGCGGTAGGGTCATCTCAGCTGGAGCAGCAGCTAATCTTCTTCAAAGGCTTCAATTAGTCTAAATCCCATCTGGGCTGCATGGTCCAGTTTTATCTGGTCCTGTCTGGGTTTCTGGTCGAGTCCTGCACCGTCATTTCTGGGATCTCAGGATGGATCGTCTACTCTGGTCTGTGAAACTGCTGCTTCCCAACGTAGCAGCCGGGGGTCAAAGTTCTTGATGCACGGATCCTCTTTGGTGCTTTTGAAGCTGCTGGACATGAGCGCCTCGCTCTGAGCGAACCCAGGGTTTCCCCTACCGGTCTACAGGTAAACCCCCCACCCCCCGAGAAGGTCACGGCATGCAAATCATTACACGTCCGTAGATGTTTGCGGTTAATTTTACTAAAATGAGCCTTTCTGAATAGCGGCAGATCGCATTCTGAGCTGTTTCTGTCTCCAGGTTTCCAGTTTCACCAGCGTTAGGCGCCGTCACACCATGAACAGCTCGGCGGGAACAAGTCGTCACAGCAAACCGCTCCGAGGCAGTCGTGACGTCTGCGGCGTCTCCCCCACTGACAGGTGTGAGTGCCGCTGTGGGAAATTTGTCTCAAGAAATCAAGCCAATAAGAGCGCTTGACTATAAAGGTTAAAACGTCTGCAGAGAGTCCGCGCGGCTCAGGGTGCGTTCACATCGAGCGCGAATGTGTCAGAGAGATTTCCATGATATCCTACGCACAGGCGCCACACAGGAGCGACGTGACGCTAAGCGACGCTAAGCGACGCCACAGAGACAATTCCAGCCACGTAAAACATGCGATGTGGGCGATTACAGCGAAGCCAGAGCGACACAACACCTGTGAGGGATGGGAAGCGACAATGGCTGGAATTTAATTATCTGACATTTTGTGTCTTGTTGTGGCGACCAATCAGGAAGTGGATGTGGCTGTGAGGTGAAGGAGTGCAGCGGAGACGAAGCTGTTTTCATTCAACGTGGAAGACAGGCTGATGGTGGCGGTCTGCGGTCGGCCGTGTAAAGCAGGGCTGCCCTAGAATCCTAGAAAGCCATCCTGCAGCGTTCTGAGCGTCTCTTCTCCAACACTGAACCAAATGAAGGACGTCACCAGGCCTCTGCAGATCTGTTTTACACACAAAACGAGTCCTTTTCTTGATTTTACGTACAAAAAAAATACAACATGGTCTCTAACTGGGAGCTGCAGGTACCTTTCAAATATTCAGTAAGAAAAAGTTATGCTGCTATAGACTTAGGCTGCTGGAGGACATCAGGGCCTATTTCTCTCACTCTGCTGAGTTCTCCTACTGCTCTCCAATCTGCATTGTTTGTTGTTATTTCAGCTTTTAACTTTTAATTCTCTGTCATTGTTCTCTTCATAGAAGGTACACCTGGTCTGGCGTTCTGTTAGCTGTGACATCATCAGGGGAGGCAGATCATCCTCTATTACCATCTAACATAGAAAGTACTCCTGGATCAATGTGAGCTTCTGAGCTTTCTGTGTCTCTGCTCTGTCTTCTCTAAGCCCCGGTGGGTCGAGGCAGATGAGCGTTCACACTGAGCCTGGTTCTGGTTCTGCTGGAGGTTCTCCTCCCTGTTAAAGGGGAGTTTTCCTCTCCACTGTCGCTTCATGCATGCTCAGTATGAGGGATTGCTGCAAAGCCATCAACAATGCAGACGACTGTCCACTGTGGCTCTACGCTCTTTCAGGAGGAGTGAATGCTGCTTGGAGAGACTTGATGCAACCTGCTGGGTTTCCTTAGAGAGGAAACTTTCTGACCAACCTGGAGGATCTGATGGAGTCTGACTTTGGAAAGAGCCTTGAGATGACGTGATGTGAATTGGAGCTATATAAATAAAATTTAATTGAACTGAATTGAAAAACAGATATTTAGCAATCTTATTTTCCAATCTCAGAAGATCAATACAGTTAGGATCCAAGAATTATACAAAATCACTTCAAAAAGGTACAAACCTGATCCATTTTCCCAAATATTATAAACATTTTTCTGTCTGGGTTTTGTAAAGAAAATGTCGACTTTTCCAGTTTCTATCCATCTAAAACGATGCTAAACAAGCTGGATTTAACCGTTTTGAGACGGCAGACTCATGGTCAGATAACCTTGTTCCAGGAACAAGTAGCAAAAAACGTTGCCAACACCAAAAGCGGCCGAGTCGAGTCAAACCGTATCGTGCCGCAGATGTGAAAAGCTTTTTGCTCTCGGAACCAAAACCAAACAGTAATGGCAGCGTACGCTCAGCACAAGATTCTGACAGAAAAACCCAGAGAGGAACTTCGGGGCTTTCCTGGTGGGCCACTTCAGAGTCCTGCTGACGGTCCGGGCAGAACGGCACGCTCTCTACATGTCTGTCAGATTCTTTTCGCTTCTGGTTCGGGTCCAGAGAAGAGCTCAGAGCATTGGATGGAAACAAAGGGATCCCCGTTGGTACCGCCCATGTCAGCCGTGAACGTCCCAGCAGTGGGTTTAAGGAGCCTGCTGGTCAGTCTGAGGCTCAGGTCTACATTCTGGGAGGAACTGAGGGTCCAGCTGACCTGGACCAAGGAACCAGCATCTCTCAAAATGACGACGATCAGCTGCAGAACGGAGCAGAAGCTTCCTCAAAGTCTCCTCAGAGCGGGTCAAAGAACACCGACTGACCTACGGAGAAATTTTCATGGACGGACAAAAGCGCGGTTGTTCTTTTTGGGTCTAGAAGCTGCAGACATGCAGACCAACAGCTTTTCTAATACGGCGTTTCTGTCCGAAGGTTTCTTTTTAGCTCTGAAAGCTAAACGTTCCTTCTTCCAAACTGTCAAGGTTTCAAGGCCGTTTGGTTCTTTACTTACTTTATCACAGCTGAAAGCATTTAAAGAAGCGGGACACGGACAATAACAGCCCGGCAGACTGGGATGAAAAGCTCCGGCTATGCCTAAATCCCCGGGTCGATGTGGGAAACATGCATTTCAAGCCAAGAAACCAGAACAAAAAGAGATTATGATCACGTTTCCTGAGCGGCTACATGAAGCTGTGCAAAATGGTAAATCACTTAACTGAATTCTCTCTAAAGGTAATTTCAGGTTGAAAAGCCCCAAAAAAAGGTTACAAAGCACGACCTTCATGCAGGGAAAACAGCCCTCTGTTGAATGCTTTTCTTTCCTTTGTGCAGAAAATAAGCTGAGCCCCTGCTGGAAATGATGTGGATGAAATTATGAATAATCTGCACAAAGCTAGCAATTTAAACAGGCCGTTTATGTAGGATAAGTAATTGCTGCTTAGTAAAAAAAAAAAAGCAGAAACAAGCAGCAATGAAAACAACGTTTTACGCTTCACCGTCTTTATTGAAGGTTAAAAAGAATCAACTTCCATCAGGATAGTAAAGGTTCCTTTTATCGCCCTCAAACTACATGTACAGTTCAGTGACCTTGTGTCATTTAGAATAAATCATCATATTCATGACAATATATATACAAAAACTTCAAATATCTTCAAAACTAAGAATTGTTCCAGTATTTACAGACTAAGTCACTCTGGCTCGGGGTTTTGACCGTTCTTCTTGGCAGAATTAATAAAGTTAATAGAAATGTGTTTGACTGGAGCAATAATCTGGCTTTGAAGCAGTGAAGGTCCGGCTTGGTCAGAATGACGTTGGAACCCCAAACCGTGTCCAGGTTTCTCCATCCAGCTGCTGGTTTAAGGTGAACTCCAGGAATCTGGATAAAGTCTCATCGCTCTGTCCACTTTGTGCCGCTGGCAGGAGAGCAGCCCACATCATGATGCTGCCACCACGGCGCAGAGCTCCAAGGTTTGAACGCCGAGCAGAACCAAGCAGAACGATTTAAATGAATCATTAAGAGAGCAGAACCAACATGAGGTTCCTGAGGACTGGATGTTAAATCTGAAACCTGCAGATGATGCTGCTGAGGAAGACGTGCGACACATCGGCAATAGCCTGCAGAAGAACAAGTCCGTGCATTTGATAAATCTAGGCAGGAGTTTGGTAATTTTTCCTCATAAAAAACATCCCATAACGTTTCTGCATCTCCTGGGGTTGGTTCTGGATCTAATCGGATGAAGAATCTCTGTAACTGATGCAGATTTTCAACGAGGATGTAGTGCACATAAAAACTTTACCTAAATCTTTTTACAAGTTCCCTCCTTAAAAGCAGGCGGGATGTGCTGCAATTATCCAGGCCGCCTTCATCCAAAAGGAAAAATTAGAATCCAGTTAGTCTTAGAAATCTTTGCCTCTCCAACTGATTTATTAGAGTAATATTTGGAGGTCTCAGGGAATAAAATTATCCTGTATCCATAGTGTGAAAAATTTACATAATTTCTTATTTCAAGTGTTAAAATCCCCCCCGTCTTATTACAGCTGCAGGTTAGAATCTGCAGTGAGGCTGAATCAGCACACGCTGGGAATGCCCTGCAGTCCGGCACCATCGGGGGGGTTGGGGCTATTAAACGTGGGGGAAAATGACAGCCGGTGGGGGGTTTATCGCCGAGCCTCACCCGTAACCCCGCCACCCGAGGCCGGGTGCGTACAGTGACCCCCCCCCCCATCGCCGCAGCTCCGTTTCACGGCTGACCCCTACGGCGCCACTCAGGCGCTGACCCACACTAACTACGGCCATTACGGCTCGCTGCGGCCTCCGGGCGGCACGGGACGCGTCCTCCAGTCGCTCCACAGTTACTTCCTCTCCGCTCCGCTCCGGATGTGTGTGTGTGTGTAATTTATGAGCTGGTGAGTGGCAGCAAACGACGGGCAGAGCGGTCTGAATCTGACAGCACAATAAAGAGGAGATTTAGCGGTGGAGAAACAGAGCGAGGATGAGTGGATGGCTTCAAACAATGCAGCCTCTCTGACGGGCGTTTGGCTGACGTTCTAATCCTGTTAACGCGGGACAGGTCCAAGTCGCAGCACTTCACAAATCTATGCAATCCACCGGTTACTTTGGCGAAAAAGCACCCCCCCCCCTCCCTGCAGAGACAACAAGAGCACTTTCTCTGAGAATCAAAGCCAGCGTCTGGATGACCCGGAGTGCTTCGCTCATAACCAAGCGGCTCTCTCTCTGTCGCTGAGGCATGCAGAAGCATAAACAGGAAAAAAAAATCCACAGATGAGCAGAAAATCCACACACAGATAAAGCTGCCATTAAAATCCACCTGCAGCTGCTCTCTAATTGGGCCTGGCTAGCCGACTCAAAGAGCCAACGTCTAGTTAAGGCAATATAATTGGCCGCTCTGCTTTAGGAAAGAATGAGATAAATCAGCCCCCCGTCTCAGGTCGGCCCCGTCTCAACTGAATCCATTAGAGCAGATAATTGTTTTGGACAGAGGAGCGTTCGCTCGGCGTTGCCATAGCTGAGCGAGGGGGGGGGGGGGGGGGGGGGGGCTGGCTACCGAGTCTCTGGACGCAGCCGAGGCACAGCCTGAGCAATGATTGGAAATCAGAGGATGTAATCTGCTGCGCATTTATCTAGCAGTCATGTCGCCAATATTCACAGGATTTGTCTTTTCTTTTCTCCTAGAATGACGTCTGAAGATGTTCTTTTAAATGTCCACAAAGAGAATCGAGCTTCACTGTACCGACTAGTCTGTGCGTTTATGATCTTCGGGTTTAATTAATAAACTAAGTTTTATTGTGCAACATTTTTGGTTTCTGCTGGGATGACTTCATCCGTTTGGTGTTTTTCTGCTCGTCGATACAGCCATGTTGGAAAAATAACAATTCAGCCAAAAAAGGATCTAAAAAAGATTTGCAGCAAAGACAAATCAGATTTAAATGTGAGAAAACAAAGTAAAGTCCACATGTGATGAGCTGAAACACGATGGACTTAGCTGTTGTTATCGTGTAATTATCTTTAAAACATCGAGTCTTTAACAGAAATCAACGTGTTGCAATCAGGGGTACCACAAGGCTCCACACTCGGACCTCTCTTTCTTTTGTTCTCAGCTGCTGATGTTTCACAGCATTTTGCAGAAACATAATGTTTGCTTGTGTGATCATTAAGTCGTGAAATGCTCCTTTTTCCAGCTGAGGCTGTCGTCACAAATGTTCTCTGCCAAAGTGAAGAAGAGAAATCCAGCCAGAGTTTTTACGCTGAAGGCTCTTCCTGATGCAATCGGGATTTGAACTTTTTTAAATAAACTAATACTGTGAGGCAGTTTCTTCTCAGCGATCAGCACAGAAAGAACAGCTACTTGTAATTGTGTGAGAGTTAAATGATTTAAAGCGTGCGTGGTGCTGCAGCTAGCTTGTGAGGACCTTGGTGGGATGCAGATGTCCATGTAGGTACAGACAGAGGTCCTCTGGGTGAACCCTCACACAGCCTGCAATGCTTTTCCATATCGTCACATTACCTCCTCTGCAGCTGTAACCATTTTTCATCGCTGTCAACAGCCTCAGCGGTTAAACCTTTTGTGTTATTTTAAGGCGCTTGATGACAACTGATGCCATCTTTCTTCTTTGGATGAGAGTCTCGGTTCAGCAGAGCCAAAGAAGGTCCTGTTTGAGAGATCATCTGTTTTTTTGTGTTCAGTTCTTGGTTTTTAAACTGTGAGACATCCTGACAGTTTTGTTCTGGTCAAACATGAAGCTGCCTAGAAACAAAAAGCCCGCTCTCCTTTGTGTCAGCTGCTGATCTCTTGGCTTTTCTGCTCAAAACGCCCCAAAAAAAAGGAGAACTGCAGTTTGATACAGAAGTTAAGACGGGATAAAAATGTAGTTATTTAGGTTAAAAAATGTTATCTAAAAATCTAACTAAACAATTTTTCAGTCAACGCTTTAAATGCAGAACTGCTCAATCAGATGTTTGGTTTTGGGGCACAAAGAGGAGATTCTGATGTTGGTTAGATTAACAAAAATCCCAGTTTTTGGCATAAACAGTGTGAGGAAACGACTTTGGCTGTTTTTAGACTAATTAGCTACAGCTTGAAGTTGAATAAAACACCCTAATATCCCTTTCTGCATTGACAAACAGGACAATCTTTGACTGAAGTGCCAATGAAATCTAAAACATTAAGAATTGCAAATTAGAAACAGATCCCTGTGAAACCTGTCCGTTTTCTGTTTTAATTGGACAAATAAAACATGTTACCACCTTGTTTCTGCAGCCTCCACTGACAGCGCGACTTTTTCAGCAAGCTTCTTCTTCTTCTTCCCTTCATGATATTTTCTTTTTCCACAACCAATTTGCATTCCGTGTGGCCTATATCTTATTTTTCATACTTTTATATTTGTGAATTATTTCCAGGTCACACTGTGCACGCAGGATTTTGTGCAGAACGGAGCCACTTAATGAAGACATTAAACTTATTGTGTGTGTCTCAGCAGCTCATGTGGGCTATGGTGCATCATTAAGATAAATGACATATCGCATCCTCTGCCAAAACCCTGACACACACACACACACACACACACACACACCATGGAGCTCACGGTTGTGTTTTAGCAGGAGGACCATTTTCTGTTTACCCCTCTGGCTTTCCTTGTCTCATTCTCTCTTTATCTCTCCCTGCATCTCTCTCTCTCTCTCTCTCTCTCTCTCTCTCTCTCTCTCTCTCTCTCTCTCTCTCTCTCTCTCTCTCTCTCTCTCTCTCTCTCTCTCTCTCTCTCTCTCTCAGCACAAAATAGCAAATTGCTCCATTTCTCACTCACTCCTCTTTCCTCCACCGCTCATCCAGTCATCTGGTTATTAACTCCAAACACATTAAACCAACACTAGCGCCGCAGTATTCCCCCGCCTCGCCTTGTCAGCATAAACACACACATGTACACAACCTGCATGCACAGACCTGGGCCAACATGGGTTTTACCGCCACCAACAACAACAACAACAAAAAAAGAAAAAGAAAAAGAAAAGCCTCATGTTGGACCCAATTAACACTTTGGAACCAAACACCAGAATCTGGGGGATTGTTCAAAGGAACCACTACGTTTTTGGCTTCTAACTAACCTAAACAGGCTTAAAGAGATCAGTAAAAGTTTGTGGAGTCTGTACTTTTTGGAAGCGGAGCAAAAATGTCTAAATTTCAGGGAACTGAATGTTGTTTGCTGCAGGATTCTGGTTTCCAGGCGCTCAGACAACACCGTCAAACGGCATCAGATGACAATATTAATAAACGAGTCGAGGATTACGCTGATCCACAGATAACCACTTGCCAGTTTGATGAGAGAACTGCACAGCTTCCAGTGGGAATTCATTCTTGGGTTTTATCCTTTATTAATCATTTATTTAGCCATCTTCATCCAACGCTGGCCGGATTTCATTAAAACTTATACTTTATAGCTCTGAGATGCTGGTGCAGTGAAATGTAAACTAAGGCTAACCTTAAAGGGGACATATCAAGATTTCCAGTTCTGCATTTTCACATTGAAATAACTTGTTGTGGTTTATGTAAAGTGGAACTGCAATGCTTCTTTAAATTCCTCCTTAATTTACCCCCATGTTCCCCCTTTCTCTTAATCGCTCAGAGTAATAAAAATGGCGGATGACCTGTTTTTTGTTTTTTTTTAGCAATAATAAGCTTCAGGATGTTGTTGTCGAGCGCATCATGATACTTTAGTAATGAGTAAAATGGTTGAAAATGCCATCAAGTCGCGTTTCACCAACGTTTTTTAATGCACATTTTTAAGTATCGCATTAGAAAAAGTTGATGGAAGCGGCAAAATTTGAATTAAGTCCCTAAAATTTGCTAAAAAGTTTTTACCCTAAAGAATTTTGAGGTGTTTTTCTTACTTTTTTTGTTAAAAACGGTAAATGCGCTGAAGAGGAGATGAAAGGTTTGTGGAATCAGGTCTGACGTAGCGAACATTTACTTCACCGACTGATCGGCTGTTTCTGCCGATATTCCCAAAATGCTGGAAGCAACAACGAAGACATGCGAGCATTTCTAAGTCTCCTCTGTGAAAAAAAAAACAATAAATAAAACATTCATCTGGTTCATCAAAACCTCCATTACTGATCTGTGGTCTGTGCTCGTTAGCAACCTCTACTTCCTGTTTATCACAGCCAACGTCATCATGTGACGCTTTGCTTCGCCGGGTTGATTCGTTAGAAACCAGCAGATGGAAACACGTCTGATTTGCATTTTCTGTTTTGTGACATTTTAAAAGTTTGCCCAAAAATTCACATTCGAATGGGACGGAAACGCGGCTGATTACTGCAGAACCAGCTGCTATGAATTTGCTCTGAGAGGGAAAGAAGACTTCAGTCATTTTCTCACATTTCTGCTTTTTAGCAACTCCTTTTCTTTGTGGCTTTACGCTTCGTTACACATAACGGTATTTCTGGACACATTTGTTCTGATGTATTTATCAATGCGGATCGCTTTGGTTTCTGGTTACGGACGTCTGGCATGAATTTCATGTCAATAGGCTCATTAAAAACACACTTTCAGAGAGAAACGTGTTACTTTCAGAAAGTGAATTAGAGAGTGATTTCACACTGATGTAACCGGTGCAAACTTTTGTTTTTTTTAAACAATTTTAACACATTTTCAAGGCGTTTGCTCTCTAACAGGCATATTGATTAAAAGTAACGGCAGTCAAGAGATCATCGATGAGAGCATTTTCTGCCTGGAACTAAACTCAGGCTAGATCTTATTCAAACTGCTTTTCAAGGAAATTAATAAATAAATACAAACTTAATATGTGATTGAGTTGGAAAGATTAAACAAGACTAAACTAATTTTACCAAGAGGACATTTGTAAAGTTTGGCTAAAGCTTCATCTGGTTCAGGTGATTCTTTATCTCCTGAAAGACATCTGGTTACTTTACACGCTCCTCCAGCCTCAGATGTAAAACTTCTCGCTTTATTCAACAAAAAAAAGCTTAATTCCTACCATCTTTTAATATTTTCTAATTGCTTGCAACATGTAATAAGTGATAACTTTAATAGAATTTACTTTTAATCTTTCAAAGACTTTTCATTCCAAGTGTGATTAGCAATCAAAATCAAAAACATTATTAAAACTAAAAGGTAAAAAAAGTCACATGCAAATAATGCCATTAAAGACATAACATTTATACACAAGCTAAATTAGCATATTTATAATCTTGGGGGAAAACTATTTGATTTTAAAACAAGACGGCAGTTCTTCAGGCAGAGAAGTGAATAAAGGGCAAAATGGCCTGAAGCTGACATGGAAAATTGTTCTTTTTGTGGCCAGAAGACTTTTATTGGGTGACCTTAGTGTTATTTTTGGGCTATATTCAGTAAAAATCTCAACCGAGTGGTAGTTAATGTGAATTATTAAAAGAAACATAAAATTAGAAGTAGTAACACCTATCATCTACCAATGGGAGACCTGAGGGTGCATATATAAAAAACTGTAATAATAATCATGCAGTGATGTTATATTCATTTATTTGCTTAAGCTGTGCATGTATGATTGTATTATTTATCTTAAATGTTACTTTTTAATGTCCTGTACTACCTACTCAACAGGGAGGTATAAAAAGACGACATCAGATCACAATAGTCTGTTTGTCTTTAGCGCTACATTAGTTCTGCTTCTGGACCTCCTGATTTGTAAACAAATCCTTTTATTGCTGCATTAAAACTTGACAAGTATTGAATATGTTTTTAATATATGCTTAATTGGAAAATGCAAACAGTATCTACTGCTGCAGACAGATGCATTAAGACCTCGCGTTGATAGATGGGAGAAATTTGCATATTCACAGCTGGAGGTCTGTGGAACGATGCAGGCGAACAGAGATACATCGAAGAGATTTTCAAGGCGTGACATGATTATTTTCCTGGATGAAGCCCTGCGGTGTTCACGCTTTAACCATGTGCCGTTTTCACAAAGCCAATCCGTACTTGGAGAAAAACTTTATGTTACGGTAACAATGTTTTATTAAAATGTGAGGCAGCGTCGCCCAAACGACTACACTCGCATTCACAGATAATCTCTGCTCTATTAAGTTAGATTATATCAGATTAACTTCCGTTCAGAGAATGAAATGAGAAAAGCAGGCCTGTCATTTTCAAACCCAGCACACAGGACTCATTTCTCAGACTTTAACGAGGATTTATTTTGTTTTTCTGCGTTTAGGCCCAAACATCCTCAGAGAGAGTTTATCTTGTGCTTCCTATTGATGTTCATCATCTTGCCTTCTTTTCATCCGTTTCCTTTTAGGAATTACAGAAAAGACAACTAATGAGGACGCTAACACAGCCGGAAAAGAAAACAAGACAGCAGCGGCTCTCCTCCTCCATCCACAGCCAACGAGCTCGCAGGAAACCCAACTGATGCTTCGCAGTGAGAAACGTGTCTCTGGGTCAGCGTGAGGGCGACCAGGAGGGCTCATGTGCCGTTTCTCCACACGCCGCCGAGGCCAAATTAAAGGAAACGGCGTCGAAATCTCAAGTCGAGGCCGCGCGGCTTAGCTAACGAACCCAGAATAACGGCAGCAGTCAAAGCCGGCGAGAGCTCAATCACAAGACTTCCACTTAATAGCCTCCACCTCTAAGCAGAGGGAGAGAAGGAGAGAGAGAACAGAAGCATGAAAGGCACGATAGGCGGAGACGAGCGACGCTCTGGACTCATCAGCCATAGAAGCAACTCATTTCCAGGGGGCTGAAGATTGAGCAGGAGATTTGATGGAGCTGAAGGACAACGAGGCTCAGCCCGACCCACAGAGACGGCACAGGAGGAGAAAGGAGGAAGAGGAGGAGGAGGAGGAGGAGTCATCTCAAGGCCAAGAACAAGCATCCAGAGCGCATGACGAGCGCTCTGTTGGACGGAGTAAATGAGTGGATTTGATGCTTGGAAGAACGTCGTCTCCAGGCTTTCATGAGCTCATATGACTCACAGTCAGAGGAAGCCAGAAATAAGAGCCGAAAAAAACACAATGAGGAGAGGGGGAAAAACACGGGGACGGGTGCTTCTTTTGGCTAGCAGAAAGCTAGTTACTGTTGCAAAATATCCACGTCCTGGTTCCTGCAGAATCAGCAAACAATCAGGTTTGGAGTGTTAATATTACAGCAAAGCTGGCTGAAAACAACGCAGGAGGGAAGCAGGAATGCCTGCGCGCCTCAACGTGAAGCTTTGATCGGTTTTTACCGCCGCGGTCACACAGGCAGACAAAGAATGCATAAAATCTTACATCAAAATCTTTAAGATTCTTGGGACCTTTCAGTGCACAGCTTCTGCAGTCGTCCTGTGGATTTTCTATTAAAACTGAAAGGAAACAGCTTTCGGTTTGCTCCTCCCAAGGTAATCATGTGTGGAATTCCATGTTATATATCTTTATATATATCGTTTTTAACATCAATCTCTTCCCATCTTATTTTTACGCTTCTGTCTACAACTTGTCAGCATCTCAAGTTCTATCATTGCATATTTTAGCTCCCAGGCGCTTCTTGCTATTTTTTTATTTCCAAACTTTTTGCCTATTTCTAAAATCTGAAACTTTATCTAAAAAAAAAAAATTAAACATTACAAGATCTGAAAAATTTAGAACTTTTTTTAAAAGCTCTTTGAAATTAAAGAGTAACAAATGCTGTAATTTATGACTAAAATGTAGAATAATTTCATTGTTATGCTGTAAGTAATTTGAATGATAGCTAAACTCTAGTGTTAATGAAATAAAGTTGTATATTGCATCAGCAAAGTTACATACTTTTAAAATGTACAAAATGTCCAATGAGGAATTTTGGAGCTTGGAAATTATGGAGGTCCAGATGTGGACTAACTCAACAAATTAACAATAATCTAATATTTCATTAATATTAATTTAAATTGGTCGTTAATTTAAACTGGAAACAGCCTAGGAAAAATCTACTATTTCTAAAGTCTAGAAAACATCAGATTTTGTTTTACGTTTTTTTTACTTTGAACTTTCTAAATATTCCTGAACTATAGAGAGCTAAAAGTGCCAAAAGTCTATAAGTAACGGATTATTAACATGTTTGATTCCTTAACATTTAAATTATCCTCTACTTGGGCAAAAAACTGCAAAACTTCTGCTTTAGAAATTTGGTGGAGAGTGCCCAAAATTAGAAAAATATAAATTTAAATCCTTGAATTGATTCCTTAATGTATCAATAATTATTTGCTGTGAAAATACTTCAAAATGAATGTATTAAATAAGATTTTTTATTTATGCAGCAGTGAATCAGATTCAGTGGGCGGAGTTTAAGTTTACCCGCCACGCCCATTGACCAATCAGATGTTGGCGGCCAATTGATGAGCGACTGTGTGAATTATAACCACAGGAACTATGACACGACTAAGACGACATACATTTTTATTAATCTCACTTAATTATTTTATAATTTATTTTAAAAACTGACACAAAGAAATATTGACTTACTTGACATGTATGAATGTTTATTCACTGGATTGTGGCACATTTGGGCCTCCGTAGTCCTGGCAGGTATTTTTTGTCATGGATTTAAATAAAATTAAATACAAAGCTAATTGGAAAAAACACTTTTAATGTTTCTTTTGTTTTTTACTATAGCATTTTCCAGATAGTGAACAGAAACACTGTTTTAGTCTTTCTAGCATCGATGGCCTCCAAATGTCACATTGTTCATCAACACCTAAAAAATTAAAGACTTTTAAGGCAGAAATAATCTGTGTATTTTCCATAGAGCTACATCCTTTATATCTTTATGCTTTTTAAACCAATCCCATTAATATTCATGCAGAAATAACAATACTTTTTTTGTGGGGCGCTGAGTTTCATGCAAAGAAAAGGACACTAATTTGTTTTAAACCTCCATAAAAGCAGCCGATCAAGGTCGATTTAAGGAATCGAGTCAGAATGCATGAAATGTAAAGAACCAACAGAAAGCAGGAAAGTTGGGAGTAAACTGATTAATCCTTATGTTTCTAAACAGCTTGGTTTGATTCCAGGCGTGTTTGGTGGCTTCATGCAACTCCATCCTGGATCCTGGGTTCTGGAGACACGTCCAAAGTTGAAATGAGGTTTGGAGTCGGATGGAGGCGTCACGTCTCTCCTCCTGTCAGTCTCTCTCTCTCTCTCTTCACTTTCCTCCCACCCCGTGTCTCATTAGAAGTGTCATCAGCACCCACTCCGCTTGATGCGTGTTAATATGGCAACGCCATTGTCTGCCCATTTGTTGCTGCCGTCTCTATTGTTTGCTCTCACACTTGACAAATTCATCAAAGGAAAAGAGAGAGAGAGAGAGAGAGAGGGAATGGGAGGGAAAATAGCAGCAAATAACGCAGTTTTCGCACAATTGACTCTGCAAGTCTGGCAGGGCCCGTCTTTGTCTTCAAATGGTCCAAAGAATGTCGGCTGGCTTGTGTGATTTTCTACGTGTGTGATTCGTTCGGCCATTAGCCGTCCTGGGATTGGCTCCTAAACAGCAGCCACCGTGCATCCCTGCAGTCAAAATGTGTCCCGGTTCTGAATATTATTATATTACTTATTTTCTGTTTGGACCAAAGAGAGGACGGGGTGAACGAACCAGCCACTGTAAAAAAAAGTCCAGGATGTACAGAAGAAAACATGCCTGCAGACATACAGCAACGAGAAGCGAGGAGGAGACGGGTCGCAGAGAAACTATCAGTACCTTTGCTCTGTGGAGGGTTCTGGCTGCGGTCTCGGAGGATGTTGATCTGGTAAACGGCTCCGTACGGCTCAAACAGCTCCTTCAGCTCCTTCTCCGACCAAGAGCGCGGGATCTGACCCACAAACATTTTGATGGCGTCCGGGTCCGGCTGATCCGAATGCTCCAGCGCCCCGTTCATCTTCCCGGCCGTGCCGTTACTGTGGGACAAGCAGAAGACACAGCGTTAGGAGGCGTGAACTCCCACAATGCAACATCTGCTGGCATTTTCGGATCCACCGGCAAAACAAACTGGGAAGCTTCGTACAGCATCATCCATGACAACGACGGTGATCTCAGATCCCACAGAAATCTAAATGACAGGACGATCTCCATTTATTCATCAAAGTATCCGTCTCTAACCTTTAACCTAGAAGATGTTGGTGTGACCATACCACGTCTTTATTTATAAAGCGTTTAAAAACAGCCAGCAGCTGAAGCAAAGTACTGTGCAGCTCTACAAACTGAAACGCATCCATTAAAAAACTACAATAAAAGATAATGCATGAAAACGCTTAAAAGAATCAATAAAACCAATTTAAAATGAAATCTAAGTCTCTCTAGTGGTAAAAGCCAAAGCATGATAGTGGCTTTTAATCTCTGATGTGCAGGACAGGTTAGTCCATAACTGAGGACCAACAATAGAATAGAAACCTTAGGATTAGAGAAAACTGAAACGCCTATATATATATATATATATATATATATATATATATATATATATATATATATATATATATATATATATATATATATATATATATATATATATAGATATACACTCAGCTTATCGACAGACTAAACTCACGATTTCTGCTTTCCTAGAAACTCTGAATGCACAAAAATGTATTTAAGAGCTAAAAAAAGTGCCTTTTGGATACCTCTCCTTTAATCAGTGTATGAACCCAAAATAAATGGAAGTGGGGTGTAATATTAAATCTTCAGCAACTAGTACTAATATGTGAGATTTGAGCATTTTATCATAACTTATCCCTAGAATTCAGCAAAATGCAAAACTACCAAGAGGAATAAGGAGAAACGTGGTCAGAAAAGAGAGATTAGATCGTCAGAAGTCCATGCTAAGCTGATCACCTCTGATTCAACCGAACCAAAGCTCCTCCCACTTTAATAAAAAAGGTCACGGTTCCTGAAGTAACAAACAGAAGGAAGCAACGGTTTACGGACACCCTGTGATCAGGAAGAACCTCTAACCTGCATGTTAGGACTTCCTTTAGGCGTTCTTCCACATATTCCAGATGTTGCTGGACTAAATGTGTGTCTGAAACCAGATAAAAGACCCGGACCCGGGCATGAAGCTTGGTTTCAGCTTCGCTTCAGTCCGACCAGCTCTTTTCAATCATTATCATTGACACCCGACATCATGTCAGCAGACATATTCATACGTAAAGAAATATATCAATTACCAGCTTGTTCCCTACAGTGATTTTAAATAATTGCACTGAATTAGATCTGAGACGGCTGTAATGACAGGGAAAAAACACTCAAACTCCCACAGGGCTGAAATGAAGAAAAAAAATTTTTTAAAATGAAAATACTCTGAATTTATCAAACACTTTCAGGACTTCTTTAGTTAATTGGAACCTTTAATAAGAGGGGAAAGATAATTTGCTCTCAGGAAACTTTGCAAAATGTTAAATATCTCGAATCAGGACCACAAATTCAACATTTTCAGTCACAGTGGGAAGAAGCCTCTAAAGCGTCCTTCACAGCATAACAGGGACCCTGAACGTCAGCGAGAGCCGCACTAATAAAACTCTCTGGGGTGCCTTAGCTGCTCCTCACTGCCGGTTTTACAGCCCAATATCCCTGAAGCTGGCAATTTCTCCACACACTGACCTGACACATCAGCAAACTGACATTTCACTCTGATGCTAAATGTGGATTTTTGATAGCAGAGGTGTAGCGATGGATCTTCAGAGTGTCTGTAACTTTCATTCCTCCTTTTTACAGCCCAGCAACAAAGGCGGGAAATAAACCCTGTCTGCACTGTTTCTAACGCTGTTTTTCCGTAAAAAGATACCAACGTCAGTCGAAAGCGGAGATATTTCATGAATGAACACTCACTGGCCACTTTATTAGGCACACCCTGTTAGTTGTCTGTTAATACAAGCAGCCAATCACAGGGCTGCAACTCACTGGCATCTAGACTTGCAGAAGGTCAAACAGAATGGATGAGAGAGATGATTTACTTTACTTTGAACGTGACACGGTTGTTGCTGTCTAAGTGTTTCAGAACCTGCTGCTCTATGGGGATTTTCTCAAGCTGGAAAACTGGTTCAAAAAAGAGGAAACAGCAGCTTTGTGTTGATATAAACTCCTTGTTCTGTGTAAAGGTTCAGAGGAGAATGGGCAGACTGGTTGCTGATGATGGAGAGGCAACAATATCTCAACCAAGCTTTGGAGAACAGATCTGTGAATCACAACATGAGCTACAGCAGGTCAGAACCACACCAGCTTCCCTGCACGAATCTGCAGCTTCAGTTCACAGACTCACCAGAACTGGGCATTAACACGATGGACAAATGTTGCCTGGTCCGATGAGTCTCTGTTTCAGCTGCAACATTCAGAGTTTGGTGTAAAATATATGAATCATGGATCCATCCAGGCTTGTATCAAAGCTGCTGGTGGGACCGTTGTCTTGGCCAGGTTCAGCGCCCCGGCCCATCCCTCTATGTCCACAGGGTTCCCATCTTCTGACGTCTGCGTCCAGCAGGAACTACGTCTTGTCATGAAGCTCAGATAATGTCAAACTGGTGTTTTGAACACGAGTTCACTGCACTCCAATGGTCTCCACCTTCACCAGATCTTGATCCAGTACGGCGCAGATCGGTTCTGCCTCGTGGATGTTTGGCTGATAAATCTGCAGCAATCGAGTGATTTTCAGACCTTGTTGAGGGTTGTGAAAATGAGGGCGAAACCTTTCTAGTATCGGGTTGGACCGGGTGCCAGGTGTCCAAATCAGGGAGTCAGGCCCATTCCACCTCCCAGGTACCGGCTACTACCAGGAAGGTGTGCAGCTGATGGCCTCACTGCAGCATGGGTGAATGCGTTGGTGAAAAGATGCTGGATAAACTGTGTACTGCGTGGAAATGAATGGGGGGGGGGCATTTCACAAAACACGCTTGTCGGACCGTGTGTCTGCAACGCTACGCCGTCCCCTTTTTGTTGAGGTGCAAAGACGAAGAAAGACTCTCAGTACCGAGGTTTGGTGGACTGCAGCAGGCAAAGCCGACCAAATAGCCGCCAGCACACAGCCATCAAAGTCTGTGGCCTGTTTAAAATGCCAAAGAAGCCATTTGATGAAACAAAGTCAATAGCCACGTTGCTTTATTGCTCTACTTTCCCTTTTGTTATTCTGGGCATTACAGAGGGATTGCATTATCTTAAGAGGGGAAAACAAAGCCAAATCCCAGGCTTGGTCCGCTGACAACTCTAATGCCACATTATAAAGCTGAGCAAGAGCAAAAGGATGAGAGCGAAGGAAGAAAGCAGGAAAGGGTGAAGGGAGATATAAAGAAAGACACAGCCAGACCTTTGAACGCGGGCCATCCATCTTTTGCAGAAAGTGCCGAGGCGCTCGGCAGAAACGCCCCATTCCTTAAACGACTTAAAGGACATGTCAAATAAAAACAGCAGACCCAGGGAGGGGAGTCAACGAGCCAAACCCGCGCTAACAGTCCTCAGGGCAATAACCGCTCCCTGCTAAGCTGGCCGATAAATCGTGTGGGTCCAGGCGCCGAGGGAGCGCCGAGGGTTGTGGCGGACGGGGGAGGACAGGAGAGAAGGAAGGGAAGGTGAAACGATGGTCGCAAACGATCACAGGTTGATGTCCGAGCTCCTAAAAGACGAAGATGACGGTTGCTGAGTTCAGACCGCCGAGCATCATGCCCCCCCCCCGACACACACACAGCTGATGTTTCAGGAGAATGCGTGGAGACAATCCCTCATTGTTGGCCGTTTGTGTGAGGCCTGTGGGACCGAGCGAGTCCGAGGGGCAGACCATACAATAGGCGGTGTCAGAGGAGCGCCTTCCTCGTCCAGGACACTGGACAACATTCACTCTGCCTGCTAACACAATAAATAGCTTCACGCTGGAAGGCGTACGAATACTCACAGAGCTATCTTGTCTAGATTGCATGCTCCATCTTTTCCCGGGGGGGTTGGAGTAGGCGACTCTTCCTAACTATGAAGGAATGAGCGCCCCTGTGGCCAAGACTGACAAGGTGTTATTGGAGGCACACCGAGCTTTAGTGTGCAGCTACATGTTTGCGGAAATGTGTGAAGCTCAGCAGGAGAGTGTCCTGGGGCTGGGATTAAGTCGTTGAGTGGATCCACTGCTGCCACGGCTTCTCCATCACCCTCCCTTTTTCCCTCTTCTTCCTCTACTTTTCTATCTCTCCCTCTCAATTGGAGCCAATTGTCTGCCTTAATGGCTTAAGTATTGCTTCCATCACTCCAGTCTCCCTGCAGCATCGGGGCCACGGCTGAGGGCTGATCTACACTCAGAGTGTGCTCGGTCACACTGTAAGAAAAGTGTCTGGATGGGTCTTTGAAGCAGCTGCTGAGGGCTGTTATTCCCACATCTGATGCATCAAACAGCAGGCTTGCTTAACCGAGCTGAAGCTTCACTCTGTTGACCACAAAACCTTCTGTTCTAAGATCCTCAAAATAGCAACTCTGCAACAATCCTAACCATTTCATAAAGTAGAGCACCTTTAGTCCCAGTAGAAAACCACGGTTTACTTCGACAAGAATCCAAAATACCATCTGGAAGCAGTTCTTTATTCTGATATCTACCTATCTATCTATCTATCTATCTATCTATATATATATATATATATATATATATATATATGTGTGTGTGTCATTTCTAAGGGTTAAGGCTAAAGGTAATCCTGTTCAGAAACACTTTTTGGGTAAAATGTTCCTTCCATCCTGACAGAAGGAAATATATTATGTATTGGACTGGTTTTCTGTAGTTTGAAGACGTTTCGCTTCCTATCCAGGAAGCTTTCTCAATTCAAAAAGTCAAACTACAGAAAACCAGTCCAGTTGCTTTGTTTTTTACTTTTTTTGGAATGACCATGACCTGGATGACTGAGAATCTTCACCAGCATCAGAAAAAGGAGGTTAAAAATTAGATCTCTGTGGGAGCTGCAGGCCTGTAAAAACTGACCAATCACTGCTCTTCACACCGAATGGCAGTGATTGGTCAGAGTTTTTGTCCTGTTTTCAACCCAAAACGGCAGTGTGCGTTCTCGTTCCTTGTTAGCTTCCCACAGCTGGCTGCACATGCACTCTTCTAGTGTTTGCGTATCCGGTTAGCTTAGCGGGTAGCTTAGCAGTTAGCTTCAGTGTTAGCCGTTCATTGTAGCTCCGCTGCTCTCCCCGTAGACTTTGAACATGGCTGAGAGTCACAAGAAACTGCGTTAATATTTATGAGGAGAAGAGAAAGGCCTCAGTAGAAAGAAATAAGACTAGAGTGGATTTCTTTCTCCACACGATCCCCCTGAGGAGCGGACGAGCAAAAAAGGGACTTGTGGAAACTTCCGGAAAAATCACAGACTCTACCTTATATGAAAACCCAAAATTCAAGGTTCTCTGAACAATATTGCACAAGATAGCTGAAAAATTATTACTGAACACTAGTGATGGGTCCGGCAACACCAATGCGTCGGCGCATGTGTCGGTCTCATAGAGCGAAACCCGTGTCGATGTGTGTATTGCTACGGAAAAGTCACGTGACCAATACAGCACCTGTTTCGAACTGACTGACGCGCCAAACTGTTTCTGTTCCCTCCAAGCTGCACGCGTGTGCATTCGCGCACAGCAGCGCGCACAGCAAAGCTATGCTGCGCAGTAAATAAAATCCAAGCTGAACTGTAAACAAAATAACGGTTAATAATGGTTAATTTTTAACCATTTTGCAACTCTGGTGTGATGGTGTACCACAGTCTCGCTCTGTGAGCGCAAGGTGCTGATCGGAGCGCACCACTGATTGATGGGTTGGGCAGACGCCTTTATGGTTGGGCGGGTTGCTCTGTGCGTCTTTGTTCTGAGCGTCGTTTCTGAAAAAACGGCTGATTTACACTGAGTAGAAAGCTGCTACTCTGAGTAGTTCTTCCTCCCTTTGTCATACTCAGCATGTCCGATTTCAGAACAGATGATATCAGTCAGGTAACTAAACACAGCGCCCGATCAACCATTTGTAAAAAATAAAAAAGCCAGTCCACAAGCATCCTCCTTCACATTATTTATTGACTGTATCTAAAAAAAAATCAAATATATGTTTAATTCAAATGAAAATATAAAATAATACAATGCAACATACAATGATTTAAATTGTATTGTGTATACTTGGTCATCAAATCAGTGTCAGTTAACTCTGTCAACCGGGTTGCCTGTAGGGATTTTTAAGGTCCAGCAGGTGTCAGTATTCAGTGACACAGTATCGGCACAGAGTGGCAATGTGTCGAAACGTTTCATGACGCCTCATCGACCCATCACTACTGAACACTTAAATTGGATCCCCTGAAAAGTAAAAGTCCGTATGCTATACATGGCCTCAATGTGGGTTGATTAGTACTCATTGAAATGAGATTTATTCCATCGTAAAAACCATCTGGGAGACACTAGATGATAAACTGGTGGGTTTTCTTGTTGGTTCTTACCAGTGTTGCTCACTTTGAGGGCGACAAATCCAAAAAACAATATATGTGGTAATATAAATTTACACATTTTCAATTAATTTCTACGTCATGCAACTATTTTGCTGCATTTTACTTTCTGTAATCAAAAAAGGTAAAAAAAAAAAAAAATGGGTTCTCATGCCTTGGGAAAAATCACTGACCTCAATTATTTATTTTTCTAAAATAACTACTTACCAGATCTAATTATTAATCACTATGCTAAAAGCTCAAATGTTAACCATGTAGATTTTTAAAGTTTAGGAAAAGAGAAATAAATGTCGAAATTAAACTGAAACCTTTCATGCTATTTACAAAAATGTGCAGAATTTCTTCCAGGAACGGTCCTGCAATGACCTTACTATAGAAATACACATTCCTGTTGCCCAGTGTTCAGCCTGCAGCGGCAAATGAACCCAGAAACAACCAAGCAGATGAAGAAAGCGCGGCTGCAGCAAGCTCCACAGACTGCATTTACCAGCTGCAATCCCCTCTGCTGGCCTTGTTCACAGCTGGAGTCCGCAAGGCAGCAGGACAGAAATGTGCAACATCCGCCAGCAGGAAAGAGACGCAGGCAGGTAAAAGTGTGCAGATGAGCCGGGGCGAGGAGTAAGCACAGCTCAGAGCTCAGCGTGTGTCCTCCCTCAGAAAGCGGGCACACGTGCATTTACACGGATCCCACATGAGTTCACGCACGAGCTGCAGTTCAGGCTGGCTGCGCTGATCCCCTGCTGCTTCTTCCTTCGGTTTCTGCTTGAAAGCGCACATCCTCGCTGACTTCCTTAACCCTGCAACTGCAGCACGCTCAAACTCATGACCCACAGCACCACTCGCCTCCTCTCCCTCCCCTCCCTGCCTCATGCACTGACACAGAGCCCGGTGGGTTCGCGGCAGGGCCGAGCTGCCGCAGGACTCCTCTCATTGGCAGGATGTTGGTGGGGTGTGCAACAAGCCCACAGAGAATCTAATCTTGTTGACAAGCTGAGTGAGAACCGTCGGTCCCCCCCTCTTAGGAAGCACAGCGACCAAGGTCAGCTGCAAACACTTTGACACACCTCTGTTCACTGATACATCATCCCACAGAGAGAAGCACCCTCTCATTCACAACACCAAGAGGATCTGAACAGAAAAACCCAGAAGTCCTTAAGCCCGTAATGTTCACCTGGTTCATAATGGATCTGTACTTATAAGAACTGTTCTTAGCCTCTGTGCAGTTTCACCTTTACACGCCTGCTAACACAGAGGAACATCACTCAGGGTGTTCCCCTAAATTCTGCGAGGCGGCGTAACCAATGATGTGAAAAAAGGATTTACTCCACAACAGATCGCCCCTTTTCTTCTTTGCAGTTTTCAAAAGATGGTGGGGCATGGAACCAAGCATGTTTACTGAACGGATCAATAAGAATCACTACATAGCCAAAGCTATCTGGACACTTGAAGTGCATTTACGAGGTCAGACATTTATGTTGGACAAGAAGGCCTGAGTCCTGGAAGGATGCGGTCAGGACTGTACAGACTAATCCAAGTCCCTCCACAACAAACTCACTCATGTAGGCTAGGACCTGGCTTTACTGTGTGCAGTCATGGTGGAACAGGAAGAGGCTATTCCCAAACTGTTCCCATATCCTGGAGCATTAATTTCACTTGCAGTAAGGAACGGAAACCCACGAAGTACAGCCGCACACTACAATCCTAGATAAACCTAGTAAACCAAACTTTACAGAACCAGGTCAGGGTAGGCGTTCTTGTGGCAAGTGCCAAACCCAGACTCAGGTTTTGGATCAGACCTCAATTCATCACGTCAGAGAACATGTCTCCACTGCTCTTATAGTCCAGCCGCTGCATCTTTATACCAATGCACTGGGTGTTTTGCACATTATGCAATGCACGGATGAAGCCACAGGGGCCTGGAAACCCATTCCATTAAGCTGTATACAATCTTTTTGTGCTAATCTGAAGCCTGCATGACATTTAGACACCTTATTCACCTGATTTCTGCATATTCTGACTCTACATCTCGCGTGCATTGTACATTTTTGCTCATATATTGTTAAAATACTTTTAACAATTGACTGGAATATTTAGTAGTGAGAATCGTCAATGGCATGACTTTATGCACAGGTGGCATCTTGTCCTGATACAAAGCTGGATTTCACTGAGCCGTTAAAAACGACCCATTTTTCCACAGATGTTTGTGACAGGATTCTGCATGGCTGGGTTCTGGATTTTAAACACCTTTGGCCAATGACGTGACTGGAACGCCTTAATTTAACAATTTTGGAGGACTGTTAAGATCCACTGTAGCTTAAACTATCCTAGCATGCTAATGCTAAAGTATTTTAAAATTTAGTCAAAAATCAAGCAAATTAAATTCCTAAAAATCTCTTAGCTTTTTAGAGGATACTCTCATTGCCCTGAGTTTAAGGATTTGTGGGATTTATGGAAAAATATAGACTGAAATTATGTCAAAAAGCACATTTAGGAATTTTGTTAGCTTGATTTTTGACTAAATTTTAGCATGCTAGGATAGCTCAAGCTACAGTGGATTTGTGTTTTGATGGATGAACTCAGTGTATACTACTCATACTACATCCTCTATAAAAGAAATTATTCAGGTGGATGAATAATGAGGCTTAATATTTTTGATGGCAGCACAATGAGTCAAACGCATGAAAAGGTAAATTTTAAAATACAGTTCCTAGACGTTAGCAAAACTAGCTAGCAGCTACAGATTTGGGTGTTGTTTCAGGAGGATGTCGATCATTATTTGGAGCAAAGCATGAAAAAAGCTGAAGAAAATAAAGTTTTGTTTTTAGGTTTGCAAAATTATTAAATACATAAAAGAAACAAAGTATTTAGAATCTGAGGAATGTCACAAGGACTACGTTGGGATGTAAAACTTTCCCCCCAAAATGTTTGGCTGTCATCTAATCAAAAAAGTTCATGTGATCAACAGCGTTCAGACCAACTCCAACTGAATGCACGAAACAACTGGAAAAATGATAATTCCCCCCAGAAAAGCCGTTTTCCAGGTCTGAAACTTTTCAGCTGCTGTGAAAAGGAAACTGCAAATAAGATTAGCAACTTCACCAGAGTTCACACAACACAAGCAGCATGCTTTTTACTCCCAGAATGTGTAGCCTACTCCTTGTGTGTAGCTTATTTTGTCACCGACAGCGCGAGACGAATTAGTGAGTCAAACTAAACGAGTGTCAGTCAGCAGTGACTGAATTATGTGGAACACCTTTAGTTGCTCTGTAACAGACTTACAGCAGCAGTAAACTGGCTCCCAGGGGCCCCCGTACGAGTCAAACGAGGAATTGTGCGTTGCATGTGAATCACTTCAACTTCATAATAAACAGTTTTCCACCCACATTAGGTACAGCCCTGGCAGACCGCATGCAGCACATTTCATATATTCATTATCAATATTTCTGTGCTGCAGGGTGGCAGCTTTGATGGAGCCCGTATCTGCAAATAACTGTGACCGGCTGAAAGGCTCGGCTCTGTGCGGCACCGTATGATTGCCTCAAACGTGTACATGTGTGCACGCGTGTGCATGTGCTTTTGTGGTTGCCATGGAGACGTGGCAGCACATGCGTCGCAGAGAAATGATCAAATAAATGTCACAGTTGCTTAATGAAGCTGCACGGGTGCCCTGACGCTCAGCTAGCTTTGCGCTAACGAGCTCCCGCACGCCGCCGCCCGCTAATGAGAGGAGACACTCGCACACGGCAAGTGAAACACGTCTCATTTGGCTCGTTTCTCATGTCTTATATTTCAGCTTGCATTGGGGAAAAAACCCCCACTATGGATTACACTGTTGTGTACAAATTAGGCTACCCAGTGAAGATCCAGTCCTTGCAGCTTTTGTTCTTGGTTTGTTTCTGGTATTACCCTGGCGGTGAAACGACACATTATGCGCAATTAAAGCTATCATTTCGCTTTTAAACTCTTTACTTAAAGCTGTCTATATGGTCAAAGTGACGTAATAAGATGAACATTTCTGCATTAATTTCGATTTTTCAAGACTTTTCTTGTTACTATTCTTGGTTAAATTGAAACCCGATACAATGCATTTCTAGTAAAAACGAAAAGCACTGGATTTTCTTCAAAATGAACAATATATCCAAGTTATGGGACTGAGATTTAAAAAAATGAAAACCCGAATACAAATTATTAGTGGACATATCCTTTAACCATATTTCTATTAATTTTAACACAGCTCAAAAGCTAAAACAGTACATGTAATTTGCAGGTCTGTCCTACTTTGATTTATTCATATTGGATTTTGGTTTGGTTGTCCTGGTCCCTCACAGATCCCCCCCGCTGATCCAATAAGTGGTATTTTCCTGATCTAAAGCCCGATTATCACATTTTGAAGGTAGTCCCTGATGAGGTCCATCAGAGTGGAGCTCTGGGATTTTCTCTGGGTTCCTGAATCTCGTCCCTCTGCATTGATATGACCAGAGATGCAACCCCACACCATCACACTGCCTCCACCAAAAGCTGTTTGGCATTGAACAATCAGCTGCTCAACCCTTATCACGATGGCACCATAAACAGGCTCCCCATCAGTCTAAGCTTTGCCCCCAACAATTATTACAGAGAAACAGTCAAATACTTTAGTTTTTGTGCTAAATTGATATAATTTAAATAGAGTTTGAATGAATAGCGCCGTCAAACATTGCACCTGACTTTGCAAATTCAACATTGAAGTCAACAAGTTAAATAAGAAACTAATATTGTAATGAGGAGAGCAATTTGATATATTGTGCAGCTTCAATGTTGAGCAACGTGACTCTGTCATGCAATAGTTTGAAGCCAAAAACTATTTCCTGTATGACTTCAAAATAAGAGCCTTAAAGGGCCTAAATCACACAAAACACACTTTTTACCTATGTTATATAGCTATTCCTTCATCAAAATCATGCTCTAAGTGGTATTTTGCTTGATTCCTGCATGTCAGAGTAATCCTGGTGAATGTTCATTACGGTCTACCCTAACCCTCCAGGAAGTACCTACCTTGACTTCACCCCCCTTTCCAGTAAAGACCACTAACAAAGGTTTAGACCAAGTGGCTCTTTTAGCCCCTAATCTGCACAGCAACAGCAGCTCCTCTTCTTTGATACCATGCTGTAGTAGCACTAGGTCGCCCCCACATGGGGGGAGGCAGCGTTGCCGTAAAGGTACGCGTCTTCTTTTCCCGGGCTGGAAAATTAGTACCAGAAAATAACAAATATTTCCTAACAGATGATTACTCCGTAGAGCCAAAGACAATATTTTGTCACATATATGCCTATAGGTGACTTTAGATGCTAAAAAAAATTGTATAGAACCTTTAAGTTTAACACGTATACATTTCTATCCAGAGCTCATAATAATAGCCTGGACTAAAATGCTCAGTAAGTAATATCACTGGATCTCGTGTAGGATGATACTGTCCAGATACGAGATGTTGTAATTTAACTGATTTAAGTTGGTCCAGAAGCTAGAAGACACAAACAGGAAGAGCACATTTTCATCATGGTGATCTATAATCTGTGAACAAGAGAGATTAGAAAATCCACCTGGGAACTTGTTTTGTACTCAGATGATATAAAAACTGATACAAATGTGCAGAGATGTCAGTCAGGAAGGTACGCTATTTGAAAATGATGCATTTGTTGAAGCCCTGGAGATTGAAAATGTATTCAGCCTTTATTGTATTCCTCAGTAAACAAAGAGAAAAACAGTTCAGCCTAATCTAAGCGCTTTTCAGCGACGTACATTAAACAAACCTTGGAAATAAATCAGCCTTGAATAGATCACACCTGAATTCATGTTATTTGTGTGGCTCAGATTCACAAAAGAAGTCATCTCAGAGAGTTAGAACGGAGAATCCAAAAGAAAACACTTAACAGCTGCATTAAAACCGGTCTTTGTGCAATTCCCCTGCACCTCTCTGCTCAAGATGATTCTCAGACACCGTGTCGCTGATGAATGAGGCCGTTTCACACCCCGTCTGTGTGCGTGGAGCTTATTTAAGTCAGTATTAGTCATCGCCTCGCCTCTCTACATACATGCCATCTCTTCCCATGCAGATCCCAGCTGCCTTGAACGACAACAAGGTGAGGGACGCTGTCACATGTGGAGGAGGTGATCTGCTTACACCACAGCTGAGGTGGGAAAGGAGTGAAGGTGCGCTGCTGTAATCATGAACAGCTAACGTTGTCTAGGACTTCAACCCACACACAGGTTAATATTCAGGTCTTTCTCCTGCTTTTTGAGATTTTCTCCCCACGGCAGAGATAAATGGACTTCATGCTGATAGAGATACAGAGCAGCTAAAGCAGCCGTTATACTATGTTTAGTGTCTGACAAAAGAAATGCTCATCAACCAATTAAGGTCTTAACTATTGCTTCATGTTTTGCCATTTCAGCTTTTAGAAAACTACGTTAACTTCAAGATCTCCTGCCTACAGAGAACTGTGCTGGAAGTTTACAGGTGGTTCCTAGAGGTTCTAAAAGTAGAGCCAGAGGCAGAACTTTAAGTTATCGGCTTTCTCCCCTGAGGAACCTTCCATGCAGGAACCCTCTTTACTGCTAGGATTTAGTGTTCTGGAGAACACAGAGGTCACTTTTCCTCCCACTGCTACATTCTCCTACTGCTCCACATTTATTCACTATTTGCTATTAGTTTTGCAATTAACTAGTTTTCTCTGTTTTTCAAACTGCTTGTTCAATAATTCTGCAATTAGCTGCATCTCTGGTGCCTTTAATTGCTTAAAGCCCCAGTGTGTAAGATTTATAAACTGGTGCATCGTCTAGTGGTGAGCTAAATGAATTACAAGCTCACTGTTAAGAGCGTAATAACTACTACAGGAGCCGTGGAGGGTCATAAATGTGACAATGTAAACATGTCCTCCAAGTATCTGGTACAAAGCTACGGCTACTAGCTACTAGCTAACAGCTACGTTCATCATGTGAAATAGTTCTTGGCTCTGTTGACAAATTCACTAGTTTTCCTCTGAAGTGGCTTGTAAATTCATTAAGTGACGTTTTTTTGGGCTCATTTCTGAACGTGCAGTCGACTATAAACACGAGTAAAGAGACCTGCTGCTGCTGCGCTACAGACAGCGTGAACCGGCCGGCTCAAACATCCCTCAGCCTACACATATTCTCCCTGAGAGACGAACAAATGAGCCGTCTCTGCCAGGAGAACAGAGCTGTTGCTGGACTACACTGCCATGTTTCTAACATGACGTGAAATAAAGTTCTCTGTTTTATTGAATTAACTTACCCGTCCAGCAGAACGCTCCAACCTCTGCATCCATTTTGAATCCCCGCTCCCTCATGAATTATCACTACCTGGTAATAACAGCTGATATAGACTCATTTTCTCCAGATTATCACTTCTTTTTCTTTTCTTGGTTACTTTGTCTTCCCTCTCGCTGGGCAAAGAGGATGGATGGTCCTCCATTTCAACAGAAAACAGCAAACAGATGATCTACGGTCATCTTTGCTGGTTTCTCCTCCTCCCCCACAGACAGCACGTCATCTTCTAGAAGACAGATGGAGAAAAGTTTGTCCCCTCTCTGCTTCTGAAGTCAGAAATAGTGACGCAACATGGCGCCTCCCAGTGCTGCACCGCCACCTATTTATTTATAAACTACTAATTCTGAGCTATGAGAGCGCTTTAATTTTTGATGTGATGTTATTAGACTTTGGCAGAATATGTATTTATAAAAGCTATACTTGTTTTTTGCTAATTAAAAGCCAAATTAGTTACACACTGTCCCTTTAACTCTGCACCTGTGTTTAACCATGTCTCTTTGTGAACAAAAACGCAGACTAAGCTTTAGGTGTCTTAACTACGCACTAGGTTTTATTTCCCCATTGGAAGTACTCTGATTTGCACCTCAATTTTAAGCTGCTTGTCTTTACTGGTTGAATTAATTAAATTACCTATTGGAGCCCCTGACTTTCACGTACACATGATTCAGTGTTTAGCCTTGTCCTTAAACTACACAAAGTCACAGACTGACCTGTTGGTGCATTTAACTGTGTGTACTGAGCCTTCTCAGAGAAAGTACTCCTGACTCAGTAATCTTTGTCACTCCATCTTGTTCTGCTTTAGTTTACTTTCTGCTATAAAGTTGTTCCTCTCCACTGTCGCCACATGCTTGCTCAGGTTGAGCTTTGGAGTCATTGACTTGATGCAGATGGCCGAGCTTCCTTGGAGAAATGGAGAAAATGAATTCTAAAATAGCTAAATAAAAACATTTCAGGGCATCTTTAGGGTGTTATTCCTACAGCTGTTAAGATTTGCTAGTTTTATCTAGGCAGTAGAATTCCACACGTATCGGCACGCAGAAAACTCTTCAATAAGATGTTTAGAGCTGCAAGTAAAAGAGGTCAGAATAAATAAGGAGAAAATTCTGCAAAAACAGGTCACTGAGTTTTTAAAAAGGCAATTTTATCCAAGATTTCCGCACAAAATCAGACAATATTCTCACACTGAGCTGATTCACAGCCTGTGGCCTCAGAGTCTGCTATTTTTCATATGTTCACAGCTTTTCAGTCATGAATTATTCATACAAACCCAAATCCTTGGGATTGTGAAACACTTTATGACCTGTATTATCTCAATCCATGACAGCTGACTTAATCTCTGGCACATTCTTGGAGTTAAATTTGCCTCAGTGAATACGTTTATTCGCAGGCCGAGGGTTATTTTCTAAAACCGGATGACTGGGAAGGAAAACTTCCTGTTGCTTCCAGACGAGGATGAGATGACAGACGAGGAGCCGCTAATAACCGTGCAGCTCTGACGAACCTGAAGAAATAAACCAGGAGGAAAACCCTGAACTGCTGATGAACCTGAACGCAGCGCAGCGACCTCATTCCTGCAGATAAAAAGCATCTTTATTAAGCTGCACGCTCAATAGAAGCGTCGGTTGTCAGGTCAGCCTGCACAGATCAGGGAGTCCTTTATTGGCAAGAACTCACTTTTACCTATAAGATCAGGTCTGCTGTGCCTCCTGGTTTTCATTAATAAGCGGGGACCAATACTTTGAGACATCAGAACCACATTTATGGGTAGCAGAATATTTCTGGCTCTGGTTTGGAGAACCTGCTTCCCTCTCCCTCCTCTTCGACTTCAACAGAGCAGTTCCCAGAATTATCTTCCTCAAATTATGCTTTCTAGCTCACATCAGCATGACTGGGAGTTTCTGTGTGTGTGTGTGTGTGTGTGATGGAGGGAAGGAAGAGGGAAAGGAATTAAAGCATCTTAAAGCCTCAACAGCAGATTGGTCAAATCCAGGCAGCAGCAGCAGCAAATTTCCCGCTAATCTCCAGCACACTTCCTCTCCTCTTCACCTCCTCACTCTCTCCTCTTATCTTCTCGCAGAGGGAACAAAAAGTGTGGGGTAAGGGTAGCTCGGGCCGTTGGGTGTCGGGTAGGTGCGCGCTTCTTTGGATGACAGCTCTGCAGAAAAATGTCTTTTTTTCTTGTTGTTGTGCCAACTCTCTTATCTCTGGCTGGGAAATAAAGGCTTCAGCTCCGCGCCTCTCGCCCTTCATCACCTTCCGCTACTCTAACTCAATCTCTGCTGTTTGCGATCTTAATTAGAAACAGCTTGTTTTGGTGGCGCGAGCCGGCGTGTGCGCCTGCGCGGCCGTGCGGTGAAATGGCACCGGCTCTGATTGTCTGGCAGCGCTCTGCTGTGGCAGCTCTCTGCCAAAAACCATCATTTGACTCGCCGACAGGGATGATGGCCCATTTGACTGATGCTGCTCCACGGAAGAGGGCAACAATGGCCTCCAACAGCAAGGAGAAAGACTGCTGACGGGGGAGGGAAGTGATAAAGACTAAATGGTGCAGACGATAAGGCTACCGGGTTATATTCCTGCTTCAACAACCTTATCAGTCTCTATCAGGCACCTGAAGGGTGTTGCTTGTTCGGTGACTTGTTATTGATATTTTATGCTTATAATGGAGTCAATAATACAATCAATATGCTTAATTATGTGAAGACTAAAACAGAAATCCAACTACTTAACAGGAGTTTCAGAGGGAAGCTGTATTACTGGAATAATATCAACTTTATTAAGTTTCTCTAACTTGAACTTAAACATCTGTGTGAATAAGTTCTGCTTTTAAACTCCTGCGTTAAGAAAAGTCGAGTAAACTCTAAGTGAGCCCAGTTTGGTGCGTTAGATCCGGCCATCTCTGAACCGACACCTCGGTCCAGAACGATGCTGTTGTGTCCAGGAACCCGATCTGGACCTCAGCAGGTGCCTCTCCAGACTCTGCAGACAGGGAACGTCTCAACACAGTGTTGTCCGGTCACCTGAGGACTGAACCACGGTCTCTGTCCTGTCCTCTGAATGACTCTGAGGGTTCTGAGACTATGTCCGACTCAGCCCTGGAAGCTCAGCTGAAAACAAGAATGCATTCATTTCTAAACGTTCCCTACGTCTAAATGAACAAAACCGTCAATTTAAAGAGTTTTATTCCATATATTAAGATGCATCTAAACATTCTGCAGCTCTGTAACGTTGTAACTGGGACGAGATTGTATCCGCCCAGAGGTGCAGAAGAGCCACCGCTGCATTGACTCTAGTTGTGTTTTGCTGTGATTTGTTGAGTTTGTGTAGCTTTACCACATGTGACAATGAATCCCCCCCCGGTGCGCTGATTCAATTCAATTCAATTCAATTCAATTTTATTTATATAGCGCCAAATCATGAAACATGTCATCTCAAGGCACTTTACAAAATCAAGTTCAATCATATTATACAGATTGGGTCAGATTATACAGATTGGTCAAAATGTCCTATATAAGGAAACCAGTTGATTGCATCAAAGTCTTGACAAGCAGCATTCACTCCTGGGGAACCGTAGAGCCACAGGGAGAGTCGTCTGCATTGTACATGGTTTTGCTGCAATCCCTCATACTGAGCAAGCATGAAGCGACACCGGTCGCGACACCTTTAAAGGAGACAACGGAGCAGAAAACCACAGGGTGTGGAGGTAAAAAAAAAAGGTGCGATAAGGTCAGCCGCAAAGTGAGCTCCACTGATTTAACAACACGGGAGCATTTGTTGAACTGGCTTCAGCCCAATTCTGCCACATTGTGAGCAAAGTGCTGTGCCGTTTGCAGAACCAAGGTTACAAAAGCCTGAACATTACCTCCATTAGCATCTGGAGAGGCTGCTATTTTCATGTGGCGCGCTGTTAAAAACGGGGGGGGAAGTCTCTGAAACCGTCTGTGCACCTGTTCTCCAAAGGTGTTCAGTGGAGAGACGGGTAGAAAACGCCTGCAACACTTTAATTAAGCATTATTACTGCTGCACACACACACACACACACACACACACACACACACACACACACACACACACACACACACACACACACACACGCATACACACACACACACATACACACACACATGGGATGCTGGTGCTGGTCTTCAGCAGGAATCGGATGGAGGAGACCGGCGGCGAGGAAAAACTGACGTGTCCCCAAGCATCAGAGAGCAATGTTTGTTTTCAGAACGACGGGGAGGAAGAATAAGAGAAGTTACTCCTTCTCTGAGAAAGCACATCTGTAAGCTCTTGTTTGCGCTGTAATTTGACTCGTAGATCATTTCACGGCGGTTGCAGCTGAGTGCGTTTGTGTTTCTGACCTCAGGCTCCCTTTAAAAATAAAATACAACCGAGGCGTTTTGTCCACATCTCCGGCATTTTCCTCAAACACACACAGACAGCTGCTGGAGTCGGTGCATGTGCTGCTCTCCTCCTTTCTGTTAGCATGTCCCCAAGGTTGCAGCTGGAACATTAACTTATGATTTTACTGTTTTACTCATATACATCTGACAATTAGTACAAGTCTGAACAATAAGTTTCATGTCTCTTCTCAAGCATTTAGGAACTCAGGGCAGACTTCTGATTCAGTGAAAAGTTAATGGAGTCCAAGTCAAACCTAAAAGCTGGTGTTAAATCCAGTCCTCCTCACTTTATTCCTGTTTAAGCTGTTGCCCAGTTGGTTTAGCCCTGTTTATCCATACTGCGCCCCCACACCGACACGAAGAGACCCGTTTGGGTCTAAATACAACCTGCTGGGCTGCTATGAAAGGTCTCAGCAGGGTCTCACATGGACATGAAGAAAATCTGATGGTTCAACATCCTGCATCAAGCTTATAAGAATCAGATATACTTTAATAATCCCAGAGGGAAATTACTGTCCAGGAAAATAAGACAATTAACTAACCGACAGTCAACCCTGTCCGGCTTTCCTTTTTAAGCCTAGCTTCCCAAATGGACCCCAGATGTACACTCACCGGCCACTTTATTAGGTACCCCATGCTAGAAACGGGTTGGACCCCCTTTTGCCTTCAGAACTGCCTCAATTCTTCGTGGCATAGATTCAACAAGGTGCTGGAAGCATTCCTCAGGGAGTTTGGTCCACATTGACATGATGGCATCACACAGTTGCCGCAGATTTGTCGGCTGCACATCCATGATGCGAATCTCCCGTTCCACCACATCCCAAAGATGCTCTATTGGATTGAGATCTGGTGACTGTGGAGGCCATTTGAGTACAGCGAACTCATTGTCATGTTCAAGAAACCAGTCTGAGATGATTCCAGCTTTATGACATGGCGCATTATCCTGCTGAAAGTAGCCATCATGGGTTGGGTACATTGTGGTCATAAAGGGATGGACATGGTCAGCAACAATACTCAGGTAGGCTGTGGCGTTGCAACGATGCTCAATTGGTACCAAGGGGCCCAAAGAGTGCCAAGAAAATATTCCCCACACCATGACACCACCACCACCAGCCTGAACCGTTGATACAAGGCAGGATGGATCCATGCTTTCATGTTGTAGACGCCAAATTCTGACCCTACCATCCGACTGTCGCAGCAGAAATCGAGACTCATCAGACCAGGCAACGTTTTTCCAATCTTCTATTGTCCAATTTCGATGAGCTTGTTTAAATTGTAGCCTCAGTTTCCTGTTCTTAGCTGAAAGGAGTGGCACCCGATGTGGTCTTCTGCTGCTGTAGCCCATCTGCCTCAAAGTTCGACGTACTGTGCGTTCAGAGATGCTCTTCTGCCCACCTTGGTTGTAACGGGTGGTTATTTGAGTCACTGTTGCCCTTCTATCAGCTCGAACCAGTCTGGCCATTCTCCTCTGACCTCTGGCATCAACAAGGCATTTCCGCCCACAGAACTGACGCTCACTGGATGTTTTTTCTTTTTCGGACCATTCTCTGTAAACCCTAGAGATGGTTGTGCATGAAAATCCCAGTACATTAGCAGTTTCTGAAATACTCAGACCAGCCCTTCTGGCACCAACAATCATGCCACGTTCAAAGTCACTCAAATCACCTTTCTTCCCCATACTGATGCTCGGTTTGAACTGCAGGAGATTCTCTTGACCATGTCTACATGCCTAAATGCACTGAGTTGCCGCCATGTGATTGGCTGCTTAGAAATTAAGTGTTAAAGAGCAGTTGGACAGGTGTACCTAATAAAGTGGCCGGTGAGTGTAAATGCTGGCTGGGCTTGAGGCCATCTTGCCGTTTTTAATGGAGCTCAGTAATAGCGATGCGTTGCAGTGAGCGGGTTTATAATGAAAGCATTTATTGTGATTAAAATTAAAAACCCAACACATCCCAAACTACAGATCCACCAGCAACGCCGGTTCTGTAAAGACGCCTTCATTTCCTTACATAATGTCCAGTTTGCAGCAGGAAACTGCAGAATTCAACTCAAGACTTAAATTGACCATTTGACAACACAAAGACAGTTCAAAGGCAGCTTACCAGACACATCCTCCAATATAACTGTGCTCAATTAAAGACAATTCAGTCCAATAGAGTCAGAGTCAATCCATGGGTTCGGATCCATCCAATCATCAGCCAGTAAAACGTAAGGAAACCAGCAGAATGAATCCAAACCTCACTTACTGTAGCTCTGGTCTCCTGTTCTGACCAAGCATGGGGAGATGGTGGAGAGAAACAACTTGCCCGCCAACCACAGTGTCCAGCATAAAAAGACTCTACAGCTGCAGTGATGAGGGTCCTGTCCAGCCAGTGCAGAAGCACTAGACAAACTGACCAGGATGCCTCCTGGACCTGCAGAACCCACAAGGACCAAAGGCTCTCTAGAGGGACAATGCTTACATCTGGACTGGGAACGCCCAGAATGAGCCAGGTGGTTGCTGGGTAGACAGATAGCTAGGCCTTCCTTCTGAGCGTACCATCTCTGCGACCTGATCTCAGATCAGCAGAAGACGGTGGATCAGGTCAAGCCTGATAAATAGTCTCAACAAGACAAAGGTGTTTTATTTTAAACACACTGATCTAATATCCTATGTTTTCTCCCTGATGTTCTCCAGGTCTATGGAGTCCCCTAATGGCCACAGGCGTAATTACGCCACAGCGATGCCGTTAGTGGAGGGGAAGGTGGGAAGATGTCCTCCTGCCCTCCACCCCCGGTCAGCCCCTCCAGGGCGACATTAAACCTCGATCAGCCTGTTCAACAGTCTCTCTGAGGACGGCGCCGTATGCAGACATATGCCGACCGGGGGGAGGAGGGGAGACGGTCCGTCTCGTTATTCACATGAGTCCCAGTGTCTGGGTGCGTCTCTGTGAGCTCCCCGGTGCAAACACTGTCAGGTCGACACAAAGCTTTGACTGATACCGGTTTCCAGGGGCCCAACGTGAGAGTTCTTCCTCTGCATCTAGCTGCCATTTTTCATTCTGGCGTCTGAGAATCTGCATTCATGCTAGAGCTGAGAAAGCGTCTGTAAGAGCATCAGCGACGGAGCCTACGGAAGGTACTAATGATTCCTTCTAATAACGATTCAAGTCAACAACAACAAGTGACCTTCCCTGTTTCCGTGTTGAGATTTTAGCGCAGGGAGCAATTCTATTAATTCAGAAGTTGTTCTTTGCAGCCGCAAACAGCAACCTTACCATGGAAGACGTTTTAAATGTTACAGAAGTGTTTTCTTTTATGGTTTTTAGTATTCTGCCACACTGAGCATCCAGGAAAGGCAACAAATGAGATTAATTAGAAAATGTCTGCATTTAGGGGAACATGTGGCGCCAGATCTGCCTTTCAGGGCGGCGACCAAACCCTGATGATGGTTTTATAAATAAAAACCATTAAAAAGGATAGTTTTAGAAGAAACTGTGCAACAGAATGGAAGAAATTATTTTTCTTGGAGTATATTTATGTATTTTCTATCATATTGTCTATAAATGTAAATGACTAATTTCAGCTAGTTCTACTCAAGATGTTGTTTTTCACTTATATTTGACATTTCTCTTTTAGGACTGCATAATATATTGTGAATATATAATTATTGCATCATCAGTGTGTGCAATCTTCACACCGTAAAGGGCTGTTTGGAGGGCAAGGACTGTTGGTTAATATAAAGTGTTATGAACTTGCATTTTTAATGCTATAGCAATGTTTATCCAGGGCAGCAGATGCTCACACCGCACAGATGACAGAGCCCTAAAGCTAAAAACAGCATATATTGGGAGTACATATAGTACTAACACCTATCGACCAGTCGATCCCAACGTCATTAACGCTGATGACTGAAGGAACCTCGTTCAGAGCTCCTGCTATAATTCATTTATTCTGATGCAGAGTCAACAATCAGCTGCACGTCGTCAGACTTTTACTGTATTCTAGTTAGACTCAAACTGGACTGGAATTGAACCATTTGTCGGGATTGGTTCCATATAAATGAACCGATATGAATGCATAACATGTGCTGCGCGATTAAATTAACCTCAGGTTTTGCTCATTTCTACTTCAACGTTCTAAAAATCTGTTTTTTGGCTATTAGCTTGAGACCGTTTACTTTACACCTTCATTCCACAACAGGTTAAAAAATAAAACTGGATTTCTATCCTGAGTCTGAAGACGTTTTGCTTCCCATCCAGGAAGCTTTCTCTGTTGAAATGTCCTTTGAAAGCTAAACCTGGATGAATCGTCACCGACATATTTACACCTTCATGTAACCTCAGCGTTAGATTTCAGTCGACAGCATCCGTACATTTGGTTGAGCGCAAGCTTTCAGTGCTTTGAGGCACGTTTTTGCCGTGGAAGCTGCAGGTTTAGAAACAAATATCTCAACGGCTCAGAAATAATCCCTGAACCATCGACATGGCTGGTTATCAGCGGAGGGTGAGTGGGAATAAATGTTTTTGAGTGTAAACTGAGCGAATCAGCCCTTTAACATCCTCCCAGTGGACGCAGTCCGACACTTCAAAGGCTCCTTTGTACAACTTCTCGTCTCTTCTCGGCGGCCGAACACTCGCCTCTCAGTGGCTGCAGAGCTCAGCTTTGCAATCAGCGGGAGCGGAGGGGGATACAGGTGCGCCTCCCCGCTTCGGAGACTTTTTCATGAGCAAAACGTGGCGGCTGCGGCGTTAGCCACGGCTCAGTGGCTCTGAATGGGGAGGCGCTAACAGGCTAGCGCTGCAGTCCCGGAGCCCATTGATCTGTGCTGCTCACTATTAGCAGACAGTGGAGACTGGCCGGCTCTCCAGGGCCATTAGAATGCATGAGTGGGAACCGTGCTAAATGGGACAATACACAGAGGTGTGTACAAGGGTAAATACACTCCAGTTCATACGCTGAGACACACACAGCTGGTAAGCCCCACTAACATTCCTTTGGCTAACCTTGGGATTGCATTACCCTGGGTGTTTGTCTGACGTGTGTGCATTGTGATATGCGGATTAAGCGCGGTGTTACAGCATGACTGATGCAGCCTTATTTAGGGCCGCGCCGTTACATTTCCAAGCTATTATTTCAGAGCTGCAGGGACAAGCCGTGGGTTTCAGAGTGACAGAACACACACGGCTGGAAACAGAGGCGGCGCATTGAGGACCTACATTCTGGGTCTCACCTCCTGAACAGTAAGAGGAGAAAAATGGAGAGGCTTGTCTGCTCTCCATCCCTCTAAATGTTTAATGAACCATCCCTCTCTGTCTCCCTGCCTCCTGCTGCTGCCTCTCCAGCTCTCACCCATCAGCTACTTTTGCTCACTTCAGCCCCGTTTGTCTGCCTCTCTCTTCCTGCAGGCCAGCAGACACCGTTGGCACAGTTGCATTGGTCCAGGATGAGCTCTGGAGGGTCACGAGGACGGAGAAACGTCATTGTGCGCCAGCTGGGATGCAGATTTCCTGAATGCATCGTTTAACTTTTCCCTTCATGTGCTGTTTGTTGGTCTCTGCTATGATGGGGCAGTTTAATGTGGACAATATCTTGCAGAGTGAACCACACAGAGATCCAGTTTTAGTTACTTGTAATTAACTTTTTTACCTAACATTTGGAAATGCTATGTGTGAACCAACAAATCCCATCTGGTGTTGTTGAGGAGGAAAGAATTTGGCTCTGCCTGATAAAAGCTCTGTTTCACCTTAATCTACACTACAGCTCATTATCTTTCAACTCTAGATTCATTGCCTTTATCTTTGATCCAAACTAAGCTGCTTTCTGATGTTAAACAGGCTGAGCAAAGCTGTTATCCACTTTTAATCTACTAATACCAGCAGCTGGTTTTCAGGCTGAGCTCAGTCTGGGGGTCAAAGGGCAAACTGGACACAAAACTGAATAGAAGTCGGCGTCTGACCTACAGGATGGAGAAATGGTTTAACGTGAGGCGGCCGATCCTCTCGTCTCTGATCTTGTTTGTGTGCTTCGTGGAGAGGATCTCGTGGTCTGTTCAGGAAGTTCAAGGTTCCACGTTTGTTTCTTTGCAGATGATGTGGTTCTATTGCCGTGTTTAGACCCTGATCTATAGAGCATTTGTCACCCAGAAAAAAGTGGTTGTGTGCGAGTTTCTGCCTGAAATGGGAATGCCAGCGGCGCAGTGAAGCTTACGGACCTTTTACGCTGCAACATCCCAGATACAAGCAGCTTGGTAATGTAAGGTTGATGTAAGGCCAGACCTGGCCTTAGAGAAAAAGGCGAGGAACTTCCTGGTTTTAGAGGAGCTCTGAGAAGAGCCACTGCTCCTCAACATAGAGAGGAGCATGTTTGTGAGGTTTAGGCATCTGATGAGAAGGGTTGCTCATCACTTTGACATTTTCCAGGCATATCGCACTAGAAAGACATCCAGAACGAGCTGGAGGGAGAGACTATACACCCAACAAGCCCCCTGGAGTGAAGGGTGCATGGACTCAACTAGACACGACTGGAGCAGGACACCAAGTTCTACGGTAGCTTTGGTGGACCAGAACCAGCAGACTTATGATACAGCTATACGTGTTTGCATCAGATATCCTCATTCCAGATCAAAGCTCAGGCACATGAAATATTACAGGCAGGAAGGAGCTTCAAGGTGGATTTAAATGCAAATTATTCCTGGGCGACTTGGACTTGCCCAAAAATACTCCAACATACGTCTCAGGACACACATTGAGTCCCTTTGAATAAAAGTCTCACTGTGATTCAAAATAACAACAGAATAAAGCTGCATTTTAAGCAAAACGGTCTATTTTTCTGTGATTTCTCAGACGGTGTGCTGGTTAGCTCCACAGAAGAACATCTAACATGCATGAAGCCTGCCGCTGCTGGGAACATCTACACAAAAACACAGAAGACAAACAACTGCGCGCTGTCTCCACGCTTGTGTGAGCGCCAGTGTGGGTGTGAAGCAGGCGAGCGCACTTCTGACTCCCAGCCGCAGGACTTCAAATTATCCCCAGGCTCCTCCAAAGCACACTTCACAATTTCTGTCTGCTTTCCAAACTCATTACTTCAGTAGGGCAAATCAAACAGGGCGCATTAAACGGAGCTCAGACGTAAAGAGAGCCGAGCGCGTCTGTGTGTTAATTAGCAGGATCCTGCTCTAATTAATAGCCTATGAATAGCCATGCTGGGTGAGGAGTCAAGGTTACACCTGCGAGGCCATATTGATGCTGGAGCAAACTTCTTCCAGGGTCCATCAGATTACCCAGACCGGATGTAAACACCAGGCTGGCCGGCTGGCGTGCCGCTGAACCAGAGCAACCAGAGATACAGTAAGTTTCCAACATGGACGATGTCAAAGCAATTAGCGAGCCCATGCATCATCACTGGGGAGGTAACGACCTCCGAGCCCCGCCGAGGAGAGTCAATTACTCCATCATAACAAAAGCTGGCAGTATAAAACGTCATTTATTAGTCTTTCCACAAGAGATATTATGATTTTGCTGTGCTTCGTGGCAACATTAATTTGTTATAATCCTTGTATTACGTTGTGTTGCAGGCTTTGTAATCTGGAAATTGAATTCTTACCCGCACAGGAGGCCTTTGGCAGAAACCTAGAGCCTCAGAGCATAAAAAGACTCAATAACTGACATAAATAAAAACACCTCACACCCGATAGATTTCAACAGCAGGAAATAAGAAATATGTAAGTAATCGCTACAGAAAAATGGTATGAATGTATTCATTTTATACCTTCTTTGTTAAAGAAGAAAACAGAAATAATTAAAACAGGATTTCTAGGCATTTTTATTACATTTTCAAAATATTACAACACCAATAATAGTTTTCAGAATATCTTGATTTCACTGGACTTTATAAACACAGAGGTAGACTTTTAAAAGCTCATCTTATTAACAGATTGTTGTAAAAACATATTTTAGTTCTGAAATTGTTGGGAAACTAATAACTAGTTTTTGCTCCCCTGGTCACACAGTCTTAAACAAGTTGGTTTTATTCAAATACATTTTTTTTTGTTGTCGCTTTACTAATCCCTGATCAGATAAAAATAAATGTCTTAAACCCAATCACACCATATAATTGAGAAACACGAAATTATGGTGTAACTAACATGTAATTAATATATAAATAATAGTTAAGATATATTAAACATTTAATGTAATATTGGAAACAAGGATTTCTACAAGGATTTCTCAGCAAACTGAAAAGATTTACTTTTATTGTAATAATTAAAGTTAGCAGGTTTGTAACCAATCAAAAATATAGGATTATTTTGCCCTGAAGCTGTTGGAAAAATAAACATTTTCTCTTCTTTTCTGGTCTTCTTTTGTTTAAAATCAGATTTCAGATTGAGTCCTAAATTAATAATCATTAACGATCTAAAGTAACGAGGGTGTCTGTGGATCAGTGGATGAGTTCATGCACTCGTCTTTTCTCCTTTTAACTTCTGCGCCCCTTCAGTGAATTTCACCTGGGGGCACATTCCTAAATCATCTCTCGGTCCAATCTAGAAAATTAACAAAGTCAATAACAGAAAGAGAAAGTCCAAAAGTCACGTCAGGGATGGGAAATGAGTCCCAAAGGAGATAAAGTCTAAAATAAACTCTTAAATAAGTTTAGGAAGTCTGAGGAAGTGCTGATCTAGGCCATTCTAAACGATCAGAGGATGTTCTTGATCCGTAGCAGGAACATGTAAAGAAATTATGGACTCAGGACTTTTGCACAATACTTGTGAATAGATAATATGAATCCTTAATAATTGTGCATTTTTCTGTTGAGTTTCTGCTCTGCAGGGAAAGGAGCTGGACTCCATTTTCTCACCAAATTCAGCTTCAAACAACTTAAACGAGATGACATGTTTCATGAATTGGCGCTATATAAATAAAATTGAATTGAATTGAAAATTAAACTGTGAAGCAATAAGATGCGAAACTCTTCATCCGTGTTAAAACCAGGAGTCTTAATCTTTTTAAAGCGTTTACGGCTTAAAACTGTTGTTTTCTCCAGCGTCAAACAGTCATTGTTATCTCAGGTCTTGGTGACAGAGAAGAAAAGGCTTTTTAGAGTCACACGAGGTATTTCAGCCCAAACACTGTTTGTTCAAGTGTTTTTTGCATCCCAGCATGTTCTCAGAGAAAGTGTGGGGGTCTTTGAAGCTGCGAGTTGCATGCGAGCTCTATATGTCCCATTTTCCCCCGCTTCCCTTCACAAGTGTGAGAATTTGCGCGCTGACATGTGCGTGGCCTTTTCCTCCTGTGAGCGAACAAAGAGAGCATTCCCGCGCCGGCAGATCAATACGCCGGATCCATTCTGGTTTGTTAAGAGTAATAGACATGGATTTGAAGAGTCGAGAGGGAGGCTAACAGGCGCTGATTTAGCCAGACTGCACCGGACCCATTTACTTCTCAGCTTCAGCTAATGGGGTTTCTGGAGCCTCCGAAGCGCTTTGTGCCGCCGTCACAGCGCTGTGTACGGCAGAAGAAAAATTACCCCCATTATGTAATCGCTGTAATGATTCCTACTGAGAAAGCAGAGGCTACAATGGCGGTACAGTAAATTATACTAAACACCATTACTCCTGACGGCTCCTTCTCAGGTTTCGCCGTGCGCGCCTGCGTCGGTGAAATTAAACTGGGGCTCAGGTGAGAAACAGAGCGATGCCTCGGCGCCGGGCGGGAAGGAGGAAGCGGCGCCACCGAGTCAAACACCCGGAGGACTTTGCACGCCGTGCGGCGCACGTCTGTGGTGGGAAAGAGGCCGACGGAGAAGGAGAACAGAGGGAGCTGACAGGGAGGCTGAGGGATGAGGAGATTGATGGCATGTAATGATGAAACGGATGGAGGACGAGACAAGAGAGTCGTGCACATCAGAGGCCATTACTCATCTGCAACACGCACACACAAAGACTGAAAACACCACCCAAGGGTGCCGGAGGAGCCGTCTACCACCCACCTCTCCATTTCTCTCACCTTCTCTCTTTCTCTCTCTGTCGCCCTCGTCTTCATCCCACCCTCCATCTGCGTTTTAGACTGCAGGCTGATTCTCTGGAGCTTCGGGTCGCTCGCATCAGACTGTCACAAACTGTGAAACTTGTTTCTGCCTCTTACATTCGCAGCGACGCAGCAGAGGCAAAGCTCTTGGAAGCTGCAGACGTTTGTGTGGAAGCGTGACGCGTCGATGAGTCAAAGGGAGGCAGTGGAGACGTGCAATGCCACAACATGAGCCGTCATCTCCACTGAAGGTTTGATAAGCTACCTAAGCTTACATGTCCAAAGAAAACGGCTTTCTTCAAACAGAAATCAGCACCGGACTTTGACTAGGCCACTGCAACACTGGATTCCTTTCTCAGACGCTCTGCTGCTGTGTTTGGCCTCCCAGTTTGGGCCAAGCTTCAGCCGTCGGTGTTTCTACTGCAGAATATTTTGGTCTGCAGATGAGTTCATGGTCGGCTAAACGGCCTCAGGGAGCAAAGCGAGCCCATACCACCAACCCTCCAGCGCCGTGCTTAACACTGAATATTGTTTTCCAAACCAGAGGATGTGCATTACGGCCAAAGCTCTCTGCTTTGGACCCATCCTGACCAACTAGGGACAGAAAGCTCACGGTGCAATAAAGCAGATTTTACTAAAATGCTCTGGCTATTAAACCTTTGTTTTGTTTTTATTTTCAACTTTTCCTTCAAAAAAAAAGATGGAAAACATAATCAGGGATTTTCTTATCGACTATGAGATGATCTATCAGAAATCTGTCCATAAATATATTCCCTAATTCCACAAAGAAATATCTTTAGTTTCTAAGCAAATGTTCATCCCTCTGATTTAGGTTTAGAGGGAATATTCCCACCGTTAATCCTCCTCTTCCTGACAGCAGATCCACTCCTGACTGACGTGACCCTTTCTTTAACTACTGCAGACCAATATCCAGGCAACAAAAAACAGCCGTGGCAATTATTTAAATCGTAGATTGAGCTTTTACTTGACGATCACGCCACGCTGAAGCACAGAGGAAGCCCCGGACTCAACACACACAGGACAGAAAACCCCGTCTACATCTGGTTTGTATGTCAGCCGAGCTTTTCCCACCTCCTCTCGCAGCGCGCCGGCTCCCGTAATGAGCACCCAGGGGACTTGTTGCACCGATCTCCTCACCAAGGCCTGAACAGACTTCTGCGCTGCCTCTGATGCTCCCCGGAGGCCGGAGTCACACTAAACACCCATTTCCATAACAGAACGCTCAAAAGCGGCGTGATGGGCTCCGTCCCCTGGGTTTTTCTCACAAATGAAGGGCCGGGGCTCCGCGGCACGGGATTATTGCAAGTGGTGAGTGACATTTTCATGTCAAGGATCTTTAATTAGATAAACATCAGGCCATCACATCTGGGCTGATCAAATGAATCTCCAGGGAGGTGTTGGTTTTTAAAAGCCAATTTAAAAGAGTTATCGCAGGTTTTGCTGCGACACAACATTACAGCACAGCTCAGTCTGAGAGGTTCCTGCATAAAACATGCGCTGGATGTCCAGTCAGGAGCAAACATCTGGTTCTGTGCAATTAATTCAATCTAGTTTACAACAGCAGAATCAGCCATGAGTCAGTTCAATCTGCAGCAACTCAGCAGTTTTCCAGTTCAATAAATCAGAAATCCAAAGACAAAAGTAACAGATTTCTGCTTTGAATTGGACATTTCAGAGTGTGGATAGAAGACATATAGAAGTCTGGTGTCGGGTAGGGAGGTACATTATAGGGCTAAAAACAGCAAACCTTTCCCTCCATATAGTTTTAAAACATCAACCAGCTACAAACCAGCAGCTAGATCTTCACAGATCCAGAAACAGAGACAGAACCGCCTTTATTCGTTGCATTTTAGTTCTATTTGAGCTGAAAATTTCATTTGTTTTTAGTAATTTTCTCTTTTAAAACATTTTGTTAGTCATTTTCTCTGGTGATGACTCGTTTTTTGTCGATATGGTACAGAAATAAATCGTCTTCGTGGTTATTGAGAGTGACTGGACTTTTCTCCAGCTGCCCATCCCCCACCTGTTGCTGCACGCTGCCAGTCGGCCGGCTGAAAGACGACTCCAACACCCTTCCTCAGTTATAAGAAAGAAAAATACTCGCATGTCAGGAAATACGTCTTGTTTCCAAACACAGGAATCATGTGAAGCAGCAGACTACCGGAGCAGATAGCCTGACTAATAAAGCAACTCAGTCAGCTGCTTTTTCTTCCACTATTGCTCTTTAAAGAAAAAAAGGCATATTTTGCTAACGAAATACTTGAAAACTTAACTTGGGGAGTATTTATATATTATTAATCAGCAGGAATTGTGCTTTTCTGCTTGAAGCAAAGCAGTTAGGTCATGGTACACACGTTTGAAATGTCGCCACATCACGTCATCACAGCAGCAGATCAGATTGAAGTTTAAAACTCCAACTTCTTTACAAAGATTAAAATATCCGCAGCAGCGATGAACCCGAGTGCTGCAGAAAGCCTATAAAACAAGCTGTGCTCGCGTGAAGCTGAACCGCTGGAGCTCAGGTACGTCTCTGTTGAGCTGGACCGGAGCTCCAGCCAGATGTGGCTCCTTCCAGCTGCTGCAGGCCGTCTAAAGCGGACCTTCCCTCACCAAACATCTGCTTAGCACCCTGCGCACACACACACCTCTCAATACAATGAGCTGATATGCCGAGTGTGTTCCCCTCTCTCCCCGTGGAGGCTTCAGATGCATCACGCCTAATCAGAGGGAGACTCATGCCGGCTAGTGCTGCATGCTAATCCTCTGCAGATGAAGACGCTAAGCTAAGAGCGAGCTGACAGCCGTGTGCTCGGATGGCAAAAGGAGGCTAATGCTAACTGCGTTGTCACTGCTCCCCTGCACACGTGCCCCCCCACATGGCTCCGTGGAGCCGGGTGCACGCCTTTAACGGGAAGCGAAGACTCGCTGCGTTAAATGCCTGGCCAGCTGAGCTTTGATTTGGCTGTCAGCATCTGTGCGTGTGTGTCTCTGCCTGCGGGCATGGGTGTTCATGAATGAATTTAATGATAACGCTAAACAGCTCCCTGAGCCTGGCACCGCGCGGCCTCCGAGACGACCTCCCGGGCTAGTTAGGAAAGTTTCTGGCGCTGCAGGACGGCTGAGTTGTTGTGATTGGTTGTTGTTTACCGGCTGAGGGGAGCCGGAGTCACGGCCTCCTCATTAAAACTAAAAGCCACGTTACTCCGGCACTTTTCTCATTAGCACGCGTTAGAAGCACTCCTCTCCGGCGAGCTCTCGCCGCACACAGAAGCCTGAACGCCGAGAGGTTTGGGTTCAGACTCTGGGTAAACACTTGTGAGCAGGTAATAACCATGGGTGACTATCAGAACATCTGTGTCTGCTGTAAGACTTCCTGCTGGAGATGCACACACTCACACTAACTGGGCATGGTTGTCTGAAAGCGCCCAGGAGAGCCACAAAGGGGCTATAATGTCTGCCAGTCAGTGAAGCACTTACACAGAGCTGCCTGCCAATCTCAGGCAGCCACATTTGCTACAATGCCCACCGCTGTACCCACTCACCGTCAATCACATCACACCACCACACCCACCACCTGACAAGCCCAGAAACGTCTAGCGCCGCCCGCCAGCACCCCTAATTACAGCCGCTGCTGCCAGCTAGGCTATATCCCTCTGCTGACCAAACCCACAACCCCCCCCCCCCCCCCCACTCACCTCATGTTTGCTTCCTCTGACACATTATATCCTATTAACAAGGTGTCAGCGCTAATATTTAGGACCTTAATTTGTGTCGGCCCCACAGCAGCTTTGATCCAAACACAGTTTGACAACTTTAATGACTAAACAAAACCGGGGACAAACAAACTTAAAGACCAGCCGCTAAATCACGGTGGGAGGAGGGGGGGGGGAGACAGCTTCTGAAGTGGAGGGAAAAACAACCAGAGGAAGCTTTTCATGCGGCTATCATCATCATTATGCTGGGCGAGGTGAGGCAGGCGCTTAATTAGGCCTGGGATTGATTGAAATCCTGCGCGCCAGAATTGGGGATTCAGGGCAGACAGAAAACATTATTAGATTTTAGAAACGGGAAACCTACTAATCCCCAAGGGACCAAACACGTGAAACAATAGATCAAAATGAGTCTTATCATTGTTTCTCTCAAAGCAGATGATTAAAAAAACACACATTTCTGAAACAGAGCACTTTTACAACAGAAAGGAACTACCAGGTATACGGAAGACGTCGTAGCAGCACCTGAAGTCATGTGATCATGAAAACAGGTACAGGTAGGCAGGGCGGGCTTCGCTGGGAGAGATTACTGAGCTTATAGTTAAAACAACTTCCCTTTGATAATGCATAACATTAGCTTGATGCGACAAACCATATGTTTCTGTAACGGTATCTGGGCTTTCAGAGTCTCAGTTTGGTGAACCTGGTGTCCTCTTAACGACACACTGATAGCTCGTTACTAACGAGTAAAACACAGCCTGGTTATGTAAAAACTAGACTTGCTCATTCACTGCATGGGTTGCTGATAAATAAGCAACAATGCCGGTCAGAAGTGGAGCAGACATATTAACGTCCACCTGAGTGCTACCACAATAATTTGGAATTACAGTTCCTGTTCCCACTGTGGTTAATGAGTATTTCTAAATCCTGGGATGGGGTTCTGGTTTGGTGAGTGTCCAAGCTACCGGTCACTGACGCGTCCTCCTCCTAACCGGAAAAACCGCCATGCACAGTAAATCTTTGCTGCACGGACTAGAATTCAAGTTGCAGATTTTGCCATTGTGTTATAAATTGATACCCGAGTGATGCCTGAATTTCTGACAAGCAAAAGAATAAAACCGTTACAATCTATTAGGCTGAAGACAATTTCAAAGGAAAGGTTGTAAAAATTAGGATATGGGCATTTAAAGGTCGATAGAGTCTGCGTTTAGACACGGCTCATCATAAGAGTTAAACATGAAGAGGGTCTTAAGCCTCTGCAGGCCCGGCTAGATTGGTCTCGCTGCTAAAACAGACCTTTTGTCATTTATTGACAATAACCTTTGTAGGATTGCTTGGCTTTAAAGTTTACAAGGTGTCTAACAGATTTTTTTTCTCGGGTGGCATTTGCAGGTGACAATGCTGTACGGCACAGCTTAAAGGACACAATTAGTGTTAGCTTAGTGGTTACACAGAAATCAATAAGCCTGTCAGTGGAAGCCCTGTCAAGAATTTATCTGTAAAGATACTGAAGTGTTCATATGTGACCCCAGGGAGCGTATGAAAAGGGACCTTGTTCTTTTATAAAATGGGAAACATTAGTGGTAATCCTCCCCTTTTTCCCCCTGAAAGACTTGCACCTCATCCTCCCACCATCACTCCGTCTCCCATCTTCTAAAACCAGGTTATTCTTGAGAATAAGGCAGCTGTCAGCTTGGCTCCTGCCTCTAAATGACAGAGGTAACCCTCTTATATGAGCAGCCAGCGCTAAAAGCATGTCATTTTCTCCTGCTAATGTCAAGTGCGAACAGATGAGAACAGGCAGGGGAGTTAATAACACCACATTCCCTCCTCACACGGATCCACGGGGTGCTGCCGGTCACATGAACTCAAACTTTTCTGCGTGAACCCAACGGTTGTGAATACCAACTAATGACAGAGTGACCCGCTTTGCTGCTTTGTCTGTGACTAACAACCTAAAAAGCTCTGAGTAATGACTAGTTGGATGGGATGGGAGGCCACAGCGGCTGAAGACGTCTTTTCTTTGTACTGTTTCTCCTAAACCTTACGAGTATTTTCTGAGAACGTCTGCCTCTGTTGACCCGGAGCCGTCCATCTGAAGCACCCACGCCTTTTTCAGCGAGCACAGCCAGACACTTTAAAATGACTTTCTCCTCTGATCCTTACATTAGCAGGCTGGTCAAACACCTGCAGAAACATGTCAGCCTTGATTGGACTCAGACACATTTAACTGTAACCAGGGCTTCAAAGTTAGAACAGCACTGCATGCTAGCCACTCTAAAGGTTTTTGCACATGACGCTAATAGACATGAAGCAAACTATATCGCTTTGCATATTTCCCCAGAGCTGTCAGGTTACTCTCCTGGAAGTTACAGGTTACTTTTGGGTTAGTTTGCAGAACTTGGACATTACATTACTGTAACCTACAGGCTACTTTTGGGAGCTTGGCTAAGACCCTAAAGGTTACTGACACAAACTTACGTTACTGAGGTTTGAATGTAGAGGAGCACTTTCTGGGACTGGGTTTTACGATCAGGAGGCAGTTTCAGAATCTGTGGGTAAGTAAAGAAATAAGGGGGTTCTGGTAACCTATAAGTTGCAGAAACTGAAACTGGATTTTATGATTAGCAGGCTGTGTAAATTCCATGATAGGTTTTAACAAAGTAAAAGGCTCCATTATATTCGCCCATAGGAGTGATGTAGACGTAGGTGCAGTACTCTCCAAAAACACAGGGGGCAGTACTCAACATAACCAGAGGAAATGCAGTAAAAAGAGAAGAAACAGTTGATGTCACATTTCCTAAATGGATTGTAAACATTCATGAATAGTTGGTGTGTTTATGGTCTCTACACAGAAATAAACGGAGGGCTAGAGACGTAGAGGAAGATGATATGTTCACCTGTGCCAAGCAGAAAGACGTGAAGACGTGAAAATGGGGGAATGTCTAAAGCCCATGGGGATGTCTTTTAATAAAAGTTTTAAAAAACAATTTTTGCTTTACTAAATAAACGCTGATGGTTTCACATATAGTGGGTTGTTGTTCTAGACTTGATTTCTGCTGCAAGGGATGGAAAAAATTATAAAAACCTTGTTTGTACCCATTAACTCAATGCGGCAGGTTTAAAGCTTATTTAAGTTTTTAAAAAGCACACAAACTTGTGTAAGAATTGTGAATACATTCTAAGAAAGTAACCTCAAAGTTCCTGGTAAAGTGACCTTTTCAGTTCTGGCAAGCAGCACCTAAGTTCTCTGAAAGCATCTGATAACGTTTCAGGAAAGTCAACCTTTAAAGTTCTGGGAAAGGAACTCGAGCTGCAACAATAGAAATCCTCAGAGTTTCAGAAAGTCGTCCTTTGTACAACAACTAGATGATTTTAAAGACCCCAATAGAAACATTATTTTAGCTAAGTGAGCAAGCTAACCTGGAACACTGCCAGATTTCACCAATGATTTAATGCGTTGCCAGATTTCACCAGTGCAAGTCTTTTACTGTAATGTCAATGGCTTTCCAAAAGCTTTAACCACAAAAGTCACACACTTCTAATCAACACAGCAGGCCAACAGATTTTTAAAGTGCAACATAAATGACTGTAAGCAAATTTATGCAGCTACCTCCAACCTGAAAAACACGGTTTCTTAGCTCTATAATAATCTTTAGATCAGATTTTCTATAGGAATAAAGAAGCAATAATAAGGTTAGTCAGGAAGCAGCGACCTTGTATAAATCTGCATAATGTAACATCACATACATTTTATATGGATTTTCCTGCACAGAGTTAGAATACAGGACTTTTTCCGCTATTAAAACAAAATTTTATCATGATAATTTCATCACGACCAACAGTTTTTATTATAAACATTAATATTTTGTGATTAAAATAAAAGAAATATGACAATAAACCCAAAATGTTTCAAAACACTCTGGGGAAAAGAAGGTTTTCAATTTTTGTAAAATTGTTTTAAAAATAAATTTCAAAGGAAAAACAGAAAAAGAAATCAGCCAATCAGGAGAGAGCGCTGTAAAGATACAGGAGCTAAACAGGCTGTTTCAGACAGAAGATAAGCGTTTTTATATCCTGCCTACAAGATAAAACAGCTCCTAATTGGTCTGTGTTCTTTATGGTCTGCGACTACTCACACGATGGACGGCTGGGAGAAACTAAAACTGCCCAACAGTCTACAGAGCAAACTGTAAGTGTGCCGAGTAAATTAGATTATCTGTGCAGACTGAGAAGATGATGATTTATCAACAACGCATCAGCTGACTGTGATTCACCTCTTCATAAAGCCAGAGCAAATGTTGATCCTCGTTGACGAAGGATTTTCTTCTCCTCTAACAGTTTGTTTCTACATCCAGGAAAAAAAAAAAAAAAGCATTACATTCTTGTCTCTCCTGCAGGGACCCAGCCGTGAGTAATTTGTGATGATACCGATCTAATGAAGGCCACAACCTGTATACTGATGAGAGACCTAAACGCAGCTTCCCGGAGCGAACGGCTGAAAGAGGCCGTGTCCGTTTCATCCGCGCCGACAACTGCTGCGTTTTTCAGAAGGGACGCTGCTGCAGAGGAACTGAGAGTTCACTCTCCTCTTTTCCTCAGAGCTGCCGGCTGATCGCTGTTAGCTTGAGCGCTCTGCATGTAAACAAGGCCAAAGGTTGAAAAACACAAAATGAAACTCATTTTATATATCGCCCGAGCGCAACATAGCGCATTATTTACACGGAGCCATTGCAGCGATTTAAATTTAATATCGACAGCTACAGCTGATTGCCTCCCAAAGCTGCAAATCCCGGCGTCAAGATTTAAATTAATACGATATGTGAGGTGACACTTTTCAGAGGCCGTCCCTGTGATATTAAATTAGTGTCTGAATACCTGGGCTCAGCGGCTTCTTTTGCTTCAGGTGTCTCGTCTAGATGAGTTTTATTTGAATGGAAGAAGGGAAGAAATCTGCTAATATTGAGATAAAATCCCTGCAGCTGCTGTCAGAGTATGCAGAAAGTTATCTGTAGACTATTTTCTGTTCACATAAACTCTACATTTTACAAATCAGCATAATTACTCATTTAAAATGGGCCATTTCAATGTTGTCCTAGTCTTGTATAGATATATTTAAATATGCTATCCTATTAAATATGCGTATTGATATTGCAGGATGTTTAGAGGTACAACTGAACCACTAACTGCAGAAATATGTATTATTTTTTGGTTTCGTGGCGCTCTGATGGTATATAATGACACATGCTTGTGAAATATCCTGATAACACGATAGTAACTCTGGGGGAGCTGCAGAGAGCTCCTCTGATGTTTCTGGAGGCCTAGCAAGAAGAAAGCTATTATAGAAAAACAACAGAAGTCCCGTTTAAAGTTTGCCATGGAGGGAAATCATGTGGATGAAGGTGCTACGCTCAGGGAAGGACAATAACTTTTCAGCCTACATGCAAAATGCTGCGTCTGTAGCCAACAGTTGCCATGGTGAAACACGGTGGTGGCAGCATCATGCTGTGGAGAACCCGTCATCTGCAGTGGTAGATTTAGTTGACAGCGCTGTGGATGTAACTGCATTTAAAGGAGCAATAAGCGATATTCCACCACTAGGTGAGGCTTTGGCCTGTAGACCAAAACCAGACGAGGTGCGCCTCTCTCTACCTCCACTCCAGCTGCACCACAGCCCCTTCTTTCCTCTCCCCTTCTCCCCCCGCCGGCTCCGATGGGCACATTTGCAAAGGATGGATACACAGCAAAACAGCCTCACCTCTCTGAGGAACATGAAGGAACTCAGAACTTCATAAGGCTGTTGGTGAGAGAACGTTTTGATCCGCTGGACCTGCTCTCCACCATTTTGCTCCTCCGCTACGCTTCTCTGACGGTGGCGTGTTATGGGCAGGGAGGAGCTAAGCCCTGAGTGGCAGCTGTGCACGTACATGCCAGTGCACGTGCACGTGTACGTGTACGTGCACTGGCATGTACGTACACGTGCACGTGCACGTGTACGTGCGCTCACATGCAGCCTGGCTTGGAAACGAGAGACTGGAGAACAACAGAGAGACGGTGCACCATCCCATAGTACATCTAAGTAGATACCTTTAGTTCTCCACATTAGGGCTGGACCACACAGAAAAAAACGCATATCGATAATTATCAGCAAATTAAAGATATATATTTTAAGTGCAGCTCTGGACATTTTATGCTGTTGCTTAGCAACCTATTTTTAGATAAAGACACAAACACTGAATTCAAACTCAACCCTTTATTCAACCAACTTTATATCAAAACTACAAGTTTTTAAAAAAGAAAACATGCTCTCTGAACTCTTTAAAAGGGGCGGAGCTTGGTTCCTGGGTCTGCGTTGTGATTGGTTGGGAGGATGTAATGATGTAATATTAACCTACATGACTAGAATGCTTAAGGAAGGAAAACTGTTATTCTATTGAACTTTTTATTGACCCTTTTTTCTATCATCGCTGTACGTCTATCGATCGATATATATCGTTATTGAATTATGGTCCAGCCCTACTTCACATACCTATTTTTAGTTCTTCTTATCTAAAATAATGAATAATTGCTCCTTTAAATCTTTACGTTTTGGTCTCCTGAATTCAGGACTGGCATTATTTAAAAAGGGATTTATTTCATGAATTAATCATAACCGATATAGAGGAGGAGACTTAATGAGAGCTGGAATCAGGTCAGTCTTTGGTTCCTTTGCACATGCGTAGCTGTAACTCCTGCAGGAAGCCTTGTTCTCAGCCTACAGAAGAAGATCAAAAGTGGACGTCTGAGCTTCGCTTAGTCGTCTCTTTGGCCTCTTTGCTCTTAACAAACCTTCTGCATCCACTCATCCTCTGTTCTGTCCTCTCCTGGCTCACTCCCCTCTCCATCTCACTAAGACCATTAGGCTCAGCGAGGCCAGCTAGCCGGGGTTAAACACACACAGCCTCACGCCGCTCCGAAGGGGGAGAGGAAGGATCCAAGAAACACACACTCAGATTTTCTCAGACACACGCGGCTGCAGCAAGGACCTCTTTGTGGCCGAGTCGCTCTAAGAGCGCTGATTGCTGTAATAGCCCTGCAGAGGAGAGGAAAAGACAACAGAGAGGAGGCAGAGGATGGAGAGGAGAACGAGTTGATGGATGGGTCTGCCTCTCAGGTCACTTAGGGGCTCCTCCTCCGGCGTCAGCAGCTCAGGGTCACTATTACGGCGCACGCTGGCATACAAACAGCAGCGTGCTGCAGAGAACAGGGGCAGGTTGCACTACAATGGCCGACATTGATTTTACAATATGGACTAATGAAGCGAGCCGAGCACGCACGCAGACCACACAAACGATCACCGCGCCATTGTTCCCGCTCAAAACACACGCTGTAATTGCTGATGTGAAGATAAGTGTGTGAATTACCGACGCACTAACCAATCAGCGCCGCGCCGCAGCCACAGTGGGACAAACACACAAATATGATAGAAGCGGCCCGCAGCCCGTCAGCCAGGCCTGTCTGAGGAGGAGGATGCGTGTCCCCCTGAGGCAGCATCCTCCCCGTCTCCTTGGTGACAGCTGTCATCCTGTCAGGCCGCCATGGCAGATCTGGCAGCCTCCTCTGCTCCCTGACACACCCACACCGCCACATCCACCCCCCCCCCCCCCAGCCAAAGGCTGGGTGCTAACCAGCTGAAGCTCCCCCTCTGCAGCGGCTCCTAAACAGACAAACAATATGTGACAAAGACCAAAATGATATTTGGTGAGATTCAATTGTTTTATGCCACTCTGAGAAAAAAGGGCTGAAAATCAATATCACTTCCACTCCTGTCAGTGATTCTGGGGGGGGGGGGGGCATCCATGGGGATGTGGCGGATCAGTTTACAGGATTACAGACATGAAGGACTGACGTCATGGCAACGGCGGCTCAGGGGAGACGGTTCCAGTCCTTCTGCTCCACAGACACCGTGATCCTTCAAGGAACCAGGAATCATTTATCTGGGTTCCTCCATCCTGAGAGTCACGATGGACAAGAAGTTAAGAGTTTACCCCCCGGTCCATGTTCTACACCTTCTACACGTCCACCTGCCATCCATCATCCATCACTCCATCACTCCATCATTCATCTCTCCCTCCCTCCATCCATCCATCATCCATCCATCCATCCATCCATCATTCATCCATCCATCCATCATTCATCCCTCTCTCCCTCCCTCCTTCCATCCATCTCTCCATCCCTCCCTCCCTCCATCCATCCATCCCTCCCTCCCTCCCTCCCTCCATCCATCCCTCCATCCTCTTGCTCTCATCAGTTTTTCCAGGTTCTATATTTAAAGCCTAAACGCAGCAGAATTACTGTATCTGCTGATTAATATCTTATCGGGCCATTAAAGTGAATTTTTATATTAATTTTTTTTATTTAAACATAAAAAACCATGGGAACCATGTCGTTTAAACAGGTTTAAACTCCACCTTAGTGAAAAGCATTAAAACATCACTGTTTGTTGCCATTTTTTTCGGTCAAAGTTGTTTTTTAATGGGATCAAATCTTCAACTTGAAGCTTTAAATAAAGTGCTAAAGAAGATCCAGTTCAGCTGAACTCCTGAATGTCCTTTAGCCTCTTGTTTTGATCTGCGCTCACAACTGGAGAGAAGAAGTTAAAACTCAAAATGTGACAGAAAACCAAACAACAGAAACTTTAAAGCAATAATGAGATGAAAGCTGATTAAAAAATGTAAGATCTAATAAAGGTTTCATTCCAGCTTGCAGCAGATGCTGCGTCAGGTGCAGGAAGAGAGTCCGTCTCCTCCGCGGACAACGATCTTCATCTCGTTTCCCTCGCCGTTCCAGATTTTCTTATTGCCGCCAGCTTTTATGAACGCCGTTTCAAACGGCGGCTGACATTTTCCGGCAGCTTGGCTCATGAGCAGCAGCTGGTGAAACCGAACGCTGAACGTTGTTCACAGTTATCAACCATCAGGAGGTTCGTCTCAGCAGCGTTTTAGATCTGTTAGTCAGGCTCTGCTGCAGCAGACAGCCTGACTAACCGGCTAACACAAGCTAGCTCCACCCGTTTTATTCCACATAGAGTAAAACGCTAAAAAGATAAGAACTTCTTTGCATTAACCACCAGAAGACTGAAAGAAGACGTAGCTATCGTTAATGATACGCTGCGATTAAGTCAATATATTCAGATTACAACATCTTTAAATGTTACAACATTAGAAGCAATTAGTTTTGCTTTGCTGGTTTAAATCAGAGCGACTAGATGATAAAGATTTTTTCATGCAAACAGGGTAAAACTTTTTAACTTTTAAAGGTGTCGTTCAAGAAGCCGGACTTCCCCAAGATCTTTAACATTTCTTCAGGTTCTTTTACGGTGCTTTAGAGTTTTTATTTGGACTTTTTTCACCCGTTTTCAGTCGCTATCGGACCATTTTCCTTCACGTTGCATCAACACATCTTGGCTTTGAGAAGAATTGAATTTAAAAAAAAGACCTTTAGGCTCTTTCTCATGCCCAGCCCACTAGAAGGACACAGCTGGTTCCCACTTCTTTAGTTAAGTCTAAATATAAAAGACCACAGAGTTTGATTCATTGTCTGGTCTTTGCAGGACTCGTTTCATCCATTCTCCACCTTTGTAACCTAATAATGACTGAGAGCATAATACCCATCAGCTGCGTAATAATTCGGGCCATTCTCAGCGTAAAAAGCCAATAATGTGATAAGTGGGCAATATTTTCAGAAGGTTTGAGCCAAGAGTGAATCAACATTTTGTCGATGTTGTAAAAAGTTATTATTTTATTGTTGCAGCATTAAAGATGCTCTGAAAATGGATCTTTATTCCCTCCTGAAGCCTTTTCTGCTGCATTAACTGTGCAGTCTAAGGCATTACTGGCATGGAGACATGCATGCAGGGCACTTCTCTCCAATGCTGAGATCCTGGAGCCTTAATAAATGTGACTGCAGCTGCTGGGAATAAAAGCTTGTTTAGCAGTTTTATGCATTTTCCTCATCAGAGGAGGACGGTCCTTTCATTCATCAAGGACAACGACTTGGCAGCAATCCCTCATTAAGAGCCTGCTTCATAATTATCTGTTGCAAATCATCTTTAAGTAGAATATTGTTTGTTTGCTTCAATATGTTAATTCCTCATTCCATGTTTGAAGGGAAATTCATTTATTTTCCAGAGTGCATTTGGTCGTTGGATCACTTAATTCAGAAAGACGGCTTAAAGTGGCGGCGCGTCACATGTTTTACAGTTATTACGTTTATAAGGGATATTAGTTATTAAAGTAATAGCAGTAAACTGTTGGCAAATTGTTATGCAGTTATTGTTTTCTTTTTTTACCCAATTAAAACGGCCAAGATGGTGACGTTGCTGGCCTCTCTATCCAATTACTGGTTGCTATCATCAAGAGAAGCAGCAACCAAAGAGCTTCAGGAAGTTTATGAAAAGCAATTCAAGGAAGCTTTTAAAGAAAGTAGCACGAAACCTTCCAGGGTTTGCAGTGATCGGCTCCGGCCCGGCAGGAGTACAGCTTTTTGTAGAAACATGCCGTTCAACTGCACAGAAAACAAAGACAGCCATGCATTAGCCGATGGGTCCCCTCTTCCTCTGAAACTTCAGACCTCTACCGCGTTCATCCTGGAACCCCGACAAGTCGATCCTTCGGAGATTTCCTCAGCTCTCAGTGTCAGGCACATAAAAAGTTAAAATATCGTCGATTGGCAGCTTCGATCCAAAATTATCTGCCCCGCACCTTTTGGTGCAACTCTACACCTACGGCTGACACGGACCTGCTGCTCGGACACATTCCTGTCATGTCCGCAGCCGCTGCAGCGTGCCAAACGCGTCCTTCCCACTCCCACAGCCCACGGCGCTGTGAGCCAGCGCCGGACTGCTGCATGTTAAACTTCAGCTTTAGATCCACTTCAGCCGTCTGCAGCCAACAGCCTGGATAGGCAGTAAATCTAGTAAACTGTGACCATCTGCATCCTTTTCTGTTTAGCAGTGAATTTATACAAGAAGCAACCATCAGGTCTTTCTCCTGCGTCCAAACTGTTGTATAAAAAGGTGCAGTACGTGACTTTATGCAGAAAAACGGCTCGACTAATAAACAGACCGGCGCCGGCAGAGGTAAACACGTCCGCACACAACCGCCAACTGCCTCGCAAATGGCAACTGGTTGCAAAATGTAATTGGCTGAACTTTACAGGAGCAACTGCAGCTCCTGAAATACCCACGGGAGCCGTCAGAGCAACAGCAGCACACGGTTGTAGAAAGCACAACACACACACACACACACACACACACACACACACACACACACACACACACACACACACACACACACACACACACACACAGGGCCAGGAAACCTCCCTGTGAGCCGCCGCAGCGCTTTAAGCAGCGACACCTACTCTGGCTGTTTGGCTGAGGAGGAAAACATCTCCATCAGTCTGCATCTGATTCTTCTGGGGGTCAGGCAGGAGAAAGGAAAAAGGAGGCGTGCATAGCTTTGAAGCGGTAGGTAATCCTTTCTGTCATGCCTCTCTCCATCCTTGTTAGATCTGGACTAAGGCGGCTGGTGCCCTGCGTCTCTGGAGGAAACTGATCCTGATGCCAACCTGGTTTCATCTGCGGGACTGAAGCCACTAAAGGTTCATTATGTCAATGAAAAACATGGACTGCAAACTGAAGGTGACACAAACTGGACAGGAGTTCCCAGCTGCTGCTCACTGCTGGTCAGCTGGCTAGAAGAAGGCTTCAGCTTTTGGATGTTTGCTTTAAGGTGTGGAAACCAAAGGACCGGCTCACTTTCTGTTCAGTAGTGCTTTTAAACTACATTTGCTGACCTCAGTTCACTTACAAGCAGAACTCTGCACATTAATCATGTTTATGTGACGATTTAGCTGCTTTCCATCCAATGTTGTTTCCTCAGGTCTACTTAAACCGCCAAGAAAAAGTATTGAATATGACAGTTTTCATCTGTTTCTTGTCGTTTCTGTTGCGCTTCAACTTTTCAGATCATAAAATACATTTTTATATCAGACACAGATAACCTGACCAAACATAAAAAGTAGGTTTTAAATGATGATTTCATGAATTAAGGGGAAGAAAAATCCAAACAAACCTGACTGTGAGGAAAATTAACTTGTGATTTCACCTCCAGGCCTGATCAGAACCTTAAATGGAACCAGTCTGACAACATGAAGTAGGCTGCATCTTAAATAGCATCTTATCAGGCCCCAATCTAAAGATATTCATAAACAAATGAGAAACCCAGTAACCAACATCTATCAGTGTGGAAAATGGGTGAGAAACCATTTTTAAGGCTCTGGGACTACAGAGAACCACAGACAGAACCATTATTCACACCTGGAGAACATGCAGAACAGGCGGCCTACTGAAATTACTCCAAGAGAGCATCAGCGACTCGACCAGGAGGTCAGGGAAGAAGGTTAGGTGTTGGTAATTATGTTTAAAGTGGGTTTCCTCCACATGGAGGGGAAGAGAGCTGCAGAAGAGAAATAATCAGATTTTATTATTAGTTTTAGAGTTTATATAATCATACTTTTTACCAGAAACCTTATAGAATCTCAGCACAGCACTGAGTAGCGGTCAGACTGTTTAATGCATCGACTGGTTTGTTGGTTTCACTTTATGTTCAACAAGCTACTGATTAATAATATTCTTGTTAATAAAAACAGTTACATTTCCTGTTTTAAAACAGTCCCTGTTAAACATCTTTATCTACAGGACATTTTTGCTGCTGGTGGTTAAAGCAGAGAAAAGTCAGAATTAAATTGCAATTATGGTTGAAATATAAAACCATTCAGATTTCTGGCAAAATGGTTCCGCCCTAATAATTATTTATTCACACAGGCCCAGGTCGGTTTGGATTCTTTTACTTCATAAAATTAAATCATTATTTGAAAATGTATGTTTTTTATTTTGCCATCATTTTTAAAATGATGATCTGTGATAAAAAAAAAAAAAGCAAAAGCAGCGCCGTGAACGTTGGAGTGGAGCGGAGAAACGGACAGATCCAGAACACCTAGATAAGCATCTTCCTCCTCCTGCCCACATGTGGTAACTTCTGGCTATTTTGGTCCTTTAGTCGTGTCTACTTGATGTTCTGGAGATCCACAAGTGGACCTTTTTCACACCCAGAACATCCACGGTTCTAAAGTGCTTCACATAATGCAACCGAGCCAATAAAACCCGCGTTATCTCTCTGTTTGCCCACAAAGCAGGTCCACTGCTCTCTGCGTGTTGAGTTTTCGACAGCAACATTTCCCCCTCCAGAAAGAAAGAAGCGGCGGCCTGAGTGGAACGGGAACCAGGATGCGCCTCTGAGTGGACGTGCACGCAGCCACTCGTGTTTGCGTGGGGACGTGCTGGGACTGAAATGCGTCATTACCGGGAGGCGCTGCAGCCGCACGCTGCATGTGAACAATGCAATTCTGCAAACAAAGTGAGCATCAGGTAGACCTAGACTAAAGAAGCTCGTGGTTTGAGAATATGACGCCTTACACCGTATCATACGCACGTAGAGATCTATGCAACAGATCTATTCTTACCCGTCAGACACTGATGAAATATTGAGCCCTGGAGCTAAATCTGCAGCAAAGCTCCGGTGGCAGCAGGAACATTAGCGTCTGATTTGCAAAGCGATGATTGCTTTGGAAATAAGCAGAACTTATGTTTGGACGGTAGCGCGCTGGTTTGTGGATGCTTCTTTTTTTTTTGGCTCTAACTCTTTGAATGCAATTCAAGCGTTTGCACCTGTCTCTTTCTTTTTTTTTACAATCCATCATGTTGCATTTAAAATACTGTTCTGCAGATAAACTTCCGCCAATATGTCTAGTTAAAAAGAAGATTGTGGCATTTCTGTTAAAACGCGGCGCATCGCAGCTCCCTTCTAAAAGCCTTTCAGCGCACACTTGACCCGCGGGGATACGGTTGTGTTTTCCAGGCTTGTGAGCGTTTCGGTGCAAACGTGTGTGTGTGTGTGGCTGTGTGTGTGGGAGCCTCGGGCTGCGCCCCCTCAGCGCCGCGTCTGCATCGACCTGCGGTGGAAAAGGGGCCGGCGCTCGGCCATGTAGGCCAGGAAGTCGATGGGGACATCAGAATGAGGGCAGCCGTCCAGAACAGCATCACAACGCGCCCAGAGGCCGCGCACTCCCACACAGACACGCTGCGCACCGCACATACAAAAGGCTGGCCCTTTTTCAAACAGCCTTGGATTTATGGCGTATAACTCCCCCCAGATGGTGATTCATGTGAAATCTGTCTGCAAAGGCTGCTCGACAGACGCCTTCCTGCAAGACTTTCTGCCTTAACAGAACTCCAGTTTGAGTTCCTGTCTGAGTGCATTTCTAAATGCTGAATAAATGAAACGGCTCGGAACAATAAATCCTCCGAATTAGACGTTGTTTCTGCACAGATAAATGTCTGAGGCAGGAGACAATGAAGGTTAGTTGTGGTCTGTGCAGAATCTCAGGAGCAGGTTCAGCTTCACGGCTCAAGGCTGCGGTTCTGCAGGAGAACACAGAGTTCTGCGGTTCTGCAGAGCGTCGGTGATGGAGCTCAGCAGATAATCTCCAGGCGCAGACTGTGGCCTGAGATGTGGGAGTCTTACTTTGACTATACCGTTGTTGCTTGAGCCCGAGGTTTTCATTTCAGGAGCCCAACATCACATCATGGTTGGACATGGTGGATATTTGTTGAATGTAGGGCTGAGTATCATCGAGGAGGAGACGATACGATACGGTTCTCCATATATAGCTCAGCTCTATTTGATTTGACTCCAGTATCCATATTTATTACTTTCAAATTAATGCCCAAAGTCATTCAATCAACAAAACCAGCCAAATATTATATTTATGTTCAATTTATTCAACACTGATATATTAACAGGAACATAAAGTGCATTTGGTTCAATGCATTTATCACAGAAACCAAAAATGTGCCAAACGTCTGATTTTAGGGAGAAAGGCGCTTCTAAAATTCGTCTCACTTGCTCTTCCTGGCTGTGAGCAGTAATGACGGGCTGTAATAACGCCTCCTAGGGGTTGGGAGGTATATCTATACTGAAAGCCAGAACATTGATTAATAAATCATTTTTAAAAACCTCGATATTAATCTTTGTATCGATTTTTATGCACAGCTCTAGTTGAATGTGGAATAAAAGCCTAATTTTTCATCGTCTGAGGCAATAAAACATAACAGCAGGCCTAAATGAATAAACTGGATTCATTTAGTTTAACAGGAGGAAGGTTTGGGCTTCTTCTAAGCTAGATTTTAACGTGGAACATTTTGTACCTGGGGTTTGAACCTTGAGTTTTTTACAGGGAAATCTTGGGGTTCATCGAGGTTTGAGTTGTTCAGCTTTTAGGCGTCCTCCCAATCGGAGCACGCATGGCCTGCTGGCTCTTTGCTAACGCCGAGCCCTCAGTTATTCCATGCTGACACCTGGATCACAATTTCTCACTTTTCTATTAGACTCCAGGCATCCAGAGACAGAACAATGGGAAACCCAAGGACCTTAGAAGATCTATGGTCCTTGGGAGCCATCTATGAACTGATTCTAGGGTCAATGGCTCAAACAACTGTTCTCCAGTAAGAGATTGAGATATGGCTCCTCGTTCCCAGGACCTGCAAGAAGAGCCAAACTCCTCACTTATCGGTTAAAAAGGAAACCGGTGAGAATTATAAGTCCAGGAGCCACCGAGGTTCAGGCCTGAAACGCCCTCATCCTCCCTGAAGCCAGGTTTGCTTCATCACGGACTGAGGGGATGCGGACCATCATCTTCAGGCTGCTCACCGAAGTTTGATGGTCGGATTAGAGAAGGACTGAGTGACAAGAACTAAGGGTGGCTGTTATACCCCAAGAACCGACTGAAGCACGGCGGTGGCAGCATTATGCCCGGGGGCAGTTTCCCTGTCAGGGGTCCTGGTGCAGTGAACAGATAATACGATAAAATCACTTATCAACACAGCAAGGCCCTGTAAAAACCAGCAAGCGTGCAGATAAGTTGGGCTTTACTTGTCTGTCAGAAGAAAAATCCAAAGGAATGAGACATTTCTTAGGGATGACTGAAACGGCAGAAATATCCCCGATATGTCGAGGGATGAAGAGAGCGGCTGTTTTTTGTTTTTTTTTGCTAAAATAATCGATTCTTTATCTTATTCATCATTTGAAGCTACTTTTACTCTTAAAACCAGAATTTTCCAAGCAAGAAAATGTGCCTGAAAAAACAAAAAAGCGTCTGACCCTGGCTGCAGAGAACTACTCTAATACTTTTCTGGCAAATACAACCATGTTGAGCAAGTAGTCATCTATATTTAAACGGTTAAATAATTCATTCAAAGAGGCTTCATGGCATCACAGCCCTGGCACTGTAAGAGCTAAGGTGGGAAATCATGCATCGCTGAGTAATCCTGTCTGCCTTATCTCTGAAGTACCCATCAGAAGACTGTTTTCAATTATACAAATTAGGCTTACATAAAAGAAGGGTAAGGGGGGGGGGGGGGGGGGTCTTGATCACACACGCGCGCAAACATGCAGAGAGATCACATAACGAAACATCCCGAGCGGGAAATGTTCTGGGACGGTGTAGAAAAGATGCGTGTTGAGGGAAATGAGCCAAACAGCAGAGATTGCCACGGCGCTCCGTTAAGGGTCTTTCCAGCTCGTCTTAATATGTTTCCAGCGGCGCCGTCGGGTTTATTCCCACTCCGCCTGCTTGATCGGCGGCAGTTTGGGGGAATGAATCCATCCTCCCTCCCTGCTTCGCCTCCCATAAGGACCGAGAGGCCCTGAGGGGCGGTTTTTACAGGAAACGGCGGGACGCTGCTGGACGTAGGCGCATGCATGGGAGAGCAGCGACGCTCACACACCAGCGCGCCGTTACAACGTCTATCAGAGGGACGCTAAAGTGCTCCAGATGTTTCTGTTGCATCTGCGATTCTGTTCAGCTGCAAAGGATAGCTCAGGTTTTAAATTACAGAGCTTTCACCTAGAGGGGAGTTTGATGGAGGAGAAGTTTGCCTCTCGGCTGAGCACTCGTCTGTTTTAACACGCCGACCTCCCGGACATGTTGTCCGCTCGTTCAGCAGCAGATAAAATCCCAACCTGAAGCCTCGTCCTGTGGATCAGCCCTGCTTGTTCACAATACAGAGGAGGACAGAAAACGCGTCGCATGGGTTCCTGCACGCTCCACTGCGTTATTATGGCCGCCTGTTTGCTCAGACCTTCATCTAAACATGGCAAATGTGCTACATTGTGCCTGAGGTGAATGCAAAGAAGGTGAGGAACTAATGTAAAAAACAAACAGCATTCCTGCGTGATCTCTGTGCCCCCAAACGCCCACGCCGTTTTTCCCCAGGCAGCAGAGATGCTCTCATTACACACAGCACACAACCTCCTCGCCGCTCCTAAAACACTCCACTTTTCCACAGATCCGCCACTATCACCAATCGCATGAATAAACCGAAGCCTGCAGGCCCAACAGGACACCAACTCAGCACCGCAGCAGCCGAGCGCAGCATGCAAAGCAGCCCCAACGCCTCTGCCTTCAGTTTCAACCACCAACGTTCAGAAATCAGCAACGGTGGCGTGTTTCCGAAGCACTTAGTGATGCCCAGTTCTTCTACCAGGCAATCAGGTTTAGTTTTCTGCACACTTTGCTTTGTTCTGCGTATTAAAGATCTACCCAGGCGTTCCCGTCTGTCAGTCCTTTTCTAGGTCTGGTTGTTCTGTAAGTTCTCCAGGTACCAGAAGGAGCCTTCTTACCAACCATGAACGCAAATCTTTCTGGTACTAAACGAAGCCGTCTGCCGCTGGAGGCATTTTATTAAACATGTACAGAATCAGCCATTTAAGGTAATTTAGGATTAGGGCTGTCCATGAAAATCGATACAAAGAATAATATCCATGTTTTTAAAAACGATTTAATATCGATATTCTGGCTTTCAGTATTGATATACCTCCCAACCCCTAGGGGGTGTTATCACAGCGCACCGTTACTGTTCACAGGCAGGAAGTGAGACGAATTTGTGGAATGGCTGACAGGATTTTAGAAACGCCTTTGGCACATTTTTGGTTTCTAGATAAATGCATTGAACCAAATGCACTTTATGTTCCTGTTAATATATCAGTGTTGAATAAATTGAACATAAATATAATATTTGGCTGGTTTTGTTGATTGAATGACTTTGGGCATTAATTTGAAAGTAATAAATATGGATGTTGGAGTCAAATCAAATCAAGCTGAGCGATGTATGGAGAATGGTATCGTATCGGCTCCTCCTAGATGACACCCAGCCCTATTCAGGATATTTTAGTCTCGGTCCGCTGTTAGGACACGGTGGTTTCAGGACGGACCGTCTACCAGCATGAAGTCACATTATATTGTCTGGATCAGGGTTTTTAATCCTTCTTTGCTTCATCATCTCAGGATGACGATGGAGACGATGATGCAAAGATGGATTTAGCATAAAATCAAGAAAATTACGGACAATCCTGAACATCCTCTTTCTGACACTATCAACGGAAAACAGAGTCTCTACAGATTGGTTGAAACACGGACGGCTGCAGGAGATCTTTGCTGCCCACAGCCGTCACCATCTATAGAGTTACATCAACATTTAATTTCCCTTTGGGATCAATAAAGTATTTCTGAATTGAATTGAATTTGAATCAATCAAAAGAGTCAAATGGTCCAAATGGGGATTAAAGCCAACATGACTATTAATGGGGGACAAAAGTTTAACGGAAACTCTAAATTAACTTATAGGCAAGAATTGAGCATTTTCATAACTCAGTAACGCATTAAAGACATTTAGATTAAGTGAAAACAGAACCAGAGTGTGTGGGTAGGTCAGGGGTGAACAGAACCAGCCGTCCTCTCTAAAGATGAACGCGACGTTTCCACAAACAAACCTAATTATGACCCCAAACGCTCCAAATGTAGATGCATGGTTACCGTCTACCCCGCTTACAGCAGGCGGACTTAAAGCCACCGTCGCTCTTATTTACCCCGTTGATCAGGTTTAGCTCCAGAAGGACGTGCATAACTTTGCCTTCTTTAGCTGCTTTTTCTTTTGTTATTATAATCACATTTACCATTCTGTTTTAAAATGAAATGGAAAAAAAGATGGATTGTTACCACTAACTTTATTTAATAACATCATGTAATCAGACACAGAAAACAGAGAATACGACTAATCCACGTCAGCAGAGCCCAGGACTTAAATGATATTCTTTAAACCATTTACAAGGCCGCGCCTCAGACTTGGATTAAAACGGACAGCTTTACGTGCGTAACCCCAAACATCAGCCCCGAGCCTGCCAGCCTCTGCTCTATCTTTGATGTATTATAAACAGTTTTTACCATGAAATTGGCCAATTTGAAAGATATTGGATATCAGCACAAAGTATCAGCAGTCAGCAGCTTCGGCACCAGCGTCTGCCTTTAAAAGTCCACCGAGCCTGAGGCAGTGGAAGGTAAATGGGCAGCAGGGGGGGGGGGGGGGGGGGGGGGGGGGGACCGGATTTCACCTGAGTGTAGGAGTGGAAGCAGAGACTGAGGTATGGATCTATTTCTGTTTTAAATTAAAAAAGGTGGAAATGTGGGCAGGATGGAGGGCAGCCAGATAGGGCTTTAAGCAGATGATTGGTGGCGGGAGCATCAAGAGGGGGGGGGCGTGTTTGCTCTCCAGAGCGGCAGATTAGATCACAGTGAAGGCTGCACAAACCCTCAGGACAGAGTAGATAAACATCAAGATAATCGGCACATTTATTCTCACCTCTGCACAATCATCACTTCCTGCCTCGGTCTCCTCCCCTTTAACCATCCTCTGAGGCCGGCCCCCCCCGCCCCCGTCCGTCCGCCGCCGCTCCCTCCGCCCCTCCTGCTCGGCTAACTACGTCTAACGGTCCCGGGGTGCCGCACTAGATCACGGCTCTCAATAAAGCCGTCAAAGCGGCTCCCCCTAGCTTTCTGAAACACAATAAGAGCGACTCCTGAACGCTCCTCCCAACAATGCTCCCATCGATCAGCTCGCTACGTGCAGCACCAACATCTATCACCGCCGTGGAGCTGACTGCCGGCTCGGCGCCCACTGAACACCGCCTGCTCCATAAAGCTCTGCAAATGTTTTCACAGCGCCCAGAGTCTCCTCCCCTCTGCAGGAGCTGCAGCGACTTCAGTCGCTGACCTGACCCGTTCTGGTCCCGCTATTTATCCTCATTTACACAATCTGTTGTTGAGAACCTTCGCTGCTAGAGAACTTAATCTCATTTTCCCCAAAACGAGCCCATTTTGGGCGCGCGCCGCTGCCAGACGTGTGATGAATGGCGTGCCAACGCGCATGATTGAGGTGGAGCTGAGCAGATGATGTATGGGTTGGACCTGGCACAGTGCAGGCCATAGGGATGCTAATTGTTATGGCTGTTAAAACTAAACTCAATCAGGCCCACTGAGCTTTCTAAATCTGGAACATAAAAAAATCGGTAGATGTTTAGCCGTCCGTGCCAGAACACGCACACGTTTTTGCCAGAAATGCAGAAGTTTGGGTCCAAAACTCCTGCATCGTTATCCAAAGCTGATAACTGTTGGAGCATTTGCTGCTTAAAGTGAAAAAACAAGTTTATATGATGGTGCATTTGAGAGAAAAGGACAAAAATCGTCTGCAACCAAGAGATTAATCAGAACCTGACTCCACAGGGCAGGAAGTATCGGGTTGGGCCGACCTTCTGTTTGTGCTTCCCGCCCTCATCTTTGCATCGTTCTCTGCCCAGACCGAGGCTGGAGCCGACAGCTCCGCAGCCGAGACGGGAGACGAGCACGTTCGTCAGCGGCCGTAGCCGGCAGATGGACGGGGAGACGAAGATGCAGGGAGTCAGGATGACAAGACAGATTTATGCGAGGCAGCACTGCCTGCGCTCTGCTGCTAGGGCCGGCGGCCCCCGAAGGTTTGGGCGGAAAACTTAGATTAATTCCCCATGCATGGCTGGATGTTTGTTAGATTCAATTATAAGGTCAGGCCAGAGGTTCACACAGGGTTAATGGACTGTCCTAATAGTCGTTTTCACCACTTGTTCTCGTCCCCGGCACAACAGAGGGGACAGAATTCAGCTCTGCTGCAGCTAGAGAGGCCATGGAAACCAAACGTCTCGCTGCACAGTGCTTCTGAGAACCCGATGGCCAGAGTCATGAACAAACGCAGCCTGTTCACAGATGCAGGAGGTTCAAATCACCTGCAAACCTCTGGGGAGAAAGAGCCAGTTAGGGTTAAAACCAGCAGGTCTTTCTGCTGCTTAGCTTTATGATCGAGGGTCTGAGAAGCTAAACGGGTGTAAAAATAAACATACGATGGGTTTTAAACTCTAAATATTTGGTATTATATGCATAGAGGAATGTGATTTGTGCTGCATGCTCCCAGCAGGCGGTGCTGACCTTTTCCTGAGCTCTAAATGCCATGTGATCAGACCGTTGAAGTTTCAGAGGCATCTAATGTCACCGGCTGCAGCTCTCACATGATCTAACGCTTGCACTTTGGCGAGCTGGAAATGTACGCACACCCTGTCCAGCTCCAAGACCAGGGAGGTCAGTGGGAGCCTGCTGGAGGAAAAGCTACGTAGAGATCAGGATCTGATGGCGTGAGACGGACCAACAGGAGGGAAAACGTCGAGAGAAGGCGCAAAATTAGCAAAGGCTTCTGTTTAGGTGGACCAAGGGTGACAACTGCTCCTTTAGTTACTCTTTACATGTCTGCTTATAAATACACAGCAGAAACCAGAGGTTTACATACAAAAACACAGATAAGCTGTTTTATTCTCACTGTCAGACATTTCTAAAGGGGGAACCTGGAGTTACTCGGTTTGGTTAAATACATTTATGTAAGTGGGTGGATGGACACAAAGTCAGGCTTTTTACATTCTGAGGCGGAGTTTGTGAGAAATTCACGCCGTTGGACGTGGTGGTAGAGAAGAAGACAGAGGATAGAAGTTCTGCTGAATAAAATGGGAAGTAAAGTCAACAAAAGCTGGCAAATCATTTCAGATCAATCAAAACAGAAATCTAAATGCTGTAGTTTGGCTTTCAGAGATTTCAAAATAACAGGTTCTCATTGTGGAGCCGACAGGAAAACAAAACTTTCTGAAGCCGAGGTGAAACATAAAACAGAGAGAAAGACGCCTGGTGCTGGTGATTAGTGAATAATATTGCAGGTAAGCCTCTCCCTCTGTATTCTGATGGCTCTTTTAGCTCAACAAGAGCCTCAGTCCACAAATGCTGCGCCTAATCCTAAATTCCTCTCCTTCTCCACAATAATGAGCTCCTCTCCGACTCAAGGGTTGACAGAGGTAAAGCATTTAGCACGCTTGAATGAAGAGGGAGTGGGGGGGGGGGGGGAGTCGGAGAGAGAGGAGGCCAAAAGAGACGAGGGAAGAGAGAAATCCACCGAGACGTGCATGAGGTAAGCTCTCCCTTTGGCAAGGCAGAGAAACGCTGCTGCACAGTCCAAGAGCAACGGCTGGCTGTTGACAATGAGGCGCGGAGAAGAAGGCAGATGACAGAAGAAGACTGGGGGGGGGGCATGAACATGGTGGTCGCCACATGTCGCCACATGTCGTGTATTCTGGCTGGAAATGTGTGCATGCTGCACTGAGATATTAAGAAAGAGAAATAAGTCACGCTCCAAGGCCCGGCGATGCAGCGGCGCTCTCAGAGTAGAGATGCATACCTCCACCTGATTCACGCACGCTGAACACACCTCCGGTCGGCGTGTTCAGGCCTCAGCCGCGTGCAGCAGAGAGCTGCAGGCCTTCATGCAACGCAGGGCGACACAGGTGGAGAAATTAGGACGCGTTCCGGGGGGGGAGAGGAACAAAGAGTCCGAGAAGCCCCGTCTACAGGGAATATGGCTAACAAAGGAGAACAGGAGTGATGGCTCCTTGTAGAGGCTTTATCGCTTCCAACGCCTTCAGCGAGGAGACGATCAGGAGTTTCTCTTCAGCGAGCAGCGGCTAAAACACTCAGAGTAAACCAGGTGTATATCCAGGCGCCCGTTAAGCTCAATCAATCCAGCAGCGGCAGCACGCTGCAGCGGCGCCCCCAGTGCTCCGCCTCTACGGCGAGCGTCGGCTCAGACGTGTCAAACGATGCGGTGCTGAAAGGTCACAACAGGACGGGATCCAGATGCTTTGTGTGGCTGTGAGCGTGAGCCGGAGTCCAGCCCGTCTCCTGGCTGCTGTTTCATCCAGCAGGGTTTTTATCTCAGACGGTGAGGACATGTGGCTGTAGAGAGCTAAAGGAGCGTAGAAGATCTCCCCAAAGAAGTTCATTCTGCCTAAAATCTTCATTAAACTACGACAGTAATTATAAGACGAAGCCTTTAGAGCGGCAGCGGCTCCTTGTAACACCAGGAGCTTTAGTTTAAACCGTCTTCTCAAGCGTTTCTCCCTTTTCTATAAATGCTTTAACTTTTAATCTAAAGCTGGACATACACTGTACGATATTTTCAGTCGTGGTTCTCATATACAGCCCAAACTGTACGATGAAACCTCAGGGTTTAAAAGTTCACAGCTCTCCATCTCTGCTCTTACTGTGCGTCCCGACGCTCTGATGGACCTGACTGCTCACACCGTACGTCTAAGACGTCTGCCTCAGCCCCGTAGAGAGATGGCGCTACTCGGACTCGTCTACCCGGAAGCCCAATGTCAACAGTAGAAGAAGAAAAAGGCGGAAGTGTCGATGCTCTCTGTTAAATATGAGGCTCACTAGAACAAAACGCGCTGCCTTGGTAATTCTACCAGTTGCTGCTCCGTAGTTTGACTCCATGTCACACGTACCGCCGCCATGCTTCTCTCCACTCCTGTGTTTTCGTTTGAGAAGACGAAGAATTTCCTTGTCTGCACATGCTCAGTGCGCGAGGTCGGGGGAAATCGGCTCGTAGACGGTCGTAGCTCTGCTTCACCAGCAGGAGGCGCTCACCATCGCTCAGGAGGGCCGACTGAATTTCAAACATGTTTGATTTTCATCCGACCGTCTGATTCCTGATGGGGAGGTGGTCGTGAGAGGCGAATCATCCCTCGTTACCCCCGTATGCTACACGACGCAGGACGCACGATCAGGCTGAAACTCTGCCCCATCCAAAAGATTCTCACACGACTGAAGAATCGGCCCTAAAAGCGTAAAAACTCGTACCGTGTACGCCCGGCTTAAGCAGTGTTGGGGCCTGGCAGGAGTCACTGACTTTAGATCAGGCAGAGAAGCAGTAATCTCTGACTTCCTGTTTCCCAGAGGACCAGAGTCTTCAAAACGGGGAAGACAAGAGAACGTGCCATCCAGGTCACCTAAATATGGGATGTTCTTCACCAAGAGGGAAACGGCAACAAGAAAAGAGCTTCTCTCATGAACTTCCTGTTTCCTGCGTGTTTCTTGTTAAGGCGCACGGCATCATGAACGTCTCCAAAACACGGAGACTGCAAAGAGAAACGTTCCCGGACCTTCAGCAGCATGAAGGTCCAGGAACCTTCAGCTGAAGTTTCTAAACAAAGGATTTTTCTTCTCACTGCAAAAAGGGAACTAAAAATAAGTTACATTTTCTTGAAATTACTGTAGTTGTCCTTGATTTGAGAAGGTAAATATGATTATTTGTCAATGCAATGAGGATTTGTACCCCTAAAATAACATAATTAGATAAACTGCACGTGAAGTAAGATGGTGGAGATGAGTTGTTCCTAATTTAAGTGCAGAAACCTTATTCCATTGGCAGATAATGTTATTTACCTGCTCAAATCAAGGACAGATACACTAATTTCAAGAAGATATTATTTACTTTTAGTCCCTTGTTGCAGTGCTTGCTTAATGGATAAACTCAGATTAAGGGTTCGATCCTCTTCCACTTCTTTAGTGAGAAATTATGCCGCCGTCAAATTAAAAGTCCGATTTATTTTAAGGTTGTTATGCAGAACATGCTGCTGGATAATTCATATTAAAAACAATCATTGCTTCTAAAGGAGAAATGATAATAAAAAGAATGAAGACGGGCCTAAAATGTGATTCGTGCCTTTCTCCCATCAACAGCTGCAGAGACGGGCCAGAAACAGGCCTGACCTCCTTACGTCTCCACATGGACGCGTCCTCCTGCCCACCACAGGTACCCCCCCACCGGTGGAGCTCAGACACGCGGCCGTGATGCATGGCCCCCGCCACACAGCGGTGTCAGCCTTAGACAACCGCTCCTGAGCCCCGGCACAGAGGAGACATTTATCATTATGACAGCGCGCGCACACACGGCAGGATGAAACAATGTTGCAGCCAGCCATGCGTGCAGACGACTCCATTGCATCATACATCACAAATACTGTACATGTTTCCCAGCTAAATAACAACATTATGAACAAAAACAGCAGAAAAATGTGTTTTTTTCCCCCCACCCAGATTCATTTATCATGCAGCGCAAAATGAGACGAGGATTAAAAACCCTCCAGCACCACAACCGATTCTTCTTTTCTTTAAATCTCCACATGGGGACGAGTCCCAGCTCAGAGTCAAGCAGACGTCTGTCTGGGGGAGTCGGACCATGTCAGACCGCCGCTGCTCTCCGTACGTCTCCTCCTGGAGGGTCGCCTCCGCTCTGCTCCCCCCTGCTGAGCTCTCTGCACTTCGCTTTCCCTGCTAAGATAAGCCCGCCGTGTCGGCCTGATCATGTCTGCCCAGGCTGACCACAGGGCTTTATTTACCTTCTGCAAAAAGGCGTAGACGGCCATTTTTAGGTCTCTACCCATTTATCTGATCACTGCTCAATTCTGGGTTGATAAACTGTCAGATTCTTACAGATTCTGAGGATATTAGGGAGTTTCTGCTTAATAATCAAGCTCCATCATATATCAGAGCTCTGATTACCCCGTATGTTCCTAACAGAGCACTTCGCTCTCAGACTGCAGGTCTGCTGGTGGTTCCTAGAGTCTCTAAAAGTAGAATGGGAGGCAGATCCTTTAGCTATCAGGCTCCTCTCCTGTGGAACCAACTCCCAGTTTTGGTCCGTGAGGCAGACACCCCGTCTACTTTTAAGACTAATCTTAAAACTTTCCTTTTTGACAAAGCTTATAGTTAGAGTGGCTCATGTTACCCTGAGCTACCTCTATAGTTATGCTGCTATAGGCTTAGGCTGCTGGAGGACATCAGGATCTATTTCTCTCACTCTGCTGAGTTCTCCTACTGCTCTCCAATCTACATTGCTTGTTGTTATTTCATCTTTTAACTTTTTGTTCTCTGTCATTGTTCTCTTCATAGAAGGTACACCTGGTCTGGCGTTCTTTTAGCTGTGACATCATCAGGGGAGGCAGATCATCCTCTATTACCATCTAACATAGAAAGTACTCCTGGATCAATGTGAGCTTCTGTGCTTTCTGTGTCTCTGCTCTGTCTTCTCTAACCGCCAGTGGGTCGAGGCAGATGAGCGTTCACACTGAGCCTGGTTCTGCTGGAGGTTCTCCTCCCTGTTAAAGGGGAGTTTTCCTCTCCACTGTCGCTTCATGCATGCTCAGTATGAGGGATTGCTGCAAAGCCATCAACAATGCAGACGACTGTCCACTGTGGCTCTACGCTCTTTCAGGAGGAGTGAATGCTGCTTGGAGAGACTTGATGCAACCTGCTGGGTTTCCTTAGAGAGGAAACTTTCTGACCAACCTGGAGGATCTGATGGAGTCTGACTTTGGAAAGAGCCTTGAGATGACATGCCTGAATGGCCCGTTTCAGGTCATTTTAAACGTATTTCCCCTCAGGATGGCTTCATCTGTGCATTCGGTGTGTTAGAAGACTGCTTTCTGTGGCTGAGATAGTTAAATATGATTTTTTTTTATTCCCCGGAGGCTCTGATGGGAGACCGTTTTACTGAAACACTGCAGCAAATGCCTGACTTTGTATTTCCTGTGATCATCCGCCTGCAGTTTCCACTAAAGTGACATTCAGATCAAGGTCTGCATAACAATGGTCGAATTTAAATGGAATGAATTAAAATATGCATTAGCAGTAGTGACGGTTTTCTCTTGTCCGTACAGCAAAGCCCCCCCCCCCCCCCCACCCACCCAGCGCTCTGCACACATTTACAAAGATATTTCTCATGAGAAGCCTCTGTTGTCTGTCACAGGAGCCCTTCAGCTGTTGGCTCCATGATTTGTGTCCTTTCATGCCTGGAAGGGGGTCAGGAAGGGGATGTGGGGGCGGGGGGTGGGGGGTGGGGGGGGTGAGTGGGCGGAAAAATCCGGGGTGAGATACATTTGGCTCGTCTGTGGAGATCCCAGCTTGTTTTCACTCTGGGTGAAAGTTTACAGGCGTTCAGCTGGATTCCTCCACGTTGAGCAGACCTCTCGTTTCTTCTGAAGGTCGATCCCCTGCAGGCTGGACGCGCGATTAGCCCAGAGGAACCTCGCAGTTCAGAAACAGGAGGAGAGTCGGCCCACGGTGGAAGGAGGTGAGGGGGTCACATATTTCCCAGACAGACCCCAGCCTCAGCTTTGCACTTGGAGGAAGAGTGGAAAGTCCAGGGCAGAGGTCTCCGAGTTCTCCCTACTGGGATCATTCAGTACAGCGCCGTGCAAAAGTCTCCAGTCGTCCCTCATTTCTTAACGTCTTCCTCCCAAAAAGCCAAAAATTATTTGATCTACACCCCTTCTCCATCTGTTCACGATCTGCTTGTGGAAGGAACCCAGACACCTCTCTGTGCATCAGGTCAAATATTACCCACCGTCTGCCGTCTTTCCTTCACCGGACGAGTCGATGCCGCTGCAGAGCGGAACATGAGGACGGAGGCATCCGGGTTCCCTTCGCTGTGGAGGAGCTCCATCACCCGGCCCCAGATGGAGCTCCTCCAATCAGCTTGGTTAACGGAGCCCGTATCTCCTCAACATGGGCGAGAACAATCTAGATGAACCAATTTCTCAACAGAACGGAGAGCAAGCAGAGCCTGACCTTTGACCTGAGCGGAGCAGCCCACCTAACAGACAACTTCCTGTTGCATTTTTCACTGGATTAAAGACAATTTGTTCTCATTTCTTTACCTGAATCTATGAGACAGACGCACAGAGGGACTTTAGGCCCTTCTTTTCACCTCTACTTGTCCACTTTCTAAGACCAGGAGGGGGTGGTCTGCTGTGCCCTGCAGGCCTTGAAGCCCGACGTTAGAGACGAGGAAGAGGAGGTAGAGGAGCTGGGAGGGGGCACGCTTCACGCCGGAGAAAGGAAAGCAGCTGGCATGAATACCAACGCTGAAACGGCGAGGTTAAACACAGTAATGCAAAGAACTATGTCAAAAGATTACTGAGAGCACCTCTCACGAGCTGAAAAGCCTCCATCGAGTGGCGTGTTCACATAAATACAAAGTGTCATTTCCATAAGCGCTATCTGGTTAAACCTGTCCGCCTCCTCGCCGGCTGGGTAAGAGGGCACAGATAGGCCTGTCTAATTCCAGCGACACGCATTATTTAGAAATCCTTCACTTTCCCTGCAGACACGGCGAGCAGCCGCTGATGCAAAACACATCAACGGGAGGAAAAGAGAAGGGCGGCAGCGAGAGCACCCCCGCCGGGCCCACGGCGTGAGAGACGGAGACACTGATTAATGAGAGAGCGTCTCGTCACAAGAGCATCTGGGTAATAGACTACACGGCGAGTCAATGGAGGGGGACTCTGAGGAGTAAAGTGCACACCCTGGCCCTTTATGCCGGAATAATACGCCCAGAGATGCCGTTTTGTTTTAGGGAACAAATGGAGGCACTGCTGGGACTTTTTATCTTCCTTTCTCTAATTACAGCTCTGCCCTGATGCCCGGCAGGAGATGACGTCACGCATCCAGAGCAGTCCAGCGCGACTTTTACCACTTTCCACAGCATCACAGAAAACTGTACTTTATTAATATCAAACATGCACTGATCAAGCTTTAAATAACCAATATGGATGTTTTTTTGTCTTTGAGGTCCAAGCTGCCAAACCCCCAGAAGAGACAAACATTATCATCTGGTTCTTTGATAGCGGTTGAATCTAACAGAAAATGAAGGGATTACAAGATTATCCCCATTTCTGCTTCAAAGCACATGTCCCTAACCTTTATCAGATTTTTACTAAACTCAGAGTACATGGGGGCTGGGCTGGTGCATCTAAATACCAAAACCGCTGCATTTAATGAGCAGGAAGGGAAAAACTAATCAGATTTCTCAGCATTAGTAATCGATCACCAATCAGAGCCGATCAAGAACATAATCTACGGCGGACCGCTTGGTAAGAGCAGCTCCTCTGACAACATAACGCTACAAAAGATCCTAAATCCAACAAACCCGGATAAAACCGACACGCTGGTCCGGTCGTTCCCGGCCGATACTAATTTCTGACCTTTTTTAATAACATCTAATTCTTCTTTAATCTCAGGACAGCAGCACATATAAAATATATTCTGCAGGTTTTTGACAGATGTGGCAGCCATGATGACTGGCCACGTTTATGTGATTAAACACAAATCGATACCCTTATATCAGGTTTATAGCACATAAATGGTGCAATTGTTGTTTTTGTTTTGATGAATTTATTGAAAAAGAAAATAAAAAAACTGGATTTTTCCGTTTCTGACCTGCTGGTATCTTTCAAAAATCGACAAATGCAACAACTTACTGATTGTAGTTATTAGAAAATGAAACAAATGTTCAAATATAAGCCATAAAACACAACAGTATCATTACTCTGCACAAGATGACTCAACAATATTCTCACAATTACTCCCATTTATGACCGTCGGGAGCCAAAGAGAGACTTCACAGCTGCGTTAATCCTGATGTATTCCACATCTTATCTACGATCAGCCAGTTTTAATGAGTTTTTCTTCTTCCCACCCGAAGTTATTGGAAGAATAAGTGAAATTAAAAAGAAGAACTACGGCACAGAGAGGGCTTTTCTCTGCTGGGAAATAAAGGAGCATGATCCGTCAGCAAACAGGAGCCGTGAGCAGAGGGGACAGAAGTGGGACATGCCTGCGTGGACAACCCATGACCGTGATGTGGGCATGAAAAGCTGCCTTTGTCCCTGGTGCTGCACCAACGTGGGACTTTAACACAATTACGGCAGAAAATGCAATTAAAGGACACGGGATAGCGGCGCATTCCTGCGTGCCTTTCTGCTAACGCTTCCCCCGAACCAAGTGTCCAAAGTGCGGAGAAAAACACGCGATCAGGGCGTCAACGCGCTCTTGTCGAAGAGATCACCACTTCTGCGCTTTTTTAAATTAATCTGGTTTGCTCCAAGCGGCGGGAAGGGAAGAGCAGAGCGGGCTCGGTGCGCACCCTCAGCCGGCTGCAGGGTGCCGGACGCACCGCTCCAGACCCGGGAGATGGTGGTGGTGATGGGCGGCAGCTCCGCGGATGCTCCTCATGTCCCCACAGTTTCAGCGCACCAGGCGCAGCAGATAAGAGCTTCATGAAGGCGGCGGCGCTAATTCCTCATAATGGCGCTCATTCATCACCCTCCGCTAACAGCCTGCGGGCGCTGCGCGCATCTACCGACGGATTTCAGGGGGAAGCAGAACTAAGAGCGGAACGCAGAGATCCGGACGAGCCGTTCATTCCGACCCCGATTCAAACGCCGGACAGCCGCTTTCCAGGACAGCAGTAAAGGCGGCATGAGGAGCGAAGAGAACTTACATTCTGTCTCCAGAAACGAGCAGGCGGCTCTCCACCATCATATCGGGCAGAAAATCCAGGTTGTAGGCTGAAGTCATGCTGCCTGCCCTGCGTCTGAGCCTGTGTGCGCGCCTGCGGCGGTGCCGTGCCGTGAGAGAGAGAGCGCCTCCCCGGCGGATGAAGGAGCGTCGCTCTGGCCGAACTGCGCCTGGCCGCGGAGACGGAGGGGGACAGGTGCAGGAGCTGAGGCCTCCCTGAAGGCGGTGTAGCCGGCCGCGCACTCTCTGTCCGCATCCAGCAGCTTCACATTCTCCTTCCGCCCCTTTTCCCCTCTGCCGCCCCCTCGGTGCTCGTCTCGCCGCTCCTGTTGGGTTCTGTTCCGCCCGTCCTGGACCGACAAGCCGCTCTGCAGCAGCGCAGCTAACGGAGCGCCGGAGGAGCAGGTTCCGAGTCAGGGAGGCGTGGCGCTGCAGCCGATCTTTAACTGTTAGGTCTCCTCCAGCAGATCCTGATCAGCGCACGTCCCGCCTTCAGGCTGGGCACTCAGCGGTGCCTCGGAAAAGTATTCACACCCCGCCGCGTTGCCCGCATTTTATTACCCTGAATTCAACAGTGTTCCGGTAGAAATCCTAAAAACTCAGCCCCCAACCTGTGGCTCCACCTGTAGCCAGGTGTGCAGCAGCAGGAAACGCCTTAAAGACGCAGGTCCACGGCTCAGTCAGATTAGACAGAGAGCCCCACAGCATGATGCAGCCGTCACCAAAAGTTTCGTTTAGGTCTTATCGACTGGGTTTAGTGACCAGAACACGTCACAGAATATTTACTGGAGCTTCTTGATAAACCAAGAAAAGTTGTGCCCAAGTATGAAGTCAGGAGAAATTGATGCTTTTCGATGTTGTCAATAAAACAAAAGGTTTTTCTATACTAAGATATCTGCATAATCATAATGATCCCACCTTGGTCTAAATACAGCAGCCCGTTTAACATTAGGGAACAATTAGAACATTAGAACGTAACCAGCATCATGGAAGGAACCGAGGAACCCGGCAGACCGGCCATGGAGAAAGTTCTGGTTCAGTTTAAAGCAGGTGAAACAACATGCAGAACTCTGTTTGGCTGAATGTCACCCTGAACACACTGAGGCACGGCGGCAGCAGCGTCATGCTGCGGGACGCTTTTTACACTTTTTATCCCATCTGACTGAGTTTCAGTCATTTTGAGACGATAAAAAGGGAAGCTTGTCAGTATTCAGATGTTCTGGTTGGTGTTTCCTGTTTCTAGTGTCATTTTTATGCTTTGTTAAAATCATTACTACATAAAAAGCTGTGATTTCTTTGTGGATTTTGGTTCTTAAGTGGCAAATGTTTTCAACCCTAACACTAAAAGCTCTTATCTATGGTTCCCGTTGCTTCAGCGGTGGTCTCTAACATTCTCATACCTGAAGGTAAACGGAGTTAAGGGCGCGCAGAGGGTCAGATCCCAGCGACCCACCCGTCTGCAGCTTTAAATGTAAGTCTGCAAAGACCTGATCTCCATGTCCGCTCCATCGTCTGTCAACAAATCAATTGTTAGTTTAACAGATTCCTGCTCCAGTAGCAGCTAATTATATGTGCCGCACTGAAACCCACGCCAGGCTGCACAGCCCGATTCAGAGCGAGCAAACAGTTTAAGCAGAATATCACCGGCTTCACCGTGTGCCTTAATAAAAGCACGGCCAGTTAGCTGATTTACACTCAAATGAGTTGACCAAATTTGGAGAGGTGCAATTACACATGGGGATAGCTTTGTAATAATCATCCTGCTCATAATTTGCTGACTCCATTTTACGCCGCGTTAATTGTGTGGGTCCGGAATGCGTCCCCGTGGAAGCGGAGCGGGCCTGAACGCACCCCGTTGCCGCAGCGCTACCAGGTTGCCCCACTTCCTTCATTCTGTGCAAGAAAGAGAGCAGGAGGCACTCCAGTAAAATAATGAGCCTCTCTCATACTGAGAAAGGCGGCTCTCTGGGGGGAGAATGCGAGTATCTGGGTCAATGTGGGGAAAATGTGCTCAGTCTGCACACAGAGAGCAGCGTAAGTGTTGTGTGCTGTGGGTGGGACTTGGCTTGCAGCTCTGCTGAGCGGGGTGGGGGGGTTGGGGGGTCTGGGTGCATGTTAACTTGCATGGACCGGAGTCAGAGTATGGATGGGAAAGGCTGATCCGCCTCAGGGCTAACACAGTCCCAGGGGTGGGAGTGATGCTGCACTCTTCGGATGGAGGGCTGAACAGGACGTTATATAAGCAACCGCCGCATCGTAATCACACGCTTTCATGTTGGGGCTCGACTCGACGGGCGTCACACTTGTTCCAGACGACAAAAGCATCCCTGACGGTGATAATAACCCAATAGGTCCTCTCCTGCCTGCACTGTTTTTGCCCTTGAGGTCTTTTTTGTAGTGCCCAGAGCAAATTGCATTTAAAACAGTCATTTACCTGCCAAGAAACGGCGGATAGTCCACAAATCTCTCTGTCAACACGTCTCAGCGAAATTACTCCGCAGCAGAAACAGGCCTCCCATAAAAAGTGATGACAGCGTGTTCACGGTGAAAATAGCCTGAAATCTAGAGAAACAACTGCAAACATTACAGGAAGCGGATAAAGCAGGAGGTTAACTGTCCCTTTAAAACAATTCAGCCTTGTCATGACTGTTATCGCTGCACAGCCGTCTGATACGAACAATCATTTATCTCCACCCACGGATTCACGTCGCCCCGCATTAGTTGGAGCTCCAGAAGACAGAACTCTTCCAGAGGCAGATGAAGTAGTTGCAGTTCAAGTCGACGCTTATATAAGATGGACAATAACAAACATTGTGCTCATCTAGAGAGTAGAATGACACAAAAGGCATATTTTAGATATCTGCACCTTCTGGAGGACGTGTTTCCCTCCAGTCTGAGGACGGAGGATGCCTTTATTCTGATTGCTGTTTCACTGAGGACCCCAGTAGTCTAACGCAGGAAATCATGTCAGAAAAAGGGAAAAACTGCTGCAAATAAAGAAATATTCCTAAGTTTAGCGTGTAGATTTGAACTAAAGAGGTCAAAGGTTGACTCTGTTTTAATAACTACTTCCCTTTGCTTCATAAAAAGGTGTTTCTGAGCAGCTTTTACACACAGCTGCCATTAATGCACGTCATCAATAACCATGTAGACTAAACACCGATGCAGGCTCGTTTCATTCTGGACTGAAAACATGGGGGTGATCCATTCTTTAAGCTGCTCACATCTGGCCAGGCGTGTCGGTGCATCTATTAGAGGCTTTTATGTGGGTCCAAACGTGAAGAAATGAAGCAGAAACTAGTCCTGTAACGTCCATGAAGTAAGAATATTCTGCTGACACTCGTACAGCCTGGCCCCGTAATGGGATGAGCATTTATCTAAGCTTACTGACCACCTTGGGATGAAGGTTCAATGCTTTATATGAGCGCCCCCATGTGGTCAAATCTGTATCACCGTAATGTATCCCCTGCTGTTGGTCCCTGTAAGCGTTCAGCATGTGGAGGGGAGTGAATCAGTGCCGACTGTGCTACTGGATCGTTGCTATGACCCCTAATTTAAATTTAGTAGAAACGAAGCTTGTATTTGGCAAATGTTTCATCATTAATTCTGATGCTTATGCTAGAGAATCTTTTTTTCACATGTCCGAAAACATAAAACAATTAGAAGCCATCTGGTTCACCTGAAGCTCAAATTACCAGCTGCTGTGAGCCAGATGTGCAGTAATACAGCTGTTAATGTTACTCTGGACACTCAAGTGTTTGTTTCCTCTTTTCAATCAAATTATCCCGATTTTTTTTTGATTTTTTTGGTTTAAAAAAATGGAGTTCTGCTCCACACGCTTTAAGACAGCCTGAGAAAAAGTCCTGTCGCTACAGCGTTGCCTTCTTTTCATTAGCATGACGGTTATTTTGGAGCGATGACATTGCTCTCAGAACACGATGTCCCAGTTCACGCCGCGGGTTCCTCTGGTTCCTCTGGCGTTTCTGCACGGTCCAGAGTCACGGTCAACCATCTCCTGGCAGGACGGATGACCTCTCTGCAGAGCCCGTCTAAAATCTACAGCATCCTTTTAAGCATTCCAGCTCAGACCCGTCTTGTAGCTGCGCTCTCCTCCAGTCTGCGGCCAACATCAGCGAGGATTATAGGAGGACGGCTCCTCTGTGTGCCGAAGGCTCAGGAGCACCTGGATTACAGCGTGCAGAGACGCCGCCGCTTCAGGTTCTGACGGGGAATCGACGGCTCCGCGCTCCTTCACATGCGTCTGGTAAACAATCAGGCAATCAAATCTCCTCATTTGCTTCCCATTCTAAACAAATCCTTCCCTCCTGTTCGCCAAACAAAAACCCCTCCATCCATTAATAAAACATGATGATGCTGGCTTTTCAGCGCGCTCGCCTGAAACCTGCGGCTTGTGGAGGAAAAGGCCGGCGCTGTTTTTGACATGCGGCCTGCACAGCTGGAGGTAAGTCTCACATGTTTCTGGTCCTTGGAGATAATTAGCCTTTAATAGTGCTGAAATACCCAGAGAACAAAGGGAGACACAAAAGGAAACAAGGCAAGGCGGCCTTTCCTTTCCTGCTGACGCTGTAAAAGCATCCTTGAGCCGGAGTTTTACTCAGGGCCGCTGGTCACATCCAGTCAACATGTCTTAAAGCGCCCCGTCCTTTATTGCTCCCTTCTCCTGCCTCAGCCCAGCGCCTCGGCTATCACTCCATCTCTCCAGCCCGAGGCCTCATGTTCTCCCAGATCCTGCTCATGGCAAGGTCTGCCTCTGCCATCGCTCTTTTCTCGGCTCCACTCTCCGTCTGGTTATTTCTATCGTCTCTCCCCCTGCGTCTCTCCATCACCTCGGGCTGAGGTGGGGGCTCAGCTGCCCGAACAATACAAATCGATCACTTAGAGACGGAGGAGGAGGAGGAGGAAGGGTTAGGTGAGATAAAAGGAGGAAACAATGAAGCTGGACCAAAAATAGCTGCTCTCAAAGAGAGAATCGCTAAAAGAGAAGAACAGAAAGTGAAAACTATCATCCGAGTCCTGCTTGGATCTCAGGAAGGAAGATTGTGAGGAGATGATGGTGGCGGGGCTTTTCACACGTGAATATTTAATGAGCTGCTCATGAATAATTCAGACCAGCAAGCAGCTGCGTTTGAGCCTAAGTGGACATGTGAGGAGGCCGATGCAGACAGAGCCGACTGCTGCAGCTCATCCTAAATGAAAGCATGCTCCGGGCGGCCCGATCTCGCTCCTCTGCTTCCCCACATGTTAAACCGCGGCGCTCTGCAGACAGAAGGCCAAATAAAAACACAGCCAGATACTCCCCGACATCTCTCTCCATCACTCCACTCCCCCCTCAGTCCTCGCTCCCACATTTTCTCCAGCCGCCTCCTCTCCTCCGTCTCCCGGATCACTCGCCACGTCTCTGCCTCGGTTCTGGTCAGGACACGGCGCTCCGGTTAACACGGAGCTCTGCTCCACCTGTGGGGCTGCGGCCTCCGCTCTGGACGCTCGCTGACCCGTGTCCACCAGATCTGAGCACATGCCGACTCAGACGCATTGATAATATATAAATATATGATGACATAGAAATAAAGAACTTAAAGAGCTTCCTGAAGCTTCTCCGTTTCTCTCTTTGGTAGAAATGCAAGTGCATGAGGGGCTAATGAGGGGACCAACACATTTACGCCGGCCTCCCCTGCCCCGTCCTCTTGGTGGCGCTGTTGTCACAGTGTAACGGTAGGAATAGCTCTGCTGATTTGATACTTCCAGCTCCAGCGTTCCTAATTATGTGCCACAACAATTCAAGACAGTCTGACTGCAGACCTGCACTGTCAGGACCACAAGTTTATCCAAAACATTTCAAAATAAAAGCGCAGTTGATTCGAAGCCCTTCAAAAATAAAAGCCAGTATAACGGAAACACGTTTTTTTATGTAGTTTTGGTTCCCCAAAAATACGTAATAATTGTTCTTATTTCATGTATACAACGTAAATTAGTTTGTATGTGTATTTATATGTTTGTTTAAAAAAACTTTAAAAAAATTATACATATTTCCAGCTTTCAACTGGATAAGGTAAAAAAAAGGACAATATCAAGACAATCTCTCTCTCTCTCTAAATATATATATATATATATATATATATATAAATATTAAAACATTATGACCACTTATAGGGTTATTCTACGGATAATCAACGCAGATTAGATGTGCAGCTATTATTATTGACCCCCTTAAAACAATATTAGCGTACTCAAAATGTGCATTATTTTACTCCAGTATTTCATTCGCTGTTAGTTTAGTTTGCACTACAAATTCATTTAGAAACATATAAATCTCTGTAAACACACCTTATTGTGTGATGAAGGCATAACGCTTGTACACTCCAACCTATCGCTGAATGTCTTTGCTTCTTTTCCAGTATTTATGGTAGAAAATGCAGCCACTGCACTTTAAGCTGTTGGACCCATTTACATATTAATTTACTCAGTTCTTTTATTTAGGCATATCTTATGTGTGTTTGTGAGTATTATATATTCTATTAATATTGCTTGGGCCATGTTCTCACCTGTGCTGTCGGACCACATGCATGTGCCAGTGGAGGGTTTATGATTGCGTTACACTGAACGTGAATTTCTGAATGCCTGGATGCACGACCCAGTACCAATAACTTCTGCTTCAGGAGAAAACAGCAGACACAAAACAAACTTTCAAATGTCTTTATTTGCTTTTGTGCGTTTTCCTTTCTTGCGAGTGTTTTTATCGTACAATGAGCAGATTCATTGCTCTTTGTACTCACAACACGCCAAGCGCCCTCTTTTGTGCATTAGCTCTTCACAGAAGAGCCACATATCTTGGTTGTGGTAAAACAAAAACCTAAAAGGCTCCAGAATCGATTCTCGCTCCTCCTCATTTGGATCCATGGTGTCATCGTTGCCATTTGCTACACAGCCTGCTCAGACTGTGTGCTGCTCATGCTTAAAACCTCAGGCTTCAAACTATTGTTCATCAGCCCACACCCGTTCCTCTGCACCACTCGCACCAACGCAGTGGTCTGAAGGAAAAAAGAGAAATGTGTGAGCTTCTTTCTCAGAGCATGAAAGGTCATCTCACAACATTTCCCAACATGGAATGGAGACGATGGAGATCAAGCCTACCTCTCCGTCACATGCCTCCACCTCCTGCAGGGCTGGAGCAGCCGTTTGCTGAAACTATCTGCTTCTCTATTATCTTGGATTAAATACAAGCAAACGTCACAAAGTCGCCTCTCAAACTGTTCTTTGTCACGTCGGTCCTTCTCAATACAGTTTTGCTGCCCGCAGCAATGATGATGTCCCTGATCTCTGCAGTTCAACCAACATCTGCAGATCATTTTATCTACAATAAAATCATGCAGAAAAACGTCTTAGTTAGGAACCAATGATGAACAATAGGTAAGAATTATAAATACTGTTTATACTCTTTCTGGGTGCGAGGGCTCATTTCAGCGACATTCTCAAGTTTTCAACTTTTGGATCACATAACTCATAAATTCTGACTTATAGAGCACAGAATCTGATTCTAAAGTTTCTTTTTTGAAAGCGACTTTCTGAAACTGCCCATCATAAACATCATTTCAGAACAGTAAGGCAGAAAAGTGAGGTATCAGGTGTCTTCACTGCAACTTACAGTTCATTTCCCCTTTAAAGCCAAACCACAACCTGCCAGAAGTTAGAAACATTGTCTCATACGTATGAGAACAAACAAATACAAATAGATTATGTTTAGCTTTAAATAAAATGCCTCCAAACTATGTGGGTTTAAATTTTAGGCACAGAGGGCAGCGAAATCTAACAGCACGACCTCCAACTTTGGGCGTAGTGCCAGGAGTTACGATTAAAATATGCATCTGTAACAGACAAATAATGAAATAAATAAAAGAAAATGACCCAAAAATGATGATATGACTCAGTTTTCTTGTTCTTTAAGTAGGGAAATTACACATTTAAGCACTGTTGATACGATAATAACGCTAAAAACTACCCTAAAGTCCACAACCTGCTTCTGTAAAATTAATAGAACTGAACAGGGCAACATATAGTGTCCAACGTAAGGTTCTAGTGAATAAAGACTGTTTGTTTCTCCTTATGATGACAAGTTGTTGTCGCCTGACTTCTTCTCACCTCGGGGTCTCCACACAAACACGTATTTGAAGGTTTTGAATAAACGTGCGGTCCTGACAGTGCCGGAGTCCAGCCAGACTCCTGGGATGAATTTGGCAGAAAATCTGAAGCGGCAGCAAAGATCAGGCTGATGGCAGGGAGGCCGTCCTGCTTTAGAGACCTGGAGCTAATCCCCAACCAATAATCAACAATATCAGAGAAAACCGTCAAAAAAGCTGCTCAGCGGTTAGAAGACCAATTTTCTATTGATTATTGAAGAGGATGAATATGTTAGGGTATGCTGTATTTTTGGTAATATATAAAAACCCAAAATCTGTGGTTTTAGAGTGCCTGTTCCAACATGGCCGCCCAGGTTTCCACTGCGACGTCATGCATGTCGGGACGGAGCCCGTCAGCCAGATACCTTCTGACCTGCTCGCTGACCCTCACACTCCAACGCCGGCACCGACAGAGGGCTTCGTCACGTTGGTGTCCTCGGCCCTGATGGGGCCCCCTGGCTACGCGCTGCCGCTGTCTGCCGGTTCTAACGGGCCAGATCGGACCGGACAGCACCCAGGGGCTCTGACGTGGAAACGTGCTCGCCACAAATCCTGCTCTTCCCGGAGAAACTACTGATATTTCAGCAGTGCTGAGCGTTTCTCCTGGCTGCTTTTCTTTGGTTTTCTGTATTATCGTCGTCTCTGGACCGCTAGTCTTGCAGTTTTCACTCCTGATAACCGTTCTGGTGAGCTTTACCGTTGACTTTATGAATACAATCTGATCATCTTGTTCCTTTTGGCTAGATTTCTCTGGTTCAAATACCCCCAGCGGTCTACTGGTCTACGTTTCAGAGGGGTCACTTTCTCACTTATCAAGTGAAACTAGTCCTGTTCCTCCCTCAGGGCTCAGCAGCCATTTTCCTCTCGGTATTTGATGATGTTCTCTGCGCGCTTCAACCAGCCGGTTTTACCGCTGAGCTGAGTTTTATCAACCGTCCCTGGGTTCTGGATGCTGAAGCTGGCAGGACTCTGGTCCACGAGGCTCTGGTTCACTTGGTTCCTACTGATTTCCGGAATTTTCAGAGAACTGAACGCTACGCCTTATTTAGAGTTTCTCTGCTCGTCGTGTTGGAACTGAGAAGGGAAGGAAAGCCCAGTTCTCCCCCTCTGGACTGAAATCTGGACTGAAGCGTTCAGAACCGGTTTCACTGAAAGCCTTCGGCTCCGTCTTCAGAAACCGGCATCAGAAATACTTCCCACAGAGCCGTGTTTTAAATCTTACAGAAACTCCTGTGTGTTATGCGTCAAATTTCTGGATCTTTATACATTTTATGGGTCGTTTTGTTCTCCAGAAGGACGTGTGCCGTGTCCTTTCTTGTCAAAGAGGTTTTCATCTCTACGGATCTTTTATCTGGTTAAGTAACAGTTTAATAAGATAATAATAAACTGCTGCACTGGACTGGAGCGCTGCATTGTGTGCAGATTCTCAAGCATGCCAGCCATACAATGCACAGAAAAAATCTATTTAAAGACTTTTAAACAAGGCTTTGTTAACTTTTCTGCACACATTCAGCGTCGCAGCTCATTGGAAACAGTTGATCGGTTCTCATAAGCAGCGATCGAGGCTTAAAGCTACAGTCGGTCCTTCTCTTGCACCCTAACATGGTTCTGGCTGATACTGGACCCGCCTCGCCGGCACAACCCAGGGAGATAAAGAAAAACTGGACTTTTTAACCACCAGGTTAGACCGCTGGTCAATGATTTAAAGCATCCACTCTGACATTATTGTTGTCACAGAGGACAACCGGCTCCATCTTTGTCTCCAGCGATCGACAACCTTTCCTCTGGGAGAGATTCGGCCCCTGAAGGTGTCAGGTTTGGAACAGGAGCTTCTTTCTGTAAGATACGTTTCATTTACTGCACTAAATCGACACCACCGTTCCTCAGGGCAGACGGCTCGCTTGTTTCTGAACATCCTGAACAATTTCCTTCCATTTGAGGGGGAGCTTTGGGTCAGATGAAGACAGATCATCCTCTATTACCATCTAACATAGAAAGTACTCCTGGATCAATGTGAGCTTCTGTGCTTTCTGTGTCTCTGCTCTGTCTTCTCTAAGCCCCAGTGGGTCGAGGCAGATGAGCGTTCACACTGAGCCTGGTTCTGGTTCTGCTGGAGGTTCTCCTCCCTGTTAAAGGGGAGTTTTCCTCTCCACTGTCGCTTCATGCATGCTCAGTATGAGGGATTGCTGCAAAGCCATCAACAATGCAGACGACTGTCCACTGTGGCTCTACGCTCTTTCAGGAGGAGTGAATGCTGCTTGGAGAGACTTGATGCAACCTGCTGGGTTTCCTTAGAGAGGAAACTTTCTGACCAACCTGGAGGATCTGATGGAGTCTGACTTTGGAAAGAGCCTTGAGATGATGTGTTGAGAACTGGAGCTTTATGAATAAATTGAATTAAAATTGAATAGATGATGGAACCAGGTCACAAATGTGTGTTTGAAACCCAAAACAGATTAAATATCCAGAATTAAAAGCTGCTCTGTGCTGGAAAACCGTCCAGTTTAAATGAACCCTGGTAATCCTACCAACATCCAGCCGGGGTCAGACCTGCTGAGGGTCATTTAGTCACCCGAGCCTGTATGCATATTTTTGACCTGATTGTCAGAGAAAATGGTGGCAGTCCAGTTGTAGTTTAAATTAAGGGGGAAGAACTATTTAGGAGGATGCAATCGTTAGAAGTCTGGGGTTTTATTCGGAGCAGGCAAACAATAGACTTGTCTAGTTTAAGTCTGGATCCACAAACGCTTTGTGACATTCAGCGTCCGGCTGAATTACACAGCAAAGCCACAAGTTTTACACTCTGCACTGATTTGTCCTCTCAATGCAAATAATAGAGTATGGAGGGATATTCTCCAGCCACTCAAAGCACTGTCCGCTCCACCTGCGGCGCATCGGAGCGTGCTCCAACTGTAATTGGCCATCGCATCGTTGACAGAGAGAGCTCGTCCATTCATCACATCTCCCTCCTCTCCTCTTCACTCGCTTCTCTCTCTCTCTCTCTCTCTGCCAACTTGGACCAATCTCTCCCCCCCCCCCACCGACCTCCTCCTCTGCTCCTTTTCCTCATTAAAGTGGGACCCAGGCAGTAGCGGTCACTGCTTCTCATTTATTTTCATTTGAAACTGGTGCAGCTCCACTGATCCTCTGGGGCTGCAGGAGAGAGAGGAGGATGGTGTCATTCTGATAACAACCAACACACACACACACACACACACACACACACACACACACACACACACACACACACACACACACACACACACACACACACACACACACAGTCCAAAACACAAAGGCGTGTCTATGTGCATCTGCCTGTGAGTGGATGCACTTTCACACCCATTTCAATTCATTTCACGCACATATTCACACATTTCATGTACCTGCGAGCTGCCGCGCTCTTGTTCCCCACCCCTCGTCTTTCAAATGTGCCCCCCACGCCTTTCAGACCCCCCTCCGCCGCCGCCGCCGCCCTACTTCTCTCTTGATTGTGTGATTTTTTCAGACGGCGATGATAGCAGGGTGCGAATCAGGGGCCAGTTAACCTGCACCCATTGTCACCCGTATGATTGCCTGTATTGATCTGGGTGTGCGGTGCACGTGTGCGCACGCAGAGCCGTCTGCAGGCGCACCCCCCTGCTTCCTGCGCGAGTGTGTCCGTGCATTGTATTAGGAGCCGCCCTGCCTGACACTCGCTTGATTGAAAAGGTGCTCGGCAGATTAAATCGCTGCGGCGGAGACGGCGTGTGCGCGCTCCTGGCCCCGAGGCTGCCGGTTTGGGAGGCGAAGGAGGCCGTGAGGGGAGATGGGGAGGAGGCAGGAGGAGCGTTTTAAACCCCCTGACCCGTCGGGTGAAATGGGCCCGAGAGGCAGCGACTCCAAGCAAACGGCTGCAGCTCTAATAGGAGCCTAATGTCTCCCACGCCATTAGACAGGCAAACTGTGCAGGGCGAGAAGGGCGAGGGGGACGGGAGGCACGCCCTCAGAGGAATAACTGAGGGTTGGGACCGATTTACAAAGTAAAACTTCTCTGTGCTGCACATCCCTGCTTCTGAATACTTCACCGCCTTAAAGTTAATTAAGGGACAGATGCAGCTTCTGGACCCCACGTCCCAAACACCCGAGTTCAACAATCGGGACATCAGCAGAGAGCCTGCATGCTGAGGGAATATTTGCTTCTGGGGCGTTAGATCAGGGAGTCCGGACGGCGTGGAGGTCAGGAGCCATCAGCCCAGAAACTAAAACCGTCTCCCCTGCAAACTTAAAGAAAGTTAAAGCAAGATGGCCACCCCTCCTAGACGCATGCTGAAACAACAGCATGCATTTAAAATGTAGTTAAATCATTTTAAATGAAGCAGAGTGTTTCATCCAGTCTGGCTCTACCCTCTGGCAGATAAATGTTGTCACTCTACATTTCTACAGCCGTTTACTGTCAGATTTAATCACTTTCCTGCATGGTTTATTTATTGCAGACATACATTTATTGATTATATCTCACAGAGATCCACATGGTGCAGCTCTGCAGCGTCGTTATTGTGTGAGTTTAGCATGCTTGTTTCTGCATTACTCCAAAACCACATCTTAGCTTTCAGGTGAGAAGCCTGAAATAAAATCCAGCTGGAAAAGAAAATGAAGTCTATTTTAGGCACATCAACGTGTCCCTGATGTCAGCAGCAATGGTTTCCTGTGGATCTAAAGCCCGATGCAGCATCTCTTCGTTATTATCACCGTAATGCATGATGTAGTTTATTTATTTTACGGCGTCATATTGCTCCGCTGTCATGATATTTATCATAAAGTATTACGTAGCATACCAGCAGACACACGTGTTCCTGAAACCCTAACAGCCGTTTTAAAGCTGGACACATCCAGGAGGTTTATGAGCAGAACTCAGAAGAGAAGCACTGAACCCAAACACCCTCAGCTGTCACTAAAGTCTGTTATTTAAGGTTTCTTATTCCGCTACACGGAGAATAACAGAACTGGTGGTTTGTCAGCAGTTTTCAACTCTTCACCGACTGACTGACCTGAAACCGGGCCAAAGGTAACGGCTCTGGTTCTGGTGGAGGATTAGCTAAGGTCCAAATCCTGGTGCCTGTTGGCTCATTTAAAGCGGCCCGACTCTGCAGGATTCCCTCTGAAGAGACGGGATGCAGCTGACGGTGCATTCAGGGACAACTCGTACGCTGGACTGTCTATGGAGCAAAGCCGCTCTAAAGTGATGCAAACATCTTCTAATCTCAGATATCAGCGTTGTCTCATTGAAATCTTCCTAAACAACAACCGTGGTCATGTTCAGGTGGTTATAACAGATTATTCTTAATTAAATCAAAATAATCAAACCAAATCTCCTTGTAGCTCGTTAATGGCACTCTTTGAAGTTCTTAAAACAATAACATTTAATTATATTCACAACTTTGAATATTGTTTGTTCTCTGCTGAATAAAGTGAAATAAATCAAGAAAACTGTTCATCTTGATCCAAGCGGACAGAAAACGTCCTGAACGGTGAGTTAAAGCTGAGGTAGGTACTGAACCGGCATCCTGGTGTTAGCGTTACACCCAGAGATCATGGCATCAACGAGCCACACTGATTACGCTGCATCTTATATCAATATATCATCTAATCAAAGCATAATTTTACAGCATTTTATTGGCTTAAATGTAGTATCAAATGTTTTTTATATCGTACAATAGATCGCTGTGAAATATCTCATATTATAACTGTAGCATCATCGTAGCTTATCAAATCAGATCTGATCAAGCTGCTTTGATGAGATCCTGTCGTATTGTATCAGATAATCATTTAGTACTGAAACATCTGACTCAAGTCGATTCATTTGTCGTATCAAACGACATCTTCGGAGTTTGTTCCATCATCTTATATTGTATCAAACTGTCACGGTTCTAGGAAATCACGCCATGGTGACATCCTTGCTCAGTAGTTTAGCAATGATGTCACTTTTTCCCTTTTCTAATCCGTTATTTTGATTCTTCAAGCTCACCGTGACCTTTGGCCCCTCGGGTCCCCTCAGAGGGGCCAACAGACGGGACATCTTACTGCCAGGAGGAAAGAATAACGTGTAGAAGCCAGGAAGTCAAAGCTTGGACACTGATGGGTCTTTCAGAAGAACGCCGACGCTCAGCAGGACACCTTTAAGGACCGTCAGCGGACACTTAAATGTATGTAAACTTCTGACTTTGAGGAATGTCTGAGAGAGAGGGAAAGTGGGGCTAGAAGAATTATTGTGAATATCTTGTACCAGTTGTTTCATTTATCGTAGCGTTTTATCACAATGATTCCTGTGGAATTGTAGCAATGTTTATATTTTGGCGTATTTTATCAGATTTGATCAACTCTTTCCAGGCTGTATCGTTCTATAGCAGCTTGATGTCCGACTCTGATCTAAAACGTTTAGTTTGACTCATCGGGAAAACAAAAACCTAAAAGCTGAAGTGTAGAAAAAGTCTGAAGCTCCTCCAGGACTGATGGGATCACCCTCAGCCTCACGGAGCCTGAAGGCGTCCTCAAAACAGTTTAAATGCGCGCTGCTCCTCCTCTGGACAGGCCTGTCCTCCACATATTTGTCCTGTGGTGTCCCCAGCCTGCCACTCACCTACTGCAAGGTTGTGCACACAGGCTAGACCTGTGGAAATATTCCCTCCGAGGAACAGCTTGATGCAGGAAGTCACATTTTTCATCTGGAAATTGCAAATGAAGGGCATGCCTCAAAAGCAGTTTCATTTGTCACCCAATGAAGCATTCACCGATTCAGTCAGTAAATTATGGTGCAATAAATTACTACCTGCAAACATCAATGAAATATGTTGACTCGTTGCAAAACAAGTCAACCTCAGCACGACTGTTTTTCATGATCAGGTGCGCAGCAGCGGCTCGTTTCTAATCTTTTATGCAACAGGACGGGGAGTTTGCACAAAGTGGGACTGCTGGAGTTACACCATTTAAATTTATCCGTAATGGGAGCTTTAAAAAAAAACCCACATGCAACATTTGGGGAAGGTGGAATGCATTTGTGATGGAAAGAGAGGAAGCGAGCAGCTGGGGATCTATTTTGCTTTGCCATTATTATTTTCAAAGCAGGGATGCTGCTTTTCCTCCCATTCCTGTCGCTGTCATCGCTCCTCATCACCCCCCTGCCACAGCTCCGTCTCCCCGTTTTCCTCATTTTCACGCAAAAGTTTGACACGCAGAAAAAAATAAGAGCATATATTTATCCCCGACCTCCCGCTCAGCCATCATCCCACCCATTTGTGCTTAATACAGGCAAGAAATTGCTCAGACTTGAATAAATAAGTAAAATAAATAACAAAGGCTCTGCTAGATGGCTCGGAAAATGTCACATCCAGCCTCGGTTGAGTGGTTGCCTTTGGTCTTAATACCAAAGCCCTCCCATCAATCTGGATTCCATCTCTCGTTCTATTAAACAGAAGTGCAAGCTCACAAATCAGGTTCGCAAAGATTTCCACTGCCTCGGGGAGGACTTCTCACACAGTGTAGTTTACAGAAAGTTATATATAAGGAAGATTTTATGAGCAGAAGCTGAAGAATGAGCACTCTGACACAGAAATATGCTGCAGCTCCTGAAACATCAAGGAGAAAAGTCAGAATTCATCCATATTCATGCATGTGTGGGTGGAATAATACAAAAATGTAAATAAGCTGAAAGGCAAACACAGCAACTGTTTGATGAAAGCCGTATAGAAACAAAAACAAGTGAAATGTGAATGAAGTCAAAGGTGAACGACTCTGAATCTGCCAGATATTCAATTAAAAGCAGCTCAGAGCGGCAGACTGTGTTTCCCAATAATTCAGCTCTGCCTGCGCGTCCCGAACACAATACTGCTTACATGGCAGGAGGAGGGCTCCCTGAGATAAAACAGCAACAGCAAGAACTGGATGTTCTGCTCCACTGGCTGCAAGGCAGCAGGCAGACTCCAAGGTGGAGGTTCTACAGTACAACGGGTTCAATGTCAACGCTGCTAAAACAACGGCACAGAGTCAGAAGCCCCCCCCCCCCACACCGTCCCTCCATTCTAGCAAAGCAGCAACGTCCTGCCTGAGCCGGAGGTGTGCATGCATGCAGGCGACGTCTGGCTGAGGGAAGGAGCTCCTGACGTGTGTTTGCACCTGAGCAGCAGCTCCTCTCTCCTCTCCGATCCTGCAGCAGGGGGGCAGCAGCATCCGGCGCCAGCACACCCCCGCTCCACAGCACCCAGCTCAGACGGCTGCTCCAGCATCCTGACTGCTCCTGATCACGCTCCGCGCTCTTTGTCTCTTTATTTCCTCTGCCAGTCGTTTGCAACAAGCTGCTTTTCTGTGCGGCGTTTCTCTGTCTCCCGCCTCGTACCTTCGCAGCCTGTGCTCTTGTTCCCTTTTCTCTCACGCAGAAACAAGCGCGCTCCCCCCTTTGCTTCTCCTCCCTCACCATTTCCCCCTCTGCTCGCGCTGTTAGAGCTGCACAGCAGCGGAGACCCTGCTGGCTTGCCTAGCTGAAGTAATCCCCTGTGACAGCTCAGCTCATGTTGTTATGTTGTGGGCCTATTTGAGTCTAATACTACAGCCCTGGAACAACCGAGCCGCCGGTTCGGCTCTGGACCGCCTGCACGGCCGCTGGGCATGGCCCGTTCCAGCCGTGCCAACAATGCCTACCATTCACATTTATTGCACATCATGTCCGTGTGTTTGGCTCTGCTCAACCTGATCCAGACTCTACACATGCAGCCGGAGCCAGAGGAGAACACAAACCAACCCTAACTCACAGCCTTTTGCGGCTTTTATGAGCGAAATAAATCCTGCATGTGCCGCTAAACTTCTACTCGACACACGGAGAAAAGGCCAAAATCAAGATTAATAGAGCACGCAGGATAACAACGCCAGGTGCAGAGCAGAATATCTGCAGTCTGGCTGTAATCTTATTACAACTCTTACAAAATATGTGACATTGTGCTCATAATCTGGTACAATCAGGTAAAATCCCTGTGCTGCTCTGAGCGTTTCAGTTTAGCTGCAGCGCAATAAAAAAATGTCACAATTAACGAGCGACTGTAAAACCTGGTGTGTAAATTCAACAGAAAACTAAACATCGGCAAAAAAGATTGTTTGCAGGGATTCTTGGGTTCGTGAAAATAGCTCACTTCAGCTCCCCAATAACTAATAAATGCTGAACCTCTCCAGTCTGTCTTAAGCAAAATATAACGGAGCAAAGCAATTAAAATGTGCATTTTTATCTGGTTCCGACGCTTTCCAGGAATGTAGGGCAGGAGCCTGGGATGAAGCTGCTGGTTCTCTCACGGGAGACGGTTTAAACACAAGTTTCCTGGAACAACAGCCATGCAGGAAGTCTCCACGGGGCTCCCTGAAACTTAGCAACAAACTCGGAGATTCCTGGAGACGTATTGACGGCGCTGCCAGTTTTTCTGTCCAACATCCTTCTTTAGTTCTGGTTCAGGGCCAACATTCATCAGCACCGCTTAGACCCGGCATGCTATTGACTCCAATATAGGAGAAGCCTGACTTTTATTCTAACGAGATTCATTTTGAAACGTCTTATTCGTCTCCGCTCCTCAGTTTAATCTGCGTCTCTTGGTGAAAGTCTGACGCCACAGAAAAGCCTCCAAATCAGATGAGTCTCTATTATCTTGGTGGATCCCCCGTTCATCCCTGTTGGGTTTTTGGGAGGCATTAAGGTGAATTACGTTACCATGGTAACCCAAACCCCACAAGGGTTAGCACAAAATTCACTACAGAGCTGCAGAGACCATGATGACGACGCCAATGACTTGAATTTAATGTTAATTGGAGAGGTTTGCAGATGTTTACTCCGCGTAGAATTAAAGCTTCATCTGCAGCCATGTAGAGGACACCAACAAATACAGAATGTGATCAAACATGAAAATGTTTTAAACTAACACAAAGTGTATCAAAACTAAAATCTGAACAGGACAAACAGGGAAGTATAAGCATAAAAAATGACTAATGCATTTTAAACAATACAAGCTTCAGGTAACAGTTTGAAACTTGACAACAACATCCTCCCTTCCACGCCGCAGCTTCCCAGCACATTTGGACCCGAGCGTAAAACGCTGACCTGGACCGCTCCGAGATCCAGAGGAGCGGTCCCGTCCGAGCCGGCCCAAACGGGCACGCCTGAGCGAGCAGCTCTCCCCGAGGAGGAGCTGCCAGATCAGACTCCACAAACCTGGCACATCACAGCCGTTCGTCCCCATAGGAGGCTGGGGCTGAAGACGCGGGCAGGGAGCTGCTGATTAAAAATTCATCTCTGTTTATTATGATTTATGCATGTTTCAGTGAGCCAGGGACGAAGAGGAGAGGAGCGGAGAACAGCTTCATTAGCGCACATTGTGTGTGTGTGTAGCAGGTGGGGAACAGTTAAAATTATGGATCGTACGTGAGCTTCATTAGAATGTTTGGCATACGGGGCAAAACCATCCGTCTTCACCAAACACCTGCATTTCCCTGAAAAACAACAATTGACATCCCAAATTATATGAAGTACTCGGGCCATCAGCATTAAAATGCACAAGACCCTCTTGCTAAGTTCTACCTTAATTACCCATTTCCGCCTCTGTTGTTTGTAATTCAAATCTGCCTCTCGTTGCGCTTTGTCTCAGCCCAGAGTGACGGTGGGGATGCGCCAGCGGCGGCGGTGGAAAGTGGTGAAAGAGAGCAGGAAACGGGCCAGGGAGGAACGCAGCTAGGCTGACCCAGACTTCCTGCTGCAGCCACTGATCGCATGCTGCTGGCTGCTACCTACAGCGACGGCTGGATGCAGAGAACTTCACACACAACATGACAAGAGCGCGTGACGGAGAGTGATGCATTTAAATTACAACGTAGAAACGCTCAGTGCTGATTTGTTATTTGAGAGCTGACAGTTCTGCACCAGATCCGCTATTTCCACCACCACAAAGGACACATTTACCACACAACACAATCTAATTCACCTGCATTACTGTTTTTAGGCTTTCTGTGGGCCATAAGCAGTGATACCAGGTGACACATCCTGTTTGCTTTGCCTCAGCACTCTTTGGATCCGCGTCAGATCATCCAGTAAACATCGGAACCACCGGCCTGCTCCTTTACTGTCAGACTGTTGAGTCTTCAGCCTAAAACACCTACAAACGTTCTCTGCAATCACCTCTTGAGATGCTGGAATACCTGGAAGGAACCTCTACCTCCGGCTGGCGAACAGGAATAAAGACCCCTTGATATGATGAAGAGACGTTGGTGCTAGACTTCAACCCAAGTCCTTCAAAGTCTGAAATAATCCACTTTGAAACTGTAGGAAGCTTTTCAAACAGTCAGAGGAAGTCTTCTGAGCGGACACAGTGGGAACCGAGGATGCTCGGCCATGCAACTTTTCTTGGACTGCAGCTTTTCCAGCTCCTATACACCACGGATATATGGTGCCATGCTAAAGTGTTTCTACCTTTTATATCTTTGCATTTTGTCTCACTATAACCATATTTTCTGTGATTTTGCATATATATTCTGGTGCCTTTATTCTGACACCCCTAACTAAAATCCAGTGCAACCAATTGCCTTCAAAGGCTACTATTAAATACATTAAAAAGCACCTGTTTGTGAAATAATCTTTGTATAAATCCAACAGAACCTTCTGGCAGCATCAAGGTGAGAATATGATTTTCCTTTCATCCTCAGGAGCTTCCTTAGATGCCACCTATGTCCTCTCGACCCAGTAAAGGTGGTGGGAGACGGGCAAACTAAAGTAAATATCATCCCTCTTGGACGAGCCTTCCAACCAGAGACGCGACGCTGTTTCAGGACTGGACAGCTCCCTCAGAGAGCTAAATATGCTAAATAAAGCGTTATCGCCTCCCAGCAGCCAATAACCTTCATTTCTCCCATCAAAATCACTAGGTTGTTTATATTTCTGTTGAATACAAACATCAAACTTTTCAGATTTTCATTTGTAAAAAAGTTTTTAACAAGTATTTTCTTTCCACTTCATACTTTGGCCCAACCTGATGATGGTATGTCAAATAAAACTGCAATAAATCTATAAAGCTCCTAGAGTTCTGGGTGAGATTCTGCTATAAATTCAAGTTCAAAAGAAATGTTAGGCCCGTTAAACGTGTTTTTAATACTAAATATTAAATAGAGTTTTCTTTAAACAGAAGTGGTTCTGGTTGGCTGATAGAGGCCTTCACTGCTCCTATCAGTAGCGTAAATGCATACAGAAACAAAAGGAGCTCTTGAACACACTGTTAAAAGGCAGCTCCCTGGCCTGCACTTTCCCAACAAAGTCTTTGGTCCAAAACTGCAAAAAAAATAAAAACCCACCTTGAAGGAGATGTCAAAACAACACGAACCGTTCAGAACAAAAACACAGAGGAATAGTTCACTGCCGAGCTGAAAACTCTGATCTGAGGTAGTTTGAGCATGTTAACCACGGTCGTGATGCTTTCCTAACCAAAGTCAGAAAAATAAACGGAAAATATAAAACTAAGGTGGGCGAGCAGCCTGAAATTTTCTAATAGAGTCTTTAAGGATTCTAGTTAGAAGGCCTGGAAGAACATTTTGATGCCAAAAGTACTCAGTCTGAGAGGTTGCACATTGTAAAAAGCCACATACCAGGTGTTTTGCTTCCATTAAGGTTTGGCTCCCATGCCGTGTAATTAATTTGATCCATCAGTATACAGTCCCAGATTATTCAGACGGGTTCTCAGCTTTTAACATTCTAAATTTGGATTCTGCTACTTCTGCATCACTCCGTGCCAACAATAAAGAACATTATTAACTTTATCCACCTGTGTCTAGTCAGGCACCATTTTTGTCATTAATGTCACCTAAGGGGATGCAAGCCAAGCATGTGAATCTTAATTACTGCTTTTAGGAAACCGGATGTAGAAATAAAGGTGTACCAACTTCTAATGGCAGCTTCGATTCATTGCAATTGATGACGTCATACCTCATCCTTAAATGTGCCCATCAAACATGTCACTGAACTTTTATCTGATTTTGAGCAGCAGGGCTGCTTCAGAGAACCAGAGGCGTTCCTGTAGGGTCAGCGTTGGAGGCCAGTTCTGTATTTTTACGTATAGTCTGGGGGTAGGTCTAGGTTCACTTTTATGCAGATGACACAGTTATTTATGCAGTGTCATCATTTTTATTGAGTAATAATATACTCTCTTCATCAAAGTTATTTTGGAAATGATTAGACTTATAGTTTTTACATGGTCCTGCTCTTTAACTATAACTTTATTAGATGATTAAAGCTGCAGTAAACAGTAATGTTTCCAGCCCTGATTTAATGGAGCCAGGGGTTTCTGCACATCCAAGGTTGCCTTGGAGGTGGGTCCAGAGCTCAGGAGCTGCCACCTCTGGTTAAGTTCTGGAGCGGAAACTAAGCATGCCTCTGACGGTCTGAGGGATCTACCTCTGCAATGGACTCAGTGCCGTACAGAACAAGAACATTTTAGATTATTGTCTTATTATTGTCTTATACAAACATGGAGCAGGTGGATTAATTTACGGAGGTCAGAACCAACAAAGGCACCGTCACACTTCCTGAAAATAAAAGTATGCTGTAGTTTTTCTGACAGAAAATACTTTATTTTAAGATTTTAAGATGCCTAGTGGCCTTTTTAAGAACAGACTATGGTTATAATTTAGGTCTAAGTCGATGATAAAACGGAGGTTTGCTGAACGGTCAATGGTGTTTATATGGTTTAGTTAATTATTTACCTCTAACCTGGCATTTTTGGGGCTGAAAACGATTACTCTTTTTATTGGTAGGTGAAAATTCTGACCCATCCACTAACGGATTATGAACACAGTGAATTGTCTGGTCCTCCAGTCATGTGGTGATATGGACAATTTAAAGTTTTGTGTCATCAGTGGTAGAATATAATCAAGCTGAAGACACAGATATTAAATAAAAACAGCCTTAGAATGGAGCCTTGAGAAACCCCAACTGGGATTGACACAGTTGATGGGCTACTTACTGTTTTCTTTTTTAAATAATAGTGATTAACATTGTATTTGTAGCTGTATTTATGTATGAAAATATTCACCCTCATAATAGAAATTTCTTAATAGAAAACGAGGTACCTAAAAGGATGTTCCTATTTTTATTTTTTTAAAGGCCAAATAAATGAACTTTGATTTCTGGCATTTCGCCCAAAGAGGAAAATGTTGTTAGGATAGAAAAACATAAAACTTAAAAACTTTCAGCCCGTGTCCCCTCACTGCCCCCTCCCTGAAGACGAGCCTGTTATTGTCGTCCTCCGCGGGAGCGGCGCTGACGCTGCAGTACGCCGAGCCTCTGTTTTAAATTGTGTTTACAATTTAATGACCTATTTGTGTTTGTTGTTCCCGCCGAGCGCCGCTCTGCTCTCCCTCTCCCATCCTTCTCCTGCACTTTGTGTCTCCTGCTCCCTAACACGCTCCGACAGCAAAAGGTCAATGCCCATTGGCTACGTGGGGTGGTGGGGGGGCACTGAGTGATGCGGAATGGGGCGGGGTTGTCATGGCAACGCAGCGGGGACGCAGGATGCCAAACGAGGGCCGGAAACCTGAGCGGGATCAAACGGCTCCAGCGCTCCGGCCGGACTGGGGGAGCAGGATAAACCGGGTTTTCACCGGCTGACGGTGTTCCAGCCCGGCCAACGGGAAGCTTGACTGGGCCGGTCAGGCCAGGAAGGCAGACAGCGGCGCCTGAACGCAGCGAGCAGCTCTGTTATGTCTGTGAGCCTGCATTCTGCTGAGCTTGGCTTCACATTAATAAAAGAGGGATTACCAAAGTCTGCAGGCTCCTCTTAGGCCCTCCACCAGCCAAGAGCATCCCTCCCCACCTCCTTCCTCACATCCCTCGCTCCCTTTTCTCCCTCTCCTCTGCATGCTGCTCACGTTCATCCCATTCAGAAAAAAAAAACACTCATCTGCCTATTCTCCTGTCTCTGCCCATTTCATTTCTAGCCCTTTAAGTAGAAGCAGAAGGGAAATGCACAAAACAGATAAATTATTTAGATTTCCCCCCCCCAAAAGAAGAGAGGAAAAAAAATCTTGACTGTGCAGTTTGAAAGAAAAAAGGGGAAAAGGAAATGAGGAGTGAGAAATAAAAATTACATTAGATACTAGATTCCACAATCATCCGGTGATATGAAGAATTAATCTTATCTTCCACCGGCACACACGGCCAGGAAGGAGGGAGCGCCTCCAAAGACTCAGAGATGACAACGGGACAAATTCGCCTTTCCATTACGGCACCATTCATCCATTGTGACGGCAGACACCTCGCGATAAGCAGCTGTATTGTTGCCATTGACAATGTCATTATGGGACAGTAAACAAGAGATGCTGCGGAGGGTCGGGATGAACCGGGCGGGGCCAGAAGGTCACCGAGCCAATCTGGAATGAAAGGATGCGAGACCCCGTGGGAGTGATAAGACACCTCTTCTCCTGCTTCTGCTTCATCCGTCTCTTTTCCCAGAGCCAAGGACGGGCGTGTGCTTAGAACAAAGCTCCGGCGCTCCGGCGTAATCAACTCCTCTGTACTCACAATCTTCCCTGGAGGTCGTCCACAGAAAGAGGCTTAGAAGGAGGAACGGCTTCGGGATCACGGGCTATTAAGACGGGAAAACAGGGCGAGGCTCGGTGAATGTCGACCTGTTTTATTCTGAAAACAGCCTGTGCATCTATAGAGGCGGCAGATACTGCAGCCACACAGGTGGGCGGGCACATTCAGACGCTTTATCTGCTCATTCTAGGCCGTGAAAGGATGCCGGCGTCACGGGGAAGAACAAAACGAACCGTTTAAACACCAAGAGCAACTCCTTCTGTCAATATTTTCAGCGGTTAATGGGGCATAACGACACATGGCTCACATTACCGGACATTACGCCATGTTCTGCAGAACAGCACGAGTCAGGATTCTGACAATATCGTGGAGAAAACCACGAATCCCCAGTTTTGTTTGTTTGTTTGTTGATGTTGGTTTTTGGAGATACTTCTGCTGATATTAAATTGAAGTGGTTGGACATCCTGACCATAGGCTCATCTGCAGGGAGGACAGAAAAGCTTTGGAGGCCTGAAAACACCGTCCCACCTATGAGGCAAAGCAGCAACCAACAAGTTAAAGAATGGACCCAGGTGGAGAACTTTGGAGTGAGCCCAGAACATTTGTAGACGGAGATGAAAAGGCGTGGGCAGCGTGGCCCACAAGCCTGACCCAGTTACAGCGGTTCTGCCAGGAGGAGCGGGCCGAACCGCCGTGAGAAGCTTGAGGAAGTCAACCTAAAAGGTTTGACCTGCAGGTTAAAGGCATTTTTCCTAATTACTAATTAAATGTGTGGAAACAGAGCTAAAAGTGGAAAAGGCACGTTTTTTTATAAAGTAACAAGACGATTCAAAGTGTTGATGAACAGAAAAAAAACAGAGGAACCAAAAAAGCATCACAGAGGAACAGTAGCAGCAGGTTAAGATATAAGACAAGTTGGTCTACAAACTAAAACATTACCATTTAAAAGGCGACTCTAAACAAAGTTTAAAGGAACTCAGGCTTTCAGCACTTTTACAGTTTTCTGGGAGTTTGTTCCAGATCAGTGGAGCATAGGAACTAAATGCTGCTTCTCCGTGTCTGGTTCTGGTTCTGGTTCTGCAGAGCAGGCTGGAGCCAGAAGACCTGAGTGGTCTGGAGGGTTGATGCACTGATAACAAGTCTGTGATGGATTTAGGTGCTAATTCAGGGATTTATAGACTAACAGAAGGATTTTAAAGTCTATTCTCTGAGATCCAGGGAGCCAGTGGAAGGAATTCAGAACTAAAACAGGAAAACTTTATTCTGAATAAAACGTCTGACAATGACAAAATAATACATATGTGTTCTGTTAATCAGTGTGTGACAGACTGATGAGCTGATTGTGAGGTTTTTAATCATCAGTCGGTCCCGTTCTGTTACCAAGAGGCCTCAGCGTGTGGGGCAGGAATCTGACAGGGTTCACCATGACGGAGGCTTCGTTGTTCAGAGGAAAACGCCAGCAAGCGTCCATCTGGTCGTCCATCTGGGTCAAATTAGCCGTAGAACTGTGCAGACGTTTTAAACCATCTTTACCTTTAATGCTTCAGCCAGATGTACTTTTAATGTAATTTTAAACGATTTTGAAAATGGTATTGATCAATAGCTAGTCATAATCTTCTTATTTTAGGGTCCAGAAAGGGATCAGAACTTCAATTCAATTAAATTTTATTTATATAGCGCCAATTCATGAAACATGTCATCTCAAGGCACTATCCAGAGTCAAATTCAATCAGATTATACAGATTGGTCAAAAATTGTCTAAGGAACCACAACCAAAAGAAAAAGGGTGCAATATAAAATCTTCTAAGATTATAAAAACAGATTAAATCTGGGATATTAGCATTTTAGGATAATTTATTTCCACAATTCATCCAAACATTACCCAGAAAATTAAACAGATAATTAATTAATGACGTGGCATTAATATAGTTTACGGATCTGAGACGAAAGTAGGATGAGCTAGGGCCTTTTAAAAAGCTGAATGGATAACTGGTCTGAGATCAGCAAGTTTAAGACCAAAACCACAGCAAGACGGTGGAAATGGGTCAACAGAACCTGTTTGAAATATTACAGGAAGCTACAAAACAATAAGAATAAATCAAGACGTTTGTTCAGTTCTGGATGTGAGAAGGTAAGAAGACCTGGTAATCAACTTTGTTAATAGTTACTCTTATTACTTCAGATGCTACTTAGATAAGATTGACTCCCTTTTATAGTTTTTAAGTGTGGGGAAAGTAAAAAACAAAATCAAAAAGTTTTACTGACAGCCTTTAAAAAACTAAATGAGCCACAATCACAGCTGAGAGCGACACCAACGGAGCAGAAGCTGACGGTAATTCCCAAAGAGAATTTTGAGTCTGTTGGTGAATTAGTCTGATTCAGTTTGGGTTAAACTCGTGAGGATTTCTGGTTACCGCCTGAATAATTAAACTCAGTTGGGCTGCTGCTCTTAGCTGGAGATGCTCAGCCTTTCTGAAATGTTCCTGAAAAGGTTAAAAACAAAAAGCTGCTCTGAACAACCTGATTTCATCATTTTAGTAATTTCCCTTACGAAAAAGTGACAGATAAAATGGGTCTTATGAAATCCTTTGCTAAGTTTATACACATTTTCTTACGTGCGAATTACTTCTACCCTAAAAACTGTTAAATCTTTTAATTTAGAAAATATTCACAAATGCAGAGAATTTTCTCATAATTATCATTAAACAATCATCAGTCATTCCCGCTCCCTTTAGTGATGGACAGAGCCCAAAAACAACAATGGCGGAGCTCAGGAGAGCAAGATAAACAGTATTTGGCTTTAAATCCAACAATCTGCATCAAACCCAACGGGAGATTTAACAAAATGTTTGCATTCTCCACCTCGACTCCCTCCCTGTGGGTCGGGCGAGCTAGGAGACGACAGGATTGTTCCTGTTGCATTTGCAGACATTAGCACTGGGAGATTAATTTGTCCCCTTCCATTAGGTGGGAAAGCAGCCGCCGTGGCTGCTCAATTATCGCCTAACAAAAAGAAAAATGCTCAAACACGCAGGAACCGTCAAAATAGCAGGAATGTGTATGAGTGTTGCGTCATCCGGATGCATTTCTGTGCATTCATCTGGAGCACGCAGAGACCAGAGAGGCAGCAGTGGGCAGGTTCCACTGTTTTCTGCAGCTAATTAACAGCAAACTCCGCTTTCTACGTCTGGAACTGAAGCTCCGCACAGAAGATGACAGGAGAGGGAAAACAGGGATGGAAAGAGGGATAAAGGAGGAGAGCGAGATAAAGGTTGTCGCTGCGCTTTGACTTGCTGCTGCTTCTCGCCTTTGACGATTCCGACTTCGTTAGTTATAATGAACATGGGCGAAGCTCAATGAAATGTTTGGATCCACGAAAATACTAGAAATCAGTTCAAATCTGCCTGTTTTCTGGTCCTAGAAAGGATGCAGGATGGGTCCAAGAGGATGTCACCAGGACCAGGCCGAGGTAACGACAGAATTACAGCAACATCTCAGAGGAGTAGCCTCGGTCTTATGACCAGGACGACACCAGCGGGCCCTGACGCCAACCCATGGCCTCAGACGTACATGAGAACATCAGAGGCGTCAGCAGGAAGACCAGCGACAGAAACCAAATCTGGGTGCAGATCTGTGTCTGTTGTTGCTGTCGTGCTCTGCTGATGTGACGATGTTGCCGTGTGGTGAGACTTGCTAATTGGCTCACCTGTTTCTGCACCATATGGAGCCTCTCAAAAAAACATGAGAAAAAAAAACTTCCACACGAGTTCCCCCAACATCTCTCTCACACACACAGGAATACACGCAGGGCTGAGTTTGTACCTACAAGCAGGAGAAGATGCTGCAACGTGTAAACAAGCCAACGCAGCTGAAAAACATCCATTTTATACAGCTGGAGCTTTCTGCTCCAGTCCACCTCAGAGAGACACCGCATACCTCACCATCGTACCAGAGAACCCTGCAGCATCCCAGACAACCCTGCAGCATCTCAGAGAACCCTGCAACATCCCAGAGAACCCTGCAGCATCTCAGAGAACCCTGCAGCATCTCAGAGAACCCTGCAGCATCCCAGACAACCCTGCAGCATCTCAGAGAACCCTGCAACATCCCAGAGAACCCTGCAGCATCTCAGAGAACCCTGCAGCATCTCAGAGAACCCTGCAACATCCCAGAGAACCCTGCAACATCCCAGAGAACCCTGCAACATCCCAGACAACCCTGCAGCATCTCAGAGAACCCTGCAACATCCCAGACAACCCTGCAGCATCTCAGAGAACCCTGCAACATCCCAGAGAACCCTGCAGCATCTCAGAGAACCCTGCAGCATCTCAGAGAACCCTGCAGCATCCCAGAGAACCCTGCAACATCCCAGAGAACCCTGCAACATCCCAGAGAACCCTGCAGCATCCCAGAGAACCCTGCAGCATCCCAGAGAACCCTGCAGCATCCCAGAGAACCCTGCAGCATCTCATAGAACCCTGCAGCATCCCAGAGAACCCTGCAGCATCTCAGAGAACCCTGCAGCATCCCAGAGAACCCTGCAGCATCCCAGAGAACCCTGCAGCATCCCAGAGAACCCTGCAGCATCTCAGAGAACCCTGCAGCATCCCAGAGAACCCTGCAGCATCCCAGAGAACCCTGCAGCATCCCAGAGAACCCTGCAGCATCTCAGAGAACCCTGCAGGATCACAGAGAACCCTGCAGCATATCAGAGAACCCTGCAGCATATCAGAGAACCCTGCAACATCCTAGAGAACCCTGCAGGATCACAGAGAACCCTTTCGCATCCCAGAGAACCTTGCAGCATCTCAGAGAACCCTGCAGCATCCCAGAGAACGACACAGCTTCCCAGAGAACCCTTTAGCATCCCAGAGAACCCTTTAGCATCCCAGAGAACCCTGCAGGATCCCAGAGAACCCTGCAGCATCTCAGAGAACCATGCAGCATCCCAGAGAACAACACAGCATACCAGGGAACCCTGCAGCATCCCAGAGAACCCTGCAGGATCCCAGAGAACCAAACAGCATCCCAGAGAACCCTGCAGCATAACAGCGAACCAAACAGAATCCCAGAGAACCAAACAGCATCCCAGAGAACTCGACACCATGCAGTGCTTTGGTGTCTGGAATAAATCTGCTTTGATAGCCACTGTGAGGCTGGAGTAAAAAGTAAAACCACTGTTCAGCTAAACCAGAGCAGCTGCCAGCATTAGAACCTGCCTACATTGACCAATCAGGGCACAGAAAGGAGCCATCGGCCCGGCGGGTTCTGCTGACACCGCGGACGCAGCATCCAGAGAACCCAGGACCCACATGTTCCTGGGAAAGCGCCTTTTAAACAGGATATCATTAAAATGTGGTCTCTGCATTCAGCTCACCCCCAGGGAGCATCTGGGGCCAAGACTTGCTCAGGGACCCAGGCTGGCAGTCTGTGGGATTCAAACCGACAAACCTGCAGCCTCTCCAGGACACAGGTGCCTTGCTCTAACCCCTAGCCCACTCCTTCCTCACAGCTTTTAGCAGAACAAAAGGAGGGATTTTCTTCCTTATCGTCATTAAAATGGGGGAAAAATGCAAAAATAACCAATAATGAAAAGGTAATACAGAATAATCAGAATCTGAATGAATCAATTAATGAATAATTATTCAAATTAAAAACCAAACGCTCATAAATACAGCATTTAAGCAGTTATTTCTTTTTAAAAGTACAACTTTTGCACTAAAGGGAAAGTCTGTATTAATTAAAAATGGCAAATATTTATAAAAAGTATTTGTCAAACCTAAATAAAAACAAAGTCATGAGTTCATTACAATATCTCAAAATAATAAGTGATTAAATATTAAATGGTTAGAACTTGAATATAAAAACATATCAGGGGTTAAAAATAAACCGTATAATGCTTTGATCATTTTTTATATTAGACAGGATTGTATTAATATCAAATAAATTCACATATGTATAAAACAATATTTTATGCAGTTATAAAATACAGAAATCTAATTAATAATCTATATGTGACTGGTATCCAGAATACATAGAAGGTGCTGAATTACGTCAATGTATAAAAATAAATAAACATGTTGATCCCAGAGGCATCCAGTAAAGATTTAACGGTTCAGAATGATTACGTTAATAAATGAGAAAAGCAGAACTCCATCAAATGAAAAACCAGACAGAACAAAAGCAGTAATCTCTAATTGGCTGCATTCTTTTATGGTTTTCATCACGGCTTTATGGAAAACACAGAGTGTGTGTGGCTTTAATTCTCTGAGCTCCATGCGTGTTCCGGGTCAGCGGCCCGCATCGCCGCAGGAAGCCCCTCCTGGGCCACCGAGTGTTTCACCTGCCAGCGACGAGCGGGCGAGGCCGACTCCCCACAAACTGAACCCTGGTGTCAGTCAGAGGGAGAAAAGGGAGCCGTCCTCCTCGCTCTGCCTCCGCCTGTCATTAGCAGCGTTTCATAATTCATGTGTTTGGATGAAAAATGGATGAACGGCGAGCGCCACACCAGCACGGCCTCCTTCCATTTCAAACCCAGCGAGAATTTCAATCACACCTGTTGGTCCTCCGTCTGCAGAGCCTGGGGAAGCACTCAGGCTCCGCCCACTTTTCCACTTTTTCTCAGAACTTTTGGGATTTTCATTTAAACAGACCAACACAAAATCATGAGTAATCTAAAAAAATGCAGAGCCTTTGGCTGCAGCTCCACCTGCATCTGCTTTCAAGTCTTGCCACAGATTCTCAGCTGAATTTAAATCTGGACTTTGACTAGGCCGTTCTAACCCATGAATCTGCTCTGATCTGAACCATCCCATAATATCTCAGGCTGCATGTTCAGGCTGGTTCTCCTGCTGGAAGGAGAACCTCCACCCCGGCCTCTAACAGGTTCTCCTCCAGGATGCTCCTCTCCCCTGTCCCTGCTGGAGCCAACCAGCCCCACAGCATGATGCTGCCTCCACCGTGTTTCACGGTGATGGAAAGTGTTGGTTTCCCACCAGCTATGGCGTTCTGTCCGTTATGGTAATAATAACCCTGGATTTAGCTCCATCTATCATCCTGTCAACTCTTACCAGCTTCTCCACACCTGCTTAACAAAAATACCGTATTTTGCGGACTATAAGGCGCACTTAAAATCTTAAAACATTCTCAAAAATTAATGGTGCGCCTTATATATGATTACCGTTGTCCTTACTGACTGATTTTACAATGGGCTAAAGTATGACTTTGGTTAACAACGAAGCTGCTCCTCAATGGATATTAGGAGCATTACGGTACAGTGTGTTACTACCTGAGGACCCCTGAGCTGTCTACCAGACTGCCTGACTGTAATGTCTAAACTAGAAGTTCATTCATGTAAGGCAGCCTGGAGTACGCGCTAGCAACAATAAACCTAGTAAGTTAATTTAATATAAAGTTTATGTCAGAAACAGGGCAGTGTAGTCCAGCTACTCTGTCCTCCCTACAGAGATGATAGAGAGCTGTGGACGTGAAGGAAAGATATTACACACTAGGGAAGAAGATTCCAATAAGGTAATCCCACAGCATGACGCTGCCACCACCATGCCTCATTATGGGGACGGTGGTCAGGCTAAAGTGTGATTTTAAGGCACCAGTGGATTTCAGGCAGAACCTCCAGCAATCATTCTGTCTTACTTCCATATGACCACGTTCATAGCTACGCAGCAGACATATCCGCTGCACATTTAAGTGGATTAAAAGCTTGATGGAACAAATGTTCTCATCCACTTTGCAACATGCGTGGAGTTCTCAGCAAATTACCGAGAATAAGCACTGGAGCGTCTTTCCTTCATCGAGGAATAAATTTAGGCTTTGAGAAAGAGGCTCTAACGGCGAGAGAGAGAACCCTCCAGTCTGAGCCTCCTGACTGCAAAGAGCCACTTCCTGTCTCATAAATATTCAGATGCGGGAACAACCGCGGGGAGGCGGGGCCCTGGAGCGGCACATCAGCCAGTCGGCGTGGCGAGGGACCGCCGTTGTCATGTGGCAACCGGGGAGGCAATAACGGACCCAGCGTAGCGGGACGCCACATGGTGTGAATCCCTGTAATTACAGTCTCTGCTGTCTGCTGAGTGGCTCTGCCTCTGTAAACAGGAAGTGCGTCTCTCACACACACCTGCAGAGAGGAACTCGGGCCCTTTGGAGAACCGTTGTGTCGTGCAAGATGCTGTTCATCCTCTAATCAACACTTGTTTGCTGTGGCGTGTGTGTGTGTGTGTGTGTGTGTGTGTGTGTGTGTGTGTGTGTGGGGTGTCCTCCTCATCTCAGGAGGTCATGTCAGAGCCAATGGAGGGTTTGCGGCTCATAATGACCGATGCTGAAAGGCATCCAAGGAGCCACGCTGGCTAATTATCAGCTGTGTGCCTTCAAAGAACATTATCAGGACAAAGACCTGCAATTAGACACTCTCGCTCACACAATCCCCTCACAGCCTTTATCACTCCTATTTCCGCCGTCAACTCTTCCTCCTCCTAAACTGTCTTCCTCTCCACTCCACCCCTCTTTCATTTGCTCACTACGAGTCCCATGACCCTCTTTTTCTCCATCTCTACTCCATTTTTTCATTTCCTGTCTCCCTTTTATTTATCCCCAACCTCCCAATTCCTGCTTTCCTCCCTCGTTCAGCTGCACACCCTCCCCTCTCTTCCTCGCTCCTCTTCTTCCTCCCGGCCCAAAACAGACACTTAAATAACAAGCCGGGTGTCAGTCAAACCGCCAGAGAGCTTCATTAGAGGAGGAGAGCGCACAGGATCAAATTATACGCCCAGTTCTCCTTTGTGTGAGCGTGTGTGTGAGAGGGTTTGCAGGGGATTGGGCGATGGCGGCGAAGACTGAGGGGGTGGGGGGGGGGGTGGATGGGAATGCGCGAATGACGCAGCTGTGTGTCGGATTAAAGCTTCGTCTGTTTGTTTGTGTGTCTGACAGTCGCAGCCTCGCCCATTTTCTCCAATCAGGCAGAAAAACAAAAGCTCGCTATTTGGCTAAATTCTTCTCCTCCTATTCCAACGTGTTCCTGTTTCAGCAGCGCCGTGCCGATCCAGCGCCTCAGGTGAGCGCCGACAAACCCAGATGTGAAGAGCAGCCCCTCAAGACCCGAGACAAATATAAGATAATTCTTCACCTCTAACACTGCCACAGCGAGAAAGATGCTCTTAACATCCATGTAAATGTCAATATCGCCACATTATGATATTATATTGACATTTTTCTATTGTCTTATTTTCCACACAACACACAATGCTATGAACTTCGACCTCTGCGTCTACCCCGTCCCTCGGGGAGCAGCGGGCTGCAGACGTGCGGCGCCCGGCGAGCGTTCTGGAGGGTCTTGCTCAGGGACCCAGAGGGGCAGTCTGAGGGATCTGAACCCACAACCTTGCAGCCTCTCCAGGACACAGGCACCCTGCTCTCTGACTAGGCCACCGCTCCCCCACAGGATATATTTACAAAGGATATAAGTGTCAGCCAGATCTATTTTCTGACGTATATTTAAGGTACAGCTAAACAGGAGCTGCGCTTTTTATTTTGGTATCAATAATCCAGAATAAATTAGTCAACTCTCCCCAAGAAGTAATGCTCTTAACGGTTTTCCAAAAGTATCATAATTGATAAAAAACATTGAAAGATAATCAAGTTATTTTGCTATTTGATAAGAAATTCCTTTTTTCCAACAATAACATTTTTAGCAATGAAAGAACATAACAAAAAACAAGCTAATCTAAAGTTAGTTTTATCAGAAACGCCAATATATATATATATATATAAATAAAAAATAAAACAATTATTGATAATATAGCATACTTGGGTCAAAAACAATGAAATATTCAAGTTAAACGGTGTAAAAAACTTGCCTATTTACTGAACAATATGAGATAATATGCAATATGGTAATAGAGCAACATCTGGGAGTAGCTAAGGCGTGCCTCAGCATCTCAGCTACAGAGTGAGGCATTCCTGATCGGATCAGAACCAGAGCAACCATCAGCATGCTGTGAATTCTTATTATTTCTGTTGGGAGCAGCAGAGATTATAAAGTGTAGCAGCATCAGGGAGGAAGGAGCTGCGGAAACGCTGCTTAGAGCATCTGGGATGCAGCTGTCTGTCACTTCCTACGTTTACACGCCCAAAACGTCACGATCGGATAGAAATTTATTCAGATTAAAGACCAAAAATAATCAGATTGTACCATTTAGATGGACACAATCAATTAATCTGATAGTGATGTGCGTTAATATGCATCAGGCTTTATCCAGAATAGATCATTAAAAAACACAGAACAATAAGAACTTCCATCTTTGCCGTGCATTTCATATTAGATTAACCTTTTTATGGATTTATTCTATATATTCTCTAATGACCTTTTATACCAGATTGTTTTAAGAAATTCCAGATTATCCAGATCTCATTATGGCGATGATTTCAGTAAAAATATTTAAGATATTTACTAAAACAGCATTTTACACATGTTATGAGAAGAGCAAATACAATTTAGCTAAAAGAGATGTTTATTATAAGAAAAAAAAGAAAATGTATCTAAAAAAACATTTACCTTTGAATATCTGGAGGAGAAAACTTAACTTAACTTAATAACTGTGTAAGGTTTTGTAATTTATTTAAAAAAAGAACAATGATTGATATCTACAGAGCACATGTCGTCATAGCATTTACCATTTCAGACATTTTAGATGTAGTTTTCTACAATACAATCTCTGTTCCATGTTTTAAAATATTAGTTTTATATCTTAGGTATATTTATTCAACTATGAATCTAAAGAGTGTCATTTTAACTAAAGATGTCTGCAGAACGAGCTTTATTCACAGATAAATCTAAAGAGGTCAAAGTGGTAAAATGTTTAATAACCTTTAGAAATATTGCATTATTAATCACGGCCAGCAACCATCAGACCGCAGCAGCGACGTCCGGCACCCCGGATAAAATCCCAGAGAACACAAACGTCCACAGATAAAGATCAAGTGACGCTCAGAGATTTTGAAGAGTAAAATCAGGAGGTAGTTTTTGGATGAAACTGGTTTGAAACGCAGCAACAAACCGCTGCCTTCCTTCCTGTCCCTGCAGGGGAAGAGCAGGCAGTGAAAGTGACCACCACAGGATTTCATTTCTACATTCAAATGGATCAAAACTCATTTGCAGAAAGTTTGAAGCTCAACTTTCCGAGTTTGTGCTTCTTTCAGCTCATTAAAACCACATATTCTTTACATTACCGGGAGGCATTTTTCAAACAATCCCCAAATTTTAAATGGATTTCTTCCTGTCTGCTTCATTTCACTGCTGTATAGAAATCAGTGCGTAAAGACTTAAAGTGTCACAAACAGGGTGATCGATCACAAAAACATTCATTCTGTTTGGACTAAAATCAGTTTTAAACCCCCGCCTCCTGTTGTTATCGGCTTTTGCAGAGATGGGTTTAATCTTTGTAGCATTTGGATAAATCTGCATAATTTGTGCCTTTTTGTTAAACTTTAACAGGATCAACCAATGAGATGCTCCCTTTCGTGTCACTCCAGCTCGTCTTATTGATGGCTTTCAGGGACGGATGCTCATCTTTTTCCCGTTAACGACGCCTCAGATGAGAAATAGGTGGTGCTATTTTTAAACCGGCCCTTATTTAAACCTTCCCTCCGCTCTCGGGATCTGTCGCTGAAGGCTTCGGTTTAATGACCCTCGCCGGCCATAGATCTGAAGCGCGTCACATCTCGCCTTTCCAATTTCCCCTCCGTTTCCTTCTCTCGCTTTAGTTCCACGTTCCCCTGCCCATGGGTTCGTCTCCTCTGCCCTCCGTCCTGCGACAGACAAACCCCCAGAACAACACCAGCACTGATGTGCTCCTGAAGCCCGGAGGCTCCACGCTTCGCCGCCGATGGCACCGGAGGGAAGAGAGGGAGCGACAGGAAGGAGGAAGAGGAGGCACAGGAGGAAACGTTCCCTACCTTTGTATCGGTCCAGAGAGGTCGCCGGCGTCCTGCCTGCAAGATAACGAGACAAAAAACATCTGTAAGACAGAAATCATCATAAATGTTCATTTAACAACGTTTAACAGTATCTTAAACCGGTTTTTATGCCTTTCATTCCCAAAGACGTTTGGATTGTGTTTGCCTCCATAAAGGATGCTCGCAACTTTTAAATCAATTCTGATTTTAGATCTTTATTGTCACATGAACAACGAAATTAAAAGTGCCATCAGTCAGTGCTTGTGAAAAACAAAAAATAAAAATAAAAGAAAGAAGAAATAAAACAAATAAAATAAAAATAACATACACCTACACCCAGTCCTTCATGCATTTAGTGTTGTTAAAGCTGCAGGATGAAAACTGTCTCTGAATAAATCACTTCTGACAGATTCTTCTTCAAAATGATACCTTTTATTTCACATTTTCGCTATTTAGACATTTTTACTCTCAGACCCCTTCAGCTATGACGTCTAAACACGAACCGCCTTCTGCTAGGGTTTTAAAATCCTAGTCCTCCTTTTAATGACAGAGCGACTAGTTTGCTACAGCTGCTCTGCTGGTCAGCTGGCTGAAAGAAGGCTCAGGGTCAGCACCAAGGTGCATTAACTTTTACAGATCTTAGTTTTACAGATTTAGTTCTCTGTCATTTTAAAATATAAACGTTTACCATGAATTTATGGTGGGTACAATGAGTAAAAGAACAAAGGACACCAAAAGGAAGGTAGGACACAGCAAGGAGGGAACGGCCGATAAAAAGGAGAAAGGACAATCGAGGAAATTAGGGCGATGGAGGACAGAATAAATGAGAATGTAGAGGTGGAGACAAGACACAAGGGAGAGCAAAGGGAAGGAAAAAATAAGAGATGAAGAGTGAGAGCTAAGGGCACTAGTGAGGGGAGAAGGAAGGATGTGAGGAAGGAAGTGGAGAGGAAACAGAGAGCGCAAGAAACTAAGAAAACTGGAAAAGGTCAAATTTACAGAATCCAAAGGAGGAAAGATGGAGACACCACCAGCTCTGTAGTCAAGACGCCACTGATGCAGGCCTGACGTCTGATAATTATGAGTCGGTCTAAGTTACTGGATCTTAGCCGGCCTCTCTGACGGACATTTACACCTGCAGAGCCCGAAAGAAAGCCGGCGGCGTTACAACAGACTTCGCTCTCCCTGGACACGCTGTCCTCCCGTCTAGTTCAAGGTTCAGGACTTTAAAACTAGACCCAGAGCGGACAAATCTGTCCCCTCATCAGACGACAGAATGCATCCGATAGCTGCTCACCTTTGTTTTCTGCAATATCTAGTGGATTATCAATGTATATACAGTCATATTCAATAACTTAGCACAGAATGACAACGTTTTAAAGCCTTTATTTCTGTTAATTGTGATTTATTTCCACCTCCAGCTAACAAAAACACAGCAAAAAAGAACAGTTTATGCAGAAGTGTGGGATTTAAAGGTTGATTTAAAGGTGCTTTTCATCTGAGAAAGCAAGCCTCTGAGAAATGCATATTCTAGTGTATTGAATATGAATGCATGTGTGTGAGAGCTGCTAAACTCTTGTTTCTCCCACCACCTGTCCATTTAAAACAGGACAGTGGGTCGCACAGCTTCAGAACCACTGCAATAGAGAAAAAGGTCTAAAATCCAAATACCATATTTCTCGGACTATAAGGCGCACTTAAAATCCTTCAATTTTCTCAAACATTGATTGTGCATCTTATAATCTTATGGTCTGGAAAATGTGGTATTTCTCAATGTTCTTCTCTAAACTTATGCAGCCTGCATGGAACTCTGGGTAATGCAGTTTAAATGTTGTATGCCTGTTTTAGTTTCTGTGGCTGACTGGAGGCTTTGCACCAGCAGATAGCCTGACTAACACACATCAGCTCGTCCTAAACGTTCCTCTGGAAACAGCAGAACTACGGTTAAAATCCATCAGGTGCTCTGATTCTACATTCTACATCAAAATAACCATAAATGCAGATAATCTAACTGTAATATTAACTGTAGCTGCAGCAGGGAGAACATTTGCTTTAAACTTGAGCTCCTCTACTGACCAATTAACTAATTAAGGCCTGATGATGCTCCTGTCAAAGAGAAACCAGCGTTTTACCTGCTGGGCTGTTGGAGTCGGTGACAATGGACTTAATGCATCATTTCTACAGTGGAGCAGTTGAGTTTGGCTTCAACTTTTAGTTACTTTTAAATCAAAAAGAAAACAGTTGGACGCAGATGAAGGCGGGGAAACTAGATATTGGCCAACAAAAGCCACGCAGACGGCGATCTAAATGGTAAACTGGTCCTGCCTGTCCTTGGGAGCGGTTGAGAAAGCGGCTCCTTCCTCTGGGTTTGCTCCAGAATTCCCTGCTGTTTCCTCTCTCTCTCTCCTTCCCTTTTTGTTTCAGCCTTTCTTCCAATTCTCTTTTCCTCTTCCACAGCATGTAAATAAATTGGTCCCCAGGCCCCACTGCTACATAGTGTGTGTGTGTGTGTGTGTGTGTGTGTGTATGTGTGTGTGTGTGTGTGCTGGCAAGCATTAAACCCAGTGCCAACACACACACACACACACACACACACACACACACACACACACACACACACACACACACACACACACACACACACACACACACACGCCTCCTGAGCTCAGAACTGCAGCGAATTAGCCAGGGTTTTATGTCACAGAGGTAAATAAAGTCAAAAACGGGTTAGAGCAGCGAGTGCTGAGGTTGGGAGATGGTGTGGAGGGTGTCAGGGGTGATGAGGGGAAAGTGCAAGTGTGTATTATGATGATGAAATGCGGCGAAAAAACTTGCAGCTCCTCCTCAACACGGCGGCCAATCACCGCTACCGCGGCTCTTTGCATTTCAAAGACGCACTCTTGTCTGTTTCATCTCGCCCCCCAAAAAAACCTGCAGAAACGATTGTCCTGTTATCCTGCTACACACACGCTGCTTCAGTCCATTTTCCTCCGCCATGAATTATGAAACAGGGAAAATGGAACATCAAACACAATCCGCTTGCTCTTAGACGTTTACACCCCGACACACACGCCTACAAACAGGAGCCGCTATAACCTGCTGCTTTTTCACATCTGCATGCATGCAAGCGGCGCTTTCCTGACGTTTACCGTCGCTTATTATCTGATATCTGGACGGCAAAGCAGGAGAAGTGAGCCAGATTTAAAATGATTAATGAGACGTAATTACAGTGACCCAAAGCGGTGCGTGGAGACGAAGCGGCACAGCAAAGCAGGTCAAGCTGCCACTAAAGGGTTAAAAGAAAGGAACACCATGTTCAGTCATGGTGAAAAGAAAGTGAACCCCGCAGTAGATCAGAGCCTTTAGCTCAGGGTGTTCAAAGTGCGGCCCGGGGGCCATTGGGGGCCCTCTGAATGATTTTGGCCGGCCCTCAATCACAGTTCAAGAACGGCCTTAATTTGGTTTCGCCAGCTCAGAAGGTTGAGGCGATACACTTTTAAAAAGTTGGGCAATTTTCACTGATGTGAGGCCTTTCAAAAAAAGAAAAAACGTAATATCTTCATAAAAGGGAAAATGTAAGGTACAAAATTTTTTTTAATCTTTTATTAGCTACATTTTTACTTTTAATTTAAGTTAATAGTAAATAAGACCTCAAAGTATTTACCAAAAGACAGACTTGGGTGCACCCATTTATATAACTCAGCAAAATATAGCAAGAATGAACCCGATCCTGCTGTTGATGCTGATACAACAAAATAAAATAAAATAGAAAAATACGATCAGCCCAAAAGATTTAGGATATCTTTTTATGCTAGACTCTTTTTATGTTTCAAATCTAAAATAATTTACAAATTCCTTTTCTACCTGAAATGAGACTCATTTGCTTGTTTAATTAAAATATTTTGTGTGTTTAGTTTATTGTTGAGCAGGTGAGAAAGTAAAAAAAAAGGTTTTAATTTTGTGGCCCATGAGGACTTTCTACATAACATTATTGGCCCCCATAGAAAAAAGGTTTGTACACCCCTGCTTTAGCTGAATCAACATAAAAAGGCAGAAATGAAAAATAACAAACAGATAACTTCAGTAATTCAGTTCAGAAAGTGAAATAGATTAATATAAATTATACAGATTATAACTTTAGGGATGCATGATGTGTCAGCATCAACATCCGTATCAGTCCCAAAACTAAAACTGGTCCGCTAAGTTATTTCCATCTGGTTGCTGTGTGTGTTTGCTGGTGGCCATGTGGTGTTTTCTAGGTCATGTGACGGTGAGGCGGCGCAGGATTGGTCGAAGGGAAAGGGGAGCGAAATATCGGCCATAACATCAACATTTATATTTAATATGGGCCCAGATTTCCATAGCTGTGCATCCCTAGTTTATTTTAATGGTTTTGGCTAAAGGCTAATATAGAAAATCAAAGTTTCTGTATTAAAAAAATCACCTTTTTAAAAATTTAAATCTTACTTCTTCAGTTAAAACTGCATGTTTGTCTGTTATTGCATCAGATGTTGGTGGTTTGTTGGGTCGGAGCGTTTGGATGTGTTCCAAGTTCCCAACAAGATCAAAACATGCAGAAAACACAAGAGCTGAATCTGAGACTCCATTAGCCTCAGAGGTTAAAGGTCATGAGGGGACTATTAGAAAAAAACCAAGTCTGGCTGTTTAGAGGAGAGGAAGGAGAAACGCTCTTCGCTCTGAAAGCCAAACGGATTCTAACTAAAAGCTGAAACCAGACAGAAAAGCTGTGCTGAGAGTTTCTGCCCCTGAATCAGAATCAGAAATACTTTAATAATCCCAGAGGGAAATTATTTAATTATTGCTGAAGGAGGCGGAGGAGGTTCTACGAGACTTTGTCACGTTGCTGTGATCGTCTCAAATGGTTTTAATCTGGACAATGGAAGGCGTTTTCTGTCCATGACCCCGGCTGGTCTTTGCTTGCTGGAGCTAAAAGTAGCTCTGGGCTTACGCCTGAATAACTCCAGTGGTCTCAGCTCTCTGCGGCACAAACGGATCAAATTCCCAAAGCAAACAAAAACTGTGAGGAAGAAGGTGCAAACGCAGCCGCTTATTTCTCCGCCGAACAGTCAGGATTTGTTTTTGAAAGTAAAACTGTGCTGAGCATTTGGTACCCAGCGCTCATTAGCAGGGTTTGTTTTTGCACCGCCGTTCCCAGGGTTGACCTGTCAGTCAAACAGGGCTGCCTCTGCTGCTTCTCTGGGAATTTTGGAGACAGCCGGGAGCTTCGGGGACTAAACTATCGGGAAGCCGTAATAATTACGCCTCTTGTTTGTCGAGATGAGAAGGAAAATGTCAGGTTGTGCTGTTGTGAGACGACAAACTTTACACGAGAAGCAGAACGGCTTGGCTTAAGGGTCCAGAACACCTCGGACCCGGTCAGCGGGCCGCTTCTTGGCATCGGCGGCAACAAAAGACAAGAATTTAAGAGATTTTCTGGAGCAACGGTTGATTAATAAGCTGCATGTCTGCCACAGCAACAAGACCCTCCATCTGATTACTGGTCCAGCTTTTCTTCCCTCTTAGCTCAGCTGGGACGGCTTTGGATCAGAATGATTAATAATCAATCGGACAATCAATGAGAGGAAGTGGGATCTTTAAAAGGCGGGTCTGAAACATGCAGGAGCTACGCCAAAGTGATGAAGACACCAGCCGACCACATGCATCATCTGCAGGGAGCGGAATGGAAACAGTGGAGTGTTTGCACCTTTGTTAATATGGAAATGTCAGATTACTGTTTAAAAAGCCTTTTTGAATTTCCCAATCACCGCAGCAGCTTCCTGCAGGCACAGGTGACCCTTTCAACCCTCTTCAGCGTTTCACCTTTTAAGAATTTTTATTACACCGCCTGACTCAGAGCAGAATCCGCAGAGCTACTTAGAAACAGAAATGTGCCGCTTCAGAGGCCGGGGGCGAATTAGTTAAAAAGGAGAAGCTTTCAGGTCCGACGTTAGCAAGTAATAAACGGGTCCTCCACGGCCTCCCGGAGTCAGCTGGGCCGGATCTGGGTCGGCATCGATCGCTGGGACGGAAACAGATGGGAGAACGGCATCCAGGTGGAAGCCAGCCAGGCTTATGCTTAGTGACAGAACGCGCTCTGGACCCACGCGCACACGGCTGCGGGCCCGTCACGCCACCGCGGGCCCGCCGCAGACGAAGAGCCGAGCTGAAACGCGCCGGGCTCTCGGGGCGGCGGCGCCGGGGCCGGCAGAGAGACGGAGCAGGTGGCGGGACCCAGCGAGGGCCACGGGCACATGTGAGGCGGCGTGATCAGCAGAAGATGTGACACGAGGACACGCAGGCGCCGCGTGGCGCAGAACGGCACAAGCAGCCGGCTGTCGCGGCACGACGACCACGCTGAGCGCTCCCACGTCGCAGAGCTTCCAGAGATTCCCTCCTCTGTCTCTCACTTATTCATGAGCTCACAGATAGTTGGTGACATGGATGATAAAGCATGAGGTGCCAGGTTTAAGCCGCATGGGAGAGCCGTTTGAGCTGCACACCTGGTCAGGTGAAGGTAAAATCATGAAAAACATCCTTAACCTGGTTTATTATCGGACTTTATCGCACGGTACGGAGGACTCAGGTACAGGAGCCTTAACATTTAAATAGATTCTGATTTTATTGTACATGATCTCCCACTGGGAATCTTTAACAATTATTGGCATCAGAAACAATCCCCATATAAATTCAATTTTATTTATATAGCGGCAATTCATGAAACATGTCATCTCGAGGCACTTTACAAAGTCAAAATCAATCAGATTATACAGATTGGTCAAAAATGTTCCTATATAAGGGAACCAGTTGATTGCATCAAAGTTCCGACAAGCAGCATTCACTCCTGGAGAAGCGTAGAGCCACAGGGAGAGTCGTCTGCATTGTTGATGGCTTTGCAGCAATCCCTCATACTGAGCAAGCATGAAGCGACAGTGGAAAGAAAAACTCCCCATTAACGGGAAGGAAATCTACTTTTAAATACTGACTATTTTTTCTTGCTTCTGCAACAGCTGAGGAGGACAGAAAGGGACAAATGGCAGCAGAGAGTAGCGTCTTGGTTTCTCCAAGTCTCCATGAGAACCATCAGATTTCCTCGCCACTGCAGGAAAAACTCTTTTCTGTCCCACTGAGAACAAAGAATTTGATCTTGAGCTTTTAATTTGAAGGTTTTGCTGATGGGATCAAACAGTACGGTGGAGGACCTGGGATGTTGTGGGCCTGGAAAAGACTGGAGAAGACTAAAAGCTCATCACTGGCAAAAAGGGACTTTTTGACAATAAATGGATTAAAAAAGTTTGCAGTGGAAATAAAAGAATGGCTTTTACATTTCTAAATATGCTTTAACTAAAAAAAGGCTTTCTACTACCAAAACAAATTGTAAATCCACTGATCTCACACCGAGGAAGCCCTTCACATTTATTCTGCTCAAAGTCAGCATTTAGTCTAAAATATCTTCCGCTAAATTTACACATCTGATGCTTTCAGACAGTTTATCCATAACTTCATTCTTACACAGAATAAAACTGAAAATATGGAAGCATTAAAGAGTTAAAAGAGACCAACAGGAGGGATTATTTAAATCGCTTGGAAAAATCTTGAATAACTTAAAAACTATCTTTAAATCATCTTTTCAGTTTCAGTTAAAATATAAATATATCCTAAAACAAACAACAGATAATGATATTTTAGAGCCAAATGAATAGATATGTAATAAGAAAGGTACGCTAATCAGGCTGTGTGCAGAGAACAGGAAGGCTACAGGGAGTCTTTAATCACGGAGGATTATTCATATTTCTAATCTAAAAGTCATCAATATGTGTTGCATATGTTAACGTTATCGATGGCATTCATACAGGAAAGGGAAGAAATGGCGTCCCAGCAGCCTGGGGTTTGATTCCCAGCCTTCATGCCTCCCTTTGTTCCTGTCTCATTTCTCTAAAATGAATAAAATAAAGTGCTGCAGATTTTGGTAAAAATATTATTAGAAAATTGTGTTTATTACTTCCTTTGGTCGACTGAAATATTTAAAAAAGTGTTTCTAAAGCACCCTGGTAGAGCGCAGCATGAAGCCACCTGCAGGATTAATGTATAGATGCACGTTAATGTTTAATGTTTTATCCAGTTTTTGAAAAATGTATCATTGACCTATATCATTTCTAAGATTTCTGAAGATATTTTGTAGAAATCTCGTTAAAAGCAGTAATCACAAAAGAATAAATACATTTGAGGACTTTTAAAACATCACGATTGCTACAACAGTGGAGATTTTAGCAGCATTTAAATGCTTTAGTTAGAGATTATGTTTTAAAATGTTCCCGTTGAACTGAAATACAGGCTGCATGTTGCGCTGCAGAGCCTCATTACTGCTAACGCTTCAGCTAAAGGTCAGAGTTCACCGTCTGCACGCGCACACATGCAGTGTTGGAGGCTCCAGCGGCAGGAGGGACAGGAACCGCTGGTTCTGCAGAACAGAATGTCCAAAACCACGTGCCAAAATAAACAAGAACTTGATGAGAACGGCCGTAAAAGGTAAACCAAGAGATAAATCTGATGAAGTGGACCCAACAAGAGGGAATGAAATGTTCTGAGGCGGAGCAGCTGGGCTCATTGGTTAACCAGAACCAGGTGTGCGTGGAGGAGGGAGACAGATCAGAACCAAAGTGGTCCGAACAAAAGCCAAACCGCATGATTTCTGTCATTCTGACCCTCTTCCTGACCTGTGATCACCACCTAGAAGCCTTTGTAACATCAACCGGCCGTCAGAAGAACTAAAATGACATTTAAAGGGTGTGAGGGACCGGTTTGGTGGATTCCTGTCCTTGTGAGGACCCAAAACAAGCAGCCAAAAGAAGCTTTTCTGCTTTTAACAAAGCCTAACACACAGATCAGCATTTATGCTTCATAAAATCATTTTAACACGTCTACCATCGGATTAGTTATCTGCATTGGTTAAACGGTTGTAATAATGGTGAGAGGCTCCCTGCCTCCTCTTCCTGTTTATCTGCGCCGTGATTTCCTGCTGGTCTCAGCGGCCCATCTGTGACCATCTAACACGTCTTGTTTCTAACGCTTCTGTCCTCCTCACATCTCACACATGCACAAACCCACTTCACAGGCTGCGCCCACGCTCCCCGGCCAATCAGCGCACCCCATCACACTTCTTCTAGCGCTGATAAATTCTCTCCCAGACGCCACGTTCACACCTTGCCGTGGCGTGAGGACGTGGTTCTGGTAAACTCAGACCACGTCAGGTCCAGGTTGCTGGTTCTGAACTCTGCCGGAGTCAGAGGAGGGGGGAGGACCACCGAGCCGGCGTTCTGGGAACCGTGCCGGGGCGGCGGCGTATGCCGGCGTCACCGGTGGACAGACCTGGACTGACTCAACAGAGAGACTCAGACTCGCATCTGCTCTTCTGCTCATGTGCGAGACGGAGATCAAGACTCCCGTCAAACATAAAGGACCAAATCTCTTCTTCAAAAGCAGAAGCACTAAAATATTCCTCACTCCTGATCCGTGTCTCAGCTAGTCGTACCAGAATTAGGACAACCGCGTGTTTTCTAATGAAGATTTAATATTAATTTCATGGATACTGAAACACTAAGCAAGGAAAAACAAACCTTTTATATGTTTCATTAGAAAACAATGTATAAATTCCCAATAAAAACATTTAAAATCACTCACAGGAGCAAACATGAGTACTGAGACAGTTCAGAGATGATAGATGGAGAGAAGAAGAACTTCACTGGAGTTATTTCAGCCAAGCTGCAGGTTTCAGGGTTGGGGTGTCCTAACTTTTAGCTCATTAGGGATTCCTGGAATAAATCCATAGTTTAATGATTTAAACCAGATTAATTAAGGGTTCAGTGTTTACCAGGAATTAAATCACTTTCTTTTCCAGAGAGAAATAATCAGATTAGACTTTAATATGCAAACATATTTAATGGGGTGTGCAATTTATTTCTCATCACTCTCTATATGTTTCAGGTAAATCATAGTTGTGGCTAAATCCACTGTCTCTCAATCATTAAAAAGTGCACTAATACATTATTATCTTGTAAATGATGGAGACTTAGTTGCAGTAAAGAGGACTTTCTGGGTCCTGCTGGGCTCTTATTAAAATATTTAGCCGTGTCTGCGAAGTAAGTCCCAGTAGCTGTGGATGTTTTAGCAGCTACCTAAACTGTCCTTATGTGAGCAACAGGAAGGCTTTAAGCATAAAACACAACTTCAGGACAATAGTGGATGGAAAAGCTGCAAAGTGTTAAAATGCTTCCAGTAGTTTAGCTGATGAGACTGTTTAAAGAAAGCTGAATGAGTTTGACCTACAGGGTTATGAGGATTGAATATTTAGCGATAAAAGATGCTCCTTCGGTCCGGTACAGACCTCTAGAGAACCAGGATGCTGAAACAGAGACGCTCGGATCACAGCAAACGTTGGAGAAATGACTGGAAGCTGCCACTAGACGTCAATACGCTGCAAAACATTTTCCTTTGCTAGGATAAATAAAGCTGAACGTTTAGGCATCATTTTGAGGTCTGGGAAAGAGCTCAGAGAAATCACTTAAAATGAGAGTAAAGTCTCTAGAACATGAAGGCTAACTTCTCTTCAGAATAACTTCATGATTCTTAGGAAAAAAGTGAGATCAGGGTCTGGTTGAGGCCAGAAGCAGGAGTTCTGCCCCTTTAAGGTGCCTGCATTTGTAGAGCTGAACCCACAAAAGGACTTTCAGAGACTTCTACGCTCATCGCTCAGCAGACACGAAGCATAAAGACAACCATCCATCACTGCTGCGTCCATCTGTTGCAGCCGTGAAAATGTGACGTGGATGGATTTAAATTTGGTGTCTGGATTTAATCTCAAAACTCCTTCATTTTCACCCATTTCCAGCATTTGTTGCAGCTGCTGCAGCTCAGCATACAGAGGAGTTTTTATTCAGGTTGCTCTCTATTTTCTGCTGCTATGACGGCAGATGGAGGGTTTACTGATCCCTTTTCCTCACTCTGCCTTTTTTCTCCTACTACTCTCCATTTGTGCACAATTATTGCTGCCATTACCTTTGCATGTTTCTGTTTTTAGAAGAATGTCGTTGATGAAGACCTTGTGGCCATGAATGATGGGTTCTATCTATCTTTTTTAATAGAAAGTACCCGTGCCTTACAGCTTCTGTGTTTATGATCTCTTTCCTGCAGAAGGGAATTCACAGAACTGTTATCGCTACAAACTTTGTGTTTATCTCTGTAATCATTGACTGAACTACTAATGGAAAGTAGACGTGGTCCAGTGTTCCTGAGATTAGCCCAGTCGGCTTCCTAATGAAAGCCACGGATGGAGAAAGTACTCCTTGCCGTCTCCTTTCTGGGTTGAGTCGCTGACAAAAGTGTTTCAGTCTTTGCTTTTTCTTAATTTTATGTATCCAGATGCTCCTCTCCTTTCAGTGCTGCTGGGCGCGTCTTCAGTTTGGATGTAGTATTTTTGATCAGTGGTAATAGCAGCATCACCTTATGCCACCAATCAGTGCAGAGGGACTTCTCTCAGATATTAGACTAACTAGACAGCTAGTTTTCCATGTTTTTATTAAGTCAGGATGCATTTCAGCGTCGAAGTGTTATCGCCAGTGAAGGTGCAGCATCCTGAGCCTCCATGCATCTGGATGCACGTTCATTTCTTTTACGTCAAGAGCATCGAGGCTGCTGTGGTCTGCGCTTGTTGAAACCAACCCGCCGCTGCTGGATGTGCAGATTTTGAGCCATTATGTTGGATTAGCACAATCATTTTGGTAAGCATTACAGATGTACCTGTTAGAATCGAATAACAAACGTCGCCCTCGCGGCCGTTGACCGTGTGGCGGAGACTATACGAGCCAAACAAACACTTTTACAGTGGAACCAATCAGGGTGTAAAATGGAAGCGCTCCACTGTGGGATGTGGAAATTGCAGAGAAAGGGCCATTAGGTTGTAATACGGCGCAGTAAAGCTGTGCATGTGCTTCTGTTAGAAAAGGTCTGACAGAGGGGCCTCCAAGGAGCACTTTCTCTGTGCGCGTGGCCATGAGTGTGTTAGCAGGGAGGCATGCGCTCATGCATGCACGTGTGACATATTGAGGGCATTTAAATGCAGCGAGAGAAACGAGCCGGTTTTAAAGGGGTGAACAATGGGAGAAGTGGCAGCAGAGTGTTAGGCCTCATTTACTTTGTGATATTCAAAGGGCACACAGGCTGCAAACACACGTGCCCATTTTCTGTATGCCTGTCCGCACCCCAGCCCTGATGAGTTGTACGACAACCAAAAGTGGGTAAAGGAGAGATTCCCGAGTCATCCATCATGCTTCTGGGAGAGGAGGGAAGACGCTCCCTCCCCCGTTTAATAACCACCCCCTCCTCATCCTCTCCTTCCCCATTTAATAACAGCACCAGAGATCAGCGCCATTAGCCCAGACCTCCTCACACATGCAAATGAAGCCGGCGCTATGGAGGCCTGCGTCACGCGCCGCCGATGCAACCCCTGCTCGACCCGGAGCGGCTCTGAGTTCTGATTGGAGCAAGGGAGGTGGAGGTGGAGGTGAAGATGGAGATGGAGATGGCGGGGAGACGAGAGTCTGGGCGACAAGAACATGGACGGGGGGCAAAAGTACCAGGAGGAACCCGGAAAACAGAGGAGAAGTTAGATGAGTTAGCCCCGGCAGCTGATGCTTGACTCAGCAAACTCTTTAAACGTCCTCCAGCTCATGGTGGACACTGTCCAGCAGAGAGACCCAGATGTCTCTGTCCTCAGGGACGCATTGCTGCTCATTCCTGAGGGTCCCATGTCAGTCCCAGGAATAAAAGGGAGAGAAACGCTGCGTCCAGCAGGTCCTGGGTTCCCCCGGGTCACCCTTCAGGGGGAAGCACCATGAAAAGCTCCAAAAAGGGGAACTGGGACACCCTGACCATGGCAGCGGGCGCCTTTCTAAGAGGAGGAGCAGCAGCTCTACTCCATGTCCCCGCTGGATGACGGAGGTGCTGTCCTCGTCCATGAGGGACAGTCCAGTCCCCTCATGGACCAAGCTCGTCTCAGATCGTATCTGGGATCGTGTTCTTCGGCTCCTTCCTCACGGTGGCAGCCGAAGCGTCGCCACAGCCAGGTCTTCATGTCCACCCACAGAAAGTTATTTCAACAGCAGTCACACTTTTCTATTTTTTTCATTAATAAAAAACATTTTCCATCTCAGTCTAACATCAAGTCATGCATAGCTGAAAATGTCAACGCTGGATTTCTTCTCGTCTGACCACCGATTTCCCTTCTACCACAGAGAGGGAGCTTTTGTGGCTCAAATCTTGTAGGCATGGCTCTTTCCTGAGAATTACCTCCTCCGCTGGGATGATTATACCATAGATGTATGCAATGAAACCATTACTGACAATTTGCCTCCGTGCAACCAGTGAGGAAGATCCTGTTCTGTACACTGTAGCTTTCACAGCCCTGAAGAACTGTCACACAAATTACTGTAATTATCCATCTAAATGTCTTTTCTGTTCATTTAATGACTTCATTTATTACAGTTAAAGCCAAATTGCAGTTTAAAGCCACAAGCAATGAAAAGAAGCACTTTTCCTTGGCAATCAACACGTGATAATGCTCTTTAGACTTAGATTTAAGGCCCATGCCTCTGAAAAACTGAATGGGGTTAATTCTGGACTAACAGATTTATGTGGCCGTGAGTTTTCAGCATATAGATTTCATTAAACAAATAAAAAAATATCCCTGTTGTAGACATCCTTTGTGTTTGGGTGTAAAACACAACGACGTCCAGAGCCACTTTCTGCTGTTTGCGTTGATGTCAGAAGTTCATTAAAATGCTGTTGTTGCATGTTGCCAGTAATCGGCTTGATTAGCCAAAGTGTTGATTGTGCTAATTCTGCTTTCAGCTCTAAAGAATACAATTTCACTCAACATAACATAAATAAACAGGTAAAGACGTGCCTGGATTAATAAACATGACCATAAATTAAACACTGAAACAGTTAAATTAAGCAGATATGGAGACGTCAACAGGAGGTTTTAGTGCAGACACAACCTTTTATTTAATAAAGGAGCGTTCTACGCCTTTTCCTGACCTAAAATCTACTCGTATTTTCTGGATTTTCATTTTTAATGCACAGGAGACTAGATGCATCATCAAGCTGGGCTGGTTCTGGTTCTGCTGTTCAGTTCATGGAACCACTGCTTTATGATTTACGGTGACGGTAAAAAGAACGTGTACCTTTCTTTAATTCCAGCAATTCACATGAGGACCTGAAAAAGGTCATTTGAAGTCAAACCCGGTTCTACAAATGCTTCAATCAAGTGTCCAAAAAAAAACAAAACATGATCCATCAGATGGTTGAACCTTATTGGAAGCTAGTAGAACCTTTTGGCAGCTGGTAGAACCATTTGGCCGGTAGAACCTTTTTGGCAGCTGGTAGAACCTTTGTGGCAGGTGGTAGAACCTTTTTGGCAGCCGGTAGAACCTTTTTGGCAGCTGGTAGAACCTTTTTGGCAGCTGGTAGAACCTTTTGGCAGGTGGTAGAACCTTTTTGGCAGCTGGTAGAACCTTTTTGGCAGCTGGTAGAACCTTTTGGCAGGTGGTAGAACCTTTTTGGCAGCTGGTAGAACCTTTTTGGCAGCTGGTAGAACCTTTTGGCAGCTGGTAGAACCTTTTGGCAGGTGGTAGAACCTTTTTGGCAGCTGGTAGAACCTTTTTGGCAGCTGGTAGAACCTTTGTGGCAGCTGGTAGAACCTTTTGGCAGGTGGTAGAACCTTTTTGGCAGCTGGTAGAACCTTTGTGGCAGCTGGTAGAACCTTTGTGGCAGCTGGTAGAACCTTTGTGGCAGCTGGTAGAACCTTTTGGCAGGTGGTAGAACCTTTTTGGCAGCTGGTAGAACATTTGTGGCAGCTGGTAGAACCTTTTTGGCAGCTGGTAGAACCTTTGTGGCAGCTGGTAGAACCTTTGTGGCAACTGGTAGAACCTTTTGGCAGCTGGTAGAACCTTAGTGGCAGCTGGTAGAACCTTTTGGCAGCTGGTAGAACCTTTGTGGCAGCTGGTAGAACCTTTGTGGCAGCTGGTAGAACCTTTGTGGCAGCTGGTAGAACCTTTTGGCAGCTGGTAGAACCTTTTGGCAGCTGGTAGAACCTTTGTGGCAGCTGGTAGAACCTTTTGGCAGGTGGTAGAACCTTTGTGGCAGCTGGTAGAACCTTTGTGGCAGCTGGTAGAACCTTTTGGCAGGTGGTAGAACCTTTGTGGCAGCTGGTAGAACCTTTTGGCAGGTGGTAGAACCTTTGTGGCAGCTGGTAGAACCTTTGTGGCAGCTGGTAGAACCTTTTGGCAGGTGGTAGAACCTTTGTGGCAGCTGGTAGAACCTTTTGGCAGGTGGTAGAACCTTTGTGGCAGGTGGTAGAACCTTTGTGGCAGCTGGTAGAACCTTTGTGGCAGCTGGTAGAACCTTTGTGGCAGCTGGTAGAACCTTTTTGGCAGCAGTAGCTCTCACTAGTTGTTTCCTGTTTGACTTCATCAGTCTCATCACTGTGGAGGAACTTCAGCCACTCTTTCCATCAGGTTTGGGCTTTGACTAGACCGCTGTCACACCTTGATTCCTTTCTTTTTCAGCATTCAGCTGTGGATCCGCGGCCGTGTTTCGGATCATGGTTCTGTAGATGACCCAGTTTGGACCGAGCTCCAGCTGTCGGACAGACTCACACTCTGGAATACGTTGGTATAACCATCCGGCCTCCACCCCCTCGCTGACATTTCTGAGCTCACATGCCGCGTTTGGCACGGCGAATATGCCGTTATGCATCAGGACCAAACATCTCCGCTCTGGTCTCATCGGCCCAGAGGACATTGCTCCAGAACTCGTTCTTTATTCAGATACAGCTTTGCTAACTGCTAGCTTATCAGGGAGAAGACGATTTCTCCTTCATCCCTTCCAAGCAGCCAGACTGGTTCAGGGGCATGACCTTTAACCTTTAACCTGAGGCCTGTGGAGTCTTAGGTGGAGCTCCAGGGGTTCATTTCTCTGAGCTTGCCGCTCTGACCTTGGGCTGCTGGACGTCCATCCTGAAGGTTGGAAGCTGCTGAGATGTTCTCCATTCTGCAGGATGATGGACCTCAGAGAGTTTTGACCTTATGACCTTTCCCAGATTGATGGACAGCAACGCTCTGAGGTAGCGGCTGATGCCTTCCCGCCCTGGCATTGTGCTATAACACACACCTGCATCCTCTAGAGCAGCGGTGGAGCTGCAAGTGCATCTCTGGACCTTCCACGATGGCTCTGAAACGCTTTGCACAAAACTGAGAAAGAACCAACTAATGTTTCTAGATATAATAACTAATGCAGGTTTTTAGCAGTTTTTCTTTTGTGTCCTGAAATAATCACATTTATTACAATAATGTCAGAGAAGGACATAAGCACAATGTTTTTTTAAGTGTATTTTTCTTGTCATTATGTTGGAAACTGCGGTATTTGCACCTCATTTTCCACAAATAGCATCACATAGAAGAAAATGCATCCGAGCTGTTTTCCTATAAATTTCACTCCATTTTTAAAAGCTAAAAATGGAAATGAAATTGTGCTTCCCTGAAAATGACAACACCTTTGCTATGGTAGATATTTAACAAACATTCAAAGCTGTCTTTTTTTGGAAGGTCAGGAACGTTTGGGGCTCTAAGCTTGATTTAGCCGCCTGAAGGCAGAGAATGAGTCCTGGGTTGTAAAGGCTGCAGACCTCCTGAACGTGACCCTGGTTTCTAACCGCGTGCATAATGATCCGTTAATAACAACCCTGAAGGTTTTCCACGTGAATTTAACTGACTGGTTTTGGTCATTTGGCAACAACTTGCCTTTGTCCACTTGAGGACTGAACTCAGGTTCGTTCTCTTCTCATCCCTTAATGCTGCTCTTTGGAAACTCCAGATTGGGTAAATAAATTTCCCATCCCCGAACGATCGGTCCCGGTGACAGGATCGGTGACAAGGTGTCTCATAAAAGGCCGTCATATCAGATCCGCTGCTGCCCACGTGAGCGCGGGCCGATAAAACGAAGCCCGGGGAAGAATCAATATCACCGACGCCTGTTCATCAGATTTGGGGGGTGGCTTAGACAGTGAAATGTCAAACTCTAATCTCTTTAATAGTCGGATATTACATTTTAATCCCGGTCTGATTCCTTCACTCTCTTCGTTAAGGCCACCTGCACACGCCCGTGGAGGAGCGGGGGCAGGAAGAAGGTAATTTCGCAGAGATTGGTATCAAAACAGAGCTGGTAATTAAGTGAAAGGGGAGAAGGAGGAAGAGGAGCAGCTCGGGGTGAGAAAGGGCCGGTTTATGGAGCGGCGTGGCGGCACGCTGAATTTACAGCGCGAGGGTGATTGACTGCGAGACACACGGAGGCAGTAAAGTGATGTCGATGAGGAGTGAGGACAAATTGATATGATCACAACATGTCACATTAAAGACAGGCCTGCCATCCATCAACATGATAAAAGGCCTCCTTCATTCCAACACTAACCCCGCTGCCATTGATCTCAATGCTTCACTTCGCCAGCCACTAACCGTTTATGATAACTATCATTATGCAGTTATGAGGACGGTGACGATCTATCATAGCTGTGCAGGCCACAATGAAACGATAACCCTTGCTAATTTGTTGCACTGACGAGCTCAAATCACGGAGGGAAATTAGGTAGAAAAGAGAATAATTTCACTCAATTTCTCTCAATTATGTCAGAAAATAATACGCCGATGAAAACAGACACTGGATGAAGATGATTGTGGAAGAGATTTAAAGGGAGAAGCGTCTTTTCCTGAGATAATCAGATTTATTTGTTTTTACGGATGTCTTCAGAGAGCGCAGGCGGAGGAAAAGTAACATTGATGACAACAGCAAACGCTCTTTTAAATCACCCCTGAGCAAATCACTAAATCAATATCAATTAGGCTGCAAAAGAGCCCAAATGGACAACTGGCTTTGTTTTAACTAATGAAGTCTGTGGAGAATCCAATCTGTCCTGGTCCCCCCACACCCGGCGCTTTCCTGTCAATCCCACTCCTCATTACCAACCATGACAGTATGGAAAAACAAACAGACACATCCGCAAACCCTTTACACGCCTAATGATGGAGATTTTAAGTGGAGATTTGTTAGGAAAACATGCTGGCGAGTAGCTTTCACTGAGCGTTTGGGTAGGAATTAAGATTTATTGACTACTGAGCACACAGGCCATTCATGTTTATCTATGTCGGTGAACTGCAGACGAGAATATTTGATTTGTGGAGTTGAACATGGGCTGAAATGGAAATAAAATAAGTTGTTACTGCAATATTCAGAGTTTTGAAAGACTTAACTTTGGTCTTTTTTGTGGCATTCACAAAACCACAGCTGCCTATATTTAAAAAGAAATGACCAAAAAAATGATTGGGGAAACATTTATGTCAAAGCTTCACTCTGTTGCTCCGGATGTTTGGTTAGAACCTCGGCACCCGCAACACACCAGTAGGTGGCGATAAAAAACATTCAGAGATATAGCCGGTTAGTCCTGGTCAAATACAGCCGGTCAGTCCTGGTCAAATACAGCCGGTTAGTCCTGGTCAAATACAGCCGGTCAGTCCTGGTCAAATACAGCCGGTCAGTCCTGGTCAAATTAAACCGGTTAGTCCTGGTCAAATTAAACCGGTTAGTCCTGGTCAAATACAGCCGGTTAGTCCTGGTCAAATTAAACCGGTTAGTCCTGGTCAAATATAGCCGGTTAGTCCTGGTCAAATATAGCCGGTTAGTCCTGGTCAAATATAGCCGGTTAGTCCTGGTCAAATACAGCTGGTTAGTCCTGGTATAATTAAACCGGTTAGTCCTGGTCAAATACAGCTGGTTAGTCCTGGTCAAATACAGCCGGTTAGTCCTGGTCAAATATAGCCGGTTAGTTCTGGTCAAATACAGCCGGTTAGTCCTGGTCAAATATAGCCGGTTAGTCCTGGTCAAATACAGCCGGTTAGTCCTGATCAAATATAGCCGGTTAGTCCTGGTTAAATACAGCCAGTTAGTCCTGGTCAAATTAAACCGGTTAGTCCTGGTCAAATTAAACCGGTTAGTCCTGGTCAAAAACAGCTGGTTAGTCCTGGTCAAATACAGCCGGTCAGTCCTGGTGAAATGCAGCCGTTTAGTCCTGGTCAAATATAGCTGGTTAGTCCTGGTCAAATACAACTGGTCAGTCCTGGTCAAATTAAACCGGTTAGTCCTGGTCAAACACAGCTGGTTAGTCCTGGTCAAATACAGCCGGTTAGTCCTGGTCAAATATAGCCGGTTAGTCCTGGTCAAATACAGCTAGTTAGTCCTGGTCAAATACAGCTGGTTAGTCCTGGTCAAATACAGCTGGTTAGTCCTGGTCAAATACAGCCGGTTAGTCCTGTTCAAATTAAACCGGTTAGTCCTGGTCAAATACAGCCGGTCAGTCCTGGTCAAATATAGCCGGTCAATCCTGGTCAAATACAGCTGGTTAGTCCTGGTCAAATACAGCCGGTTAGTCCTGGTCAAATTAAACCAGTCAGTCCTGGTCAAACACAGCCGGTTAGTCCTGGTCAAATATAGCCGGTTAGTCCTTGTCAAATACAGCTGGTTAGTCCTGGTCAAATACAGCTGGTTAGTCCTGGTCAAACACAGCCGGTTAGTCCTGGTCAAATATAGCCGGTTAGTCCTTGTCAAATACAGCTGGTTAGTCCTGGTCAAATACAGCTGGTTAGTCCTGGTCAAATACAGCCGGTTAGTCCTGGTCAAATTAAACCGGTTAGTCCTGGTCAAATACAGCCGGTCAGTCCTGGTCAAATATAGCCGGTCAATCCTGGTCAAATACAGCTGGTTAGTCCTGGTCAAATACAGCCGGTTAGTCCTGGTCAAATTAAACCAGTCAGTCCTGGTCAAACACAGCCGGTTAGTCCTGGTCAAATATAGCCGGTCAGTCCTGGTCAAATACAGCTGGTTAGTCCTGGTCAAATACAGCTGGTTAGTCCTGGTTAAATTAAACCGGTTAGTCCTGGTCAAATACAGCTGGTTAGTCCTGGTCTACTGTGTCTCAATGCATGGCGGCCGTCTTGATTTCTGAACTACGTGGGGATCTCTGAAGAAAATGCACATTGGGAGCTTCAGTACGTCTCATCAATCAATGCTTGTTAATTGGTGCCTTTGCTATAAATTAGACGTGTTGAAGTGCATTGAGACAGAATTTGGACGTCAAGAGTTTCTAGGGGAAACAGGCTGGACTCTGACATCTGCTAATTGTTGGACATTTTAAGGATTTCCAAACAAATTGTACCATAAAACGGCAGGAAAAAGAGAGAGAAGAAAGAAAAAAAGGGCTGCAACAGTATAAAATATAAAGAAAATCATTTGGAAATTTTATTAGAGATACAAGGAAAAGATCAGCTAGTAAGAGCAAATGGATAATTTTTAGCTTGATTTGCACCAATCGCTGACAACGTAACAACGCCCTTCAGAGCAGATGACATGACTATGTTTGCTTGTTTCAGCTTCAATGACTTGTTTTAAATTAAGTCAGAGGAGATGCAGAAATATATGATAAACAATGTTTGCTGTTCATTCAGGCTGCAAGAGGTCGAGAGAGAGCAAGACTTTCAGCAGATAACAGGAAGGCTGAGCAGAGTACAGCTATAAGTTGTTCTGTTTTCCTTTTTTTCCCAAACATTTTGTTGCTTTAAAAAATTTGTGAAAGTTTTACAGGTATTGCTGTTTCACACATGGCACGATGTCCCTTTAGCCTCTGATATAAAAAACGAATATTTACTATAAATGACAAGAAAACCTATTTTAAATCCTGCAATGTATGCCTATTAAACAGACACCAGTATTAGAGAATCAAAGTTTAACATAAAGCAGAGATCAGAAACAGACCAGTATAGAAATATGTAATTTATTTTTTTAATGAATCATATTTTTCATTATAGCCATGCACCACCTGCATGTTTCCACCTCAGTTTTAAGTGGGACCCAAACGAAGCTGATGTGAGCTGATCCTAACTCTCTGCATTCCTAAATGAATAGAAATGGTTAAAACTCTGACAGTGAACATAATGTCGCTACGATAATTTGGATTCTGCTTTTATTGAGCGAAAACATACAAACAGAACGCTCACACAGCACAGCCAAGGCAGGCGGCATGCAGCGAGGCTCCTCAGGGTTGCCATATCATTTTAAACATCCATCAGCTCAGCAGAGATATCATATTAGCTCCTCATCTGCATGCGGCACAGACAGAATGACAAACGAGAGAGAGAGGGAAGGCGCTCTCCCCTCGTCTCCTTCATTGCACCTCCTTCCACCCTTCCAAACCTCGCCTTCCTCCCTCTATCTCCTTATCCCTCTCTTCTAACCTCCTAAATTGGATCACCGCTGCCAGCCAAGCGTGTGCAAGAGTGTGTGTGCACATTGTTGCGGTGTAATCACATCTTTTAAATGGAAAAAGGGGATGAATCTCAGGAGAAACGATGACCACTGGGCCCATATCTGACTCCTGAGCCCCCAGCTCCTTCCCAGTCCCCACTGGCAGTCTTTGTATCTCAGTATACTCCATCACATTTGCTTTTACCAAGCAATCTAGGAGTCCTGAAAACTTTTCTTCCCTTAGATCCGCCATCTAATTCTCCTCCACAACTTTCTGGCCAAACTTTCCTCTAGTTCTAAGGTTTTAGCAACATTTTCTGGTTGGTAATCTTCTTCTCTGAGATCATCTTCCATTTACCATGATAATTATGACCCCAATGAGCATCGCAGGCACTAATTTGACTTTTTTAATGCTGGACGCTGCAGCGAGACATTTGAGGTTTTATATTTATGCAGTGGACTGATTCATTTTACAATAAGCTGGTTTGTGAAAGCAAACTGTTGGTCCAAATAGTGTAAACTCCATAAAACATTAACACTCCGCTCAAAATGTACGACCTGTGAGCTCAACGTTTGTGTGTAATGTGATTTTCAGCTAAAGTGGTGATAACTGTAACCTCCTGCAGAACAGTAAATCTTTAATGCTGAGGTCCTCCAAGCCTCTGGAGAAAGCTCATTTAAAAGCAATAAAACGATCCCAAATTAAATAATCACGGCCTCTCCTTGTTCTATAAAATACCCCGTCCTCAGCCGCTTTAGCCGATACTTTATTGGATTCCTCTGCAGCAGAGTTGCATCCTGCCCAGAAAATAAAGGTTTCTCAGGAATTACGCAGCCCCGCAAAGAAAATGAGCCATTTCCTGGTGTGTTTAATAGCTGCTTCTTACTTTTTAGTCATTCGTCATCGCTGTTCTGCTTCATCCCTAAAATAAGCTCACAATAGATTCAAAGGCATCATTACAAGCTTTTCAATAAGTCACGGTGGCCCAAATTGCTGCTCGTGGTGGGCTGTTTTTCCCCTAAGAAAAGGTATTTTTGGCACCGGGGCCACATTTAATGCTCCTTTCTGTAACTTTTGATGTAGATCCAGGACTTGGTGGACAGCCGAGACGACCCACTCTTGGGTCCTTTCATCCCAAAGCACGATAAATCATTCTTCATATCAAGTTCAAGGTGTCTCCATTAGCTGCCTTTTTTACTATAGAGTTGCTACAGTTTTAAAAACTTTTTTTAATGCTTTTTAATATTAAAAGTCTTAACAGCCTTCGGTTTTATTGCCGCCCTTCATAACGTTTGCAAAAAGACTCAAAATAAAATGTATTTCTCCCAGCGGCATAATCCGACACAAAATAATAATAATAATTTAAATCACAAAAAAACAACCTTTAACTTTAGTACATTACATTTTTTATTAGAAACTAAGCTCACTTGTTACAACTAAGAGGATCACTAACAATTAAAATATCTGGAAAATAAATGTAAGCAAATTAACTTTACATTGATTTATTTATGCATTTATTAATCTACTTTTGCTGATCAGAGAGTTTAGGAACTATTAATTGATAATCCATGTTTTTATGATTTTGGGGGGTTAAAAGAATGTGACACAGGAAACAGGAAAGACAACAGAACTTAAATAATAATAAAAAACCAGGGTCTGTGATGCTGTGGGCCTGTTTCTCTCCCAAATAACCCGATCTGGTCAGATTAAATGGCATCATGAACTCTAAAAAAACAGGAAATCTGGCAAGGATGATAATCTGGAGCATGTTGCCTAATAAACATATGAATGGATCAGCACCTCCATCCAGGAGGAACCAGGGTCCAGGAACATCTGGAGTCATTGTGCAGAATGATCAGATATTTTAATAGAGAACTAAGGGCTGGCTAATAATAAGGGCTGGTTTATAAAGTATTAGCAGCAGGGGAGCAAATAATTTGAGAAATTATTTCCTTTTTTCCAAAGTGGGAATCCCCTCTGAGGGAATCTGCCAAAATTAAAGGTTGATTATTTCTACATTTTTCTGTGTGAGAATCCTTTGCTGCCATAAAATGTGAATTTATTTGAAGGCTTTTTGTACGTCTTCACCGAGGGAAACTGATTTAATTAAATTGGTAGTCTACGCGTTATTAGGTACACCTTGCTTGTACAGGGTTCTACCCTCTCGGGTCGCCAGAACTGCTTCAATTCTTCACGGCAAAGATTGAACAAGGTGTAAGAAATATTCCTCAGAGGTTTTACTTCATATTGACTTCCAGGTCCATGATGAGAATCTCCCTTTCCACCACATCCCAAGGTGCTGTGTAGGGCCGGGACTGTGGAGGCCACTGGAGTACCTTGAATTCATTGTTCAGAACGGTTTAATATCGTGTGGAGTTTGGTTTAATCAACCAGCTGGAACCACGAGGCTCTTCTGCTGCTGGAGCTCATCTTCCTCAGTCTTCACATGCTGGGTGTTCTGCTGACTTAGCTGAGCTCATGTTGCCTTCCCGTCATCTGGGACCAGTCTCCTCTGACATCAACAAGGCTCCACATGGCTGAATATTTCAGGCCATTCTCCGAAAACCTGAGGGTTGTGGGTGAAAATCCCAGTAAACCAGCAGGTTCGTACATCCCCAGACGCCTAGAAAACTGGGTCGGCCTCTCTGCTACAGCTCTCCACTGGTTTAAATCCCAGTTAAAGGACTTTTAGTGTCAGTAGGTAACTTTACATCCCAGACACCAAAAATCACATGTGGGGTTCTCCAAGGTTCCATCCTGGGTTCCTCCTGTTCAATATCTACATGCTCCTCTAGCTCAGATAATAAAAAACAACATCATCAGCTACCATAACTATGCAGACGACACACAGCTCTACATCACCATGTCACCAGGTGACTATGGACCAGTTCAGGCTCTGAGGAAATAGAAGAAATCAATGCATGGATGAGACAAAATGTTCTTTAACTGAATAAAAACAAAACTGAAGTAATAATCTTTGGACCAATAGAGGAGAGATCCAGAGTTAGCTCACAGCTTCAGCTGCTTCAGCTAGGAACCACTGATCAGGCCTGAAACCTGGGAGTAGTGATGGACTCAGACCTGAACCTCCATCTAAAGACAAAGTGGACCTTCTAGCACCTGGAGAATATTTCCAGGATTAAAGGACTGATGACTCAGCAGGATCTGGAGAAACTAATCCATGTTTATCTTTAGTAGAACTGATCACTGCAACGGTGTTTTCACAGGTCTGCCTAAAAAGTGGATCAGACAGCTGCAGCTGATCCAGAACGCTGCTGCCCGCGTCCTCACTAAGACTAAGAACGTAGAGAACATGGACCCGGTTCTGAAGTCCTCACTAAGACTAAGAACGTAGAGAACATGGACCCGGTTCTGAAGTCCTCACTAAGACTAAGAACATAGAGAACATGGACCCGGTTCTGAAGTCCTCACTAAGACTAAGAACGTAGAGAAAATGGACCCGGTTCTGAAGTCCTCACTAAGACTAAGAACGTAGAGAAAATGGACCCGGTTCTGAAGTCCTCACTAAGACTAAGAACGTAGAGAACATGGACCCGGTTCTGAAGTCCTCACTAAGACTAAGAACGTAGAGAAAATGGACCCGGTTCTGAAGTCCTCACTAAGACTAAGAACGTAGAGAACATGGACCCGGTTCTGAAGTCCTCACTAAGAACATAGAGAACATGGACCCGGTTCTGAAGTCCTCACTAAGACTAAGAACGTAGAGAACATGGACCCGGTTCTGAAGACCTCACTAAGACTAAGAACGTAGAGAACATGGACCCGTTTCTGAAGTCCTCACTAAGAACGTAGAGAACATGGACCCGGTTCTGAAGTCCTCACTAAGACTAAGAACGTAGAGAACATGGACCCGGTTCTGAAGACCTCACTAAGACTAAGAACGTAGAGAAGATGGACCCGGTTCTGAAGTCCTCACTAAGACCAAGAACGTAGAGAACATGGACCCGGTTCTGAAGTCCTCACTAAGACTAAGAACGTAGAGAAAATGGACCCGGTTCTGAAGTCCTCACTAAGACTAAGAACGTAGAGAACATGGACCCGGTTCTGAAGTCCTCACTAAGAACGTAGAGAACATGGACCCGGTTCTGAAGTCCTCACTAAGACTAAGAACGTAGAGAACATGGACCCGGTTCTGAAGTCCTCACTAAGACTAAGAACGTAGAGAACATGGACCCGGTTCTGAAGTCCTCACTAAGACTAAGAACGTAGAGAACATGGACCCGGTTCTGAAGTCCTTCCACTGGCTCCCTGGATCTCAGAGAATAGACTTTAAAATCCTTCTGTTAGTCTATAAATCCCTGAATTAGCACCTAAATACATCACAGACTTGTTATCAGGGCATCAACCCTCCAGACCACTCAGGTCTTCTGGCTCCAGCCTGCTCTGCAGAACCAGAACCAGAACCAGACATGGAGAAGCAGCATTTAGTTCCTATGCTCCACTGATCTGGAACAAACTCCCAGAAAACTGGAAAAGTGCTGAAAGCCTGAGTTCCTTTAAATCAAGATTAAAAACACATTTGTTCAGGATTACCTTCAACTGTTCTAGTTAAACTGTTTTACTGAAACATCATTAGTTCAACTTTGTAGTCCAGCTGTTTTTAATATTTGCTTTTAGTTTCTATTTTCCCATGTTCTATTTTGTTTCTACATTTTATTCCTACTTGCTTTTATTCTGTTTTTTTTCTTCCATTTATTTTAATCATGTAAAGCACTTTGCATTGTCTCTGTACTGAAATGTGCTATATAAATAAATCTGCCTGGCCTTGGTACCAACAAATCCTCCTCCATTCTGATGGTCGCTTTAAACCTCAGCAGGTTGTATTCACCTCTAGATGCTGAATGCGCCGAGCTTCTGTCATATGATTGGCTGATTGGCTGCTGGCGCTCCTAATGACGTGGCTTATTGTGTCTTTACTGTCACATCTGACTCAGGAGACTAGATGGAAGGTTAGAATAATATTCCCACCGTCACATTCTTCGTGCCAGCTGTACGGTAGCTGCAAACTTTCCGTCTGACGCCAGGAGACTTCGGTACCTGCTAATGAATTCACGTGGAAATGTGCGGCAGAACACGAGGAAAGGAAGCGGGACTGGGCCTCAGTCCGTTTCCTGCTCCACGCGTGTTCAGGAAGAAGAGTCAGGAGATCCCGAGAGTGAAAGAGGATAAAAAAAGACCCGTCGCTCTTCACACCAGCTTAATATCAAAAACATAAAAACAGTTCAAAGAGAGAAAGGCGCTATCACAGAGAAGTGGAACAGCACACAGGAACACTGGTATACAGAACCGCGACAATGGCTGGGAAGGCTGCAACACAACGCAGAGAGCAGGGCGGGTGGGGGGGGGAGGAGAGCTGGGGAAAAAAGAGGGATGAATGCAGTGGTATCCTCAGATCTGAAGGCAAATCCCCCTCGGTGTTAGTTCTGCTCGAGCGCCTGGCACTGACACATGAATATTTCATACTGTTGATGTTTAAATCCCATCATTTGCGATGTGGTGCGTGAGCGTGCGTGGAGATCCATTGAAATGAGGAAGAAAGAGGGGATGGGCGTGTGTGCGTGAGAGAGACACAGAGTGTGTTGATCTATAATGCATAGTTTCAGTAAGTTCACTTGTGATATAGTCTATTGCATCTGGATTTCAGTATTATGAAAGGAGTTGACGCGCTTGTGCACCTTGAGGCTCAGATTACCGTGCGTTAGCTCATCCATATGCAGCCCGGGCCGTGACATACCATAATACTCAGACAATGGAAGCATACTGTACATGCCTGTACATGTTAGCACTGATTCAGCTGCATTTCCTCCGCAGATCAAAACGCAACATGCAGCCAAAAGCTCAGCGGATCAGAACCGACCCGAACCTTAGACGAGTTCTGGTGGCTCTGGTTTGGTTCTTCCCTTCAGCGTTTGGGGCTAATCGCTCTGACAAGCCAAGCTGTTCTGGGCCGTTACGTCTCGGCTAGAATTAAACATTTCCATAGTGATGAATTTCACGCACGGTGACAACGCCTCTGTCCGTAAGGAGTCAGTGGATGGTGCGCTGGATTCAGGGAGGATGTGAGTCACGTGACCAGGGGGAGATCTTACAACAGGGTCCGTGTGAAGCCAGGCGACACGATCCACCAAAGTCTCAGAAATAAGAACAAACGGAGGCACCTTCTTCAGCTGGGTTCTTCTAGCTCAACCGGAGAACACGGTGCAGCGAGCCGGAGCATTAAACCCACACCTGTAAAACGCTCAACTATTGGGGCATAAGCGTCATTATCGGGTTTCTGCTCCTGTACGGTGAACACCGGAGCAGACCTAAAGAAACTAAAGGTCTTTGTAATTAATCTGCTAAATCCATGCAGCCAAACAAGACATTAAACTTCCTCCATCCATCCCGAGTTGGGTCAAAGGAGTGGAAAGAGGTTCTCGACAGAAAACCAGACATCCGGCGATACTCATCTTCATTCTGGATGAAGACTACAAATGATATATTGTCCCTGCAAAGGTTGCGTTCTCCCAGAGGTGAATAAGATGCATCCTGATCTCCTCAATGACGTGGTTCCTTAACTGATCCTTCAGGCTGGATCCGCTCTCGTTCACTGAGGGATTATCCGACGACAGGGGAGGGTCTGGACATCCTTCTTCGCCACCACAGAAAGGAGCAACGGCCTCCTTACTGCAGACGAAGCCCAAAGCGTCCATCAAGCCTCAGCTCCATCCTGCCTGCAGCTCCATAGGAACCGGTTCCACAATAGAGCTGTAAAGTGTTCAGCTCGTGCCTTGCTCCCGTTAAATCAGGCTGAAATGTTGTTTGGACCGTTTCTGTGCAAACAGACATCGACTTCTGCACACTGGGCCCCTGAGAGCTGCCCTCTTGGCCTCTGGTGGTTGAACCCAGACTGACGTCCAAACGCACGCTTCCCAGCTAGCAGTGAGAACTCAGAAACGACTAATCCAATCGGAGCTACCTGGAAAATTAATTTACTATTGTGTTCCTCCGGAATGGTAACAGGGAGGGCCGGCAACCTTGTGTTGTACCGCCGGAGGGGAAGTAAACAATTAGAGAGTCGGTGACTAATGAATTATGTGATTAACGAGTGTGTCAGAGGTAAATCTGTGCAAAACTGACACACATTCAAACGGTTACACACAGAACGCGGGGCGCCCTTATCTATACACAGCATTCATGGTTGAAGTGAAATATGGCGTACCTCTTCCAAATTCCTCCCCCCCCCAACCACAAACATTCTCACCCTGCATGGTTAAGTGAAACAGCTGGCATCCCCTCTCACAGATAGACTGATAGCACACAGGCTCTCTCAGTGTGTGTGTTTCCATGTGGAGCAGTGGGGTCGGGGGGGGGGGGGCTGTGCTGCGAGATAAGGCCAAGCTGGTTTGTGTTACAGTGACGGATAAAGAAAGAGATTGGTGGAGGGAAGATAGCACAGCTCCATGGAGGGACGGCACCGACGTGCCGGCAGACAGAACGGTGCAGCAGACTCCAGTCGTCTGTTATCTCTTTGTATTTTGCTTTCAAAGTGCCGGACCTCCTCGTGATGTTCTAAAGCGGGCCTGACCCGCTCTCAGAACCTTCCTCTGGACGTCTCTGTATAAAACGTGCTGTTTGTTGATTGATTGATTGATTTTACACACATGATGAGTCCAGAGGAATGTTCTCTGACCTACAGGCAGAGCTGGGTAGTAACTAGTTACATTTACTCAGTTACATTTACTCAAGTAACATTTTGAGCTAAATGTATTTTTACTTTTTACTTTTACTTTTTACTTTTACTTGAGTCATATTATTACTCAAGTATTGCTGCTCTTACTTGAGTAATACTTCTGGCTTCACAAATAAAGAACATCAACTTGTTTTAACCAAAACTGCAGCAGAGAGACAAAAACCTAGATTTAGGTTAAAATATGACTTCATATTTGTTCACAAGCTTTGTTATTTTAATATTATTTTCTATCTGCTGATTATTGAGCCATTTGGAGGTCAAAAGAACGTAAACAGTAGATATCATTGGAAATCATTGGAAGTACTTTGCACTGTTCTAACGTGCTATATATACATTAACTGCTGTGAGTATTGCTTTCAAGTTCAATGTTGAAAAAAATTTTTTAAAATTGTTTTGTCTTTAGTGTTTTTAGTGCATCTTTTGTCTTTAAAATACCAGAATTTGCACGTAACCTCATATTATTGTCTGATTACAGATTTTTTTTAATATTAACTCATCAGCTGTTATGATTAGTTACTCAGTACTTGAGTAGCGTTCTTACTTGAGTAATACTGTTTAGTTTTACCTGAGTAAAAATATGTTGCAGTAGTGCTGCTCTTACTAGAGTACCTCCTCTACGCACCTCTGCCTACGGGTCATTCAGGAATGAAAACCCTCCTGAACTCAACGGATGAACCAGACTTGACCTTTCACCTTCAAAACTGCTTTCCTCCTTCAAAGGGCCCTTGGAGGAACTGTTCTGTCCAACCAAAGCTAGATCATGATCCATGCAGGGTGCAGAACAGGAAGCCTCAGAACGAGCCTCGGAGGGGAAAGGTTCAGCTTTGGAGACCCAAAGGAGTCAGCTGACGTGATTCTGGCAACAGTCCCTGAAATCTGGGCTGGGAATGACGGCGATGTCCCTCCTGGACCTGTTCTGTCCCTCCTGGACCTGTTCTGTCCCTCCTGGACCTGGATGGGATGATGGACCAAATGATTATTTATCGCAATAATGAATCAAAGTATTGATGATCCGAGGAGAAACGAGCTGAAGCACAGAATGGCTTGGTTGGTATAAAATGGAGGTGAGCGGGGAAATGAAGGCATTAATTGATGAATCTAGTCACAAACACATAATTTGGATTGCAAGTTAAATCTACAAAAGATTCCCAAGACAAATCAGCTGGGAAACAGGATTTTAGCTCCAAAAAGGCATTCCATACAGGCTTTCAGTGGAAAACCTGCCTCAGTGGTGACCTTTTTACCCTGGTTCCTATGAATGAGTTAATCTGTGTGTTTTTTTTAATTGGACTCTTCTTTTTGGTCCTCCACACAGCAAATGTCTTCAGTTTTTAGGCCCGCGCTGCTCAAAAACCCAGCCAGGTACCAGAACCGGACAGGAAATGGGTGAAAAAGCAGCCGGTGTCTAAAAAAAAAAAAAGAAACCATCGGAAAGTTTTCCATCACCGCTGCTTTGAAAGATTACACACAATTTCACAACTATGAATCTACACTGTCTCTGTTACGTCAAAAACCCAGTGGACCAAAGTCCCATCAGAGGAGCTGGTCATGAGAAACATGGAGGGGACATTAGGATGGGATGAGAGACAGAGTCTGTGCTCATAAATATGCATCAAATGTCCAAAGCAAAGGCTACAGGCTTAACTGAAGGCTGCAGAGCCATGGTGATAGATAGAAAGAGACAAGTTGTGTTTGGCTTCGTGCATCTGTGTGTGTGTGTGTGTGTGTAGGAGGGAGAGTCCCAGAGTGGTGTAATGACCCCCCAAGGGACCAGGACCCCGGGCAGAGTCTCCCTTCCTGCTTGTCAGCTGTGAGGAGGGAGGAAGGGAAAGTGATGGAGGTGGAAGAGAAGACGACGGCGGCGACAGCTGCCAGCTCCTCAGGACCGTAATTGGCAGGCTCCGAGAACACAGCCAGAGCGCACGCACACACGCACGCTCACGTCCACGCACCTTTGGCTAAAGCCGATCCCCCGACCTGACAGAGAGGTGGTCAAAAGCCACAAACCACCTGCTACAAGTCAGCGAGCCTTCACGCAGCCACGGGGGTCTCCTGGCAGCGAGGAGCGGGCCGTTTCAGGGGGACGGAGGGGTGAGGAGGGGGTGAGGCGGCCTCATTCAGCGTGACACCACCGCTCACATCCCCGTAAACAAGCCACCGGACCCAGCGCACCCGCAACCCGCGGCCTGAGTGACAGCTCCAAATCACGGGCGACAGCTTGACTGGCAGGTTGGGATGGGCAAAGGGAGGTGGGGAAATCTGAAAAATAATAAGCTGTAATATTATCCAGACAGGAGGGGAGAGGAGAGGCCTGATTTGAGGGAGATGAGGGCGGCAGGATTGACTGCAGTGAAATGCAGCCCTACACTGAAGCCATCAGGGGCTTGTCTTCATATTTTACTTTTTGCTCAGAAAAAATGAGGAGGAAGAGACACACGACTGTGTTTATTTCACTCAGCTGCTATTTGGAATCACTATTTGACTTCAGAAAACCCACAGAAACACATTCTGATCTAAATTTTTTATCAGAGCCAAGGTTGATGTCAAAGCATTTACCAGAGAAAAACAATCCAGCTTTATTAACTATGGGACACAACAGGACACATCTCAGTAATTATGACCCAATCAGATGTGACAACGTTCAGAAGGACTTCCTCACTTATGGGTCCCAGTTACCTTCCTGATGCTCTTACTTCGCTCCTGAAGTTAGAAACAATGCTGCTTGATTTAGATTTATTACAGTAAAGACTCAAACATCCAACCAGGACTTAGGAAGCCCAAAGACGGAGACGGTCCAGGTCCTGCTGCCGTGTTTTTAGACATTATGTCCCTGCAGTCGCCGCACATCTTCTGTGTTCTTGTTAATAAGTCTCTACAGAGTCATCAGACTGTTATTGTTCTTCTTCCCAAAAATACGGCTTCAGGCTTGTTGCTCTGATTGTATCTCAAAGACATTCATTTGAAAAAGAAAAGTCATTAACGAGCGTAAAAAAATAAAATCATCTGGACCTCTTCAGTTCGCCTACAGGTCAGGCAGGAGGTGGAAGATGCCACAGAGACTCTTAAACAGGATTTTAGGTCATCTCATTGCTTTTTGTTGCTTATTTATTTGCTTTTAACTGCGTTCAGCTCAATGTTTTAGCTGAGAAATGACAGGATCTGTAGGCTGATGGACTTTTTAACAGTAAGACCTCAGTCAACACGGCTCCTGTTCACCCACCGCATTTATTTTATACAGCAATGCTTTTTGCAGCCTGCATCGTTGCATTTTAAAGTTTGCAGATGATTCTGGTACCTCTTCCCTTCTCAGGACCAGTGGTTCACTGAGTGGTGTGATCCTGCTTTTTAAGATAATCCTACCTGTGGAACCTGGGGATTGTTCTGGCTGACAGGCTCATCGGCAAATACATTTTTATCAAAAGCTTCATGGTTTCAATGCAACATCTACTTTAATGAAGCATTTTTACTGTTGTTTTATGAAGTTCTTATTAACTTTAACTTTTATCTGTTGCTTTGGTCTTTTAATTTGCAAAACCAGGAGCAAACTACTGGTAATTTTCAAGGTGTGTAGCAAAATCGCTGCTGCATTGCAGGTGACCTCTCCATCCTGCAGAAGGAGAGGTCAGTAGAAAAGGCCAAACTGATCCTATAGATCCAGCCCACCCACTGCATGATGAATTCAAGCTGCTTCCATGTCTCTGCTGCCAAGATTCAGGACTAACACACTAAAATATGCATCTGTCCCTGCAGTGATTAGACTTTTAAATAATGTAACGTTGGTGTTGTGTCTAAAATATCCAACCAATGTTCTAGAGGAGCGCTCTACTTACCTGCGTTTTCCTGGAGTCATTTCTTTCTAAACAATGGATACTTTTCCACATTTCACGTTACATTAACTCTGTCATACAGAAAATATAAAAATATAAAATGAGAAGTCCAATAAGCAAGCTGCATAAGTCAGCGCACCCTGCAACTAATACTTTGTTGAGAGAGCTTTTGATTCAGTTTCAGCATTTAGACGTCAGTCACCATGAAGCTGTTAAACTGAAATGAAGCTCTGAGGTCTGACTAGGTTCTTCAGGACATCTGAGTCCATTAGTCAAAAGGCAGAGGTTGCAGAGAAGTTAAATAAGTACCAGTCAGGAGAAGAAGTTCAACAAAAAGCCACAGTGACAACAGCGACTTTATGCAAATACTGAACAGAGCAGAAAACTTTCATGAGCTTCAGGTGAAATGATTCAGTTTGGTTCATTCAAGATGGATGGATGGATGATGGATGGATGGATGATGGATGATCTCTGCTAATTTCTCGTGAAGTCTCTATTCAGCCGTAGCTTCAGTTCAGAGCACAGGGAGCTGCCTGATCGCTGATGGAAGACGCTACATGAGACGCACAGTTCTGGTTCTGGTTCGCTCCACCATTCTTTCACTGTAGCTAAATAAGATGCCTTAACGTTAACAAATATAGCTTAAAGTCTCAACAATGGCCTAGTCAAAGCTCAGGGCTAAATATGTCGGTAATTTGTGGCCGTGGACGAGAGCTGCATCCACATTCTGAGATTTTCAGGCTCAGAGAATAAATGAATATTACAAAGTCAAGACATAAAGTCAGAGAAGAGCAAAACTAAATAAACATTAAATAAACGGTGCTCCACATGTGTTGTCATCTTAAAGGAGGAAAAAGTTCAGAAGCGATGTCTTACAGGAAAAAAGCGTTTTATATTAAGAGGCGTGTGGACGGCGCTGCTCAGCAGCATCTGTTTGGATGCAGCCGCACCGTATCAGAGCATCTCAGGTGGAGGACAACGGACGGTGAAGGAAATTAGAGGTCAGAGGAGGACGAGGAGGAGGGTGGGAGTGGTGGAAGAGAGGTTGAGAACATGAGGAGAGGAGAAATTCAATATATTTTTAATCTAGCGGATGTAATCAGATTATGCGTCTGCCAGGAGCGACGTATTTCATAAGGAATAACCAGTTTGGGAGAGGGAAGGGGAAGTGGCGTGGCGAGGAGGAGCGGCGGAGACGAGCACTTTGGTTGGCCGATCTACATCGACACTGACAGATTCTAATAAATGTGCTGGGAGGCGCCCGGAGAAACACAACGCCGTGTAATCATTTTATCACCACAAACCGGAATTCCAATGCTGTCCCGTGTGAGCCGAGCTGGGGGGAAAATTGAATTAACCACGAATTGCTCACGCCCGGGGAACGGGGAAGAGGAAGAGGCGGGACGGAGGGGGATTTGGGCCCTGGCTGAGTTTCTGACAGTCTGGGCTCGGAGGGTTTCAGAGAGCGGTCCGGTTTCAGCAGCTGCTCGCTCACAGCGTGGACTCAGAGATTTGATAGCAGCTGGATGGAAAACACGCCGCTTACATAAAACAGAAGGTCCCAACGATCCAGTCCCACACATCTGCTAACACGTGCTTAACCACATTTGTGCTTCGGCTTCAAAAATCCTTCAACGAGCTCCGCTTGGTCCCTCAGAGGCAAAAAGACGAGCTTTTCAGGGAGTCATCTCAGAGCTAACAGCAGCTTATGGCCTTCAGCTGCCAATAAAACCCTCGTTAGCAGCTCTAAATAACTGACAGGATGAACCGGCACCGGTTCCCTGCTTTCTAGTCCTGATTGTCCAGTTCAGACCAGTACCAGCTCCGTTCTGCCAGAACCTCTCAGCGAGCCACTAAGGCTCTGATTTCACCGGATACAAGCGTGTGAACCGATCCCCGGACGGCTGCAAACGTTGATTAGTGGAGAGGCTGGCTGCTGGGAAGCTAAGGTGAGACCATTTAAAAGTCCTGAGGAGGCATTGCTCTGCAGCGCCTTCATCTAAGGACACCATCTTTGGTCTAATTTACATTAATGTGTGACTTATGAGGTCAGAGACCCTCCCAGGTTAGAAAGCATAAAGCAATAAATGCTGTTAAGACTCCTAATGGTTCAGGTGTCCTGCCTCCTACCAACATCCCTGACCCTGATGTCCTTCATCCCTCATCACCGTCTTCATCATCTGCTTCATGTCCTGAGAAAGAAGCCTCCCAAGCCTGGAATGAGACCCGGTGTCTAGAAATCCAGACTAATCAGCAGTGCTTTAAAGGTGCAGCCAGGTCCGTTTCAGGTCCATGAGGACGAGCTTTTTCTGCAGGACTCACAGCTTCAAGTACCAGGAGCAAAAATCAGAAAGCAGACCTGAAGTAGCCAGAACAGGCCTCCATGGAGGACTGCCATGTAGCTTCAGTGTTTCTACTTCTTCTTCTGCGTTTTTACAGGCACATCCTACAAATAGAAGCTCTTATAGCCGAAGGAGTATCACTGCAGATAAATCAGAGTAAACCTACAGCTGTTAAATAAAAATATGACAGCTTTGTGCTTAAAGCGGAAACGGCCACACAACTCAGAGCTAGAAACGTTTTGACTCACCGTTTGATTTTCCAGAGCTTTTAAAATCAAAAATCATCCTAGTGATGTTCGTTCATTCATTAGGAAATCCTAAATTTCCCGTTTGGATGTAATTTAAACTCATGAGTTCATATCTGGAAGTTCACAGTCCTGTGGTTGGAGTGGAGGAGATCACGGCGACGGAACCAGAGCAGAACCAGAGCAGAACCTTTAGATCAGGAACCACCGGCGTTCTGGGGCCGCTCCAGATGCAGAGGGGAGCCGACCGCAGCGAGATAAAGAGCCTCACCCCCCCCCCCCCCCCCCCCAGGAGAGCCGGCGCCCACAGATGTGGGAGCAGGAAAAAAATGTGACTTTCTGCCGTCACTCAGTCGCTCCTTCATCACCGCCATCACAACTCTGACCCTGACCAATGAGGGTGAGGCAGGATTTGCATAATTAGGCCCACTCGGCGGACAAGTCCCACTCCAGACCCCGTGAGAGCGTCTCTAGTGGGCGCGCTCCATTTCACACGTTAGCAGTCAGATAACAGGAGGGCACGTCCGCCACGTTTCTCCTCTATGAACAACTTCAATCTCTTATGTGAAGCTGCACTGGTTGACTTTCTTGAATGCATCACATTCTGTTAGAAAACATTTTATTTACCTGGAATAACACAGGCGGCGCATCTCGGTACGTTAGAACCACATCCAACAAATGCAGTTCCTTAGAAAATCAGAATTAAAACGGCCTAGACAAAGTAAGGCCAGGTGCTGTATGGCAGCTGCATGAATCCCTGCATCAATGCAGCGCAGCATGAAGGACATGAGCCTGCTGAGGTGTTCATGGCTAACAGCTTCAGGTCATCTGCACGGTTGGTTCTGGTGTCCCAACAGCTCAGAGAATCTCTCCGGGTCCGGTCGGGCCGCCTTAATCGGCCCAGACGTGAGCCTCGGTTACATTTTCTCAAGGCTGAGGTTATCCTAGGTGCTTGTGCACGTTTTCCTTCCACTCAACTTTCTGTGACCGGGCTTGGGTGCAGCACTTTGACCAGCCAGCTGGTGTAGCAGCAGTCCTGAGCGGCTTACCCTCCTTAAAAACATTTTTAATGATCCGCAGCAACATCCGAGTGTTCTGAAAAACGGGTGGTTCAAGGAGAGTCAAGGAGGAGCAGCAGGAATGGAATGAAAAGGTTTAACTAAGCCAACATCTGATGAACGCAGGAAACCGAGCTTAAAGAAGTAACCTTCAGATTTATTTCCTATTATTCTTTAGATCTTTTTATTTCTGTTTTTTTTTTTTTTTTTTGCACTCAACCTTGTGTTTTTTTGTTAACGTGTTTTTTATGTGCACGACTAAAAAACACTGAAAGGAAAGAATGAAAGGTTTCATAAGGCACAAAGTTAGTTATGTAAATGATGTGAAATAACGTCGGCAGCAACAAGAAATACTGAAACAGGAAGCTCAGCCTGTTTAACACCAGACCGGTCAATCACAGGAGAAGGTAGCATTTCATTTCCACGTTTATTTAAGCACAAATATTTATTTCAATTATGTAAATGTGTAACACGTAATTATGTGTTGAACGTACCTTTAATATTCTGTGTTCAGTTTTATATTTGACTATTTTGATGCTCACAACTAATATCAGGAGAGCGGTGGGGGCGTGATGATGAAGGAAAAACAGACTGGATTATGGGAAATATGGGTTAGTCATAATGGAGAAGATTCCTAATGATGCTCTTAGTTTTAATTAAACTTTCAAAAGATTTGGAGCTTATATTTAACATATTAAAATTCTACTTTTACATTAACTTGCTTCTTTTATTGGCAAAGAATGTGCGTTTTATTGGTTTTGTTCCTGATCTGGCTGCCGGTTGGAGGAAAATGAGGGAGAAATAAAGATAAAAATGCAGATAGAAAAATATTATTAAAGATGCTGAAGCAGACAAAGGGTATGAAATACCTGCTGGATCAAACTATTTTCACATTTATGGCCATTAGGAGCTAAATTTAGAACATCCCTGGTTTTTAAACAAAGCTGAAATTTCAGTTACTGACGCACATGAAGTTAAATTCTCAGAAGTTTTCTTCCGTCTAAATAAACAAGTCAGCAGAAAGAAAAATTAATTATTTTTTACCAGTCTAAAGTGGCTCTAATGCACCTTCTGGATTAATGGGTTCTGCCACACAAAGCTTAGTTTTTCAGGTAACATCTTAAAATGAACAACCTAAAATGCTAAAAAAAAATAAAGTAATAAAATAAGAAAAGTCAATTTTTTTAATAATTGGTTGTTTTTTTGGTGCCTTAAATTCCAGCTCAGGAGAAAGAAACCTGCAGTGAGGACTGAAACGCTCATCGTTGGCATGAATGGTTCAATTTGGTGCTTCTAATGATTTATTTCAACCATATTTTCCACAATCCTCCAACCGCAACGGTTTTCAATGATAACTCAAACTTCCACTATCAGCTAAATCGTTTGATGAGAGGCGCTAAAAGTCCCGACAACGGTCCGTTAGAAAACACCGAATCACCAAAGCTGCCATGAACCGTCGCAGCGATCAGACCACGCAGAGATCCAGCCGCCAGGCCACGATGACGAGGAGAACGACCGGAGGCGACGCTCTCTAAGCACACCTGGACCCAGCTGGCTCTTCCAGCAGAACTATGATCCACACCGGGTTCTGGACGTGTGGATCAGCCTAACGTTGAGATTCTGGATCGATCTTCCCCAAGCTGCCGCCTGCACTGCAAAAGGGAACTAAAAGTAAGTAAAATATTCTTGATATCAGTGTATTTGTACCTGATTTGAGGTTTAAGTGACCTACCAAATAAGATTTTGCACTTGAAATAAGATGAAGGAGACGAGTTGTTCCTATTTTAAGTGCAGTATATCTAAGTATTTTATTGATTTTTATTTTAGGGGGTCAAAATACTCATTCCATTGGCAGATAATATTATTTATCTGCTCAAATCAGGGACAAATACAATAATTTCAAGAAAATTTCACTTACTTTTGGTTCCCCTTTTTGCAGTGTGAAAGAACTGTCCACAATAAAGTTATTTTATTCATTAAGTCATTCAATCTAGGAAAGAAATGGATCAAATAAATCATTAAAAGCCCTAAAGTAACATGACATTCATGTCCTGGTGAGTCTCTGAAAGGTTCTGACTGGTTCTGGACATAACCCAAATAACTCCTGGACTTGAAATAGAACTAAAATCCTTATTGAATCAAATTAGACACTGAATTAAACCTCAATATTTCAGCAATTATTGTGCTTGAACAAAAGCTGCAGAAGTTCCTTTCAGCTTGATGCCAAAAGGATTTTTCTATCTGCTGCTCTGTGTTTGGGGTCATTAGGCTGCATCTCACAGTCCAAACCTGCCCCCCCCCCACACACACACAGCAAATACACAAGATGCAAAAAAAGTTAGACAACAAACAGCATCAAATCTGCTCGACGTGGAAGGAGAGGGAGACGTGGAGAGAACTCAGTGTTCATTATGTCTGATCGCATCTGGTGGGTAAATCGCCCAGGAAAGAAAAATTGGATTTTCATGCAGATCTCTCGTTGCATCTCTCTTCTGTCATTTTGAAGTCAGACGATCCACAACGAGAAGTGACATTTCTGGGGAGGTTGGTGGGGATCCACAGAGCTCTCGGCTGTAATCGTCACTCCGTCACTCCTTTGACAAATGCACTTCCCTCGGCGTTTATCCCATAACGCCGTTATTGATAAGAAGCGTGCCCGCCACAAGCACAGCTTATTTCCAGCATATTTAGCAAAACTTTTCACTTCTCCAGCCATCCGTTTACATCCATTTCAGAGCTCCTACATGGGCGTTGGGAACGACAGAGCAGCTGCTTTGACTACAGGTAGAGAAACTAATGGACTGAAGAGAAGGCAGAAGAAGAAGGGGCTGCAGGCTTTAAAAGCCTCATTGCAATCTTGACAGAATTAAATAAAAAAAAACAATCCTGGATTGATTGCTGGTGTTACCCAACAAGGTCAGAAACGTAGCAAAGCAATGCGCTCAACCATTAGCCCTGGTAAAGATTTATTTTACGTCCATGTCATGCTCTCAGCTTTCCTAGAAAACAGCCGTGTCTTGTTATGAAGTAATGGCCTTAATCAGCGCCGAGCTGAATTCCTCAACCTGGCCCCGCGGCTCCACCATCGCTGTTTGCTTTTCGCCATGGAAACAGCGAAGACGTCCCACAACACGCCGGCTTAATGACAACACGCTCCCAGAGCAGAGACAAATTAGTCCCTGTGATGTTTGAGGAGGAATTAAGGCGCCACAACAAGAGTCCGCCGATGCCGGAGAGCCGCGTTGGTCCTCGTCTTGTTCCGCTTCGCCCGGCTACAGACGGTGCGCTCTGAGCACAACGCGAGCGGCTCAGTGGGCAGAGGCCAGCAGGACAGAACGAGCTAGAAAGGCAAGAACAAGCCTGGAGAAGAATTGACAGTTTTTGGGATTGAGGGAAGGCGTAGGAGCTTTCGTTCAGCCAGCTGGCCAGCAGTGCGCAGAAGGGCGAGAAGAGCAGCAAAGACAAACTTTAGGAGCCTTCCTTTAGCCTGCTGACAGCAACAGGTAGGGGAGGGGCAGCACTCCATCACCCCTCACACTGAACCAGAACCTGAGTCCATCTCACACGTTCTCCGGCATCTCGTTACAAGAACGTTAAGCCGCAGGACGGCTCTGATGGAAACCGTGGTACCGGTACCGTACCACGGTTTCTTCAGCAGCAGGCAGACCGGAGCAGCTGCCTCAGTGTGAACGTGTTAAGAAGAAGAGATTCTGCTCGGCTCTAGAGGAGTTCAGCAGAAAGTTAACCTGCTGTGACCTGAAAACCTCGTGGTCTTCCTGCTCGTTTGAACAAACGCGATTAATCCAGGAGGATAAAACAGCGCCGCAGGTTGACGCTCGCTCACAGAGGCGCCACCGGTCGGATGTTCAGCGGCTCACTACGGCGCGTGGAGAGCTGAACTGTGAACTGCAGATCTATGAGGCTGCCAGGCACGACCGGACGGAGGCGAACAGATGAGCCTCGCCGCTTGCCGTAGCGCGCCTGGCCCAGAAACAGAGACGGCACGAGGCGTAATTTCTGTTCTAACGTCTGATAGAAATCCAGTAAACGGAAAGAGGAGCAGCCCAGTTTCACTAGAGGAAAGTTTGAAATGTGACGATCCTGAGCGACCTTTGGGTCACAACAGGAGCCTTACCTTTATTGGCTCCCTTAGGACGGTAAAGCTTTGCTCTGGAGCTTTCTGCTCAGTTCCCACAGTTCCCACAGTTCCCACAGTTCCCACACTACACAACCAGCGGTTCAGCATCCATGTCAGCTTCAGTCAACGTTGGTAAAGCTGCCCAGTTACCGCTGACTTATTTACAACAGAAGTAATGTCAAAGTGAAACTTCCATTCTCACCAGGCTAGTATTATTATTTTGACCTTGAAGGTCAGGCAGCTCAGTATTTAGATTAAAAAGGTGAAACCTGCTGAAATCTGTCAGCATTTAGAAAGCAACCCTGCTGCTTCACCCCCAGCTAACCACCTACAAAACGGCTTTTCACCACCAGGATGTTGCACAACGAGCCGCCATGATGGGCCAAAGCCACGAGCTGCTGATCTCTGCTGATCTCTGCTTCTCTCACACGTCCCACCTGCTGATTCACATTGTAACGATATGCATGGGATATATGTAGATCAGTAAAGTCGGTCATTTTAAATCCAACAGGAAATGAAGAACTTACAGTGGATGATTGGATGGAAATGGTGGGAAATCTGGGTTTTGTTGCATAAATGCAGGACCTGCTGATCACAGACCAGGGCTGACCAAGGTAAAAAGTTAACAAATAAAATAAATTAGCAATACCAATGTATTGCTGGCAAATCAAGTGGTTCTTCATAAAAATAATGATCTGAACTATTGCTTAAGAAAAAAGTTTAGAATCAGAATCAGCTTAATTGGCCAAGACTGAGTAATCAAACAATAAATCTGACTTGAGTTTGATGCGTTCACAGCGACCGCTCATGAAGCAGAAACATCTGTAATGTGGCATAAAACCATCTGTATGGACATATATGTGCATGTTTCACCTCCTAATTAAGCTAAAAAATCACCAGGTGTCCTAAATTAAGATCAATCTATTAAATACAACCAACTAAACAAAATAATATAACTTTAGTGTGAAAAACAAAACTAATCTGGAAGCTCCAACAACTTTAATAAGGAGACGAATCAGTTTTAAAATTTCACCAAATCAAGACAGCTGCTGCAGACATGAATGCTAAAGCGATTTCTAGTCAAGATGAGCAGAAATGAACATTAGAGAGACCAACAGGATTCAACGTGAAGCGATGAATTGGCTTCCAGGTAAGCGAATGAAATTCTTCTCTCCCAGCTTAACAATCAGACTGTTAAACAGGTCAATGTCTGCTTGCTCCCTGTGATATCGCTGCATTCAGCTCATAGTCTCCAACACCAGAGAGCTTTAATCTCCTAGTGGGCTCCTCGGTGACCCATCTAACTCACATTTGCATACATCTGCATATTTCCCATTAGGCTCCACTTGTTGCCTTTTCACGGCGAACTCCGATACGGTGATTATCGCCCCGAACAGCAACCGGCCCATTCTTTCATCTCCGTTCACGCCATCATTTTTCATCTGATTCCTGTTTTCCCAGCCTCTCTGTGTCACAGGCTGGAGGAGATCAGGGAGCCCCCCCCCCCCCGCCTGCATCCCTGAGCTGACCAACTGGCCCCCACTCTCTCTCAGATCTTCAACAAGCCTCTGGAGCTGTGAGGTTCCCTTGCTCTTCAAACGCATGATTATCACCCCCAAGAAACGCCCACACTGCGTCCCCTCACCGTCCTCAACAACTTTTCCCCCTTCCTATACATTTATATTTAACGTTTGTAATATAAATAACTGTGATTCTGATTCAGGAGCAGCGCCCGGTCTGGCTGAGCGTGTGGGACCATAGGAGGGGACAACAATAGCAAGACAAAAGAGATGAATTCAGCGCGCAGTGACCGTGGGTGAAGAAGACTGATTAGATTAATGTGATCTATGTAGTCAGTGGCAGAGCTCATGACGTATGGATGCATGCAGATGAGAGAGTGTTTACTTTGCCTCCACATGCACACGTTCCCTCTCATCCTACACCAGAACTGCGTGTCTAAAATCAGACATTTCTAAACAATGATATAAACTAATTTTTCTGCTGTTTCTGATTTCTACTTGTTGGTAAATGTGTTGGAAGCAGAAGGAAAATATCTGATCAAAACAGAAATCCTTAGAGACTAAACAGTGTTTATGTGACAGATGAGCACAGGTGGTAAGTGGAAGGAAAACCATGCCGCAGGTCTGGACTTTGACTAGGCCGTTCTATGAATCTGCTCTGATTTTAACCATCCCATAATATCTCTGGGTGCATCCTCAGGGTGGTTCTCCTGCAGCTTCTACCAGGTCTTCCTCCAGGATGGTCCTGTTCAGCTCCATCCAGCTTCCCATCAGCTCTGACCTGCTTCCCACAGCCTGATGCTGCCTCCACCGTGTTTTAAAGTGTGAAACCGACAGCGCTGCCTGGTTAGTCTCTGTCCTGCGTTCTGTTACCACCAACATTCGCACCAGCTGCCTCATGAGAGGTGATGTAAAACTCCCAAACCCGAATATTACCAATCGATAGGCTTCTGGTATTGCTGATGAGATGCCTTAACGCACAGAGGTGCCTCAGATGTGCCTTAATTTTGATAAAATGTCTAAATTTAACAGCTGTAGGTTAGTTAGTTCGGATTTCACTCATTTTTAGACAGTTCACATCTACACGTCGCCATTTTGTGCCCATAAATAAAATAATTTAATACCCATTTACTGATATGATGTTAGTTATGTGCTTTAAAAACGCTCAAATCTTAAATATAAGTTAAATGCTTATTAATAGTTATTATTAGTCCTGTGTTGCTGCTTGGACAGGTCAAGTCTTTTTTTTATTGGAAGCAGCTAAAACCACATTTCTTCACAGTAACAGATGGGTTTCTGTGAGTCAGATTACAGAAGCATCTAATGTTTCTGTAATCTGACTCGACACATGGTTGGTATAAAGCGTCCCGTAGCAAACGGCTCCTTGTTGTTCTGTAAAAAGCCTGGTTTGAAACAACTGAAACTGCACAAGTGCAATCAGCTCTAATTTTCTGTTGGGCTTCTTTTAAAAGCCGGACCGAGGCCTTGCTGACTCTAAAACTGTCTCCTCAGGTCTTGTGGAAAGTCTTTATCTCATATAATCAGGTGTCAACATATATCCAGAACACGATCAAACATAAATGCATGTTCACATGTCTAATGAGGGAAATATCACACTTCGGTATTTAAAGAACATGACCTGGTCTTGGGGGAAAATGACTTACAGTTGAAACAAATATTTTCATAACTTTCCTATTTGATGTCAGTCAGAATTACTAAAATTATTTCCATTTGTAAAATGATAGAATGACACAAAAGAAGAAAGTAAACCTCTGGGTCTAAAGTAATAAAATCCTCTCATTACTCTGACCAAAAACAGGAAAAGTTCAGTTTCATTTATGGTTATAAACTCAGGAGTCTGGTCTTTTTATGCAGTATGCATTTTAGCATCTGGTTGTAACTGTGAGATTATCTTTGCATGGAAATGCTCCAAAAAACAAGCAGGAAGGTGAAGCCCTGGAGTGTAAAGCTTGCAGAGTAGCACTATGCATCTTTGTTATTGGTTCTGCAGAAAAAACACAACGTGGCGGTGCAGCATTTTGTCACTAAGACACTCATTTCTAAAAGAAGTTAGAAGAAAAAAACAAACGTCTCCAGCTGCAGAGCCAACACGGTTTTTGACAAAAAGGTTGTAAAAGGGTAACAGAGTGAAGAAAGTAGGTTGGGTGTTTTTAGCTCATAGTTTTTTCTAAATGTTTGCATGTAACCAGTCTTCAAAGGGGACATATCATGCTTTTCACATTGAGATTCAGTTGAGGTCTACGTATACAAAGTGGAACTGCAACGCTTTGGTCTGAATTCCTCGTTTTTGTTGCCCCACAGCCCGTCTGTACCCCGCGGCCTGAGGAGCTGGGAGCAACTCGTTTTGGTGCCGTCTCTTTAAATCTAAAGGAGGCGCGTCACACCCCGCCCTCACCAGGGTGCAAAGCGTTCCACCCCACCCTGTTCGGCCATTTTTGTAGTCTGCTGGGGGACGGTGTGATGAATTACGGATTTTAATACAACCAACAACGGAACGTTTTCACTGATTCACTTGTAGCTTCGGCTTCCTTCAACCTGGATTTAAAAACTGCCGCAGAAATTTAAAAAAATGGAGGATTTACGAAATTGGTAAGTTAGAAGGCCATAAACTTGTTTAATTCAATTCAGCTAAATTTCATTTCTATAGTGCCAATTCACAACACATCCCGTTAAGCAAAGAGCTCTTTACAAAGTCAGTTCAATCAAATCCTGCAGTCAGGTTGGTTCAAACCCAGCAGGTTGCATCCAGTCACTGACCTGCAGCATTCACTCCTCCTGGATGAACATGGAGCCACAGAGGACAGTAACTGGCATTGAGGCGTTGGCTTTGCAGCAATCCCTCATACCGAGTATGCATTCAGTGACAGTGGAGAGTTTAGCAGCTCCAGAGCAAATACTGCGACTCAATTGTTCCAAACATGTTATGGAAAACAGAGAAAATGGGACGGATCGAAAAATGTGACCCAAACAGAATCTAAAGATAACCACGCAGTACCTAGAGAGACTAAATTCACATTTTCTGCACTCCTAGAGTCTCCAAGTACACAACAAAATCTATTAAAGGGGTAAAAATTGGATTTTGCATGGTATGTCCCCTTTAATGCAGAAATGTTTTTGATGAGCTTTTCTAAAGATGAGGCTGTTCAGTGCTGAGTTTTGCAATAGTTGCAGCAAACAAGGAAAATATGGTCTCTCTATTACTGTGAACTTCCCATTTTAAGCAAAAGTGAAACACAAAATGTGAATATTTTCTACTTGGGTTAGTTTGCAGAACAATTAGTCACATTTTCCAAATAGAGCATAATTGCAGATGCTTTATTAGCTTGGTGTAACAGGATGAGGAGTGTGCTTTCAACTAGAAAGCTCACTAAAGACGGCGCCAAAAAACATCAGCATTCACCTTTCCCTCGCTGCCTAATTTTCTGTGGGGCGCTAATCAAGCGCTTGTCTCTGCTCATGAATTTAGAGGGAAACCTCGAGCATTTAAATGTGCATTTAATTGCGTCGGTTCTGGAAGCGTCGTTAAGTAAGAGCTGAGAAATACATTTCTTAATGCGACTTAGTGATGCCCGGCAAATCAAAGACCATCAAGCGAATTAATGAGGGTGAGCGGTGAGCGCATTAAGAGTAGAGACGAAGCGTCTCCATAAACAAATACACATCTCTCAACGAGACAGCAGAGACAGAGGGATGGTGTGCAAAATGGAATAAAGAGACTCGTTGTCAATAGGCAGGTATGCCATCTATTCCAGCACAAAGCGCCCACTCTAACAGTGTAAATACACATACGTTGACACAAACACCTTCTCCTCTGCTGTGTTTTTAAAAGGCACACAGATGCTTCTGCGGCAGCGTTCCTTTGCTGATGAATTGAGCCGTGAAAGCTCCTGAAGAAGAAGAGCGGAGCAGGGCGAAGATGTGGCGAGGTCAACAAAGGAGGAGAAGGTAGAGGAGCAAGAAAAGACGAGAACCAGAAACATGAAACCTTCCTGGTTAATAATAGCCGTCTTGTGAGGGCCACGCTCCCGTCTTTAAGTAGCCTTTCAATTATTAACGGGGCCGCCGCTTTCATCCGCTGGCATGTGGACGCCAATGCAGCTTCTTCCTTTCTGCATCCAAACACACATCAGGTGTTCAGCAGTAATTGTAACACTGACGAGGGAGCAAATCAGACCTGAGAATGGTTATATAAAACTAAACGTTTTCAGACCATCTGGGAGCTTTGCAGCAGGAATTGACTGTTGCAGACAAAGACCAGAAAAACTTAACCACGCCAGAAATCACACCCAAAGAGGCATTTTTCTTTCTTTTCTGATGGAAGCAGCCTCTGGGGGGAGCTGCAGGTGTACACTGGGGGCCAACAGCTCTCAGGCCAGACCCAATTCAAGGGCGTTTTTAGATTTCTCTCCTCTTTCCTTCAACTGTCAAGTGCTTGTCAAGTCTCAGCAATAAAGCAGAGGAGATAAGGAGAGAGATTTGAGATAGTTGGGATTGAGCTGTGGGCAATAAGAGAGGAACGGGGAGCTTTTAGGATGTTATCCAGCCTCTCTGTTTGCAGCTCCAAATGTTCCTAGGCCTCCAATGAGACAGGCTCATCGGACAGATTACCAGCACAAATGCTGCTCGGGGGGGAAAGCTGGCGTGGAGAGAGATCCAAACACGTTGCTGTCGTTCCATAATCTGTGTGTGCAGAGAAGAAAGAGACTCAAGACAACGCTAGAGTGATATCCAGGCCTTATTTAGCCACTGAATGGATGGAAATCAGCCAAGTAGAGGGATGCTTATAAATTCACTTTTAGATCTGAAAGGTATAAATACAAACGCACAAGTGAATTAATCTACTGATCATCAGGTACAGTTGTTCCCTTGCTCACAAAAACAGTTAGGTGCCCTGAAGAAAAAGTCAGATTTTAAAGTGATACAGTAACCCGGGTGTCAGTGGTTCTATGATCATGGTCCTAGTACGGCTGGTTCTAACACATCTGGTCCTAACACGTCTGGTCCTAACACGCCTGGTCCTAACACGCCTGGTCCTAACACGTCTGGTCCTAACACGTCTGGTCCTAGCATGTCTGGTCCTAACATGCCTGGTCCTAACATGCCTGGTCCTAGCATGTCTGGTCCTAACACGTCTGGTCCTAACACGCCTGGTCCTAACACGCCTGGTCCTAACACGTCTGGTCCTAACACGTCTGGACCTAGCATGTCTGGTCCTAACACGTCTGGTCCTAACACGCCTGGTCCTAACACGCCTGGTCCTAACACGTCTGGTCCTAACACGCCTGGTCCTAACACGTCTGGTCCTAACACGCCTGGTCCTAACACGCCTGGTCCTAACACGTCTGGTCCTAACACGTCTGGTCCTAACACGCCCTGGTCCTAACACGTCTGGACCTAGCATGTCTGGTCCTAACACGTCTGGTCCTAACACGCCTGGTCCTAACACGCCTGGTCCTAACACGTCTGGTCCTAACACGTCTGGTCCTAACACGTCTGGTCCTAACACGCCTGGTCCTAACACGTCTGGTCCTAACACGTCTGGTCCTAACACGTCTGGTCCTAACACGTCTGGTCCTAACACGCCTGGTCCTAACACGTCTGGACCTAGCATGTCTGGTCCTAACACGTCTGGTCCTAACACGCCTGGTCCTAACACGCCTGGTCCTAACACGTCTGGTCCTAACACGTCTGGTCCTAACACGCCTGGTCCTAACACGCCTGGTCCTAACACGTCTGGACCTAGCATGTCTGGTCCTAACACGTCTGGTCCTAACACGCCTGGTCCTAACACGTCTGGTCCTAACACGTCTGGTCCTAACACGTCTGGTCCTAGCATGTCTGGTCCTAACACGTCTGGACCTAGCATGTCTGGTCCTAGCATGTCTGGTCCTAACACGCCTGGTCCTAACACCTCTGGTCCTAACACGTCTGTTCCTAGCATGTCTGGTCCTAACACGCCTGGTCCTAACACGTCTGGTCCTAGCATGTCTGGTCCTAACACGTCTGGTCCTAACACGCCTGGTCCTAACACGTCTGGTCCTAACACGCCTGGTCCTAACACGTCTGGTCCTAACACGCCTGGTCCTAACACGTCTGGTCCTAACACGTCTGGACCTAGCATGTCTGGTCCTAGCATGTCTAGTCCTAGCATGTCTGGTTCTAACATGTCTAGTCCTAACATGTCTGGTTGTAACACGTCTGGTCCTAACATGTCTAGTCCTAGCATGTCTGGTTCTAGCATGTCTGGTTCTAACATGTCTAGTCCTAACATGTCTGGTTGTAACACGTCTGGTCCTAACACGTCTGGTCCTAGCATGTCTGGACCTAGCATGTCTGGTTCTAACATGTCTAGTCCTAACATGTCTGGTCCTAACACGTCTGGTCCTAGCATGTCCTGAACAAGTACACTGTTGAATCACTTTTCTCTGCAGGTCCAGCTGCAGATCTGTTGGGGTTTACCTCTGCTATCTTTAAATATCTACATATTTGACCATCCTGGTTGTGAAAAGAAGCTGCAGCTCAGTCAGATTAGATCCAAAGCATCTGCAGGTTCTTTGATCTGGGTGTGGACTTTGACTAGGCCATGCCAACACTTGTGTATACTAGCTAAATAGCTTTCCATTCAACGCTGAAGAACGGCATCCCCACAGCGTGATGGTGCCGCTACCCTGTTTCCCTGTAGAACTGGCGTGTTGAGGATAGTCTGTAATGTTGGTTTTCGGCTCAACAGGTTTGCGAATGCAGACCAAAACATTCAATGTCTGCCTCCTCAGACCAGAGAACGTTCTTCCACATGTTCGCTGTAACCTCTGCTTGGCTTTTGGGGAAATCACAAAAAGGAAACAATGTCTTTCAGCTTGTAAGTCTGCCATGGTGGGAAGATTTTTGAAGTGAACAAGTAGTACTGGTTAAGTTTATAGACTCCCCCAGTCCACAAAGCCTGATTTTAATGTATACTGGGAATACTCTGCCTCGGTATGCTGCAGTATTTCTTGGCCTTTCATGGTTCCATCAGTGAACTGTGGCTCCCCACAGCCAGCAGCACTCATGCAGCCCCACACCATGATACTCCCACCACCATGCTTGACTCACCTGGTTGCTGCCAAACATGCTTGGCACCATCTGAACCAAATACGTTTATCCTGGTCTAATCAGACCACTGGGTTTGGTTCCAGTGATCCATGTCCTCCGTCTGCTGGCCTCAGGAAACATTTTGTGGGCTTTTCTTGTGCATCATCTTTAGAAGAGGCTTCCTTCTTCCTTCCTTCTGGGACGGCAGCCATGCAGACCAGTAACTGGACGGACCACTGCCAGGCTGCCAGCAGGTTAGACGTTAATGGCCGTGTTTCAGCTTGTTTTGAACGGACAGCACGGTTTCACTGTTGCACAAACTATACACCGACTCCTTTACGTTGCGTCAAAGTGTCATCAATTGTAAAATATGATAAATATACTAAAATCTGAGTGGTTTACTCACTTTTGTGAGCTACCATAAAGAGAGGAGTCAGAAAATATCTGATATCGTCCTTACAACAAATTCATAAAAACAATAATGTGCATGTCTTTCTTATGCAGCCATAGTTTTAAGGCTCTTAGTCTTGTTTTGGTTGAATGCAGTAAGTAGTGACAGATTTAACCAGCAGAGAACGTTGCTGTACTGCAGAAGTCAGACCACCTTAACTTCTTTGCAGTGACTTCAACACGGGCAGCCTGCAGTTTTGCATGCAACTCAGGGGCCCGGGTCTCTCTGCCCTTTGAAAGCCAGTGGAGTAGAGAATGTTGGACAGTGAGCAGTGCTTATCGACCATGGCCCTGTGTGTTTCTACTCTGGAGATGCTGCGCCAGGCGCCGGGGCGTGCTGACGAACATCCCACGGGACCCCTGTCCAATTACCACTCAAAATGAGCCAAAGGAACGTGGAGATTGGGCTGGGTGCACAAAGGTGATGATTGAGGGAGGTACAGGGGCTGGGAGACGGAGAGCTAGGGGCTGAGGATACGAGCAGCACTCGAAATTAATGTGGCAGGGTGGTGGGGGACTCGGCTGATCACTTTAACTCCACCCTCGAGCAGCCATTAAGGGGCTAAAGGTTCTAATGATCTCAGGACAGAGCCGGCGGGCAGGGTCCCCCCCTACGTTGGAGCTCTGCTGCTCGGCTAAGATGCTGCAGCATGTAACCTCATCATCAACCAGTGAGCTGTACCAGCAAGTTAACCGTGCATGACTCTATGACACTATTAGAGGAGGCCAAACACCCCTGGCCCTCAGTTTAACTCATGATCCTAAAACTAAGCTGAGCATTTCAGGTTACAATCCAAATTTCATCCTTGTGCTCATCAAATGAAAAACTGACATATCGAGAGATTTCAGTAAAAGGTTTTAATAGACGCCGGTGCTCCGAGGGCCTTCATTTAAAATGTCATATTTGGACGACTCTACTCCGAGAGCTATTAAGCTGAAATGTGTTCGTCTATAAAATTGCTCTTCTGTGTGCGATTGCAATTTAATAGCCGGCCATACGTTCACGCTTCAGACTCGCTTTAATGTTGCAGTGCACCGGGGGACTGTCAGCGAGTGAGGGGAGAGACCCCAAGGCCTGAAAACATCTCATCCAAATTACCGTCGTCTTCCAGAACGCCACGTCGGGGGGAGCAGATGAAATGTAGTCATTATGTTGCCGTGAAGAAACCGGTCGGCTGCACGTTCAGCATGTATGACCAGGAGACATACGCAGGAGGAACAGCTCACAGGTCGCCACAATAAGATCAGGTTTCACTATTCAGTCGGTCCTGATTCAAGTCTGACTCGGTCAAGACCAGTTGATGTACGGCAGGGAGGACCAGACTGAAACACGTCAGCCATGTCATGGGTTTGTGCCAAAACCTTTAACGGCTATAACAAACAGGAGGCAGAGGTTGCAACCGGGCATGGACCTCACATCTAGACAACATAGGAGAGGTTTCCAGGAATGTGTTGCTATCGGCAGGTTGTAATTGTTCTGTCACGTTGACTCGTGTTGCCTTTGTTACATGCGGTCTGGAGACGTAGCGAAAGAAACGCAGTTCTATGCATTATGGGACGATCCAGCTGATTCTGTGAGGTAAATGTTCGGTACTGGACAGGACCCAACCCATCAGCAGGACCCGTATCTGTTCCTCTGTGCAAGGAGGAACAGGATGAGTCCTACAAAGTGACCTCCAGAGGGTCACTGGCATGAATGACCAAACCGTGGAAACAGACTTTACCAGGGCACCCTGAGAGCTCAACGTCCTCCAGTACCCAAGAGCTCACTGCCCAGCACATAGTTGAGCTCCATGGACACTAGGCGGCTCGGTACCTGAAACTGTTCTTCAGATGAGAGCAGGTTCTCTCTGAGCTCAGGTGGCAGACATGAAAGGGTCTGGAGAAGCTCTGGTGAACGTTCTGCTGCAGCAGCATTGTTCTGGAGGGTCGGCTTGGTGGTGGCTCAGTGTTGGTCTGGGGAGGCATCTCCACGGAGGGACAAACAGACCTGTACAGGATGAACGACGGCTCCCCGACCGCCGTTAGGAGTCGGGGTGAAATCCTTAGACCTGTTGTTGGACCTTCACTGGTGCAGTGGGTCCTGGGTCCTCCTGGTGCATAATGTAGTTCCTGAAGATGGAGGAATCGATACAGCTGACTGGCCTCCATGCTTCCCAGACCTGAACCCACCAGAACATTTCTGGGAGATCATGTTTAGGTCCGTCTGACACCACCATGTTGGACCTCAGCCTGTCCAGGAGCTCAGTGATGCCCTGGTCAGGGTCAGGACGCCATCCGTCATCTCAGGAGGAGCCCCGGCTGGGTCCGTCATGCAGACACGTGGGGTCCAAACGAACTGCTGAGGTCCGTTTAGAGCTGCAGCTTTGACATTTCAGAAAACTGGAGCAGCCTGAAGCTTCACTTGTTCCGTTTCTCCGTGACTTTGGAATAACCCCTCTGTGGGTTGATAGTTTTCCTTTTCACCAAATGATGAGGCTCCTTTTGTTCCTGACACTGAACCCAGTCCACATCAGGATGCATGTCAGCAGGATTATTTATTTCAGTTAAGAGCTGATGTGTTTTCAAAGTGTTTATTTAGTTTTTAAGAGCAGTGTATTTAATCACATAACCATTCACACATTAATATTTATTGTGCTGCAAACCTTTCGGTTTTAATTGAGAGTTTGACTCAGACAACGCTGACATAAGTTCTCAAATGTTTCCTCAGAGTAGAAAAAAAACACACAAAGACATTTTGACCTGAAAGCAATTTCATTTCAAAGATAGAGAGTTGTAGTACAAGATATTAGTATCAGTCGCAACCCAAAAATAACCCGCTATCAGGTAAATCCTCTCGATGACAAAGTGGCGCAGACAAGTGCTCTTCTGCTTCCTGACACACAAAGAAAACACGACTGCAGCAGAGTCAGAGGAACACGTTTCATGTTTTTCACTGGCAGTCAGTGGGGCTTTCAGCGCATACGGCGCCCGTTAAAAAGTCTGTAACCACAGCAACACCGGCTCCGTATCAAACAGGAAAACTCAGAGAAAAACATGTCAGCGTGCTTTGTCTAAAACAGACGCTTTTTACTGAGAAAACGGGACAGAGCCAAATAGCAACAGAGTGATTAAAATTAGAATCCGCCGTGAATATAAATATAGCACAGCCTGCAAGGACAGCTATGAGAGTAGGTTTAATTAATTGGACCAGGAGGCAGATCTGGGATCAGATATAAATCTGGTCCACTCGTTGGACAGCTTTTAATAATAAAGATGAAGAATGTTTTCAGATAAATTCATCTTTAGCTGCAGCAGCGTCATCTCACAGGGGAAACTTTGGGAAATCCAACCTTTAATTTGTGAGACTAAGTTGAGAGATAATTAGTTTGATGAAAAGTGATTGTGACGCATCCTGGGCAGAGAGTCCGTATCGGGATTTTTTTTTTTTTGGCAGAACCCAGTTCATGATGCTAGGCACGCTACCAAGGTCTCCAGGACCTCTGGAAGGACTCCTGGTCATTTTGTCCCTCCCTCCATTCCTTCTTTTAGGCATTTCATGGTAATTTGACAAGTTCCAGTAATTTCTCCAGTAAAGAAATTATGACCATAAACAATGATCTAAAGCAGAGGTCACGGATTAGCGGACCACGGTCCGGATCCGGACCCAGCTGCTACCTAATCCGGACCCAACCTCATTTAAAACATTTATATATTACTGCATGTTGTCCGACGTCAGTGTCTAACTCGGGGGTTAAAGTTCTCCGTCGCTGCGACGGATTTCCGTCATTTGGAAATTGAGTCCCGTCTAGACTTTTTATTCAAGGTTTTGCACCGAAACTGCTCTCAACCAATCAAACCTGGCAGAGGCGAGACATTAGCCAATCAGAATGAGAGCAGGGCGGGTCTTTCCAAAGCGGACATGGCCAGTCTGAGGTTTATCGGTGTTCATCATTTTAACTTTTGGGAGAGCATTTTAAACTGGCCACAGATGGTATGAATGAAAGTAGCGGTGGTCAAAGTTTTTCTTTGGATTAATGCGAACCAGCCGGTCAGAAAGTTCAGCAGCTGACAACAACTTCCCTCGGTAAGCGTCAATCTCCTCCTGCAGTTAATCAATGAGTTATTTCCACCTGTGGCCATGTCGTCTGTCAGCGTTTATTCCCTCGCTGATAAACGCGGCGACCAACCAGGGATCTCCTCGTGATTCGCTGTTATGTTTTATTTAAACACAAAGAAGAGTAACGCGCTAGCTCAGGCTAATTTAGCATGACCCTTGAAGAACAAGAGTCGGACTGTGAAACAATGTGCCGCATTTGACTGGGTCCGATTCGGAAAAAGTAAAAAAAACCTGCGCTGTTCTGAAACAAAGAAGGCAGAGCTGTATCTGCTGTCGGTGTGCAGCAGTGATCACCTGATGAGCAGCTGCGCTCCAGGACACTAAATAAAATGACAAGGATTTTGATGCTTACAGATTGTTAAGAAAACTACATCAAAAAGATAAAACAAATAAACTGCAGCTACAACATGGACTGGAGAACTGGTTCTAACTGGGTGAGGCCAGAGAAAGGCGATTCTCAGAGAGTTTTTTTATGAAGTTAAAGTGGAGCGCGGACACAGGGTTCATCCTGGACAGGTCTCAAGTCACTGGGCTAAAATATAACCATTGTATTAAACTTCAAAAAAGTTAAATCATGCCTTTTTATAAACTGTAATCATTAATTGGTGAACAATAACGGGCAAAGCAATCTGTGTCAAATTAAAATGTATTATGTCATGATAGTGTTGGTGATGTGTCCTGCATTTCCAAGGTTGTGTTTGGCCTTGTATGATCATAAAATTGGTTTATATTGAATGTGACAGGGAGCACCTTGATATGTGCTTGAGGTTGGCTTTGTTGCCAATCAAACTAAGGTTTAAAACCCTTGCAGGGCAGCCTAAAGCTCACTTGTCTCATTAAGCCATAAAAAAGAAATTAAAAAAAGTTCAGTTGTTTTATAAAAGATGTGAAAGTCAGGAAATTCTCTATATACCAAACTGTGAAAGATTGTGGTTCTCTATTTCAAAAAGCACTTTGGATTTTAAAATAGAAAAACGTTCTATTTTTATGTTATTTTTTGTGGATGCATAAACATTTTATTTCAGTGTTAAATACTGTTTGAAGTAACCGATTGTAATTACAAATGTGTCCGGACCTTTACTGGTTGTTGATTTTCTTTATTCGGACCCCGCTGATTTTTAATTCGTGACCCCTGCTCTAAAGGATCTCACTTGGAGTTTCATCACGGGTCAGAATTGGTCACATTTCAAAAGATCATATACCGTATTTTCTATAAGACTATAAGGTGCACTTAAAATTCGTAAATCTTCTCAAATATTGATGGTGCGCCTTATATCTGATTAAAGTTGTGCTTACTTACTGATTTTATTTGGTACAATGTTCTCATAAATCTGTTAAAATGTGTAAATATGACTCTGGTTAGCAACGAAGCCGCTCCGCTCAATGGATATTAGGAGCATTACGGTACACTGTGTCACTACCTGAGGACCCCTGAGCTGTCTACCAGACTGCCTGACTGTAATGTCTAAACTAGAAGTGCAACAATAAACCTAGTAAGTTAATTCAGTATAAAAGTTAAGTTTATTTTCGCCTTATGTTAGAAACAGAGCAGTTCAGTCCAGCCACTCTATCCTCCCCACAGAGACAATAGAGAGCTGTGGACCTGAGGAAGAAGATTTAGTGCGCCTTATAATCTGGTGCCCCTTATAGTCCAAAAAATACGGTAAATAAAGAAAAAACTGGGTGTGTTCTGAAGAAAACACACAATAAAATTAAATGTACATAACATGAACGCATTTTTATGACTACTCTGTAACTAATATTACTAATTGGAAACACGGACACCAAATGTTTCCAGTGAGGATTATTAGTAACTGATTGGTTCGAGATGGAGTACAGATGGAGGGTAGATCTCATGTCACAAAGAGAAGCAAAGGGAAATTTACCAAGTTTACACTCATAAACAGAAGTTTTGGTTTCAAACCTTGTAAATTGATATTTGCTGACAGCAATAAACTTTAAAAGAGCTTAATGTCCTGCTCTAATTCATGCATTTAGTTTTCAGGTTTTGAGCTTTAAACCCTAAAAAAAAATCAGCTTTTCAACAAAAAGCTTCTTATCAAACCTGTTCTACAATTTCTTCTAACGTGCACGGTTCCAGTACTGTGCTACTCTCATAAAGTTGGACCTTCATCCTGGTTTTAGCTCAGTTTAATCCGACAGAAGCAAAAATTAACAACGTTGTATATATGGCCGCTTGTTTGATGCAAAAATAATTGTTAGAGATTTTCTGCTTTAGTGCTCTGAGGTTTCACTGTAAGTAACAGCAGAACAGTATGAAAACATTAAGGAACATTTGATAAATTCTACATAACCTACCAAAATAAAAGTGATTTTCTTAAATGTGACCAAATGAAAGAAAGCTTCGATAGAAATGAGGTGCAGGTTTTACTTCCTTTTTTTGGGTGCATAAGCTCTGATGATTGTGAATTTCCTGAAATCCAAGAGGAAATTGTGAAAGGCTAAAACGTACATTGCTGGAGTGCAAAGAGAAGTTGATCATATGATGTAAAAATGAAAGCAGAGCCACGACTAAATGCTTGGATCCTGCTGTGTTGGACGTTTCCAGGCGCTGCTGCCTTCCTTTCTGGAAATGTTGCTCCAAGTACAAAACGATGGCAGGACCTTTTAGGGTTACGTCATGCTTTACTTCGAGAATGTGAAGAAATCTTGTTTCTAGGCTCTCCTGAGAAAAAGGTTTAAAATTATTAGTGACAGATGACGAAGAATACGTAATGGATGTAAGCTTTGCCAGGAGTGCCAACTGAAGAACATCAGGAAAGGCTGGTAGGACGCCAGTCAGCTCCTAGTGATCATGTTCTGGGGGTGAAGGGAATAAGACCTGATGACCAAAACCACCAGGTCTCAGTGAGTTGGCTGCAAAAAGCTCTCTGCAGACTGCTTCATTACAGCCGAAGGTCGCGGCCTGATGACCCGAACAGAACCACATCATCTGCAAAAGGCAAATATTGGGAGATTCCTCAATGAGAACACGTTCTTTCCACCGAGAACAAACTCGACTTTGGCCAAGAAACAAACAACAGCTCTTGTTTTAGGCAAAGAGTCCTAAAAGCAACCCAGGTAAAATGCATAGAGGGACAAAAGCCTTCCTAAGATCTAAAATAGACGAGGACTGGACAACAAAACTCCAATGAAAATCATCCTGAGTGATTTTACTGATTTTATTGAAAAACTGTTTTTACATACAGGGAAAAACTGGGAATAATGTGGATGTGACCAGTCAGCTTTGCTCTAACGGTTTAAGAAAGTTCTCCTGAATAAAAGGTTTTAAAAAGGCACTAAATGGCATAAATCAGCAGCTGAAGTGGTTTAATGTCGTTAGAAGAATACATAAGTTTGGGTGTTTTGTGATAAAATTGGTTTTGAAGTTAAAGACGGTTGAAATCAGGGAACAGATCTAAATAATCATGAGCAGCTCTTGACACATGCCGCACTAATCCAACAGGGGGCTTAAAAAATTAAGCAAGAACAATATAGCTGAAGCTAATGAAGGTGAAGTGCTTTGACTAAATTAGATATTAGGGATTCTGGAAGAGAAAAACAAGCAAACCTGACGTGAATAAATTAATCAAAGAAGAGATGCGACCTGAAAAGAAATGAAGCTTCCCCATATTTATTCTAAATTAGGACTGCCACAGCTATCGATGCCATTTGGCTGGATTCATCTGTGTACATCTATAAATTTATTCACCATCACTGTTATGAATTTCTGTTTTTTTGTTTCCCTAAATTTTTAAACAAAAGCTTCTGCTGGTTTCCTCCTGTTAGCTGTGTGTGAAGAGCGCCCCCTGGCTGCAGTCTGCAGAGGTCCTCGCATCCCGTCATTGGTCTGGAGCTCACAAACATGGCGGATGAAGCCCCTAGCTAGCTATAAAGCCAGGTTACTAACGTTCTTCAGTCATTAAAGGCTGAAAAGGCCTCAGATTAGAAAGAATTTCAGTTTAAGTGATGATAACCGGGTTTCAGATTAGTGGAAACATTTCGACCCACTTTTAACCGACTCCACGCCTGCTTATGTCAATACGCAGCTGACCATAATAGTTTCCCCTCAGTTCTATTTAAATGTCTCTAATTGAGTAAATAATATTTAATAAATCCGTATTTAAATTATTAAAATGTCATCCAGAGAAAACTGTTCATGCAGTTAATAAACACCATTTCTTAGTAAATCATATGAAAACAGAAACGTAGTCTAGTTCAATACTGAATACTGAATACTTTGGCTTTTTATTCATTTACAGTAATCAAAATCTTAGTTGATAAATGAAAGAAAATGTTGGTTGTTTTCATGTTATTCGGATTAGTGTAAGCTGAGGTAATAATAAAGTGCTCCCCTAATGTTAACATACATGAACACACGTTAGCCTGAACTTAACACGACCAGGGAGTCTAAACGTGTGATGCAAAGATCAGACAGCAGGGCTGATCCAAGTCAATTTTTTAATGTTCCCTAAATGCATCAAAACTTAAAAGACACACATTTTTTAGTCTGTAATCACATCAACAACTATTTTTTCCTTCAACAGAAGTATTTAGTAGATTGAATTGTTGAATTCTAACAAAATGAAGTCATGTTTGCAATAAATTACAAAGGAATGAGAAGTGAAGACCCGGCCACAAGCATTACCTCCTATACTGTCGATTTTACAAAAGATTGTTCTAAATATTCCTTATTATAGATCACGACTAAGGTTTCAACTCATTAATACATTTTTTGGTATTATTTTAGCAATAGTTTATGATCATTTATGCGTTGCCCCCTGCTGGCTATGACCAAGAATGCAGGTTTCACTTGAATTGTTTTCTTCACGGTTCAGAGCAAACTGCATCTTTCCCATTGAGTCTTTGGTTCAGCGTCACTCAGGCCAGTGGAGAAGAGGCTGTGGATGGCTCTCAGCTCAGGGCCTGAACTGTAGGTCTTAACAGGAAGATTTTGGATCAGTGCTGCAGAAAAGGGACATTTATAAGCTGCACAACTGTGAGGAACCTTGCTGAGGACGAGCTGACGCAGATGTATTCAGCCACACTTCAGCGGAAACTTGTGGTTTCCAGATAACCTAATGAGTCGGGCTGTGACTTCAGAAGGGAGAGAGAGAAGACATGGTGGCCAATCAGAAGGTGCAGATATAAGATATGAAATTTTAAGAGACGCCCTTTAAAAACTGTCAGGGTGAAAAGAACAAATATTAAAGCAGAAGGTTGTTGCTGCTGGAGGAAAAGTCCGAGCGATTTAGAAATGTAGCATCCCGGGTTTGGAACGGGACCGGTTCTTTGGTGGCTGGTGAAAGGGGCTTTCCTTTGCACAAACAACTTGGTCTGGAGAGAATCAGCTCTGGTTATTACATCACACAAATATCCCCGCTACAAGGACTCCACCCTACAGCGTTGCTCCATTTTCAACAGCATGTGTGTCTATTTAATGGGGAGCAATAAAAAAAAAAGATACCAAATCCAGGCTGCTGCTTCACCTGCCACCTCTCCCCCTCTCTACAGCACATTGAGGAGGAAAACGCAGCGTATCAATGTCATCGGGCCGGTTCTGGTTGCTCATGAGCCTCTTTTGATTAAAGCCGCCTGCCCTCTGGACTCAATCAGCTCTACTTCCTGCTCAGCCGCTTTCTTCAAATGTAAAAAAAACAAAACAATCCTGCCTCCCTTTTTCATACGTCTGTCGCTGTTTTTAATTCCCTCTTTTGTTTCCTCTCTTTTGCAACACTCCCGGGTGGCAGTCTGCATGGCAACACTCACAGCGTGACACTTCCGTCACCCAGAGAGCAAGGAGGGAGGAAAGGAGCGCCGGAGCATGGACCCATCTCTCCCCGCTCACAGGCCACCCATAATTCATTAGCTCTCCTCCTCATCCGCCCTGCGTTTTCCCTCTCTGCAGCGTGAAAGCAGATATTTTCTGGAGTGAAGCTGCTGACGATGGTTTATTTTTGCAGCGGCATTCGGCATCTTTCGAATGTGACCTTTTTTTTTTCACGCCGAGCCTCCTTCAGAAAACGTTTTTATTTGAGAGTGCAAAGTGGTCACGTTTTCCTTTAAGCGAACCAAACTGCATTGTATCGCTTCCGACTCCTCATGAAACACCTTCATTCTGCCACATTTAAAGAGATTTTTTATGTTTAACCAAGTTGCAAACAGAAAAAGGAAGAAGGAATGGGCGGTTTGCCTCTGAGCAGCACAGCTTCCCTCTGACCTATCAGCATGACCCCTGCGAGAAAAAGGGAAAAACTCAACTACAATATCCCAGACCTTCCCTTTCTTGCTTTTGGCTTCACTTCCAGCATCCATCACTCAGACACGCACAAAGAGATTATTCCGCCTTTTTTCCCCCAGATTTCAGCCGGGCAGAGGGCCCGGGTTTCACTTTCCTCTCCCTTATTCTCACAACTCCATTTAATTCAATTCAATTCAATTTTATTTATATAGCGCCAAATCATGAAACATGTCATCTCAAGGCACTTTACAAAATCAAGTTCAATCATATATTAGTCGCTAAGAAAACAGATTTTCATTTTTATGCAAACAATACTCGTCTGCCTCCACCTTTAGTTCACATACAGGTACAGATGATTGCAGTGAAAATAAAACAAAAAGATGAGGTGGTAGAAATCCAACCATCCGAGTAGGAAGAAATCTGCACTTGTGTCTGTTAAGCCAAACGACATAAAAAGGGTTGGTTTGTCGCTGGGGGAAACACTCACAGGTTCAGAGCTGCTTCATGCAGTACCTTTGAGAATCAGACTATAACAAAGTAAAGCACTAAAACACAGCCGGAGGGAGTGATTAGTGTGAACGTGTGTGTGTGTGTTTACGTGTAGCACGGAGTGTGAGGCGGCTGGTGGAGGAGAGAGCGCCACGCTCCAGGCGGTGCATTATTAAACAGATTTGTCACTTTGGACTGGCGCCGTTTGGAGCGTGAGCGCGCACGTTTGTCGAACCTTGAGTGTAAGATCCAGCGAGATGGTAAAGCCGAAAAATAAAGACAGTGAATGGGATCTAAAAACAGAGGGAAATGGTGGGAAAGCAGAGTGTAAATGCAGTGGTGCACCTAGGGGTGGCCAGCTGAGGGCCACTGAGGAGAGGGGCCACCAAAACCACGGATAAGACATATATATATATATATATATATATATATATATATATATATATATATATATATATATATATATGCTACTGGGAAAATGCACAGAAGGAACCAATTAGGAGCTTTTCAACAAGATGGTGGGAGGCTGGTGAGATGGAGGACTGGAACAGGAAAGAAAAATGTGATAAAATGAAATAAATTACTCAAATATGTATGATTTCAGACATCTAATCAATCAATAAATAAATGTTGAAATTAATTAAAATAGGGCCCTGGAGGCTGATGGTCGGGGAACATAAAAATGATGTTGTGCAAGTTTATTTTAGAAATTATGTATAAAAAGCAATTAATAATTCTTAAAAAAACTATATTAAAATATATAAATGATTAAAGTTAATAAAACATGCTTTAATGAATATGATGTTGCAATTTAAACCAGATTTATAGCAGGTAGAGGGTTGTCCCTGCTGCCCCCCCCCCCCCCCCCCCCCATTGGTGATACCACTGCAAAGAGAGAGAGAGAGAAAGAGATGGGTGGAAAGTGAGAGAAAGGGCAAGATTAGAGCGCAGGAAAAACACACAGGGGGGGGGGGGGGGGGGGGGGGGGGGGGACAGAGACGGCAGTAACAGCAGCAGACAATGAAATCAAATGATGTGTAAAAATAGAAAAATAAAAAGTCCAAATGAGGAAACATGCAAAAGGAGATAATTTTAAAATGCACATTCCGTTACAGAAGATTGATTTTCACCAATCAAGCCAACGTTAAGGGTGGCTATTAAACACAGCTATGGGCCGGTAGTTAAGCATTTAAATGATGACTTGTGTCCTCAAAACATGAGCAACACCATCGTACGCACAAACACACACACAGCCAAGTGTTGTGTTAGAAATCCCTGCGGCTGCCGTCGACTGAGACACAGAAATAAATAAATAAGCAGCTTCTGCAACAACACTTGTTTTAGTCAAAAATAACATTAAAGAGACAGAAAATGTCCGTCCTCCATCTGTGAGTGTGAGACGACGCTGGAACCGGCAGCCATCGCAGACCGGAGCTGCAGAGTCCTGCGAACGCATCGCTCTAACGGACCTGGTGACTCAGCACGGGACGGCAATGTTTCCGCAACCTTATTCTGCATCACGTCTACTGTTTCCGCATCAAACTAATCGGTGGAGATGAAGAGATGCAAAGGTTTCCTGCTGTTTGGAAACCTGAAGGAGGATTGTTGCAATTTAGAAGAAATGCATCTAAAAATATTTCTGCTACCTAAATATCACGTCCTCTTTTCTCTCCCTGAAATCTAAGCTCTTCCCTTCGCCTCCATGACTTCCCATGTCCACTTTCTTTCCCGCCACTCTCCTCCCGTCTCTAGCGCCCTCGTCTGAGCCGTATAATTATCTCGTTCTGATTCCAGAGAGTTCGGAGAAGCTCAGAACTCTCTTTCATGGCTGGGCGGTCTGCTCCGCCTCTGTCACTCAGACGCTCAATGCTGAATTGTTCTTTCAAAGGCCCAACTGACGGATGCGGGAAGCGGCGAGAGATTCGTGGACACGCCTTCCGTCCTGGTCGTGACGTCTGAGGCGGCTTCGGGAGGCAAGAACGAGACAAACGAGCGGAGCTGTCTGTGATTTACAGATACAACATGGAGGAGAGCTCCCAGCTCCGCCCAGATGCATATGGGGCGAGTCCTTCAGCGAACCCAACAGAAACCCTGAAAATAGCTCATCACGTGACCGAACCAGCGTCATCGTCCGCCGTGCGTCAAGTCCTGATTCCAGCAGCATCAGTCAGGGCGAATCAGAGCAGGAGGTGGGCAGCACACACTGTCCTCGTCTCACTGGATGGAAATACAGCAGCCGACCAACTGGGCCGAGAGCGAGAGATGATTTAGACGGAGAAAATAGGTGCAAATGTGTTTAGAGAGTACAAATTTGGGTTTTTCTAATCAAAACTGGCTTTGTGAGTGGGTCAATGTAAACGGCATCATCACCGTTGGTCAACAAAGAGGCTTTTCCCAACATGGAGCCGAAAGTGGAGGAAAATCACCAGATTTCCAGCCACATCTTCTCACTGCTACTCCTAAGCTAAAGCATAAAAAGGTCTGGCTTTGAGCTAAAGCACACACACGCACACACACACACACACACACACACACACACACACACACACACACACACACACACACACACACACACACACACACACACACACACAGTCAGAGGGGATTTAAAGATTCAAACAGTGCTCGTGCTAATTAGGCAGATGGATTTGCACCTCTCCTCTTGGTCCGCTGGGATATAAAGCGACACACGATGCGGGCAGACAAACTCTTTAAGTGGATTAATTAAAACCAACACGGAAGGGTCAAAGGTCAAGCCCCTCGCTCCTTTGCACTGTCCGCATTGAGTGGACTGGAGCTGCAGGACGGAGCGGGCAGGAGCGGCAAGGTGGACGGTTCGGACTCTAATTAGAGCCAAAGTTTCGGCTGATCTCCAGAGGATTTTCTTATAAAAGCACAAATCAGGCCTCAAGTGTGTGTGTGTGTGTGTGGGGGGGGGGGGGGGGTGGATTAATACAGCATGCACGCTGCTTTTCATTAGGAATAACTGAGCTGCATGTCGTGCCTGTGACATGCACGGCCAGAGGCGGCGATGCACGGCGCTCTCCCTGGAGCAGGAGTTCATATTTACACTTGTGTTCCTGCAGCCCGGCGGAGCATGCAGCCGAGAAGAGGCGCAGACACGCCTTGCTGATGCTCTGACACATGCACCCTCTCCCACTCGTCACAACGAGTCCCTATTGCAGAATCCACAGAGCCGCGTTAATCACTTTATTGTGCTAATGTGCATTTGTTGCAGAGTCTCCTCTCTGCATTTACTTTAAGATGTGTGTTTCTCTCATATTTGTGGCAGTTTACTTCAGGAAGCGTTAGTTCTTGTTTTGTTCTTGTTCTTGTTTTTTCACTCAGACAAAAAAAACAAAAAAAAAACAGCGACCTGAGAGCAGCAGAGGTGAGTCTCATTAAAGAGACGTCGCTCAGGTGCTTCTGAGCGCCGGTGACAATCCGGCAGTGAGCTGCTCTTTATTAAAACGCGCCGTCTTTGCAGAGGGACAGCTGCTGCTGCATCTAATCTGGGAGGAAAAAGAAGGTTTAATAATGAAGCAGAGCTGAGGTAAATACTCCTGCTTCCTTTCCTCGCTGGCTAGATCAAATTTGGATTCATACCTCCAGCTCCTCTCTGACCTTTCCACCTGTTGAGCAAAGAGAGGCGCGCTGAGGCCAGTATCTGGTTATTAATTAGTGATTATCTGGGTTAAGAGAAGCCACCAGGAGACGTGTCCCCGTTAGGTAAATGGATCGAGGAGTTTATTTATGAGTGCGCTTCACTTCAGCTGTCCTGTCTCTCAGTCTGAATGGTCATCAGCGCCTGGTTGGGAATGACAACACTGACCCCTCCTCCACTCATTTTCTATTTTGGATTTGAGGATAATGACAGCAGGATAGAGGGCAGTGGGGGGGTGATAAAAGAGAGGAGAGGAAGCATTAGAAGAATAATCAGAGGGTCTTCGGGGGCTCTGCCTCCTCTCTCTAAAATAGAATTTGAAGATAGTCCCCGCTGAGTGTGTCCGGGGAGAAATGACTTATTTATCAAAGAGGCTGAAATATTCAGGGATGGGGGCCTTCTTTAAATTCATAGGCTGAGATGCTTAATGACGGCTGCTGTATTCAGAGTGATCTGCAGGTTTCGGTTTAACAGCTGCATGACAGACATGTTTCACCTTTGACCTCATGCATTTCACAGAGGATCAGCTCTGTCTCAGGGTGAGCGTGTGTTGATCCAAGAACTAAATGCTGGTGTTGCTGGAGAACGTGGTTTTGCTGCTCTGGAGATAAAATTTAATGTTGTCTAACAGCGCGCTGCGGCAGGCAATCAGCCATGACTAAATGTTTCAAGATAAATTCCTGGAGGGGCGGACTTTCTCTGGCAGCTCAGAAACATTTTGGGGGGGGGGGGGGGGGGGGGGGTGATATCAGCACGGGGGGTGGGGTGGGGTGCTGAACAAGGTGGGAGGGAGAGGGAATGAGTGTCGTTCCTACTTTCAGGCTGAAATGGGAGAAGTTTGGGAATGATGGACGCCGAGGGTTAATGAGATGGACAGAGCGGAGGAAAGAAGCGCAAACCGTGCGTAATTACGCACCGCAGCCGCGACCTCGCCGCCTGCGCCCCGCGTCCCACCCTTCAGTCCTCGGAGCGCACCGCCGCGCTCCCCCCGCTGTCACCGCGCTCACAGAAAGAGGCGAGGCTGTAGTGTGGAGAGACTGGCCGGCCGCTTACCTTAACACGTTCCAGCTTTTCAGAGGGTCCAGGTCTGAAATTATAGAAACCATGGTCGGCTGGCTGGGGCTGGGCAGCACCGGGAGAGGGCGGGAGGAGGGTGCAGCAGAAAAAGGATCGAAAGAAAAAAGCGGCGCAAAGGCTGTAAACTCCGTCTGCGAATGACAGCAAACGCTCGGATGCAAGCTGTCCTGGTTGTTCAGTGGCTGATGAGCGCTGTCACAGCTCTCTCTCCTTCCCTGTCTCCCTCACCCTTCTCTCCCTCTCCCTCTCTCTCTCTCGCTCTGTCTCTCTCCGCCCCCTCCTGGTCCAAGCCTGCGCTCAGCAGACGCGTCTCAGAGCTTCCTCTGCTCCGTCCTTCAGAAGCTGGCAGCTGCCGCAGGAAACGCAGCCATGCGCTACGGCAGAGCAGCTCTTCACTACGTCGGTGCTAAATAAAAGTAGCAACACTTTTCTCCTACAGTTTGTTTTTGGTGACCTGCCCACGCTTTTTGAATCTAATGTTCTTTATCTCTGCTCCTTCATTTTCCTCTAAGGTACTTTAGGTTATGTATGGCGGCAGACCACTCAATGATTGTCCTCACCAAACACCAATAATGGAAATATGTATCTATTAACATTGTTTTCTTTACAAAATATCATTTAAACGAAAATGTGCAAACACTGATACAAAAAGACTAATGAAAACTAGAAATATGCATCGTTTTACTTTTGTAACAGTGGCAGTTCTTGCATAAATGGTGTTGAATAAAAATAATAGGATTTCATACCTCGTTCTCATTGTAAATGGTCCTAATTTCAAGAAACGAAAAACTTTACTGCCTTTGTACTTTATCATATAAAACAAAGGTTTCATAAATCTCGACCTCAGTTCTAAAGCATCTCTGTTCAGTGCATAACTGTCCAGTACAGGTGCAATTGGTAAAGATTTCAGAATGGGAGCTAATGTGGACCAAATGTCTGTTGTTTAACCCAGATATGTTGTCCCTTATTTTGCAGTAGTTGGTGCACCTAACCAAATTGTTAGCTTCACATATTTGTATTTCACTACCAAAAATATTAGCTTCGCAGTTCTTAAACCGAAGATAAATGAGGATAGTTGAGAAAGCTAACACTAGCCCCTAACCACTAACAAACGGCTGTCACTCAGTTTGCGTCACACGTCTTCAAAGAAAAGACGCTGCACCACACACAGCACATGACGAACGTAAGCAGCGCTGCATGTTTGAGGGGAGAGCGTTTTTTTCAGGATCAATTTTAACTGTTACAGGGCAATGGAAGAAGTTGAGAAGAATTAATATTCTATCCCTCTGTTAGCTCCATTTTAGGAAAGAAAACAGTGTGAGTGTGGGCTGGAAGCCAGTGTTGCCAGTCCTTGTGGGAGAAACAAGCAACCAGCTCTATTACCTCTAGCTTGTAAACAGTAGAGATCAACAAGCCAAAAGTCGCTGATAATCAGCGGACCTGGCAACACTGCTGGAAGCCTGGAACACAGTGCTGATTGTTTCTGGAGGTCCTCTCTTTCCCTCTGTCCTCAGACTCTAACAAACATGCATTAAATCTGGACTCTTGAGGTTAATTATTGTTGTAATATCAATGATATCAATATTGTTGTATCTAATGTGCACCATTTATGAATTAAAAGGCATAAATAAAAGCCGGTTTCATCATTCCTTTCCTTGACAACCTGTTTAAATATCCCTGAAGGTGTGATGATCAGAGTGGGGATGAATCCGGTATTCAACCAAACACAGTCTCCATGCGTTTTATGGTGTTTATTTGATGAAAACAGATGGGTGAACAGAATCCAACTGAACTTAAGGCAGACATCCGGACATCAAACTGACAGCGAACAGAACTGGGCAAAAACAGATAGGACAGGTTAACAACAGACAGGATCAAAGTGCTGATGGTTCTTACCGAACGGGACCAGAACTGAGGCAACGACTGAATGGAAGATAAGAGACAAACCGACAGGGAGCAGGGAACTAGAGCAGGTTAATATAGGCGGACAGACAGGTGAGCGGAGGGAAACTAATCAAGGACAGGTGGAAGTGATTAAGGGAGCAGACAGGAAACTAGAAAATAAACCTAAGACAAAACGAACAAACCAAGCACAGAACTAAAAACAGAGCAAAAACAGGGACCAGATAACTAACACAATAAAGGGGCTAAACTAGAATCCAAAACGGAAATAAACCCAAAGGCGGAAAGAGCTACTTAACCAAATAATAAACATAAACCAGAACAGAACGTGACAGAAGGATTGCCGTAGGTTAGGCAGTAAGTGCTTGTGTTTTGTATGTAAGTGTTGGAAAAATAAAAGTCCGGCTGAGCCATGCAGCGCCCCAAAAGCCCAACTATGAGTCCAGGCTCCATCCACCTCATGTGGTGCCGGTAACAAACCCAGAAAGTTCGGTTACACAACGATTTAAACGTAAGCGTCATCAGACTTCTGTCTGAACGGTTTGAGAAGCCAAAGCGACCTGCATGCACAGACAACAGAAGACGTCACACAGCAGCGGCTACCGACGTCTCTGCGTTGTTGAGCAACGGCAGCCGGCAACATTTAGACCGCATGGTAACAAGAAGAAGTTAAGACGAAAACAGCTAGTAATGTGAGGAGCTGTGACTGCTGCTGCTGTGGAGAAGTCAGTGTGGATGTGTAGTGAGAGCCAGGACAGTGATGTAAACGGCAGATGGATTCTTGTGAATAATATCGTACTTAAAGGAATCTAAACCCAATAAAGTGGATGCTAACCGGTCCGCAAACAGTTGCTAAGCTTAACGTGAACGACAACACGATGAATGAAAAGTTCAATTCAATTCAATTCAATTTTATTTATATAGCGCCAATTCATGAAACATGTAATCTCAAGGCACTTTTCAAAGTTAAGTTCAATCATATTATACAGATTGGGTCAGATTATACAGATTGGTCAAAAATGTTCCTATATAAGGAAACCAGTTGATTGCTTCAAAGCCCCGACAAGCAGCATTCACTCCTGGGGAACCGTAGAGCCACAGGGAGAGTCGTCTGCATTGTACATGGCTTTGCAGCAATCCCTCATACTGAGCAAGCATGAAGCAACAGTGGGAAGAAAAACTCCCCATTAACGGGAAGGAAAAACCTCCAGCAGAACCAGAACCGGGCTCAGTATGAACGGTCATCTGCCTCGACCCACTGGGGCTTAGAGAAGACAGAGCAGAGACACAACAAGACAGACAAAAAGCACAGAAGCACACATTGATCCAGTAATCTGTTCTACATTAGATGGTAATAGTGGTGATCTGTCTATTTCCTCCGTAATGAGCTGTTGGCAGATTGGCGTGACTGTTGTGATAAAACCAAAAACCAAAAACAGAACAACAGATATACATGAAATGAGCACATATGAAGAAGTTTGATAAGGCTGAAAGCAAAAGCAAAATGCCTTTGTCCCATTATGAGCCCATTCCTAAAAGCACCCACCACTTCCATATATGGGCAGTGACATCATAGGGTGTCATAGGATGTCAGAACATTTGGTCCAAGATGGTAATTATATGATTATAATAGTTACAATTTTAGAAGAAAATCAAACCAAAGTCAAAATTCTGCTCCTGTTTTGGTCCCGCCAAGAAATAAAAAAATTGTCTTTATCAAAATAAATTTTTGTATTATTTGGTGAATATAAAGAATTTTTTTGAATTTCTTTTTTTTTTTTACCCATTTCAATATTTTATGAGAAAATCCAATCACCAAACATGGGCGGAATATAGTTTTTTCTTGATATATCCAAATCATGAGAACAAAGAACGATAGTATGACTTTTTTTGTAAATTTACATCAACTTGGATCTTTTCATTCATAGAGAAGTTGTTTGTACGAGCATTTAGAAGAGGTTTGCTTGCATTACAATACGTCATGATATAGGAATAGAGGTTAGTGATTTATTTATTAGCAATAATGTGTCTCCAGGTAAAAGAAAAGATTTATAGACTCTCTGGTGAACATTGTTTTGTCCAATCAGGTTGATCGCTCTAGATTTTGGTTGAACGTCTTGAGAAGAACTGACCAGGCGTTTCTTTGCCGATAGTGATTTCACCTTTTCTTTAAGGTCTAACCAGACGATTCAGAGTTTCTAACATTCATTTCAAAGATTATAACACAAGAAATAAAAGTTGCTGCAGGTTCTTTGACAGAGTTAGTAGTTTTTATTAGTTGATGCATTTATAGATCTGAAATGGAGGGACTGCCTAGTTTTTTATGCATTTAATAAATAGGAGGAAAATAAATCTAATTTTGCAATATTTAACCAAAGTTAAATTTTTAAAAATCGGCCAATTTGTACTTTTAAGCATCTGATTGGAGTATTTGCAAATTAACATTGTATCTTCTTGATTTCATGGCGCTGACTTCTCTACCTTCAAAGAAATTGAGAAATATTGTGTTTTTTTGCAGCACTTTGCTTCCTTCCGTCAAAATGAACTGAAAACAACTGAAATGTGTCAGAGACACCATGTTGGAGACACGAGCAGCTCTGCAGAACATCTCTGTGTGTCTGCACACCCTGCCAGCGCTGACTTCCTGTCTGACACCACCACATCCTGTAGATAACTGCCCCCCCCCCTCTCTGTTTCTTCTCCCCTCCCCTCGACGTGGCAGCAGATGCATCATCTCTGCTGAAGAATGACAAAGCAAAAGCCAAGTCCCACCTTCTCTCAACCCCTATCCTCTGGCTCGTTGGGGGGGGGGGGGTAGGAAAAGTGTCAGAGTCTGTTTCAGATAATTTTCTGGAGTGACTCAAAGTCACAGTCGGGTTGTTGGGAAATTGCTGCAGTTTTAGACCATTCGTCAGAGCAAGAAATCCATGATCTGCAGTTTAAACAATAAAAAAAAACGGGTTTTGGACATAAAACAATTAGCTCAGAGGTCGTTCACGGGCCAGGAAAGGAAGGTCACGCAGAAAGCAGCCAAGAACCGTTGCTTAGCGTGGAGTCGGCCGGAGCCGAGACGTAACAGTAATCCAGTGCTACAGCCCAGGTCTCTCAGCATCAGCAGCCATCCTGCAGGGGCTTTAAATAGACTCGATTGGACATCTGCTTCACAGAAGAGGAGAAGGAGGTGGAGAAAAGAGGCAGCTGACAGCACCTCTCACTCCGTCTCTCCTCCTGCGCTCATCCTGGAGTTAATGCCTGTGTAAACGTACGCGCACCCCCCCAGAGATCACTGCGAGTTCAGCTCTCGTCTCTGCTGTTGTAATTTGTGCCTGATAATCACAGTGGCAGTCCTGTCACTTCGGAGCTGTAGGTGTTGCTGCATCCCTACAAGTTAGAGATGCATATCAATGTGTGCAGGTTAGAATATACAGGTGAGAGCTCTAAAGGTGAAGCTTTATTTAGACTTTTACTACCAGACTTATATTGTCTTCTCCTTGCTGTTTGTGGCTTTTCTCTCCTGGTTTTGCTTTACTTCCAGCCACTAATTTTATTTTCCAACTAGTATTAAATTCACCTTAGAATAGAAATAAGAAATAAGAACTACACCGCCTGATTTTACATCTGTTTCTTGATCATGGAGCTTGAACTTTTGCTAACATATAGAGAACAGAAATATCAGCAGAACAGCAGCTGTGTTTGCATTCGCCACAGAACCTCTCAAACTTATTGGACTTGTTGGATTTGTTGGACATAGGGTTGCTGCTAGTCTCGGATCCTGTTGGCAGAACTCATGAACTGGATCTGCAGGCACAGTTACTGTTGATAAATGTCAGATTTATTGTCTCCGACAGTTATTTTCAGTTAAATGAGAAAAATTCTGAATTAAAATCAAATCATTTTGGTGTAGAATTAAAGGAGCAGAAGAACTTCCTTTAAGTTTGATGAAAAAAACGAAAATCTGAGCAGAAAAACAAAGAGCCGGTTGCCCAATGTTCACCATTAGGGTTATTCTTTAAGATTTGTTTTATTAATAGTGTTAATGTTCATGATGCATTGAAGCCTGTCCCTCTTCCCCAGGAATGAAGAAGTCCGGCTCCATCCTAATACCCTTAATAATAGCTCCTAGCTCCAGTTCCTATCTCCTAGCCCCTAGCTACTGCTTCCTGACCTTTCCTGGGTCAGCAGAACTCGATCAGGGAGGAAAGGAGCTTCAGCTGCTGAGCTGATTCCAGCCTTTAACTCTGACGTCATTAGTGACGGAAACATGGAGGATGGAGTCAGAAACATGGAGGATGGAGTCAGAAACGTGGAGGATGGAGTCAGAAACATGGAGGATGGAGTCAGAAACATGGAGGATGGAGTCAGAAACGTGGAGGATGGAGTCAGAAACGTGGAGGACGGAGTCAGAAACGTGGAGGATGGAGTCAGAAACATGGAGGATGGAGTCACAAACATGGAGGACGGAGTCAGAAACATGGAGGATGGAGTCAGAAACATGGAGGATGGAGTCAGAAACAGGGAGGATGGAGTCAGAAACATGGAGGACGGAGTCAGAAACGTGGAGGATGGAGTCAGAAACACGGAGGATGGAGTCAGAAACATGGAGGACGGAGTCAGAAACGTGGAGGATGGAGTCAGAAACACGGAGGATGGAGTCAGAAACATGGAGGACGGAGTCAGAAACATGGAGGACGGAGTCAGAAACGTGGAGGATGGAGTCACAAACATGGAGGATGGAGTCACAAACATGGAGGATGGAGTCAGAAACACGGAGGATGGAGTCAGAAACATGGAGGATGGAGTCAGAAACATGGAGGATGGAGTCAGAAACATGGAGGATGGAGTCAGAAACATGGAGGATGGAGTCAGAAACATGGAGGACGGAGTCAGAAACGTGGAGGATGGAGTCACAAACATGGAGGATGGAGTCACAAACATGGAGGATGGAGTCACAAACATGGAGGATGGAGTCAGAAACATGGAGGATGGAGTCAGATCCTACAGCCTTCTGGACATGAGCTACACAGAGACGCTCTCTGCTCTACGCATGTTTTGTTTATCTCCGTGAGGTGGGCCGTGCTGATACGTCATCACCTACTCATCGCACACAGGAGCCTGTTTTCATACTTGGAGCGGCAGGAAGGTAAACTGTGAACAAAGTTTGGTGCAACGTTTGCATTCGTGCATGCAGCTTCATCATGAAGACGATAGGAAGAGGAGAAGTTCTGAGTGAAAGAAAGCAAAAACATTTCTGCCATTCACACTCAGTTAACCTCTCATGAAGGCAACATGTTCATCACAGTGTCATCAGCGAGACTTTCACCTGCTGGTCATTGTGCAGATGGTTGTTTGGGAGGTTATTATTAGAGAAAATGGTTAGGATGCTTCAAAATAGGATTTTATGTCCATTTAGACCCACAAAGGATCATCAGCCGAGCTCCTGACAGACAAACACGGCTGTGACCAAATGTTCACCTCACAAATTACTGCGTTATATCAACCTGAGGCTGTGTCCTGCTTCATGTGTTCAATGCTTTACCCGACGACAGCTGCAAGGTAAAGCCTGCGGAGGAAACGGGGTTCTGACGGGGCTGCATGGGTCCAACATCTAATCTGAACACCCAGAGGAGCTTGTGTCATGGCTGGGGTTGAAGAGATCCACAACAACCAGGTTCAGGAACAAGTCAGCTGCAGATTTAGAGTCCATGAGCAACAGGAAGTGACTGGACGCGGTGAAAAGGGCGTCGCTCCACTTTCATGTTGCTGTTGGGTTTCTCTCTGCTACGCAGCTTCCAGAGAACAGCCATGGAGGATAAATGGAGGGTAAATCCAGTTTAAAATGTTGCTGGTCACATTTCTGGCCCATCAAAGCTGCTCCTGCTGCTCCTCAGTGAGGCTCCTCTGCTCAGAGGGGAGTTCACCAGAGCTGTGGACACTTGGTTATGTTAGAAAAGATTTGTGACTTGAGCTTCTTTCCTCAAAATGACTTAATACTCTTAAAGTCAAACATTTACCAGGCAAAATGATGGTAAAAATAAGATTTGTGTTTGTTTCCTCGCCTTGTTAACGTTTAAGGGAGAGCTCGTTAAGTTTGAACACCAGGACTTGAACTTGATTGACTTAACGGCGACATTGCAACACAGAGCATTGCCTGTGGGTCAAGAAGTTTGATTTTGGTCTCCTCTAATAAGAGGATCCACTTTCCAGCAACGCCTGACATTGCATAAGGCTATTAGATAAAATCCCAATTAAAAACCAACAAGTAGGATAAACTGAGCAGGAGCGCTTTAAGAGCAGTCTGGCAGCTTGGAGGCAAAGCATAAAGAAAGAAGGACAGACCAAGACTTTTCCACAGGGGCCTATTTGTCCTTAATAAAGTTTTTAACAGGAATAAAAAATATGTTTGCTTTGGGAGAAGTGTTGGCAAACGTGAATTAAACTTTATTTTAATTCTAACAGTGACCACCAGTGGAGGGGGCGTTCACTTTAAAGTACCTGCGTGATTTTACAGTATTGAGCGTAAGAGAGAATATTTATTTTTGTTAGGAATAAAACCTATTTTCCTTCAAACGACTGAAGTCTGTAGCCTGCTGCCGATGCATGTTTAGACACCACTAAACCAATTATTAAAGATTAAAAGCAGGCAGACCCGGGTTGGCGCGTAAGAACCGCTCGCACGGCTGTATTCAACATCACAAAACATGGAGCGCACACAGAGCGCCCAACAATATCAGCATGATAAACACCTTGTATATCCCCCAGCGTCTTTTATTGGACTAAATCAGGCACATCTGAGGACAGACCTTGAGGTTTATGTCATCATGCATATGTGGTGTGTATTTCAATTCTAAACAAAGTCAGTGTCTTAAAGCCACCCACTGAATACAGATTCTCATTTTACCTCTTCTTCTGCTGGAGATGAGAGGAAGAAGGAAAATAAGCGCAAAAAAGGATGTGGATGAAATAAGTATGGAGGGATTATTTCATAAACGACAGATTTTTCCTTTCTTTGCAAGTCATTTGATCCTGTCAAATATGCCTAAAGCCATACGCCCACGTGCTGATTGTCTGAAAAAATGCTCCATTTAGGAGAATCGCTCCTCTTTCAAACAATGAGCTGAGCGGTTGGCTGCGCCGCTCCGCAGCAGGAGAGAAGAGAAGGCGGCAAACGAGATTTAAGATGCTCAAGCACGCCCAGAACGGTCCAGTTTGTTTGTTTGTCCTGCGCTGCAATCAGAGGGCCAGGCTGCAGACGGCCTCCGTGGGCCGAGTTTACCTCCCTAACCCTAACCCAGAACCAACAGTCTGGGCTCCTTATGTCACCAACAACACCTCCACTGCTCTCCATTTAGACCACAACCGCTGCACTGTTTTAACTTTGAGCTCATAACCGCAGCGTGTTATTTTCAGGCTGTTTTAGCATTAGATACAATCTGTTGTTCCTTTTATACGTTTGCATCAAGTCATGTTATCCCTGCATGTTCAGGTCTTGGCCTGTTTCAGCTGCTCAGTTTTCTACACCTTTAAAGCTGCGGTACAAAGAAAAAAAACAGACAATTCGTTCTGTAAAGCGTGTCGGAAATAAACGCGTTTTTAATTTTGAGTTTGTGAAACTCAGGAAATTAGCTTATACAGTTCTGAAAACCAGAAAGTGTGTTTTTATGTATTTTACTCCGGTTCAGAAAGTGAAACTTAACTATCATATATGTTCTTTGCACACATACTGATATGTTTGGAGTCTTTTTTGCATTAATTTGAATAATCGTGGCTTACAGATAGTTATTCTCATTATAGTGTTATTTTATGTTCCAGACAATCGTGTGAGAAACTGCTGAGTCAGCAGCTGCCAAGCAGACGCTGAAGCTAGGAAACGTTTAGCCAAAGATATAAAAGGAAAACTGAGTGTAAGGAAAAACTGAGGCCTTGAGGGGATTATTATATTCAGTTTTGCACAGGAATAATGTATTTCCCTGTTTAACCATGCATTAACTGTGTTCAACAGTAGCAGTGTTTGATATGTGCACTGTGGGCTGCTGCCCAGGCCACCGTTAATGAAGGCCTTCATTGGCCAAATAAATGTCCTGATGATCCTTCAGGGAAAACATCCCGTTCTGTCTGGCAATAAAGTGACAGAACATCACAGTCAAGCATGGTGGTGGCAGTGTGACGGTGTGGGGCAGCTTTGTAGCTTCAGGAAAACCCTGCAGGACAATTTCCAACCATTACTTTGTAATCTTGGGTTCTGCAGAATGTTGCAAAGCGAAGCAGCAGGGCTCCTTCTGACTGGCCAAATAAAAAAACAAGTGGCCTAGTCGAACTTCAATCCAACTGAGACGCTGTTATATGAAGCTATATATATATATATATATAGCTGTTTATCACAAAACCATGGAAACTCCAGGGTGATGTTAAAGACTCGTTGACTGTTATAAACCTCTGATGGCCGCCGTGGATGACAGGGAGGAACAGTTATTAGGTTCAGGGGGTGATTACTTTTTCACACGGGCTCAGGTGGGTTTTAGGGAATCTGTAAGGGTGCACACACTTTTTACAGCATAGCTGTATAAAGTGTACCGTGTTCTGGTCTGACTCGTATTTTTCCTGAGCGGATTTATTGCAAAGTGTGTTTAGGGGTCAGAAAGCCTCAGAAAGATCCTGACTGGGCAGCAGGAATTAAAGTCAGCCAAACATGAAACCCGGGTGTGCATTATTAGCATTCCTGGTGCAAAGCTGTCACCGTGTGTTATTTCCTGCGTGAAACCTTGTGTATTCCTGTTCAGAGTGCGAGGTGTTTTCAGGTGAAGTGAGTCATGCAGACAGAAATAAAGTTAGACAGCAGATATCTGTACTTCCAATGAGAGCTACGCAACAAAGCAGAAGAAATTATTAAGTTTATCCTCTTAAGATTCAGAAAGCAATCACTGCTCTCTCCACATAAACCCACAGATCCCCACTTTTTGTTCTTAATGTGAGTTAAATTCTTCTCTGCTTCTCAGCCAAACTTGGCAGTTCTGTCTGCGTCTGTTTTTTTTTTGGGAGGCCTGACAAACGATGCGCTCGGAGCGAGCGGAAAGGAAAACGGCGTGAGGAGAAAGCGCTTGGCAGCGAAATGTCCGAGAGAAAATGTAGAGAATGAGCGATTGAACCGGTGTGGGAGAGCGAGTGGGCTGTGGAGAGAGAAAAGAGGAAGAGGAAGAAGAGGAGGTGGAGGAGGAGGATATATTTAGAGCCGCTCCTAATCAACTTCTTCGTCAGTTTGTGTCTGTGGGGGTGAAAGAGAGAGAGGGAGTTCAACAGTAAAAATCAATGTGCAGCCCACTCGCTCATTGAAAGGAAGAGAGAGGAGCAGAGCAGGGAAACGACTGGATGAGGCAGAGATGGAGCGCCAGGTTTTTCAGGGAAAGCTGCTAAATAGAAAATCACCTCAACTATTCAGGAGTTAATCACTTTGATGGATCAGGACGGTTCCAGCCAAACGCCACCTGCACGATCCTCCGTTTATTCCCTTTTGACATTTGAGGAGTAAACCGAGTTGTTAGAGAGCAGCTGGGATTCTGATGGAGGAACTTTCTCCTCAACGTTTCCAGTGAGCTGCAACAAAGCAGCGCAAGCACAGTTTGTCTACGCTCCCTTTTATCCACAGTTCCCTCCTCTGTTCGTACAGCCTGACACGGATCAAGAGTAAGAAGCCTTAAAATGAACATTTAATCTGACCAGTTTATACAAATGTTCATCTTCTTTAGTGTCAAAAGGTCCTGGGATTTCAGGATCCCATTCACACCCCACAGCATGACAGATCCTCCACCTTACTCGACAGTGAGGATGAGCTGATTTGATCCGCCTTGAGAAGCTCTGATGCACTCTTCCCTGTTCAGGCGTTAGGTTTGGGTCTTTTAATTGTAGACTTTTTAAGTGCAGTTCTTGCTTCAACAGTGGATGCTGCTGCAGAGATAAGATCTGCTCGTATTCAAGGACTGATAGCAGAACCAGAGCCAATAGAGGAATCATCCCTAAGACTCCAACTGAAAGGATTGACCACATAAAACCTTCAGCCAACCACCACCTCTGTGTCCCTGCTCTTCCTGTTAGGTGTGTTCCTTTAAAGCTGCACAAAGAAATATAAAGTCAGTTGTACTTCTGGAAAAGTGATCTGAATGGTTAAGCTGGTGCAGGGGATTAATTCAATTAACAGGTTAGGGGCATTAACGAGAAATCTCCCAAACAGGAACGGTTCTGCAGGTGGAGGCCACCGATACTTTACCCCTCGTCATTTTCTGACCGCTTTCTTTGCAGATGACCAGGATTAGTATCACTACTGGTGGCAGAAGGCGACGCCTGGACCCTACAGAGGTCACCCAGCCAGTCCAACGCCACCAGGGTGGGACATCTACCCGGGCCGTTTCCAGGAGGCTCGCTGTGTCCCTCAGCACAGTCTGAAGGTCATGGAGGAGATTCCAGCAGACAAGCAGTTACTCTGGGACAGAAGGACCGGGCCATCGGGGTCCTCAACCCATCCTCTAGTAGGCGCTGCGCTCACTGCCTGACACCGTGGAGCTCGGCTGGTATTTACCAGAGAACACCAGAACCGGACGGTTCAGAACTGGTTTGTCTTTTCTGAGTCCTGGGTCATGGGGTTTTTGGGCTTGTTTTTGGCCGTGAAGTCGTTTATTCAAAGCTAAAAAATAAGCGACGATAAATAAGAGCTGCGCTACAGACAGCGAGAGCCGGCTAAAATATGCCCCCCGAGAAATACTGTATTCATACATTTATACAGTTTAGAAACGAACGCCGTTTACAGGCGGGTGGGTTGCTTGTTGCGCTTGTTTCTCTCACAAGATCTGGCAACACTGGATATGACCCACTGATAATTTTGTGTTGTTCTAGTTAATTGTGTGTGGACCAACAGAACCAACAGAATATGAGGTTCTGCAGTATAAACGTAAAATACGTCACTGCCAACAGGGAACTAAAAGTAAGAAAAATCTTTCTGGAAATTTGTGTATTTGTTCTTGATTTGAGCAGCAAATTTAAAGGAGCTATAAGTAATACTGACACCTTGTGGCTCAAAGCGGTACAACAGCCTGCCAATCACAACAATCTAACATGCCGTTTTTAATCGGTGTGTTGCTGTTAGGAATTTTTTCTCCCACAGAACGGGTCCATGATGCTGTATTCTGTTCTATTTCTGGTCCGTTTCTATTCGTAGTTCAGAAAAAGGAGAAAACATGACTAAGACGTTGTTGTTGGAGAGGACCGACTGTTCATAGGGAATGTTGCCTCCATCCTGGGAGAGAAATGAGAATGATTTAGGTTGATTTTACAGTAAATATCGTACTTATTGCTCCTTAAATGATCTGCCAATGGAATAAGATTTTTGCAATTAAAATACAAACAACTCATCATCATCTTATTTCAAGTGCAGTTTATCTAATTATCTTGTTTTAGAGGTCAAAATACTCATTGCATTGGCAGAAAATCTGATTTACAAACAAATGCACTAAATTGAAGAAACATTTTTACTTACTTTTCGTTCCCTTTTTGCAGTGTCTGGCTTGAAGGTTGTAAAATTTAATGACGGGTGTTTCAGCTGCTTTCTGTCGAACATTTAGGGATTTCTAAACGCTGAGAGCAGGTCCGTTAGCACAATCAGCAAATGAAGCTTCTCTGTAAAGGTGAATGTCATCGTAAAGGGTGAAAAAACATCAGGTTTTGCAGATCTGCAAGCCGTGAAAATGAGAATATGAGGTGATTTTTAAAAGTTGGCTCAACAAAACATAGCAGCATGGCTAGCTGGGAGAGCAACAGCGCACTGAACCGACAGAAATAAGGAGTTGAACTGAGATAAAAAGGAGCTCTAACATAATTTAAATTTAAAAAGGATCAGATGGAGACATGCCACATCTAACCATTAAAGTAGAGTTCTGGATTCATCCAGTCAAGTCTTATGTTGACCCACATTTCCAGCAAATGTTTCCACTTAAATATATTTAATACAAAAAAAGAAAATCTTAGAAAGTTTTTGCATGTCAATTCTGCAGAAACTTTCATAAAACCATCTTCTAGATGCATAAAAGCCTCAATAGTTCCCTTATTGGTCTCTATGGATGCTAACATCACGTTTTCACATTAACTTGAGGCAAAATCTTTGAGTTTTAATAGATTTTAAATTGCAGCTCATCCACAGGCTTTAATGTACTGATTTGGCTGCATAATTTCTTGGGTGTGTGTGAGCAGATATTGAGAGATTTGACTCAAGGTCAATACTGCATGGACTGTAATGAAGCCAAGATAATGGCGCGACAAGAACAAGAACATTTAATGGAAAAGGAGGAGGGGTTAGCATACAGTAGCCTCCTTCCTTTCACAACAGCCATCTTTTACCTTCCTCCATCACCCCAATTCCTGCACACCACCTCTCATTAGCTGATCATCGATCCCCTCTCTGTGTAGCCCACACGGATAGAAAACGCAATTAGAGCACTGAGCAAATGATTGTGTGAACTGCTGATCGATAGGTAATCATCACCTGAGAAGGACAGCGGGCGGGTTACGGGGGATCGGCGGGAGGAGAAGGGGCCAAAGGGTGAGTGGGTGAGTTTGGGGTGAATCCACGGTCAGGACAGAACCAAATAAAGTCAGACGACAATGTCGCAATACAAGCAGAAAATGGCTGGTGGAGAAAGACTGGAAGATGTGAGGGGAATCCACAGAAGGGCCAGTTCTGAAATTCAGGAAACAATTTTAGCTCCATGGAGTGAAACATTTCTACATTTGCTGAAGTACAGATGGGCAAAAAATGTAAATGATCCAACCCTAAATACCTTTCTCAGCTCCTGAGGACCTTCACTGAGGTCCTGTTTCATCATTATGACGATAACCCTGTGACAGCCAGCAGACAATAACCGACGACCTACTAATAATGTCAGAGTTTTAGCACTTTTCAACGACTCATCAGAAGCATTTCTTTGTTGAAACAGACACTGTTAACTGCTGCGATCTTCATTTATCTCAGAGGATGCTGTGCGGAAGCAGATGGTGGTTTCACTTCCAGTTTGCTCTCTGTGAGCTAATGGTGTCCCTCAGGGGCCGGTCTAAGGACCACTTTTTAAGATTCTCTGTATTAATAACGTTAATAATAAGTTGGGCCTAACTTTCATTCAGTTAGTGTTTAATGCTACACAAATAAGACTTATTTAGAACAAAAATAACATGTTTTCACCTGTAAAATCTGGTCAGATAGCCTGAAATACATAAACTGTTGACATTTTTCATGTATTTGGTCAAAATGAATACAGTTTCTTTTCCAGGGTAAATGATTTACGAATTATTTCCTCCTGTTAAATCCATATTTTTTACTTTCAAAAAGTGTAATCATGTTTAATCTAGCCAGACAAGGTCCCATTCATTGCGTTTTTTTAATATAACCTTTATATCAGATAAAAGAAATATCGACATCAAGACCATTTTCACAAAGGTGACCTGGCCAAGCAGACAGCAGCACATGTCTTGGTGGTCAAGACAGACAGCAACAACAAAACCACCACAGAAATATAAAATGCATAATGCATAAAATGCAGGAGTAGTTGTAGTAACAATGTAAACTGTAAAAATGATATAAGATTTAAAATGCAGGCGCTGTTTGATGGATTTCTGTTGTCCACTTCTTGAGCGGAAAGCTTTCAGTGAAACCAGTTCTGATGTTTTCCGTTCAGATTGGAGGACAATCCAAGCAGAGGAGGCAGAATCTGAGCGTTCTTTGATAGTCTGGATAAGATGTCATCTGATCGTAAGGCGTAGCGTTCAGTTCTCTGAACCCAGTCAGCCAGAGCCTCGTGGACCAGAGTCCTCCAGCGTGGATTCAAGGAGGACCTGCCAGCTTCAGCATCCAGTCCAGATGGGTGAGGCGGCTACAACCAGAGATAAATCTCAGCTCAGCGGTAAAACCGAGTCAAGGAGTGGAAGCAGCTGGTTGAAGCGCACAGAGAACATCATCATCATCAAGTAGAGACAGAAAAATGGCTGCTGAGCCCTGAGCGAGAAACAAAACTAGTTTCTGTAACTGAAATCCAGCTTCACTTTTATTCTAGAGATTGGATATTTAAAATGAACTTTAAAGAAATCTCTGCATCAATTATTAATCCCAGGTACTTGTAGCTGGTGACTAACTCAAGATTTAAAATAGAAGAGCATCCATTTTGGATTTGTCAACATTTAAATCCAGTTTAATTCGCTCCTTATGGATCGGCAATGCGTCCAAGGCAGACCGCAGAAATTCAAATGCCTGCAATTAAGTTTGAAAAGCTGTAAATTACAGAATCATCCACGTAATGATGGGAGGATACATTTGATAGGTTTACACAAGGATGAATAATGTAGATTGTGAACAGGGTCGGTCCAAACACTGAGCCTTGAGGTACACCTTTTGTGACTTCAGAAAGAGGCGGAGCTACCTCCAGCCATCTTTTAAGAGTTTCATCGCTTGGTGTAAAACTTTTAGCGCAGCAGAGGTGCTGCTTCTGAACACTTGACTGAAGAGTTTAGGATGTGGCCGTCCAGACCAACTTCTCAGGTTCAGTGCAGTTTAGTATGAGTGGCTCGAGTTAATGAGACTGCGTCCTTACGGGTGATATTTGTCTCTTTGAAGGCATTGATAGCTCTGAAGTTATTGAGGTTTAAACCAAAGAGGCTGTTCGATTTCCCTTCAGTGGTTGCTTTTGACTGGAGATAATTAAACTGATCGAACTTCTAAAACAGTCAAATCTGTTTTTTCTGTTTTTAATGAAGCCTATAATGAACAGCTTGAATCTGAGCAGAACATCAAGCAACATTTGGAGTCTTTAGAGGATGTAATTAGTGTGTTTTATTTCCTTTTTATGCATCACCTTTAAGAATCCGCTAGTCTTGGCTTTGGCATTTGTTAACTACATGAAGTAACAACCTAAAGCGTGGCCTGTTGTCTTCCCAGCATTCATTTTCCTCCTAATTGATTGCCATATAGACTAAAATGTCCATTTAAAGGTCAGAATATGAACTTGTGACACTTTTCCTCATTTATTTAAGTGTTTTTAGCAGTAATCATTTCCTAAAAACTACAGGAATCAGGTGTTAGTGAAAGCCCCAACTTTAGTGAATTAATTAAGAGAAAGAGACATGTGGGTGGAGATGTTTTTTCCATTAGTCTGTCGCTGAAAACAGCAGCTTTTAAGGCAAAGAAGGATGGCACATTTTTGTCACAGCTCTGCCCTTCTGAATACGACTAAAACAGACGGAAAACTGCGGTAAATGTTGCTCCTTCTCTCCATGTCCGTTAGTTTCGGTGTCAAATGTTGTACTTTGTCACATGTGCGGTTTTGGACATACTTTAACAGGAAGTACCCTCACTCTCACTTCCTTTTTGGTGCTGTATGCCAAAGAGAGGTGGCCTCATTGCTTCCTGCGTGAATCCAGCAGATTTATTCCTGGTCCTCCTCTTTCACTTCTTTCTCTGCATTTCATTGTGTCTCACTCCCACTCCTTCTAACCCTTCTCTGTCCCAGCGTCTCCATTTCATGCACTTCGCCCAATTTCCTCTCCATCTCTTTTCTCTGTGTGAATAGCATAAAAAGCATTATGCACCACACTGATTCACTCATATCATGAATAAAATAATGGTACCACTCGCCAAGGGTCTAAAACAGGCATTGACATGTTTTATAAAGGCAGGTAGCCGTGGCTTTCAGAACTGAGCCGCCATTGACTCATTGTTCTGGATTTTTAAAAGCAACAAATTTAATTATAACAGCTTTAAGATCCAATCTTCCAAAATGTATTTGTCATAATCTTTACAAACTAATTCATCCAGATAGTTGTTTTACCAATAATTTGCCGTTAAAGACAAGACGCCTGCACACCACGTGTAGATGAGCTGGGGACGTCCATTTCTTTAAAACTGAATTTTCAAACATTATCAGTCCCTAAAATTACCAAAGTCTGGAAGCCGTTCTCCCCTCAGGTGAGTCTGGTTGGGAAGTTCAAGAACAACCCAGGAACCCTCCAGGCTCAAGGAATGATCCAGATTCTCTGTGGTCCATCTGAAGGATGGAGGTTTGCTGGGATGAACTAACTAGGGGACAGCGGTGGAGCGTGTGGATAGCTTTAAGTTCCTGGGAGTCCACATCTCCGAGGACCTGACCTGGATGACCAGCTGCTCCAAACTCATCAAGAAGGCGCACCAGCGCCTGTTCTTCATGAGGACCCTGAGGAAGAACCATCTGTCCTCAGAGATCCTCACGACCTTCTACCGCTGCACGATTGAGAGCATCCTCACCAACTGTATCACAGTTTGGTACGGGAACTGTTCTGTCGCCGACCGGAAGGCGCTGCAGAGAGTGGTGAAAACTGCCCAGCACATGGCCGGGGCATCGCTCCCTACCATCAAGGACATCTATAGGAAGCGGTGTCTGAAAAGGGCCGGGAAAATCACCAAGGACTTCACTCACCCTGCACACACACTCTTCTCCCTCCTGCCCTCTGGGAGGCGTTACAGAAGCTTACGGACCAGAACCACCAGGTACCGGAACAGCTTCTTTCCCACAGCTGTCACGCTCCTGAATGCCTCCTGACACAACTATAAGGACTGTAACCCCCCATCCCCCCATCCCATAATAACATATGGACTGTCCTCACACACACACACAATTTGTATACAATCTGTATAGATTCTGTAAATGTTATCTGCCATTATTTATCTTGTATTATAAACCCGCTAATACATATATAATCCTTCTCCTAACATTCCTGTATATTCTGTATAATCTGTGCATATAGCTCCTATATTTATATTTATACACAACATTTTATAGTCCCCTACTGTTACTTTTTACTTTTTACACTTATAAATAATATTTATATCCTGTATAGCACTTCTGGAGAGATGCAAACCACATTTCGTTGCTTTGTACTTGTGACAGTGCAATGACAATAAAGTTGAATTCTATTCTATTCTAATATGGTTGAGCTACCGATCAACCCTGGAAATGTAGCTAGAGTCGATTAGCCTAGCTACAAATCCAGCTAGGCTAGGTGTAACCCTAACCCTCTTTTTTTAAACCTCCAGATTGTTAATGTTGAAAAGAACATTAACAATAAGGAAGCAACAACGTCCGTCTAGCTGTAAGACTAACCCTAACCCTCCCTCTCCTCCCACCCAGTCTAAGTCAAGTAATCTGTGTTTTGGCTGCCGCCCTCTTTTGGCCTAATGGTGCCATAAAAAGACTTGCTCCGGTCCAAAGTGTGCCATAAAGTTCAGTTCACTGCTGCCAAATGGGCCAAGAGTTTTCTCAATGAACCCAAGAACTGGAGCTAATCTAGACAACAACCATTTGACCGTTTCCACATGTTTGGAGTTTGCCAAAAGTTTTTCCATCTGCCTCCCTTCTGCTCCTTCAACGGGGAAATTTATTCAAACCCTTTGCCAGCCTTTGGAAGGAGAAATATGCTTTTCCCAAAACTAAAGAGATTGTGATTAGAGGAAATGTAACAATGCGTGCAGCTGGAAAAATTAGGATTCTCATAAAGACGTTCCACATGGTCCCTCTGATGGCCGTGATTACAAACAAATTCGATTTACTCTGAGTTCTGGTTGAAATAAAGAAAAAACTTGGATTTCTCAAGCTGAATCTGACTAAAGTATATTTAAGGTGATATGAAATATTTATTCACAAATGCAGGAATAAAACGTGTGATGCAGAGATTTATCTTTTGTTTTCTCGTTTTTGTTCATAGACTAACTGAGCTCATTGTGTAAATACACCACAGAGAAGAATTTAGCTACTAAACAAAACAATATTCACTGCTTTTAATGAGTCCAGGCTGCTAGTTCCTATGCAAACACATTAAAATATTTAAATATTGTGATAAAGTTCAATCATTTTTGTCATTCATTTCAGAGAAGGAAGCAGAACCATTACACACACACAGAAAACCATCAAACCGTTATTTCTTGTAAAATTGCTTACAGGTCATGAAAACTGTGTCAGATTGTATCACACCAGATCAACAAAAAAGGATTTTCCCCTCAATATTATGTCTGTCAGCCACAGTACCACCATGGTCACCGAACCAGATGTTGGTACCTTTGGCAGTCTGGGCTGGTACCAAGTCCAGCCGGAAAATGACAAGCATTTCCATGAAGCTCATCAGCAGAAGGAAGCATGAAGGGCTCTAAAATTTTCAGGTAGATGTCTGCATTCACTGTGGCCTCCAGAAGACCCAGTGGACCAGAACCAGCAGACGGCATGACACCTCAAACCATCCCTGACTGTGGAAACTTTACTCTGGACTTCAACCAACGTGGATTCTGGGTATCTCCACTCTTCCTCCAGACTCTGAGTTACCCCGGATGCTGGGGCACCTTTTCCTAGCACATTTTTTCCTTCCACTCAATTTTCTATGAACATCGTTTACGTAGAGGACTCTAAACAACCAGCTTCTCCAGTGATGACCTTTTGCTGGCAGAGGGAGTCAATGATTGTCTTCTGGACCTGTGTCCAGACAGCAGTCTTCCCCATGATGGGCTGATCCAGACTGACCCAGACTGACCCAGACCGATCCAGACTGACCCAGACTGGCCCAGACTGACCCAGACAGGCCCAGACTGACCCAGACTGACCCAGACTGGCCAAGACTGACCCAGACTGATCCAGACTGATCCAGACTGACCCAGACTGATCCAGGCTGACCCAAACTGACCCAGACTGACCCAGACTGGCCCAGACTGGCCCAGACTGACCCAGACAGGCCCAGACTGACCCAGACTGACCCAGACTGACCCAGACTGGCCAAGACTGACCCAGACTGATCCAGACTGATCCAGACTGACCCAGACTGATCCAGGCTGACCCAAACTGACCCAGACTGACCCAGACTGGCACAGACTGATCCAGACTGGCCCAGACTGATCCAGGCTGACCCAGAGTGATCCAGACTGACCCAGAGTGATCCAGACTGGCCCAGATTGACCCAGACTGGCCCAGACTGATCCAGATTGACCTTTTAGAGGCTCAGGAAGTCTCTGCAGGAATTAGGAGTAAATTAGCAGATTAGGATGGGAGACCATGAGTTTCCAATATTTAACCTTTTCACAATATTCCAATATTTAGAGACATTGAATTTTGAGTTTTCAATGTATGTGAGTCACAATCATCAAAACTACAAGAGATTAAGAGATTCTTAACAGTTTTTAAAATTTCATGGGAGAAAAACAACAGATATGATCTTAGAGCAGTTTTTATTTTATTTCTTTCACAAATAGGGTCCTCGGTAGTGTGTAGAAGAACCTAGATGGAAACCTTCCAGCGCTATAAGGTTATAGAGCCAAAAAGCATTGTTACAATCAGACAAAGCTCATAAAGCACATATAAGGGAGCGTCCCTATAAATAAAGAAATAAGACTTAGTCCCGGCTCGTCGTGGTTACAGGACTATTTTCTACCCTGTAGCCTTCGCATTGATCCGGCAACAAACCTCAGTCTGGGGAATCCTTCTGCTAAACAACTCCTGACGGCAAATTTCTCTCTGTCTCAGATGCCATGGTCATTTGTACTGAAAGGTCAGAGGTCAGGTGGAGCAGCAGCCAATTAAAGCTCTGCAGATTTGACACAAAGAGGAAACAATCTCAGACCCCATCTGTGGACCTTTGCCTCGGGGGCCACATCCTCAGTAACCACCGCTGTACTCCGCCATGTGAAGCCAAGGTTTACGCCTGTATGCCGTTTTCCTCCCACCTGCATCCCTGCTCAATATATTCCAGCATGTCTCCCCCTTTCTTTTATTGTGGTTCTCACTTTAATATACACCAAAATGCGTAGATGTCCGGCTGCTGCTTCTGTTGCTTTCCTAAACAACAGACTCAAACACGCGTCCCCCCCCAGCCGGAGGTGCCGGCTCACCGACGCAGGTTTCGGTTTGCTGCTGGTGCAAAGGTTACGGCGAGCCCGCACACTTCATTTCCCAGGCTGCCGTGGGGCCGGCCAAGGGCACGGCGCTATGTTGTTCGCTGGCTTGATGAAACGGGTCCTTCTCAGTGTGTGCGTGTTACTCATGGGAAGGTAGAGGGTCAGAGATGGGTGTGTGAGTGTGTATCAAAGTGTGTTATGTTCTTTCTAGTTCAGGATGACACGCTGACAAGTCAAAGGCTCACACATCATCTGCAGCAAAGCGGCAGACTGATCTTTCTGGGTGTCTGATGTTGTGTATACAGCGTCTGTGTTTGGCGTCGCAGGCGAGGCAGAGCGAGGAAGAGGAGGACAAAGAAAAACAGACCCTAATGATATTTCTGAAGCTGTGCAGAAGAAGCTTTCTGCAGAAAACAGGAGCTGCTCTGATGTGTGTGCGCTCACAGACTCAGCATTAGGAAAGTTAACTCATCAGATAAGTCAGGATGCATTTACAGAGAAGAGATGGCATCATGGGCTGCAGGCGGTTGCCTTGCAGCAAGCAGGTCCCGGGTTCGAACCCCGGGTTTGACCGGGCGTCTTTCTGCATGGAGTTTCATGTTCTCCCTGTGCATGCGTGGGTTCTCTCTGGGTGCTCCAGCTTCCTCCCACGGTCCAATAACATGGCTGCTAACTGGTTGCTCTAAAAGCAGGCATAGAAAATGGATGGATGGATGATGGGTTTGGACCAGAACATAATGTTCCCCTTTTACATGATGACTGAAGGTAAGCAAATAAAGTTTACTTCTTTAGCAGCTATTAGGTTTATATAAAAAAATATCTGATAAAGTGAGATTCAAAGCTCTGAGAAAGAGAGAAATGTAAATGTAATGACTTCAGCCAACGATGAATAATGTAAAAATCATGCAATAAATACACATTTAATCACACAAATAACTTAAACATGTTAATAAGAATGTTTCTGTTACCAGGTATCTGATTTTCAATGTAACCACAAAGGTTTACAAGCCTGGAGGCTGAGGGACCGGGTCAGGGTCTAAAGGAAAAGTCCGGTCAGCAAGGAAGAATCAATGGATAATTAGCTATACCTAAAACTAATACGTTGGTGGTGATTTAATGAATTTAGCCTTAATCAGTAAAAAAAATAAAAATATAAATTTTTGTCGCGATCACTGAGTCAGGGAGCGGCCATTAATGACCAAATATGGTAACACCTCACTCCTGACGTCTTCTGGAAGTGACGTCACGGTGCGGTAAGCCGAGGGCCGTCCTCCGCGCTTTACAAGCTAATTTAATAGGAACTTTTGTACACAGCTGCGATCAACAAGTATTTCTTCACCAGTGAAATTCGCAACAAAGCCCACGTGCATGGCAGTTGGATGTTCCAATACATCGGCTAAAAGTGAAAAAAACATTACTTATTTCACCTTTCCGATTCATGATCCACCACGAGTTCTTTTGTTGGATTACCTACTTGAAGGAGGAGGATTTGCCAATCGAACTTCTGGCCAGAGAGAAACACGTCGTCTGTAGCCAACATTTCAAAGAAGAATGTTTTCAACATGACATGAGAGCGAGACTTTTCGGTAGGTTTTTCTTTTTTATAATGTAGAATTTGTGAGGACAGTTGTTTACCCGACCAGAGGGGCGGAGGGATACGACACACTTGGAAAGAATATGTAACGTGACTTATAATTTTGTCCTTTGTCTGGGCAGAGCTGGTCTGTGCAGACCACCACAGCTGTCTCGCCATGTTTTTTCCCCGTGCATCAGCCTAAGTCAGGGCTTCAGAAGCGACTTGCTCGACAGCCGCTCCCGCTCCGTGACGTCACAAACCGGGAGGTGGCAGTACTATTCTTTGACCAACAGGGACGCCTCCAGTAAAGCACATTCAAATGAAAATTACTCTTAATTAAAAAAACTTACCATTTATTGAACAGTATGTAATAATTTTATATTTAAAGTACTTTCAGAAGTTGGAATAAACAGCAAACCTACCAAGACGTGAGCCTCCACCTGAACCAACGAGCTGGGCTAGGATGGCAATGAGCAGCTGTGGTAACTCTGGAGGAGCAGCAGAGATCCACAACTCAGGTGCAACAGTCCAAAGAACAGCTACTGGTCATGCACTGCACAAATCTGGGCTTTATTAAAGATTGGCAATAAGAAAGACAATGTTGAAAAAATTCTGGTTCAGCTTAGTTGAAAGTCACGGAGACATGCAGAAGCAGAAGACCAGACCAAAAGTAAACCCACACATGCAAAACACAATCTCTGATGAAAACAAACAGGACATCAACCTGAACACACCATGTTTTAAACATGGTGGTAGCAGCATCGTGGTTTTCTTCAGCAGGGACAACTGGGCAGAGATGATGGGAGGATGGAGCTAAATCCAGGATCATCCTGGAGGAGAACCTGTTGGAGGCTGCAGACCTGAGACTGAGGTGGAGCAGGAGAACCAGCCTGAACATACGGCCAGAGATATTATGGGATGGTTCAGATCAGAGCAGATTCATGGGTTAGAACGGCCTAGTCAAAGTCCAGGTTTAAATCTTTAAAAGTGGTGATCACAGATGCTCTCCTTCCAGCCTGAGTTTGAGCTGTTTTAGAAAACCTTCAGTCTGCAGATGTTCAAAGCTGGTGCAGAGAAAACTTAGAAGACTCAGGATGACTGAACAGAAATAGAATCTAAACGCTGAGCGTCCGTTAAACATCTAAACTTTATAGTTTAACGATAACGTTGGTCCACCTCATCTCTGTGTCCCTGCTGGCTCGCTGCCGCTTTAGTTGACTTTAGATTTATCCTCATTACTTTAAACTCCAAGCCTTGGTAGGAAAGCTTGTTTTGTTCCGATAAAAGCAAACAGATCGTGTTCTACAGTTTTATGTGTTTTTAAATTCCTGTGCAAATACTAAAACCATAATATATCTGCTCAAAGTTATCATGACAGTTAATTCTTTGTTTATCGCCTCCTGGCCCAGGCCTGCTAATCAATCCAAATTGCCCTTTATTACATCCATTACATGTTTCTTAGCCATTAACCCTGCAGACCCAGTAAAACTGATATTATTGCCATAAAATAACAACTTGCAAACCAACGCAGCAACAGACGAGGCCTGGTAACAACCATCATCTCTGGTTTTATGGACTGACTTCTGGCTCTTTGGCAAAGAGGCAGAGAGAAAAAGCGCCTGCCAAGATATTGTTTCATAACACTCAGCGCCACTCTTGACAACTGCGAGCTGGTTTCACTGGCCAGCGAAAATCTCTGCCTCCCTGTCAGTCATTCCCACAGCGACCCCGTCCCACACACGTTCACCTCTGCAGGAGCCGCTGCAGAGCTGGGGAGAGGGAAGGCCGGGAGAAGGGAAGCAGGCAGGGAGGCTTTGCAAAACAAATCCAAGCACAGCGAGGGAAAAAAAAAAAATCAAAGTATTGTCATCTGTGCCAGAGAACATCAGGCTGCAGCTTCGGTCATCCAAACATGTTAGCAATAAAGTTTGGGGGGAATGCACGCCCACACTGACGATGTAAGAGGAGATCATCTGTTTCTCATTGCAGAGGAATCTTCTGAGCCCTCCTCCCCACCGTCACGTCCCTTCGTCTCTGCAGCAGAGTTTCCTAAAACACCAATAACCCCGCGACCGAAAACAAACACGTAACATCAGAAATTAGACCCAACCCTTCCTACATTTATCGTACGTCTGCCTTAAGAAAGGTTTCATTTAGAGAAATGAAAAGATCCAGATAAGTCTGCGTTTAGGCTTCAGCTTAAAATGTAAACGGATTCAAACGTGATTTTAAAGTCAACCCAGGCATCTGCTGAGATGCTGAGATTTCTCAGCGCTTGGGATCTGCTGGTGTCTTTTTGCATGATTGCGCAAAAACTGCTTGGCTGGGTTTCCAGAAACTGGTTGGGGAGGCAGACCGCAGGCGAGGAGAAAAAAAGAAATAAAATCACATTTTAGTCAGCATCTGGATGACCGTGGAATTGAAAAACAGGTCTCTGGTTTTTTAAAAGCGGGATTCTCCAGATTGTTCTCGAGTTAATAAAGAGAACCTGCAGCAGTGAAGTGCTGTGGTAGACCGCTGCGTACTCAACTAGCCAAGTCTGCTGAACCTCTTCATGCTCCCTAGCCGTGTCCCTCTGCAGGTGCTGGTGCTGGTGCCTAGACTTGGGGATGGACGGGTGGTTTATCTGTCTGACTTCAGACGCTCAGGACGGGCCTCCATGTGCTTAAAAACTCTGGGTTGCTCGTCTGAGGGCCTCCAGGTTAGACTGCAGCAAAGGTGTTGGAATGTATTCACCAAAAAGTGAGTAAAGGTGCGGTTGCCTTTGACTAAAGCCTGTTGCAGCTGCCATGACTTGATGAGAACATCTGCAGCCACTAAATACGCTGCTGCCTGCTGGCCAACCAGTGAAGTCAACAAAAATGTCTTCAGACCCGCATTAAAGGCGCCCAACCACAAACACTGAACACCTCAGGAAGAAGCAGATAAAACCAAGACCGTTTCTCAATTCATGAGAACGCGAGTACGACAAGTCCGTTCTTGGCAAGAACCCAGGAGCTACGGACTTGGGGAGAACGGGAGAACGCAGAACGTATCTCTGTGTACTGGAACAGAAGCGTTCTCGTCTACTAGTGACATCAGAACAAGCTGGACCTGCCTTTCACCTCCTGTTATTAGTCTTTAGATGATAATAAATTATTACTTATATTGATCATAAAACGAAATAATTGTATGAATATTGAGAGGTAATATTTTGTGTTAAATAAAATATAATTTAAATTCTTTAGCCTTTTTTAACATACAAAACTATTTATACGCTACACCATATTTTGTTGAAAACATTTTTAAAACAATATTTTAATATCTAAAAAAGCCTAAAAAATATAGAAACGATTACAGAATTGTGAGCTCCGTTTGCGCTGTCCTGAATCAAGCTGCGGCCGCGGTGCATTCTGGGAAAGCGGTCAGTCTGAAGAACGCACACTTCTGCTCTGATGCATGCTGGGTAAAGAGGGCGAGGTATGAACACCATCCGGGGATGTGGTGCGTTCTGGGTCTGCTGTTCTTGGCAGTTGGAACAGTGCTGGGGCTGATGACGTCACGAGAACACGAGAACACGAGAACACGAGAACGCTCAGGTACGCCTGCTGAGAAACGCTTCTTCATGGCCTCTTTCTACCTTTCCAAGCTGCTGTACCATTATAGGCCACTGCGTTCCCGTAGGTCAGCTGATCAGCTGCTGCCTAAAACCAAACTGAAGCTGGGGGGGGGGGGTCTGAACATCAGACAGGCTTCATCTCCGAGTTTAAATCTCTCCTTCAGACTCTTTTCTTTGCCTTGGCCTTTGACACCATGGGGGAAGTTCTTAGTCTCTCATTGTATAGCCGCTAATGCATTTTAATTAAATCCCATTTCTCTATTTTGTTTGTTTTGTACATAACTTTGGTCCCTTTGATAATCTAAAGCGATTTATAAATAAAGTTGGATTGGATTAGAGGCGTAATGTCGTCTGTGGTAAGAAGGTTATAATGCATCGATTACAGAGACCCAACAAAGTAGCCAGGTAGACTAGACTTATATTAGCTTATTTTCCACAGTGGTCTTCCACATATTCTGTTTACTTTTGCTTTTTTCTATGATGTCACACAAGGAAGTATTTTGTTTGAGGCGTTAGCTCAACATGCGATCACAGGCGTGCCTCCGTTCACCTGGAAAATGTAGATTAACCTATCAGGAGCTTGCAAAGCCATCGCATCACCATCAACTTGTTTGAAGCGAATGTGGTCTTAGTTCATTTAAAGGAGCATTGCGCAAGGTTAAAGGTTACTCCCCCCCCCCCCCATGCCCTCATAATTGCCTGATGTGTAAAATGATTTATCCTCTCTAGGGTCCATTAGTCAGTTCATGACAGAGTGATTGGTACCAAATGTTCTGTGCGTGTGCGTTGGTGTGCCGCGCTGCTCTTGTTGCATTAACCTCAGAACATGAAGTATTGAGTTGTTTTGGTAAAAAAATGCTATTAATTATCTGCCCAGTAAAGTGGATATCAGGCAATACTGACTGACTTTTACCATGACTGCATATATTTTGCTCTTGGTAATATTTTGCCTACTGCTGTTATTAGACTAACTTAGTTTCTGCAACATAAAGCATCATTTTAGCAGATTAGTCACATTTTATGACTAATTATTTTTCATATCTACTAAAGTCAGTGCGACTGTGATGAAACTGAAGGAGTTCATATCCGAGTCAAAAGAGGATGATGGTAGAAAAACTAGGATGGGACTAAAGATGTCTGCGTCGTCTGAATGAGGAAGAAACGAGGTTTAAGAGTTTGAAGGCAGGACGGCCGTTGGTACCAGCCAGGCTGAACAGCAAACCGATCAAACACAAACGGGACAACAGACTGGTTCTGGTGCAACATTCAGGTTCTGGTCCAAACAAGATGGAAGCTTGGGTCCTTCCTGCCCAAAGTGCCTCAGGATAACGTGAATCGGAGCAATAAGCTCGTCTTCGTTCTTTTGTGACTGAAGTGGACCCGTCTTCTGATGGCTGCTCTCAGCAGGACGATGCTGCGTGCCACAAATATGATAAACACACTCAATGTGTCCAGAACACATGTCTGCGTAATGAAATGCAGAGTAATAAAGATGCACGATTTACGACGTTTTACTGCCATTAAATCAGGGGATGAAAACCAAAACAAGGTACAATAAATTAAACTGAACCTAAAAATAAGGAACACGTTCTATGTGGGTTGGGGGATGTGTGATCTAGTGGAGCAGTCATCATACAGCTGCAGAGGGGGATGAGAGAAGACTTGTTGCAGCTCCAGGCTGTGGCATACATCTGGGAGGAGGAGGAGAAGATGGAGGAGGAGGAAGAGGAGAGCAGCATTCCCAGCTGAGTGATCAGAAACCGAACGGCAGAGACCAAAACGACGGGACTGGGCTTTCACGTCCAGTGAATCACGTGCATCACGGATCCTTAATTCTGCTCACAATGAGAGATTGCATTAGCAGTATTCTTCCCTCTGCTTCCACACAGGCAGGATTGTTCCTAAACAAGGCTGTGTCTGAATAAATCAGCAACCTGTCCAGCTGCTTTTGTGTAATCAGTTCGTACAGTCCATTAAATTTAGCTGAATGCCTGCGCGGCCGGATCATCTGGAGCTGCTTTTCCTTTAAGCCAATACATGTGTTTACCCAGCATTTTAAATCTTTGCCACAAAGCCTCTTCGCCCCGTCCAGCACGCAGCAGATCTGATGCTGCATCAAAGAACAAAGACGGGGAGCGCTGAGCCGCTCAAACCTTTTTAAGTTCATATCCTCTCAACACTCAGAGGGATCTGCCGGAGATTTTTGAACATTTCCAGCGCAGCGAAGGGAACTCGTGTTGCATTTAAAGTTCACAGGCTGAGAGGCAGCAGGAGGGGGGGGGGACATGTTGCTGTATGTTCAGGCCTGTCCCTGCTGCCCTGAGTGAGGTCATGAGAAAGAGGTGAAGAGTGCATCAGTCTGCTTCTCCAAAGAAAGCTTCTGCTCCAGTTTTCCAGACCCAAAGCTGCTGCTTTTAGGAGCCGTTAGATTAAATAAAGGAGAAGAAGCCAACGCTGTCTCTTCATTTGTCGTTCCTTCTCAGCGCTTCATGTCCCTGCTTGTCCCCTCTGCTTTCTCCGCCGCCTCGTCGTGCACTCTGCGTTTTTCTTTATGCATGCACACGCTTCCATGCTGCATATTGGATTTGCAGATAAAAATAGAGAGGGAAATAAAAAGAATATTGCCAGCTAACAGGTCTGACAGGGGTTTATTCTGCTGCGCTGTTGCGCGGAGAGAAATCAGAGCTGCTCTGAGGTCAGCTCCAATACCGCGGGCCAACAACGACATAAAAGGGGAAGCAGCTCCCAGCGCCTGATCCGGAGTCAGTTCATCAAATATTAATGCTGCATGTGGTATTCCTGGGAGCGTAGCCCGACCCGAATACAATTACAAGCAATAAACAGCAGTTCTGCTTTAATCACAAGAGCAACGTTTACATGATTAATGCAATAAACTCCAATCTCATATCGCTGTTATGAGCCCGAGCCGAGAACAGAGTGCCAACGTTGTGATTATGCACATGATTATGTTGATTTTTTTTTTATATTACCTCTTTTCATTTGGCTTCCTCACAGACTCGTGGATTTGAAGACTTGACACGGTGTGAATCTGCTGAAGAAGCTCGATGGATTCTCCCTGCGCCTCGTCTTTTCAGGTTTCTGCACAGGAGAAGAAAGGAAGTCACATTTCTGCCTCGTCCTCATCTTTGCAGCCCGTTCAGCTCCTAAAAAGTGATGAACGCGGGAGGAAGAGGAGGTAAGGAGTGACCAGCAAAGGCAAGTTTTCACAATACGCTTTTATTAGAGCCCGTGCCTGCGCCGTCAGGGGAAAATATGACGTTTACTGGAGAAGAAGAGGATAGGTCGCAGAACTGAGATCATTGTGAAAGTTTCCAAAGCTCAGCTGAAACCTAAACACATAAAGGAAGTAAAAAAAAGCAGAGTGAAGGCAGAATTATAACAATCATAACAGGATTCAGAGGGAAAGAAAGCACACACTGCTGATTAGGTCAAATCAGAAAGCTGAGGAGGACGGCATCATGAGAAGCTCTGAAGAGGCTCTCCACGCTGATGGCTGACCGGGCTGCTGCTCCACTCACCGTGGCAGACCTCTGCTACAAGAAGCCAGAAGCAGCCCACTTCCACTCAGCGCACACAACACGTTAGCTTAGACCAGCCTGATCTGGGATCTGTGTCAACAGAACAGCTCATGTGTCCACGGATGCAGGAAAAACACACACACCTGTTTTCCCTAATCAAGAACACCTCCTCAGAAGACTTGAAGGATGACTTTCTAGCCGTGGTTGTAGAACCCGGGGACTAAGAAGGTGAGATGCTGCTCCTGTGTGTGGAGTCGGTCTGAGGGTGCAGAAGACGCACAGCGTGACCGAAGTGACATAATTCAAATCCAGAAGGAGGTTCAGCGCCGCCCGAATGTCTGGTGCTGACAGCTTCTGTTGCCTTTGGTACCGTGCCATGCGGTGGTGCCGAGGCCGCCTGAACCTTTTCCCGTTTCACCAAATTAGAAGTTTTCAGCTGGCAGGAGAAGAGCGACACAAACCGGTGCAAAGTTAAGTGGAAGAAAAATAAAACATGGCGTCCACATTCTTCAGAAATTAGAGTCTACCTCTCCCCAAAATTCACATTTCTTTGCAGACAAACTATAACCTAGAGCTAAGGGCGCCAATTTATTGCTACTGAGCTTTTTTATTTTCATGTGAACTTGTTTAGTTCTGCAATATTTGTCTTAAAGGCATTTAGATGCTGCCCTCCTTGGGTTGAACAGGGTCCATTGTAGCCGAATGGATTAAAACAATACACGCTTTCATGGTCAGGTATAAACCCTCCGCGGCGTTGCCATGTTTGCTTATTATAAGCGCCGTTGGGCTTGTTTTCTCTCTGGCTTTCAGTTTTCTGGGCTCGTTTTTCAGCGCGAGGCGCTAATCTGAGCTGCTTTTTCTGGTTATTGTGCCAGAGCATCATTAAGTGACCTGCTGCAGCGTCACAGACAGCGTCAGCGTTGGGCGTCGGCTAACATCTTAACATGGCCAAAACAAAGACGCTCCATGAGTGTGGGAGGTGCTTATGACTAGCTACTGAGGGGGGAGTGGAAATGACTTTTTAAATTTGATTTTATCTAAGAATTCTCACAGGTAACTGACAGAGAAGTGGAGCTCGGGGTAAACCCGTTCTTTAGTGATGCTTTATGATTTATGCACTAAAAAAGTTTGTAGAGTGTTTTAAGAATGTGTGAAAGTCTGCTGACTAAGACACCTGACCTCTTTTCTCTTCTCTGGCTCTTCCAGCAGCTCTGTCTGCTTTCATCTTCTGCTGGACGGGAAAACTGGGTTCCATCTAAGCTGCCAAACACGCCGCAGCATTTCCTCAGCCTGAATCCAATCCATCTCAAACTAAAACTGTATTTCTATTGCCCCTTTTTGCCCTTGTGTGGCTCTTGACCAACTTTCTTTCCCCGGCTGGCCTAGATTTTCAGAGGTGTGGAGAGATTTGCGATCGGGCTCTTGTTCTGAACAATGCCCTGGCTCCTGCTCATAAATCTCTTTCTGTCCTCAATCCAAACCTGGATCCCGGCGTGCAGCCGCTTCCCTGTCAGCAGTGAAATATACCATAAAATTCCCTGTCCTATAGACAAGTCACACCTCACCCTCTGTGCACTTTTACAGCATTTTTATCTGAAGCTTAAAGACGACAAGCTGCTGCGATGACATTGGATAATTAAGTGCACAGAAAAAAGCTGGTTAACAGGTGTAGCATACCACTGGGAGGATGTCAATCCTTGGACGCGTTCCCAGTCTCGCCTTAAGGGGAGACAGGAAAACGACAATGACTCAGACGGGCTGGAATAAGTCCTTAAATGCTTCATTCAGCACTCAGTTCACAGGAGGATGTTCGATCCACAGAATAAACAACGCCATTCACACCTATTGGACCCCCTGGTAGGGCACTATATATGCTGCAGCAGCGTAATCTCACTCTGAAAATGAACAAAAATCCTAATTTTATTTGCTAATGTTCATTCACTGGTTAAAAAAATTTGAACAGGGTCATTGTTATTTGAATCTCTGCTGTTGTTTCATCCAAAACTCTCTGTTTTCTCCAACGTTTGGATCCTAAAGAGAGGAACGCTTGTCCGGACAGTCGGGAGTTCTGCTTCCTCTCAGAGGTTCTCTTCTTCTCAGCTCAAGTTTTCAACAGGATTTAGACAGCCGAGAAAATAAAGCTTGATTTTCTGTCTGCTGGACCGTTTCTGTGATGATTTGTCTGGATGGTTTGGATCCTCATCCTGAAGGAGGACCTAATGATGACATTTTCAGCTTTCTGCAGGTGGCCACCAAACATTCAAAATCTCCTGGTATCTGAATGAGTTCATGAGTCGACAAACTATAACGGGTCTTAAAGAGAAACAGGCCCGCAGCATCACAGGTACTTAACGACGGACACGGTGTGCTCATTCTTTCTGTACATCTGGACGTTTTTGGTAGGAAACACTCCAGGTAGGTCTGGCTTTAGTCTCTTCTTGCGGTCGTTAAACTCCAAAAGGTTTACAGCCATATTTTTAAGGCAGAAAATGCTTTTTCCTCACTTGCTTTCCAACAACTGGCTGGCCTTTAGGTGGCCACAGCATAAAATCCTCATGAAATGTATTGATTGTGGCAGCAACAAGAGGCATGAATAATTTTTATTTATTTTATGTAGATGTTAATAAAATTAAAGGTTTCAGGCTTTTTTATGTTTCTTTACCAGAGGTGACAGGGGGGCTGATGGTGACATTATTGGACGGGTCCTCTTCTTACATCCTTCGCAGGCTTTAGGGGGAAAATGTTGCTATCTGCCTGCTGCCGTTATCCTCTGCATCCCAAAGACAAGCAATCAAGTGGGTCAGCACGCACACACGCGTACACACAAATCTGCTACAAGTGGCGGTGTATGTTTGTCCTCTTCGCCTCCATCCCTCCCCACTCGTTGCCCATCCAGGCTAATCTCCCATTAAAACAGCACCGACTCTGCAGGCTGTGTTTACTCTGACCCGGGCGGATATGAAGTATGTGTTTGTATTATCTAGTGCCGGATTTTGTTTGTGCATGTGTGTTTTTTTATTCCTTGTTGTTTGAAGTGCTAATTCTGTTGTTCAGCCTTTATCTCCTGATCATACGGCCTCCTGTCTTCTCACTTCACACCTCTGGAGATGCAGAAATGGTCCCAGGTGAAAGCTTTCCACTTCATGGTCCAGGCTTTTCAGCTGCTTCAAAATAGAAAAACACTCCATGATATACCCCAACAGCAAGCCTAGTGCTATATTCAGCTGAGCTCTGGAGGAAACTTTTCATGGAAGGACAGATTATTGCTCCAGATTTTATGATGGCTCCAAGACAAAAGCACAGCAGTACAGTTTACTGTCAGTTTTTATGCATTTTGCAATCATATTGAGCTGTAGGCAGGATTATATAGAGCTGCTGTATGTCTAATGAGGACCCAGTTAAAACTGAGACTTCTAAATGGTACAAATATAGGTATTTTCCTTAAATGGGAACTTTTTATATGTTTGATCAAAAGTAAAAAGCTCAATGGACCAAAAAAGCTGAAGTAACCTTGCTTCGCCAATGGGTGGCAATAGCGCCGCCGCCACCCACTTATGAAAACAAACTAAGAACAATCAGCTTGTTTTCTTTCACCATAACAGTCACCATTTTGTCCAAGTTTTTAACATTTTCCCATTAAAGCTATAGTTGGTAATCCTGTTTAGAAACACTTTTTTATGCTAGGTAAAATCATCCTTCCACCCTGAAAGTAGTTAATAAATTATCTATTCACAAAAAGTAGGTTAAAAAAAGCTGCAGGCCTGGAGAAAACTGACCAATCCCTGCCGTTCGGTCCGAATGACAGGGATTGGTCAGAGTTTTGTTCCATCTCTCATTCCCCTCTGTCCCTCTATTTCCGGGGGAATCACCGTATCTGCCGGTTGTTCCATATGCCATCATTCTGACGCGCTCACGTGACGCCAGTGCGTGCGTTCTTTCATTGTTAGTTTCCACTTGCTGGCTGCGCACTTCTAGTGTTTATGTATCCAGTTAGCTTAGCAGTTAGCTTCGGTGTTAGCCGTTCATCGTAGCTCCGCTGATCTCACCGTAGACTTTGAACATGGCTGAGAGTCACAAGAAGTGAACCACATTCATGTTTATGAGAAGAAGAGGAAGGATCCAGTAGGAAGAAATAAGACCTGAGAGGATTTAGGAGATTTTTTTTTTTCACGCGATTCCCATGAAGAGTGGAAGAGAAGGTAAGATGATCATCAAAAAAGGACTTGGGGAAACTTCGGGAAAAATCACAGACTTTAGCTTTAGCCACATTATAGGTTTATGAAAAAAGACCAAACCGTTTGACCATGATAAAATAAGGTTATATACACCAAGCCTCCATCCTGATAATGTTATGATGGTCCTTTTTGTGGATGAAAATAACTCCATCCCTCACATCGGGCACCATGACCAGATATAAACAGACTTGGCGCCATCTAGCGACAGTATCGCAGAACTATCTTAATGGTGGTTTGCTTAATTAATAAAACATTATTACATAATGCCTGACCCTCTGCAACTTTATTAATTAAATAAACCGATCTACAGCAGCTTTAAGAGCCTCATATCAGAACATTTACTCACGTCAGTCAACTCTGCGTCACATCTGAGCCTCGTCAGGTTTAGCGACCGCTTCAGTGAACACCAACGTTCAGACTGGATTCCCAGAGACATTCCAGGATTTTCCCTCTTGGAATCATATAAATTTGTGTTTTTTTTCCACTGGATCTCTGACCTTTCTTCATTGTTTTGCTGGGAGATGCTAATAGCTATTAGCCGCTTCCTTGTTTTAACCCCGGCTGTGAATGTGCAGTACGTACTTCCTCTGTTAGTAAAAATAACGAATTGAGCAAAAAGAAAGCATAAAAAAACAAAATAACAACTAATACACCAGCAGGATGTGACAATCATTCTTAAAAACTCTGTATGCAACTGCATTATAAATAAAAAAAATCAAATAATGTGGCTATGCACCTTTAATTTAATTTAAGGTGCAGACGGAGTTTCTTCTTCCAATTTTCTAGAGCAAATCTGCCACGAACACTGCAAGGCAACCAGACCCACCACATTATCTGCCGACGCTGGTACAAAACAATTAAGTAGATTTCGGGTTTAACGGTGACATGATGGGGAACCCAGCTAGACAGATGTTGATTATGACCTTTTATAGAAAGTAATAGTGGATACATGCAAAGAAAGTCAACAACTCATTCCTTTCAATCTGTCCTTGCAAACTCTAGACATTTACGTTTTCATTAATCTGCTTTATTTTATTATCTGTTTTATTTACCAAAAACAAAGTTGTGGACCAGAGGTGAAAATGCATTAGCTAGTCTTTAGCAGTAAGGCCCGGGGGTCCATCTCAATCAACCAGAATCTCTTTTAAAAGATCATTTATTTAATTAACTCAGAGAAACTCATACAGATTCATACATAAAGAGCGACTGTTTCAAGGGTTAATCACTACTTTTGATGCTTTTGGCTTCCTGCAAATCACAAGTACACAAAAAATAATATTTTTTGGTTTTATGAAATATTAAAACTTTTAGCTAAACTGGCTTTTCAGGTTTTATTTGCTGTAATCATTATTAACAGAAACATTTCCCTTTGTGTGAAATGAATCTATAAGAGTTTGAATTAAATTCTGAAGCATTGAGATGGGATGTAAAACAGTTTTTCTCTTGCTCAGCTTTGAGTTCAACCTGCTTTGTCTTCTGTTAAAGGTCGGCATCCTCATGTAGTATTTTATCGGTAATTCACACGCTTTCCAGTGCCTTAGCCAGATGACTGAGCTCCCAAACCACACGCACCCTGATCCTTTCTGACCAGCCGCTTACCAAACGACCACCTGTAGTCCTGGGCGTCTGGATTAACCCAACATTTCTGAGGGGCAGCAGAGAAAAGCTACAGCTTCTCTGGCGTGCTCTGGATTTGGTGGTTTTAAAAATAACCCAGACCTCTCTTCCTCCCACCACGGGGATATTCTCCACTGACCTGTGGCAGGTCAACTATTCTTGGTCAGCTAAACATGGCAGCAGAGGGTTTATGGGTCACTCAGCAGATTTTTATTTGTAAATTCTTAATATATGAAAATTGCAACACGTGTTCATTTTGTACCGAAATACAGTTTATCCAATGTTACATTACACCTCCTGGTCTTTGATTGTGATTAAAGTGGATCAACTCTGAAATCTTTAAAGCAGCTGAATCCCAGGAACAGGCTTTGCTGTAAATCGTCTTTCAGAATAACCAGAATGATCAGAACAGAGGCCACAAACTAAAGATTTTAAATCACGCCTCAACGATTTCAGGTAAAACAACAGATCACAACAATCTGTAACAATAAGCCAGAACGTGAGACATTTATGCAATATTTAAAGCCCTGAAAATGCAACTTTACAGACAAACTCAAGGACAGCTCCACCATAAAACCATAGACATTATTAGGTAGACGCCCCATGGACTGGTGCTGCCTACTGAAGCTGACGTTGCAGCGCAGCCGCCATCTTGGATGGGTCTCTCACGCGCCCACAGTACATTTACTTGTACTGGGGAAGCTTTTTGCCCAACTAAAATAAATCATAACTCCCTGAATTTTTACCCGATTTTGACACAGTTTGGTTTGATACAAACGGCAGAGATGTGGTTATGATACAGGACGCTGCCACACATGAAAAAAAAACTCGTTTTAATGCTGAAATATGCTGCTAACAAGATATTTCATGAATTTATGCTCTTCACAGACAGACATATGGTATATTAATGTATACATATGCAATTTCATACTTAAATACTTTGTTTTATGCTATTTATCAAAAAGACATGCGGTGTGGCAAATTATTAAATTATGTAAATGCTTTCATACTTAAAGATAAATGTTGTTTTACACAATTAATGTAAAAATTAATATATTTTATATTTTAATTAAGAAACAAGTTGGATTGTTCATTTAAATTTATTTCACTCTGTCACATATACAATCCTGAGCCTTTTCTCCACAACAATAAGTTCTTCATATTTCTGTGTGCTGTGCATGCACACATAGTTTTTGTAAAGGCCTGTAAAAGTGTTCTTTAAAATTTCCAGGTCATTCCAGTGTCTTACACCCTTGAAAAAGAACTGTTTTGCACAGCTTCTTGCATGTGTTTGTACTCTGTAACTCCAGGGTACTTAATTTGCCATCGTGATTCAGCCTTAGTTTGTGAAATACAGTGATAACAGATTAATAAACATAACATTATGGTCTCTCTGTTGGGTTTCTGCAGTGTTCTCGCCAAGTAAAACTCAGCTTCAGAACCAATCTCAGCCCAAATTGGTGTGACCTACTTTCAATAATTATCTCCGGTTATTCCAACCATAAGCTCCAGAAAATACGGTGAAAGTTGCTCCCTCTACGTTTACTCCCTATGCCAGCCTAGAGTAGGAGAGACCCATCCAATATGGCGCCGACGAAGAATGCGCTCATGCACGTAATGAGGCGTCTACATATATGTCTATAAATAAAACTATGTGCAACCACTTAGAAAGACTGGAAAAAGGTTGACTGCCCCCTCTGTGTCCAGAGTCAGTCTCTGCCTCAGAGCAGAGACTCCCAAAGTGGGGGTTGGGACCCCCTGGGTGGTTGCGACAACCCTCTTGGGGGTCACGACATGATTTAATGCTAATGAGCTAAAAGGATTTAGTATTTCTTTAATTGTGAAAGCATAACTTTAGAAGATGCTCAACAGTCCTCATTTTAACGCCAAGGCAAAGGCTGCACATTTTTGTAAGAGTTCTTACAAAAATACTACTTTATTCTCATAATCTGACACAGATAATATGAAAATAAAAAATCCCACATGCCAAAGAGGGTGACCAGTCTTTGGTACTGTTATTTTGGGGGTTGCAGGCTGAAGAGTTTGGGAACCCCCGGATTATTAGATATTAGAGGAAAGAGGGTCAGACGCGTTAGGGATTCATCTGCAGTTATCTGGATCATGGTCCTGAGGTACGGATCATGACCAAAAGAAGGAGATCCTGGATTCAAGAGGCCTGAAATGAGCTTCCTCCAGAGGGTGGCTGGCCTCAGCCACATCGACGGGGTGAGGAGCGTTGTTAATTCTTCAGAAACACTAGCTTTACAATAGACGCCAAGAGACCATCAAAGAAAAGTCTGACAAACAAAATAAAGCCTGAACAGGTTTAAAGCAAACTCTTCTGAGAATAATGGATGAAAAACTTCAACTCAAATATCACTACAACCTTAAACCACGGTGTGCCTGATGCAAAGCTGCTTCTTTCTTCACTTTTTAAAAGTCAGAACAAGAGAGTCTCTGATTTAATATAAAATCCCACATGTAGTCTATGTGTGGCATTTCTGACATGTTGAAAAAACAGCAGCGGAAAAAATAATAATTCCATAAATTCAATTCTAGCCAGTTGAGGAAGATTTAGGTCAAAGATGGCTTTAATAACTTTAGGTCTGCTGGTGGTTCCTAGAGTCTCTAAAAGTAGAATGGGAGGCAGATCCTTTAGCTATCAGGCTCCTCTCCTGTGGAACCAACTCCCAGTTTTGGTCCGTGAGGCAGACACCCCGTCTACTTTTAAGACTAATCTTAAAACTTTCCTTTTTGACAAAGCTTATAGTCAGAGTGGCTCATGTTACCCTGAGCTACCTCTATAGTTATGCTGCTATAGGCTTAGGCTACTGGAGGACATCAGGGTCTATTTCTCTCTCTCTGCTGAGTTCTCCTACTGTTCTCCAATCTGCATTGTTTGTTATTTCAGCTTTTAACTTTTTGTTCTCTGTCATTTTTCTCTTCATAGAAGGTACACCTGGTCTGGCGTTCTGTTAGCTGTGACATCATCAGGGGAGGCAGATCATCCTCTATTACCATCTAACATAGAAAGTACTCCTGGATCAATGTGAGCTTCTGAGCTTTCTGTGTCTCTGCTCTGTCTTCTCTAAGCCCCAGTGGGTCGAGGCAGATGAGCGTTCACACTGAGCCTGGTTCTGGTTCTGGTTCTGCTGGAGGTTCTCCTCCCTGTTAAAGGGGAGTTTTCCTCTCCACTGTCGCTTCATGCATGCTCAGTATGAGGGATTGCTGCAAAGCCATCAACAATGCAGACGACTGTCCACTGTGGCTCTACGCTCTTTCAGGAGGAGTGAATGCTGCTTGGAGAGACTTGATGCAACCTGCTGGGTTTCCTTAGAGAGGAAACTTTCTGACCAACCTGGAGGATCTGATGGAGTCTGACTTTGGAAAGAACCTTGAGATGACATGTATCATGAATTAGTGCTATATAAATAAAACTGAATTTAATTGAATTTAATAACACCGATTAGTGTCTGGATTTTTTTACAGTACTGCCACAATGTTCTAAAGTATTTCATTGGGATTTTACGTGACAGTCCAACACACAGTTATGTGGTCTAATCTCTGCTGAGTTTAAAAACAATCATTGCCCGTCACCCTGAAAGCAGCACTTCCCCAGGGAAACATGGCAGCAGCATCAGGGATTAGAATGGCCTAGTCAAAGTCCAGACCTAAATCCAGCTGTTTCAGGACTTTCTTGTGCTCAGCTGATATTGATCCAGTCTGACTGAGATTGAGCTGCTTTATAAAGATTTTCAAAGCCTGAAGCTATTCAGGAAATGTGAAGCCGTCATATTTCGACTAATAACAGAAAATCCTGTCGTCGTTCCTGCATGTGGAGGTAGACATGTCGGCAGCAGAAAGCCAGCAATCCGTACTTTACGTAATCTTCTCGTCATCTGTTATTTATCGCGATAATAATGCATCCAGCGTGGAATTAGCTCCACTTCCATCCACTAAGCTGTGAATGTAACTCAGTCAACAGTTCTCAGTCGGGCCTAATCAGGTGACCCAAGAAAAAAAAAGCCAACAGAGACGGAGAGCGAGGAGGCAGGGAGGAAACGGGGAAAGCAGAGTCTGATATTTCTAGATACGAGGATAATGATGCTACCCAGTGGAGAATGTGAACAGCCAGACTTGTGGATAAAGTGTTTGCAGACAGTGTCGGTGAGAATACATCCCAGCACTGAAACCTGTCTTTCTGCAGATAAGAGCAGAGCATCATCAATATCCCCCTGCTGTACAATCCCTCTATATCAAACTCTCGCCAATCCATCAACCCGCCTCTGATACTCCTACAGCCTGTTCCCTGATAGAGGCGGCAGCATTCTGTTGGCGCTGTTTTCAGATAGCAGTGCTGTAGATTAGAAAGCATTTAACACCAGAATGCTGAGGTCAATGCGGGTTTAGAGAAGATCGATCACTTATTGATAAAGACGTTTATGGAGACCCCCGTTTTTCCCCTTGCTGTCACAACAACTGCCATAATTATTTACACCTCTGGTCAAGGCGTAAAAAAAGGCTCAGGATGAATTCAGTTTTTATCTAGTCACATAATCTGAAATTTTATTTCAGTTCAAACCTTTATTCTGTTAGGAAGTGATGAATAAAATGATTATTTTATACAAATCATTGGTGCCAAGGTTATTATCATAAACTATTTCAACATACGGACGGGATGTTTGATCACCTGCTGCCTTCAGCCAGCAGCTTTTCTACAGGCTTCAGGTCTGAGGACCAAGACAGCAAAAAGGTTGATTTATTACGTCTGCTGAACTATTTCTGTGTTGATCTGGCCATGACTAGGATCATTATTCTTCAGAATAACCACATTTTCAGTTTTCTAGCAGCGGGCACCAGAATTTTATTGAAGATGGACTAAAATGTCAATGATCTCATGGTGCTTCACACAAGAGTCCTCCACCGTAGGAACAGTAGAAATACCAATTCTTCACTTATCTGGTTTACAGAAACCCAAAGGTCCAGTTTTTCCAGACGAACCTCCAAACCAACCAACCAGCTGGCCTTGAACATCTAATGGTAGTTCTGGAGACCTGCTGACCACAGCATGTCTCTCCTGGCTGAAGTTCGCTGATGGTGATGTTTGCAGAGGTCTTACCTCCATCCCCGTCCTCCTAACTGTGTGCAGGGTGAACATGACTCTTCATCCAGATGTGTTTGTCAATGTTTCAGCTGTTTTAAGAGAAAAACATCCGTGCAACGTCGTCTTAATTCCCCAGGAAACATCAAGTCTGTCAGATGTCAGTGAGGACCCACATGCAGACAGGAGACGGGCTGGATCAGGACAAAGTGATAGAATAGAAAGACGGAGCTTATGTGAACTACTGGGGTCAGACATGGAGAAGTAACAGGAGCATCTGACAGCAAGAAGATATGTCTGCAGAGAAGAAGTGATTACTGGTACAAGGAACAGGCAAGCTGATTATTTCATGCAGTGCGGGAAAAATTAGGGAATTAGCCAAGAAAACCCGACTAAATGACAAAACCTGAGTAAAGAGAGTCATAAGGAGAAGGGAAAGAATAACTGAACAAAGATGAAGAAAGAAGAGTGAAAACTATCCATGACTAAACCCTGGAAAAGCTGCTCAGCAAAAGCTGTTGCAGGAAAACAAAGTAAACAAAATACTAAAAAAATCCACATGATACAAATCAAAGTCCAGAGAATCATAAACTCTCATCTGATCATTCCAACAAGGATACATTCATTTAATTTTAATTACATGGAATTACATGGGATGCCATTGTTGTGAATCTGGGGCTTTGGGTTTAAAATGTTTCCTAAAAGATTCTTTCAGTCCAGGAAATTAATGCCTTTAAAATTAAAGGAGCATTCCTGAATGTTGCTGAGTGAAACGATGAGTCCTAACCAGTAGACCACCGCTGCTGGTGACCTGGGAGTCTGAAACTTCTTCATATTACCCAGTAAAAACAAGCAGGGACGTCTAAACTTCTGTTTCATTCTGACTTGCATTGCTTCGGTGTGGCCAGCTGTGGCTCTTAACAAAAAGTGCAATAAATACTTTGTTAGTGACCGTATGTGATCTATTAAACAGCGCATCGTGTTTTGATTCTGGCTCTTCTCTAAATGTAAGGAACAGTTCAAACATGGATAAGTTTCACATCTTACTCAACCTGGAGCTTAAAGTTGCTCATTTGCCATCAGGACGGCTGTACGGTCGGTGGGCTGCGTCAGTAACAACGTTCTTAGGTTGAAAACAACAACTGGGCAACCTGCAGCGATGCTTATTGATTAGCTTAGCCTACACACTTAACCACAGCTCTGGACTCTAGTACAATTATTAATAAGAGAATATTGCTGACAAAGGGTCGATAAAGCTGCAGAGGAACATGGGCGCAGGCTTAGAAAGCCGCCCTGATGGTGAAACTCGCGTCTGAACACAGACCTGATGGATTTCTTTTCACCTGACAGAGGCTGGGACTGATTTAAACACCAAGTTTTAAACTTATTCATTATGTATAGAGCAGCCCATTAACAAGAGCTTCAGGCAGCTGAGTTGCTTCTGGAAAACTTGGCTTGCATTTCAACAACTGCAGAAGTTGGGTGAGAAAATGCAAAACTTTGCTCAGCCAGAGGAGAAGATATATTTTGCCTCCATTCATGATGTTTTCCAACTTGCCAGAACCTTCCACTGAATGTCTTGAAATTTTTTGGCATGAAATAACTCAAATGCAAATATACCAGATGCCAGCAGGAGCCTGCTCAAATCCCTAAAAATATTGATATTGGCCTTGAGAATCCCCAAACCTCCATGTTCAGGGCGCCGTTCTGGCCAGCATCCTCTCTCCATCCATTGTCCTCTCTTCACTCCCTCCTTTGTTCCGCTGGCCAGCGTCCTCCCCACCACGCCGTGGTGCCGAGCCAGGCGCTTGTCTGCAGGCCTGCTGACGCCCGTTCCATCGCTCAGACCTGCACTGTCACTTGCCTCATTAGTGCAGAGCTGGTGGAGAAGGAACACACGCGCAGAGAAATCCAAGAGCTGCAAGAACCGACACACAGCCCTGAAGAAAGAGGCGCGCCCGCAGCCGGAGGAAGCTCACACGGCCAGGCAGGCATCCACACACTCAGCTGAGAATGAGAGCAAATGAGAAGGGAAGACGTTGTTCCTGCTCCCTGATATGTGTGTCCAGCAGAGGCCGTCGCACCGAGCCAGCCGCCTCGCTGTGACGGAGGCTTTTGATTTTTCTCTGGTTAGACGGAGGAATGACTTATGGCCGTTCAATTGTCTGCTAAAGACCCCAGGACCCCCAATCTGTCTGCTCAGGCTGCAGACGAAATAAGGCATGTCCAGGAAGCAGCTACTATTTAACACTGATATCTACAGTTAGCGGGGTTTCAGGAGCGAAGCTGCCAACGGCGGACGGTCTCTGCCAATACTCAGCTTTTTCACATTTTATCAATTTCATGCTAAAAACTAAAAAGCCACAGTTCAGTCCCTGATTGTGTTCTTGGCAGAGTGGAAAAAAGGCAATTATGAGAAAGAAGAAGTTGCTGCTACAACACGGCATTATATTATTAATGGCGATGATGAACGCGTGCGACCCGAACTGTGAGGAATCTGATTAAAAAGACACATTAGAATCAGTTCTGGTTCTGGGTTCCAGCTGCAGACAGATGCCAAGTGAGTGTTTAGCAGCTGCACAGTAAAAGGCACATTAGGCTGCAATGATGATTATTAGCAGAAAACAGAATAGGAACAATTACGCTCCTCTCATAATCCTGCCATTCACTGGGGACAAATGAAGGAAAACACAAGACCGGCACCAGAGGACGAGTTTGATAAAACCTGGAGGGCTGGTCCAAGCTGGAAACCTGATGTCAGCAGCAGTCTGACAGATATCAAGGTAAATATCATAATTAGGCATCTGAACTGTACAAACTGGGCAAATCTGTGTTTAAACTCAGACTTTTCTGTCTTGATTATTTGTCTAAAGTTGACAGGCTTCTCCATTTATTATGATACAAAACAGATTTCCTCTGTTTCGGTTTTTTATGTCCCACTTAAATGCTTAAGGTCATCAAACAGATGTTAATAACAGACAAAAATAACCTGAGTAAGAAACAACGAGCAGTTTTCAAATAATAATTTCACTCATTAAGGGAACAAAGCTATCCAACCTGGTCCTGTGGGGAAGAATCGTCACAACCAAAGAACCGCGTCTGGACTTGCTTTGCCCCTTTTAGAGCGCTTATAACCTACTTCGTGCTGTCAGACAGGTCCCATTCAAGTGAGTTCCTCATCCTAGAGGTCTGACATTGATCAGGATGGTGGGAAGGGCGTTCATCTGATAGTCAAAAGGTTGCCAGTTAGATTCCAGCTTCTGCCAACAACATGCGTGAGTGTCCTCGGGCAACAAAACCCAAAAAACCAAACCCCAAGTTGCCCACCAGGCTGCAACAAAGCAAAACCAGGAGAAATCTGTAGCAGAATGGTATTATTTACCAGCACTGTCCATCTTCATCATTAAATATTGAACTCAATGCAACTCAGCTTTTATGTCATTTCAGGCTTTAAAACCTAAAACACTAATAACTGTCCAAGATCAAACTAAAATAACATCTTTATACATCAGATGGACCCCTTAAAGAGTCTATAACCTCAGCTAAAGTGGAATAATAAAGAAGAAAGCTTTGTTCAAGAGGTGCTTTTGAAAGCTATAAAAAATGTGTTGAACTTGAAGCCAAATTTACTGCAGCCTAAAGAGCTTTTTATCTGTAAATGACATTAAATTTAATACAAACAGTTTAATTGTGATTTCCTGCTAGCGTGGTTTACAAGTTTAAACCCAATACATGGCATTAAATTAAGGCTTTACATTACATTTATGTGAATGCACCAATCAGTGAAGAGCATTAGATTTGTGATGCATATCTAGAAAAGGAACAACAATGCCTGGTGCAGATAAAATCTACGTGAAATGTGAAGGAAATGCAAAAAAAAAATCAAGTAACTCAGTCAGAAATACCAGACTTTAAATTTAGGAGCATTCAAATATTTAATTATTACAAAATAAGTATTGTTTGACGCCCCCCCCCCCCATTCTGCTTCAGTTCATTTAAGAAATTATCAGAAAATAAAAAAATACTCTTAAGAAAACAGCTGTTAATGGGACTCAATGAGCATATTTGCCTGACCCTGAATCATTTGGATTCATTTCCAGTCACTTGCTTAGAAAACACCTTTTTAATACCAACCTAACTATTATGTTTAGTTTATTTGTCAGTGGGAATCATTTGAGGTTTCTCAATCTTTTGGAGCAGAACCCCTTCAGATTCGTCCCATTTAGAATGAGACCACGTCTGCTTTTCATTAAGGGTTTCATCAGTCCTATATGGGTGGTTTGAAAACTATTTTAAAAGACGTTCAGGTCCTCAAAAGGATAGAGACGTCTTACAAGCTTTTCTTCTCCAGCTGCACCGTGTCTGACGGCATCGTAACCCACCCTGCTCCAGAACCTCCAGACTGAAAACACAGTCTGAACAGAGTGTGTGTGACTGTCCACCGACCCGCCGGCGAGAGGAAACAGATGCTTTGTGAGGGAGTTTACACAAGACCAAAGGATCAACTCCAAGCCACAGGCAGGAATGAGCTTGTTGCTCAACAGCACTTGAACCGTGTAACGTGAGGAGGACTCTCTGCTGGTACACACCCATCTTCCAAACGGATTTTAAACTAGGCTGAGAGGTTACTGCCGTTAGAAAACGCTTTATTGTATTTTTATCACATTGTAAAGGTCTCTCTTTAAATGACGTCTCAGTGAAACTATTGCACGTCCCATTTTTAAGCTAACATGCCTTTTATATCCTTAAAGGTATTGTTGGTGATCCTGCTCAGAAACACTATTTGCTATACTGGATGAAATGGTCCTTCAATCCTGAAAGTAATCGATACGTTATGTGTTCAGAATAAATAAATAAATAAAATCAGACCCCTATGAAAACTGCTCGCCTGTAAAAACTCTGACCAATCCCTACCATTCGGTCCTAATGGAAAGAACCAATCAGATGCCTTATATCTTTTTTGGCTTCAAGCGTGCTCGTTCCTTAGTTTCCGCTTGCTGGCTGTGCACTACTAGTGTTTATGTATCCTGTTAGCGGTTAGCTTAGCAGTTAGCTTCGGTGTTAGCCGTTCATCGTAGCTCCGCTGCTCTCACCGTAGACTTTGAACATGGCTGAGAGTCACAAGAAGCGAACCACGTTCATGTTTATGAGAAGAAGAGGAAGGACTCAGTAGAAAGAAAGAAGACCTGAGAGGATTTAGGAGATTTTTTTCACGCGATCCCCCGAGGAGCGGAAGAACAGGTAAGACGGTCTTGCGCAGTCATTGAAAAAGGGACTTGGGCTTTTCTTACATTTCCAAAAAATTGTCCACTCTACATTTAAAGTTAATCTGAATACATGATTGAGGCGTCAACAAACTCGATGTTGTCCTACATAAACCGGTTACGTTCTGACTAACTGATCCTCTCAGAACCCACTGAACTTCATTTTTATAATTCCAACTAAGACAAAATGCAAACCTAACGTAATACAAAGTAGATCTCAAACGTGTTTAGCCATGAGTTAAAATGTTTAATATAAACTCTAGACGGGTCAGTCAGCAGCAACAGCAAACTCATTTGGCACTAAAGTCCACTCTTCGTTAGAAAGTTCACCGGATGTATCTGATTGTGAGGACATCTTCTGCTGGATTTGGTTCTGGACCCTGGGTGGCTGATCCAAAACTTGTCCTTTCCTCAGGTTAATGAGCTTCCCTGCAGACGGCTCACGGTTTGGGCTGAAACATCTCCAGCTGTCCCAGATTTTTATCCATTAGGACAAAAAAAGGCAGTTAAATCCGAATATCAGCATAATAAGACCTCCACCGTGTCTCACTGTGTGTGTAGTATTATTTTAGGGACAAATGCTCTTATTTTTAAGCCAAATGTTCCTTCAGGAATTAAGGCCCTAAAGGTTCCAGCTCTGGTTCAGCTCCTACATGTTCTGTCACAAAACCACGGGAGATTTTAGCCAGAAAAGCTGGTTACCCCAGGCAGACCAAACCAGAACCAGCTCAACATTCCTGCAGTTCCTTAGCCGGCCTCTTGGCAGCTTTCCTGACCAGCTTCAGTCTTGTCTTTTATTAACTTTGCTCTACCTTCTCCTGACTGATACATTTGCATTCTGAAAAGCTGTTTTCTGAAAAACGTTTGGGCACTTATGCTGGAGGATAGGCGGGATTTGCATCTGACTTAGAATGCACCAAGGAGGATGGTTCTCCATGTGCTGAAAAACAGCAGCGCTTCAACTACTGGCTGCTCAGTTTGAGCCACCAGAATTTTATTCATTATGTTTTTCCTGTGTTGTCACTTTAGTGCTCGGGTTCTACAGCAAAGTCCAGAGGTTTATTTTTAGGAGTTCATTGGTTTAACCAGAATCCTTTATTAAGGTCAGAGGATCTCAGATTCTTGAGTCACTCTTGGGTTGCAAAAATAAATGACTTCAGACTCGACTTGGACTCGGGGTCTTGGACTCAAACCTGAATTTTCGATTGCAATGCAAATTGTAATTGACAATAAAATTACATTGATTAGTCACAGTTTATTTCAGCTAATGAATAGTAATAGGATCATTTCAGAAAAAAAGAAATGTAATTTACCTCTGACATTCTGCCGATGCTAAGCTAGCGGCAACATTTTAGAGTTACATTTGTGTGAAAATATCAAAATAAAAGAACTTCCTGTTTCACTCATTCAGAGCTTAACGCATTTACTTAAAACGCTTTGTCTCATTCAGTGCGCTATTTAGATTTAAGAATACGGAATTAGAATATGGTTTGCAATTAGAAAATTAAAATTTCTCCTGCTCAGAGTGAGAAGAAGAAAACCTTCTACTCACTTTTTGAAACTGAGCTACTTCATTGGTTCTGTGTCACATGAAGGGCTACCTGTACTGACCTTTGAACTACAAGAGTTCACCAACAAAAATATTTGCAATGCTTTTTTTTATTTTATCATTTTTAAATCTATATGAATGCAAGTGTAATTACATTAAAGCAACAGACTAAAATTACATTTAGATGCAGCTCACTGGAGGGTTGTGCTAGTTTTAGAACAGGCTTGAAGGCCCCACATGTGATCTTTGGGGGCTACCAGGTCCCTGCGGGCACCGTGTTGGTGACCCCTGGTCCAGCTTAGGGTTTGTATTCTGACCTCCAGCCGTTCAGGATTAGACGTGACATAAATGTTGGAGATATGATCAGAAAAGGTTCATTTCAGTCATTAAAGACGAGTATGAAATGGAAAAAATAGCTTGTGAACATTTTTGTCAGATCCTCAGAGGTTAATTACCCTTTTTTTTTTAATCTGTAGTAAATGAAAACTGTTACCTGCTGGTGTTTAAACCCTGATCTGACTCCAGAACAAGGAGCAGCTGTTGCCATGAGATCCAGCAGTGTTTCTTCCTCTACATCCGTCTAACCCACACACAGCCACCGAGACCTTTTCACTCTGGAAACAAGCATTAATTTGCACATGAACTCTTACACAACCATCATTGTCATGTCCGCGTCGAGTCCGACAGAGATGGACGGGAGGAGGTGGGCATAACAGAGCGCCGTCGGAGTAAACAAAGCGCTGCCCAGGTCGCTGTGCTGTCAGCGCGCGTGTGGGAGGAGAGACAGGTGGAAACAATGTACCCTTCACCTGAGTTTAAGGGTTCTCCAGCAGGCCTGATAGCAGGGAGGCAGTGAGAGGCTGGGGGAGGGGCTGAAAAGCCAGCTTACACCGTCAAACCAGAAGGCTAGTTTCTCCTCCAGGCTGCCAGACGGGAGTAAAATGTAGAAACTTTAACACAAAGTAAGTAATTGAACGCAAACTTTCCTCCAGCTGAGGAGAACGCCGTTTTCTTGACACGTTCCTTTGTGCAGTGATGGCCTTAAGTAATTATTCATGGATTCAAGGTGTTTCAGCGCGTCGTTGTCTTTGGGTCAGGAGACAGTTTAAGTGCCTTTTGATTGTTGCCGTGCTTCACAGATGTGAAAGTTTTAATCGCTGAAGAAATGTTTAAATTTAAAGGGTCCTGACAGAGAATGTGAGGCATAGAGATCAGACTTTTAAATGATCAATCCCAATAGTTTCCAATTAATGTCCGTAGGCATGATTTATGCTTTGTGTTCGTCAGTAACTCACAGGAAGAAAAAGTGCTGACCAGATGGCCCACAGAGCTATTTTTAAAGCCCCGTCATTATTTATTGAGCTGGACATTTTGGGCTGTAGAAACATATCCTTCACCACCTTAAACCGTTAGCGTGTTTAATTTGTTACAGTTAAATAAAAGGGATATGAAGACAGATGAACAGGTGCAAAGGTTTCTGGAGGATGATGCGTGATGAAGGCTCCTGGTGTACAGTGTGTGTGTGTGGGGGGGGGGGGCGTATTGTCTGAAAGTATTCCCTTACCAGCCCTCTATAAGGGTGTTGACCAGAACAGAGGGGTGCCTGGGTTTGATGACTGATCAGATTAGAAAAATGACCAACTTCACCATCACAACTACCTTTAAAACAAAGTACTACGTCAGCTAGAATCTGTTCTTAACTCTATCCCCCTTTCCCTTTAGGTGGGCGTAAAGAAATATAAACAATCCCTTACCCTAGGGCCATTAAGTCACATTTAGTGCACAAAAAAAGAAGAAAACATAACTTGACATTCTTTAATAAATGAGTCTTTAACTGCGGTGAGCCAACATGCTCACAGTTCCAGTCCGTCAAGTTTAGTCACTAGACCTCGAAGAAGGGGGCGAAAGACAAAAACAGTTGCAGGTATGTTTAGGAAATAAAATAATAGCCCTGACCTAATATATTCTGTGTATTGGTTTCATACTTTGTAAAAATCTGAAAAATGCTTTATTTTTAATGCTGATTTCCTCCCTTTCTCCCTCTGTTCCTAATATTCTTTGTCTCTTCTTCATCCCCTCGTTCTTAGAGGTTGGCAGCAAAGACTGGAGGTGTGCAATACCGCCACCATCTGGTTGGAGTGTGGTTATTGATGGTTTCGTATCTGAAGTGTGTGAATGTAAGGGGGAAGTTTGTCTTTTTATTATATAAAATATTTCATCAAAATGGGAAAAAAATATTCGTGATAAAAATAAATAATATTTCATCAAAATAGATAAATGTGATCAAAACAAATCTATGTTTGGGGGGGGGGGCATCTAGGGGGGCCAATCAGATTTCAGGGGTGCCGTTGCCCCCACCCCCCCCCCCCCCGGCTCCCCTTTGGCTCCGCCCCTGCAGGTATAACAGCAGGGACTGGAGCAGGTAAAGCATTAAAAACTGGTTTTATTCCCATAAAAATGTATAAATTAGATAAAAACAAACAATAAAGGCTTTTAAAAATCAAAAAGTTTCAGCAAAATGATTGAAATAGCTAGAAAATAATTTATCTAATCAGGATTTTCACAGCCAAAGTCTCCAGATATGAAAGTATAATTTATCTGATAAATCAGCTTTCCATGGATCCATATTTTATAGACAGGCTGTTTTCTAAAAATTCTGTCTCCTTCGTCAAATGATTGTGACTTAATAATTTTGGGGTTGGATTCCTTCAGCTGTCATGTTGTAAAACGCAGCATTTTGTCTATTGCAGTGCAGCTGATGGCAGCCAGGGGGCCGTCAGCCGCTGGTGAGCCTCTCACACCAACATCTCTGGGCTTTTGGAGCTGCTCTGTGCTCAGGTGACAGAGCTGGTCTTCTTCTACCTGTCCTCAATCTCTCTGCTCCACAGCTGCAGTAGGTCACCTTTTAAAACCTGCCAGGAACCTGAACTAACAGGTTGTTGGAAAGATCACCGGATGCTGCGTGCCAGCTGTCCCCCTGTGCCACGCACCTCTGGCTTTGGGAACCGGATGCAGCTTGTATGAATCGCAGAACCCACCGTCATGGTGATCCAAATCAGAGGCGCAGAAGTTTAAAGTGCTTTGAGTGAGATTCTAAGTAAGGTGATGAACATTGTTCTCTGGTTCCTAATCAGATCTGATTATGAACCAGAGAACAATGTTCATTAGATGTAGAGAATATTCCCCTCTGTATAAGGAACAGCCTCAGCAGCTTAGGAAAACACCTTCATTAATTGTTTAATAGATGCAGAAATGGCTGAAAAAAGCCAGCAGAGGTTTTGTTGTTTATCTGCAGGGCGACCTTTAACCCCGACTCGTTTTCTCTACAGGAAATGTCTTCTACTAACTTAGGCAAAGCCAAAACGCGGTCATTCCTTTCCCCAGAACCCGACTTTAACTAAGATCATCGGTTCTAAAACATATTTACATCAAACCTGAAATTTATAACACAGATTCAAACCCATCACAAAAAAGCTACAGCCGGAATGTAAAGATGTGGGTGAAAAACTAAAGATCCTGCAGCTTGTGGAACCACTTTCAGCAGCAATAACTCTTAGGACCAGCTGTGGGTCCGATTTCATCATCTTTGGGGAGAAATGATGCTTTCTGCACAGCTGAGGGTCCCACCGGACTTTTAACTACTGTAAAACGGAACGTATTTGTAAAAAAATGATTTGGTAACTTGTTTCTCCTCTTGAGAGGCAGTGGGTAAAAACAAGGAGACGATGGGTGAAAATGTGAACTCATGGGACTCCAGAAAGCTGCTGTTAGATCAGGATCCACTCAGGAGCAGCATGGTCCTGGTCCCAGAGCATCAGCCCTCCTCCACCGTGCTTCACAGGTGGTCACTGTTTGTTTTTTCCTAACATGGTGCTTAATAGCATCTCTTTGGTCTCAGCCCTTAAAGGCACTTTGTTCCAGAAGTTTTCTGCTTTTCTTAGAGGCATCTTTGCCAGCCTAGGTCCTGCTGCCATCTTGTTTTCAGAGAGAAGTCTTTCTCCGTCCAAACAGTCCTATAAGTGTTTCTCTTGTCCTGAACGCTAACGTTTAACCTGCTAACTGAGGCCTCCAGAGTCTAAGGCTGAGCTTTATGGTTTTTTAAAGTCATCACAATAATAGATTTGCTGCAACATCACCTGCTTGGGAACAATTGTTTGGTTTATAAAATGATGGACTGATGATGGAAATGTTAATTTTTGTTTTGCAATCAATGACAGTCAGAAATATGTTGTTTGCTTTTATACTTTGGGTCAAATTTTTTGACATTTTATTATACCCAGATATGTAAAATAAATTGTATTTTACGAGAATCAGACTTGTTGTTGGAACAGTTTGTTTCACCGTAGAGAGGAAGTTTAATTCTCACAATCCATCTGTTAAAGTTTATCTAATCAGAATATCTAAGAACCATGTTTCTGGACTCAGACAATCACCTGAGGAATCCGGTTCTGAATCAGGCTGCATGACTGATCATTGAGTGGGAAATAAAAACCTTCACATACACACGCATGCAAAAGCTCATTGATGCTGGCTGAGCAGGAGCCGGTGCTGCCGGGGGTCCAGCCGAGCCCAGAGACGAGTACATGCATGCAACATGCACGAGGAAGAGGAGGAAGAGGAGGGCTGGGTTTGGCTGAAGGAGTGTAGGCAAAGCAAAGAAAGCGAAGAATCCTCGACACAGAGACAGATGCATGTCAGCTCCTGTGAGCAGATAGAGGCTGTGTCTCTAGGTGAAAACCAGGCTTTCTGCATGTTGAGAGGTGACGTATGAGGAATAAAGGGGAATAGAGTGAATCCACAATGCCACTAAATCTTCCCATCATCCACAGATAACACACAGAATTTAAATCGGTTACGTTTGCCTCAGTGTGGTCTGGAGCAGATACAAGCAGCGCTGGAAACATCTCCTCCCTTCCTCCCTGCTCCCAGCCGGAGGGCGCCGCCCTCACCCAGGAGGTCCTGACAGGGTCAAAGGTCAGGCAGGGTCACCCCCCCAGGCCGGGTCCAATGAATGGAGACAAGCTAGCCGTGTGTGCGCCGTGGATTTGACAGCTTGTGTAATGCAGGTGGGTGTGTTTAAATGTTTCCCTTAAACAACAACAGGTTTATCATAAAGCTGAAGTTACTGGGTGATTTTGTGCTGATGATGTAATGAAGGAGTTGGGCTGTGATGTCACTGCTGTTTGGTAGCGACGCACCGGGAACCTTTCCGTGGAGGAGATGAGATGTAGATGGAAAAGCTTTTGGCAGACGCAGCAGCAAAGCTTAATCTGACAAAATGTTCACATATTTTTACATATCTGTACCTGGTAGAACCGGACTCAGCTTTAAAGTGCTGCAGAACTTTCTCCCTGACCCTTCTGCTGTGCTCCCTGGTCTTCATCGTGCTGTTTGCTCTCTGAAGAACCGCTGCCTTCCTTCACTGATGGAGGAGTTTAAATCCTGCAGCAACGGCTGCAGGCTCCACTTTCCAGAGTTTCATTTGTGAAAACGTCTCATTCTTCTTCCACTTCTCAAACAACGTACAACTTTACAGCGTTCCTCTGATTCATGCAACATCTCCATTCTTCTTCAGAGCCACATTTCCCAGAAGTCTCACTTCCTCACATTCATGTTGATGCATGGAAGACATGGAAAAGACAAGAAAGAGGAAGAATCAAAGGTAAAGGTAAAAAAAACTAGGATGGGCACAAAAAGGAAAGGAATCAAGGGAAAAACAAAGGAAAGTAAGAAGGGAGAAAGGACAGATGCAAGGAAGAAAGAATGAAAGGAGGGAGGTCAGGTCTAAGGGAGGAAGGAAGGATGGAAGGAAAGACATTTGTTGATGGTATGTTGGGTAAAGTTTAAAAATAACTATTTTTTTCAGCATTCTTTTTCTACATTTATCACAACATGAAATTCCAGAATATGTAGAGACTGGACTTTTCCCATAAAATTGCCCAAAAGAGAAGGTTGAAGGTGTAAAACTCCTCGCTGAGGCGCTCTCAGTCCGGCCCGGTTCCTGCTTTTCTGTCCCACAATCATGTGATGCGAGCGTTTTTCTGCAGGAGACCGACCCGCACCGACACATAGTGGAGCAGTGTTCATGCAGCCTTCTCAGAGACACGCTCACATACCAGCGTGCTGCGCCACAAACACGCACGCACATGGCTAAAATGAGACCATTGTGCTGTGGCGGGACAGAGACGGAGAGGGAATCTCCACAGCATCAGAACTCCGCCCTCCACCCGGCTCCTCCGTCTGCAGATGGCCGCTCGTCCTGGAAAACATCTCGTTTGCTGCACGCTGCGATTAATACGCTGCACAGAGGATGTTAGCCAGCTCCGCCCGGGGTCAGAGGTCAGCTTGGCTTTGGTTCTGAGGTCAGTGGAGCAATGTGGGGCACCACTGTGCTGTCCACTGTATCCCTCCTGAAGATAAAGCTCCCTGAGCCTCATGAATACTGCATGAGAGATGGAGGGGAAAACAAAAGGGCAAGATTTCATCTAAGAGAGAGAGAGAGGAGGGATAAAGAGGGTCCTGTGAGGCTCAACAAAGACAAGCTCTATTGCAGCGAGGGTCAAATGGGCGTTTTATTCATGTTTCCTCCTCCACACCAAGAAGTGCTCCCTGAGGGGCCTTTAAGGATGAGGAGGTGTGCATGTTTGTGTTAATACAGTTCTCCCCATCACGGGGGAACGTTCGCTCCACAGAAACCTGCGTTCTGACCCTCACAGGGACAGCCGACGCCCACAGAGCTCTAAAATGTGTCGGATCTGTTGGATCTGTGCGTCGCAGAGCTTTTACTTCCTGGAGCCGCTCTTCTGACCGCCTCCTCTTTCACTGTGAGCCTTGTTGGGAGCGGGACGGGTGACACGCAGATGTTTGGTCTGCAGCAGCTCGCCAGCATCAGGACGCATCCCTCAGCGGCCGTCGCTGGCGCACAGACGACAGAATGCTGCGGAGCTCGGCCAGCGCCACGTTCGTCTCCGACGCCGTCCGCAGCCGTGCGGGGAGTAAAGGGGAAGGGCTGCGTGTGCAGAACACCGCCGAGGCCCTGAGTGGGTGGACCGCAGAGGACGGGAGGGTTGTTACAGTAACTGAGGGCCAGAGATGCATGGACGACACGTGGCTGGAGCGGCAGAGAAACAGCAGAGAGGAGAGGAGAGCAGGGAGTCTGGAAAATACTTCAGGAACGGAGAACCGTGGCACAAATCCTCCAGAACGACGTGAAAGCAGATTTACCAGAATTAGATCCTCGACTGAATGCATGTTTTCACCCCGCAGGAAAATAACTGCAGTATCCTCTAAAGTATTCACACCCCTTCAAGCGTTTCTAATTTCTAAACAATAGGACCACAAAGTCTTAACATTTTCACACAAAGATCTCAGATACTTTGCAGGTATTCTGGGGTATTTCTCTACCAGCTCTAAACATCTACAGACCATCCATACATCGCTGTAAAACATGTCAGGCTGATGCACAATGTCTGAATATCTACTGCCATAGATTCCCAGCTAGAGCTAGGTCTGGACTTTGACTAGGCCATTCTATCACATGGATCTGCTTTGGTCTAAACCATCTCATATCATCTCTGGCTGTATGTTCAGGGCGGTTGTTCTACTGGAAGTTGAACCTCCACCTCAGTCTCAGGTCTTCTGCAGCCTCTAAAGCTCAGCATACTGAGCCTAAAAAACATAAATCACACCCAACGTGATTATTTCACACTATGTAAGCATGACGGTCATTCCTGCCACTCAGCACAGTGGAAAACACCAGAATGCAGATGTAGCTGCAACACGGTGCATCAATGAATACAGAGAAGCTATATTCACTATAAAGCTTGAATAGAAGGAGAGAAGACAGGTGGAAACAAGATGGCGACAGAAACACTGATGGCTGCTCAAAAGAGTGAAACTGACCGACCACAAAGCGCAGGTTAAAGCTCACAACACCAGACGGGCCAACAGTCACCATATCCCCAACATTTAGGTCAGTAACTCTGCTGTAGATTAGGGGTCCAAACATCAACTGTTTGCTTTCAGGCCGACATCATTACAAGAACATTTGATGTTTATCTTTAAATCATATTATTTGAAATAAAATAACGGCTGCTTCATATTTTTGAAAAGTGATCACGTGTAATATTCACCACATTAGAAATATAAATGGCATTTTGTCCTCTAAGGAAATTACACAGGGGCACTTTGAATTAATCAAAGTGTTTTTTGTCTTTGAAACTTGAACTTTACCACCGTTTATCCACCGTCTCCATGTTGGCCACTCTGAAGGGTCTGCAGGAAACTCTTTCATTGTAAGATTTTCAGACAAAAGTGTCCTTATAATATCATAACAGTGAGAATTTTGAAAGCTTTATTTGTACAGATGAGACCAGTTTTCATTTACAAGAGCGAACTGTAAGTGTGGGAGTTAAGTTACGTTGATTTTATTTCCTAAACGAGCCAAAGTCATTAAATGAGGCGTTCATTTGAAGAAACATTTCTGTGGTCGTCATTAGGAAGCTACAGCTAACATGAACATTATTAACATCCCATAATAATCCACTGGCTGATAATCAGCTCATCCTTTCACAGTAAAACCTGCAGCATTCTTCATGCAGGAGGAACTAAGACGCGAGTCTCAGACCACGAGTCCAAGTGGAGCCTGTTAAAGAATTGACCTGCTGCCGTCACGCCAGATCTTTTCCTGAATAATCTGTTTCTATTGTAGACTCCTGTAGTAATCTGAAGTCTTTAGACCACAGTGGAGTCAGACGTCTTATGTTTGTGAGTCTAAAAGTCATGTTGCCATCTCTGCCTGGGTTAAACATCAACTTCTGCTGGAGGAGGAGGTCCAACCACTACGGTTCTGATCAGCAAGTCCACTTCTGAAAGAGTCCAAAACAAAACTAAAAGAAGGTTTTGGAGTGACCTAGTCAAAGTCTGGACCTGAATCCAAATGAGATGCTGCAGCATAACGTTTTTTTAGGTGTTCTGGTTTATTTAAGCCTCCATTGTGGCTGAATTAAACCATTTCTGCTCAGATTAGTGGGTCAGGGTTCCTCCCAATCAGCTCAGTCAGCTGTACCAACCCCATGAAGCAACACTTTACAAAGACTGGACCAAGTTAGGAGGAGAAAAAGCGTCAAATGTGCATTAGAACAAAGACTGGCATGGATGCGTCTGAGTGGTTCGGCACCAGGTAAGAAGTGAGTTTGAAGAATCTGGATTCACTTTAAACTGAGACACAGGTGCTAAATCCAGCAGGAACTAAGCCTCTCCCAAGGAACTTAACACTTCGCTGGAAGTCTAATTTCCCCGGGCATCAATTAAGCGTTGTTGAATTGTGATAAATAAAAAATACCTTCAGTTTTCAGTCTTTATCCTGATCATTTCCACATTTCCATGTTGCTAATAGATTAGCTCACATAAACATGAACACAATAACCTCAGGTTGGTCTGAAGTTTTCCCGTCGCAGGTTTTCTTTCCTCCATCTGAGAGGAAATTTGTTGTTAAACTGTAAAAAACTGTAAAAACCGTAAATGTTTTTGACTTCTTATTACCAGCAACGTGTGAATAAAGAGCAAAATAAAGATGCATGAAACATGTTTCCACGCTATTTTGGGCGTGTGTGAGAACATTATGTATGTGTGCATGCTGTGTGTGGGAGTGTGGGGGGGGGGGGGGGGGGGTGAAGAGGTTGAATATTTCACTGTGGATATTTCACTGAAGTATTTCTCCCTGAAATGAAACATCCCCAGAGGAATGGAAATGTGTTCTATAGACTTACTTGCTATCACAAACGTAGTATTCATGAAGCGTGCCGGTTTGCATTCTGAGAAGACGTGGGCTTTTTGGTTAAAGGTCCATCTGATCTTCAACGTTCAGCCAGAGTCTAGAACTAAAGCTGACAGAACCGCTGACCCCCAACCTGCAGATGGGAGACGTTCTCACAGACGCCTCAAAACACCAACATGAAGGTGCTTCACCTAAAAACTGTGCAACAATGTTTTTATAATAGCATTAACGGGATTCTAGAATATCATTATTTCCTCTATCCACATTTAAAATATAATAGATTTTACATTTTCCCTGACCCTTTTATTGGTCTGTACGTACAGTAGGGCTACTATACGCCACATTACCAGCGGAAAAAGCCTCATTTTTTACCGCCGTCTCATTTCTTAGTATCACAAAATGCCAATATATTTATTTTTTTGCGCCGCTTTATTAAAAACATCCCCGAGTTAAAGCAGAGACGTACACACAGAAGCGACCCGTCGCCATCACCTCACTGGTGTGGAGCAACAGGAACTCCTATTTTCCTCATCCTGATTGCCATTACCCACGACCCCCCAGCACCTATTTCGCTCCACGCCGGATGCAGCTGTAATCACCATTGTAAACCTCGTGTCATTGTGAGGACACGTATAATTAAAAGAGGATTAGCAATGGCCGGGCCCAGATGCCTTCTGCATGTAATTAACATTCAGACAATGCGGCAGGCGTCCAGAGACAACACCTGTGTTTGTGGGCGCGTCCTGCGTGCGACGCCGCCGCGTCTGTGGATGTGTGCGAGGGCGTTTCTGAGGATGTGCAGCGGGCCGCGTGTCTGGGAGGGATTAACCTGGGCACAGGCACACAGGAAGTGGCGTTAAAACAGAAATCATCTACATAGTGACAGAGACGAGGTGCTGATGAAACTAAACGGGTTCTTAAAGCCGTGTCAGCTGCTGGATTTAAGTCATGTTTGGTATCAATGCAACACATTTCTGAGCAAATTTACCATCCAGGTAAGAAATTCCTTCAGTGTCCCACAGTGGCAACATTCCTGAAAAACAAGCTGATCTAACGCTGATTCTAAAGCAGCAGAGAATGAATTTAGCAGAAAATAAAAGTCAAACCTGAGTAACTACTGTGCAACTATTGATAATCCGGTTTATTCAGGTAAAAAAAAAAAGAAATCTTAAACAATAACGTGAGAAAAAACTGCAATATGCGTCATAGTGCAGCTACACCTGAGAGCTGCTGAGGCAGAAGAGCACTTTAGCGTCGGAGGAAGAGTCATTTCCCTCTGGGATTATTAAAGTATTTCTGATTTCAATAATCAGACAAATATTCTGTTAAACTGAGGAGAATACAGCAGCTGATTTACCCAATGGATCTAAGAGTTGGAGACTAACGTTCCTTCACATTTATACTCTGCTCTCCAACAAAACCTTGCCCTCCCAACCCCCCCCCCTCCCACACACACACAGCTAAGATTTAATGCCTCTTCCACGTCGCACCTTTTGCTCTTTGAGTCCTGCTCCCACTTCCTCTGCTTGCAGGTAAAACCTGCTCTCACTTCTGCTCCCTCTGAATTTTTATCTGAATTTTTTAGACCAACAGAATTTGGGGGAGAAAACAAACATTTAATGTCTAGAATTTAGCAGGTTGCACTTTAGATCTGCCAAAACACGCCGGAGAAAAGTCATTATTGAATGAAAACTGAAGTTGATAAATAAAAATAAGGGACAAAAATCCTCCAAGACTTTTTCATTGACTTTTACTTTCTGGCTTGGGAAGCTAAAAGTTTCAAACATCTTGTGCTCCTACAGCAGCTCTAAGTGCAGTAAGTCATTACCCAACTAACTCAGCAGAAGGTCCAGGAAGTGCAGTTTAATCAGAGCCTTTCTGTCCTATTTGTGTCCGTTTCTGCTACCATAAATAGTCTTTGCAGCAGACTCTTTAACCTGTAAAGGGTGTTAATGCTCGCTCCTCTATTGAGATGTTTTATCCCTGTTTTTAATGATAAATCTCTGCACAGCAATTGTGAGACAATTATCTAAAACTGAAGATAAAAGCTACATAAGAAAATCGTCTGCATTGCACCTCTGCTCTGCAAAACAAAGCCAAATGATCCCCCCCCCCTCAAGATTAATTGCTAATGAGAGTTTAAAGGCATCCAGATCCAGACTTTGCTGCAGCCAGACCGGTTTCTGGGGTTTGCTGGTCCAGGAGGAGAAGACCAGCGCTGCTGCTCTTAGGCTCTGTGGCATTAAAGGGTTGATGGTCTAATGGAGTTGACCTTTGACCTTTATCCGTCTGTCCTGCATACCTGAAGCAGCAGCGTCCGGTCTGTGGCTGTCTTCCTGTGACAGCATGCATGCGATCCAGCATCTCTGCGACCGTGTGTGGGTGCAGAGCGAGTGGAGCAGTTGTGTGCAGAATTAATGCCAGCAGGGTCACTTAGCATTACCCCCGACCACCATGAGACGAGGTCAGAGAGAAAGGCCACGCCGAAGACGGTAGAGTGTCTCATCGTTGACCCGCAGGCCATTAGCTGAAGGGTTAGCGCCGCCACCCCGCTGCAGCCAGGAGACGCTCTGCGCTGCTGAACCTCCTCACTGCTGTCCGTGTTTGCTCCTGATTCTCCTGCTGATGTGATGCAGGACGACGAGCTTCTCTTTGCTTAGCAAAATAATCATTCTCAGCATTTAGTGGCAAAAGCTGCAGAATGCTGAATTAAAGATGATCCAATAGGAACAAGATAATGCACTGCTAAATATTCTTCAGCTGTTTATCTCTTAGAAACAACAGGAGAAAACAGAAGGTGGAGAAATCCTTTGTTCCTTTAAATATTCTAACTAATTAAGATGAAATTTTCATTTTCTTTCAAACATTAAAAGTACCATTTCATTTGAGTTAAATCTCTCATTTGCCATATTTTTAGACAGCTAGTCTGAAGAAAAATTGTATTTTTAATGAAGGATAATCACTTAGTTTCAACCTCGTTATAGAAACCGAAATTACAAATCAGCAAAAAGCTCATATGTTAACATTTTTAATCACAAAACCTGAGCTGTAACAATATTACATTTTATTTCATATGCAGTGTGCCGATGTTCAAAACATTCAGAAAATTACAAAAAATACTGTTAAAAACTAAATAAGGGAGAACCTAAAGGCCTTTCTCTGCTTTCCTCCAGCAAAATGTCATTAACATCTATATTATTAATATTGTCAATATTAAAGTAGTCAGAAAAATATTTTTCCTAATTTTTCAGAGGAAGTTTAACATTTAGTCTTACCAGTCATACCAGAGTACAAATAAGTTAAATACACAAACAGGATTACTCCTACTGTTGGAATATATAAGTTGGAGGATTGTTGGACCTTAACGAGGAGTCATACTACATCTGTATATTAAACATAATGTGTCTGATTCCTGTCTGCGGAGCGTCACCCACAGTGAACCCAACAAGATTATTTCTAGTGTTTTTAAAAGTGCCAATTAAAGTTATTAAATTTGAATAAGTGAGCTTAGGGACATTTTAGAGAATGCAGCCCAAACTCTCACTCCAATTAGTTTTGACACTGCTGTGGTTTTACCAGCAAGCCAGCTTTAATTAGCCTTAAATATATAATATTTGACATTTAGCGTGCAGTGCATCTTTACTGCAGTGGGGCACCGTTTGGGTTATAGATCAGGGTGGACGGTATTCTCCCAGATAAAGTATTTCTAGGCAGGCATTGGGAACTGCAGTCCTGTTGAAGAACCCAGTCATTAGCTCCTCCACCATCCGGCTGACGCCCCTGCACAACCTAAAATCTGATTATTTCATGTTTAAAAACTCACATTTTTATGATCAGTTTCTTTTTATATAGCTGTGTGTTTTAGATCACATGTATTGAGAATGAATCCACTGTGGCTCCCCAAGCCTTCCAGCGGTGCAGTTTAAAAGTGGCTAGTTTTAAATTAACTGGCCTTCTGAGTGTTTGCACTTTCAGTCCAGAACCTTGGCCGTTCAGAGGTTTTCAGACACCCAAGTCGTCTATTAGCAGTTCAAGGTTTGCAGAACGCCTCAGTAAAGAGTTAAAATAAAAACAGCAGGAGAAACCGTCGGCTGGCCGGAGCTTGAAGGCAACGCTCCAACGTCCCGTTCTGTTTTCTGCCGCTGAGTGCTGAGTGGCTGTGACTGCTCTAAGAGAGCACTCTGTTTCTCAGGGCTAAATCACTCAGGACTCATAAAGAAAGGACCTGCAGCTCAGATGCCGACAGCGTTAGCTGAGCAAACAGATAAATGGAAGTCTGGGTCACGCCTGTGTGTTTGGAGTCCTATTCAAACACAGAAAATCCACCTTTTATAACACTGACCGCTGCATTCAAGTCATAATGTGCACGTGGAACGGATATTTATATTTTATGACTTCATATTCTCAGTCATTGGTCATCATTTATACCAGTTAAATCATGCACTGACTAATTATTTCTTTACTTAATATTTTACACTAATATGTTGAGCGTTTAGAGTTAGGACTTTGCACACATGCTTTAATTGAATTCTTGAAGTCAAATCCTCACAACAAACTTTGCAGCATAAAAACGCTCCTCAATGGCAGATTTATAGGAAATAAGTGTTAATAGAATAAAATGAAAAATGCGACAAACTTTAGTATCTTTTTCCAACTTTTTCAGAGAAATCCGTAAGTTTTTGTTTCCTGTGTCGCAGATTATCACCCGTCACTGGAGAATGTTATCTAATGATATGATGAATAAGCATAAGATGAGGGTTTTTTTTTGTAAATCCACCAGAGCATCATTTCTGTTTCTATTCCTGAAAAGTACGTCCTTCCAGACAAACACAGACGGAGAGAAACAACAAGAAGAAAAGAGCGAAGAGAGAAGGAGGAGGAGAGCAGAGGGAGACGGTTGCCCGCAAGCTGTCAGTCAGTGAGAAAGACAAACATCAGATTTCATCTCCTCAGTCTGGATGTTGCTGCGTCTTATTGTAAATAAAATTAAGTGGAGGAAAAAATCTGCAACATATCTGCAAAAATACTCAAACCGATCCACAGAGAACCAACTATTGTCTATTTAATCACTCAAGCCGGCTTAGCTGAAAGATCCCATTTATATACTCTTAATAATAATAATAATAATAATAATAATAATAATAACAACAACAGTAGTTCTGGATGCAGTTAACCCAATAAAGACCAAAGTTCTCTCTGGAGCACAAAAAGTCTCAGGACATCAAAATCAAACTGCAGCTTCGTCCTGACATCTACAATCAGGGCGGCCGTATTTCTGTTACATGCTTTATAAAAACACTAAAGTTCTTAGCTGTGATGCACCTGAAATATTGCACAAAAAAATACTTCACTTGATATTTCCCACAAGCCTCCAAACTGCAGTCATTAAACTTTATTCAAAGAAGTCAAATCTGGATGCCTCAATATTAAGTCGTTATAGGATTACAGGAAAATGTGTGTTTTTGGCAAAGATGAATGAAAAGTCAGTTTATCACCAAATGTATCCGTGTTTAATAAAGAAATCTCTGATGTTTAGTCAGGTGTTCTACCACAGCTAACTGATTATATTGGGGAAGGTTTTGCGCGACATCCATCTTAACGGAGTCGCATCACTGGGTCCATGCAGTGCGCTCCACAGTTGATGATAGCATCCTTATGGGCAGGATTGAGTGGTTTGGATCTTATTACACAGACTCTCTGCTTTGCGTCATTTAGAAATTCTAAATCTGGGTGACAAAGATCACATGTGGGGTTCCTCAAGGCTCTATTCTTGGGCCACTTTTATTCAATGTCTCCAACCAGACTCACATTATGGACAGTGAACATTTCTAACCATAGCTATGCTGATGACATTCAACTTTAGATCTGTGCGTCCCCTCATGACCACAGTCCTTTAAGGTCTGAGCCACTTTATATCCCCGGATCAGGGCTTCCTCCTACTCTCCTCTTAATGCAGAAATGACACAAGTCATTGTTTTTGAGTAAACAGGAAACCTGTGTGTCAATATGGAACCAGACAGCCACAGAAAGTCTAAATCAGCCGACTGCCATCTAAAGAATGAGAGCTTCCTCTCAGGTCCCATTGGCTCCACAGCTCTGGAGCCAACGGACTGAAAACATTTGATCCTCTGAAACGTTTCAGTCTTTTAAATCATGACTGAAAACATGATTTCTACTTTCCTGTTGTTTTGCTCTGTTGTTATCTTTAGTGTTGTCTTTGTAACTTTTATATTCCTGTAAAGCCCTTTGAATAACCTTGGTTCTGTGCTTTAACTCCATCCTCGACTATAGCTGCGTCTGCATTGTTTACTGAGACGGTGATGAAGAAGAAACCTTCCTCCTATCTAGCCAGCCCTATCTCAGCAGGTTTGTTGTGGTACCAGGTGCTGTCGGTCTGAAGATGATGGACCTGATGGAGCTCTGGGGGAACACCAAAGATCTGGATATTTTTTACAGCCCCACCCTGACTTGTTCTTCTCAACAACTTTGTCCCTGACTTGTCTGGAGCGCTGCTGCACCTCTGGAGCCGTTCAGAGCAGGTGCGTTTATCCGGACCGGTCATGTGACCCTTAGACCCACAGGTGGTCATCATTTCACTAATTATGAGAATTTTAAGGTAATTGGTTGCACCAGAACTTTTTTAGAGGCTTCATAGCAAAGGAAGTGGAGACATATGAACATGACAATTTTTTTTCTCATTGTTTTTTTGCTCCAGCAACTTCTGAATTAAAACAAATCTGAATAAATGGCCATGTGGGGCTGAATACTTTTGAAAATGAATGCATTAAATGCATTTATGACACTGACTGGAGATGAAGATGTAGCGGCACCAGAAATGTTGAGGATTACTACCTTCCACAAATTTGAAGCCTTAACAGAGTAATTAGTTATATTTCCCCTGTGGCCACAGGGATTTTATGAATTGGCAAAAATGTCAGTCGACCTTTGTCTTTTTACTTAAACAGTTTCAGGGTTTATTCCTCTGTGAGCTACAATACAATGACTGAATGCACTATGGGAAGGATTTAAAGGAATTAGTGCCTTTTAAACATGTAGTGCACCTTATAAATATACTGATGCAGTACAATAATCTCCCAAAACAGCAAATAAAAGAACAATTAATAACCGGCCTACATCTGGCCCAGTTCTGGATTTGGTCAAATATCCCAACACCCTGATATTTCTGAAGATTTCCAGCCTCACACAGACGCACGACTGCGTTTTAAAGAAAGAAGATCTGCTGACAAAAACATTATGAAGAGTGTGAAAGGAGAAAAAAGAAATAAATGATTTTCTTTCATTCTGTGCTTTCAGTTTCTGCAGGAGCTAGCAAAGTTATTGATTACATAATGTAGAAAAGTATAAGAAAGCATGGAGTCAAGGCATGGAGGGGTGTGAAGATTACAGCGGGGCTGCATGCAGACACCAGGCATTACCCTGACTCCATGGCTCCAATCTATTTCAATTGGACATGGCTGCCGGCTGCACACAAACACACGTCTGACCCTGCACAGCCTGCAAAGCAGTGATGGAATGCATTCAGATTTGATGCACACATACAGAGAGAGGCCTAAACATCAGAGCTATCATGTATGTGAAGGCACGTGCACGCTCACGCACACAGAAAAGCCTGCAGCAGACACCAGCTGTTTACTACTGTCAGGAGTAATAACAACAGAATGAGTCAGTCTGAGGAAAGCGTTTGTGAGAGAAATCTAAAACTATAAACCCATATGGTCCCTCTGTCAGTGTCCATCAGCCTTTTCCTCCTCTGCAGCCCCCCCCCCCCTCCATACACAGCATTACATGAACTTAGTTATGAGATGACAGATCATTGTCGATGCTGACAAGCCGCATAACACTCAGAGGCTCAGAATTAGACTCAGATTTCAGCTTTGAGACAAATTAAGGCAGAGAAGAAGCCGGCCTCTTAGAATGACATCAACGTTTATCGAGTTTTTCCCTCGCATTATGGTGTGTCACTTTTAACAAGGCCATATTGCCATATATTACAAGGAGCAGTTCCCACTCCGAGTGGATTTATGAAGGGGAGAAAAGTTGGAGAACGAGGGGAAGCGGCTCAGAGAGAGACGCTTGCAGACGTGCAGCACATTGCCATCTGCAGGCAAGTTAAACCCATGGGCGTAGGTTTGATTTCAACTTTGGTAGGGACACTACTGGTCTCAAGTTTCATTGGTTTGATGTCATTGGTCCTACGCAATATGCATGCCCCTATTTTTTTATACTTGACGTGAGCATCAGGGGACATTTCGTTTAAAGAGAAAAGCAGCATTTTCTGCTACATTAAAATAAATTTTATAAGCACTATATATATTGTATATAAATAAAAAGCTGCTCCTTAATTTGTAATTAAAATCAATTAGACATCACCAGAAGCACTGAAGGCCCAGCTGCTTCACCTCCAAGCTGCCCTGCATCATTATTACTGGATATCTGTGTTTCCTTTAATCATATAATGTTACTATTATACAAGTGTGTTTTTAGTATTAAAGGATTAAATGTAACACAACCTTTTATATCATCCTATGATACTTACTGTCTGAGTGTTGAAATAGCTCCTTATGTCTCTTTTCTTTTTTGGTGGCATCATCTACAATCACAACACTAAGCATGAGCCTAAGTTTATTCAAATATAAAATCGCGTTTAACAATTATTAAAAGAAAATATAACACTATCTTATCCGTAATGTAATAATATCCAAAATAAACTGCCAGATTCAAGCATTTTTACCAGACACTAATGTTTGTACTAATTTACTTATTGACTGTGTGGAAATCTATGGAAAATCAAACCAATGTGTTCCTCTGTTTGTACTTTATCCTATTTCTAAAAGTAGAAATAGTCAATTAAATAGCACTATTATTATGTGGAACCCTAATTATGCTTTCTAAACAAAAAATAGCAATGTTTAGGCACCATCTCGTGTTGTTATACTCTATAAAACGAATAGCACCTGCTATTTATATCTGAACCGCCTTAAAGGGGTTTTTTGGAAGCTTACATTCTTTGCTTGTCGATTTTTCCAGCAGTCTTCAGAACTCCTGCCTGACACAGAATATTTAGTTTTATAAAATAAAAAGTTTTTTGTTGATAAAATGTATTATACTTCAGAATTAAATATTATTTTAAGATGCTAACGTTGGTTACTTACATTTCTTAAGTTCCACAAATCAAAACTACTCTCTCCTGCTTCTTCTATCGCCTGTTATAGCATAGATAATATAACATTTTTAACTGGGACTAGTTTCGTAGTCTAATATTCGTTGTAGTAACCGCAGTATTCTAGCGTGAATTAAATTTAAATTTCGCGCTGCAAGCATGCACGCACATGCACGCACTAGAAAACAGCCAACCAGGGAGAGAGAAGGCGGGACTTAAGGCAGAACAACCAATAAGAGTGGAGTTAAACAGCACAGTTACGTGCGCTGCTAAATTAAAGTGACAGGAAAGACCGACTGGACACGCAGGCTGGCAGACGGAGCTGCAGCAGCAGCCGCCGCCAAGCAGCGGAGCTGAGAGAGGAAAATAAGCGACTGCTGTAACAACGCTGTATTGTAAATTATAAACATGTTATTCACATCGAATTATTGGTAGGGACAATTAGGTCGGTCCAAAATTTTGGTAGGGACATGTCCCTATGGTCCCTATACAAACCTACGCCCATGCTTAAACCCATAATCACACCAACAAGAGGGCAAAAAAACAAACGTCTAACTTAATCAGAGGAGAAAACCCTGAATCAATGAGCTTGACTCTTCTTTAGGAGCTGATCTCTGATGTCAGGGGAGCCGTCGGAGCATAATGTGTATTTTAGCTTAGACACCTTAGATTTAACATTTCACATAAAACAACTTGCTTCTCTCCATTTAATTTAAAATTTCCGCTGAAGGAGCAACAACGCTGGCATGGGAGGAAGTGAGAGAGAATGGAGAGAGACATTTGGTTGGCCTCAAGGAAGTCGTGGAGAAGCGTTAGGCGACCCAGAAAAGGAAAACAGAGACCATCAAGCTGTTGATGCTCCAATGAGAACAAAACAAACATATATGTAGTTGGAAGCACGGTTAAGGTTAACATTGAAGCCGAATACGAAAACAAATCTCTTGATATTATTATGGATGACAAACTGAAGTAGAAACCTCATACCAAATATGTTCAGAGAGCATCTCTGTGATGCTCAAAGCTAAACAAGTTGGATCATAGAGCGCTTCACTTTGTGCTGTTCCTCAGTTGTCAACCTCAGAAAATTGGGAAAACAAAACTGCAATAGTCATTTATACTTCAGAAAAGACCAACGAGAATAATTAACAAGTCTCTGTACCTAGAACACACTGACCCACTAATTAATCACTCAAAACTATGACAATTCAGAGATCAAGTCGGTCTTCAAACAGCACTGATTATGTTCAATGCTAAAATAACCAGCAACCAGAAAACATTCAAAAACATTTTAAGAGACGGAGCTTCTGAGTTAGGAGCTTAAATCACCATCAAACGGCCATCAGAGGAACACGGAGCTGTGGACCGGGCTGAAGGTGGAGCTCCAGCACGGTCCAAACCAACAGATTAAATCATGGTGGCTTACGAATTGGACTTAAATCATAACTGTTGTTGTTGCTGCTTTTATTGGTAGTAGTGTCTGAAGACGGTCGAGGCCTCAGGTTTGGTTTAGAGTCCTGGACCAGAGACTCAGGCTGAGAAGGACCAAAAAAGGCAAGATCTGGATCCCTGAACATACTTAGCGACCTGCTGAAACTGCAGGCTGAGGGATCCAAATATGGGAAAGCATGTGTTTATAGCTTGAGCTATAGGCGGAGGTAATGCAGCTAAATGTGGTGTTATATGTGTCGGTACCTCTATGAAAGAGGCCGTGTCCAGAGATCAGATAATTGTTCTACCATTCGGTTCTGCTCTGGGTATTGTGCACCAGCTCTGTACTCTTTGACATGGACATGTTGAATTAAAATCCTCTGTTGTTCAACAAGCCCATCTCCACTGAGTCCTCTGGTAGGTGCAGTGCAGTAGTGCCGTTGCTAATGTGTAAATATAATGCATCATTCATGTAACCGGTAACGCATCAGTGAGAAAGCTTGTTTTTTGCTTCTCTCCACCCCTTGACTATCTACATCTTTTCTTCTCATAGTTCCTTGTTTTAACATTTTGTGATTCTACATATACATTCTACTTACATATTCAGAAGTAAATGACAATAAATACGAGGACCAGCTCAGGCTCCTCTCCTGTGGAACCAACTCCCAGTTTTGGTCCATGAGGCAGACACCCCGTCTACTTTTAAGACTAATCTTAAAACTTTCCTTTGTGACAAAGCTTCTAGTTAGAGTGGCTCATGTTACCCTGAGCTACCTCTATAGTTATGCTGCTATAGGCTTAGGCTGCTGGAGGACACTTTCCATCACTCTGCTGCATTCTCCTACTACTCTCCAATTTTGGATAATTTCCTTTTATTTCAACTCTTAACTTTATGTTGTCTGTTTTTTCTCTTAAAAGTGGCTACATCTGTACTGCTGTTCGGTCCTGTGACATTGTCCTGGAGAGATATGAGCTTAGGTACTGCCCTCAACTTCATTTCCTCCTATATATGATGCAGCAGTCCTGGTCTCTCAGAGTTTAACCCGTCTCTCTCCCTGACATAGTTCCTGGCTGAGCTCTCTTTCATCCTGTAGACCTGAAAACTGGATCAGAGTTTCTGTTTAGCTGTGTTTCTCTCCCAGCTGAAGCCACTAAAGGAGCTTCTGCTGCCATTACCGTTTTACATTCCTCTAACATAGAAAGTACTCCTGGGTCAATGTGAGCTTCTGAGCTTTCTGTGTCTCTGCTCTGTCTTCTCTAAGCCCCAGTGGGTCGAGGCAGATGAGCGTTCACACTGAGCCTGGTTCTGGTTCTGCTGGAGGTTCTCCTCCCTGTTAAAGGGGAGTTTTCCTCTCCACTGTCGCTTCATGCATGCTCAGTATGAGGGATTGCTGCAAAGCCATCAACAATGCAGACGACTGTCCACTGTGGCTCTACGCTCTTTCAGGAGGAGTGAATGCTGCTTGGAGAGACTTGATGCAACCTGCTGGGTTTCCTTAGAGAGGAAACTTTCTGACCAACCTGGAGGATCTGATGGAACCCTGACTTTGAAATCATTGCTGTCTGGTGGATTTCAATTCAGTTTCTTTATACAGCAACAACAAACTTCATGTCAAGGCTCTTTCCAAATAATCAGCTGATTTGATTAGTGTTTTTGCAGGTTGACGTTTTCTCAGGTTCACCTATGTGGTTCAAGTATCGATGCTAAAGTTAAGTTAACTGGTCGATTTGTGCAAAAACACAATAAAAATGGTCAACATGAATCTGACCCCTTTGCCAAGTTTGTGAAATATATTAGTCTCACTGCCAGAACCTCTGGCCAGAGACATATTCCCTCATAAAGAATGAAATGAAAGCCATCAGACGGGCGGTGATGGAAAGCAGTGGTGACACCAGCTGTCAGCCAACATCAGCCCCAGGAAGATGGCCGTGACAACCACGACACAGAGCCCTCGGAGAGATTATCGTCACCGCTGCTGCCCCGTGGCCACACAGTAGATACTCACGCTGCTACACAACTCCTACAACCAACACAACCAGCAGCTCTTTACACATCGTTTTTATGAATGAACTAATCAAAAAGAAAAATGGATTCTGGGATGAACAGGTTAGAAAAGCAAGAAAAAAGTCGGTCAAGTTTCCAGCGGTTAATCCAAGCTCCACGTCACATAAATGACCAATTTAAGGCTGCAGGGCTGAACAGCTCTCTCTCCTTAGGTGTGCACGCCATAGCATTAACTCAACAGATTATTTATCTTAATGTAAAACATTCATACCAAAAGCATTTCTGTGGTCACCAAACACCGAACTAACAGGTAAAACAACTGACACTTGTCCCTCTCTACCTGAAGACAAGGTTGCCACACCTGATGCTTCTGGCATCATAATGCTCTCTGGTGTGCAAATAACCTTACTGCCAAATAAACATTAAATCCCTTAATGAAAAAAGCCATTTCTTTTCTCCGGTGCAACAAAACGGTGAGGACCAAGATCTTGAAATGTGGCCGCAGCGTTCTGTAGAACCTGCAAACGTTCCAATGATGCTTTATTTAGGCAGGCTAATAACGATGCAGTAATCCAATCTCAATGAAACAAATGCATGAACGACAATTTCCAGTTGTTTTCGTGAGATAAAATTACTTTGAGCTTAGCGATACCGCGTAGATGATAAAAACCTGAGCAAACTATGACCATCTACAGTGAACCCAGAGTGAAGATTTACCGCAATATTAGAGGTTAAAGGACCAGAAGCTTGAGAAATGTGTGTTTCTGGAGCACAAACAAGAATTTAGTTTTAATTTATTTGAAGAACATTTTAGTCATGCTACTCTATACACTTAAGACACACAGTTTCAATACGCCATGAGGCCTAATACTGATGCATAACTGAATATTGTCTGCATGGCAATGAAACGAGGTTCTTTAAAAATGCTCAAAATGTGCTGAAGCGAGTCTATGTGATCCAGAAATATTAAGGGTCCAAAAACAGAACACAAAGATACACAAAATAAAGAAGATGACTTAAGGTAGACATAATCTTCACCTTAAAGGAGCAATAAGCAAAATGTCATGATTTTAGATAGAAATAACTGAAAAACAGTGATGTGAAGAACTAAAGGTAATATTTCAGATGGAATATAGTGTGACGTCACACCGCAACGTCTCTTGTTTACATAGCCGGGCCGGCCACGCGTACATGTACGTGTGCACGTGTGCATGTACGTGTGCACGTGTGCATGTATATGCATGTGAACCGCTGCCACTCAGGGCTCAGCCACTCCTGCCCTAAAATCCACCATCAGAGCAGCGTAGTATTGGGGCAACATGGCGGAGAACACCCCAACAGATCACAATGTTCTCTAGCTAACAGCATCATAAAGTTATTACTTACCCCCAAATTCCACATCCTCCATGACCGCTGCGTTCATGTACGTACACGTCTGTCCGACAGAGAAACTACGCTGTTATTTTAATTAATGAGAATGGTTCCACATTCTTCATGATTTCTGTGAACGTCACCGTCAGCGGACAAGCTCTCCGTCGTTCACGGTCAAAATACGCAACAAGTCCAAGTCCAACTTGTGTTGGATTAAAGGGTCTTCAATAAAAAATGGCCAGCAAAATTTTCAGGCTTTTATTGTGAAAACTGTTTGAGACCGGGTTCCATTTTTCAAAATTACTCTGTGTTGGTCTGTCACAAAAAAACCCAGATAAACCGACTTAGTTTGTAGTTGGGATGTTAGAAAATGTAAAAATGTTCAGTGCTCCAAATACTTTTGTAAAGCTCAGCAGCACAGCCAAGTAAAACTAAAGTTTCATTATTCGTCCTTGTTTCCATCTCTTTATTCCTTAGTGCCAGTCATTTAAAATTGATGTGGAACTACATTTAAAATCGGACTCTTTTATATTTAAATGCAGTCTTTTTAACCGTACTGCTGCAGTTTCTCTCCACCCGTGTCCCTGCATCAAGAAAGCCTCAACAGATCCGGCATCTTAGCTCTTGAATTTTAAATTTTTCTTTTTTTGCTCGATCTCTTTTCATAACGAATCTGGTTGGATTCATGATTATTCTGTGTGACACTGAACCCAAACCTCTGCAGAACACTTCGACGGCAGCAACCAATAAAGTCACAGGACGGCCAATAAATCCCACTGTGACTTTGGGCTTCTACCAGCTGTTTGTACAGTAAAGGGTGGGAAGTGAGAGTGAACTCTGTGCTGCAGCGTTAGAGTCCTCAGTGCCTTTGGGAAAGAGAAGGAAGAGGCAGAGAGGCTCCTCTGGAGATAACACTTGGAGACTTAATCCTCTTGATGAAGCCTGAGCCTTCGCCCCGCTCTGTTTATCTGCCATTCAAAGGCTCCAAACGGACCGGATGGAAACATGGAAAATAGATTAGGTTTGTCCTGTCTAGACACCACACACATACAAACAGTAATACCCACTCACATAGTGACAAATGTTGACAAGGCAGATGACAAAGTATCGCTGAAAATAACCAATTTAAAGGTGGAGCAGTTTCATGAATTCTGAATGAGTTCGCCCGGCAGCCTCTTCTTAAACACACAACTTGCTCAAATGATCCAAAACCAATAAAAGCAGCAAAACATTAAGGAAACTAAAGCCTCCAATGACTGTTTTCTGTTCGGCATTCATCAAGTCTGACTTTCACTTTAATATCTCAAGTGTTTCAGCAGAGCTCCAGGTCAAAAGAGCATTTGTTCAGGCAAAAATATCAAAATCACAGTCACAACTAGTAAATGCCTTCTTAATTGATTAAACTGAGTTTATGTAGATTATGTTAAATTTCCATCTGAGGAGGATCACATAGTACAATGCCTTTCCAGCTAAACATGTATGAAGGAATAAAATTATAGTTTTACTTTAGTTGATTTGGAAAGAAGGACAATCTGCTGACATTGTTGGGCAGCTCTTTAAAAGAAGTTACAAAAAATGTATTTCATGCAAATAGCAGCTGAGTTTATATATCTACATGGGATATTTTCTAATGTTTAGATGATCTTTACACATTTTACTGATCGGTTAAAAATAACGCTCATTTCCATGTCTGAAGTTGAGGAAAACACAAAACTAGTCAAAAAAAGAAAGTTTACATGTGGTACACTGAATGTGGCCATCAGCATATCCATGGCCACCTGAAAGATTTCCATTTTCCATTTGTCCAGTGAAGAGGAGATCATAATAAATATCAGGGTACAGTCACTTGGAGCTCTTTGTGAGGCGTATATCTACCACCTTGGGTTCTTAAGTTGAAGGGAGCTAGACTTTTCGAAGACATTTAATCTGAACCCAAAGGCTTCCTCTGTTCTGAACATGGTTGGAGGTAACAGGTTTATAATTTGGAGTCAGAGCAATCACACTAATAGGGCACTTAAGGTCATAATAGGCCAATTAGGACATGTAAGTGCCAATTAGGACATGTAAGTCTCTCAGCCTGGCCTCTAGTCTGCTCAATGCAGCCGTGACCCGTCTGCCCAGGTGGTTTTACTGCAATTCAGACCTTGGAACATATATTAAAGAATAGAATAGAAATAACTTTTAATGTCCCTCAGTGAGGGACAGGTGTAACAATTGCAAAGTTAAAGGGAAGTGGAAGCATGCAGATTTAAAGGAGCAATAAGTGAAATTTCACCACTAGGTGAGATGTTGAGCACCTTCTGTAGACCAAATCAAGACGTGTGACAAGCCACGCCTCTCTCTACTTCCACTCCAGCTACAACCCGGCCCCCCCTTTCTCCTCCACTTCTCACCCGTTGCATCATATTCGCATATCTGCGGAGGATACATACACAGCAAAACAGGAACATGTCAAGTGAAGAAATAAGTAACTGCTAACATTACAATGCTGATAGCAGGAGAACTTTGCAATCCACTGGATGCTCTCTCCGCCATTTTGCTGCTAGGCTACGGTGGCTTTTTTTCGGGTAGAGAGGATTAAAACATTGTAGAAAATATGCATGCATGTTTGAGCAAAACAGGTGAAACAACAGACAAGAAATGGAACTGTGCAAAATCAGGTTTGTTGGGAGCAGTGATGGTTACAGCTGGTGGGAAGAAGGATCTGCGATAATGCTCCTTTGTGCACCTAGGATGCAGCATTCTGTCTGAAGGAGCTCTCAGCTCAAGAGTCCTTCTGTCTCCCTCCACCTTCACTGAGTCAAGGAGGGATCTTAGGGCACAGTTGGCCTTCCTAGATAGGCTGCTGCACCACCTGCCCTTCACACAGCCAGTCCTCCTCCCCTGTTCCTACCACTCATTGCATCTGTTTACCCGGAATAAATTAAAAATCCCCTGATTAAATAAAAAAAAAATCAAAACTTGATGGGTAAATGTTGAGTCCTCACGGCAGCTCTGACGCGGCGTACGCTCGTTTTGGAGACGGGGCAAATTGCCGATGCAGACGGTGAAGTGGTGAATTGCAGCCGGACGGCATCATGGCTCCTCAAAAACAAATAAAATCAAAGAATGCCTAAGCTGTCTGAAATCTGAAATAAAGTCTGTCATTTTCCCGGCTTTTCAACCATCACATTAAATCCATCACATTCCTCTCCCTAATGATCACCAGCGATCACTTTAACTGCTGTAAACAGTCCAATACGCCCGAGCATAATGCTGCGTGGTGGATGCATTGGCTCTGCTGGAAGACCTTGTTGTGAGAATCAGGAGGCTCATGGATCTACTGATCAATGACGGACCAAAAATGGACCTAAACTGATTTTTGCAGTTTATTTTTTTGTATTTTTGGAGGAGGGGGGTTCTTTATCATCCCGGGGAAACCACTCATTCCTCCTGGTCTCCCTCCTCTGAATGTTGATTTGAGCGCACAGCTTCAGAGGAATTTCAACAGAGTACGCCGGTCATCCGTTTAAAACTGCAATCAAGTTTACTTTTTAACAAGTTCTTTTAATGTGGTCAACATCTGTGCTTTTACCTGTGATTTTCACATTTAATAAACACCTCTCTGGGATTTTTCTTTCACAGTTTTTGGGGTTTTTCTCCATGGTTGCCCTTTCACCAAACAAACACCATCAGCTGACCCGTTTTAATCCACATTAACATTCATGAGCTGCTTTGCATCGACCATTTATGGTTGAATCTGGGCGTGTAGAGGGCAGAACCTGAGGCGCTACCAGGTACACAAACATTTAGTGCTAGTGTGTGTGTGCATGGTTTTATAAATCTGAGGTTTTTTTTGGTGTACGCCATTTTCTTTTTCTTGGCGTACGTACACTTTTAGTACGCAAAGTTTTATAAGTGAGACCCCAGAAGCTGGTCCAGTGACCATGGTGTTCCGGTTCTTGATTGGCAGCAAACTCCCATTACCTGAACTTTATAGAAGATCTCTGAGAGACACCAGAACCAACAAGGCAGATGGCCTGAAGGCAGCTATCAAAGCAGAACCTCAGCAGAACCACAGGCTGATGGCTTTTATGCCACGGAGCTTTGATGCAGGAATTCATGCAGGAGGAGCCCAGACCAAGTGTTGAAAGCTTAAAACGGGCAGACTTTTCAGAAGCCTGACAATTGTGCTTAAAACTACTGTGATTTACCTGTAACGTATAATCAGATATCACAAGAAATAAAGGCTTGAAATATTTTATTCTATGTGTAAGGAATGTCTACAAAACAACTATTTCACTTTGTAAAATGGCTGGCAAAGAATATTGCACTTTACTGCAATATTCTTATTTATTTAGATGTAACTGGCGGTCCGTTTATAAAGACTAGAGGGAGCGAGGAAGGAGCCTTCTCTGAGTCTATTCACATTATTCTTTCATACGTTAATGTCCAAGAAGGAGCCGTGGCCAGTCGGGCTTCGCTATTCATCAGGGACACAACGACTGAGTCGTTAGCAAACTTTGTAATATGATGGTTCTTATGCTGTCTTCAGGGCATGTTTGTGTAGGGAACAACAAATGCAACAAAAGGCAACCATGAGGTGCCCCTGTAGTGGACCCTGGTTATTTACATTGACTGTGTCCTGTTTGTCAGGGAGTCAATTAGCGGTGTCATTATTGGTGGAGTTTACTCTCTGCCAGCATGTGGAGTAATTAGAGGAATCTTTAACTGTTGCCTAATAGCATGGCGGTAACAACAAAGACAAAAAAAATAATGTTGCATTTGTTAAAGCTACCTTTTCAAAAGTAGAGAAACACTGTGCTAAAAGGAAATGGGTAAATATCAAATTTTATTACTCTTAACTAAAGCACACAATTCAATAAAAAATGTCAAGGTTTGTTGCAATAAAATGATTTGGTTCTTTTTCTAGAGAATGGAAGGACAACTGAAGACTTCACTCAGATAGGAGGAACTTTTAAAGGAGGCGTAAATAAATGAAAATACCCCCAAAATGCAGAATCACACCTTGTGCAGTTGTGCTTTTATAAAAATCTGCTAATTTGAAGATAGACAAAAAGGTCTTTGTTACATAGTCGAATTCACCTGATAGTAACTGGTTCTCAGTGAAAATGAAGTAGTTCTCTGAATTGAAATTTTGGTCTTCATCATTTACGACCAGTTACAGAAACACATTGAATTCAGAGTCAATTCTTTCTGTAAATGAAAGAAAAGGGGGGGGTGCTGCTGAATGAGCTCCATATGCATTTACTGTGTCTGAGCAGGTGTGGGTGCAGGAGGGCTGCAGCTATTGTCTGCATGCCTGCGTGCACAAACACTGGAGGAGCCAAAGCAGCTGATACAAAACAGAAGAGCAGTGTCTGTATATTATGTGTCTGTGCATGTGTGCATATATGAGCATATTAAACAGCTGTGTGATGTAAATGGACTGATAGCGGATCTAGCTGAGCTTACAACCTCTAATTAGTTTTTAATTGACAGCCATTAAAGATTCCCAATCCTGATTATCTGTTGAACAGAGCAGCAATCTTGATGCCTTCAACTCTCTGCATCTTATTATCTTCTCTGAAACCAATCCAAACCCTCTCTGAACGTACACAAGTCATATTTTTCACCTTTAGCGACGCATTTCCATGTGGCAGGCAGGTCTAACGTCGAATTGGAGACTTGGTGCAACATGATCATTTTTATCATTCGCACATTTTTGGGGATTCAGCTCTAGGTTTCACTAATGAGGGTTAGTAAGTACACCGATTCTGATGACACAAAATAACATTTGAGTTCTTTGTTTAGAATCCTAGAACATGACAAAGGGCCCTGGGGGGTGACTATAGTGAAGGGGAGGGTGGGGATGCAGCAAGAGTCAGGAAAGTTCTCACTAGTTCTCAATAGTTATCTTCCTAACAACATTAATATATGCCTACATACAACCCCCCGGCAGCCATTATATTGGTTTTTATTAGTGTTGCGCCGATGCCATTTTCTGGCCCCGATACCAACTGTTTGAAATTGATGTGTGTGTGTATATATGAAGAACTGCATACTACTTAGGGTAGTAGAACTTTTTATTGCATACCTGGAATGGGTGACAATGGGGACTTTGAAGCAATCAACTGGTTCCCTTATATAGGACATTTTTATCCAATCTGTATAATATGATTGAACTTGACTTTGTAAAGAGCCTTGAGATGACATGTTTCATGAATTGGCGCTATATAAATAAAATTGAATTGAATTGAATATCCTGTAAATTCTGGAGAGGTTCTACGAAAACATCCACAATTAATTGTGTGAGTAATTTGTCTTGTGATGCAGTAAAAGCATTTAGAGGAGTGGTACCTGCCGTCTTTTAGCATATCCAATCATCTTATCGTACTGGGTTGGCGTCCTGGGCCGACCCAGACTGCTAGCTTTAGCCTCACTGTGTTAGCGAGGAACCTGCCGCCAATAGTTGTGATTTTTAACTGAAATGATCCTATCTCAGTAATCTATTTATTGTTTCCTAGTCACCTTGGGATAAATATTTGACAAACTGTCAAATAAGTAGGTAAGTCTAAAAACTTCAAGAATCAAGTCCAAGAATCCCACAAAGAACCACTTCTGAGATTATTTGCGCACACGCTATAACTGAAAACTGTTCTTTCATATCACACATTTCAATATTTTTCATAAAAAATTAAACCTGTGAAGTCACTACAGTGACACTACATGTTTAAATACTAATAGTCAAAACCAGATGTGTCTGAAAAGTTATGTTAGCGGTATGAAGACAAAGGATGTCAAGTTGTTTGTTGCCAAAAACAGTCAAAACCTCACTTTAGGTTTTGGTAAGTAGTCTGTTGGAATCTGAAGGAACTTATTACACCAAACTAACTTTGAAGAATAATTAAAAAGTCCAGTGGCACTAAAACTGGGTGATAGAGATACGATTTTCTGTCCCTCAGTGGGTAAATTCAGGATCATTACATTGTCCACAGTTATAGAAGTAGAAATCACACCTCATGCTTCCTGCTCCGTTTGTTCCCTTAATGTTTGCCTGAGCAACTGAGGAAAATTGTTGTTTTTAAAGAGTTGAACTTTTCGTTTTCTGATTACATTTGAAAGAATTTCTACATTGGAGACTGTGGCAACACCCCAAGACAGCATCCTAACAGACTGCATGAGGTTAGACAATTAACTGTGCCACTGGTTTGGAAGTAAATACTTGAATGCAACCAAAATGCTCCGAGTGATATTTCAGTGCAATGCAAAAGTGAGTGGCGGAGTTAATTAAAGTTGAAATGGAAAGTAGCTCTGCAACAATAGACACATTTAGAGAAATGTCTAAGTATGTTTGGCAATTTGGGCTATTTTGAAATAAAATATTGCTGGGATTTGAGAAAAGTGAATAGAAGATTTAATTAAAGCTTTCTGGGAACTCAACTTGTGAATATAGGGGTTCATGGTCAGTGTTAGAAAACACTTTGCCTTTAGAGGATTAAAAATTACCTTGGATCACAACTTTACCCTGCTCATGTAGAGGGTTCGACCCTCTTTGTCTTCTATGTAGTTGCTTTAAAGGCATATAGCCACATATAATATAATTTAAAAAAGACCAAAAACCATTTGATCATGATAAAATAAGGTTATATACACCAAGCCTCCATCCTGATAATGTTTTATGGTCCTTTTTGTGGATAAAAATAGCCCCAGCACCGGGTGCGATTAGCAGATATAAGCAGACGTGGTGCCATCTAGTGGCAGTATCGGAGAACTATCATAATGCCGGTTTGCTTAATTAATAAATCAGTATTAAATAATGTTGGGCCGAGCATGACCCTCTGCAATGCTTCGCAGTAAAGCAGCAGCTCAGCGTGATGAAGACCAACCGTTATTAATTAAATAAAACGATTATCGATTTATTAGCTTAGCATTGTTAATTTAGCATTTATTTACCTTGTTCAATCACAGCCCAGACCACCCCCAGCCCACACTTCCTTCACATTCACTGGACACTTTCTCCATTAAGCGCAGTTTTCAATTATTAAATGTGGGCGGAGTAATTCAAAGTTCAAATTCAGTTCAAAGGCTTTGGTACGGGGGTCAGATGGTCTTGGAATTAAAAATGTAAAAATCCATGTATATATAGATCTGAAAAGTGCTGCATCAACCAAGCGACACCTTTGGCCTCACCATGCACAGGGATAACTGTATCACCACATGTCTACATCGTCTCAGTCATCTCGTCACATTAATGTGATTCCATTATTAAATAAAACTGTAATAATCCTCATTAACTGTAAACTAAATGTTGATTCTCCTCCAAGATAATCTCCCAGACTTGCTGCAAGGCCTTCTCATGACAAACGAGACACTAACGTGTCTGAGATACCGGACGGGTTCTACAGTCCTACATTTGAGTCCCGGCCTGCTCTGTTTTGGACTCGGTAAACTGCAGTTCCTTTGTTTAAAGAACGTGATGGAAAAAAGGCTTAATTCGACGAAGTCTAGGAGAGACAGAATAACCGTTGTTGACAAGATCACGAGACCCTGGGTTTTTTGTTCTCTCGTGGGCTGGCGCTGTTTGCATGGTTGCTTGTTTCTGACACACAGACTGTCAAGCATATGTGATCAGCTGTCATCCCTTCAGTCTCCGTCTGGGATTAGTCATGAGCAGCCTGGCTACTCAAGAAATGTGACAATCAAGCATGTGTGCCCGACCCACCAACCATACTTACATAGAACAACGAGTGAGACTAAAAAACATCACTAACATGGAAACATGTCGCCAACACTTCAGATGTGAAGAAAGGCAGCGTAGATCTGAAGGAGAAAGCAGCCAAGTTTGGTCAAAGAAGATGCTGAGAGAAAAAAAAACCTATTTATTAACCATCTGATGGATGAGACATTTAAACAATTATACACGTCGTGTTAAACAGCAGCAAAATGTAATTAAAATTCATAGACTGCAAACTAGCCACTGCCTGATTAGTCACAGACTTGCTGAAAATGATAAATTATCTTAAATTATCTTATAGATGTAAAATATGTCAGTGAGTGACAAAAAAACAGCCTTTTAATTTATAAATTCAAAGCAACTATATTCTAGCCGACCTCTATGGAGGGTTAAAGGGGACAATATTAAATAAATATACCATGAAATAAATAAATGTATCATGAGTTTATAAAATGTAAAATGAAGTAAATAAATGTAATATTAAATGTTATGTTGAAAAATTCAATGTACAGTTTCTTTATCATTAAACAATTAAATGTACCATTAAATTATAAAATATGCCTTTTAAATTATAATTAGATGTCAATTTTGTTCAGTAAATTAATTTGAATATACATTTTATTATTTCACATTTATTTCATGTTGCATTTCATTATTTCATGGTATATTTACATTTATTTTGTGATATATTTATTCATTTAATACTGTCCCCTTTAACCCTCCATAGCCTCGAGTTAATGTCACTTTCTCATATCTGGTTTGTGGCGTGGCCACTGAAACTTGTTCATGATTCAATAAGGAGGTTTTTTCTAACATTAAAATCTGCTTCATGATTTGAAGCGTGTAAATACTCTAGGCTACTTTAAGGGTGTAAATACGTTTTCACAGCACAGTAAAATTTGAGTTGTTAGTAAAACAATGACAAATAGGATTAAATCATAGCTCAGTGTTGGTGAGAATCTTAAAGGACTGAAATCATCCAAAAATAACAGCAGACCCTCTTGTGACAAATAGTGCACATAACCTGCAGCACTGGTCTGCTTTGTATTTAATGTCTGTACTATAAAAGATATTTTTTTGGAAATTATGCAGAGCTGAACTGATGAAGTTGTAAAATCTCTTGCAATATTTATTTTCCCCCACAATTTCTGCGGTTTTCTTTCGAACCAAAATTAAAAAAAAAAAAGATTCAACTCCACAGCAGGAGCTGCAGCAGAACAACAAGCATAACATTGATCAGATTTAACAAATGCAAGCATCTAAAAACAGATGCATGTGGATTCCATCCCAAAGTTGAGTCTAATCCCATCTGCTCTACTCATTCACCACCAATCGGTGCAGATCAGGGGGTTTTACATCTCTACCAGAAATCCTGCAGGCATTGCAACGACAGCACATCCAGACCTCTGGGTGTCTCATGGAGGGACAGCTGGGTGATGGGATGCCTTGCTCAAGGGAACATCAGCTAACATTATCGGAGAAGGACCATCATTTATCAGCCCAGCACACTGTTGCACCATTTTCTCTAGTGATGATCAGGTTTAAATTGGGTGATTTGTGGTTTTCTTCGACTCCGTTTACTTTCTAAACATTTTGACACGCTGCCAGAGTTGAGCAAATTATTTTCGTTTTTTTTTTTTAAATTACCGGAAAAAATGGTGGAAATAAACTTTGAAAGTCTGCAGCAACTTTTTTTTTTTTTTTCCAGAGGCAGCAGTTCTGAATGCAGCTAAAAGTTTCAGGATTAGACGATTATTTCCATTTGTGTATCAGAACAAATCTGTCCAGTGATTCAGTTCAGCTGAATGCAATAAAGTCGTTTATTGATGCATTTCACAACAAAAGCAAAGGAATTTATCCATTTTTAAAGCTTCAATGAAGAGAGGTTGTGGCATCTGAGTTGCCAGCGACCAGTTTCTACCATTTCAGGAAAAAACTGGTCGGTTTAAAGAATTTGGTGAATTAGTTGAATCACTGCTTGCTTTCTCCTGTCCTGTATTGTGGATTTAATAACGCTGGTCATGTATGTAGCAAGCATTTTGAACAGCTTTCTTTTTAAAGCGTCCTGGTATTTATTTAGACACATTTTCCAGGTGTTGATGGAGGCCTTCTGGTCTCAAACTAAGAAGGCTACAGCACATATTGCGCCTCCAGTCCTGAAGCACTCATAGGCGGCCCGGTCCTCACACAGCAGTCCCTCCGGCTGCAGCTGGAACATCAAGCTTTCTGGATTAACAGAGTCAGCTATGGTTAAATGCACACAGCATATGCAATTTCCATTTTAGCATCTTTTGGGAACGCCAAAAGCTACTTTCCTAACTAGGGAGTGGGTATTAGCGCTTCTCACTACTCAGGGAAGCAAACCAGCAACCTTCCAATCCTGTGCTACGTCTAAACTTTCTGCAGTTTCAAACGCTTTTTGTTTTTGGGTCAGCAGAGTTGCTGAACTCGTCCATGTTATTTCCAAGTGTGAAGAATCATTTCTCCTTCCACACAGTTTTACACTGATGGCTAAAGTAGCATTAGGGCCCAATCTTTGGGTAAAAGGATACACACTGGAACTTCTACAAAGCAACTTTGAAACATATGTGCATATACTCTAAAATATTGTATTAGGCCGCCTTGTCCGAAATAAAACCAACAGTGTAAAGTCAAAGTTTAACCAATGTGACCATCAGATGGGTTTAAAGTTAGATTTCAACATTAGTTTTGAGCTGAGATCCTGCATCTTAAAAGGAACATGCAAAGCTGTGCATTGATCCAGTTACTTCTCTCATACTACATAAATAATAATTAGGGCCATCATTTACAATTTCACAATTAAGACCGTCAAGAAAAATCTGCAATTAAGAAGACAAAAATAGTTCATAGCAATAATACTTCATAATATTAATCCTGACGTCTATTTTTAACAAAAAACTAAATGAAAAGCATCTGAGGATAAATATGGATCACATAATAAACTGCAGTGTTGAGCAAACACAGACAGCACCACGCAGCCGGAGTGACGGGACGTTGCGCCCGAGGCCGTTTCCCGTCCCCCTCCACAGTGTGAAGGAGCATGATGGTGCTTTATTGAGCCGCAGGCTATCTAAGCATGTGCTGATGGTCTTAAGCCCCAGCATCCATCAGATAAAAGGATATGAAGCTCGAGTGTCTGGCTTCCTAGCTCCTACCCACCTGAAAGCTGCAATACGGCGCTGCAGGAGCCAGGAGAGCAGCTCGTACCAGAGAACAATAAAATAGGACCAAACCTGAATGGAACCCCCCCCCCAAAAAAAAAAAAAAAAAAGACAAAGTAGAAAATGGAAGCAATCTGGAGGGAAAACTGATGTTAAAGGCAAACAAAGAATATTATGGCGGTTTTTTAGCGCAGATGTTTTCACCCTTTCTGTTAAGTGTTGCAGGTTTGTCGGTCTATGAATGGTGAATGTTTAAATGATCCAATTCTAGGCGATTTATAGATCTAAAAATGTATTTTTTATTTTGGATATGTTAAGTTATACCTTCACAGAAGGACATACCATTAAGTTCTACATGAGTCTGCAAAGGATTTTATACCTTCATCACATTTGATCACATTACAACTAGAGATCAACCCAATGCAGTGTGAAAAATAAAATAAAAAATTCAGAAAAGTTAATTTAGATTAACCCCCATTTAATCTGAGACCCCTAAATAAAAACCAGTGCAACCAACTCTCATAAGAATTCAACTAATTATTAAATAGTATCCAGCAGTCTGAAATTTAACATGAGTCCAACTGCAGATGTTCTGGTTCTGGCCTCAGAGGTTCTTTAGAGAACATCCAGCATCATGAAGACCAAGGAATCCAGCAGACGGGTCAGAGAGGAAGTTCTGGTCCAGTTTACAGCAGGTCTGGTTCTACAGCAACATCCCAGAGCTCTGATCATCATCTGGACCTGGAGAGAGGATGGACCACCTGCAGACCTACCAGGACATGGACGTCCACCTGGACTGACCAGGAGGGCATTAATCAGAGAACTCTGGAGGAGCTGTAAAGATGCACAGCTCAGGTGGGATATGTCCACAGACAAACCGCCACGGACTCAACAAATCTGGCCTTTATGGCCAGAAGTTCTATTTGCAGTTTGCAACAATCCATATAGTACGCTCTGATCAGAGGAGACCAAAACTGAACTTTTAGACAACACAATTCTAACATTGCACAAAACCCTATATACTCCGTCAGTATGGTGAAGCATGGTGGTGGCAGCATCATGCTGTGGGGCGTTTCTTCAGCAGGGACATGGAAACAGGTCAGAGTTGATGGGAGGAATGGAGCTAAATGCTGGAGGAGAACCTGTCAGAGGCTGCAGGAGACCTGAGACTGGGGTGGAGGTTCTCCTTCCAGCAGGAGAACCTCCCTGAACCTGCAGCTAGAGGTATTATGGGATGTTTTAGTTCAGAGCAGATTCATCGGTTACAAAGTCCTAGTCAAAGTCCAGACCTGAGCCTTCACAGACCTGCTTTAGAGTGAAAAATGTATATAAATGTCTCCTTTTACACTGCCGTGCACTACATTGCATCTGTCACAAACTACACTGCAGTTTCTGGTTCTAATCCATTAAAATATTGAAAGATCAAAGGCCATGAATACTATTGTAAAGCACTCTATTCAGCTACAATAATACGACTGAACAGATAATGAGCCAATAGCAAATATAAAGGACCCAGAGGGAGAAGAAGAATGATGAGCAAACAAGCTTTGGAGTTAAAAAGTGAGATATATGTGGAGCGATAGGACGAGGGAATGTTGCTGCAGAGCTTTTGAGCCGTTCATGTGTTTGAGAGGTGGAGGGCCAACATTATTAGAGGTCATCCCTGTGGATTACAGAGGCAGAGTTCAGCGCACAGCGGTGCCAGGCAATTTACCTCCATGAAAAATAGATGCAGCTCAGGAATGAAGTGACACATGCTCTTACAGAGGGAGACGGACAAGAGGCCGAACAGTTGTGAAAACAAACTGAACGGCCTGGGGAGATGGTGAGCCGTCTGAGGGTGCAGGGCTACAACATGTACTGCAGCAGAATAAATGGAAAACCTGCTCAGTCGCCCACTAGTTTCATAAAACTGGATCCCTGCTCGACCGCTTTACAGGAAACATTACACCGAGGGTGAGATTAAAGCGCCACATAAAGCATTTCTAATGGTCTAACAACTCAAAGAAACAGACATTACATAAATATGTCATTAAAGAAACTGATTTTTAAAACAAAGCCATTATATGATTATTGCACAGTATATATATATATATATATATATATATATATATATATATATATATATATATATATATATACACAGGACTGTCTCAGAAAATTAGAATAATGTGATAAAGTTCTTTATTTTCTGTAATGCAATTAAAAAACATGAAATGTCATACATTCTGGATTCATTACAAATCAACTGAAATATGGCAAGCCTTTTATTGTTTTAATATCGCTGGTTATGGCGTACAGCTGAAGAAAACTCAAAAATCCTATCTCAAAATATTAGAATATTTCCTCAGACCAAGTAAAAAAATAAATTATAACAGCAAAACAAAATCAAACATTTGAAAATGTCCATTAATGCACTCAGTACTTGGTTGGGAATCCTATTGCACAGATTACTGCATCAATGCGGCGTGGCATGGAGGCAATCAGCCTGTGGCATTGCTGAGGTGTTATGGATGCCCAGGATGCTTCAATAGCGGCCTTTAGCTCATTTGCATTGTTGGGTCTGGTGTCTTTCAGCTTCTTCTTCACAATACCCCACAAATTCTCCATGGGGTTCAGGTCAGGGGAATTGGCAGGCCAATCAAGGACAGTAATGCCATGGTCAGTACACCAGTTACTGGTGGTTTTGGCACTGTGGGCAGGTGCCAGATCTTGGTTGTGCAGCGTTTCCTGCCACATTTCCCCCTTCCAACACACTTTTTGTGAATGTGCTTTGAAACTGCACTCTGTGAACAGCCTGCTCTTTGAGAAATTTCTTTTTGTGTCTTACCCTCCTGATGGAGGGTGTCAATGATGGTCTTCTGGACAGCAGTCAGATCAGCAGTCTTCCCCATACTTGTGATTTAGTTTACTGAACCAAGCTGAGGGTTTTTCAAGGCTCAGGAAACCCTTGCAGGTGTTTCGAGTTAATTAGACGATTCAAGTGATTAGTTGAATAGCCTACTAGTATACTTTTTCACGATATTCTAATTTTCTGAGACAGTCCTGTATATATATAAAAATAAACAGATATATGAATTGTATTACTGGAAATACAAATGTTTACATATAAGCAAATATAATTATGTTTTTTATTATCTTTAGTCTTGAATTAACAATCAAAGTCAGTGGGTGGGGCTAAAACAAAGACAGGCGGTTGTGTTAAATTCAAATTATTTCGTGTGTGATTGTAGCAAAGGAATTTACATTTATTATAAAATAGAAATAATGTATTATTTTTTATTATTATATTGTGACACTTTTGGCACTTGGTTTTAAAGCAATTCCATTATTTTGGGGGAGGCATGTAAAGAAACCTATAAATACCCAAAGAGACAAATATCTTTTATATCAGTTTAAGAAGTCTTCTAAATAGAAAGTCTTCAAAATAGAAAGTCTTCTAAATAGAAAGTCTTCTAAATAGAAAGTCTTCTAAATAGAAAGTCTTCTAAATAGAAAGTCTTCTAAATAGAAAGCTGCAGGGTGCATTGCCAGACGCCTCTTTATTTCAATCACACGGGACAGAAGGAGATCAGGGTTCTTTGAAAATAATAAAGTAAACTTCAACATCCGGTTCCCACAGTAAAGATGAGGAAAAGCCTGAAGATAATCTCATCTCACATAAAAACATCTAACCCAAAACCAGCAGTTTATTTTGTAACCTGCCTCTCGCTCCAATGAGAGCTGGAAATAAGCAACCGCCTGCTGCAACCCTGGACCAGTGACTGACGGCTGCAGACGATGGATTAATGAACTTTTAATTACCGTAGTTTTCGGACCATAAGGCGCACTAAATCTTCTCACCAAGTGTGTAATATCACTCCTCCACGTCCACGTCTCTCTATCCGTCTCTGTGGGGAGGACAGAGTAGCTGGACTACACTGCCCTGTTTCTAACATAAGGCCAAAATAAACGTAACTTTTATAGTGAATTAACTTAAAGGTTTATTGTTGCTAGCGCGTACTCCGGGCTGCCTTTCATGAATGCACTTCTAGTTTAGACATTACAGTCAGGCAGTCTGGTAGACAGCTCAGGGGTCCTCAGGTAGTGACACAGTGTACCGTAATGCTCCTAATATCCATTGAGCGGAGCGGCTTCGTTGCTAACCAAAGTCATATTTACACTTTTTAACAGATTTCTGAGCTCATTGTACCAAATAAAATCAGTCAGTAATCACAACTTTAATCACATATTAGAAAAATCAACGATTTTAAGTGTGCCTTATAGTCCGAGAAATACGGTAATAATCAAAGACTTCTGGTTTTAATGGGATATAAATCATATCACACAGATGCCCAATTTTCTTACCCATTTTGTGAAATAGAGAGAATCATAAGGCAGGCGTATGGAAAATGGCTTTTTAGTCAGAGCAATAATATAAGAGACAGACGGGCCTGGATGAGGACCGAAGTTCATCTTCCACACACTGAGGAGCATCGTAAAGCTGAAACATCTCCAAAGATAGATAACTTCAGCAAAGAGGTCACCAAGTCTCCATTAGATGCTCCCTACAGGGCAACTGATTTTTTAATAGGCATGTTAGGAAAAAGCCTTTTCTGTCCTACTTTTACAAAAATCAGGATGAAGAGGTTGTTAAACTCTGGCTAGGCTTAAACTGGAACTGTTGGTTGAGGTCAGATGAGGCAAAGGCTTTTCTGCATCAAACACTTCTTCCATGGTCATATCAGTCCAAAGACCTAAATCTGAAAGGAGCATCAGAAAGGAATCTGAATCTTGGACTATTTCCATAAATAACATTTCAGGAACGAGCAGCAGAGTGAGGTGTTTGGTGATCTGGTGTGGCAGAGGGTCATATGGCGGGAGTTAATGTCAGACCGGGGAGACAATTTCTGTGCGTAAAATCTGTAGACACGGCTGCATAGAACTCAGATCGCTTTATGCGCGGCCGCAAGCATAGATTGATACGTTCGTTCGGTTTTTCTTTTCTCTCGTGATCATCAAATATAATAATGGCACAAAAGAAGAAAATTACTATTTGGGAAGCTTTGGAGGAAATTTGGCGGAGCAGTGACGGGGAAGGTGAAGAGTCTTCAGACAGCATCTTGGATTTTGAAATGGAAGAAGATGAGGAAGTGTGTCTGAGAGACCCGGTTCACCAGTAAGTTACGCTGTAACTTTTTATTTCCAGCATCTTTACATTACCTGTCTGCTGTTTCAGAAAGAGGGCACATGAATACAGCAGGAAATAATGCTTATCTTGTAATGAAAAAACTTTGCAATGAAAGCACAAGGTTCCGTCTGCCCCAAGACAAAGGAACAGCTCCCCAGACCAACAAAAAGAAGGACCTCTGCCTGATGACAGCGAGGACATGTGGCACAGTCCAGGTGACCCTGACATTGAGCCATTTATACCTACATTTACGTTTTTGTACATTTTAAGGCAGTTTGGGATTTATCATTTTTGTTTTCGATAAAACACCTCTGTTTGGAGAGAAAATTATACAATTCATCTCATTTGCTGTTCATTGTATTGATATTATGCTATGCACAACGATACATTTTGATGAAACACCTGGTAAATCTTATGACCTAAGGCTTTGTCATGTGCAGAAGGTGTCCTGCCTGTGAAACCTTTGTCATCTGCACATTTTTGGCCCATTTTGGCACCGTCCAGGTGCCGTCACATGTCCGCCTGGCACACTGCCCACTAAAACCTTTGTGAAACAAATATGCTTCAACTGATTCAGTCCAGATTTGTTGCAGTTATAGTCAAGATGTGGATCTATAAAGTTTGAGGCTTCTCTTATATTTCCAAAGAGGTTTTCACGGTGTTTTGCAGTGTTTATTTTGGAAAAAACTTCAGCTAGGCTCATAAATTTAGATTTTTTTCTTTGTTTAATCACCTATAAATCAGACATGGTGACATTTGCAATAGTGGTTCCACCTGAAAAATATTCTTTAATGCCTTTGTGTCATACAAAAACTAACATTTAGATTTCCACTTTATAACTTTGGAGCTGTACTTGATTTAAATCACATAAGTAATTTCAGGCGAAAATTGCTCCTGAAACCCTGTGGGCTTAAGGGGTTAAGAACAGTGGGCAAAAGAGATAGATTGTCCCAGGGGGGCAAGGCTTTATAGAGTGGGCACCCTGCTGAGAGGGGGCAATTACTGGGAGAGGGGTGACTGACACAGTTTCACATTTTCTGGGGCTTTCAGCCAACAGTCCAGTATCCATGTTCTCTGCTGATTTCAGCATAAATAATAGCGTCTGTGGATGGAGATCATTCCTAGTTTCCAGCTGACAGCAGAAAAAAGCGCCATAACATGGGACTCTTCAGACTTGGGGTGAGTTTGAGTAGTTTAAAAATAATTATGATGCATCATAATGAAATTAAAGCAGTGTATCATTCTATCCTTCCATTTTAAACATCCAAACAGGATTTAAGTTTTTTAATGCAACACAACACAAACTATATATATATATATATATATATATATATATATATATATATATATATATATATATATATATATATATATATATATATATTTTAGGGCTGGGCGATATAGAAAAAAAGCTTATCGATAAAAAAATGCATATTGATCGATATCGATAATTATTGAAAATATTTAAAACCATATTTTATGTGCAGCTCTGCCTGGACATTTTATGATATTGCTAAATAATTTAATTGTAATAAAGAACAAAAACACAGAATTCCAATTAAATCTATATTTAACCAACTTTTTTAACCATAACAGAATTTTTTTTAAAGAAAAATTACTTAAGAAACCTGAGTTATGTTATTAAATAATGACAAAGAATAAACTAAAGTGACCAGAAAAGTGACCAAAATAAATATAACAAATAAATAAATAAAATAGCCTATTTAGGTGGGAATAGTACACTAGTTACTTCTCAGGTTTCATAATTGAGAGGCTGATGCAGGGCTGAGGTCAGAGGTCGTGGCGTGGGAAGACACAGACTGCAGCTCATTTTGCACTGATTCCCTGAACTCGTTGCACAATTTAGGGAGCGCTGTTAGAGAAAAACTTGCGTCCCGGAACTTTATATCGCGGATCAAGAGTGGCGAGTAATTGTTTGAAGCCAGGTTTTTCAACAGCAGACAACAGCAGCATATCCATCACTATGAAGCACGTTACTGCAGGCGTGATGTCCTTATGCCGCCAGGACGCTTTGTCATTTTATCACAGAGAAGGGAGCCCAGTTTAGCTGCTATACCTGCTTTGTTTAGGAAGAACTTCCAGAAGATTCCTCCTAAGACGACGCGGAGCCGTGCGGGGCTGACACAGCTCGCGCTGCTGCGGGTGGTGTGAGCGGCTTACGTGATGAAACAAGTTGGTTGCGTTACCAGACTTTGTTTTTACCGGTTCCTTGCAAGTTTTACAAATCACTGTGGTTTATTTCTATCAGGCTGGTGAACTAGTAAAACCCTGTTTGGGACCGTTTCCTCTGCCACTCCTTGCTGCGACATATTCACGTGCTCTGTGTTGTGGTTTGAGAGGGCGGCGCTTTGTGACGGCGTGGCTGGGTCCGCGATTACGATTGGTTGAGAGGAAGTAGTGACTGTAGCATCAGCTAATATGATAGGCTGAAAGGAAGGAAGGAAAACTGTCTCTATATCGAAGTTTTATCGACCCTTTTTTTTCCTATCGCGCCACACGTCTATCGATCGATATATATTGTTATTGAATTATCGTCCAGCTCTAATATATATATATATATATATATATATATATATTTCTTGCGTTTCAACACTATGCATAGCTTAATAGTACAGAAAACGTAGTGTAAACAAAGGTGTGAACACTTGTATTCATACCTGCATTCTGAGCATTGATCACCAACCCCAAACTGTGGTCTTTGAGCTAGAAATGCACAATCTCTTCTGTTGTATGATTGATTGCTGCTATGCCTGGAATATTGCTCCATGGGATTTATTTGTATTGTAATGACAATGAGAAATGTTCTCTTAACTAGTGCCCATAAAATGCTTTTTGCAGCGCAGTGCACAACAGAGTCCACAGTGCCTAATACCGTTAAGAGAACCACTAAGGCTGAAGCTTGTGGGTCTGCAAAGACCGGCCAATGTGGCCCCGGGGCCGTTAGAACACCAGGTTTCCTATCCCCATTTCTGACCATACAGGCAGAGATTTAACGCTGCCAGGACATCACTGTGTAAACCATTTCATGTATTTGATTTTGTTACATTTGTAAATTCCCAAAGCATTTCATTAAATGATGTCAGCTTGTTGTTATGCCAGGCCAAATGTCCCTCCTCAGTAGAAAGGTTGGGTATGACATCTGTGGAGGATGGACACTTCACTACGGACGACACTGTAAGGACGAGCAGAGTTTTATGCATCATGTCTGCATCCATGGCTGCAGCTTCCATTGAGGACACCGAGGTCCAGACCTCAGTATTTTTCTGCTGTGTACATAAAGAATTAATGAAAACAAGGCTTTTGAGCGGCGTGGTTCTCTGAGTAGCTCCACCAGGTTAATGTAGGAGGCTCTGCAACTGTGTAAGGCAGCTAAACTCCATGTCTACGCAGGAGAGTACAGCTTTGCGTACTCTGTCGCTACAATAAAGACCAGAAACGTAACAGAGGCTGTTTGCTAAAAATATTCTCCCTCAATTCCGTTCTTTCCCAAATATTAGTTCACTCATCTTCATCCTTCATAAGAGCGTTTGTTAAGGTTTGTGTGAGCAGCTGTGACAGACTCATGACGATAATGTTTCTATCCATTACAGAAAGTTTTTTAACCCAATTTTATAAACGACCATGGATCCTTGGTTTGTTTTATCCAGACGATGAAAAGGCTGCGATAAACAAAGTTCAGCTTTGAGGGCAAGAGAGTGATGAAGGAAAGAGATTAAATAGATGGCTGCTGTCCATCCATTCCAGCCAGGGTATGATGCTGAGCCCTGTGCTGTTCAAAGCAAACAAAAACTGACTTTATTACGTTCACTTTAGACTAAACTGACCACAGATAGATGTTTAGTTATTACAGTGATATACAGGCTGAATTTGGTGGCAAGGAATATGATACAAAATTACAGTTTCACTACAAAATATGTGCATTGCTTAATAAAGCATGCTTTGTTTAAACGTGTTCTTTTAGAAAAATATTTCAGTGAGTGAAATCTATAATAAATTCAGACAGAAAGGCAGGTGGATACAGTGGAGAGGAAGATTAGAGAATATATGAGAAAGAGAAAGCAGAATCTTACTGCTATTTGATAAAAAGGTCAAATGTATGCTAACATTTTTGTGTTATGAATGTGTTTATGCAGCGTGAACAATCAACACTCATATAAACAGCATGGTTGTGCCCTGAGTCCCCTGTTGGTCTCACACACACACACACCACTGGTGTTTTAAATAAATGCTTCCGTTTAAATTAAGTCTTGGTCTTCATTTTAATTGATGTGCAGGGGGAGGTGATGGTGGACCTCAGCATTGTCTAACGTTTGGCTGCAGCTCTGTCTGCAACAACTTAAAGCAGGAGTATGGATTCATTTAGCAAACTGTGGCTCCTTCTCTTAAGCTCAGAGCACCAGGGTGCAATGTGCTGCTTCTTCCCGAGCTAATTTGATTCATGGTGCCATATTCTGACTTGTGGTGATTCTGTACCACCCACATAAGGACATTATTTTTTTTCCTGGGAGACTCGGAGCTTCTGCAGCTCGACAGCTCCAGACTGTACCCTCTGTCACAAAACTGTCAGCGCGCCGCAGGGCACAAAACAATCTGATAATGTATTCTTCCTAATCCAACACTGATTCCAACTTGGCTCTGTGCTTCTAACCACCCAATTTGCCATCAGTTAATGAATGAATAAAGAATCACAACTGGGCCCTTATGTGAACCATAAGTGTGCCTATGTGTGGTTGACTAGAGGGCTGGCTGAGGTGCTGGCTCTACCTCCTGCTTTGTTGACAGAAGATAATTTGGTTTTGACAGCAGATGCTGCCTGTCCTCTCCTGTGCCCCTATTAGAGGCAGAGAGGTATCAGCTCTGACAAGCAGCACGATGTGGAAAAGCTCCCTGAACACAACCCATTCTCTGGCTTCTTTTCTCCATTCACAAACCCAGCAGGCAACAGGACAAAGGAGGCAAATGACTTCCTTCACTTTACACTAACCCCCCCCCCCAAAACTAACAAAAAAAACATGTCTCTGCATTTAAATTATTGTCACCACAACCAATTGTGAATGATATCGACCAACCTGGTGCAGGTTAGAACGACACTGTGAGGAGACACCGAGAGAAAGGCATCATCCAGTCCTGTAGCTTCCAACTCATTCGCTACGGAAACACCAGAGCGGCCACATTGATGGGTGCATCTCTACAAACACGTCACTGACAAGGTTAATTAATCCTGCAATTCAATTCAAAAAGGGAAGTCATCTACAGGGCTTTGAAAAATCTAAGTAGCCCCTTAAAGATTTCAGTGAATTCCTTAAAAGAAAAAGCTGTTGGAACCAGCGTGTCCCTGTGGTGAAACAGATCCTGTATTCCTCTTGTTCAGTCACAAATAGGTCGGGATAAACCTCATTTTCTGGACAGCCGAGCTCAATTTAACTGTCCACAAAGGCGTGGATCCTGCCCGACCTGAAGGAAAAAACACAAAGTAGACTAAGATCTCAATGAGCAACAATGGTTTAAAGAACAGATGAGAGAGATACTAACATCTAGACGTCTGGAAAGGCTTACAAAGGCATGACTAAGGCTTTGGTGCTCCAGAGAACCACAGTGAGAACCAACATTCAGACAGAAAAACATGGAACAGAAGAGGCCGACCTATTAAAATTCCTCCAAGAGCTCATCAAGGTACCATCCAGGAGGACCCAGAAGAACCCAGAACAACATCCAACGCTCTGCAGGCCTCAGTGCCCTCAGTTAAGGTGCGGATTCAACAATCAGACAGCGAGACTGGGTCAAAATGGCCTCCATGGGAGAGTTCTGCAGCCAGAACCACTGCTGACCCAAAGAAACACAAAGGCCAATCTCACATTTACCATAAAACCCATCTCAATGATCATTAAGACTGTTTGGAAAGTATTCTGTGGACCAAAGAGACAAAAGTGGACCCTTGTGAAAAGTGTGGGTTCTGTTACATCTGGTCCAGAACTAAGACTTCAGGAACAGAACATCATAGCTCCAGTCAAACATGGTGGTGGTGGTGTGATGGTCTGGGGCTGCTGTGCAGCTTCAGGACCTGAAGGAGCTCCAGGAATTGATGGAACCACAGGTTCTGCTCTCTAATGGATAACCTAATGCAGAATGTCAAACCATGAGATTTTGGCCTTGGGCTTAAGCTGATTTTGAATTCTGCAGCTGAAAAAACTATTCAAAGGACCCAGCAAGTCCACCACCGGATGGCTCAAAGAACCAAAACAAAAATCCTGGAGTGGTCTGGTTAAAGTTCAGAACGTAATCTGCTCAGGAAGCTTGGTATGACCTTTCAGTGTGGGAGAGTGGGTCAAACCCCTCAGACACAAGGCCAGTTCCAGCAGATGCTCAGTGGCAGCTGTTGCCTCCAAAGGTGGCACAACCAGTTAAAGGTGATTGAAGGAGGCACTGCTACTTTTGGCAGAGTGGGTCGCTATCTACGTAAAGCTCATCAGCAGGAGAAAACAAAGTGCTCTAAAATGTCCAGGTAGATGTCTGCGTTGACGGACTCTAGATACCCAGAACATTAGAATCCTCACTGGCTGTAGAAACGTCACACTGGACGATTCTGGTCCACTCTTCCTCCAGACTCTGGGACTTTGATCTCAAGATGAAATGCAAACTTCACTTCCATCTGAAAGGTGGACTTTGGACCAATGGGCAACAGTCCGGTTCTGCCTCTCCCTAAGCCCAGGTGAGATCCTTCGGTCATTGTCTCTGGTTCAACTATTGTAGCCCATGTGTAGGATGTGCCTGCTTGGTGCCGACTCCTGCAGGACTCCACACCTCGTTGATTTCCCCAAAGCTCTTCAATGGGCTTTCCTTCACATTCCACTCATGGCTGCCATCATCCTTGTTGATTGTGATCTTTTATTGTTGAGAAAACAGTTAAGCTAAAAACGTTTTGTGGATGTAGACGACGTCAATGACCGTCTGCTCAGAAACTGTCAGCTCAGCAGTCTCTGTCCTGTTGTTCAGGCCAAATTACGGTCATAGTTCTGTTTTAAACATCTATTTTTGATCAGATGTAATATTTAAATTCTCAAAGTATTGTAATTGTGGGTTTTCATGCCCTATAAGCCATAATCATCCAAAGAAGTAAACACTTGAAACACCATGACTGCGTTGAATCTCAGATGAATCACTGACATTCTAGTTTACTGAGCTGCACCTTTATATCATCAGCGTTAAAAGTAAAGCGCATCACGTTCTGGTCTTTTTCCTGCTCTACGTTTACACCGGTTTAACTTTTTACTCACTCTGCCTTAACCAGCAGACCCGACATTTAATGGTTCAGACCTGGAACAAGTGTCTTACATGTGTTCCCACAGTCCAGTAGGTCCACACACACTTCCAGAGCCGGTCCCTTGGGAGATCCAACTCCCACATCCTCTCTTTTTAAATATTTCATCCTCTGACCGGGGGGGGGGGGGACCAGCCCCTGCTTTCATGGGGGATGTACTACATTATGCAGCATCATTTATGAATGACTGCCAATCAGTGCCTGACCTTAATGCAACACTCCACAAACAGGCGCCACTTAGTCTCATAAATCACCGGCCTAGCTTAAAGAGCCGAGCGCAGCTGAATAAATGAAAGTCAAAAGTTGGTTGAGCAGCTTTCAATTTGCACAAAGAAGGGATTTTTGTTCCCACTGGTTTGCTTTGCTCTTCTTAATGTCAACTTCTGGCATAAATATTTTACTTTGTTCTGTTTTGCTACACCGCTTCACAGCGGCATGCGCTCTTTTTTAAAAAGACATACGCACACATCAGATCATGAGCACAAAGCTAGCCCGCAGGCTGCAGGAATGAAGGGGTAACACCATCATGTAACACATCGTAAAAAAGGCACAATTTCTCCGGTTAAAGCAAACCCCTGACAACCCTTTTTTGGGTGGGCGTTGACCACGACTCTACACAAACACACCAGCGCGGTGACACCAGGTGAAGCACTTTTAGTCTCCATAACTTGCCCCTTGATAACTGTAATCAAACACAGGCAGCAGCAGCCTGAAGCTCCAGTAATTACGGGCTGCTCGGTCCCCTGCATGAGGACGAACGGTTGGCGAAAAACACACAACGGCCGTGCACCGTCCTGCGCAACGGTAGACAGTCGCCGTTTGAGGCAGCACACATCGACACGCAGAGAGGGGGACGCGCTCGGCTGGGTGTGGAGCGCAGCCGAAGTCTCAGTAAAAGACACTAATGAGTCCAATGAGACCAAGGGGGGGAAACGGCTTCTGAAGTGAACCAGAGTAAAATGCCTCAGAGACGGGGACCAGGCAGAGGGACTGGGTTGGGGGGGGGGGGGGGGGGGCTTCTTGATGCAAATGCTAGAAAGAGAGAAAACAGGAAGGAAGGAGTGATAAAGATGGGTGAAGGGAAAGCAGACTGATGGGATCGGTGGCGGTGATGGTGGGCGTTAGGTTGCCAGCTGTAGCCATGGTAACAGGCTCCCACGGTGTGCGGGTTTTGGACTGGGGGTGTGGGGTGCTAAAGGGCCTTATGTAAGCTCCTCTTTAATGACTCCGCCTCTAAAAACCATGCGGCCTCGTTACACGAAATGTCTCTTTTTACTACCGCAGTCGTTAAAAATGCAACTGAGCAGCAGGCGGTTGATCCGTCGGACCTGCAGCGTTTCACTGGCCTCGATGAAAGGAAGCTTCAGGCAAGTGGCGGCCCAGATCGGCGGCCGCCCAGAGCCAGGTTTCAGCCCAACGACGGGCCTACAAATGAGTGCACCCTTCTGGCCAGTAAGGCCCATCGTGGACGGCAAAGAGAACGCAAGAGAACCATAAACAAGAACAGGAAGCTCCAGTTTCTCAGCAATTCAGAGGATTACATCAGAACAATAAAAAGCATTTAAACCGCATTGTTCTGTTTTTATCTGTTCCATTTGTGAGGTGAAGAATTGAGATGTTGCACTCAGTGACCCATGCAGATCTGTCTTACATCTGACGAACAGGAAGAACAGCGCTGTCAACAACATTTCCCCTCGGAGGTTTTCTCAGATCTCATGTTTTTCACACACCTAAAGCTGCAGAATATATGTGTATTTTTAATTTGTAGCTATATCCTGACAGTTAAATATGTTAAATATGAGTCTGTGAAATAAATAAAAAAATCAATCAAGGGGAGCTTCAGGAGACCAAAACCAAACCAGAAGACCTGCATGTATGCCATGCCTGTAATAAAACATGATGGTGGCAGCGTCATGCTGCGGGGCTTTTCCTCAGCAGGGACAGGGATGCTGGTCAGAGCTGATGGAAGATGGATGGAGATAAATCCAGGATGATCCTGGAGGAGAACCTGTTGGAGGCTGTAGGAGACCATAGACCGGGGTGGAGGTTCTCCTTCCAGCAGGAGAACCAGCCTGAACATGCAGCCACAGATGATATGATGATGATGATGATGGATGGTTTAGATGGGGGGGGGGGGGCACAGAGTGTGATCAGTGATGTCAAGGACACAGTCTGCATGTTCTGATATAAGATTGACTGAAAGGCCCAGTTAAACCTGAACTGCTCATATGCTGCTGCTCCAGATGCCACTTCTGCCTTTTCCAACTGTTTTGTTTAAACTAATGGACAAAATGGAGACAAAAGGCTATTATATTTCCATCACCATATATATTAAAGGAAAATAAATCAAGAGATCCATGTGTTAGAAGGACCCAGACCAGGAGTCAAGTCCATCTGAGAGTCTGAGGCTTGTTTACAAGAGCCTGTAATTCAGAAAACTAACGACGGACCCTGACAGCGCGGCACTCTGATTTAGGGTTTAATTTCCTTAAATCTGCTTTCTGATTGGGTCAAAACAACGGGCCCCAGACTCCAGGTTAACGCCTCAGAGACAGGAACCAGGCTTTTCCCCTGAGGAGGAGATAAGCAGCATCCACAACGTTACTGCGATGGACCGTATGAAGACGTCAGAGCAGCCGAACACGTAGAGAACGAGTTATTTCTGCCCGACTGTGATGTGTGTGGGTGTCTGCAGCTTGCCTGCAGGCATGTTTCTAAAAGCTGCAATGTGGATTTATGAACAGGGTTATGGATGGGCTCGCAAAAAAACACCCAGTTTATTGTTTATTTATAGTTCCAGTAGAATTATTTCTTTATAGTTAATACTGTAGCCTAATTTAGTTTAATTAAAACATACATTTGTGGTCCAAACAATCCAGAGGATTAGCAGAACATTCAGAGGCATTTCCTCTGGTTTATAAGCCGTGGTAGGACCAGAAACCTACAAAATCTGGAGCACAACGGTTCTCAGGAGCTAAATTTATTATATTAATAAGCAACCATTTAAAGATTTATGGTGCAATATTTATTTGGAGTTCGTTTCTCATGTTTAATGTTGCAGCAAAAGAAAACCTAGTCAGCTAAAACAGTTGTGCTGCATAAAAACAAAGATTAAACTTTGAAACAAGGTGCTTTAATGATGTTTGCCTGCAGATAAGACCAATTTTAATATTTCCGCAACGATACATTTTTTTCAGCCTCTCAAATAAAAGAGAAAAAGGAGAATATGAGAGCAAACGAAGGAACAGAAACGTAGAAGGTGGCAGCCAGTTGTTGGCTGGAAAACCTTTTTTGCCAGGATGTAATCTGGGCCGATCCATCAGAGAGCAGTAATGAGGTCTAATGCTGGGACCCGCTGCTTCCTAACGACACCTCGGCCTTCCCGTCTCCAAAGCAGTCCGTCGGAGCCGTAAACCCCCGCTGTGCAGTGGGCAGCTGGGACCTGACCCCTGACCCCTGGTGAGACAGCCCTTATATCACCAGACAGTACAAGCTGTGGATTACCAGCTGAAATACAACACAGCAGATGTCCTAAAAATAAATGATACCAAATCAACACTTCTAACAAAGCGGCCTGATTTTAGATAGTTAACGTTATATCATTGCAACCATTGATTGATTCTAATCGCATAAATGTGTAAAACAATCAGAGAAACAAGGCAGTTCATCAACTGGAGGTTTGCATTCCTGTCTACTTTGTTTTTATTTTAAATCAAGATAAAATCCAATAAATTATGTTTAATGGCTGATTCAATAGCTTCAAATCTGGATAAAACTGGTGCGGGGACCTCAGAGGATGCATGTTTGTAGGCTGTAATAATGAAAACCCGTTACTTCATGGTCTGATCCAATGAACGTGCAGCTGAGGCTCAAACTGCTGCACAAGTTGATGCTTTGGTTCACGTAGAAAGGCGTCATTTCATTGGAGTCTGTGGCTTATGGGCCTGGATATGTAGACCAGTCAGGGAACCTATTCTACCAGAAAACAGACCCGTACCTGCCGGGAAGGAGGCCGACCAGTGCAGGCAGTCGGATGGTTCTGGATAAGTTCTGCAGTGAGTCCCGTCATCCAAACAGATGTTACATAACCGCGGACTCTGCATAGAGCCGGCGCTCCCTGATGGTTCTGGCCTCTTTCAGCAGGAAACTGCTCACCGCTTCAAAGGAACGGCTTCAGGAGCACAAGGACCAACAAGTTTGAGGTGTCGACTGTTTTTAAATTTCCCAGATCACAACCGAATCAACTTATTCAAACTGCAAAGCCCCGAGCTGACTTTCAGCACAGCTGGCCGTTACAGGAAGTTAGAAAAGTAGCAGCTATCAGACCCATTGCTTCAAAAGTCACAAGGTTTTTAAAGACTGGCTTATTTTGTTTTGTTGCCATGTGGCATCCAGTTTGAGTAATAAAGGTGAGAGTGTTTATTAGTGTTCAGTAATGGATGTTTTACTTTTCCTTCTTAAACCAACATTGGCAAAGTTTACATCAAAGACCAACAATCTGGTTTCCCTGCATTAAGAAACTGCTGCACATTCCCAGAGAGAGAGAGAGTTGCACAGAAAAGGTTTTAGGAAATAATGCACATTTCTAATTGATGTTAGCTTTGTCTGAGGCTGTTGCAGATTCAACGCAGGCACTTTCCAATAGAGGAAAAACAATGGATGAAACATCCTGATAAACACGGGGTGTCACACAGTTGAGGAGCAGGGATTTCATTTATCTATTCTAATGACTGTGATCTCACCAGCTTATTTTAGTCAGAATTTAATTCAACTGTGATAATTTTAGGAGGATGGAAGTGACACTTCAAATAATACAATAATAGAACCCCTGCTGCTGTTCCATGTAATTTGAAAAGCATTCTTCAAGCAGTTAGAAAGATATAAGACTGGGCTGATTGCTATTTCCATATATAATCTATTTCCTCTTCCAGGAATCCTGTCAGTGAGAGCTCAAGCAAGAGAGGAGAAAACAGAGACGGAACTGACAACTACTTAAAAGTGTCAGCATTTTAAAAGACATTTGGTGTTTTGGGACCAAGAAGAATTTTGCAGATCTGTGGTTTGAGGAAAGCAAAGCAGCCGCTGACGCCGGACGTGGCATCCTGCTAAATGCAAGCCTGAGCTCATTAAGGCCGGCCCAGCATCACGTGTGAGCGCACACATTTCCACACATACGCGGCAATCTGTCAGCTTTTTTCACATTAAACAAGCGGGCACAGAGAGAAGCGGGAGGACGGAGACAATGCAAGGAGGAAAAAAAAACAACTAGAAATGAGGAGAGCAAGGGCTAAGAGCTGGCAAAACAGGAAGGATCACACCCGAGCGGCGAAGGAGGGATGGAGAGAATGACAGACAGATCGAGAGAAAGACAGAGAGAAAGATGGAGACACAGAGAGACGGAAACAATGAGGGGAGAGACAAAGCAGGTGGCCTGGGTAATTGCCTGGGGAATATAATGAATGAGCCACAGTGTGTCTGACGGAATAGGAAATCGTCTCTATCTTCTCATTCCGCTCGCTCTCTCCTCCTCACTCTCATTATCTCTCGCCCTCTCTCATTCCTCCACCCCCTCCCCTTATCCATCTCCTGTGCACCCTTTTAAACATATCTGCTAACCCAATCTTTCTGGCTCGCCGTTTGCCGGCATTCTTTTTCTCTCCACCGCAGAGCTTTTAACACCTTTTCTCTCCTCTCAACTTGACTCCCCACTAATTTCTATTCCCACCTCCGCCGCCTCCCTTCTTCCCCTTCAGCAGCCTGGACAGCTGCACCTTTCATGACTGCATGTATCTGCGGGATGGAGCTAAATTTCAATCACGCTGATGAACACGCACAAAGAGGCAGGGGTCCACACGCTGCAAACTTGCTGCTGGGATACCGATTCCCTGCAGGGAGCATTTAGCTTCTGGCCTTTATAAAACAAATGTGATCTATGGGTGTTTTTATACAGTATAATATAATATACTTTATAATCCCCCAAAACAGCCACCATGACTTAGTGGCCGTCCTTCCTACAGAAAATCTACGTAGGGAGCTGAAGTTTCAGCCAAGAACCCTGAAAGGATTCAGAGTTTCTGGAAAGAGGAATTGACCAAAATGTTAGATGAACAGAAACCTGGTGAGCTCGGGAGTGTTTCATTTTATTTTATTTTTCATTTCCAACAGGTTCCACGTATTTTTTGCTGTAGATTAAATATTTGCATTTATTTGGAAAAAAATAAAAATAAAGCAGTCGTTACATTTTTATTGCTAAGAGACTAAATTTAATACTGTTTTCTCATTAAATACCTTAAAAAGATGCTTTTATGTATTTACACGACCGGAGCTAAGAAGGGTGACCATCTCAGACATTCCTTTCAGTAAAATAGAGATTCGCCATAACTGGTCGGTACATCAGCAATATTTTACATAACCATTCATGTCATTTAAGGAAACAATTACAGTTATTAAATTAAACAACGTGTGTGCAAAACAAACTCAAAATGGATTTTTGATTTCTGAAATTCACGTCTGTCGTGAAGAAGCGACCCTGAATCCTGACGACGGCCCTGAGCGACAGACGGACTCTGAATAAAACTTGAAGCGTGGTCCGATTCCTGGTCAGAATCCGTCTTTCTTTCAGCCTACGTCTCTGTAAACTACAGTGCTGATGCAAATTTGATCCACAACAGGCCATAAATGTAGGGCTGGCCAATAGATTTCCCTGCCTAACCCAGTACATGCATTTAAATTAAACGTCGGAAAATTACTACGATTCCACAATAAGCATTTAATTAATAAAAAAACATTGTTCACTAAGGATTATTTTGGTGGTTTTGTCTTATTAATCCTTTTCACAGACTCATGCCAGAGGCTTTGCATACATTGTACATGTACGTATATTATTACAAAACGAACGTTTACGTCTTGACTTAAATATATATCCTAATTTTTTATTTATATAATAATTTAAGTAAAACAAGGACTAGTGCAAAATTAAGTTGTATTTACCGGAGATGAAGTGTAGACTGCAAATTCTGTCGTGGTATGATGGCGATTGGTAGTGTCTGCCTGCGTCCTTTTCATTGAAATTATCCATTTCTTTCCTCTTTCTTCATCCTTCGGTAAACAAAAGAAACGTACATCCGACGATTTGGAATGCCTCTGTGTGCAACCGGGAGCACAACAAGTTGTAGGCATTGTTTAGATTCCAAAAATAAACTAAAAGTACACTCTAATTCACCCGTTTTGTCACGCTGGTAAGCGAAAACAGTGCTGTTTTTGCCGACCACCGTGACCCGGATGTAGCTCGTGACGTCACGCGTGAAGTGCACCTATCACTGTGTAGCAGGGGCAAAGACGCCAGGAGCCCCAAAGCCATTCATTTTGACGATGCTGATTGGCCAAATATTTATAAATCTCCCCTAGCAACAGTATGATTGGTTATTTCGCTACACTTGTAGGGCTCCTTGAGCGGCAGCCCTAAAAGTGTAGAAGAGAAATGATACGTTCTGTTGGTGGAAATGCACTGTTAAATGAGAGTCAATTGGTAGAGTCAATTAGTAGAAGTGTTTTAATAATTCTTATTACATGTAGCCACGTACTATTAAGTAAAAACTGACATTAAAAATACTTTTAAAATCTATATATATTTTGACTTTTCCCCTCCACATCTAGGGAGGGCAGCGCCCGAGCGCCCCCTATGGGCCAGCCGCCACTGGCTGGTTATCGATTCAAATTTCAAGAATCGATTTGATTCGATCTGATCTCAATTGTGAATTGTGAAGACAACACATAAAACAGACTCATTATACAGATACAGAAATTTTAATAGAATCGACATACATTATTTTTCTACCTTTTGTCCCTCTCTTATCCCTTTTCTTGTTGTTTTCCTCTATGTTTTCTTTTGTCCCTTTTTCTAGTAGACAAGCCATGATCTGCTCTGTTCTCCATTTTTCATTTCAATTAAATAATAGCTGGAAGTAAATCTGCGCCCGTCTCCATTTCTTGGCAAGTTCCTGTCCTTCTCCTGGAGCGGTCCTCTCAGTACTATAGAGCAGTGTGGATGATCAGACAGCTGATTGGCCAGAGCTGGGTCATCTTCAGGAAGTCCACTGTGCTGACTGCTAACCAGCAGAGTGGATGATGCTGGACTCTCTCAGTCTGGTGGAACAATCATCATTATCAAAGCCTGGCTGGATAATTGTGGAACTCTCTCTGTCACAGCCCATCCCTCTCATTCTGAAAACAAACAGAAAACACAGTATAAGGCTTTTACCCACTGGTTAAATTACTCAGTTGCTAAAGTAGAAATTTGAGGATTTCATGCAACTTCCATTTTGTGTGCGTCACTGTAACTCAGAGGAACATACAGCAATTTCTACTCTACTATTAAACCTATTTATATGCAGGTTACATATTTCAAAACCTTCATGCTCAGTAAATGGACTGAACTTATATAAAGCGCTGTACACTATAGCCACATTCATCCACTCGCTCACTAACGCACATTTATACACCGAGATGCAGCTCGGTAGGCAACTTGCCTTGCCCAGGGGCACATCGACATGTGGCAAGGGGAAGCTGGAATCAAACCCACAACCTTCTGATTGCCAGACGACTACTCAACCCATCATGCCACAGTCGCCACCAGTGGAAACCTTGTACCCCCAAAATGACGATTTAATGTTAACATTTGTGATAAACTGAACAAGTCTTTATTTTGAGGACTGACTTCTTAAGCCGGAGCTCTAAAAAAAATCCTCTTCAGCTGGAAAATGAATTATGACAAAACAAAAATAAGATGCATGTCACAGGAAAGACTAGTGATGCTATATATATGACAATTGCATAAAATACAGAACAGTAAATTAACTTGTTTATAATTAACTCGACCCTTGACATCTACAGCTGTACACAATAACACACATTAAAAGCAATGTTAATACAAAGCTGTAATGCAGAGTGAGAAGTTGGTAATAACGTCCCTATGTTTTTTGAATGTATAACTTAAATTATTGGTTATATTACTTTTCCTGAAATTCAACATGGAAAAAAAAAACACCTAAATAATTGATTTCTCATCGTTTGTAGCAAATAATAAACGAAATTCTAAACTTACTTTAAAATTAGCCATCTTCGATAAGGTAAATAAATACTTAATATAGGGGGGACGTCCCCTTCGACGGTTTAATACTCACTAGTTGTTCATCTCCACACGACAGACCAACGTTACCGCTGAGTTTGCTGCTGATTGCGGGTTTCTGCTGCCGCAGTGAAGAAATCGAAGGCAGAAACTTTTAGTAACTTTGAGAGCAGCTTTCTACTTTTCTCCTTCTTTCTCTTCCTTTCAGCATCGCTACGGTAGCTTCTTTTCTTTTTCTCTCCTTTCTTTTCTCTTCTCTCTTCTCTGCTCGTCTCTTCGCGCCGTTTGTTTTCAAATGGTTTGCTGCCGTCTGTTTGGTCCTTTCTGCACATGCGCAGCTAATGGACTGATCCAATGTAGTGGATACTGTAGGGGGGGCCCTGAGACACACTTAATATTATAAGAATTCTGATGGCATTTTAGCAAAGGATTTTAATCAAAAACGTAATTATTGTGCACAAATAAGTAATAGCTGTATTAACCATACATGTAAAAGGAGTTTTATGGGGCCCCCAGGAACTTGGGGCCCTAGGCAAATTTCCTAGTTTTGCCTAATGGTAAATCTGCTCCTGATTCTGCTTCATCACCTGCAAAGAGAGATGTAAAAAGAACAGCACAACCAATAGAACTACAGATACAATACAGCAACACCTTGATACCATCACTGAAGTATATACAGTATTAATATGAAATGTATCAAGTGACAGCTGAAGATAAAAATTTATGAGTATGTAAGTGACTGGATCCAACACACCATACCCCATTAGGACAACGTGAAATAAAGTTTAGAGATTGTTGCAAATTTATTGCAAATAGAAAACAGAAAAATTGCGTTTCCACAAATCCGTTTGAGATGAACTCAGATGAAGCTTCAGCCTTCTCTATAAAGAATATCTACCAATCAGAATATCTGATAAACTTCTTGCTCTTTTGTCTTGAACCTCCTGGTGGGAATCCTCAACGGGGAAGAATGCATTTCTCTAAGCTGGAACCAACAGGAGGTAAAAATGCGGCTTCCTTTCCTCTGGCCTCAGTGCGACTGAGAGCCAGACAATGCGTCTCAGTCGCACCGAGGCAGCGTGGGGCTGGATTCCTGCCGCCACAGGTAGATAAAGCGTCTCGATGGTAAGATAGGAAGGGGCCAAGGATATTTGGGTGAGATACCAACAAGGAGGGTGGCGGTTGGGACAGATAGTGTCACCTCTACCATTCAGGGCCAAGTGATGGGGTGTCTCAACCATCTGAAAAGAGGAAATACGGGGGGAAGGAAAAAAGGAGTGAAAGACCCCTTTCATCATGCCAACTGGTGCTGCAGAACCCCCTCCGTCGCTGCCTCCTCTTCCTCAGCCTCCTTCGCTCTCCGCGCAGGAAGATAAAAACACATTCAATCAAAGAGAACCGAGCGGAGGGGGGAAAAAATAAAAGAAGGATTCAATCACGTTCCTCTCTCAATTTCAAAGACGGGAATCAGGTTGTTGCTTGGTGGGGGCTTTGAGGAGTGTTTGGGAACACAACAGGGCGCTAAAAGGAAACTTTCATCCATTCTACGTCATACGATATGAAAAATCTGCACCGAGAAATGACAGAAATCCCAAACACAGACACTGTAAAAATATGATTAAAGAACACAATGGCTGCAGGATCAGGAAATATCAGGAAGTTGTAATAGGAAGAAATATCCAAGATGCTTTCCTATTTATTTACACTACCGTTCAAAAGTTTGCGGTCACATTGAAATGTCCTTATTTTTGAAGGAAAAGCACTGTACTTTTCAATGAAGATAACTTTAAACTAGTCTTAACTTTAAAGAAACACACTCTATACATTGCTAATGTGGTAAATGACTATTCTAGCTGCAAATGTCTGGTTTTTGGTGCAATATCTACATAGGTGTATAGAGGCCCATTTCCAGCAACTATCACTCCAGTGTTCTAATGGTACAATGTGTTTGCTCATTGGCTCAGAAGGCTAATTGATGATTAGAAAACCCTTGTGCAATCATGTTCACACATCTGAAAACAGTTTAGCTCCTTACAGAAGCTACAAAACTGACCTTCCTTTGAGCAGATTGAGTTTCTGGAGCATCACATTTGTGGGGTCAATTAAACGCTCAAAATGGCCAGAAAAAGAGAACTTGCATCTGAAACTCGACAATCTATTCTTGTTCTTAGAAATGAAGGCTATTCCATGCGAGAAATTGCTAAGAAATTGAAGATTTCCTACAACGGTGTGTACTACTCCCTTCAGAGGACAGCAAAAACAGGCTCTAACCAGAGTAGAAAAAGAAGTGGGAGGCCGCGTTGCACAACTGAGCAAGAAGATAAGTACATTAGAGTCTCTAGTTTGAGAAACAGACGCCTCACAGGTCCCCAACTGGCATCTTCATTAAATAGTACCTGCAAAACACCAGTGTCAACATCTACAGTGAAGAGGCGGCTGCGGGATTCTGGGCTTCACGGCAGAGTGGCAAAGAAAAAGCCATATCTGAGACTGGCCAATAAAAGAAAAAGATTAAGATGGGCAAAAGAACACAGACATTGGACAGAGGAAGACTGGAAAAAAGTGTTGTGGACGGATGAATCCCAGTTTGAGGTGTTTGGATCACAAAGAAGAACGCTTGTGAGACGCAGAACAAATGAAAAGATTCTGGAAGAATGCCTGACGCCATCTGTTAAGCATGGTGGAGGTAATGTGATGGTCTGGGGTTGCTTTGGTGCTGGTAAGGTGGGAGATTTGTACAGGGTAAAAGGGATTCTGAATAAGGAAGGCTATCACTCCATTTTGCAACGCCATGCCATACCCAGTGGACAGAGCTTGATTGGAGCCAATTTCATCCTACAACAGGACAATGACCCTAAACACACCTCCAAATTGTGCAAGAACTATTTAGAGCAGAAGCAGGCAGCTGGTATTCTATCAGTAATGGAGTGGCCAGCGCAGTCACCACATCTGAACCCCATTGAGATGTTGTGGGAGCAGCTTGACCGTATGGTACGCAAGAAGTGCCCATCCAACCAATCCAACTTGTGGGAGCTGCTTCTGGAAGCGTGGGGTGCAATTTCTCCAGATTACCTCAACAAATTAACAGCTAGAATGCCAAAGGTCTGCAATGCTGTAATTACTGCAAATGGAGGATTCTTTGACGAAAGAAAAGTTTGATGTAAAAAAAATCTTATTTCAAATACAAATCATTATTTCTAACCTTGTCAATGTCTTGACTCTATTTTCTATTCATTTCACAATGTATGGTGGTGAATAAGTGTGACTTTTCATGGAAAACACTAAATTGTTTGGGTGACCCCAAACTTTTGAACGGTAGTGTATGTTTTACAAATATACTATAAAGTGCCCTGTGCATTCGTACACTGGAAGTGCAGTCTGAACTTTGACTAGGCCATTCTAGCACATGAATCTGCTTTGGTCACTGCAGCTCTTGCTATGGTGTCAAAAGTATTCAGTTATTACTCAGGTACAAGCTGAAGTAATAAAGCTTTTTACTCAAGTACCTGCTTCAAAACTACCCAAAGTATCAAAGTAAAAACAGTTTGAGGGAAAAACAATGTAACTAAGGAGAAAAGGTCAGACTGTTTTCACCACAGGGTCATATAACACACAATCACCCATCTGCAGAAATACATTCTAATGTTGAAAATGCTGGGATAGGATACCCGTTTCTTCCTGTCTTCAGTAAAAATCTGATGTGTAGTTTTACTTTTCCACTACACCATGTTTTGAACTAAAAAGATCTGACAGAAGCAAAGCAAAGATTTATTTCCAGCTAACTTGGCTTTGAAATGACCAATTAGGGGAAACAAAAGGCAAGAAAGTTAAAAACTAAAAAGTGTCTTGCTTGCCATAAAACAATAGCATAAGATGAAATGCATGATTCTGGCTTTAATCACATGCAAGCTAAAAGGCTTTATAGAACAGAACATTTAAAGCTGTTTGGATACATTTTTGAAAACACTCAACATCATTTTATATGCATTCTGAAATATCGCATTAGAAAACGTTGATAGAAACGTCAAAATTTGAACCGTATTTCTCAGTTTCACACAAGTTTTTATGATCGTCTGAGGTGGTTGTTGACTTTTTCGGAAAGCAAAGTTAACGTTTGGAACAGGAGATGGAAACACGTTGCCTGAAAAAGTTCTGACGAAGCGAACATTTACCTCACATGCCTAATCAGCTGTTTTCATTGTTAGCGTCTTCCCGAATATTCCCGTAACGTGCATAGAATTACATTTCTTTCTCTATGTCTCCGGATAGCAGGTAACATCAGCAATACTAGTTGACATGACAGAACAATTATAGCTTAGCTGACAGCAGCTACTTCCTGTTTATTACAGCCATGCTTAATGTCAACTTCACGCTTTGCGTAGCTTGGCTAATTCACTACAAACCAGTGGATGAAAACATGCTTCATTTGGATATTCCTTTTTGCAACATTTTAAAAGTTCACACAAACTTCGCATAACTGATGGAAACGTGGCTACCGACACTAAACAGCAGGGAGTGCTTGTTAAGCATCCGATGCCTATTTTACAGCTTTTATCAAGGCAAGTTTATTTATAAAGCACATTTCAGTAGCAAGGCGATCCAGAATGCTGTACATGCACAGAAAAACAGAGGAAAAAAATAACATTACATTAGACACCATGATGAACCGCAAAGCATCAGAATTGTGACCTTCCTGACTTTCCATATCCCCACCAGCGCTACTGTTGGTCACCCAGAACCACAAAACCTTTTCAAAAACAAGCACAGAATCTGACGTTCTGTAATATATTTTGCACATTTTGTCTCGCAGAGCAAAATGTAACAAAGTGCAATATCTCAATCAATTGCATCTCTATCTAGCATTACAAATGCTGTCGAACTTTTAGTTTCTAAATGCATTTTTGCACAAATGCCTTTTGCACCATCATTTCTGCACATACAAATGGTTTAAAATATTCTCCTGTACACTGTGATCGCACACTGTTTCTTTCTTCTGCATTGTTTACATCTCAATTGTTTACTTTTTAATCACTGCTGCACTTTATACTGAAAATTACAAGCTGTATGCAACGAAATTTTGTTCTGTATGCACTCTGTACATACAAAATGACAAATAAAGTTGTCTAAGGTTGCCTCAAAGGTCTAATATGAATATTTGGCATAATCAGTGACTTTAGTGCACAGAGGGAATTCAATGCCTCTCAGGTAAAGTTATTTAGCTTTCTGACTAATGGGGAACTAGCCCAACCTCTTCATTTTAATATGTTAAACTGGAAACCACTGCATTGAGTATTTCCACAATTTAATTCAGTAGTTTATTTACTAAATGCATGCAACAGAAAAAGGGAATATTTTGGCTCATTCATTTGGTCACGATGGTTCTATAATTTGATCGTCGCTGACCATTCAGAACTTTATCATCTCATCGGACCATTAGCAGTACAACATGCTGTTTTAAATTATGAGTCTGAGCTAATAGATACATTTGAAAAGACATTTAAAAATGGAGCGGCTAGTCCTCAATTTCCTCATTATGATCGTTACCCGGCATGGTTGCATTGTTTTGGTGTGGAGTGCTTCCTGCCTATAGGAGGGTGAGTGTTGAGTTTGTGCATGCGTCTATGCAGTCCTGCAGCAGGATTCTGCAGTAAATAACCATTCTTAGTATTTACATGGCCGGCTTATACGATCAGGAACGCTTCCACACATTTTTCTGTGTGCTCATGTTTCACATCTTGTCAAAATAAAAAACAAAGTTGGAAAATATGGTATCTTTCTGGATCTTTAACGATGTTGAAGTGGAACATGTGCACTGGAGACATTTTCATACATCTGGATGTGTGTCACCAACAGCTGTAAAATGAACCCCCACTCCCCCCCCAACCGGCCAACGCCAGCCTCCCAGAGCGCAGCTGCCAAACCAGCAGAGGTTGGCAGCTTGTGCATCAGCTGACTGCGGTTGTGTCTGGAGCCCAGCTCATGTGTTAGCGCTGTGGTTGGTGGTCAGACTGGAAGCTCAGGGAGCTTGTTATTCTCTCTTTGAGTTAAACCAAGCTGCTGTAGCGAAAGGAAGCCGGCGGTTATGCCAGAGGACTGCCGGCCATTTGGACAGCTCTGATTATGCTTTTTCATGAAGTACAAGCGACTCCAGCTGTTTATTTTGGTACATTTTTTTGGGTCTGTAAGCATGCATGTGTTTGCATTCAGATAAAAGTCTTTACAAAATATGCAGAGATCAACAAGGAAAAAGCATAGTACATGTTTTTTACAAATATTTACTCAATGTTCTGAGTTAATGCACAAGAAAAATGCAGTAAAAAAAAAGGCGTTTGGAATTAAAATGTCAATCATTGCAAAAATGTCTGCAATAGCACACTAATATACTAATACTAATACTTCAGACAGCCTAGATTTATTAAGGCTGATAGTCCACCAGAACTCTGACATTAGAAACCAGGTCGCCCTGAACAGATCCCTACAGACCAGCAAGACACAAGGTCGATTCAGCTGGTTTGTGCTACGTTTGACTCTGACTCAGAGATTCATCTCTTGTTTTATTCCAGACGTTTACAAGATGCCTTGTTGCAGCAAATTTCAGGAAAGACGTCCTTCTGAATGTGGCCACTGATGAGGTCTCCTTGGGACTCTGGGTGAGGAAGACTCAGGTGCATCTGGTAGCTCTTTCCTGTCCAGGCCTGCCACTGATGTCAGAGACCACTGCTGCCCTGGATTTACCGGCCTTCAGACGTGACTCTGCACCTCCAGAAAAGATTCAGTTTTCTCCTCAGAGTCAAAGACACGTTTTCTGGGATCTGATAAATCAAGATTATTTTGAGTAAGCTTGATTTTGTCCCTCAGACTATTCTCGATCATTCTATGTAATATCAGATCAAACTCATAGGTCAATGATTTATTCATTCATGAAGGCCAGTGTTTCAAGTAGAAAATAAACAGCATCAAACTGCCCCTGGAGGTTTTTGTTCTTGTTTCCCTACCAAGAAGATGCATACCAGAGTAACTATTTCCTAAAGAAGACATTTGATCTGGTCCGTCACCATCAGTCCAGTCCCACTGACACATTTACACAAGGGTCAATTTCATGTACCAACAACCATCTTTGTTATATTTTCCAAGTTAGTCTATCTAGAATCTAGATAGAAGACACTCACTAAAACCTCCACATTAAAACAGCTTCTCTACTTGAAGTAACATTCTGGTTTTCCCAGCGTTCATCCAAATGCTGAGCCTGTTGCCATCTGGCTGATTTTCTTCCTCTGGACAGGCTGGATAATTCCGATCCAGTCAAAGGAAAAATGTATTTTTAACGACCAGAGGTGAATTTATTAGTGGTATAACGACATCTCGCTGTACAATATTAAACCATCACTATATTTCTCGTTAAGGTGAGTGTTATCTCGTAACCCTAATCATTAGCTTTGCCTGATGAAGATGTAAACAAGATGCTCCGACTACTCCTAGATCATCAGCTTGGAAGCATTTTTGGTTTCCAGTAGAAACAATAGCTGGACATGTAGGGGTACGTTGAGCTACATCATCATTAAAGCACACTGGAATTTCTTTAAAGTATTAAAACTTTATCCCGTCTCACTCTCATGAACTCAGTGTATCTTGTCTCGTGAGATTTATGCATCGTTACACTTCTAGTATTTAAACAGACTAAATACTCTCCTTTCTTGAAGCTTTAAGGAGTAAAGAAGCCGCCAGGTGCTTTGAAATAAACATCGGTAAACCCAGAATTTGCATCTGAATACCTCTGCAGGTGTGAGACAATGCCAGAGTGAAAGACATCAGCAATCACCTTTGAGAAGCAACTATCGATGACAATCAACCAGCAAAGATTTCTCAGAACATTTCCAACCTATAAATCCTGCAGAGAGGCAGATTATCCCCAGGAGGAGAACATCTCAGCAGCTGCCGGCCTTCCCAGGACTGAACGTCCAGCAGATTCAGCAACATCACAGAATATCGGCACAAACACCTGATGCCAGCTGTGAAGCACTGAGGTGGAGGGCTGATGGTTTGGCTTCTTCATAGCCACAGGACCTGGTCACCTCGCAGTCACTCACCACCATCTCCTCCGTTTACCAAAGTATTTAACGGTTGTGATCGTCAGCAGAACCATGACCCCAAACACAGCAGCTAATATACAACAGCACAGAAATTACCAGTAAAGATGGGAAACTTACTGTAGACAACGCCATCATTAACTGCTTTATGTTCATTTATCATTTTTATTAAACAATCTTCTTAATTAACTTGTTAAATGATAGATGATTACGTGATGCATCATTTAACATATTAACTGCTTCGACAACATTTTCAATCTGGTTGCTACAAGCTTGTTTACATCAGTTTTCTTCTCTCCTGAATCTGAAACGCTGGGTGAGGAATGTTCAGTTGATACGACAGTTTAATTATTGTCATTTACAAATAATAGTGACACTGATGCTCTGCTCTGCTGAAATGTAAAATGTATAATGCAAGAAAATCTTCTAAAGATTTCTCTTGGTTTTTCACTACGTTGACGTTTGACTTCAGAAATGGGAAATGTCTCATTGTTTTCCTGCAGCTACCCTATTTAACTTTTGCTTTTCATGGTTATGCCATTCCAGTATATGTTCCATATTCACGTTAGAAATGATAAAGCTTTCAGTGAACAGCGGGTCTCCATGAAGACGTGTAAATAAATAAATGTAGCCTCGACATGCAGCGTACACAACGCAGATTATGACCTCAAGGGGACATTTTTCCTGCATGAAGAAGCAAAGAGTTATTCCTAAAGACCAAATCGGTACATTTGGGTCTCTAGAGCACCTTCTTCCTCATTTGCTAAACAGTGGAATCATTGCACTCATCCATAAAGGCCAAATTTATGGATTTAACAGCTTCTAGTTGCCCTGTCAACACATTCTTCCACCTGAGCTGTGGACCTCCGCAGCTCCTCCAGGGTTATCAAATCAAAGGTTGTTATTTTCAAAGTTTTATTTGAAAACTACTTTCTTTCCTTGTACATCACAACTTTTGTTCCACTTTTTCCACCAAAACAGATATTGGGTTTTACATCAGCGTTAAAATAAAATAAAATAATCTTTAGAGATGGCCTTTGAGTCTAATGAAACAGAAGTAACTGAGTATTTCCAAGTCTGGCGCAGGGTCGCCTTGAATACGCGTGCCGGTCTGTGAAAATGCAAACACTTTGTTTAAAATCTTCAGACTGAACACGCATACCTGTCCTGCTACCCTCTGATTCACGGAGGGATTTAATCATCTAAAAGGAAAAGCAAGAACTGCACTGCGTTAGTGAAGTGTTACAAACACCTGCCCCCCCGTCCTCCAACACTGCTGAGACATTATATGCCCAGATGGAAATTTGGTTTACAACCTTAAATAGAGCTTTTGTTGCTCAGACCGTCTTTAAAAACAACCTTATAAGCTTTGGGTCCCGCTGTTACCACCTGAGAGCTGGAAAGTTTGCTCTGCCAACTGGTGGGACTGGTCTGCAGCCACCCAGCTGGTGACCAGCAGCAGCCTCAGCAGGCGGCCGATGGTCTCAGAAATCACATTTAAGAAAAAAATAAACTATGATTTCAGCTTGTTGCAGCATAAAGCTCAGGCTGAGTTTAGAGTGAGGTGGGGAAGAGAGCAGGAAAAGTGTTGATCCATTTCTGTGTTTCTGACCTGAAGATGGAAATGTTCCTCTCTACTGTCGCCACGTGCTTGCTCAGGAGGAAAGGTTGCAGTAAAGACGAGGGCTGCATCCAAAAAGGTCTAATTGGTAAGGACTCTTCAGCCAAAGCAGAAGTGCGTCAGCATAAGTCCAAATAGTGCAGTTAGTGAGGAACTAACCTGTATGCTTCCTCTCATAAATCCTTTAGCATAGAGCGCTCGTCATGTCCGTCACCTTAGTGCCAGTAAGGAACATCAACTGACCTTGTAAAACTCCTGGCTGCCTGTTTATGGAGGTTTTGCTGCCATTTCACTGAGAGGTGAAAACACTGGAGATAAGCAGCACGTGTAGCTTCAGAAAAACCTTAAAGAGCCAAATGAGGGTTGGTGAGCATCGGAGAAGCTTTGTGTCGGATTTCCCTCCTGGATCCGTCACTGCTTTATAATTCAGACCAGATAATCGTGGTCGTCTTTGCACCAACATCTGGGAAAAAGGAGACTGCTTCTTCAATCACTTAACCTGGGTGGCTTTAAATCGGCCTCTGATAAAGTTAATAAAGTTATTTTTGACCAGGAAATGTCATTTAGATCCCATTACACAGGTTTCTAGAATGCAATCTTTTGCCTCCAGGATACTGCCAAATTAGAAATATTCTGTCCAGGAGTGACGGTGGAACACTAGTTCATGCCTTTCTGCCTTCAAGGCAGGACTATTGTAATTCTTTACCACCAGGAGGTCCACAGAATGCAGGTCAACACCTTCAGCTGATCCCAAATGCTGCAGCAAGAGCTTCCTGTTTACGTTAGCGGGGTTCACCTCCTTAATTCAGTTCAATTAATACCACAATAATTATGTTTTCGGCCACATCTGAGGCAAAATGTTTTGGACTAAGTCAGTTCACTCTGAAATTTACTTTGTCATTCAATTTAAAGTCATTTTCTATGACAACTTTAAATTAATAAAAACTACCAGCTGCCTCTTGTATTTCAGTTTGATAAAGCATCAATAATTGATTTATTTGAAATAGGAACAACAGATACAATGCTCAGAATGTACAATTAAAGGATTTTGAAGCTCATGAGACCAAAATGTTTCGTTAAGTGGGTCAAAATGGACTAAAATCAATACATAGGTACAAATTTTGGTAACTTGATAAAGAGCTATTGGTATTTTTGTCTTGTTTTGATGGCCTCATCTCAGATATTACCCATGAAGGCAATTAAACATCAGATAACAGGTTAATATTAAAGCTTTGCCTTCTTATAATAACTTTTCTCTAAATGTTTACCTGCAACCAGGGAAGTAGTTAATTAAATGAGATTCAAAGTTAACGTGATCACATTTAATGAGTGTAGAAAGCGTACAGTAGATGGCATAATGAACAACATTTTTACACTTTATATACAGGTGCTGGTCATATAATTAGAATATCATGAAAAAGTTTTTTTTTTTCATTTATTCCATTCAAAAAGTGAAATAAGTGTATATTCATTCATTACACATACTGATGTATTTCAAGTCTTTATTTTTTTTATTTTAATGATTATAACTGACAACTAATGAAAACCCCAAATTCAGCATCTCAAAAAATTACTATTACTTCAGACCAATACAAAAAAATTATTTCCAGGAATGTTGGCCAACCTAAAAGTGTGAACATGAATCGTATGATCATGTGCGGCTCTCACTGCTTAGCTGGGGCTCCTTCTCCCTGGATCACTGCAGCCATGCGGCGTGGCATGGAGTCCGTCAGTCTGCGGGAGGATGAAGTGCTCTACAACTTCCTGGTAGACGTCTGTGTTGACCTTTGACCTCAGAAAACACAGTGGACCAACACCAGCAGAGGACATGGCTCCCCAACCATCACTGACTGTGGAAACTTTCCACTGGACCTCAGTGTGGATTCTGTGTCTCTCCTCTCCTCCTCCAGACTCTGGGACCTTGATTTCCAAAGGAAATGATAAATTTACTTTTAGAGAACATAACTGTGGACCACTCAGCAGCAGTCCAGTCCTTTCTGTCTTCAGCCCAGGTGAGACGCTTCTGTCTTGTTCCAGAGAGGCTTGACACCAGGACAGCTGAACCAGGTCCTGCAGACGTCTCTGGTGGTTCTGGAAGCTCTGATCCAGCTGCAGTCCACTCTTTGTGAATCTCCCCACGTCTCTGAAAGCGTTTTGTCTCACAATCCTCTCCAGGATGCAGTCGTCCCTGTTGCTTGGACACTTGTTTCTACCACATCTGTTAATGTGCTTGGACACAGAGCTCTGTGTCTTCTCCATGATTGTGTCGCCTACAGAACCAGACAGAACATTTAAAGGCCTTTGCAGGAGTTTGGAGTTAATTAGCTGATTAGAGTGTGGCACCAGGTGTCTTCATTATTGGACCTTTTCATGATATTCAGATTTTCTTAGATTCTGAATTTGGGGTTTTCCTTAGCTGTCCGTTACAATCATCAATATTAAAAGAAATAAACCCTTGAAATACATCAATCTGTGTAATGAAAGAATATACAAGTTTCACTTTTTGAATGGAATTAATGAAATAAATCAACTTTCATGATCTTATTATATGAACAGCATCTGTACACGTCACTTGATGGTTGCCAGCTGTGAGGAATGTTTTGCAACGATTAAAACCATTACAGGGACAGCCGTGTTCGAAGTACAAGACCTTTTGAGACATTTTTATACTGCAAACGAGCAGCAAAGATCATGAAGGTGGCTGAGGAGACGGCCTGCACAGTTACGGCTGAAGGAGTCAATCTGGGGTCCTAAAGTGCGGGTCAGGATTTGGGCACTACCCCATAATCTCATTCACAGGAAGAAGAAATCGACTCACATTTCTGAAGTTGTTTGAGTATCCAACATCTTGTCGGATATATCCTGCAAAATTTAAATATTGAAATCATTTAGGCTCCTGCAAAGAAGGCTTTGTGCGACCCGTTAAACGTTGATAAACTTGTCATTTGCAGCTTTTTCCTGCGGTCCATCACGGTTGTGACAGTGATGAAGGAGAGCTGTGCTGCAGTAAATTGGTGCCGTTCTGCTTTACAAGTCTGCAATGGTTTCACTTGACTTGATCTTCACATGCAGTTTTGCAGCAGGGGTCATATTTAAATCACCACCCTGACTGGATGCATTTCAACAGCGCTTTTCATTCTCTTTGATGGAACAGATGCGTTTCAGTTGTTCTAGATGAAGCTGTGAGCACAGGCGGCCTGACAGCCCACATCTTCCTTTGACTTTACATGAGAAAAGGATTTAGCTGTATCTGGAGTATTCAGGACAGGCATTTATGCTCCTGATAATTCCTTCATTCTCTTTCAGAATTAAATTAAAGCAAATCTAATAATTTATTGCAGCTGTAATTCTACAAGTTTCCAGGGCAAGATTCTTTTTGCCTTTTTTGAAAACTGACAAACTAAATTCAATATCGGCTTTTGTTGTCAGGCGATCTGTTCAGTGTCGGACAAAACAGAACCGCTCGTCTTTGAACTCAGAAGTTTCCATACATTTCCTGTAAATTGTGAAAGCTACTCAAAATGTTTGACCCAATTCAAAGTTCTTGCAACAGTTGGCTGAAGTTGTGGCCCATTCCTCCTGACAGAACCAGTGATTGGGTCAGGTTCGGTCTCACTGCTCACACATTTAGGCTCACACCTTTCAGGGTTTTTAGATGTCCGCTCTAAAACACTGACCTTCTTAAACCACCTGGTAACTGATGTGGGACGCTGACGGTTATCGCTCTTTTTTGAGGACCCATTTGTATACAAACATTCATTTTCTGGCTGATATACCAAGATATTGCTTCAATACTTCAATGTACTGTATTTTTTGGACTATAAGATGCACCGGATTATAAAGCGCATTAAATGTTCTTCCCAAGTGGGTAATGTGACTCCGCCCCTCTGGTAGGGTGACGAGACGTCCTTGATTTCCGGGGATAGACCCCATTTTGGACGACCTGTCCTCGATTTCAGTGAATCATGGAGAAAATAAAAGTTTAGTGCAACATGAGGTATTTACCAAGTCCTGCCGCTGTGCTGACGTCGTAGAGCTTTGCCCAACGCACCTTCCCCGCCCCCCGTCGGCGTTGCAAACCAATCCCCAGGTAGAGATTCTAGCTTAACAAAATCAGAGACGTCCCCAGCTTTCATTAGAGGAATCAAATCTGGTCACCAGGAAGTATTCTGGCCGCGTAATGTAAGCGTATTTTTAAAACCTAAATTTACACCAGACGCTGCAAAGTACACAGGTGTGATTCTGAGGAGAGAAGAACTCTGTTGTGGGTAAGTAATTAAAGAAAGGCAAATTATTGGTGATATATGGGTATGGTATTAAATTATCAGTAATATATCCTATATGTTGATCTCCTAAAAGTCCGTGTCTTAGCCACATCTGATTAGAAATCACATATTTTAGTTTGTTAGCTTGTCACAACTACATCATCTACGGCGCTTTATTTTTAACGACTCTTATTTTAGGATACTTCCAGAAGTGAACAGGATATTTTCCCGTTTATTCCCTGCCAAACAGGAAAGTATGAAATTAGAACTTCAATCTAATTAAGGCGTCGCGTAGCGTTATGCTTCTGGTGTACATTTAAAATAAAATGAAAAGCGAACCTAAGCGTAGGACGCGCGTATGCTGCTTTGCTTTGCAACGTGTCCGGTGTGATTCCTCCTCAACACCGTCAGAGAGATCTATCCGTCTCTGTGGGAGGACAGAGTAGCTGGACTACACTGCTCTGTTTCTAACATGAGGCCAAAATAAATGTAACTTTTATATTGAATTAACTTACTTTGTTTATTGTTGCACTTCTTGTTCAGACATTACAGTCAGGCAGTCATGTAGACAGCTTAGGGGTCCTCAGGTAGTGACACAGTGTACCGTAATGCTCCTAATATCCATTGAGCAGAGCGGCTTCATTGCTAACCAGAGTCATACTTACACATTTTAACAGCTTTCTGAGCGCATTGTACCACATAAAATCAGTCGGTAAGCACAACGGTGATCATAGATAAGGCGCACCATCAATTTTTGAGAAGATTTAAGGATTTTAAGTGCGACTTATAGTCCAAAAAATTTGTAATGCTCTTTCCATATGATGTCGTCAATCTTCCTCATTTATTCCCTCTAATGTAACGATGATCATTATAGAAATCAATTTTATTTTCATCAAACCACAGAATATGTTGCCAGAAATCAGGATGCTTGTATCAGGCCACCTTTCCCAGCTCTACTCTGGCCTTCTATGTTGCTTTTGGAGCAATGGCTTCCTCTGAGGAGCCTTTCATCCCATGTTGGTGCAAAACTTATTTCCCTGTGGGTCATGACTCTCTAATACTAATTCTTGACTTTGTAAAGTGCCTTGAGATGACATGTTTCATGAATTGGAGCTATATAAATAAATTGAATTGAATTAATACTTCACTGGCATCTTCTCAATGTCCACGGCGTTGTTCTGAGGTTGATTCACACATTTAAAATGAAAACATTGAGCTCTGGGAAACAGAACCCGTCTGCTTAATGAACTTTATTGGAGCTTCCCACGCTGTTGATACTTTTAATTTTTTTTTTTAATGTAAAGCCTTCAGGCATCTGGACCAAAGTATGGACCAGGCTGCTGAATGTCGACAAATATCCTAAAATCTTGGCTGATTTTCACGTTTTCAATCAAGCATCGTGTTCGAAGCGCCGCCTTAAATGACCTCCACAAGTAGGCCTCCTTTTAACGCTAATGGTTTCATTTAACCTGTCAGCCGCTTGGACAGCCATGACAACAACAACTGGGCTTTCCCAAATTTTTAAAGACATCCTCATCTTAGAGTGTAAAAACTTTAGAAGGAATAGAGAGTTATTTTTGTATAATGATGGCATTTAGCAAACAATCTGGTAATCTAATATTTTCTAAATATTCTTATTTAAAATCGGCGTAAATATCCATTTTCAACTCTCTTAGAAAAAAAAAAAAAACAGCAACCAGACTCTAGGTGCACCTATTGAGCACAGCTTTTAAATCTTTAATATTTTTAACAGTTAAAGCAATGGTAAAAATGGCCAGATTTATGTCATCAATGGTTTTAATATATACTTTTGTTTATTTTACTGACGCGTTACATTATGTATAAACACCATAAACTATGTATGGATGCATTAAAGGTGCTGAGTAAGTTCAAGTTTACTTTGTGGGACGTTATTACTTTTGTGTGATTACAACTAAACCAAATAAAAGGACTGATCTTCTCCTGTTAGCCTGCAGTGCACCAACCCAGGGATGTGCCTTTTTCTAGCCTCCTCGCTCCTAAAGCCAATAAACACAAAGCTCTCAGGATGGATCAGCACTGATCAGTGAGTCCAGGGGTGGAGCCGGGAAGGCAGTCTTCATCCCTCCCTGTGGCTTCACTTATTAAAATAAGCTGCACTACGTCCCTGCTGAACGGTGAGGCCAACACTGAGCACTCCCTGCAGACATAACGAGGTTTAGGCCAAATAAACTTATTTTGTCAACTGCTCACACTTTAAAAACTCTACAGGTGATGAAGCTGCTCTATGGAAGCCTCGGCCCGTCCGTTCATGATGCTTTTTCTGTGAGAGCTTGGTGGATGGCTGCTCATACCAAGGTCTGTCACCTCAGGGGGTGAACAAAATAACCCAATCGTACAATTTAATCCGAGTCAAAGCAACAGCCCTGCAATGACTTGTTTTTGACAGGAAAAAGGCTCAGAAGCCACAGACCGAAGCTAAGGCAGTTTGTTTTCATTACATTAAGAGTTTAGACTCAACACTCCTACTTGCACATGGAAAACCGAGCACAGCGAGAATTTCTCACATTGGGATGGAGCGTTGCAGCCGGGAACAGAAATGACAGACGCTGCAAAGCTTTTGAGTCCGTATCGTGTTCTTGCATCTCTACCAACACCTTGGCTGTGTTCTAATTACAGCTCCTTCTCCTTGACCTTTCATGGGGTCAACAGTCAGAACTCTATCGGGGGGAGGAGAGAAGCTTCGGACTGCTGTGCCGATCTCAGACAGCCTTTAACACCGACGGCATTATGCCGTAAACACATGGATGACTGTAGGCACATCCGGGCCTGAAGCCTTTCCAAAAGGACTGCAACGGACTTCTCTCCAGACATTTGCTGATTTCCATGAGGTGGGCTGTGCTGATAGGTCATGTCAAGCAAAGGATTATGGGATTCCTTATGGCTCCTTAGCGCTGGTAAGGGACATGGCGAGCGCCCTGTGCTAATTGAACTATAGATGCAGTTCCACCGACTGACTCCATTTATCTTCTCCCGTTTTGTAATAGAAACGCCTGGAAGAGGGAAACGCCTCCTGGGGAGGACTTTAGCCGCCGCCCCCCACGCCCTGATGGCGACAGTGACACTAAATCTGTGTGAAATGGTAAACAATAAAAAATCCATCATTATGAATGAAAGAAATAAGATAAATGTTTCTACAACTGTGCAGCCTGCGCCAGATTGTCTTGGATAGTGTTGAGTAATAATCCATCGGGATAAATATCTGGATCACACTTCTAATGAGAAAATAATAAATATCAAAGGCCTACATATCATATATTCCTATTTGATCATGCTTTATTTGTCTTATTGTTCAGAAGTATGGGGAAATGCAAGTAAAACAATTATTGATAGGTTAGTTAAGTTGCAAAAAAAGGCTAAAAGATTTAATAATAAGGTGGGATACCGTGAACCAACTGATAAAGTCTTCATTCAAAGCAACACATTAAAATTCAAAGATATTGTTTATGTAAAAATACTGGAAATAATGTATAAAGCAGCGAACAAAAGTCTTCCTTCTGGTATTCAGAAATTATTTAAGTTAAGAGAAAAGAAATGTAATTTGCGAGGTTTGTTTATATTTGAATGTGCAAAAGAGAAGAGCCGGATAAAGTCTAGATGCGTTTCAGTTGTTGGTGTGAAACTGTGGAATGAATTGAATGATGAATTTAAGTTGTGTCCTTTTTGGTGAATTTTAAAAGAGCTTTAAAATGTAAAATGATAAAATCCTATGTTGTTATGCAGATTTAAAAATTTACATACTGTGAAGAACCAGGTATGTTGTAAAGGTTGTAAGTACAAAACGGGGTAGGCAACAATAAGCTTTGCTTCAGCCTATTCCTTTTTTTGGTAAATTGTAGGTTTGTTTGTTTATTGTTGTTTCTTTTACTGTTTTCTGTGTTTAATGTTGGATAATCTACCAAAAATAAAGTAATTGATTGATTGAAATAAAACAGAGCCTCTCTGCTGAAACTTCGAGCCTTTCAGCCGAGTTTGAGTTCCCCTGGAGCGGCGAGGGGCAGAGCGCTCCTTCATCAGGCTGTTTTCAGTCAGAGTTAAAATTTACACCTTTACAGGAGATCTTTGGCCTCAGCCAAGGCAACCTGCCTGGATGATTTGATTTAATTGGCTTCGGAAAGAGCCTTGATACATTTAGAATTTTCTCTTTATAAATTAACTGATTAGGAGAGAATATACTTGTTTAAAATTAAAAAGATCAAAAAAATACCTCAATAATACTTTAGGTAAAGATATTTTGTAACTATATTTGTGAGGGAATACATCTAAAAACACAAAATGGCTGGGAATGTTTGACAAATGTGAATTAATTAATAAACGTTAAAGGAAAAATAGAGAGGAGGTAAAATACAAAATGAGAATATAGTACATCGACGAGTTGAAAAAGCTAAAGATGGCACATTAATTTTGTTATAACAGGTAAATGTGAAAAATATCAAGGTGTAACTAACTGGTTGGTACAAGATTAACTAAGTTATTAGTTGCCTTTTTTAATGTACCACTCAATTCAGAGGCAGACAAGCTGGTGGGAGTACGGAGAAATGTCAACTTTCTGAAGAAAAAGTTCAAGACAAAAAATCCAAAATGCTATTTTGGGTTCATCTGATTAATTCTTAGTACCGATACAGCAGAATACTGTAGGTGAATCATTGCAAGCCGGTTCAGTGTTGGATTGTAGGTTCTGGAAGAACCAAACCTCAACATGTTGATCTTCTTAAGGAATACCAAAACTATGTTGTGACGCGACACTGAATTAATGTGAGAGCCTCTGAACCACATGAAGCAGGCGACATGTCGCTCAGGTTTTGCATATTTACACGTTAGGAACTGCTCGGTATCCGACCCTCCAGGTTCGGCAGATGAAGACAACGAGCTGACAGGCTGGCTGGAGAGCGAGGCAGGAGGTCGAGATGGAGATCAGGTTCTTATAAATCTCATTTCTGCTGCTGATTTATCAGCTCGCCTCGGTCCCTGTCAGCCTCATACATGTGACCAGCATGGTAAAAGGCTAACTCATTAGTCTGCCTCATCACAGCAGGAAGCGAGCCCATACACACCGTTACACAGCCCTCCTTTCGTCTCGTCGTCCATCTTTCTTTGCCAATTTCCTTTTCTCCACTCGCTCTCTCGCGCCATAATGTCAGCTTTCCTCATTTTCATCCCCTTCTTCCTCATTTGATTCCTCCTCTTATTCTCCGAGGCTGAGTGGTGGGCTCTCCATCCAGGATTTAATTAAAGTAGTTTAAATGGCCAGAGGTGATCCTCATCATGTCATCCTCTTCCCCGTCTCTTCCTCTGGAGGTTAATATCAGACTAATCCAGTCCTACCCCCCTAAGCCCTTCCTCAATAATGCATGGCTTCTCTCTGGCCACCTAGAGTGGCTGCCTTCAACAAAAACAGAGCTTGAATGGCTTAACTTCATGCAGTCACTGCCAGACGCCTTTATCTTTCTTTGCTGCATAAATCTACGCTGCAGGTCCTTTTCAATTTGCAGTAGAGGAGGTTGTACTTCAGGTGTGTCATTTGTTAAAAAATTATAAAAACATAAAAACTTAAAATCAAAGTGTGGCTTCAACAGATCCATAAATGGTCCATTATTCTATCATGTAACCACACCAGTCCTTTGTTGTTATGATAGGTGGGTAAAGATGTAATTACCTCTGGCTAATGGCAACTCTGGTGAAACATCAGGACATTAAAAACCTGCAGTAAAACATCTTATAAATATAAATCTGAACCTTAACTTTTTACTGGCTCTTTGGAGAATTTACCTCATGCTTTGTTCTGGTTGCATAGTGTTTTTAGGAATGACAAATGTTCTGTTAATTTTAAACTACACAACCTTTTCCACCGAAGAACTGAGGTTTCTTTTTGGTGTAGAACTGTATAATATCTCTAAAGACTTCCTGATTAGAGACAATTTACTGCTTCCAATGTGAAGCAGAAAACGTGAATATTCATTGTTAAGTCATTAAAAAACACCTAAAAGGTTATATGTTTGGCTGCAGTTTTTACTGAGCGGTTCTGAAGGTTCTGGAATAAGAATCTCCAACATCAGTCTTTGATCACCCTGGTCCTGCAACATTTAAATGAAGGCCTTCTCCAACACATCCACACCAGATGGCTCAATTACCTCCTTAGCATGTCTGAAAATAAGTCGGTCATCTGATTGAGGAGTGTTGGACCACGGCTGTACCTGAGAGCTGCAGGACGGGGCTTTAGAGGACTGGAGATGGAGAAACCCCGTCTAGATGTCTTAACTTGAAGCCGACACCCATTACATTCTGGCTACAGGTATTCATTGACTGCAGCTGGTTGTGTTGCTTTGACAAACTCAGAATAACGCAACAATCCCAGGAACTTGGAAGTCTAAGCTTTATAGATTCTTTGAAGAACCAATTTCTCCTCTTCAGGTAAAAGGAAGACTTATGGTGTTCAGCTACAAACCAAGAACCACTAAAGATAAAGCCTAACATCAACTGGAGGATACCAGAACACCTGTACCGCCGTCTACAAGGAAGCCAGATTCACATTGTCATGGACTGAAGGGGTTCCAACCAAGAAATAAACTCCTGCTCCAACGCTGAAACATTCAAGCTGGACTAAAGTTTTATAGCTGTAGAAATGGATAAACCAAACCTCCTCTGGAGAAAGCTAATGATACATGTTAAAACCAGGACACTAGCTTAGATTAAATGTACCAATTCTGCCAAAAACAACCAGATTTTCTGCCAAAATGGTGCCAGACAGTCGTTGACGGCTGCAGAAACAGTCAGGTTAATATTCCCTGAGCTGTTCATCTGAAAGGAAGTGTCTCTGGGACACGGGCAGATGTGGATGACTGTGTGTGATTAAATCGAGCAAATCTAATAACCTTTTCACCAACTGCTTGTGTGCCTGCGCACGTGAGCGGGAGGAGAAGCAGGTAGTATCGGGCTGCTAATGAAGACAGGGATATACACGACAACTACCAATTAAAGTTGTCAGAGCCACAGCGTTCCCCGAGTTGGGCTGTCCAGGCTGGCACATGCCCTGCAGCGTAATTACACTGTGGTGGGCGTGGCTGGATGAAAATTACCTCTGGTGACATCCTCCTTCCCACAGTTATGGATTTAACGCTGAATTGTGTGAAACTTTTAGCTGATATACAAGCAAAGAAATTCAAAGGAAGAAGGCAGGGACCTCCAATTAAAAGCCATAACAGGACATAACTGGATGCACACATTACCAAACAGGTTTGCAGGGAAATCCAGACCAAGGTTCCGCTGTCCTCATTAGGTCCCTCTCTATAACCTGGAGCCATCTCCTCTGAGAGTTAAAAAGACCAACAAGCACAGCTAATAACGGCTTTATCCTCGGCCAGAAATGGCATTTCAGGGCTGTTCCCCGTAATTTATCATAGTTCAGATGATATGAAGCGATTACCATTTTACCACACTGACCTTATCCTAATGAGAATCTCAGATTTACATTAGGAAAACAGACAATTAGGGTTAGGCTCACATCAGGCTAATGGCAGTTTAATATAAGCGAGAAAAATGTACATACAAATGGGTTTGTCATTGCAGATTATTCTCACTTTATCAGAGTTTTTCAGCACTTCTAAAGCTCTGATCTCCTCAGACATCATCTTCCACTTCTCTTAAAGCAAATCTTGCTGGAGGTCGCCTCTGCTGTCAGTAATATTCCTCCAGTTCTCCACGTCAGCGTAAGGACACAAACTAACCAAGCAGAACAGAAGGTGGGACTTTAATGTGTTACATTTTATTATTTACAGGCTAAAAGAAAACGTACGCGTAAAGCTCTCCCTCTGTTGTGTTTGGCCGTGTCAGCGAGCATCTAATGAGAGCAGAGGCCAGCATGGTTCAGTGGGAGCGAGGGGTGGGCCATTTCATTATAACGCTGTTTAGAGTTGTTCAATGATTGAACAGCCAAGGGAAACCAGGAGTGAAAGTCAAGTTCAACACTGCTTTTGATTACATTTAGATTAATATTACTCAAAAATTAAAAACCACCAACAAACAGACCGGCAGGTATCAGATTTACAAACTAGCTGCACATGTAGTGAATGAAAGTAGTGGTGGTCAAACGTTTCCTTGGGATAAAAGTAAACCAGAAAGTCAAAGTCACACGGGGCATTCGTTTGATGGGGGAGTGTTGGCCTTGTGGTTAGAGCAGCTTGCACTCAGAGAAGGATGCAAGTACCCGGTTCGATCCCCACTGCCTGCACTCTGGGTCCCTGAGCAAGACCCTTAACCCCAGATTGCTCCCCGGGCGCCGCACATGGCAGCCCACTGCTCCCCCAGGGGATGGGTTAAGATGCAGAGAACACATTTCGTTGTAATATATGTTTCAATGTATGTTTCAATGACAATAAAGATGATATTACTATTACTAAAAATTACTAATTACTATTACATTACAAAGTGCAGTAGGTCGAACATCTGAGAACAACTCTCCCTCTCTAAGTGCGTCCGTCACTGCTTGTCCGTCTTGTCGTTAAATTAATGACTTATTTCCACCTGTGGCCATATCACTTGTCAATGTTTATTCCCTCGCTTCCAGTAACTTAGCTGATAAATGCATGCGACCAACCAGCAATCTCCTGGTGATTCGTAATTAGGTTTTTATTTAAAGCTAGGGTTGGCAAGAATTCCCCAAGCCCCTTTTTTAACAACTGCACCTGGTAAGAACATCTTACCTGCTCTCCCGCTCCTCAGGGGAATCACGTTAAGAAATTCTCTCCCAAATCCTCTCAGGTCTTATTTCTTCCTACTGAGTCCTCCCTCTTCTCATAAACATGAACATGGTTCGCTTCTTGCGACTCTCAGCTATGTCCAAAGTCTATGGTGAGAGCAGCGGAGCTACAATGAATGACTAGCCGCTAAGCTAACCGGATACATAAACAGAAGTGCACAGCCAGCAAGCGGAAACTAAAAAGGAACGAGCACAGACACCGGCGTTACGTGAGTGCATCAGGATGATGGCATGTGGGACAACCAGTAGATACGGTGATACCCCTGGGACTGGATAGACAGAGGGGGGGGGGGGGGGGAGGAACAGAACTCTGACCAATCACTGCCCTTCGGTGCAATAAGCAGTGATTGGTCAGTTTTTAGAGGCCTGCAGCTCCCACAGAGATCAATTTTTTAAACCTTTATATGAATACATAATTTATTGACTACTTTCAGGTTGGAAAGACCATTTCTCCCAGTATAACAAAAAGTGTTTCTGAACAGGATTACCAACTGCCGCTTTATAACACGAAGAAGAGTAGCGCAGGCTCATTTAGCATGGACACACTTTTTCTTGAAGGGTTGGATATATCGACCGTTGACGGTGGAGTTAATAAATGAAGGCTTGGCTGAGAGAAACTAACGACAATGGGAAGATTGTCGGGTCATGGTGCAAAAAACAACCTGCCAGGCATGTGTATGTGCATTATATGCCACCAAATGCTGCAGGTTTTCTGCAGCACACCTCTAAACCTGGTGCAACAGCAACAACCCAGACACCTGTATTCATGGCCGACTGTGTGCGTAACCAGAAGGTTTGCACATCCCTCACGATTCTCCGCCTCTCCTTGACCTGATCAAGTCGATTGCTGAAGATCAGAGAGCACTTTCAAGACTGTCAGTATCAAACATGCCTCTCATCTCTGCACTCATGGCATTGCTACCCAGTATAAAACAGATTTGTTTGCCAAACTGCAAAAAAGGTGTTTTGTTTAAATGCAGATGAGTCAACAAGTGCAAATGTGGACAGAATTATTAATGTGCCGGTGCGATACTGTGATGGCTCATATCTGGCCTCCAGAGAAGTCAATATTGTAGATATAGTAACTGTTACACACTGAATCAAAATTAATATAAACCTACACAGAAAAGATTGATCTTTCATTTGTATGATAAAATTATAAACTCAGTCAAACTAGCAAATAGCTGCTGTCTTTTGTTCATGGAGTGTTTTCGGGGGGGGGCGGACTGTAAACCCATTTGCTCAAAGTGTGAAGGAAGAACTTGCTTGATGCTGCAAATATGAAAGTTAACCAGGTGATGTTCTGGATGTGGAACGTGAAGGAGAGGATGGAGAGGCTGTCCAGGACGAAGCTGAGGCTCTTAAGCTGAAAGGAGAGATACAGGAATTGTCAATGCTTATTTTAAAACTGCCAGATTTGGTCAAAGTTGACTTTGCACAATGAGCAAGTGTGGTATGTAATGTGGCCCCAATCTGGCCAGACTGAGATGGTTTGGACATGTCCAGAGGAGAGATGGTGGAAATAGCAGTAGGGTTAGGGTAGAGGGTCTAAAGGAAGACCAGAGAGGAGACTTATGGACAGAGTACAGGAGGACATGAAGGAAGCTGGTGTGAGAGAAGAGGAAGGTGATAGAGACTGATGACTCGCTGTGGAGACTCCTGAAAGGGAAAAGCTGAAAGAAGAATGTCTGATATTTTGATCAGCTTTTCAATAAATTGTTCTGTTGCATTTAATTGATCATTAATCTATTTATTAAGCCATTTATATAGGATAGGTCCACAATATTAACTGAAACATTCGACAAATTCCTGTTCCATGTTTGAAATGTGCTTGGTGTTTTTGAAATGAAGCTGAGACGGAGACATTTATTACTTTGATCCTGCTCCAACAAGTAGCGGGTCCATTTTCTAGCTCGGAGTTTCTTTTGACGCTTTAAGAAACTGATTCTTTCAGTGCTGAAAGAAAATTGTCCCAAAGAGATCGATGTTTAGCTAATAATGTATGGTTGCATTATTCGTCTCTACAGCTTGGGAGCTGGACAAAGTAAGGAGATTATTAAATCTTTAAAGCCTCCGGGCCTGGTTAAACTGAGCTGTAGATGCACTGACAACTGCCGTCACTACAAACCTCATTTTCATTCCAGTCAAATGGAAACTGCCAGGAAAGCTGTTTAACATTTCTCCTTGGTTTACTACTTACATGATATTTAATGCAAACAGTCTTGAAGCAACAAAGATGTTGAAATACTCCTGAAAACGTCACGCAAAGTGATCGACACATGCACAAATCACACAGCATTTAACAATCTCAGAGGAAGACCATTTAAAAATTCTGATTTCTCACCTATGAAACCCATTACCTGTTGCGGTTTGTTTCTGCGTAACGTTTTGTTTACACTAGTCATGCTGGCCAGGTTGGTGCGGTGATTTTAATCTGAAATTCACCGGAACTTCATCCTGTCTAGCGCCCGACGTTTCCCGTTTGGCTCGTGAAATTCAGGAGCTTGATCTGGTAAACGCCAGGGTGTCCGGTCGAACTTCCTTCTTGTGGATTTTTTTGCAGCGTGGCACGGCCTCGGTAACCGGGCCACACGTGGCCGATGTGAGTGTAGACGCTGAACCGTATCTGCACCGTATTCAGTGTGAGCTGCCGTTAGTCTGCATGTAGACGTGTGGTGCAAACGCAACATAAATTCAGCCAAGCAAACTCTCGTTAATGGGGACATGGCCTGAATTATTTGGAACCAGAAAACAGGATAAAACTCTGATGTGATAGTTAAAAACTTTAGAGAACAGAGAAAACTGGCTATAAAACTATGACCCCAAAAAATAAATAAAAGGAGTTCTATGCTGCTCCTGAATAGACCACCTTCAAATTTTCTGCACTCCTAGAGACTCCAAGTACACAACCAAATGTATTTAAGGGCTAAAAAAGTGGACTTTACATGACATGTTGCCTTTAAAACAACCATGACTGGAACCTTTCCTGTTTTAAGCTTCTAAAGATCCTTAAAGCACAGTCCTAGCTGATAAAGGTTTGATCCAGAGATGTTTTTACAGTTTACCTTATCGGCCACTTTGAAACCAGAAAATGCTCCCAGTGCATCACAACCAACACTGCCATGTTGATTCTGCCAGCTTCACTAATTTACCTGTTCACATGTTTAACAGTAAATCAGCCGGCCACACAGCAATTAAACATCTAGATGTGAAGATGTCCTGCTGAAATTCAACGTAAGCGTCAGAGTGAGGAAGAAAGGGGATTCAGGTGATTTCAGGGACGGTTGTTGGTACCAAAACGGGCTGGTACGAGTAATTCAGAACAACCAATTATATACTTAGATTTCTGACCCACAACCATTTCTCAGGTCTACAGAAAATGGTCTAAAATAGAGAAAATACCCAGTGAGCAGCAGGTAAGTGATGGAAATGCTGTTAGATGTCAGGAGAATGGATAGACTGGTTCCAGATAAAAAGAAAACAGACCGTGGAACCTTGAAAGCAAGTTCATTTATAAAGCACTTTTCAGTAACAAGACAACTCAAAGTGCGACTGCGGCAGCAGACGACCACACCGGGTTCTGCTTCTGTCACCTAGAGGAACAAGGAGGCTCCATTTCACACATACTAACCAGAGCTGGAGAATAAAAGGTTGGCAAACGTCGCCTGGTCCGATGTGTCTCGACTAGAGTTACCAGGTGTCCCATTTTTGTGGGACTGTCCCACTTTTTCACTGTTGTCCCACTTGCCAGGGTCAGATTCGGAAAAGTCAAAAAATGGACATCTGCTTTTCTGAAACGAAGAACGCAGAGCTGCAGTCCTAGTCGGTGAGAGCAGCGTCTCACCTCATGCTCAAACTAAGACGCTCATAAACTAAAACAACAAAGATTTTCATGCATACAGAATACTAAGGAAACCACGTCAAAGAAAAGAAACCACAGCTACAACATAGACCAGAGAAAGGTAAACTCTGAATAACTTTATTACACTTTCTAAAAGTTTAACATCCCATCCATCAATCGATTTTATTTTTCCCACTTTTCCGTGCGTTTGTAAAGTCGTGCCATATCTGCTGGTTGCAAGACACAGGGCTAAAAGTTAAAAGTTTTATTAAACTTCATTAGAGTTAAACAAAGCCTTTTATAAACTTGTGAGTTGATAATTTATAATCAATTCTTGTGATATAACAGGCAAAGCAGAGACTGATTATTGTAATGTCCAACCCGTCTTAACCAACGTTATGACGACGTCATACATTTTAATTTATGTGTCCCGCAGGTTATGGGACCATTTCAGAGCAAATCTTAGAAATGGTTTGTAGAATTTGACTCAGTCACTGGATCTTCATCCTAAAGGATCTTTGGGATGTGGTCAAACTAGAGCTTCTGACACCATTTTAAATCAATGCCATCAAGAATTAAAGCAGTTCTGAAGGGAAAACTGGGTCCAATCAGTCACTAGCAAGACAGGCAGAACAAAGCAGTGCATTTATATTACCAAATGTTTTATTGGAAACAAAAACAAAGTTGTGATACTTTTTGCTGTACAGCAGCAGAAGAACTGCAGGATGACTGCAGAAAAGAGGTAAAGTTATTAGGAAAGGTAGAGTGCTGGAGAATTTGGGGAGAAATAAAAAGTATGTGGGTCAGAGCGGGTCCTCGTAGAGAACAAAGGAAGGTGTGACAGAAGATGAAAAGCTTTCAGTCGGTGATTTTGCATGTGTGTATTAGAGAGAAAGACGGTGGAATAAAGACAGGACGGCGAGTCAAGATGAAAGCGCAGCATTTCAAGAATGTCATAATGGTGACCAATGAATTTTCCTGCAGGGAAACACCAGCCTACGTGTCTTTGAAGTCCACTTTAGCAGGAAGTCACTGCCTTTTAAAGCCACTACCTGGAACAGTATCCAGTCTATAGTCAAGATGTGGGTTAATGGTTACAGTGGAGAGGTTGTATGTATGTTATTGTTTAATACGAGCAGCTCAGGGATGACCCAGTTGGTCATTTAACCTCAGTCACCACTTCCTGCATTCACACAGTTCTACAACACAATCAGCTCTTTAACTTTTAATCCTGCAGTTTCTTGGGCTTTTAGAATGATAGAAAATGAGGAAAACTGAGGTTAAAATGACCATCTGTGTGATTTTAGCCATTATGCCAAAAATCATACTGGCTTGTGTAGAACCACATTTCCAGTGTGTCTTCCAGACACCATCTGTAGGATGTCAAAGTAAATCATAAAATCTTCCTTTTCCTTAATTTATGACAACACATCGACTTACGATTTATTTCATGTCTTAAGTGTTGTTCTTTTGGCTTCTGAACATATCATTGAATATGCATCAGCAATTATTTGTAATAACTAGAATATTTCCCCAAACCATTGCTTCTAATAAAGGAGCTGTAGTTTCAGAAGCAGGATCTGAGGTACATCAGCTGTAAATCACAAAGGTACAGCTACATACTAATAGGAAAATATGATTTATTTAGCAGCTGCTTGAGATGAGTTTGGTTTTTGCTACCGTTCGCACATCTAATATTTTATAAAGTTTAGTTCACCTTTCAAAGAAATCGATCACAAATTAACCAGAGCGTAGACTTTGAGGTTAATACAGACGATCACCGAATACAACACGCCCCCCTCCCCCCCCGGTGGGTGAAGTTGATGCTGACTTCCTCAATGGACTAAATAACTTCTTTGGGAGGTTTGAGGCACTGAACAGCACTCCAGCAGTGAAAGCTGTTCCCCATCAGGAAGAGGAGGTACTCTGCCTTGACTCAGCTGATGTGTGGAAGACTTTGAAAAGAGTCAACCCGCGGAACGCCCCAAGTCCTGACAACATACCTGGGCGGGTGCTCAAGGAGTGTGCAGGTCAGCTGGCTGGTGTCCTCACAGACATTTTTAACACCTCGCTGGACCAAGCCACAGTGCCAGAAGGCTTTAAGTCTGCCTCCATCATTCCGGTGCCGAAGAAACCTCAAGTCACCTGTTTTAATGACTACCGGCCTGTTGCACTGACTCCCATCATGATGAAGTGCTTTGAAAGGCTGGTGAAACAACACATCGTCTCCAGTCTCCCCACAACACTAGACCCGTTCGTTTGCCTACCGACGGAACCGCTCCACTGAGGACGCCATCTCCTCTGCTCTTCATCTGAGCCTGGCACACCTGGAGGAGAAGAACACGCACGTGCGGATGCTGTTCCTGGACTTCAGTTCAGCGTTTAACACCATCATCCCACAGCACCTGGTAGGAAAACTAGAACATCTGGGCTTCAGCACACCTCTTCGCAACTGGCTGCTGGACTTCCTCACCAACAGACCTCAGTCGGTCAGAACACCTCTGATGTCATCACCCTCAGCACGGGCTCCCCTCAGGGCTGCGTCCTGAGCCCCCTGCTGTTCACCCTGATGATTCATGACTGCGTCCCCAGGTTCACCACCAATCACATCGTGAAGTTTGCAGAAGACACAACGGTGGTGGGCCTGATCAGAGACGACAACGACCAGGACTACAGAGAGGAGGTGGAGCGGCTGGTGGGCTGGTGCAGAGAAAACAGCCTGATCCTGAACGTGGAGAAGACGAAGGAGATCATTGTCGACTTCAGGAAGAACCGGCCTCACCATGCTCCACTGCTCATCAACAGCTCAGCTGTGGAGGTGGTCAGCAGCACCAAGTTCCTGGGGGTGCACATCACGGACAAGCTCACCTGGACTGTGAACACCACGTCACTGGTAAAGAGGGCACAGAAACGCCTGTACTTCCTGCGGAGGATGAGGAGAGCCTACCTGCCCCCGCCCATCCTCACGACCTTCTACAAAAGCACCATAGAGAGCATTCTGACCAGCTGTCTCTCCGTGTGGTGTGGAGACTGCAGTGCCTCCGACTGGAAGAACGTGAGGAGAGTGGTGAGGACAGCAGAAGGGATCATCGGGGCTCCTCTTCCCTCCATCAAGGACATCTCATCTCAGCGCTGTGTCCCGAGCCGTAACATCATCAGGGACCCCTCACACCCCCACCATGGACTGTTCTCCCTGCTGCCCTCTGGGAAGAGGTTCCCCAGCATCCGCTGCAGGTCCACCAGGTTCTGCAAAAGCTTTTTCCCTGTTGCTATCAGAATGTTGAACTGCTGAAGCCACAAAAATGGACTCTGTACCACATTCTTATACTTGCACATTGCACATTTACACTTTTGCACATATGCCATCAGACTGTTGAACAGCCTCAAAATGGCCTGTGTACAATATTCATATATTTGCACATTCCATTGTTGCATCCTTATCTAGCACTACAAATGCTGCCGAACTTTCAGTTACCACTGTCGTTTTTCTCCTGCACTGTTTACATTGTCTTCAAGCTGTATGCGAAACGAAATTTCGTTCTGTACGCACTCTGTGCATACAAAATCACAAATAAAGTTGTCTAATTTAGATTATCTGTAGGAAACCTCATACGACCTACAGGAAATTTAATGCAGTTAAATCACTGGAATATAAACGCTTATGCCACTTAGTGTTTATAAGACCAAAGCTCATCATCATCTGCTACGTTACCTTCCATCTCACTGGTGTGTTTAGCCAGGAGCAAGCAAAAACAGCAGAGTGGGTAAAGTGATCAAACTGGATAACTGGAGCACAAGTTTAAGCTTTCTCCTCCAGAACTTCCTGGAACCATTATTACCCATTAATGGATAGTTTATGTAGATCATATCCCCAACATGTACCAGCTCCTCTGGCCAGGGAGCTGTAGTTTAGTCCAGAGCCAGATTAAACTGTGAAATCAGACTAATATTACTTTCATCTAACATCCTTTCTTAGTGTTTATGGTTTGAGTGCCAGTCGAACTTCAAACTGTGTGGAAATGTGTAGGCAGAGCAGGTTTCTAACCAACTGCAACAAATCTGGCTAACGGAAAAGAAACCCGACAATTTCATAGTAGTTAACTTCTTAAACGGAATTAAAATCACTTCCAACCGCAGAACATTTTAATAATTTATAGATATTAAATAAGTAAACCAGTGAGATGTGTCTAATAACACTAAAACACAGCATTTCATCTACATTTACACTTTTTTGATAAATCAACAATTCTGGACAGTTGTGCTTACCTCAGCCTGGATCTCAGAACATAAACACTTTACCACTTAAAATAGCTTTAAAAGGACATGTGCATCTTCAAAAGGGGTTGATGAGGTCATCTCTCCATATCTGAGGAGACCCTGAAGCAGAAGAGCCGCTTCCTTTGATTAAATACACTGCTCATAAAAACTGAATAAACACTTTGAAAACACATCAGCTCTTAACTGAAATAAATAATCCTGCTGACATGCATCCTGGTGTGGACTGGGTTCAGTGTCAGGAACAAAAGGAGCCTCATCATTTTGTGAAAAGGAAAACTATCAACCCACAGAGGGGTTATTCCAAAGTCACGGAGAAACTGAACAAGTGAAGCTTCAGGCTGCTCCAGTTTTCTGAAATGTCAAAGCTGCAGCTCTAAACGGACCTCAGTAGTTCGTTTGGACCCCAAGTGTCTGCATGACACGAATGCAAATGCCAGTTGAGGTCCACGGTGCCAGGCAGCGAGCAGAGGACCTACAAGAGGATGTCGGGTCCCCAGGCCACCCTAATAAAGTCTGTTCCTAATGGTTTGGTCAGAGATATTCACACCAGTGACCCACTGGAGGTCAGTTTGTAAGGTTCTGGCAGTACTCATCCTGCTGATGGGTTAAGGACCTCTGATGGACCCGTCCAGCTCTCCCCGAGTAACTGCTCGTCTCCTGAAATCTCCTCTAAACGACACGTATTGTTATGCTGTTCTGGTGGAGTTGGACTTCCTGGGTAGCCTGTAGGGTTCAGGTAACGCCTTTAACTGCAGAACCAGTAAGTTTTTTTTTTGGGGGGGGGGGGGGGTGTCGTCTCACTGTTGCCCATTTATTGCACCTGTTAATTTCATTTCTCACACTGAACTATACCAGGCTTGATATTACACCAACAGCTTTAATGGTTTATGCCAAATGCACAGATTATGTAGACATGATTCTTAAAAGGTATTAAAAGTTTCTTGATTTTTTTGTAAAATGTTTAACAGCTATGACCAAACATAACCACCAGCAGTAAATTGTACATTTATAGATGCATACAACTGAGAATAATAAAAGATATGGTGTCATTAGTCATTGAGGCTCCACCTCACTGAACAAAGATGCTGCAGAACATGGTGATAACAGGATGTGTGGCTGAACGCCTGGGAAACGATCATGCTTCACCAACTCCTGGAGCTGAAGAGACTTCTGTAGGAAAAACCTGATATGTTTTTTCATGTCCAAACAGTTTGGGGAACAATTGGCCGAAGGAGAGAACACGGAAAGAACACTGCTGACCAGTTCCATGCTCTATGTTTAAGGTTCTGTGTTTCAGTAGAAGTGCAACATTCATTTAATGTCAAACAATTACATTTACTAAAGGAAGCCATTTATTCAACTTCAACAAGATCTGGGAGAAAAACTCATCACAAACAGTTCTTAAAAATACAAGCACTGCGTCAGTAGGTATTAACTCAGTTTTATTTGTTGGGGGTGAAGGAGTTGAATCTAGACTTAGGCTCCATCTGTAAACGTCTAATTATTGCTCCTATTCCTTAACGTTACATGGGGTCATCAGTTGTGGGGAGGAAAGGAGCTTCGGGCTGATGTGCCGATTTCGGACAGCCTTTAACTCAGACGTCATTACGTGACAGAAACTCATGGATGAGGAGCGCTCTCTTCTCTCCAGACATTTTCATTAATTGGGCTGTGCCAATATTTCATGTCACGCAAAGGATTGTGGGATAGCTTATAGCTCCTTAGTGGCGATGAGACGTCGGGAGTTTCCTAGGCTAAACTAGCCTTGAGAGGAAGCATACAGACTCCTTTTCCTACCTCCTTCCTTACCAACTGCACTATTCGGACAGCACTGATCATGGCGACCGCTGGGTCCTGAACCAAAAGACGTTTTCAGATGGAGCCTTAAGCCCAGTTCCCACTAGAGGCATATAAGGCCCAAATCTGATTTTTTACAGGTCAGGTGACGGGGTCAGATCTGGCCCATAGCTCATCTTTTCAAGTCACATTTGAACCACTCCTATATGTGGTCCTGGACCTGATTCATATCTGATCCTTTTGAATGTGACTCTAGTGGGAACAACCGAGGCAGATTTGATTCATCTTTGACGTCACGTTCAATCGACATTTGTGAACTTTATGCCGCCAGCAGCTGGAAGTGATAGCAGTTAGCATTAGCAAGACAGACGGGTGTGCAATATATTTGCGTTCAATCCTGCACACGTAGGACTTTGCAATGCCCAAGAGGTTTTCACTCGTTGCATTGCAATTTCGTAGTCTCCCCACGTTGCAAAGTGATACGAAGGATCGCAACAAGTGTCCGACCTTAGGAGTCGAGAGGAGATGTGCTGACATATTATTAAAGTTGCCCTAAAGTTATAATTCCTGCCCAACCATTCCTGGTTGTGTCCCCGTATCCATAAAGACCTCGGTTTAGCCAAAGCTTTGTAAAATGCAAGAGTTTTACTCTTTTTATTGGTGCGCTTCCCTTTCAGCACCAGCTGATACCATAAGTAGCTTCTGTTGGACACTTTGAACCATAAAACCCATTTCCTCCATGTTTGCTGGACTAAAGCGTGCTGGGCATGAAACCACTGATACTGTTCTTTTGCGCATGCAGGCGAGTTTAGAGCCGCAAACAGTTCACACTGGAGTCAAATATAAGCAGCATTATAAAAGTAATGTGAACCTCGCAAAAAAACAAAACAAAAACGTAACCTTAGACTTGGAGTTGTTGGACTCAAGGCCAGATTTGAAGCAACTCTAGGGAAAACCCACACTATTCAATTCAATTAAATGTTATTTATATAGCGCCAATTCATGAAACATGTCATCTCGAGGCACTTTACAAAGTCAAATCAATCATATTATACAGATTGGTCAAAAATGTCCTATATAAGGAAACCAGTTGATTGCTTCAAAGTCCCGACAAGCAGCATTCACTCCTGGAGAAGCGTAGAGGTACAGGGAGAGTCGTCTGCATTGTCCATGGCTTTGCAGCAATCCCTAATACTGAGCAAGCATGAAGCGACAGTGGAAAGAAAAACCATCCATTAGCGGGAAGGAAAAACCTCCAGCAAACCAGAACCAGGCTCAGTATGAACGGTCATCTGCCTCGACCGACTGGGGGTTAGAGAAGACAGAGCAGAGACACAACAAGAGAGACAAAAAGCACAGAAGCACACATTGATCCAGTAATCTGTTCTACATTAGATGGTAATAGTGGTGATCTGTCTTCTCTGGATGATGTCACAGTTAACAGAACGTCAGACCAGGTGTACCTACTATGAAGAAAAAAGAGCAAAAAGTTAAAAGCTGAAATGACAACAGTCATTTCAATGTAATGCAATGCAAATCTGGAGAACAGTAGACTGGAGAACAGTAGAAATCAGTAGAGTGAGAAAAATAGGCCCTGATGTCCTCCAGTAGCCTAAGCCTATAGCAGCATAACTATAGAGGTAGCTCAGGGTAACATGAGCCACTCTAACTATAACCTTTGTCACACAGGAAAGTTTTAAGATTAATCTTAAAAGTAGACGGGGTGTCTGCCTCACGGACCAAAACTGGGAGTTGGTTCCACAGGAGAGGAGCCTGATAGCTAAAGGATCTGCCTCCCATTCTACTTTTAGAGACTCTAGGAACCACCAGCAGACCTGCAGTCTGAGAGCGAAGTGCTCTGTTAGGAACATACGGAGTAATCAGAGCTCTGATATATGATGGAGCTTGGTTATTAAGGGCTTTATACGTTAGAAGAAGAATTTTAAATTCTATTCTTGATTTAACAGGAAGCCAATGAAGGGAAGCTAAAATTGGAGAAATATGATCCCTCTTGTTGATTTTCATCAGAACTCTTGCTGCAGCATTTTGGATCAGCTGAAGACTTTGAACTGCATTTTGTGGACTTCCTGATAGTAAAGAATTACAATAGTTCAGCCTTGAAGTAACAAATGCATGGACTAGTTTTTCAGCATCACTCCTGGACAGAATGTTTCTAATTTTGGCGATATTCCTGAGGTGAAAAAAGGAAACTCTGGAAACCTGTTTAATATGGGATTTAAATGACATGTCTTGGTCAAAAATAACACCAAGATTTTTTACTTTATTACCAGAGGCCAAGTTAATGCCATCCAGATTAAGTGATCAGGCGCGGATTCAGGCGGGGGCGCAGGGGGCAGACGCACCCCCCTTTAGAGACCTAAAGTATTTTTTAAGAGCCCGAAATTTTAAACATCCTTTATAGAATTATGATTAATAGCCAGTGCCTGTCATTTAGAACGCACTGTGATGCCAGCGCGGCATAAATTGTCGTCGCAATCACCGATACTGGGGGCGGCATTACTGGCCATATTTGGGCACTAAATGACGGCCTGACATCACATCCTGTGTTTCTTAGCAGAGGCACTGCACTCATACAGCTGCGATAAACAATTATTTCGGATTTCCAGAGGACTTCACCATTGAAATTTTCGAGAGCTATTGTTGAAGCAACAATGCCCACGTGCATGGCAGTTTGATGTTGCAATACATCGGGTAAAAGTGGAAAAACATCACAAAAATAAGGAGACCGCTGCTGCAGCAGACAGATTCAACTCACATTGTCCCTTTTTGGTCTCCTTGCCTCAAACTGGGCTAGATTTCGTCAAAAATCACGTTGGTGTCAAGAAAGTCTTCTATATATTCCAAATCGCTCTCAGATGATGATGATGATAAATCCATGGAACTCCCATCACTATCGCTAATTAATCCATCACTCTCTGCCGCACCGGTCGTGGCCATCTTGGATAATAGCGCGCAGTGACGAGCCTGTTCTTCTACTACTACTTCTCTTTTTTAAATAGTGGTTGGCAAACAACTTTTAGGTGCATTACCGCCACCTTCCAGATTGGAGTATCGATCAACCTTAATGTTATATTCTCCCCACAGAAAAAAGGTATGATGATCGCTAGAAAATGTTGATAATGAGAAAACATGGGGTTCTCCCAAGTTGTGTAAAGTTGTAAAGTAATGCAATTTCAGGAAAACTTTTTCCAGTAACAGGAAAGTTATGAAAATGAATTTTTTGTTGCACAGTTTTTGAAAAGTAATGAAAAAAAGAGTGTAAAGTTAAAAAAAATAGTCGACATTGACACGCATACAATAGTTATTGTGTAGTGTGTATTGTCTGATCTAAACCTTTTAGTGCCACGTGCGTTTTATTGTTAAAGAATGGTCTCCTTTATGAAAACATACTAGGCTTAAAACTATTGCCAAGCAACTTGCATATGATGAACGATGAGCGTGAGAAAGAGATCTTTACATCATATAAAAATGATCTACCATCAGGATCAACATTCAGGCAGGAAATGAAGTTGTGGCACACAAAGTGGTCATCAGTGAAAAACCCAGCTCTCTCCCTGAAATTCTAAGGATAACAAATATGAAGTGCTACCCAAACATTTCTATGATTCTTCACCTTCTGTCAGTTATACCTGTTACGAGTGCTTCTGTGGAACGTGCTAACTCAGGCCTTAAAGCAGTGAAAACTTTGCTAAGGTCAACAATGGGACAGAAAAGGTTTGTGGCTTTGCTACTTATGTATGTCCACAAGGAAATTCATTTAGACATCAACAAAATCATAGACATATTTGCCCATAAGCATCCTAGAGGGTTGACATTCATAAACCCATTATCATCGTCATCATAAAGTTGAAGGTATTATAGAAGAGAACAATATTCTTTGTCAAGTCTTACAGATCTATTATAGGCTTATGGCTTAACTTCACCCTACATGTTCATTGGTTTAACTTACTTTAAAAGGTTTCTTTTCTCAACATAGTTTATCTTGTAAAAATATGTTAAAAAAATCGTTTATCACTTGAACTATACCAAACTGTTCTAAGTCCTTGGGCCTAAGTCTTATTTTTTCTTAATATAGTTTATCAGGTTAAAATATATTGTTAAAATAAATGTATATTTTTAAAACTCTTTTGTCACTTGAACCATACCAAACTGTTCTTAAGTCCTTGGGTCTTTTTATTTCATTTTCTGTATAAATATCATTTCTGGAAATAAAGAAAATCTTTGATTAATTGTTGATAAGGATAATTTTTTCTTCAAACTACTTTTTAACCTTGTGCATGCTGTAAAAAGCACGAGATTTTGACTTAAAAACCCATTTTCAATTACAATAAGGTAATCATGCTAATTCCACTTATGTTCATCCATTAAAATTATTGTCAATTAAAAAACCCTTAGATGAATAATTAGGGTAGTGTGAAAGAGTAAAGATGGCATTCTTTGGTCATTTAGCCTCACATTGTCTCAACCCCATGACCCTTGACCCCATGACCCTTAGGTGCGCACCCCCCTTTGAAAAATCCTCGATCCGCCCCTGGTGATTGATTAAGAAGTTTATTTTTTGAGGACTCTGATCCAAAGATTACAACTTCTGTCTTGTCAGAATTTAAGTGCAGGAAATTTAAAGTCATCCAGCTTTTGATGTCATCAAGACATGCCTGCAGTTGAAGTAATTGATTGGATTCATCAGGATTTATGGATAACTATAGCTGAGTGTCATCAGCATAACAGTGGAAATTAATCCCATGCTGTCTGATAATTTTGCCAATCGGAAGCATATATATAGTAAAGAGAATTGGTCCAAGGACTGAACCCTGTGGTACTCCACAGGTGACCCTAGAGTTTGAGGAAGATTTATTATTAACATGAACAGACTGGAATCTGTCCGACAGATAAGATTTAAACCAGCCTAATGCTTTTCCCTTAATCCCTACAGTATGCTCAAGTCTTTGTAGGAGAATATTCTGATCAACTGTATCAAATGCAGCACTAAGATCTAACAGGACAAGTACAGACACAAGTCCATTATCTGAGGCCATGAGAATATCATTAGTGACCTTCACCAGAGCCGTTTCAGTGCTACGATGAGCTCTGAAGCCTGACTGAAACTCCTCAAGTAGGTCATTACTTTGTAAATGTTCACAAAGTTGGTTAGCAACTACTTTCTCAAGAATTTTAGATAAGAAAATAAGATTAGATATAGGTCTGTAATTTACTAACTCATCTTGACACTAGCTGCCAAATGACTTGAGATTAGACATAATGCTGAAGGAAGAGGACAAAACACCTCAGATCAGACTTGGACTTCAGCATTTTACCCACATCAAAGACAAACCTTGGGTTTTTGTTTGTTGTCCCAAGATTGGACCTGGACTAAAATCCCATTTGATCATGTGTCATATTCAGCAGCACATGATCATTTATGCAGGTCTGACGCAAGGAAACATGAAAAGTTCACTCTACATGCAGAATATCGGGGTCACCAAATGGATCAATCACAGGAAACCAAAGACATCCGGCTATTCTCCTACTGCAATCACACAAAGTGGATATCTCGCATAAGCAGTGCAACCCAAAGCAAGCAAAAAGCCCAACCATCCAGTTTAACCAGAAGAACCCTTCCAGTTTAAACACCCAGCGGTATGTTGTAATACCCAACAGCGTCAAGGATGAAAAATGCATCACCTCCAAATGATCCAACATAGAAGAAGTAAGAAAACGTGGTTTATGTGTCTAAAACTGCTGCTCTGTCAGAAACTTTAGTGTATGTTGCTGGCAGTGGATTCCTGGAGAGTTCCCTCCCAAACCTGAGGTACTCAGGATAAACACAGCCAATCAAAAGGGGATGTGGAGGTAATGAAGACTAAGGCTCTAAGAGGCAGCAAGCTTTTAGAAGCCGCCATAAAGCACAGCACTTCAGACCTGCTCTTCCCGTCTTCCACAGCTTGGTGGATTACTGGCCTAGTCTCTATGGAAACCTTGCCCTACTCGAAAACACGGACACACACACACACACACACACAGAAGATTTTACTTCCCTCAGTTCAGAAATGAAACAGGATAATTTAAGTGCTACTTGTGATTTCCTGGTTTTTTGACATCCCTTTGCCTTTTGGATATAGTTATGGAGTCATCAGCTCTACTGGGGTAAAACAGGCCTGACTGCAGCAGAAATACACTGAATAAATCCCAGCGTCTCAGAACTAATGCCTCACTACTCACTGTTCTCAACAAAATGACTTCACCATGTTCTGAGGGTGTTTAAAAAAGAAATACCAGCCTTACGGTGAGACTACAGTCAATCAGCTGAAGTAGCACACTGCAACGAGAATCTACAGGCTCAATTAATTTCTCACCTGAAGCTACAGCTCTCTGTCTGCTCTGATCCCTCCTCGTCCTCTGAAGGCTGGAGCCAATAACCTTCAGTGTGGCGCTGAAAGCTCCAGCTGAAGGCCACAGATCTTTCCAAGAGGAAGTGCGGCTCTTTGGAGTGGAGCCAGAACATCCAGACCCACCCACAGAATCTGAGGACACACACAGATAAAAACTCAAACACACTGATAGATATATCATTAACTAAATAGAGAAAATGTGAATTTGAGAACATTAGAATTACTTATTAAAATGGGTCTATACACTGCATTTTATTCATTGTACAAAGTATCGCTAATGTTGAAACAAAAAACAAACAAACTGATGTGTAATGTGAACAAAATAACCATGAAGATTAAATATGTCTAGACGGGTAACAGTCATCCAAAGAAACATGGGTAGCTTTGGGGGTGTGAATATTTTTGACCAAGACATGTCATTTAAATCCCATATTAAACAGGTTTCCAGAGTTTCCTTCTTTCACCTCAGGAATATCACCAACATTAGAAACATTCTGTCCAGGAGTGATGCTGAAAAACTAGTCCATGCATCTGTTACTTCAAGGCTGGACTATTGTAATTCTTTACTATCAGGAAGTCCACAAAATGCAGTTCAAAGTCTTCAGCTGATCCAAAATGCTGCAGCGAGAGTTCTGATGAAAATCAACAAGAGGGATCATATTTCTCCAATTTTAGCTTCCCTTCATTGGCTTCCTGTTAAATCAAGAATAGAATTTAAAATTCTTCTTCTAACGTATAAAGCCCTTAATAATCAAGCTCCATCATATATCAGAGCTCTGATTACCCCGTATGTTCCTAACAGAGCACTTCGCTCTCAGACTGCAGGTCTGCTGGTGGTTCCTAGAGTCTCTAAAAGTAGAATGGGAGGCAGATCCTTTAGCTATCAGGCTCCTCTCCTGTGGAACCAACTCCCAGTTTTGGTCCGTGAGGCAGACACCCCGTCTACTTTTAAGACTAATCTTAAAACTTTCCTTTGTGACAAAGCTTATAGTCAGAGTGGCTCATGTTACCCTGAGCTACCTCTATAGTTATGCTGCTATAGGCTTAGGCTGCTGGAGGACATCAGGGCCTATTTCTCTCACTCTGCTGAGTTCTCCTACTGCTCTCCAATCTGCATTGTTTGTTATTTCAGCTTTTAACTTTTTGTTCTCTGTCATTTTTCTCTTCATAGAAGGTACACCTGGTCTGGCGTTCTGTTAGCTGTGACATCATCAGGGGAGGCAGATCATCCACTATTACCATCTAACATAGAAAGTACTCCTGGGTCAATGTGAACTTCTGTGCTTTCTGAGTCTCTGCTCTGTCTTCACATCACGGACAACCTCACCTGGTCTGTAAACACCACATCACTGCTAAAGAATGCACAGAAACGACTGTACTTCCTGCGGAGGAGGAAGAGAGCCCACCTGCCCCCGCCCATCCTCACAACCTTCTACAGAAGCACCATAGAGAGCATTCTGACTCTCCATGTGGTGTGGAGACTGCAGTGCCTCCGACTGGAAGAACGTGAGGAGAGTGGTGAGGACAGCAGAAGGGATCATCGGGGCTCCTCTTCCCTCCATTAAGGACATCTCATCTCAGCGCTGTGTGTCCTGAGCCCGTAACATCATCAGGGACCCCTCACACCCCCACCATGGACTGTTCTCCCTGCTACCCTCTGGGAAGAGGTTCTGCAGCATCCGCTGCAGGTCCACCAGGTTCTGCAAAAGCTTTTTCCCTGTTGCCATCAGACTGTTGGAACTGCTGAAGCCACAAAATGGACTCTGTACCACATTCGTATATTTGCACATTTGCATCATTGCATCTTATCTAGCATTACAAATGCTGCCGAACTCTGTTTCTAAAATGCATTCTGCACAAATGCCCTTTGCACAATCATTTCTGCACATACAATTGTTTTTTAAAAATACTCACCTGTACACTGATCGCACACTGTCTATTTCTCCTGTATTATTTACATTGTTTACATTTCAATTGTTTACTATAAATCACTGCTGCACCTTATCCTGCAATTTACTGTAATTTTTCAAGCTGTATGCAAACTTTATTTGTCATTCTGTGCATACAGAATGACAAATAAAGTTGTCTAAGTCTAAGTCTTCTCTAAGCCCCAGTGGGTCGAGGCAGATGAGCGTTCACACTGAGCCTGGTTCTGGTTCTGCTGGAGGTTCTCCTCCCTGTTAAAGGGGAGTTTTCCTCTCCACTGTCGCTTCATGCATGCTCAGTATGAGGGATTGCTGCAAAGCCATCAACAATGCAGACGACTGTCCACTGTGGCTCTACGCTCTTTCAGGAGGAGTGAATGCTGCTTGGAGAGACTTGATGCAACCTGCTGGGTTTCCTTAGAGAGGAAACTTTCTGACCAACCTGGAGGATTTGATGGAGTCTGACTTTGGAAAGAGCCTTGAGAATTGGAGCTATATAAATAAAATTGAATTTCAAATAATCTAGAAATCTGGCAAAAAAAAAAAAATGAAAGGCCTTTTTAATCACCTATTTATTTAGGCCAGGTGTGCAGAGAAAAGTTATTTCGACTGCATAAATGTACTGAAACTAAAAGTAGATATTGTTGGATTATCCTACAGTGAAAGAATTTATGAGGCTTTTTTAACATCGTTATGAGATGTGGTGTTTTTGTTCAACAGCACCATCCACAATTATTTCCACAAGAATCATTTGGCTTTAAAAAAAGAAGGTAAAAATGATTTCCTAGCTTCTTCTCTGCGTTTGATTTAGACATTCCTGACCATTCATCTCTGCCTACGACATTTTAAACACCTGCAGGAAAACACATCACAGAAGATGTTTGGTGGCTCCGCAGTCAGAGGAGACGAGATAAAGCTGAAGAGGAAGCTGCTCTCATCTCCCAGCAAAGCTTTCCGTGTCCTCCAGCAGGTTTTTCTAAGCGGCAGAGTCGCCTCTTGCAAATGTTCCTCCTGTTAGTGTCGGATCTGATAAAAGTGAGGGTACAGAGCATTTCAGCCGTGCGGCTTGCAGCGATAAGAGTCGGCTTCAAAAAAACGTGTTGAAACGTTTTTTTTTTTTTTAAAAGGATTGAGGGAAAAGTCAGCTTAGTCGCACGGTAATCTACAGCGGCGTCCACCGTGGGCCTTTGAGGGTCGAACTTTAGGTTTGACCTCTTGGCTATGAGCTCTCTGCCTCGGCTCAGGCAGGAACGGTGAGTCTCGACGGCGAACAGAAGAGCGGACAGTAACTGAGGGTCATGAGGCAAGCTGGAGATAAAGACAGGATCAAACTGTGGCACCAAGATTAGTGCTGGAATAAAAGTAAATTCCTCCAACTTGTCTGATTTTCAAAGCCGCCGTGTTGACCCTACAGAGATTTAACCCGACTAATTATGTTCCAGTAGCCCTCCCCTGTTTTCCCACTAAATGTCTTCTTCAGCTCTGCTGCACGTCTCATCTTCTCCGCTGCAAAGGCGTCTCCTTTTCAGGCACCAAAAACAATGAACATTCAGAGAAAAGTCTCTTCCATGTTGTTTAAAGTGTTAAACACAGTAAGGCTGAATGAAAGGTCTACAGTTATCCGTTTTAATTATCTGTTGCTTTGCAGAGGATGTCAGTAAAAAATGGCTCTGCGGTCTTCCCGTTATAAATTACAGGGTCTACCTGCTCAGTTAAAGAGGACATTTCTGCTGCTTTGATTGGTGGAGAAACAGGAAGATGTGCTGAAAAGCTAGTATTTAACAGTAAAGGCATCTACTTAAATGTTCATGTTTTAAAAGTAAAAAGATACAAAACTCCAGTGTCTTCTGCTGGAAGTTTTTTTTTTTTCAATTTCTTTGAGCAAAAATACAAGATTTACATTAAGATGTTAAGGCATTTTAGTAGTGCTCAAAAGGAGTAGGTAGAAGTTCAAGAACTTATAAGAACCTACCCCCAATTACAATATTCATGTCATGTAACATATGCAGTCTTTTGCTAAAAGGAGGCATTATAAATCAAAGCACAGTTACATACATACAGTGTCTTATTTTGAAAGCAATTGTACAGAAGATATCTAGTAGTACTTATTGAAAATGTTACAAATTATCACATTTAAATGTTTGGGTTACATGCATATTTTTTAAAGATGACATATTTATACCTGCTTTTAAATTGTCTTAGCGTGGTACTCCTTTTTATTTCTATATCTAATCCATTCCACAACACAACCCCAGACTTTTAACGCCACATCTTCTCAACACAAATTCTCCTCTGAAATTATAATTCTCTTCTCTACTGTTGAACATTTTTTGTGTATTGCCAGGAAGTAGATCACGGCTTGCTTTGTACACTACAGCAAGAGTTTTAAATTTGATTAACTCTTGGATTTTCATTATGTTCATGAGAGACAATTTTCTTTACATTAAAATTATCCACAACCTGCTGTTAATTTATCCCAAAAAAAATCTCACTAAAATCTGCTAAAGTGGATGAAAAAATAGAATCATGCAGAAAAAAAGGAAGACAGTATCATTAACATTAATTACTTCAGCCAAAGGATGACCTTTCCTCTTCCTCTTCAATGAGCCTCGTTTTCCAGCTACTTTTGGGTCAGAACAAACTGACATATTCAGATTGTGTTCATGCATCCTGCCAAACGGCGTGATTACAACAGCAGCACGGCCCGACTCACCCACCGCTGGCCTTCAGGTTGACCGGTCCGCCGGGAGAACCCCCCCGCTTCTCCAGATGGCGCCGCTGCTGCCCGACCCGGGTTCTACATAGTCATCACCAGCTGCTTGGTTGGGTGACGGCGAGGTCAGGCTTCCCAGAAGAAGAGGCTGAAGAGTGAACAAACCGTTGTTTCCGAGCAGTGGAGGGAGTTTAACGGGTTCTCTCAGGACCCGAGCTTTCAGGGTGAGAAGTCAAACTAAAGCAGCAGCATCTTTTCATGTAAACCAGCTGCTCAGAGCTAAAGACAAACAGGTCAACGTTTCTGCTAATAAGACTTTTGCAGGAGAAACAGAATCTGTCTCAAGTGAGCAGGCTCTGAAGTTTTGGGGTTAGAAGTAAAACCGACTTTTAATCATCGACGTCTCGCTGCTTTTTCAGTGTTCTGATGGGTTTCTAAATTATTACCCACTGAAGTACATAAATGGACAGCAGTGTGTGACAACCAGGGGGAAAAAACAAGCCATGCTGTGTAAAATTATTAGATAGTCTAATTACTTTAGATTGTGTTTTGGAAGCTGACAGATTTCCCTGTAATCAGGAACTAATCAATAGATCTGCAGGTTTTCTGAAGGGGGTTTAAAATTGTTGCTTTCACATTTACTACGTCTCATTTCACTTTTCTGCACCTGAATCATTTTTATCTGTTTTAATCAATCTGCCTAAACCTGACGTAGGACTTTTTCCAGTGTGAAAACCCTCCAGAGATCCTCTGTTCCCAGCAGCCCGTCACAAGGACAGCTGCTTTATGTTCCCATCAGGTGGGTCCAGGTATGGGTCAGAAGGGGATTTGAACATTAAAGGTTTGAGCCAAAGTACCAGAGCTTTACCTAAAAATGCATAAAAACATGATTTACCTTCAGTTGAAAACAGAAGCAATAACTTTTTCTATTGCTGATAAATTAACTGAAGCTTATTGTGTATACATCCTCATCTTCATTTTGGTACAGACCTAAGCAACTGCTCAGCTTGGTGATGGGTTTTAATCTCAGAACTGTGTACGCGTTCGTCAGTGTTCAGCTCCTCTCACTGTAACATAACGAGCAACTATTGGCAGGTTAATTGGAGCTTTTTGATTGTGTAACGAGCCTACACTCTGCTGCTTCACAGACATGCAGCCAAGTCTTTAAACCATTCACTCGTATTGAGAATACTGGTTAGTTTCTTTTGCTTCCGCTTTCTTCAATAATCAAATTTTATTTCCAGTGGGAAATTAGTGTTTCTTCTTAAGAGACGGAAACGTGTGGCAGCCATCTTTCGGCCGGAGACCGGTATGTGTACAGAAAGAGGAGCACTGCCAGTCAGAAAGCTGGACAAGTAAAACCAAAACGGCCTTTATCTAAATTTATAATACCATTAGGATAACATACATTTACAGACAGAAAAACAGGATTTTAACTCCAAAGAAAGCAGCAGCGGATGAAGGATGATGCCTTTGATGTGCTTCTCAGGTCTCAGGAAAGTAGGATGATAGGAGGAGAGAGTCACAGTCAAATCTTCAACAAATGAACAGAATGTGACAGTACGATGTTTTTATTGCATTTCTTAATTTCCCCTGGCACCCAGAGCATTAAACACATCATGGTTGGGAACAAGGACCAAAGATGAATGAAAAGCAGCCAGAGACCAAAGAAGAACTTTAAAGACCTTCAGAACTATTAACCAGGAAGTTAGAGCGCTGGAGGCGGACTACAGGACACAACCTTGTCTAGATATTTAAAACTAAACAATAAATCATCACAAAAGAGTGGGAGGGGTCATAGCCACGTTGGACAGTATAGCTTTGGGTAATTATCAGTTTACTGTATGGAAATCTTGGTATGCAGCTCATAATCCGTCTTATTTCATCAGGGTTTACTGAACTTAAGGTGGATCAGAACCTCAGCCAATGGAAAACGGGTCCAGTGGAACATTTTTAAACTTAAATCTTAGAAACCTGATACACAGTGGTTAGTCACATGTGCATGAAAGGCTTCACCTACATGTGCAGAGTGACCTGGAGCGTGGCACTCAATTCTTTTAGAGTTTCACCCCAAAGCAGGAGCTGTGGGTCTAGATTTTAACATCGACAAACGGCACCATGCATCAAACTGCATCGTGGTTCTTTTCTGCATTTAAACCCAAGTCACGGTGGCACGTTCCCGGTGAAGCGGCTCTTTCCAGGAGCCAAGCTCGGCCTGCCGCAGTAGTCACAGCTGCAGGAATAAAGCATCAAATATGGAGCATTGTGGGGCGTGCTCGGGGTGGGGGGGCAAAGCCCCAGCACCCTGCAGTAGTCACGAATGTACGAGTGAAGTATGAAATATCCGACAGTGTTACGGTGGCGCTCTGGGGTTCCAGGAGCAGGGCCCGGATGGCTCTGCTCGCAGATCAGGCTCAGCCAATCAGAACCATTCCACATCATTGGCCAGGGCCATCTCTTATCTGAGAGAAGTGGAGAGGCTTTCCCTTCTAATGCCACCCAGTTTGCTAGATCCCTCATCCTTTGCTTCAGCTCCCTCCCCCTTTCATTGCCCAGCCTCACTCCTTCTACTCTCTCCATCAAGTGAAGCTCCCTCTTCTTTCGCTCATCTACTGCACTTCATCTGCTTCTATCGCTTTCCATTTTTCAGTCATGCACTTTTTCAGTTATTGGTTACGCATTGCTGAAGTGTGTGATAGGCCTCTACGCTAGGGTAGAGAAATGGGTCTGGTTGCACCATAGATTGGTGGCAAATTCTAATGAATGTGCGCGAGTGCATGGATGTGTGTCACCAGATAGAGCAAGAAAGAAAGAACAGTCGAGACTTCACTTTTCCTAAAAAAAAAAAAAGAAAAGGGAGACAATCATGTTAGTCCCTGAGCTGTTAATCTTTGCATGTAGGAAAAAGTGAGGGGGTCTAATGGATGGGCGGGGAACGCCGCAGTGAAACGCCACAAATGGGAAAAGACACCAACAAGAGACGGGCCATCGCAGATGGAGGCCCTGCTTGAGAAAAACTGCAGATGAGTTTGTTTTTTTCTTTTTAAAAAGAGGCTGAGCTGCAGCTGCCATCTGCGACAGAAAAGCAGCCGCCTGAAGAAAAGCTGAAGCAGAAACCCTCCCAAGAAGCAAACAGTCGCTGCACGCACAGAATCTCATGTATTCAAGTCAAAAGCTATTATTCCACGTGTGCGTCTAATCTTCTTAAAGGTTATGTGGACAAGTTATGTTTTGAATGTTGAATATCAGTGAGATGCACCCCGGGCATCAAACAGCATATTAAAACTGGATTCCCAGTCAGTCAGAGCTCGCCTAAGGACGTGCGCGACTCCTGCAACATCCCTCATGTCACACCCCCCCCCCCCCAATACTCAAATCAACAACAAATTCCCATTTATTTATGCTTGCACCATCACAGCGGCAAATTGCTTTGTAAATGGCACAGTTCCCTCAGCCTCTTCTGTAAATACAATGTCACTGGCAATGTTAATAATCCTTTTGTTTGCTTGACCAGGAGCTCTCCAACGCCGCCCGATTCCTTGATTCAATTACTCCAGTTTGGGGAGTGGGGAGAATGGGGGCTGGACCTTAAAGCCGTCCATGTTAATGACATTCAAATTGATCACTGCCACATGTTGCTGTGGTGTGGCCCACTTAAAAGCCGGGGTAATGAAAAGAGGAGCTCTCCATTATGGAGAGCATAACTAAACATGACACCACCTCGCAGAAATTACAAGGCTCCCCGCCGCCTGCAAGCACTTCGCCTTAGATGCAGCCGAGCCGGAAGAAGCTTGGATAAGAAAATCCTCTCAGAACAGAAACTAAAAATGAAACTTGGCTAGAATAAAGCTCCCTTCAGCAAGGTGGGTTAGACGGCAACCCTGCAATGTCTTTAGTTGCAAAAAATGCTAGTATGCTGAAGTTAAAGGTTGTCCTAGTTTGTTTAGAAACGCAAATCTGAAAAGTGTGGCAGGCATTTCTAATCTACCCTTTTGGAAGTCAGCCCACAGGACGACTATTAGTGCACAACAGAAGTCTGGACAGCGCCAGAAATAAAGCCGCTGTTACCGTGTTGCCATTTGAAATCTTGAGTGCAGTTTGTCACCATCTGTGCAGGGGGTAGCTACTGCCAAGGGTCAGATGAGACAGCATTGCGCATCACTCTGGACATCCATGCCCAGTGTGACACATGGTGGTGACAGCATCATGCTGTGGGGACACCGTCCTTCTGAAGAAAGGGAAGCAGCTGGTGGGAAGATGGAGCTAAATGCAGGACAATCCTGGAGGAGAACCTGTTAGAGGCTGCAGGAGACCTGAGACTGGGGTGGAGGTTCTCCTTCCAGCAGGAGAACCAGCCTGAACCTTTAGAGATTATGGGATGGTTCAGATCAGGGCAGATTCATGGGCTACAATGGCCTAGTCAAAGTCCAGATCTGAGCCTTCACAGACCTGCTTTAGAGTAAAACATGTATATAAATTGTCAACCTTTACTCTGCCGTGCACTACATTGGGTCTGTGACATAAAATCCCAATAGAATACACTGCAGTTTATGGTTCTAATCCATTAAAATATTGAAAGATCAAAGGCCATGAATACTATTGTAAAGCACTCTATTCAGCTACAATAATACGACTGAACAGATAATGAGCCAATAGCAAATATAAAGGACCCAGAGGGAGAAGAAGAATGATGATGATGAGCAAACAAGCTTTGGAGTTCATGGGTCAGGGTGGCCTAGTTAAAGTCCGGAGCTAAATACAACCGAGTTCAACTTCTGATGCCAAGAAAAACTGGTAGAAACCCCCCAAAAGGCCTGCAGCTGGACCTGCAGAAAAAGGTGGTTCAGAAAATATTGATTTAGGGGGAGTGAAAAAAATAAATAAAATATATATATTTTTTAAGCTACTTGCAAACATGTTTGCCTTGAGGCAGGGTGCTGAGGGCACGGAGGCATGTAGGAGTTGAGTGGAGTTAATGCAGACACAGGTGCAGAGCAGCATGACGATGCATGCATGGCAGCAAATAACTTAAATGAGTCTTCAGGGGGAAATATTAAAGCTGCCAGAAAACGGCTCCTTGCCTTATTTTCATTATACCTAATGGGCTCTTGTTTCCCCGCAGGGAAGCAGAGGGAAACCAAAAGCTGCCGATTTAATTTAGCTTTTATCGACCACCGTGGTGAAGTTATCATCTTTACCTGGTGTTTTATGTCATCCTGCTTATTTAAGCTTCTTGCTTTCAAATATAACAAAAACACTTCTAGTTTTATTGATTTATAATTTTTATTCTTGTGAAATATCTAAACTTTACCTTATCAGATGAATAAAAATGAAAAAGAAATGTAGCCCTTATTGGAAAATAGGAACCAGGTCAACAACAACAACCACCAAAACAACATTTCTTGCGTAATTTTTTTTGTAAAATATTTACAGAATTAAACTATTTTCATGTCAGGTTGATGATCTAAAAGCCGTTAATATCCAACGCGTTAAAAGGAAATTTATGTCTTTCACATGTTAAAGGGTGAAACGGACATTCAGCTCACAAGATGAGACGACATGCAATCATTCATAACCCTGACAGATTGGGATTTAAATTCATCTTCATTTTACCAAAATGTTTCTTCTGAGGAGGAGATATTAACGTTTGGAGCGGCTCGGCCAGAGTCCACACTAGAACCCAAGACAACCTGTGGATAAAGTCTTCCAGCCTCATATTTCCTGCCCAGCAATTTTCATAAAAATATAAAAAAAACAATGTATAGTCTTTTTAATTGTTTTACTATCCTTAACAGACAATTTCCTGTCAGAAAAACATCCTGGCTGAATTAAAATGAGTTTAAATCTATAAATGTCATGGAGTACAAGTCATTTCAGGCTCATTTGTGTTATTTAATGCAGAGTGAACACTTTTCAGAAACTTTCAGTTTAAAATATTGTTTTTAATCAATCTTATCGATTAAAAAAAAAAATTGAAATTTTTTGTAGACACTGAACTTTGACTTTTCATTGTCTACAAGCCATAATCTTCAAATTACAGGTTTTAAAGACTTGAAAGATTTCACTCTCTGGGCAATAAATACATATATTGAGAGTTTTACTTTCTAAAATGACAGAATATTGAACTTATTGCATTTTTTGAAATCTGAAAACTTTGCATAGATGACACCTCTGAGCTATTTATCTCATTTCTTGATAATTAACTTCTTCAGAACATTGGCAAGTTGAAACAGAATCTTCCATAAAGTCGTTCTTAATCTTTAAAATCGCACATTTATCACGTTCAGGATTTAATGTCCTGTCTGCTTCCATGTTTATCACTAAAGGCATCGTTGTCAGGCGGTCATCTTCATAAAGTCTTTGCTGATGTTTTTCCCACCTTGAGCTACACATTTCTCTGAATGTTACATTTTTGAGTGATTAGTTTGATATTTCCTACTGAAAAACCAAAGATTCTTCTGTGCTTCAGCTTTTCTTTTGCACAAGGCCTCAAATTACAAAGAAAAGCAACTTTTAAATGAATTTATTTGACATTTAGAAACAAAACTGCTTCTCTTTCTGATAAGCAATGCAAACATGATTTGCACCAACTTTGAATCATTAGGTTTTTTTTAATCTTCATTATCTAAAAGTTGAAAATGTTTAGCTTTGGAAAAAAACCTCCATCAGGTGCAGAGTTATTTTGATGGTTTAGTGGCATCTTAATGCATAGAAGCAAATGTAAAAACAAGAATCCATCAGACGTCTGAACCATCAGTAGGATCCAGGTCCGCTTCCAATGCCAGGGAGCAGCAGCTGGATCCAGAGCTCCTGCTGGAGCTCCTCAATTTACCCATGCAGCCATCCTCCACAGGGGGCTCATTTCAGCTGCTTGGGTCAAGGATTTCCTTCTTTCGCCAAGGAGCCACATCCCATAACCAGAGGTGATGGTTTAGAAGTAGATGGACCAGAGATCAGATTGTTGGCTTAGCTTTTTCACCATGACAGACTGAAGTAGAGCCATCCTGCAGAGAAAGCTCTGATGCGTCTATCCGTCAAGCTACTCAATTCCTCCAGTGGAGGCAGAGTTTAACCTCTGACCTCAAAACAGCAATGAGACGCTGAAACTGCTCCATGACTGAAATAGGATCCTGGAGAGAAGGAGCTGAAACAAGCTTCTTCTGCAGGGAGCCTGAACTCAGGCTTAGAGCTCTGGATAAAAGCATCATCCTCTGCATTCAAAGCAATCTGCTGAGGCCGTTCTAGTTTCTAATCATTAAGGCACCTTTTCCAGCAGGAAGGGTTGGGCGTTGTTCAATTTGCAACCGTTTATTTTATTGTTAAACATCCATTAACCTTTTGCACCATTGCCAGGATTTTGCCTCAAATCACCACACGACAAATGTGGCACGTTTGTCACCAATGCCTGTTGATGCATATTCAATACATACCAAATTTGTACAAACTTTTCTAATTTGTAAACCAAAACATCCATTTTAAGTGTTTTCTTCATTTTAATAATTGTTAATTCATCATTTTGTGATAGGATTTAAAAATAAAGCTCCGGTTGACACAAGGGGAACCAAACCAACAACCTCCCAGTTGCACCGCTTTCTGTCCCCTTCAGACAGAACATCCCCCAAGCTGCTGACTAAGTCTCCGTTAAATGCTGTAATTACTGTAGCTGGACTAACGAGCCTGGTAACGCATTGGTCAATACCAGCCTGAGGGCTAACGGGGACACACCAGCAGCCGTTTACTTCAAGTCACAGAGAGACAACCTTCACAGAGACAATGTCCCCCGTAGGAGAAGACAAAAGAAGCGGGTCACTTTTCCAACTTTAATTCTCCCCGGACCAAGAGACATGAGGAGAATCCTCCGTTCCCAGATGGGAAGGGTCCGTGAGCCTCCATTTAATAAAATGGCATTACCTCCAATGGTGTTCAGCCAATCACAAACCCATCCAGCCATCATGTGACGTGTAGGAAATATAGCCCATCTCATAAAGTACTTTTACATCACAGCGCGCCCGATGAGAGCAATATCATCACATTTATGAGAAAATAATGATTTCTTCTTGGAATTTATGAGCATCTAGTAGAGAAAAGGCTTCATAAGAATTATATCAGTATGAAGGAAGAGGAGGAAGACGAGAGAAGAGGAATCCCTCCCTTTAATTTGTTTTTCCCCTCAAGGGAATAAATACAGCTCTGTAATATCAGGCATAAAAGTCAGTCTTGTCGACGAAGAATAGGCCAATTAGTTGAGCTACGGCGAGATGAAACGGAGGAATCAAAGCAGATCAATGAGGGAGATTCACTCCTGCTCTGCAGCACCAATCAATACGAGCTCGGAGACATGGACGTGATTAGAGATCGCTGGGTCACAGCTAAAGTGTTCATAATCAAGAGGCAAACTTTCATAAGTGCAGCGCGCGGTGAGGGCTCGCAACAACGAGTCCATCATCTGCCATGGCAGCAAAATTACTTCAGAGCCGCTGCTGAAAGAGCAAATATTACAGGAGACTTTTATGGCTTTATTTAGACAGCAGTGGAGAGAAGCTCTTGGTCACAGGGCGTTTAATGATCATCCGTTTTTAATTTTGTGAAAATTTGCGTATACTTGGTAAATAAAGAGCTGATTTGTTGAGAAGAAACCTCTCATTACACGGAGATGCATTATTAAATCCCTTAAATCAGATAAATTGGGAAACTGGAAGATTTTGTTGAATTAAATTCTAATTTTCCCAATTTCTCGATTCTGTAAGTGTCTAATAATGTCCGAAAACATCCATAAAGCTGCTGATGTGTTTCCACTAGCTCAGTGGAGGACAGCTCCAGGCCTCAAACCAGATTTCAGGATGTAGAAAGTGACTTGATTTTTTCAAATTATTCCTTCTTTTATTGCTTATGGTTTTAGATAGTAATGAGGGAAAGTAAAAAGTATGTGAAGGATTTAAGGGGCTCACAACATGTCCCCAATCTAAATGCTTTTCACTAATTATAAAAAGTGCCAAAATTTGTGGGCCAATGTAACTTTTTATTAAATCCCATTTTGGGATTTTTTTGTGCTCCTAGTTTTGTATTTAAGGAAATTATTTTATTTCAGTTAAATAATTTACTATCATGTATTTGTTGATGTAAACTCGATGTTTTATGCATTTCTTTTTATCACAATGCTCACCTCATCTCTCAACCTGAAGCATGTCATCTCTGCAGCGTCGCTCTGTTGGTCCGACAAACCTTTGAACTGACAAAAGGAAACACTGTTAGATGAAATTTTTGTGAATCATCTTTTTCTTGGAATATTTTTAAAGGTTTCCGTTTCTTTTTGTATTAAACCCAGTGTGACATAATTTCCTGAGCGCTGGTGACCTAACTGATAGCTGGATGGACATTTAGTGCCACAACAGACAATGATCCTGATGAATAATAATTATTCTTGAGGGCAACACATTGGTTAGTAATTTTTTTTTATTTGGGACGTCAAAAATGAGATTAAGTATTTTACTGCACTTGAGTAAAAATGAGCAGGACAAACTGTCCCTGTAAGGGCAATAACAGATATTATTCAAGCAAACTGTAATCAATAACCTCATATTAGCATGCTGCCAAACCAAACCTGACCTGATGCTGTAGGAACTTTCTGGTTTTCAGCCAAAAGTAAAATAAAAACCACATTTGTCCCATTTTAACCAATTAAGGAGGGCATAAGGACATAAACAGATGCAGAAAAAAGCTGGTTAGAAACATTAAATACCTGACAAGTCCAGGAACCCAGACGTCCACAAATATAGAGGACACAAAAACTCTTAAAAAAAAGTAATAAAATGTATTAGGTAACAGGACTATTAGGATAAGGCTGTGAACTCACCAGGAATAGTGTGTAACTGAGGAAGTGATTAGCTGGCACAGAGCAGGTGTGATGATGAGCCAATTAGGAACAGGTGTGCAGGGAGAGCAGAGTCACGTGTTCCCTGTGCCGCGCTCCAAGCCGCAGGGTTCCTGATCCTGCTTGACAGACATACTTCAGTACACTTCAGCATAACTATACACCAAGTAGCTCCAGTTATATCTCACTATAAATATCAGCAGGACAGACCCGAAAGGAAAACAGCATGATTTTTCCGTCTGTGGATAAAAACATCATTCCTCCATAGAACACCGACTTTACATTTTAATGGAGAAACTTTAGTATCCGGCTCTTGTTTTGTTGTATCCTCGCTCACTGCTGGCTGAAATCCTGCCTCCCTTTTATTTATTTTTTAGCCTTGGTTTGTTACAACAGAGTTTCATTGTATTCTTCTTTTTAAATCTCTCCAATCCTTCTGCTCAGGATGATAAGCAGACAGAGTTTATTGATGTCCAGCTTTCAGATGACGGCAATATTTCATGGAAAAATGATAAATACTCGTTTTTTGGACTCATGAGTCCAAGCAGTAATCAGCGTATAATAATTCAGTCCATCTTTGACTTGTCCTCATATTAGGTTGTTGCCAAACAAGCTGTGGCCCAATGGTTTTTATTTTCTATTTTTAATCTCAGTTAATCAGTTTCACAGGAATTTTTCCGTGTTTATTTTATCCAGCTTGTTTGCATCATGATAGAAGTGGAGGAATATAAATACTTCCATGTTCACCTGGAAAAAACAAACTGGACTGGAGACGCATGTGAAGCTTTCTGTGAGAAGGGTCAGAGCAGACTGGACCTCCTGAAGCAGCTTAGGTCCTTCAGGGTTAGCAGCAAGATGCTGCAGATCGTCTATAAGTCTGTTGAGGAGAGTGATCTCCTCTGCCATCGTCTGTTGGGGTAGCAGCATCAGAACCAGTGACTAAAAAGAGACAAACAAGCTAATTAAGATGGCTGGTTCTGTTCTGGGGACTCCTCTGAAGATGATTGTGCTTCATAAAATGAAAACCATGGAAAACCATGAAGAGTGTCTTCAGTCAGAGGCTTTTCAGAGCCGCTGTAAGATAGACCTCTACAGGAGATCTTCCTGCCCAGAGCCATCAGCATCTACAAAAGGTCTTTGAGGAAACCTGCACAATATGAGTTACAGCAATATTTATGAAAATATTTATTTCTATTTATGAAAGTGTGAAAAAACTGCACAAACCACTTCATTATTCATTATTGTAGATCTTTGAAGGTAAGAAATACCTCAGAAAAGTTTTTATATATATATATGTGAGCTGCTTTAACAAACAAGATGCAATAACTGGAATTTATATTTAGTGGAAATATATTTATTTTAAATCTTTACTCTTTTGTTGTCTTGTTGAAACCCAGAAAGAGAAACAAACTCCATTAACTAAAGTTACTAGCATGTTAATTATGTTGAGGTTCGCAGGCATTAGCATGCTAACGCTTTGTTGGCAGGGTTAGCGGTGTTAGACTACAGAATTTATGATTTTGATAGATTATAACAACCTCTGAGCACTTTTTAACAGTGAAAACAGTTTGTTTTATGTTATTCCTTACAATGAAGTACTCAATAAATTGCTTATTTTATTTCTTAAATGTTGACTTGCAGAAATTAATGAAACTATATTACCGTTAGCATGTTAATGATACATTAGCAGGCTTCGTTTTTGGGGTCACAAATTATGTTTAATTTAAAAGATGAGGGGTTTAAAGAACGTCGGTGTATTTTTACTGTATCATTGGACAAGAGTTGAAACGGTTTCATGTACATTTCAATCTTCAGAAGGATTCACTCCCTGCACTGCTTATATTTCCAGTCAGTAGTTAGTGTTTATTTCATTAAATTCAGCTTGCAGAAACTTTTAATTGATGTGTTGCATTCTGACAGGAGCAACATTGTCTTTCTACAATTTCTCTCTCTCCTCACATTATGTTTTTAGTGTTTTTGTTGCAGAATCAAGCCAAAGATTAGCATCAAAACTGTCACTTGGTTCCTTAAAAGCGACGAATGTGAAAAGACTCTTTCCAATTATCCAGTATTTCTTGCCCAAATTTATTCTCGGCAAAGTTAGAGAAGCTCATTATCAACATATATAGAGGGTAATAGGACACTAAAACCCAGCGTAACAAGAGGAAAATATATTCAAGCACACTTGTGTGGAACCCAATCAAAATGTCTCATTAGAATGATTTTGGCTTAATGGTTTCCCGCAGAAATTGATCAATTAAACACTGTCATGAAACAAACTGCGTCGCATCCATCATGACGACCAGTATCCAGTTTTGAATAAGTAGTGACCAGACACATCAGCAAACCAATTAATCAGTGTGACCCAACGAGATGACGTCCCTTCGCCAGGGTTCAGACTCAGCCCACTCAGTCCATTTAGTAGCTAACAGCTGACTGAAGAGGTGAAACCAGGCTATTATAATGTAATTATGATGTCAACTTCCATTGCATTGAGTAAAGTAAGGGTCTGGGGAAGCGGTACTGGACCTCCGGCTCCCTCCGGCCACTTGTCATCAAGTGTTTCACACCGGTCAAACACGAATTCTCTCTCAGTGGCTCTAAAGCACCTTTCCCCCTTTTTTCTTCCTGCTCAGCATCTGTCCCCTGGGTGTGGGCTCTCGTCCAATCACACACAGCATAAATCCATAACTTGTGCTCTCCCTTTGGCCCCCAGGAAAACACAATAAACTGTGCTCATCTTTTATGCATGATTTTTCTCTGTCTCTGTAGCTAGCTTCACTCTTGGTGCGTATCAATCATCACCCGGATGCTGCGGGGCAAGTCAAACATAGGCGGGAAGAAAGAGCGATGGCGAGTACACAACATACACGGCTGCACAACAAGGCGAAATGAAGAGTCCTGTTTCTGCTTCTACTCACTTGGATTTCTATTTCAATTTTACCTGATGCCTTTTTTCTTCCTTCCTCTTCATTCAATCTTGTATTTCTTCTCGCCCCGTTCTCAGATCGCTCTTTGCAGAGTTAAAAAAAAAAAACAGCTCAGGCTGACCTGCTCATCTCTCAGTGCATCTACAGCAGGAGGACAGATGCATGTTTGTGTTTTAAAGAGACACTTTTTCCCTGGGGCTACAGGAAGTCAAAGCTGAGGGCACGATCTTCCTCCTCCTACTCACTTCAGTGTGGTATGCTTTGCAAACATATGCAGAATGGGTCTGTACGGGCTTCATTGGCATGCTAAGATATTCACAGACAGTCAGAGCACAGCTGGCTCATTGTGGGAGAGGGCAGCGGTTAGACCTGACATGCAACCCGACGGCAGAAAATAAATGACTCCCTGTAGCTGCAGAACATTACCTGTTCAGGGTTCAATAATAATTCTGTTTATGGAGAACGTTCTTCTGCACAAGTGTTTCCAGGAGGTACGTCGATAAAACACAAGAGGAGGACGTTATTGGCTTTCAGGAAGCAGTGAATTACACCATCAAATATTCAGGCAGGTTACTAAGTTGAGCATCAGAGAAGTATGTTATCAAAGAAAGCACAGTATGTTCATGTTGAACAGCCACTTTATTAGGTACACCTGCTCGGTAACTGAAATAGCGACAGCAATTTTGCATATTTAGGCATCTAGATGTGATGAAGTTCAAACTGCACAAGATTTCGGTTGGGGTGGGGGTCTGCTGGGATCATCACCCACAACCATCTCTCAGGTTTACAGACAATGGTCTGAAGAAGAGTGAGCAGCAGCTGTCTGAAGGAAAATGTGTGTTTGAGGTCAGAGATTGAACGGGCGGGTTTCTGGTGGTAAACAGGTATCTGGTTCCAACTCAGGTCTGCAGGTCACCATCTCTGAACCCACAACATGTGGAATGTCAGAGTTTGGTGTAAACAACCTGAAAGCTTGGATCCATCCTGCCTCGTACCAACAGATCAGGCTGGAGTTGGTGGTGGTGTCATGGTATGGGGATAACGGACTGCAAAATATTCCTGTGTTTGATCATATGCTATTTTCTCCATAATTTTACTTGGTGGATGTAGCAAGCTTTTTGGTCGGCTATTTTGACTTGAAAATGGTTCTTTGTTGTGTCATGATTTGTCTTGGATGAACCCAGACACAGCACACACAGCTGGTTTCCAGAGTTTATTGAAATAGCAGGAAGTGGATGATGAAAAGCCAGAGTCATTTTACCAGACGGGGTTGTAGGGTGCAGGAACTGGCAGACGGGAACAGACCGGGGCAGACAGAGCAGGACCAGGAGACGAACAGGAACTGGACAGGCATGATGTTCTGAAGACTGAGTACGGACCGGTAACCAGTGACAGACTAAGGTGAGTTTATATAGTGGAGTGAGCAGGTGGAATGAGTCCAAGGTTAATTGCAGCCTGACAGGTGTTCCTAATCAGGACTGCACTGGAGAAGGAGCCAGAAATGTTCAGAGTGCAGCCTTCAGGCTGCATCATGTTGTTATTAATCAAAAGGATAATCTTTGCTATCTTTGTAATGGAAAGATGCTTTTCCTTAAACTTGTATTGCTTATATGAAAAACAGGCAGTGCAATGAAATCTACCACCAACTTTAACAATTTGATTTCAATGTTGTCGGTACCATAGAGTTTATCTTTAATTTCTTGTAACAATCTTTTTAACAGGATCTACTTTCAATTCAACAAATCTGAAAGTACAGATTTAGCTTACATTATATTGTTACCTTTTAGTTCATATGAAATATGTTCTTCTTGTCTGAACTTCATGGTATTTCTCAGTTTTAGAAATTAGTTTAAAAAAAACTGACCCAGGTTGTTAGCAATCTTTAGTTTAGAAAGATTAAAAATGTAAGAGCTTGCCTTGTTTTTCTTCCCATTAATTAATTTAATGTACCCCATACTTTTACATTATCTAGCTTAGCTTCATTTATATTTTTTGACAATATTGACGTTTCTTTTATTTTTATTTACTTTGGTTACAAAATTTCATAATTTACAATAGTCATTCCATTTTGCTGAACTATTTGTTTTTATTGCTTCTCTTTTGACTTTATCCCTTTGTTTCATAACTTCCTTAAGGCTTTATCCAACCGAGTCACCTGTAGGATGTGACGGAGCCGAAGAATCTCATTGTGGATGAAGCTATCATGTAAATATGGACCAACATCTCTGAGAAATTACTTTCTAAGGCAGTGTTGAGGGGGGAAAAGGGGGTTTCTGACCTGGTTCTAGCAAAGTGTACCTAATGAAGTTGCTAACGATTGTAAATGATTTGGTCTTTAAGATGGCTTAAAATATTAAAAAACGGTGCAAACGTACATGCCACAGAGTCCATCAAGTTTTTACTTCTAAGGTTCTATGCAAATATGGATCCTGCTACAGATAACTGGGTAAGCTTCTTATATTTGATATCAGTCCAGATGAGTTGGCACCAGAGGCTGTGAGGCCTATACTACCTGCATACCAAACTTGGACAAATAACGATCAAGCAATCAACCCTCGAATGCGCTGGTGGACACCGCCGGTGAGGGAAGCCGTCAAGCTGAAGAAGGAGTCCTATCGGGCTTTATTGGCCTGCAGGACTCCAGAAACAGCTGATGTGTACCGGCAGTCGAAGCGGCAGGCGGCTCGGCTGGTCGCTGAGGCAAAAACTCGGGCGTGGGAAGAGTTCGGAGAGGCCATGGAGAAAGACTTCCGTACGGCTTCGAAGCGATTCTGGTCCACTATCCGGCGTCTCAGGATGGGGAAGCAGTGCAGTACCAACACTGTTTATAGTGGGGGTGGTGTGCTGCTGACCTCGACTCGGGACGTCGTGCGTCGGTGGGCAGAATAGTTCGAAGACCTCCTTAATCCCACCAACACGTCTTCCATTGAGGAAGCAGAGCCTGAGGACTCTGGGTCGGGTTCTCCCATCTCTGGTGCTGAGGTTGCCGAGGTTGTTAAAAAGCTCCTCGGTGGCAAAGCCCCGGGGGTGGATGAGATTCACCCTGATTACCTTAAGGCTCTGGATGTTGTGGGGCTGTGTTGGTTAACGCGGCTCTGCAGCATTGCGTGGACATCGGGGGCAGTTCCCCTGGATTGGCAGGCTGGGGTGGTGGTCCTCCTATTTAAAAAGGGGGACCAGAGGGTGTGTTCCAACTACAGAGGAATCACACTCTTAAGCCTCCCCGGTAAGGTCTATTCTGGGGTTCTGGAAAGGAGGGTCCATCGGATAGTCGAATCTCAGATTCAGGAAGAGCAGTGTGGTTTTCGTCCTGGCCGTGGAACACTGGATCAGCTCTACACCCTCAGCAGGATTCTGGAGGGGGCATGGGAGTTTGCCCAACCAGTCTACATGTGCTTTGTGGATCTGGAGAAGGCATTCAATCGTGTCCCCCGAGGGATCCTGTGGGGGGTACTCCGGGAGTATGGAGTACCGGGCCCTTTAATAAGGGCTGTCAGGTCTCTGAATGACCGGTGTCAGAGTCTGGTCCGCATTGCCGGCAGTAAGTCGGACTCATTTCCGGTGAGAGTTGGACTCCGCCAAGGTTGCCCTTTGTCACCGATTCTGTTCATAACTTTTATGGACAGAATTTCTAGGCGCAGCCAAGGTGTTGAGGGGATCCGTTTTGGTGGCCTTAGGATTGCGTCTCTGCTATTCGCGGATGACGTGGTCCTATTGGCTTCATCAGGGCGTGATCTACAGCTCTCACTGGAGCGGTTCGCAGCCGAGTGCGACGCGGCCGGGATGAAAATCAGTGCCTCCAAATCCGAGACCATGGTCTTGAACCGGAAAAGGGTAGAGTGCCTCCTCCGGGTTGGAGAGGATGTGCTGCCCCTAGTGGAGGAGTTCAAGTATCTTGGGGTCTTGTTCACGAATGAGGGGAAGATGGAGCGGGAGATGGACAGGCGGATTGGTGCAGGGTCTGCTGTGAAGCGGGCGCTGTACCGATCCGTTGTGGTGAAGAGAGAGCTGAGCCAAAAGGCGACGCTCTCGATTTACCGGTCGATCTATGTTCCTACCCTCATCTATGGTCACGAGCTTTGGGTCGTGACCGAAAGAACGAGATCCCGGATACAAGCGGCCGAAATGAGTTTTCTCCGTAGTGTGTCTGGGCTCTCCCTTAGAGATAGGGTGAGGAGCTCAGTCATCTGGGGAGGACTCAGAGTAGAGCCGCTGCCCCTCCACGTCCAGAGGAGCCAGTTGAGGTGGCTCGGGCATCTGGTCAGGATGCCTCCTGGACGCTTCCCTGGTGAGGTGTTCCGGGCACGTCCCACCGGGAGGAGGCCCAGAGGGAGACCCAGGACACGCTGGAGGGACTATGTCTCTCTGCTGGCCTGGGAACGCCTTGGGATTCCCCTGGAGGAGCTGGACCAAGTGGCTGGGTCAGAGGGACGTCTGGGCCTCCCTTGTGAAGCTGCTACCCCTGCGACCCGACACCGGATAAGCGGAAGACAATGGATGGATGGATGGATTCATGTCAAACATTGGATCAAACTAATTACAACACTTGCTAATAACACTCAATTCAACTGACAGCTAATCAAATTAAGGTATTCTCATAGCATCCATTCATGTCCTTTAAGCACAGGAGTAGATCTGTGATAATGTGGGGCAGTTCTTTTCCCAAAGCTCTTGGGAATCTTGTGGGGTCATGACCTCTGATCACGATAATGATCCCAAATATATGTCTAAATTCACACAGAATAGGTTCACCAGACACCAAATCCAATTTTTTTCACGGCCATATCGGTCTCCAGACCAGATTGAAAGCCTCTGGACTAAACCCAAGAGAGGAGAATGAGCAAAGAAAAAGGGTCTAAATGTCTCTCTGTATGCTCCAACCTTGTGAATTGTTAGAGAAGAAGGCTAAGTGCCGTCCTGCTGGCAAAATACAAACCCAGGGTTTTACTGGAGATTTGGTCAAAAACAATAATTTAGTGCTAAATTATGCTTTTGCAATAAAATACACATTTTAGGGCTTTTCCACTTTTTAACCAGGGATGGCTATAAGTACGGGTGGAGCTGTAAGAGCTTTATTTAAACAGAGAAAGGAGTCCATGTATAGCTTGCATAGACCGACTGATATCTGAATGTAGTTCATAATGTGCAGTTCTACATCTACTGAACGTCAGAGAGGTCAGGTGTCTGCAAAGAGCATAAATTACTTCTAGAGACAAAAAAACTCTACAGCTACAGGTGGTCCCCCCTGCTGTTGACCTGTAAGTGACACACAAGTACCCGCCGACACTAGCAAGGACATGCATACTGAACCAAATGGAAATAATTACACCAGCAGGACACCTGGTGTGAACTTTGTCATTCCGGCTTGAATGTATAACATAATTGACTCCAGTTTACTGCTAAGATCTTTCCTTTTATTAAATGTGCCATGTTCAAGGCTACATACAGTATATACTGGAATATATTCAACCAGTCAATCACTAAGAGCTGCTGATGCCTTCGTCTCAGCCAGAAAAGCTTTCAGTTTTTCACAGTTTTCAGTTCCTCTGACTACACTGCCATTCCAACATGACAGGCATTCTTTAAACATGACTTTCAGACCACCGTTTTGGGCCAGTTTAAGCCTACCAGTCCTATTTTATTTTCTTAAATGTACTTTTGGTCATTTCGGTCTCCAGCTATATCATCTGGAGGTCATTTTGAGGGTTCTTTGAAATAAAGTTGAATCTTATAGTTCTTATTGGTTTTCCAGCCACTCATTTTCTGGTCAGACATTCTAGGTTTTAGTGTTTTTGTACAACCTGGCTGGGAGCAAAGGTTTTCAACATCTGTTCTAATTCAGAGGGGCTTAAGTGAGTATAAAAATGTAAGCTTTTTCATTGACTAAAAGAAATAAGGCCTGGCAAGATTATATTGACACTGTGATTGTGATAGATGTCGTCTTAGATGTTGATTATGATAATATTGTGATATTGCAGAGGCCTAAATGTTATCGTTTGCTGGATTTAAAGGCTGTGTCAGAAGTGGCATCATTTTGTGAACTTGAAAGACCGATCTAGCAGTCGTGCTCTTTTGTTGCTTTTGTCATCAGTCACATTGTTTTTGTCCACAACATGCCTGAGATGTTTCGAAAGGTAACTTCTGTCTAAGAACTTTATTGGCATGTTGTAGCTGTTTCATTTATTTCATTAGTCATGTTTACTCTGTTATCCTCCAAAGTAAACTAGCTTTAGCTAACAGTTCACTTGCTGCATGTAGCGTTCTGCTCTCTCCACTTTCTGCTCCAATTAATCTAGCTAGCAGCAAAACACTTTGATTTTTAACAAACACCTAAATGCCTCTGTGATTGTCCTGTTTTGCCTTTTCTTCCCTGAGCAGTGACAGTTTTGGCCTTTTTGACATGATTCCAGCTTAACTTCTTGCCTCTAAACAGACTGTGGAGTGGTTGGTATGCGCGTAGCGTCAGTAGCATCCCTGCCTGATGCGCGCTGTCTGGCTAGCAGTGGATCACCAAAGAGTACCTCGGGACTAATATGCTTTATATAAGTCACACTGGGTTTTAGTAATTTAACAACATAATAGTATATAAGGTAGAAATAAATGTCAGCTGTCAGAATGAAAGGAAAAAACTAAATAAATGATAAATAATAGCCATCAATGCGTCCCTAGCCTTTGCATATGCTGCCTGCAGTCAGAGCTGACTCCCATTATAGTTCAGGATAAATTACTTTTAAACTTTAAGTTTTACACGGCAATGGAAGCTTATAAGAAAAATATTCCATCCCTCTGTTCCCAGACTGCAGCATTTTAGAAAAACGGGTGAGTTGGGAAGCCCCTCCAGCTAAAGAAACGAGCAACCTGCTCTGTTACCTCTACCTTGTAAACAGTATAGATGAACAAGCTCGAAGTCGCTGATAATAAGCAGACCTGTCAACACTGCTGGAAGCCTGGAACACAGTGCTGAGCGTCATCAGATTCTTTAACAAATGTGCAATAAATCATGACTTTTAGGCTTACTTATTATTATAACATCAATAATAGCAATATTGTTATATTCAATGTGCACCATTTATGAATTAAAAGTGTAAATAAAAATATGTTCCCTCATTGCTATGTAGAAACAAGTTTTTCCTATTTTATACATACCGGTTAAATCCTGCTGAGAGAAGTCTGTGTGGATGTGTAGTGAGAGCCAGGGCAGTGAACATTATTGTGATAAAAGGTATCACAATAAAATGGATGTTAACCGGTCAGCATGAACGAAACGTTAGCTCTGGAAATATCTGTTTTCGTAATGGCGCCACTGTGCACACCACTTCATTTCATGCATCAGTATATAAGGCATGAAGGCAACTTTATGATGACAGCATCAGCGGTGATGGTTTCTGATATGGGCGGTATGGGCAGCCGCCCAAGGCAGCTTCTCATCTAGGGCGGCAAGACTAGCAATGTTCACAGCGCCTAATGCACCACTCCACCTGTGGTTTTAATGGCGTCCTCTGCCTGCTGCAGTGCATGTAGATCTCTGACAGACATGCGCAGCGGCCAGCTTGAATTGTTTACTTGTATCATTTCCTGTTTGCGGTAAGGCGTATTGTGTCACTTCCTGTTTTCACGGTGTGATTTGCGATCTGTTGCTCCAGACTCTCTTGCTTTTATCTTTAATCTCTTTGCTGTAACATCTGTTTCCAACACGTAAGCACTTTTAAAACATTTTCTGTTGCAGCACATCACGTTTGGGAACTCCCCATGTTTCACACGGTTTGCTTTTTGGCGTGGTAAGAGGGCGCTAGCCTAGCTTTAACCTAGCTTTAGCCAAGCCTTAGCCTCATAATGGCTTCTCCGTCTGTGTCTAAGTCTTCCCCTATCTCCTGCTCTCTGTGTCAGATGTTTAGTTATTCCTCTGCCTCCTTTAGTGATAATGGTACATGTAATACATGTAGTATTTTTGTAGCTTTGGAGGCGAGGGTGTAAGAATTGGAGACCCGGCTCCGTGCTGTTGAAAAACCAGCTGATAGCCGCCCCTTTGCTAGCGCGGAGCAACATAGAGTAACTTCACGTAGCAGCCCTACAGCAGCACCCGAGCAGCCGGGTAACCAGGCCGGCTGGGTGACGGTTCGTAAGAAGCATAGCTCTAGATTCCAGCCCCCAGGTCACCACCAACCCATCTGCGTTTCTAATAGATTTTCACCACTCAGCGACACAGCCGCTGAGGAGCCGACCCTAATTATTGGCAGCTCAATACTAAGAAACGTGGCACTAGAGACACCAGGGACCATAGTTAAATCCCTGAAGGGGCCAGAACGGGTGACATAGAATCTTACCTGAAACTGCTGGCTAAGGATAAGCGTAAATACAGTAAGATTGTTATTCACGCTGGCAGTAATGACACCCGGTCACGCCGATCGGAGGTCACTAAAGTTGGTGTTGCTTCGGTGTGTAAGTTTGCTAAAACAATGTCGGACTCCGTAATTTTCTCTGGTCCCCTGCCTGACCTGACCAGTGATGACATGTTTAGCCACATGTCATCATTCAACCGCTGGTTGTCTAGGTGGTGTCCTGAAAACGACGTGGGCTACATTGATAACTGGCGAACTTTCTGGGGAAACCTGGTCTGATCAGGAGAGACGGCATCCGTCCCACTTTGGATGGTGCAGCTCTTCTTTCTAGGAATCTGGCCGGATTTATTAGTTCTCCTAAATGCTGACAACCCAGGGTCCAGACCAGGAAGCAGAGCCGTAGTTTAACACACCTCTCTGCAGCTTCTGTACTGTTACCCACCCATTACCCTATTGAGACGGTGTCTTTCCCACGGCCAAAACTAAACAAATTAAAAACGGATCTAAAAGGAGCAAATCATAAAAACCTAATAAAAATCAACACTGCTCACTTTGAACCAAAAAATAAAAGAATTAAATGTGGTCTATTAAATATAAGGTCTCTCCCCACAAAGACTTTGTTAGTTAATGAATTGATTTCTGATAATCAGATTGATTTATTTTGTCTCACAGAAACCTGGCTACAAGAGGACTACGTTAGTATAAATGAGTCAACTCCCTCCAATTATTCAAATTTCCACATTCCCAGATCTACGGGAAGAGGGGGAGGAGTGGCAACCATCTTTCAGTCTGATTTATTAATTAGTCCCAGGCCAATTAATAACTACAGTTCTTTTGAACATTTAACCCTCAGTGTCCCTCATCCAAACTGCAAAGCAATAAAACCTCTTCTGTTTGTTGTTTTGTATCGTCCACCAGGCCCTTACACTCAGTTTTTGGATCAGCTGTCAGACTTCTTATCTGATTTGGTGTTAAACACTGACAAGGTTATTATAGTTCTACATCTATAGGAGCTCCTCTCCTGTGATTTTAACATTCATGTTGACACTGACTGTGATAACCTTAGTGAAGCCTTTAAAACTATCCTAGATTCAATTGGTTTTGCTCAAATGAACATACGGGGTAAATGATTACCCCGTATGTTCCTAACAGAGCTCTTCGCTCTCAGACTGCAGGTCTGCTGGTGGTTCCTAGAGTCTCTAAAAGTAGAATGGGAGGCAGATCATTTAGCTATCAGGCTCCTCTCCTGTGGAACCAACTCCCAGTTTTGGTCCGTGAGGCAGACACCCTGTCTACTTTTAAGACTAATCTTAAAACTTTCCTTTTTGACAAAGCTTATAGTTAGAGTGGCTCATGTTACTCTGAGCTACCTCTATAGTTATGCTGCTATAGGCTTAGGCTACTGGAGGACATCAGGGTCTATTTTTCTCACTCTATTGAGTTCTACTGTTCTTCAATTAAGCATTGCTTGTCATCATTTCTGCTTATAACTTTTTGTTCTCTCTCTTTTTTCTTCATAGTAGGTACACCTGGTCTGACGTTCTGTTAACTGTGAAATCATCCAGAGAAGACAGATCACCCGCTACTACCATCTAATGTAGAACAGATTACTGGATCAATGTGTGCTTCTGTGCTTTTTTGTCTGTCTTGTTGTGTCTCTGCTCTGTCTTCTGTAACCCCCAGTGGGTCGACACAGATGACCGTTCATACTGAGCCTGGTTCTGGTTCTGCTAGAGGTTTTCCTTCCCGTTAATGGGGAGTTTTTCTTTCCGCTGTCGCTTCATGCTTGCTCAGTATGAGGGATTGCAGCAAAGCCATGGACAATGCAGACGACTCTCCCTGTGGGTCTACGCTTCTCCAGGAGTGAATGCTGCTTGTCGGGACGTTGAAGCAATCAACTGGTTCCCTTATATAGGAATTTTTTTGACCAATCTGTGTAATCTGATTGAACTTGACTTTGTAAAGTGCCTCGAGATGACATGTTTCATGAATTGGCGCTATATAAATAAAATTGAATTGAAATCTGCCAGAGTGACTAGCGATATGATGATCATGATCATATGAATGGAGGTTGTTTCACAGATTTTCAAAAAACCCGAAGGAATACAAATAAATATCAATGTTGGATACGAGCTTGTTAACAAGAGGACTGACCAAAGAAACCTGTATGATCTCTGCATTTCATCTGCTTTTTGGGCTTCTTTTCATGGATCAAGTGGCTTGTTTCTCTCAAGATTGATCAAGTGTGTCTGTGTGTGTGTGTGTCAAGATGAGTATAGTCCTGTAATAATAGAATTAGCTGTAATTTTACACGGTTTAGCGAGTTTCTTCCTTGCGTTTGATCCGTTGGGCGAGAGGAGAGGACAGCCACTCCTACCTTTCTGTTAATACTGCTCATTTTGAGGCCTCAAACATTTCAACCAATGTTTAAGCTGTTATACAGTTTACTCTGTAGTTCTTGACTGAAAAGCAATAGTGTAGTTAGTAGTCATTTATTTAATGACAGATTTGACTTTACATCAGTAGTTGTGCAATTCATTTTTTTCCTAAATGTGAAATACTTTAAATGGTTTTACAAAAAAAGTTCAGAACTTCCTCCAGTTGTGCAGTGAGATTTATGTCTTTATCAAAGTGCCATTGTGCACATATTTCCACATGTGTGTTTGTATTGGTATTATTTAGCAATGCCCTAAATTTTATATTATTTTATTTTTCGTTTTATTCATGTCAAAAAATGTTATTTGCATTTTATATCTTTAACTCGCACAGTATTACTACTTGTGTCTTGATGCATTTGTTTATAGTAATATGTTATGCCTGTGGGTGATGGGGGTGTTGTGGTGGTGCGCTAGGACCGCCCCTGTGCATCAGCATACAAGGCAAGAAGGCAAAAGGATGACGACAGCTTTTAATATGCTCTTTAAGTTTTTATGAAGAAAAAAATGCTTTTATGCACGTAAAGTGAATTCTTGTCTTAATAAAACCAGATGCTCAACAGACCTGGAGCTGCTTGATTGAAAAGAGCCAACAATATTCTCTAAGTAGCTCACTTTGTTTCTCTGCTCACATGTTTGAAATGGATTTAATTTACCTATTTTCATGGAACATTTAAATGAGTCATTAATGTATAGGTTATAGAAATAAAGAAAGTCAGAGTGTACAACGGACTGAAAGATTTATAGTAGTTCACTGATCAAATACCAGCATTTACATGTCATTCATTTGAAGCTTTGATAATGTTTTATATTCATTTGTTAAGTTATTAAATGAAAAGATTGAATCATTGAATTAACCTGAAACACAAACGTCATTTAAAATCATCTCATAATTTCAAGCAGTAGAAAATGTCAGACACCTACTCACTGCATTCATTTCTCGGCGTTTAATGTCTGAGAACTGCAGAAAGGCATCCACATTTACCACATACAGAACTGTTATTTTCCACACAGCTAATTTTTGACAAGTATTTAGGAGAAAAGTTCTTTTAGAAGAAAGCCCGTGCTTTGCATAACCACCCTGGCATGCAGGTGCTCATTATTCTGATCCACACCCCTACAGGCCAATCCATCGCAAACAATCAGTCAATCAAATGCTCTTTTTGTCATGCTTTTAACCGAACGATTCGTCACCCTTCACCTGCCGTTTCACTGTGCCGTGCACAGCAGGAATGCAGATACAAAACAAAATGTTTTGCACTTCTAATGGAACAGTGCGAAGCTGAGGTGTTTAAAAGCCTCCGTGTAACAGCAGCAAGTGTGTTGGCAGGTACTGAGTGGCGGCCGCAGGGAGGCCGAGATTACAGAGTAAAGCCGTCCTCTTCGTCCCTCAAGTAATAACAGTGAAATGAGACTGACATTTCACTCTGGAAGAAACGCACACACACACACACACACACACACACACACACACACACACACACACACACACACAGTGGGCGGAGAGAGCAAAGGTCCAGCACAAAGACAGAGCAGGAAATGGTCCACATCCACAAATGATGGAGAAAGAAGAAGGAACTGTTACAAAAGGTACAAAATGACAGAGGAGGAGAAAATTCAAAGATAAGCAAGATTTTAATCTCTTAAATAGTTAAATAATACTTGCATTGTATTGGAGTCCAGAGGTTTTAAACCAACTAATTTGTTTTTACAGATTTTCTAATGACACTATAAAAGCATCTTCACAACCTGACGAGTATCTGAAGATCTAGTTTTTAAGTATTTCAAGCAAGCTGTGTGGGTTAGAGAAAGTCAAAGTTCTGCCTTTATTTCTTTACATTCCACCTTTAAAATAAGAACATTCTAATGAAAAGGCCCAACATATGTTGAAAGTATGGTTAATATTAGCCCATTTTATCGTTTTCAAAGATTTTTATAGGGTTTTTGTTTAGAAAGCACCTCGTTTTCTGTCTTTTGACAAAAAGTTTGCTCAGAGGGACCATGCACTTTTTTGTTACAGCTTTTGCAAATGTATAATATTTCATAGGATCTCCCCTTTCCATCAGTTTCAAACACTCCAGTTTAATTCTCATTTCCACATCTCAATTCACTGTTTTGGGGTAAAGGACGAACAGCCAGTCTGCACACCCTAGTCCAGATTCCCAGACACCCGCAGACTCAGAATGTCGGGCCAAGTTTTCAGGACAAATATCGGCTTCTCTGATCTTCATTTAAACAACTATGATGCATGATGCTCTGGGAATCCGACATTCAAACCGGACACAGTATTTTGTGTTTAAAAATTTGTTTTACAAGATGTTGATGGTGGCAGAAGAGACAGACAGGCAGGAATGACTAGAGATAGCAGAATCAGGCTTGACCAGGTGATGCAGGCAGGGGCGGACTTGACCAGACGATGCTGATGCGTCCCCAGCGAGGGCAGAGCGAGACACCAAATCCCCGGGAGCAACCAGAACCAGATGGCACACACAGGCACAATGAAGTCAACCAGCGAGGGCAGGGCGAGAACAGGTCCACAGGATCAGAAGGCTGAGCGACACGAACACTGGGGAAACCACATGCAGGCAGCGAGACGAGAAGACACGTTCTGGCAGGGAGTGGTGAGTGAGACAGGTGTAAATAGGTGGAGTATCAGGTTGAATGAATTGGCCTAATTAGTAGCTGCAGGTACAACTGATAAATGTACGGTGAGGATGTAAGGGTGGAGCATGGAGGGGAGAAAGATCGTCCAGACGTCCAGAAACATAAACAAAAACCGCACATCATGACAAACACTTAAGGTGTGTTCACACTGGTGCAACAAAGTCGCCACTATTGCAAGCCAGAAATACAGAAACACCATGACGACATCTAGTGACGCTTTCACTTCCCTGCCACTCCAGTCTCCTCACTCTTCTCCTGGTTTGCTCCTTTCTAGACTCGTAGAGTAATAATTGGTGGAGTCATACTCAGGCCGACCGCAGACCGCCACCATCAGCTTGTCTTCCATGTTGAATGAAAACAGCTTTGTCTCCACCGCAGTCCTTCACCTCACAGCCACATCACTTCCTGATTGGTTGTCGCAGCGCAACAAGACACAAAAGTTTAGCTTTTTCAACTCCAGCGACTGTTACTTCACATCCCTCACAGGTTTCGTGTCGCTCTGGCGTCGCTTTAATCGCCAAAATCGCACATTCTGCATCGTTAGAACTGCCTCAGTGGCCTCGTAGGATATCATGTAAATCTGTCGCTCAGCCTGATACATTCAGGCTCAATGTGAACGCACCTTAAGACAATACTACAAGTAACACGAGAGACTTTCCATTTCACCATATTCCTTTAAAATTATTTTATAATTTCAAAAACAATTAATTGTGAATGGACAACTATAATGAAACAGAGTAAAAGGAAAAACAAGAAGGCGGATAGAAAGAGTTATTAAGCGCATATTAATGTTTGCTCTACTCTGCCGTGGCTCTCTCTCTTGAGATCTGCCCGTCGCTACTTTAAGCATGAATACTTAATCACACACCAAACACTGTCTAATTCCTCTCCCCAGAACACAAGGAGGAAGTCAGAGCCAGAGAGAGACAGAGGATGAAAGAAAAAATGCTGAAAAGAAAAAAAGAAAAAGATTAAAATGTCACAGAGGCAAAGCTGGGATACTAATAAAGCCATGCAAATAGCAATTAGCTGAGCCAATAACCTCTGAGTCAATAGCAAGCCATTCAAATGGGAATACCCCAGCACGGGGCTCCTGAGGTCATAGGTCACGCTGTGATTAGAGGTCCCAGCTCAAGCAGATAGGTCACATTACTGTGGTCAGAAGAAGACTTGAAATATTTGTAAGAGTTAGAGCTTCCATTGCTGCAACTCTTCAAGAAAAAAAATTAAACAAACGTCTGTGTTGCACATGTGATCAACATGACGACAGGAAAACAAGTATTAAGCACAAATATTTCTGCCATCACACCAGACTTTATTACCAACCCAAAGCAAAGAGGTCCTGACCTTCACAACCTCCATCCACCCGTCGGTTTTACCCGCTTATCGGTGCAGGCTCGTGGGGGAACTGGTGCCTATCTGGTTCACCCTGACCAGTTCGCCGGTCCTCCAACGGCAACACAGAGAGACAGGACAAACGCACACAATCCTACCACACATGCACAGAAAGACCCCAGGCTGGGTTCTGTTGCCTCTTTCCTGCAACGCAACAGTAATTGTGTTTCCATTTAGCAACAAACTGTACAAATTGTAATTACGAAAATAACTTTGTTTAATGGAAACACTGCAATTTCAAAAATACTCCTATTTTTCGATAAAAAGGTTTTTGCGCTAGGATGAGGTGACTCTTTTCAGCTCTATTGAAATTGGCATATTTTGCAAAACTGCAATGGAAACAGTTTTTTCACATCACACGAGTCACGTGATCAACAACCAGATGTTACCATTGGTAAAATATAGGAATTACATTTTACATTTCTTATTAAAAGGAAACACCGCAATTGCGAAAATGTGTTTTATCGAAATTAGCAGCATATCATCAATGTTTTGCACACATCTGTAATGGAAACGCAACTAGTACAACCACACCACCATGCAGCCCCCTTCACAAACGTCAGCCTCATATCAAACCAGGAGAGGAAAGAAAATAATTTCAGCACAAACCATCCATGACCTTGTTTTTATAAGATTTCTTCTTGATGAGTAAAATGAATATCACTAGAGTTCTTTCAAAGAGCCAGGGAGCACTTACATGGAGCTTCAGTTCAGCTGAAGACTACTACAGTTGACCTCTTTGCACACCCACTGCACAAGACTCCACTGCCGAAGAAAACACATTTTTAAACTGGTTTACAGTTTGGAGCAAACATTTGGACAAGTTGTTGAAGTTCTGGGATGAGACCAACTGAGGTTTGTGGATTTCCTTGCACACACCATGTTTGGGAGAGAGATGGCGCTCCAAATCGACCCAAAAACAGCAGGAACCAACCGGACCTGGGAAGAGCTTTCAGTTCAGGCAGACTTCATTCATATTCATAAATAAATTAATAAAAATCAGAAGATGAAATAAGGGGGGCTTTTTCCCAAACACTCTGCCAGTGAAACTCTCAGCTGGTTTCAGAGAAAGACAATAAAGCTGTTGGAGTGACTTGGATTCCAATTAGTCTCCTGACAGGAATCTAAACATTTATGGAAACCACTGAAGACCTTAATGAAGAGAAGAAACTCAGAGAACCATGAAGATCTGAACACAGTTTGTGAGGCAGAATGAGCAAAAATACCACCTGAGGAACAGGGACCAGCTTTTCCATACAGGAAACTTCTTGAAATTGTCATCAGCGAAGGTTTTTGACTGATTTCCCCTGTGGTATTTCACTTTGTTTCAAGAAACTCAATTAAGGCCTCATTAACAAAGCCATGTATGTTGACTCTTTTTGTATTTTAGGATATGCAGGTTAGATTTCATGTCAATAGCTCCATCAGAAATATAATAGAGAAAAAAGTTGACGCGTTCGATACCTAATTTCCCTGCTGTATTACAGACTCAAAATAGTCATACTGCATCTGCTTATTTGAATTTTAAAAGTTGTTGAGCCAAGATTTGTAGACGCTGAGCCATGGCAATTTATTTTTATGTTCTTACTTTTCAAAGAAGACTGGCACAGAAAAAAACAAACATCTAAGCTCCAAGAACAGCTTTGTACTAATACTTTTACTTCTTCTCTGGAGATAAAATTAGCATGGGCAATCAGCGGTGAAAAAAACAACTCTGGCGGTTACTGGGTTTGCGTGCATGGGTGGCACGCGTTCTGAGCTGAAAACAAGGTGCAACCAGGAGGGACTGACAGGTGAAACGATTGCACTCCTCCCATGAAACAAAGCCTCGCAGCAAGAAGTAAACAGAGACAGGCGAATATCACCGCCCAGCTCGTGATTGTGTGTGTGACAACAGGTGTAAATTTCCCTGGAAGTGCATCGTGCTTTCACACATTTTCCATCTCCACACTTAAGAAGCGCGCTGAACAGATCCACAAGCAAGTGTACGTGACTTTCGCCTGAGGACTGTGTTGCTCCTCTTGGCTGGTGTCAGAGTCTGTTCCTAACAAGAGAAACTCCTGAAATCACACAACGTGGGCTCTCCTTTTGCAAATAGACAAATAAACACTGGCTCTGACTAACGTGACATCCTTTTCCTCACCATTCTGTCGGTTTGAATGGGACTTATGAAGCTTACTTGTCCCCCTGGTTGTTCTCTGAAATCCACATTAATTTGCCAATCAGAGAGTGCAGAGACTATTCCTCTAGATAGTCCCAAATCCTCCACTATGTTCCAATTCCATCACCCAGTTTGGTGCCTAGTCAACATATGCTCACATGCTTTGGATCATTTTCCTGCTGAAAATTACCCATTTTCAGTTTTCTGGCTGAGGCCACCAGGTTCTTAGATAAAAATAATTCATGGTACAGTCCTCTCAATGTTCCCAGGTCTGTTGGAAACAGGCCCACAGAATAACACATCCTCCACCATGCTTAGCAATTAGTTCACCAAAGACGCCTCCTTTCCTAAGGGTATACCTCCCACATGCCAGTTCATCTTACAGTTAATAAATTATGTTATTTTCTATAATTTGCTGTAAGGAAATCCTCTTGTGGGACTTAAATATCTCCTATTTGCAAACAGGAAGTCACTCAATTGGAGTAATTTTGGTTGGATCAGTGATCACACTCTCCTATATTTCCATAAGTCAAAAGGCTCAAATGGGGATCAAATCACAATCAATGAAATAAAATAAAATAAATCCTGCAAGTGATTTGTGAATTATAATCATCTATCGTCATAATTAATCTAAAATACTTTACTTCCAAAATAAAATACACATATGTGTTAATGGCAACTGAAAAGCTGAATTTAAATCTTGTCTTAACTTCAGCAGGATCATAGTTTCATTAGGATTGGCCAATTTCACTAATTCTCTGTGTCGTTTCTTTAGCATTTGGTTTTGTTTGTGATATATTATGCCATTTTTTTTCCTCCACGGGTTGCTAAACGTATTTAAATCAAAGCGTCTGCAAAGGAAAAATCATTCATGGTTGAAGTGATTAGAGCTCATAAAGCACATTCAGCCGGTGATGAAGGGTCACAAATGGGCATGGCTTTGAAAGCCTAAAAGATTACCATCTGCCAAGCCAAATCACGATTATAATGCATGTCGCAATCAACAACTGCGATGCTGAAACACTTTGTCTTAACGGTCTTAGATGCAAAATGTTAAATAACAACAAATCAGCCCCGGGTGTCAAAATAAACTTTTCAGCACTGTTGTGAATTTGTAAAGCAGTAACGACAGAAACTAATGAAGTGTGATTTGAGCTTTCTGATCCATGTTAAAGGGTCATAATGACCTTCGCTTCGCACCCCGCCCTGACAGGCCGGCCCAGTGAGGCGGCCACTTCTCATGTGCCGTTAGCTCTGAAGAGCAGCAGGTAGCCCCAGGCTAGCAAGACAGCACAGGATTCAGAGAGACGCAGCAGCCAGTGAATATGCGTCCAGCGGTGATTTTTGAGGAAAGCTTCTGCATGTTTACAGAAGGCAGAGCGGAAATAAAAGCATAACGTGGGAGTTTGTCCCTCAGTGGATTTCTAGAATACTTTCGTTTCATCTGCTTCAGAGGGAGGAAGAGCTCTCAGGCCGCCGCCGCTGCTGCTGGAGCTCCTGGTTTACTCAGCTAACAATTATCAGCACTCCTGATGCACTCATCCTGCGTTGGCATACCTCATGTCCCAATATGTTAATATTTCATAGATTTCGTATAGCATGCTGTTAAACAAATCTTACTCAAATACTGTTTTTCTTCATATTTTGCTTCCTAGTCACTGGGAATAAATAAACAGATACTTAACACATTAAACTCCAAAAGCACTACATTTTCCATAAAGCCCCTTCATGTCCTTCAACTTGTTCAATTCAATTCAATTCAATTTTATTTCTATAGCTTCAATTAACAACATATCATCTCAAGGCTCTTTCCAAAGTCAGACTCCATCAGATCCTCCAGGTTGGTCAGAAAGTTTCCTCTCTAAGGAAACCCAGCAGGTTGCATCAAGTCTCTCCAAGCAGCATTCACTCCTCCTGAAAGAGCGTAGAGCCACAGTGGACAGTCGTCTGCATTGTTGATGGCTTTGCAGCAATCCCTCATACTGAGCATGCATGAAGCGACAGTGGAGAGGAAAACTCCCCTTTAACAGGGAGGAGAACCTCCAGCAGAACCAGAACCAGGCTCAGTATGAACGCTCATCTGCCTCGACCCACTGGGGCTTAGAGAAGACAGAGCAGAGACACAGAAAGCTCAGAAGCTCACATTGATCCAGGAGTACTTTCTATGTTAGAGAAGAAAGAGCATTCCTCTCCTTGTTAGTTACTTATCCCAGCAGTTCATATAAGTCTCACATCTGATGTATAATTTAATTTAACTGAATTCATGTTACAGCACACTACTCTTTATTTTGGTTCTGATCCCAGTTTTGGCCCGTTTCACTAAATAAACATGACGGGGAACCATGTTCTCATATGGCTGACGCTGAGTTGCTTATAGATAGTTAGTTTAAAAGTATTGATTGTCAAAGTGGGGACGAAATGTCCCCAAATTTATTAACACTGGCTATGAATTTCCTCGTGGCAGAGAACAGGCTACCAAAAGACCACATTCAAGCAGCCAATCAGAGTGAAGTAACCCAGGTAGAGCTGCATACCATTACTGACATTTGGGCTGACAACACAACAAGCTGACGTTATTTTCTGAATTTCTTTGGAGAATGGACGTCTGCAGCAACATCAACTATGTGAAATGGTTTGTACGCTGATGTCATGGCACCTGTACAGTTTAAACGGTCTCACACCTCCTTATCCTTCTGAGTTTCTACACCGTTATGATCCTTGTAGAGCGCAGAGGTCTGAAGACCAAACGCTGCTGGTGGTTCCTGGGTCTGGAGAGGAGGAGCCTTTTCGGCCTTTGTCTCTTGCCTTTTATTGGTTTTATCTATATTTTATATTGTATCACTTTAATTGTGTTGATGCCTGCTGCCGTCATCAACAGGATTCTATCTTGTGGTCACCTGTGCAGCACCTTGGTTCCTTATGGTATGTTAAAGCGCTTTATAAATAAAGTTTTAATTGATTAATTGATTGTATTGAATAGGTGAAAAACACTGAGGGATTTGGTTAGAAAGATGCAGCAAACCTGTCATAATTCCACAAGCAGCAGGTCATACCTGAGATCAAAGTGCACAAATAAGTCTTTGAACAGTCTGCTGTTGTCATTTGATCTCAGATTTCTTTATTTATGAGCGCAGATTCATAAACATTTGATATGCTCATGTTTTCTGGATGTTAGAGGCTAACTGGCATCCTGGGCTTGGCAAGAATTATTTATTATTGTTGCCATTTTATGAGGTCAAGCTTTTAGCCCAGTATTTGTCTTACCTATAATCTTATGTGTGTTTTTCCACATGAATTATTTTTATTTTATTAGCACAATACGGGACGATTAACACTGGATGTTTGAACCTGAAAAACATTGGAAGCATTGATATTCAGTAGCAAGGGTCCAGTTTGACACGGTAATAACTCAGAAAAGACAGTGATTGTTCCCACATTCACATATGCAGAAATGATTCTGAAAGAATTTATACAGACACAAATAGCTCAACAGAGATCCAGAATTTTAATTAAAAAGCCGGCGCAACAAAACAAGCCGTGGCAGAGAGCTGGGAGAGAGGAGATGGTGGAGGCTGCTTGGCGATGTCAGCCTTCTGGATATGAGCGGAGCAAATGAGGAAGAACCAGTCACTGCTCCAGACAGGCAGCCGAATAGACGAAAAGAACGGGGAGACAGCACTGCAGGGCTAGAGGGAGGGAGGCTGTTATTGTGAGCTGCGACGTGTGATGGCAGAATCTGGGTGCTGGATGTCACTTTGGAACAATCAGGACTGACGTCCCAGGTGGTGCGCGGTGGGAAAAGGGGAATTTGCCGTAGAGAGCTGCAGCATTTTCCAGCCTGATTTCACTTGTAAATAAATGCTGTGGCCCAAAACACACAGAGAATCTGTTCAGGACATGTCAGCGACACCACTGCAGGCCCAGACCATCATAAGATGGGCTGTCGTTGCACCTAATATTCCAGTTGAAAAATAACAGATTGGATCTGATTGATTCCGGCCCTGAAGACTCAGACTGGACCAAGAGTCTCAACAACAATCTTTATTTAATTTAATCCGTGAGCTGGTAATCATTTTCCTGTTAAAGGTAAGTTCTCCTTTCCACAGTCGCCATCATCAATGTCCACCACGAGGGATTGCTGCAAGCTTAACGAGGCGTTGCTACCAGCTGGGTACTTTTTACCAGTTGGAATAATACTCTATTCTTGACTTTTACGTTTATTTTCAGACGACTCTTATAGCAAACAGGTGTTGTATTAATAAACTGAACGGAATTACCCCTCTGATTTATAGGGGTGTAAATGGTTGACATGGTAATCTTACCGACATCACGTATATTTTCTATAAAGGTTTCATGGTGATGCGTGCTTAAGAGGAGCTAACCAGCAGCTTCCAAGTCTCTTCCTTTTATTTAACGCCACCAGCCAGCAGAATAAACAGACAGTAAACCCTCTTCTGCTGGGAAAGGGTGCGTTTAATTTAATATTTATTATTTATTCATTAACCAGGGATGAACTGCAGCTTATTAACGGTCCATGCCAACATGTTCAGGCTAGCTGAAACATCATATTAGTCAAATTACAAATGTCCCTACATCGCCCTTCTTTTAATCAAACCCAGCTGTTCAAAATAAAAGCACGTCCTGTTAATTTCCTGTAAATATGCAGAAATAAGTAGTTCTGTCTGATTTACGCACTACATTTAGAATAAAGTTGACTAATGATATTTAGCATCAGACTCAATGTAGGGAGAGATAAATCTCTGCATAAGTCAGTTTATAGTAAAAGGACGGGTGGTAAAAATGGTACAAAGTGTTCTTTAAAGCACATTCCCTGCCTATTAATTATTAATTAATTTATGTATCAGGACATAATAGCAGTTATCTCCTCTTTACCAGGTTATTAAGCTATTTAATCTAACCTTGTAGACAAAAAGAAACACTGTTATTTAACAACAATGTGGACAAAAGGGAAAAGCCCCGTTTTCACATGATTCAAGAGGAACAATGCAAACTAAATGTGTGACAGCCTCTTTAAAATCCAACGTTTGGACAGTTTTAAGGAACAATTTAGCCCAAAAGTATTCAGACCCCTTCAGATGAAGGTTTAAAACTACCTTCTCATTTAACCAGTTTCATCTGGCAAAGACATATTAATGTTTCACAGCAGCTCAGCCAGAGTCCTGACATGGATCTTACAGAGGGAGCTAAAGATTAGGGTGATGATAAGGAGGCCCTCCAGTTTCAAAGAGAGACAAGTGTTAACTGAAGCCAACTCATTATTACTACAAGACAATATTAACCACACATGTGGTCCTTTCAGCCCGCTGCCAGTCTCCCAGGAGTGGACATTGTAGCTAAATTTGCAACTTTGTGACAATAAAAAAGATTAAACAAGTATCGTCCTTTCTCTCCAAGTAACATATGGCAGGCCTAGCTTGCAAGGTTGCACCTGAATGGATGATAAGACTTCTGGAACAATTTCCTTTGGGTAAATGACACCAAAGTAGAGACGTTTCGCCTTAATGCTCAGCAACATATTAGCTAAAAAACTGCCCTAAACAACTGGTTTGGGAGTCTACATTACGCTGTATAGGAACATATTCTAGGCTCAAACGTAAGCCCATCTGTATGGTGGCCCGGTCCAAACTGGGTCAGCACCAGGACCCAAAACCAGCAGCTGATCCACAACAGAAGGGCTGAAGAAGACGAGAAGCAAATATGAGCAAACGTCATCCGGCCGAGCTGTGAGGGTTTTAGTTTTTATTTCATTTTTTTGGTTCTGGTCATTTGACAGAAAAGCTGCAGAGAGAAAAATACAGAACCAAGAATAGGAACACAGGGACAGATATTTGGATCATTTCTAAGGAGGGAGTGGCACACAGAGACAAAAGAAAGGCTTTTATGTCTTCCCGCTAACCGTTTTCTTCCTCGACCTTCCATCCTTTTCTATTTTCATCCTGCTACATCTATCACCCCCCCCCCCACACACACATACACACACCTCTCTTACTGTTCTCGCCATCAAGAGTTGTCATGACAAGGCTGTTTATTTCTAATGGTTGGCGTTTCTCCCCGTGCTTCTCACCTGCAAGAACACACCAGGGTGAATGCGTTGCGATTTCAGAGCAGCGTCTTCTTATTAGCCGGCGTTTCCGCGTTCTAACACATTTGGCACACAGATGAACACCTGCACAAGCCAATCGGCATACAGACACGCAGACGTGCACAGCGAGAGCTGCACACCAGAGGTGCGTTTAAAAATGGAAAGATCTATCGGCTTTCTCAACCTTTCATCTGCGAGCCAAAAAAAGCAAGTTTCTGACTCCCACATCATGTTCCGCCCTCAGCTGCTTTCTCTCCTCTTTTTTGCACCTTTCTCCACCTTGCTCCATCCCCTCCTTCGTCTGTGGAATCGAATTATAGCAGGGATTAATAAAAAAGACTTGAACTCTGGTCAAAATGTGTGCTAATGGGTTACAGGCCAATGACTGTGGCTGTCTGACAGTCACTCTCAGGGAGGATTTAGATCCATTCTCTCAGTCGCCTTCTTTTTTTTGCCATTTCAATCTTCTATCTCCTTTGTAATCATTTTCTCATCTCTCATGCTTTGTCTCTGATTTGCCTTTTTCTATCCCTATAATTCATGTAATCACAGCTCCACCTGCTTCCGCTCCAGCTTTTAAAAATCTTTTGAATTTTTTTTTTCACCTGATAGGGGAAATTCTGGGGGAAACTCTTCTTATAGTGGATCCACAACAAAGATTAGCCGATCTGATGTGTCAGCAACCTGGTGGTCAACACAACAGGATTTTTGAACGTACCCTCTGAGTCTGTTGGTAGAAGACACTGTTTTTCCAGATTGTCATAAAAGACTTCTGCTATTTATGATTGTGATATTTCTTTGTTCACAAACACACAAGAATCCATCCAAAAACGGATTTGGCCAATCACGTTGCAGTATTGAGGTTTAGGGCGGGACATAAAGCGGCTGAGCCAACATAAACACGCAGGAGGACGCAGCTGCTGCTATCACATCTTTGACAGAAGGAAAGCAAGAAGTGCCTTGACTAGCTTACCGACGCCTGCTGCTCACGTTTTAATTTGATACCGCGATTGGCTAAAACTAACCTTTGGTTGGCAGGCACAAGGTGTCGCTTCGTCCAATCAGCTCGGGAGTATCTGCTGAATGCCCCCTCCTTTCCCCAAATGGATTGGATAGGAACAGTCCCAGATTGATAATGTGCAGAATAGGGTTTAATCCCGGGAGGCGGGATTCCGGGGAAATCTGATCAAAACTATTTCCCGATTCCCGGGAAATGTTATGACGGGAAACGGGAAATGAAAGTAAAAAAAAATCCAGTGCGCTCCTATTGGAGTGCGCGTCTGAGGACCGCTAAGGGACTTGCGGAGCGTCTTTTTGCCAGCCACTGCCATGATGAGGAGAGAGAGCAACAGAGCCATGGTGCGTCTTCGGAGACAGTAGATGAGACATCATCGAGTGCGCAAGGGGAAGCCCCGAATCCGACTGAAGAGGTCTCGACTCAGAATGAAGGGGACCTAGCGTTAGATCTGCAACAGGCCATTTCAATGACCACCAAGCCAGCCTCAGAGGAAACGAAAGACGGCGATTTAATGAAAATTCTAACCAAAGAGTTTTCCCTCTTCGAAGCCACCAACAGGAGGCCACCCCACCTGCAACAGTTATTTGAATCACTCAGCACTATTCAAGCTACATCTGTGGAGGCGGACAGAGCATTCTCTATCTGCGGCCAATTTGTAACCAAAATCCGAAACCGCCTGAGCGCAGAGTCGGTGGACGCGCTCTGCTTCTTAAAAGCACATTTTCAGAAAATAAAGAAATGAAATGCTTTCAAATGCAACGTTGATATTGCGGCAGAGTGTTTAGGCTTTTTTTATTATTATTATTGTTTCTACTCAGTTTTAGCCTATAGCTTATAGGCCTATGTCCCTGTCTTTTTTGTTGTGCACAGTTGCACATTTCTTGGGCTAAAAACAACAACTACAAAAAACAGCTATTTCCCGGGATTCCCGGAGCTGCGACACCGCAATCATATAAATGTAAGTAATGGTGGTAATACGAGGCATTGTACTCGATAGGTGTTTGTAAAATACACGAACATACCTCATGTTCAGCCAATATTTGGAGGATCCTGCGTTGACGTCGGAGGCGATGTAATTTCAACATGCTGTGAATGTAAACGATTGTTGTTTTTATAAAAAAAAACGCCGGCATATATTTTTTGGCGGTCTGAAAAATTCGCGGTCACGTGTGTTGCGTTCGTCACGTCATCCCGTCATTTCCGGTGTTTTAACATAAGTGTTCCTTATGGAACACTACGGTCGAAAGTGGGCACTACGGCAGTAAGTGGTCAGTGCACATCAGCAGTGCACTGACGGAAGTAGGCGGAATGAGACACAGCACAGGTGTCCCTTCTATGAAGAGAAAATGACAGAGAACTAAAAGTTAAAAGATGAAATGACAACAAACAATGCAGATTGGAGAACATTAGGAGAACAGGCCCCTGCTGATCAGAGCTAAACCTGCAGTGAGGCAGGTGAGGGTGTGGACTGAGGCGCTCCAGGACTGTTTTGAGTGCTCTGACTGGAACATGTTCAAAGCTGCTGCAACTTATGAGGACAAGATCAACATTGATGAGTACGCCATGACTGTGTCAGCCTACATCAACAAATGCATTGAAGACGTCAGCACCACTAAGACCATCATCACCCAAGCCAACCAACGACCCTGGATTACTGAGGAAGTCCGTCAAGCGCTAAAAGCGGTACTCAGCCTTCAAGTCTGGTGACAAGGAGGCATTGAGGACAGCGAGAGCCAACTTGAACCGTGCCATCAGGCTAGCAAAGCGGAACCACAGTCAGAAAATCCAGGAGCTTTTCCATGACGCCAGCAACACCAGGAGCATGTGGAGAGGCATACGGGCGATGACTGAATACAACACGCCCCCCCCCCCCCCCCCCCCCCCGTGGGTGAAGTTGATGCTGACTTCCTCAATGGACTAAATAACTTCTTTGGGAGGTTTGAGGCACTGAACAGCACTCCAGCAGTGAAAGCTGTTCCCCACCAGGAAGACGAGGTGCTCTGCCTTGACACCGCCGACGTGTGGAAGACCCTGAGGAGAGTCAACCCGCGGAAGGCCCCAGGTCCCGACAACATACCTGGGCGGGTGCTCAAGGAGTGTGCAGGTCAGCTGGCTGGTGTTCTCACAGACATTTTTAACACCTCGCTGGACCAAGCCACAGTGCTAGCATGCTTCAAGTCTGCCTCCATCATCCTGGTGCCGAAGAAACCTGAAGTCACCTGTTTTAATGACTACCGGCCTGTTGCACTGACTCCCATCATGATGAAGTGCAATGAAAGGCTGGTGAAACAACACATCGTCTCCAGTCTCCCCACAACACTCGTCCCGTTCCAGTTTGCCTACCGACGGAACCGCTCCACTGAGGACGCCATCTCCTCTGCTCTTCACCTGAGCCTGGCACACCTGGAGGAGAAGAACACGCACGTGCGGATGCTGTTCCTGGACTTCAGTTCAGCGTTCAACACCATCATCCCACAACACCTGGTAGGAAAACTAGAACATCTGGGCTTCAGCACACCTCTTCACAACTGGCTGCTAGACTTCCTCACCAACAGACCTCAGTCGGTCAGAACACCTCTGATGTCATCACCCTCAGCACGGGCTCCCCTCAGGGCTGCGTCCTGAGCCCCCTGCTGTTCACCCTGATGACACACGACTGCGTCCCCAGGTTCACCACCAATCACATCGTGAAGTTTGCAGACGACACAACGGTGGTGGGCCTGATCAGAGACGACAACGACCAGGACTACAGAGAGGAGGTGGAGCGGCTGGTGGGCTGGTGCAGAGAAAACAGCCTGATCCTGAACGTGGAGAAGACGAAGGAGATCATCGTCGACTTCAGGAAGAACCGGCCTCACCACGCTCCACTGCTCATCAACAGCTCAGCTTTGGAGGTGGTACCAGCACCAAGTTCCTGGGGGTGCACATAACGGACAACCTCAGCTGGTCTGTGAACACCACGTCACTGGTGAAGAGGGCACAGAAACGACTGTACTTCCTGCGGAGGATGAGGAGAGCCCACCTGCCCCCGCCCATCCTCACGACTTTCTACAGAAGCACCATAGAGAGCATTCTGACCAGCTTTCTCTCTGTGTGGTGTGGAGGCTGCATTGCCTCTGACTGGAAGAACGTGAGGAGAGTGGTGAGGACAGCAGAAGGGATCATCGGGGTTCCTCTTCCCTCCATCAAGGACATTTCATCTCAGCGCTGTGTGTCCCGAGCCCATAACATCATCAGGGACCCCTCACACCCCCACCATGGACTGTTCTCCCTGCTGCCCTCTGGGAAGAGGTTCTGCAGCATCCGCTGCAGGTCCACCAGGTTCTGCAAAAGCTTTTTCCCTGTTGCCATCAGACTGTTGAACTGCTGAACTATAAACTATAAACTCTGCACAACATTCGCATATTTGCACATTTGCATCACTGCATCCTTATCTAGCATTACAAGTGCTGCCGAACTCTCTATTTCTAAATGCATTCTTGCACAAATGCCCTTCTGCACATACAAATGGTTTTAAAAATACTCACCTGTACACTGTGATTTTCTCCTGTATTGTTTACATTTCAATTGTTTACTTTTAAATCACTGCTGCACCTTATAATGTAATTTAATTTACTGCAATTTACAAGCTGTATGCAACGAAAGTTCGTTCTGTATGCACTCTGTGCATACAAAATGACAAATAAAGATGTCTAAGTCTAAGAACTCAGCAGAGTGATAAATTAATTATGTGCTTTAATTACGTCATGTGATCATGTCAATATGCAGCAAAGTCTCACAGTAAAGCTTTCAACTCCTTGTTCAATCTGTCATGAAGAATTAAAGAAGTCATAAAAGCAAAAGTGGGTGAAACCCCACAGTAGCAAGGGATACCTAATAAAGTGGCCAGTGAGTGTGTATAGCAGAACATAATTTGAACAGTCCAAATGACAAAATTATGTTTGCAGTGAGTTTATGGTGACCTGTCTCCAGATAAATAAATCATTTGAATGACAGCGAGTCATGTTGAGGTTTGGTTCAGGTAGAACGGTCCGCATGTCTGTGCTGAAGAAAACAGGTTTTTCTAGAGCGTCCTAATTTTTAACATGGCTGTATGGATCTAATAAAATCTTACCAAATGGTGCTCCGCGCCTTCAACAGGAGTCTGTGTGGAACTCCATCAAATGAAAACATTTGTCGAGGAAAGACAGATAAGCCAGCAGTACAGCTGGGAGCTGGTCGATAGCCGGCACGTAAAAACAGGGTTTACTCAAAATGGATTAGATAGCTTTCTTTCTAAACTGTATATTGCAATCGACAGGTGGGGCAGGATCAAAACTGGCACCGCGTGAGATGCTGCCAAGGTCTGGTCAATTCCCATCAATTCAACTGGACGTGGAATTTGTCCATAGGTGCCTGATCCAATTCGCAGCCCTGACATGGACGAGAAGCGAAATTGAACAGTGGACTGAATGCACAAGGCGGCATTATTGGTGTTTTCCTGCGCTGACAGAAACCCCGGGAGAAGGCCACTCTCTCCGAGGTGCTGTGCACACCTTGTACGCTGCCAGGCCCCATTAGAGGGTGACAAACAGACGTCCACTCAGCTCAGCGCTGTCAGAGCGCGGTAATGAAAGACACATCAGCCTTAGAGAAAGCAGAGGAGGAGGAACAACGACGGGCCGTGCACCGGCACAAACACATTTTAAGACTAATGGCTTAAACGCGGCTGCAGACGGCTGCAATGCCGGCAAGGAGAGGAGGGATTCTAAACTACGTAATGAGGTGAAGACAGGGAGCATAAAAAGACAAAGAGCGACTGAGCACAAACAGATAAAAGGGATAAAAAAGAAGGAGATAAAAGAGAAATACAAGAGCAGAAGGTTCTGTAAAATCTAATGAAACAGAAAAAATGCTCAGAAGCAAGAAGGAATAGATGAGCGGGGGCCCTCTGTGTCTCATAGAGCTACATGTGTCGGTGCCACACCATTAAACAGCAAAATACAACATCAATAATTATCTCTTTTTCACCCAGATTGCTGCCAAATGATTTAGTAGCTCTAATAAAGGCCGAACATAACAAAGCATCCGTCTTTGGTGCCGCGGCGGAGAAGTCGGCTCGCCGTAATAAAGCTGCTTTACAGTGTTGTTATTCCCTTTACAATGAGTCAGAGCTGCGATTGTGTGAGGCGTGCCGGAAAGCACAACTACATAACCATGAATTATGTACAAGGCGGGAGACAGGTGCAGCTCCACGTGTTATGGATGGAGCAGTTTTGGAGTCTTGTCATCTGAAGCTATTGAAGCTGATGTAGGACCGGCTGCTTATTTATGTGCAGGGGAATCCAAGGCTGATAGTGTCACTCACTGTCCCGCGCTACTTTGTAATCTTTGCCGAGGAGAAGGATGAGACCCGGCTGTGTCCGCGGGGAAATGTGTTTCCCCTGCATGGATGTGGGGCTGAAGTAAGCAGCCTTTTCAAATCTATATTTCTTCCTCATTGATGCCTTGAAAAGAGGAAAGACTCAAAGAAAGCAAGTGAGCAGTGCGGTTGGGGTTTATCGGATAGATTCATTTAACGGCCTTGGTGACACATCTGAGGAGGCGCTTTCCGCTGCTGTTGACTCCCACGTCAACCGGGGTGAAGTCGGAAGGCTTTCGCTCCAAACGCCGCAGTAAATTATTACAGGGAAGGGAGACGACTAGCAGCCCGACCGGCTTCACACTGGAAATGGCAGCTCACAGATATTATGCGGGTGGGACTGGGAATTAAAGGGGACATATCCTGCAAAATCCAATTTTCTTCAGCCCTTAAATGCATTTTGTTGAGAACTTGGTGACTAGACATGCAGAAAAGTTGAATTTAGTCTTTTGAGGAGCTGTTTAGACATCTTTGCATTCTGTTTGGGTGATGTTCAGTTTTCTCTGCTCTACATTATATTTTTTTTAACATTACGTCACAGCATTTGCTGCAGAGCGGCCAAACAACATCACGGACTTCCATCTTATCGATAAAAATCTGCCGTTTCTTGTTCTTCACTGAGATTTTGTAGTCTAATCTTAAAGATGCCAAAGCGTCCTCCAGCAGACTACAAACATGGCTGATTGGGGCGGACGCTCTGCGACTTGGAGGGGGGGCGGGGTGTGACATGTCCCCACGGAGACGGGATTAGGTGTATCTGCTAAGGTATTTTCCTGATGAGGCTGTGCGTCCACATGGAGGAACGGTAACTCCTGATGAAGATACTGTAATACAGACGGGGAGGATTTATGGGGTTTTAAAAGTTTCCCATTTTCTGTCATGTTGTGTGAATAAATGGAGGCTGAGGCCGTATTTTTAATGCATCTCTTGCTCATTAACCATTCTGATGCTCTTAAATTTGTTGGTCCTGAAAAACGTAGATTATGTTAAATTTATGGTTTAAATCCCGCTTACGGTAAAATGTGATTGCAGCTTATTTAGCTTCATAATAAAAAAATACAGACTTCCCTCACAGTGGGGAGGTTTTGAGTCTAATGAGGAAATTTGTGTCTAATCTGTTTAATTAGGTGCAATGAAAAAAAACGATCTGTGACATTTGTCTATTAAGAACACACTTTATTGTAAATTGACTAAAACAGAAGCAGGAAGAAGCCTATTTTATATGATTTGGAGTCACAAAACTCAAGTATACAGACCCTATAAACCAGAAAATTATTGATAAATTCATGTATTTCAGTAACTCCATCATTAAGTCAAACACAGATTAACAACGTCTTCATTCCTTTATTTCTGTTACTTATGAGGATTTTCTGTTTACAGTGAATGAAAACACAACATTTAAGATTCTAATATTACATCAGACCAATACAAACTGTTTTAAAACAGAAATGTGGGCTTAGTGAGAAATATGTTTAATTCCAAAGTGACTTTAATCTGACATCTGAGCCTCATCAGATTTACTGAATAGGACTTTTAACACATATTGTTGTCTTATTTTATTGGAAGCGGTCATCGGCCAGCGACGTTGCCGTTGTGGTGAGAGCGCGTGAAAAGCAGCGCCATGAGTAACAGCGACAGCACAGAGCTGACTAAATCATTACGCCGCTTCCTCTCAGGTTAAAACTCCACACTAAACGGCCACTTAGGAATATGGATCGGACTTGTAAAATGGTGAAAGGCCAGGTTAATGCAATCAATTATTTTTTAACAGTAATGGCTATGCAAGAGTCCTTGACATACCCACACAGTCTATCTGTGTAATGTAATGGGCCTCCATGAGTCTTCTGTGTGGGCTTTCGCTGCTGTTTCCCCCTTCATGACATTTCAGAGGGACCAAAGATCAGTTCATCGGGGGGGAAGCACAGTTTATGCGTTTGTACCTGTTTTACTGTACAATTAAAGCAAACCGCTGCATAAAATGAAGTGTAAATGTTAAGATTTAAGGCCCGGTAATTGTGCAGTAGGGTTTGTTTCTCCTTACCCTACAAGCTGCTGGATAACGTTGATCCTGCTGATTTTTTTCTGAGAAAAGAATTGAAGACTGAATGTTTCAGGGAAGGACTGAATGCACCAAAATGGCTTCACAATAACCTGAATGTCACACTATAATACACGAGATCTACAATTGATTCACATCGTGTAAAGCTCAGCATCCGCTGCAAGACGTTTAAATCTAAAGGCTTTTTTAACCACCATTTGAATTCTCTCCTCAAAAGAAATACGTTTTGAGCGGCATTCATCACCATGTGAATATCTAATAATTCAGTGGCGGATAAAGTGTACATTTACAATTTGCTTCCTGCTCAGTTACAGTTGATTTTTAAAGGAAATGCAATGACAGACCATAAAAAAAGGATATTTAAACACGCAGTAGGCAGTATCTGCGTAAACAGCTCCCAACTAAGAGCACCCATCAAATTAAGAGCAAGACAGAGAGGGGTCCACAAGTCAATTCTGACAAATTAATCCTATCAAATATAAAAAATTTCATTCAAGCATCATGCATCAATTATTTTAAGCATCCAATCATCAAACTGTCATCACTTTTGGATTTAAGTTGCCCCGTTACCAAAAGTGGGCCAAGTGACACATGCTTTACCAAACAGATCCTATAGAGCAAGTACCTTTATTAGTACCTTCATGATGTTAATTTAATGTGATCGTCAATAAAAATGTTTACATTGCAAAGCTTTTACATTGAGCACTGGTCATTTACCTCCCTTGACATTCTGGAGTTTTGCAGTTTTGGTCTTTCAAGCCTGACTTAGAGGCATGAAGCTGTTTGTCATGAAACATGTTTTATCATCCAAGCTGTTGAGTTAAATTAATCTTCTGTAATTTACTTACAGTGTACTGTACAGAAAAATGTGCTGATGTACCCCCCCCCCCCCCAAAAAAAAGTAACATACATTTAGATTTGAAATTTTGCTTATTAATATATTTAAAAAACATGTAAAAAAAAACAAAGCATGAACAAAGCTTAGATGTACATAAAATATCATTTTGATAAGTAAACACCTTTTTCATTTTTATGTATGAGGAGTGGAAACATCTTCATCAATATTACAGCAATCATAAACTGGTATTAGATTCAAGTCGGGACTCTAGGGGTAGCATCGCCAAATGTTACAAGGTTTATTTAGAAAAGAAATGTGTTAAAAAAGAGCCAGGAGTTTGAATAATTCTGTGTCTAATGGTATTTTCCATTAAGAGATCACTTACAGTAATGTTGCTTTTATTAGGGACTATAATCTGTTATAGCTCACAAGAGAGACTGGTACTAAATTAGATTAGGTTTAACACTTATTATTATTAATAATATAATTAAAAATACTTAATATGCAATGGATAACGACAGATAGACAACGGTTTGCTGTAAATGTTCGAGAAAAAAAAGCATTCTGATGAAGTCTGAAATTTGTGAGGCTAAAGTTGTTCTGCTTTGGTTCTGGTTCTGACGGGGATCAGAACCGTAATCTATGTAAATAGGGTTTAATATGAAGACTTTAGAACATAATCTATGATAAAATGAAATCGTTAGAATTTTCTCCATCATTCATCAGGTGACTTGTATACCATCCAAAAATGAACTAATGTTTAACAGTCATGGGGGAATTAAAAAATGGATACAAAGTGGAAATGTGAAGGAAGATGATGTCAACGACTGGGGATCATATGAGCGCATTGACCTGCAGCCTCTGGCAGCTTCTGGTCGTGCCGTGCCGGTTTCCCGTACATTTCACTCAGAACATTAGCAACGGACCAATGCGGGCTTCATGGATATGATGGAGCCTCTGGATGGTGGCGCCCTCTACAGTCCAGGCAGATTAGCTTGTGAATGTTGGAAAACCACACAGCTGAAATAAAAGAAGGATTATATAATTTTACGGATGCATATTTACCATCAGAACATAAAACATGGTTTAACTTTACAGCTAATCCTCTCTGGGATATTCTGTGAATTCACAGGTTTTTCTTTTACCCCCAACAGTCAGTCTCACAGATAATGGTGTAAAATATGCAGCGGTTTATGGAGTAAAATCGTGTCCATTAACAGTAAACCTAAAGATGGCAGTGGCTTACGTCAGTGAGAAACGAGCACGCAGTACATAAGCACACACGGCGGGGGGTTAAAGGAACAGGATAGAGTTTTTTTTCCCGCTCCGGGGGTCCTCATTACAGCAGGGAGTGGGTGTAAAAAGACATGGCTTGGCATGTGAATAAAGCCACATGGGGGCAAGAGATTGGGTCCTCTTGCGTCAGTCTGTTTCCTCCTTATTAGTCGCCTTGTTGGTTTACATTTGCAGCTGACCACAGAGCCGAGATCTCCTCCGTCTGCAGTGACTTTGTGCAGAGGCGTCTGCAATGTGACAGCGCCGAGACGCTTTATTTGTTAGCCCGGGGCGAGACATTGGAGGGAAAATCCACCTGCTGGGTTTACTGATGTAACCTTAGTAGATATGTGCTGTTTGACTTCCAGTTCAGGCTGTTGCATGATTTACAGTTTTCTGCTGCAGCTCGGGGAATAAAAAGTGGTTTGGATGTAACTCCAGGACCTACAGGACCCAGGTCTACCATGAACTGCAAACTGCTGCAACTAGAAACTAAAACTTTCCACAGGAGGAAAGATTTTCTATCCGTTGAACCGAGAGGGTGCATCTCAAGAAAGATGCATCTTTTTGTCGAGCAAAGCTGCCCTGGCACTAGGAGGCAACCAGCCTCTTCTTCTCTGGAGTGACAAACCACGCTTCTCTATCTGACAGTTTGATGGACCAGTCAGGGTTTGGTGGTAACCAGGACAAACAGCACTTATCTGACTATATGGGGCTAAGTGTAAAGTTTGGGGGTGTGGGGGTTGTCTTTCAGGAGCTGGGATTGGCCCCTGAGGTCCAGTGAAAGGAACTCTGAAAGCTTCTGCACACCAAGAGATTTTGGACAACTTCATCTTCCCAACTTTGTGGGAACGGTTTGAAGCAGTTTCCATCCTCGTCCAACATGACTGAGCACCAGAGCACAAAGACATGATCTTGACCGGCCTGAAGAGTTCTGAACTCAACCCGAAAGAAGACCTCTGGGATGAATTAGAGCGTAGGCCTTCTCATCCCACATCAGTGTCTGACCTCACAGATGTACGTCTGGAAGAATGGTCAGAGATTCCCATAAACACTCCAGAACCTTGTCAGAATCAGCTTTATTTCCCATGGGTGTGTGTGCACATATTTGTTTACACACACCACAAGACTTGTGCACCGCCTTCCCAGAAGAGTTGAAGCTACTAGAGCTGCAAAGGGTGGACCAACGTCATATTGAACCCTAGGGACCAAGAACGGGATGTTGCTTAGGTTCATATGCGAGTCAAGGCAGGGGAGCGAATACTATATATATATATATATATATATATATATATATATATATATATATATATATACGTGTGTGTGTGTGTGTGTGTGTGTACATAAAGAATTATTGACAGATGGACAGAAGGATGGATGGATACAATCACTAAAAACTAACAAACCTTTATTTTTCCAGCCACAGAAAGATTCAGTGCTCACTTCCTGTATTTCGTCTCTATATGATGGATGCGAGGATACTGGGATATGTTTTGGACAACATGGGTGTCCTGGTCTGGGGTCTTTCTGCATGGAGTTTGCATGTTCTCCCTGTGCATGGGTGGTTTCTTCCTGGGTACTCTAGCTTCCTCACACAGTCACAAAACATGACTGTTAGATGAGCTGGTCTCTCAGGTGTGAGTGCGTACCTGGTTGTTTGTCCTGCTTGGCCAATGCAAGGCTAAGCAGGCAAAGCCGATGGACGAGTATATGTATCTAGGTTCAGTAATAATTAAATCTGCTAAATTAAATCTTCAGTAATAACTTGGAGTTTGAAAATGTTTCACATTTATTGTCTTTTTGTAGAAAAGGACCTCCAAGGACAGGATATGACTGCGCTGCCCTCAGCATTTGATTGACAAGTGGTCCGAGGTAAACATGCCGGAATAAGAACTAACGTCTGAGAAATTTGCTGTAATGAAAGCAAAAACAAGACAAAGGGAAGTCACAGTTGAGAGCTTTAAAAGCTTTCTTTGGTGTTGCGGATAGCTGCTTTGTGTAACAGGAATCGTCCGTCTCTAATAACTTACTTAAGTAATGTGATTCATTGCTTTTGACAGTCACGCACCTCTGCAAATCACACTTTAGCAGGCATGGAGCACACATACACACATCTTAAAAGCCTCGGACTGAACTCCTACTTTACAGCCCACGCTAAAGACAGACGACAGCTACTTAGCCTTTTCCAATTATGTCTTTAAGTTAATTGAGAGAAACAACAAGCATATTTTAGTCTGAATTGTTGTATTGATGGACATTTTCTACCAGCAACAACCATTAGGACTTGTTTATGAAAATAACATGAGGGTAATATCCATATTGTTAATAATATGTTTATTCAATGCGGCATGTACAGTCGCCTTCATTTATAAGAGCGTAGGCAGCATGTGCTGGATACTTAAATATAACATTTGAATGCATAATCGATAATTTCCCCGCTCTCTCTTTCCGTTTCTCAGGCCGTGTGTTTATGTGGAGCTTTAAAGGGCTTTCTTTCAGACGCTCGGCTAATTTAATTTTAAATCTGGCAAGCGGCCGATGCAATATAGGGGCTGAGCTGTCATCTGGGAGCTGCATCAAATCCTTGATAATGAACAAGGATGCAACCCCAGCTAACAGACCCAACCAGTGGCTCTGCAGCAAGACGCCGGGTGCAGGAGAGGGGGGAGGTGATGAGAGCCGGGAGGGGTAGACAGTATCTCACCTCAACCCGATAGCCTGTTGGTAGAAAAAGAAGGGACAACAACAATTACAATTTAATCGACAGCCAAGTTAACATGGTGATAAAAGCAATAAGGGCTGGGAAATTGGAGGCCACAAAACTGATTTAGTTATAGGATGTGGGTAGTTTTCAGTTGACAAGTGAAGGCACATGTAATTAATTTGAGCCCACAGTGAGTTCACGTTAAGTTCATTATGAGAACGCCGCTCTTTAGATCATTGTGAGGAATTAATTATGAACATTGTCCATCTCCTATCAGCTCAACAACACTGAAACATAAATAACGGTAATAATAAGCACCTTGTCATTTAGAAATGATGAGTTCAGGGGGGTGGGAATAATACAGTAATGCATTTAAGAGTAAAAATTGACCTTTTTGGTCATGGAACATAATGGCTTCACGTTACAGATATGTCAACAGAAAATGCCACATATTAGTAATGTAGTATTGACTAGCAATAACAGACAATGTGAATCTGGTTACATGGGTCTCTTCCAAAGGTGTGCGCCTACAATACCAGGGAGAAGGAGGCCTACAGTTATTACTCAGTTATCCCACTTTGCCTACCATCTTATGAAGGCAGATTTGTGTCTTTATTATTCAAAAAGGTTGCTTCAATGAAAAAATATATTTTCAATTAAAAAAAAACTTCCCTTCAATTAAAAAAAACTTTTCAATCAAAGAAAAAAAGTATTTGAATCCAAAAATATATTTGAGACTCAAAAAAATACATTTGAACACTGATTTTCTTTGATTGAAAATGTTTTCTTTGATAGAAGTTCGTTTTTTTGTTTGAAGCAACGTTTTTAATTGAAGTAGCATTGTTTTTTGATTGGACCATATAATGGGTAGGACATTTGTGTCTTTATCATTCAATCAAAAAATAAGTTGCTTCAAACAAACAAACAAGAGAATCAATAAAAAAGTCACTTCAATGAAAAGATAAACGTTTTCAATCATAGAAAATAGTTTTTGAATGCAAATAAAATATTTGAGACTCCAAAAATTGCATTTGAACACTTTTTTTTATTGAAAATGTTTTCTTTGATTGAAGTAATCTTTTTTGCGTTTGGGGTATACATGAGTAGGACATTTGTGTCTTTATCATTCAATCAAAAAATAAGTTGTTTCAATCAAAAAAAATATTTTCAATTAAAAAAAAATGTTTAAATGCAAAAAAAATAATTTACCCGACAATAAAAAAAGTATTGAAGAGAATGTGTTTTTTCGTTGTTTTTGTTTTTTTTATTTGAAGAGAAAAAAAATTTGAAGTTCAAATTGTTTTGATTAAATAACTTTTTTTTTTGAAGAGAAAAAAGTTTTAAAGTTCATTTTTTTTGATTGAATCATTTTTTTTTTTGAAGTGGAAAAAGTTTTGAAGTTCAGATTTTTTCATTTGAATCACTTTTTTTTTTGAAGCTCAAAAAGTTTTGAAGTTCAAATTTTTTCGATTGAATCATTTTGGAACAATGTCCTACCCATGTATACCCCAAACGCAAAAAAGATTACTTCAATCAAAGAAAACGTTTTCAATAAAAAAAAAAGTGTTCAAATGCAATTTTTGGAGTCTCAAATATTTTATTTGCATTCAAAAACTATTTTCTATGATTGAAAACGTTTATCTTTTCATTGAAGTGACTTTTTTTATTGATTCTCTTGTTTGTTTGTTTGAAGCAACTTATTTTTTGATTGAATGATAAAGACACAAATGTCCTACCCATTATATGGTCCAATCAAAAAACAATGCTACTTCAATTAAAAACGTTGCTTCAAACTAAAAAAAACGAACTTCTATCAAAGAAAACATTTTCAATCAAAGAAAATCAGTGTTCAAATGTATTTTTTTGAGTCTCAAATATATTTTTGGATTCAAATACTTTTTTTCTTTGATTGAAAAGTTTTTTTTTAATTGAAGTGAAGTTTTTTTTAATTGAAAATGTATTTTTTGATTGAAGCAACCTTTTTTTTTGATTGAATAATAAAGACACAAATCTGCCTTCATACCATCTGAAGTCCATCACCCTGCAGAGAAAAGATGATTCCCAAGAGGAGAACATCTCAGCAGCAGCCGACCTTCCAGGAGAGGACGTCCCAGCAGCGTCAGCCCAAGTTCAGAGCCGGAAGCTCAGAGAAATGACCAGAATCCCAGGAGCTCCACCTCAGACTCTACAGGCCTCAGCTTAAAGGTTAAAGGTTGAAGGGCGAGCCGCTAGAATTGACACAGACTCCTGGATAGTTGTTGAAACGTCTTCAGCAAAACGGAGTGGAAGTCCGGTTGTCTTCGGTTTAAGCCCGTTTGTGGTTGCCATGACCTGGATGACGTAGAATTTGGCCCAGTCAAAGTCCAGACCTCCACCTGACAGAAATGCTTTGGCGGGACCTTCAGAGAACTTTGCTGAAATCTCGATAAATGGAAACAAGCTTGGAAAGAAGGAGGTCCAAAAACCCTCCACAACATGAGAGACTGATGAAAGTCTAGTTGTTGTTCCCAGAGGTGGATCATAGGGTGTGCTCAGGTCTGCTTTAACACAGATTTTCCAGTCGCTTTAAATAAATATCAACACTGTAAATTTGCTGGTTGTTCTACACTTGAGATAACTTCAATTTATCTTTGTGGTCCTGAGCGGTAAATTAGAAAGCTAGAACAAACCAAGTGGTTTTGATTTGACGTGGTTCCAAATAGAAAGAAATACGAGCAGAGAAAGATAAACTATTGAGACTTGCTTCTCATGTTCCCTGTCCATCAATATCTCCAACCTTTTAGCTTTAGGGAACCCTTTATGAATTAATCCTATTGAGAAAACTGGTCTTTGTAAAGAGTATTTTGGTTCTGGAACGTTACTCACAAAAGGGAGGAAGGTGAAAGAGCAAGAACCTGCATGAGAGAGGAGTTAAAAGGATGAACCTGAGAGTCCCAGAGAGAATCTGAGTGTTTGCCACAGTTGTTCAGGAGGGTAAGAAATGCATTAGGTAAGGGGTCTTTCAATGGAAGGGGGGTCGTCACATCTTGAACCCTTTACTATTTCAAGCTTTTGCAGTTTTGGTCCGTCTTTACATGATTTGGTTGGGGTTTGAAAGTGAGTCGTCTGACTATGGATGTTTTGAACCAACCGTCCCTCCCATCACTCCCACCTTAGGGGCATTTTGCACCTCCTTTGTTGTAATTACCCATAATCTTCTTGTAGTTTTCTAGGTTCCTACCAGCTGGAGGCCATTTAGTTATTTTTGGTTTGATCAGGAGTCATAATCTCACATATTTCATAGAAATCAACTGTCATAAACATCAGAACCGCAATTAACTGAAATTGGGAGTGATGCAAACACTTTCAGAGAATAACAGACCAGAAAATAAATTCAACATGAGATCTGAGCATTTTTGCATGATCCTGAATCTGAAATGAACAGAGATGCCTTGATTGGTACATGAGTACAAACAGGCTTGTTTATGGTGTGAAATGGAAGTTGGAAGGGACAAAATGGCAACGCATTGAACAACATTGAATGGGCATATGACATGCTGTAAAATCTAAAGAATTAAAAAAGGGATGAGATTTGAGACTTTGATTAATAAAATCCAAGTTTTTTTCAAAATGCATAGGAATAAATGGAAAGGCAAAGGTTAATTATATGAGTGTATTTTTTACTTAGAGAGATGAAATGGAAGTACAATGGGGCAGAATGGGAACTCATGTAAAAAATATTAGTGAAGACGATAAACTGAAGCTGGAACTGTCTGAGACCAGAACCTTTACAGCCTACATCTGCAACTGAGGTCATTGTGAAGAAGATGGCCCAAAAAACCTCCAGAAGCCACTAAAGTCTACAGAAATCTTCCAGGTCATCCATAATTTCTCATTTATTTCAACACGAATAAGAGAAAGCTAAAGATATGTTCAGACTTAATGAAAATGCTTTCTGTGCGTCATTGTGAATAGAAAGGCGGGCTCTGACCTTTGGTCTCTACCTGTATGTGAGCGACTGTCTGGCCAACTGGCTGTCGAGGACTGAAATGATTGCAGCCTGCATGACGCAACATCTGCACAGTTGCACCTGCGACGTTCGACGAAATATTCAACAAAGACAAAATGTCTCCTCTTCCTCTCATTTAGCGTCTCACACTGGACACCTTCTACTAAATGACAGATTTACTCACATGCATTTTATGTGTTTTCATCATAATCTCTTACAGGAAAGATCTAGTGGCTTCTTGAGCCTCAAGTCGGTGTAAATGTTTAATTGTTTCATACATAAGCTAAAAATACTGGTATATACGATACAAGCTACGATGATACCAATCTACACCCTTAGCATATGTTTGCCCATGGCAACCCTGGTTCTGCTACTGTTGGCTGAGTGGAACGATGGTTCAGAGAGATTCCTCAGGCGATTTCCTGTTTTCAGCCCTGAGGAATAAAAAAGCTGAAAACTGGAGTAGAACCCTGTTTGCATGCAGTCTGCTTGCATATATGTTTGAGATCAGAGAGCACATCATTAAACTGAGGAAATATTCATCTTCTTATCAGCCTTTCCGACTGTATGGAAGGAAAAGGCAACGCTGACATGAATCTTACTTATACACTTCTTTGTTCAGGGAGTCTTAAAAGAGGGGTGATAAGTTTCAATTGAGCAGAAACTCAATCAGAGCTTCTGAGATTGGCCTCGTGAGGATGAAGCAATGTGACAGGCCTAAAGAGGTTAGATGCCAGGTTTATCCAATTATAGTTCCCCAATAAACAATTCCAAAACCCCTCTATCCCCCAGTCGGCTCATTGCTCGCCCTCCCACCGCACTCAGTTTGAAACTTGACCCGCCATCTGTATCCATACAGCGCTGACGAATGCCACTGCGTCGAGCGCCGGCACTGTTGCCCGATGAGTGTGCAGGTCTCGGGTGTGCCAATCTGCGGCAGCCCTTAGTGCCCCCTGCCCGCTAAGCAAATATTCAGACTCTGATGGCATCGTTTTTGTCTAGATTAGTGGAGAGCCGTCTGCAGATGATTATAATGAGACACTCAATTTCCTCGACTCTGGCCATCTGAGAGACAGTCAGACGGCTGGATAATCTGGTTTGCGTCGGGGAGCTCATCCATCGAGCCCCAGTATTGCGTTGACATTAGAACCAAGACGTATTAGCACATTAGCCCAAATGGGCCATGATGTGCTCTCACTCAGTTAAGCGGAGTGCGATAGCGGCTGTGTTATGGTTATGGCAATGGCTTTATGCAGTCCTTGACAACTGCATTGATCTCCAGAAGCACCTGAAGTGAGCGAACAGTGGAGGTTTCTGAAGACAGACGGTACAGAACCCAATCTCAAGGTGAGCAAAATCTGTGCGAAGCGAAAACAATCAAACAAAGATGCCAAGAGGGAAACTAGGGTTAAACCAGTTAATGAAAAGTGTTTCTAGTGTTTTCAAGGATCAGGAGATTAAGTGAAGTTTTCTGAGATGGAGAGGGGGGCTTTGAAAGAATCCATTTTGATCCTAATTTAGCAGCCTAGATGGATGTTCCTTGAAGGAGCAGCAGCCCTGCGGTCTAGTCATTACATGCCACAGGCCATAGACACAGATCTATAAATGTTTGGTATTAAACGGACCCACTGATGGCCTGCCCTCACTCCCTCTGCTACCGTTAATGGAGCTTTTATGAATCTCAGGCCTCATTTGTCTCTCATGGTTAGCGGCTTTCTGCCGTCTGAATTGTGTAATAATGGCAAACCCAATTTGCTTTGTGCTACGTTAATCTCAACACGCCCCTTCTCTCTCTTTCATGCTTCCCTAACTGCATTCAGCCCATTCATCAATGATTCTATTATCACTCTCTACTTTTAACTGTGTGTGTGTGTGTGTGTGTGTGTGTGTGTGTGTGTGTGTGTGTGTGCGTGTGTGTAAAGAAATCATAAAACAAACCCAAATTATGCCACTCTACTCATAGCAGACAAGAAAGGCAACATTGATGAAATTCTTCAGAAAAGTCATTAACGTCGGCACTATTATCTCATTTAAAATTCTCTTTTTTGTTCCTAAACCAAAGTATTTCCTCAAACAATCAGACAATTTTTAATGAAACGTCTTTCAACAAGAATAATAATGCGACGGTTTAAGCTGCTGGTGTTACTGAAAACTACAGGAGGGGTTGAGGGGTTCACATTGTTTTGGGTGCAGACACTCTGGTGTCAGCAGGACCGTTGATAATTACAGAGAAAATGCCCGCAGAGTCACGTTGGAATATGAATTTGAGTGCAGAATTTAGCGGAGAATGATGCCAAAACTTGCTTTAATGTATTAAGAGATTAAGGAAATTGAGTTTAATGTCAAATCTACAAAATAGGCTTTCATTGTCATGGTTTTGGAGTATGTTGTGCTGGGTGTGCTTGTGTCGTCTCTCCAGAAGCAGCAGGACCTGTGCCTGGTGGGCATGGTCTTGGCTGAGTGCCACAGTCATCCTCGACTTCCATCAACTAGTTCACATCTAGATGCTTAAGGAGCTCTGTGACGACCCTGCAGGGCCTGATGGTCAACCATTACTGGCAGAAAGTCAAGATAGCCACTAAGATCTTTGAGACTTTGAGACCTTTTGCTCTTGCAGAATGCACCATTAAAAGTATCACCCCACAAAGACCCTTGACTGGCCCCCTTTTCCTTTTGTTCACACCCCAAGACACATTTGGACCCATCCTTCTCCTTTCAATAAGCCGCTCTGGACCAAGCCTCTGTCTCCACGGCCATCAGACACCTTGCAGCTCAGCCTGCCCACTCTCCAACTGACCAGCTGTACTTCCTGGAACCTTTCCCTCCTCAGAGCAACCTTCACCTCCAAAGTCAAATATAAAACTCAGTCATATGTGTTCCAACACCATTACCACCAATCACTGTCCAGCAGTGATCCTTGTCCTTCATCTTCCAGATACCTGAGCAGCCTGAGTCCACCGGTTTGTCACAATAGACCTAATTCTATCCGGTTTTCTCTGCACGTGGGTCTGAAACAGACTCAGAAAAGGACATTAATTACACCAAAAGCTGGTTTGTGTTTACAGAGTTAGAATACTTCTTTAAAATAAATATGCCTATAAATAAGTGGTTTTAACTGTAGTGGGTGCATTCTTTGAAATGTTCCTCAGTGACCCATTTTAACAAGAGGTCCAGCAGGCAGATCCAGTTTACTGTGCAACCTCATGCATCCTTTTCCATCGGCTTATTGAAGAACTGGTTGGAGTGATCATCACGTCTGCTGGAAGAGAGCGTTTCAGTAGCCAGGTTGGGAACCCCTCGTCTGTGGCTCATGTTTTCTTGTTGGGGCTTGGATACCATTTTCTAATTGGGAAATTATCCTTTGAGTTGTTTGTGTAGGTTGAAGAAATGGGAATAAATTGTTTGTTGGGACAAGCTAAAGGAAAAGGGTCCGATTTAAATGTGTTTTTCTTGGCTAGGTTGTCTGCTGGAATATTGACCCCAAGCTGGTTCATCCCTTGAGTTTAGCAGCCTTTTCATACCTGAAACACCAACAAGTTCATTGTCTTTGTGCAGGATTTAAACAAACTCTTGGTGACTCTGCTTAAGTTTTCAGTTTGACTGAGAAGTCAACTGCTGAATCTGAACTTTTAGATTTTAAAGTTGCTTTTCCTCTGAGATCTTCCAGTGTTGCAGGAGTTTTTCACACCTGATATTTGCACGGACATCATGCAACTTGGTAAATGAAGTACAAGTCAGCGACGTGTAGAAACGTAGTCACTGCTCAAAGAGTGTTCATTTAAAGATCTGCCATTTGTCAGGAGATGGAAAGTAGAAAAGTAAATATTTTCTAAGAAAATGTGAAGGAAATTGTGGCACATCAGTGGCAGCTGCCAGTCATGTCAACATTTAGATTTTTCTTTTCATCTTGAACTTTTAGGTTTCAAGCACTGATCTCTGCTGGGTTTTCTTTTTAAACAAGTCTTATCGGTAACCATGGCAACCGAAGTCATACTGATTCCCAGAATAAGACGCCCAAAAAACGAAAACACAGAACCGACATTGTGAATGTAGGACAGAAACGACGAAACAGGAAGGATTTACAATCTCTGGTAGAAGAAGAGCCGCTGAAATGTGCGCAGGCATTTTTATGGGTTGTGACCAAAAGCTGCTGCAGGAGGATAATAGAGGCTACTACTCTTCTGCCCAAAGCTTTTAACACCAAACCGGCAGAGAGAACTGCAGACGGGGCAGAAGATGCATGAAGAAACAGTACAGGAGATTATTTCCGTCTAATGCTGCAACCTTCGTATGGTTCATTTGGTTTATTTTCAAATAACTCTTAATGCAACAAGTTTACATGTTGCATATTATTTCTAAGCATAATGGTCAAAAATAACTATTACAGAAACCTTTATGTATTTTATTTGGATTTTATATGACATATTGACACATGATGTTTAAATTGGAAGGAAAAACTTGTATGGTATTAAATTTTTCTTTTACAAATAAGAGTCTGAAAAGTGTAGCATGTGCATGTATTCACCTCCTTTTTGGTCAATACTCGGTTGAACCTCCTATGGCTGCAGGAGCTCCTCTCTACCCACTTTGAGCATCTAAAGAATGAAATTTCTACCCATCCTTCTAAAAAAACAGCTCAAATCCAGACAGACTGGATGTAGAACGACTGTTAACATGCATCTTGAGGTCTTGCCACAGATTCCATAGTTATATTCAGGTCTGGACTTTGACTAGGCCATTTTAACCCATGCGCTAAACCATCCCATAATATCTCTGGCTGCATGTTCAGGTTCTGCTGGAAGGTGAGCCTCCACCATAGACTCAGGTTTCCTGCAGCCTCTAACAGGTTCTCCTCCAGGATGGTCCTGGATTTAGCTCCATCATATCTCCCCACCATCTCTGACCAGCTTCCATGTCCCTGCAGAGGAAACGCTTCCCCACAGCATGATGCTGCCACCAACATGCTTCACCATTGCAATGGTGTGATCACTGTTACTTTTCCTCCACAGACAGTCTTTTGCATGTTGGCACAGAGTTTAGTTTTGGTTTCATCTGATCAGATCACTGTCAATGTCTTTGCTGTGTCTCCTACATGGGATGGTGGAAACATCAAACAGGACTTCTTCTGGCTTTCTTTAAGACCATCTTGGTCCTCCTGACTGCTTCTCTGATTAATGTTCTCCTGGTCCAGCCCGTCAGTCCAGGTGGACGTCCATGTCCTGGTAGGTCTGCAGGTGGTCCGTCCTCTCTCCAGGTCCAGATGATGATCAGAGCTCTTGATGTTGCTGTAGAACCTGACCCTGCTGTAAACTGGACCTGAACTTCCTCCCTGACCCATCTGCTGGGTTCCTTGGTCTCCATGATGCTGGATGTTCTCTAAAGAACCTCTGAGGCCGGAACCAGAACATCTGCAGTTGGATTAAATTACCGAAAGCAGGACTCTGTTTACTGATTAAGAGGTTCTTGAAAGCAATTGTTTGCACCAGATTTTATTTAGGAGTATCAGAGTAACATAGGCTGAATACAAATTTTTTTGTGCAAATAAAGCAAAAAAAAAGTCTTCTAACATATTGAATCCAAATAAACTCAAACTAAAAGTGAATCTGAGTCTTTGCTGCTTTTATTGTTAAACTAAACAAATTATTAATTGCAAAGTTCTTCTAGGAAAACACCTGCTCTAATGATTTTTAAACAGAATTTATTTCCCCACCTATTAAGCGCATAATAAACACGTGAGCCATTGAGTGTTTGTGAGGATGGAGTGGTGCTTTCCAGTGTCAGGAACAGGTGCAGCTGAGTGTTTCATGCAGACACAGATGGATCGCTCTCCAGCAGAGAGCCACATGTTGGCAAACAGACAACTTTGATGGAAGCTGGGCCCACAAAATCAGTCCTTGTGAAGAATCTGCCTAAATGTGACTCCAATAATTCGCCAGACTTCTGGCAGTTTTTTTTCCCACCGACCTCCAGACCAGTCTTTGCCTTTTACCATGATGGCCATTGCTTAAAGGGGCCATAATAAATTTCATTTTCCTGAGGATTAGGGGGTAAAGTATGATGTGCTGTGCACTGATGAGGCCGTGTGAATGTCTAAAGTGAACATCAAAAGACCTGCTCAGAGGGTCAGCTTTGTGTCATAGTTATGGTTCTGTTTAGTTTAACTTTACTCTCATGAGGACGTTTTCTGTTCATTCGTTCCCCATTTCAGCCACCAGCAGTTATCCTTCCAGCTCAGTCTGCCTCCAGCCACCACCCCACTCTAGATTATCTCCACCTGTTCCCACTAATTATTCACTCAGCTCACCTGCTCTCCAGCCTACTTATACCTGCCTCTGCCTACCCTTCTCTGCCAGAACGACTAACTCACTCACTTCTTCTTCCTGCTCCTCATCGCTCACTCTCTTCGTTGCTCTTCCTGTAAAATTTGCCTTTGCTTCACCTGCTCATGTGATCAGCTTGCTTCACCAGCTGGACTCTCCTGCTAAGGTCGCCGGTGTCTGCATGCTGCTTGCTACCTGTTCCTCCGTGAGTCTCAGCTGCTTGCTTACCTGTTCTGGTGGTTCTCCAGTCCACACAGCCTGCTGGTTCTGTCACCGCCTACATCTTCTGGTTCTCTGCTCATCCCGGTAAACCAGCACTTTCTACCAGGATTCCTCTGCCAAGACTGTGACTGTTTGCCTGCTTCATCTGCCATTATTCACCGCTTCAATAAACCATTCAAAATGTAACTCTGTGTCTGGCTGAAAGTCAAGTTCACCTGCATTCAAGCGTGACACTTTGTCTCTTTGCTCAAAAACGGTCAGATCAGAGAACAGGTTGTCTTTCTACGTCATTCATATTCTCCAATCAGAGCACACCATCAAGCCAACAGCATTCCTCCTCTTGCCCCAGCTGATGCACCGCTAGTCGAGCTAACATGTCTGACTGCTCCACTTCAGAGGAGGAAGGCGGAGGAGTTACTAAAAAGTGGAACTGATGTGTAGGAAGGGGGTCAAAAATGGATGAAGGTTCCACTACTGAAGGACAAGAGGCTCACAGAAGAGTAGCTGAAGTTCATTTAATGGGACTTTACTGAAGACGGTTTCCTGCCAGGAATTCAAGTCATGGTTTTTGAACAAACGAATTAAAAACAAACTTTTGTACCGACACAGAAGGCGGCGACCACAACGCTGTCATTACCCAGAAGTTTATTTCGTTTCCAAATGCTGTCAAAATCTGAAAACTCTGTTGACTGACTGAAGCTAAACTTCTGCCAGCTGCATGAGCTGCCGGCAGCGCCGCCGCCTATGTTGCAATGCTTTAAGGTCTCATGGTGTTGAATCGCGCTGCCAGGTTTAAACCTTTGGCCAGCTTGGCCTCCCCTGTCTGACATCCTGCAACAGAAACACGTCCAACAGCCATAAAACCATAATAATGCATTTGTAACGGAGTGTTGCGCCGATAAGGGAAGTGGTGTGGTGGGGGAAATTCTTTGGAGAATTTACATGTGTAGCAATATCAGCTACATGAAATGGCTTACACAGTGATGTCACAGACCCTTTAAAGAAAAATGTATGGGCACAGAAGACGACCTGGTGCAGGACCTGATAGATCCATATTCCTTCAACTGACTGCAAGCTTTCAGCCAGTAGCATTTAACCTGTCTGAGCTAAAATCCTATTTTCTGTGTTCTTGGCATGTTTCACAGATTCAACTGAAAAATGTGAATAAAATGTTTGTTTTTTTCCTTTACAGGAACAAGATCCAATTTAGCATTTGGGTCATTGCCAAAGATCCTGTTTGTCTTCTTATGTGAGTGAAAATGAAATGCTTTAAGATAGAGAACTGGTCTGAAATTAAATGGTCAGCATTTGAGTTAAGCAGTTAAATATGAAGGGAAAATATTAAAAACTTTTAGAAATCCCTAAAAAGACCAATTTCAAATTGATAAAGACCACCAGCATGCTTGAACGGTGGACCTCTCTGTAGAGAAATCTGCCTCCATTTAATGTGTAGAAGAAGAGTCAAGATGAGGTTCTATCCTTAAACCTAAACTGTTCTCCACGGTATACATTTACTTTAGTGCTAGTTCTGAACTTTCAGTAACAAATTACAGTGAAGTTCCCTCTGTGGTTATATTCAGCTGTATGACTGGGAAACAAACATGCTTTCAGACTAAACCGTTGTGCTCTTCCAGTTTGGACGCCACTGTGTGTGACAAGCATGACAGCCGGTCTGGAACATCCATGCAACCTCTGGGATAAATAAAGAGAGCAAAAATTCCCCATTGAGGGTTTTGTACACTCGGTAGCACCGCCCTGGAGGTATTAGCAGTTACTGTCCAGGATGTTTGGGGTCTGCAGAGATGTTAGCTGCCCTTTTCCTGACCCTGGATGGAGGGAAGGCCTAACCTGACCTTCGCCAGATGGATGTAGTTCCACTGAGCTCCACACGTCTCCATACATCCATCTGGGATCGCTCCATTGGAGATGTATTTCAGAAGGAGGGGCCTTATAAAAGAACCCTTGCATACGATTGGATAAACCACTTGTCCATCTTTACTGACACGCTACTTCAACCAGTCACATCGAAACCAATCCATGACGCTGACAAGAGCGACACAGCGAAAACCAAAACAGAAGAGCCGCCATCTTGGATAAAGCTCGATGTCGGTAAATGACCAATGTTGGTAATCTTTTAAAGAATTACCCGTATTTTTCATAATAAGGCGAATTATAAGGTGCACTGTTAATAAACATGTCTATGTTCACGCATAAGGTGCACAGGATTATTAGATATATTAAATATTCTTCCACACTTTGTCAAGTGTGTAACATCACTCCTTCACGTCCACATCTCTCTATTCGTCCCTGTGGGGAGGACAGAGCTGGACTACACTGCATTGTTTCTAACATAAAGCCAAAGTAAAAGTAACTTTTATACTGAATTAGCTTAAACATTTTAACAGATTTTTGAGCGCATTGTACCACATAAAATCAGTCAGTAAGCACAACGGTGATCATATATAAAGGGGCAGTGGATTGTACGCTGCACTATCAATTTTTGATAAAATTTAAGGATTTTAAGTGCGCGTTATAGTCCGAAAAATACAGTAAACTGCGAGCCGCCATTGTTGTCTGAATCCAAACAGTCGCTTCTCTGATACGTCACAGCTACGTCCGGTTTATGTGGCATTGAAATCCCACCACCACCCGTCCACAAGGCCCAGCAGAACCAGTAGATAGAAAATAATGTCAGAACAACAAAGCTAGTGTAAAAAAAAACAAGAAGTCTCACTTTTACATAAACTGTAGGTGTTCATCTGGTGCATCTTTGTTCATTATTTAGTGAAGTAACCCAGAAATGGGCAGAGCAGCCAGAAATCTGACTCGAGTAGAGCTTTACTAACAGGTACCAGTAAAAAGTACAGTGTGATAAAACCAGAGGTGTTTACTGAGTTACATTTACTTTTACTGTTAAAAGCAAATTCTATGAGTGGTTTTGCTGTACCAAACTTTTTACTTGAGTCAAACTTCTGTATATTCAGCCCTCAGTGATTAATGTCGCTGAATGAAGAACAATAGTTCACACAATAATTTTTAACTGAACAAACTGTTCAATTAAAATTATGGGAGACTTCCTGTTTGTACACAAGCCTCATTGTTCTGGTGTTATTTTCTACCTGCTGGTCCATTTTTCTGTAAATATTATACTTTATGTTTAATGTTTAAGTTTTTCATGAATTGGCGCTATATAAATAAAATTGAATTGAATTGAATGTGTTGTAACAGTTTTTACTTTAACTGCATGCTGCTACTCTTGGCCAGGTCTCTCTCTCATTGGGACACACCTGGTTAGATAAGGGTCATTATTATTATTACTATTATTATATTTTATTATTATTATTATTATTATTTTTATTATGTCCTGTTCTAACATATATACATTATCTACTGTACTGGTTTTATTCGTTTTATGCCCACCTGCTTTTATCATTTTGTAACTGTTTTATTCATTTGTATTGTTCTTTTTTATTTTAATTTGCACATAGATGTTTTTGTCAGCCTGATTATGTCATTTTTAAATATTAAATCAGTTTTTCATTACTTGAGTCACATTTCTATTGAATGCTAATTTACTTTTGAGTAAATTCTCGGATGGCTAGTGGTTATTTTTCCTCTATTGCGTTAGTGCTGGTCTTACTTTACCCACCTGTGAGTAAAAGTACTCCTGGAAGTACATCGTTACTACCCGCCTAACGTGTCAACATGCTGGATCTAGCAGAGATGCAGGTTTGCTGGATATGTAACAGAAACCTGGATTTTAAATCATGTTGGTTTGAAGATGAAAAGGCATCAGAGGACGTCTGACTTAATGTGGCAGAACTTTATACTATTTGTATAAAAGCAATTGAGGAGTAAACACCCCAAAAAATAATGTTTCGTCTATAATGATATCTATTATCAGTTAATATTAGTCATGATAAATATCTAATTAAGTGTTGTTTTTTAAAGTGCACCAACAGATGTAATAAAGGTTTCATTTTAATATTTTAGATCAAACGTTACCTTCCAGATGACTAAATCTGAAAAGGCCAAAAAAAAAAAGCTGTATTCTGAAATGAATCTTTGAAGTAATGCTTTAATGCCAGGAATTACTAAGCCCTCTTGGCAAAGCTTTAAACCTTCCTATATCCATTTCCCGTGGTCCTTTTTTAAAGACATGAAGCTGATATAAAACAGAAAACATATGTTGAGCTGCAAATTGCAGGGTGCCTGATTCCTGAAGTTAATCTTAATGCATGAAAATGTTGTTGCTAGGGTCCCACATGTGCTGTTGACTCATCCTGGAAGGTCCCCTGTGTTCAATTATATCCAGGATCAAAGCCATTCCATGCAAATTGTGATGGATCGCAAATGGCAACAAAGTCCTCTTTTATTGTTATTTTGCTTTGGGTTTTGCCTCATAACTATTTAACTAGTGCAAATGTACATGAAGCAAGTGGAGCATGCATCAGCCACAAAACTCCACAGAGTTTAAATAATACAGGCGGATCTGCTCTTATGGCCGCTGCCACCATTATCAGCTTCGCTTCTGCCTTCCTCCACACCGTCCAGCCACCCTTACCCGCCAAATTTACCTTAAATCAGGGCTCTTTCTGTAATGAAAACGATCAGAACCTGCAGAGTTGAGTTAAGACGGTGCTAAAACCTTTAGGGCTCAGGCCAGGAATCACCGTTAGGGAGGCAGCACAACAGTAATTAAGATTTTTCTTTTCCAAACATGTTTTTATAACATAATTAGAGCTGCGCAGCATTGCAACTCTCAGCCGTCCTCACAATGCAAGTGTGTGCAGTATTATAACCACCGTGTTCAGTGTCAGGCACTCACTCTGCAGTATGGTCACATATTTGCCCAATCGAGGGGACTTACCGTCCTGAATGCCCACGACCGCCTGAACCATGGAGCGAGAGCTCCCCCATTTTTAAAGGTGGGGGAGCAAATGTTAGTCTCTGCTCCTCCGTTTTTGACCCACAGAAATCGGATCTCTCCCTTAAGTTTGACAAATTGCCCACAATTCTCAAGACTTTTTTTTTAACTTGTAAAAGAAGACATAGAATATAAATGCAAGACAACATTTTTTTCTTCACCTCTGAGTCGGTTTACTCCAGTTCCCTCCCTACACCCCAGTCTGGCTTTGGACGTTTTCAGCAGAAGTGCTGCAGTGATGTAATGACAAAAGAAGCCAGTTCATCTAATCTGCCTGAGGTTGAGCCATTTTGCAAAAAAAAGGAAAGGACAATCTGTCTTTAGATGAGCTGGTATACAGAAAAATGCACAAGTTGTGTTGATATAACGACAGATTTGTTTAGGTTTGTGGATGTAACGTAACAAAACGAAACTTTCAATGGGTAATAATTCGTCGACAAGACTCTGCAACGCAAACTGGAGCCATGATAGTTGACAGTTAAAGAAAAATAAAACATTTTCCTGAAGCGTGACGCATGATCCAGCCTGTCGAACCCACAGCTGTGTGACACAACAGATGAAATGCTGCATTAGCACAAAAACGTATATAAATCAGCATCTTTCTTAGGGTTAAAGTTTTCAAACAAAAATTTTAGTTTGCAAAAAAAACTAAAAATCTGCTGTTGATCTGTTCAAACAGACAAAAATGACAGGTAGACTAAAAAACTTCAGCACTTTTCTCTTATTTATTTGACTGATATAAAACAGAGCAGAGATGCAGCAGTTAACCCACAAACTGCAGCAGAAAAAATTCTAATTCTTTTAGGTTTATGATCTGTTGTTGTTTTGTTTTTCACAGATAATTACAGAGTTAAACCGACTGCCTCTGCGGTTATGAATCACCTGTGTGGTCTGAGGCCTTCACCATGAGCAAACTGGGCTGTGTGCTTGAAAAATCCTGACCTAATTATTCTTTTTCGCACCATGTTGCTGCAAAGGACCCAGTCAAGACTTCAGCTGGTATAAAAATAGAGAGAATTACGGAATGACACAGATTTTATGTTTTAACACCTTTGCTAATAACGGTTTAGCTTTGCCGTTTGATTTTAGATGATTTTGCAGCGATTCAGTAACTCATCAGCTAAGAGTCCATCACTGGCGGTCTGATTAGCAGCACTGACTGCTACAAAAGGTGTGCTGGAACGGTTATCTGCTCGTGTTAGCGATGGAAAAGACTGCAGCTTTCATCTGTTTGAAAATAGAAGGGTTTGAAAAGGTTCGCTGTGAATCTGAGACGATTGCCTGCATGTCTACTGGTTTTTTATAGGGCATGACTGTGTTTGCTGTCAGTCAGACGTCTTCCCTCATACAGGGCACCGTGCAGGTTAACACGCCAGACCTTCTGTGTTTAGGATCCACTTTCAGCTTCGCTCAACAGGCCAATTTGAAGAAACCGGGTTTTCACAAAAAGAGAACATGTCAGTGGATGTAGCCGAAGCAGCTGCAGAGAGGTTGTAGCCGGTCATGCTGGAGATGTAGGTGTTTGCTGGTGAGCTGCATGGTTGTAGCTGGAGCCGGGGGTGCAGGAGAAGGTCCACGCTCTGAGCCACACATGCAGAACCCGCTGAATCCAGCAGCCTTTGGGGTTAGGCGGCATGATGGACCGCATCACAAAGCTAAAGTTATAAAGTGGCTCAACAATCAAAGGATTTAATTTAGATCTCACCACATCTGAACCCCACTTAGAACCTGTGGTCGGTTCTCATAAAGTAGGAGGAGAAACAGAAGCGAACAAGCTGGGATCGACTGCAAGGACTAAGAAGACAAGAAGGGCTCTCCATCCGTCAGGATGTGGTCCGGAGGTTTTTTATGGCACAACGTGTTTGAATCATCGGTATAAGCAAACTTCAATCAGTTCTTCCCCACACAAGAAAGAAAATCAGCTCCTGAGTACTTTAGACACTTCACAAGAAATCTCATCTTTCTAATCTTGTTTGAATATTTGGTGTTCGCTGGATTTAATTATAACAGAGCACACATTCTCAGAGCGCACGGTGCAAGCAGTGCCTGAGCATCTCGGTACGCAGTGTGCTGTGAGCATTTCAGAGAATTAGATAGGCTACTGATATAAAAAAATGACTGAGGAAGGAGTAAAGAGAGTGTAGGCGTTGGTTTGAAAGAGAGAGCTTCATCTGTGCTGCGAAAAGATGGCAGCGAGGAAAAGAAGAAAAAAACAGGAGCGTAGATTTGGAGGAGGAGGAGGAGGAGGAGGGGGATAGGGCGAAGGACGAAGGGCATCCTGGGATGTATGAGTGAATGCCAACCGGACAGTTTTTGTTGTTTTTACTCCACAACCAGAGGCTGCCAAAACGCCACCTACACACAGACGCAGACACCAGCAGCCTCTCCGAGACACACAGGGTAGTAAACTCAGCATGTGTGAGCGTTTGAAAGCCAGATAGGAAAGAGCGAGAGAGAGCGAGGCGAGTGGAACGGAGGCCATATTGCAGGAGCCCATTTAGGAGTAAAACCCACTTCCTCCTGCACATTTCAGCATTTATTCTCCGTCCTGCTTGTGTTCAATTAACTAGAAGTTAAAAGAAAAGCATTTTGTCAGCCATTGGGTCTTTTGTGTTACTGACAGCGAGTCCAGTCAATGAATCTTTGTCTGAGTCACTCGGTCTGAGATTTGAATCATCGGCGGAGCGCACCGTGGTGCCAGGAGTCACAGTTTGACAGCAGCTGAAGTTCTGAAGGAGGAGACGCAGTGGCTGATGTTCTGCAATCATCAACAAACAGCCAAACCAGCACCAACTCCAACATCTGATGAAGCTGAACACATCATCCCGTAGCACCAACTTCACACAGCAACATCTTAAGCACTTTGTTGCTTCCTGCTTTAAGCCGCTATTTCATCATGTTTCCTTATATATTAACAAACAAACCAATATATAAATTTATCACACAGTAACTTGGATCTGGGAACGGGGATTGGCCAGATTCATCCACATATTGTATTTCTAACAATGAGCTCCACAGACCGTTCCATCACGGCTTTGGACCCAACCACAGCACCCCAAACACTCATCTACGTCACCAGCTATCTTCTGATGCCATCAGCCTCCTCTGCATTCTGCTTTCCCAGATATTAAGGCTAAAAGGGTATCACACCCTCCCTCTCCAACCTTTTCTCCACTCAGCCACAGTGTTTCAATCTGAAAAACTCACAGAGAAAGAAATGGCAATTAGAAGGATTTTATTGATACAATATTTTAAGTCTTTGGCGCTCAGACCTCGGCAGGAACATTAATGCTGAATTATACTTTAATATGCATAAGTAGATGTATGAGAACAGGGATGTTCCCCCCAAAAATGCCGAGGTCAGAGCGCCTGACTCATAAAGCAGTGTGACGGGATAGTGATTTGAATGGGAGATGATTAGGTGAATGAAATGAACGAAATGAACAAGGAGAAGTGAGCAGAGATGCTTTCTTGCGGAAGATGTCTTGCGTATGCTTCTTGCGGAAGATGTGAGCAGAGATTCTTTCTTGCGGAAGATGTGAGCAGAGATGCTTTCTTGCGGAAGATGTCTTGCGTATGCTTTCTTGCGGAAGATGTCTTGCGTATGCTTTCTTGCGGAAGATGTCTTGCGTATGCTTTCTTGCGGAAGATGTCTTGCGTATGCTTTCTTGCGGAAGATGTCTTGCGTATGCTTTCTTGCGGAAGATGTCTTGCGTATGCTTTCTTGCGGAAGATGTCTTGCGTATGCTTTCTTGCGGAAGATGTCTTGCGTATGCTTTCTTGCGGAAGATGTCTTGCGTATGCTTTCTTGCGGAAGATGTCTTGCGTATGCTTTCTTGCGGAAGATGTCTTGCGTATGCTTTCTTGCGGAAGATGTCTTGCGTATGCTTTCTTGCGGAAGATGTCTTGATTATGCTTTCTTGCGGAAGATGTCTTGATTATGCTTTCTTGCGGAAGATGTCTTGATTATGCTTTCTTGCGGAAGATGTCTTGATTATGCTTTATTGCGGAAGATGTCTTGATTATGCTTTATTGCGGAAGATGTCTTGCAGATTATGCACATAGAGAAATGAGTGATCATGACAAGATGCAACACAGGTGACGGGATGCATAACAGAATGCTTGACGCAGGCATGAGAGAACACATGACAAGACGCAGGACCAGAAACTACGAGACGCACGAGAGAGTGCATTGCAGGGTACGTCAGAATGCATGAAAGGATACATAACAGAATGAGTGACGGGATAACTGTCAATATGAGTTGCGATATGAATGAAAGTATACGTGTGATGAATGATGATATGAAAGAAGCATGAAAGATCAACTATATGATAGGAGAGTTACGAACTGTGATGATTATGAATGATAAACTCAATTTGAAAGAGTGAAACATGAAGGGTCTGACGAAACATGTGAAAAGTTTCGATCCACCACCAGTATTTGCAGTTAGATTACCTTAAAGCCGAGAGGCATTGAGCGGCTAAATGAATGGAAGCTCAGAACGATGAGTGAGGCATGATGATGATGACCAAGCCCATTGTTTGAGTGATCAGGAACCTGTGAAACAATTATAAAGAACCTCCCCCAAAACCTACGGCTGGCAGCATCCGTAAATTTTTAAACACATCCACGACAGAAAGGCATTATAGAATATATTTCGATCAGGCGAGAAGCAGACCAGACGGTCAAAACGGCAGCTCTCAACCAGAGTATCCTGTTCAAGAAGGAAAGAACAAATTTAGCGAACTCTCGCTGCCTGGAAATAAAGCATGACTCTGGCAATGATGCATTTGTGAGATTGAGGTGACCAAGCAAGGAGGGCAGCTGACGGTTGAAAATAACTGATATGGGATGAGACTGATATCTTGTGAATTCGAGAGCTGAACTGCAGGCGGAACCATGCTGGAACCAAGTTGAGATCAATACCTAGAACTCGATTTGCAGGCCGACAGGTTTAATTAAAAAAGGACAAACTGAGAATAGTGAAAGGAAGATCTAGGAGAGGAAGTGACCACGAGATGAATGAATGAAGAGGATAAAGATGGTAACATGTCTTAAGACATAATTATCAAATAATGTTTGCTTAACTCATGAATGCATTAACTGCCGAGCGCATAATAAATGCTGTCATAAACGGATTAAGCTATTAAGCTCATTCCATGATGTTTGAAATGAAAATACTTAGATTCTTACTACATTCTGATAAAACTGATGAACTTCATTACTTATTAGCTTAATTAGCCTCACCAGACTGCAGACAGGATCCGTAATTTAAACTAATGTTATACAATAACGGCATGGTAAATAATTGATCTCGGGTTGAATTCTGAACTGTGGTATGGGGAAGGTAACAGGAATTCTGTCCTGCTGCAACATGAGACCCTCAATGCTTGGACGCCTTTCTTCCCACCGGGTCCTGCTGAAAAAAAAACCTCTTTACGAATAAAACCTACCTCCCACAGACAAAGAGCTCTCTTTCTTCAGCTCACTCCTGCGACTTCTTTAGCAGCTCTCACAGAGCAGACAAAGAAGGCCAACCATGAAGCCTGGTCGGCCCTGATCAACACACAAGCCAGCAGCTGGGAAAGGTGCCTGGCCAGCCACGCTTGATCCAGGGTCTGCTAGACTCGACTGCCTGCTTCAGCATCTGGAGAGGCTCTCATCGCCTGGGGAACATGTCCGAGCCATTATTTCAACAAATAATGTTCTGTTTAACTTGGGCCCCTCATTGTGAATAGATCGAAATACATGCAAATGACTCGACTCCATTCCATGTTCTTGGAACCAGACTCTCAGTGAACAAGGATTCACAGAGCTATCCTGATCAACCCCCTTGTTTGTCCTTTCTTTGTTTTGTTTGCAAATAGTTCCTTAGCCTCTTTCTATCTTCATTTTGCCCAGTAGCCCAATCAAGTCTCACCAACCTAGCAAAGAGGATTCACCAATTGAACATTGTGCTAATTCAGGCACCACAGAGAAAGCGTGCTCCAGACAGCAGAGAAGAATGAAAAGGAGAAGCAGCGTAGCTTAATGAGAGGGCCGTTTGCCGCGAAGGCCTACCAAACAGGGCCGTTGCCGCGAAGGCCTACCAAAATAGGGCCGTTGCCGCGAAGGCCTACCAAAACAGGGCCGTTTGCCGCGAAGGCCTACCAAAACAGGGCCGTTGCCGCGAAGGCCTACAAAACAGGGCCGTTTGCCGCGAAGGCCTACAAAACAGTGATGTGGAATGGGAGATGAAGGTGAGGTGAATGGTGAGGTGAGGTGGGGGGAACGGTGAGATGGATGGTGAGATGAGGTGAGATGAATGGTGAGGTGCTCGGCCGGTGCTCGGGGTTGCTGCATGGGGCTGATGCATGGGGCTGATGCATGGGGCTGATGCATGGGGCTGATGCATGGGGACATGAAAGAATGAATGCTCATGACATGAAGGACACGAAACAGGCACATAGTAGCTGTGTCTCAATTCGGCGGCTGCGTCCTTCGAAGGACCCAGCCTACACAGCCTTAGGAGGACCCAGCCATCGGAGGATGCTCCGGAGGATCCTCAACCGTTGGTAAATGGGACGGTCTAGCCTTTGGAGCACTTCCTGGTTGCGACACGACGTCATCACGTCTACCCCAAGCCCGGCGAAAAACAGCACCAGCGCCGATAAACGACGCAAAAAAATGGATATTGAATTTATTTATTTTTTATTTACTTGTTATTGGAGGAGGATAGTCGGTTTAGACGGCTTCGGCGGCAGCAAAACCGGCGACGAATATTTCTCAGGCTGGAGGAGCGCAGTGGAGAGGTAACATTTACCTGCTATTATTTTCACCCACAGGGGCCTGCTAATGATCATAATATACCAGTTATTAAACAAACGCTTGTCAGCAGATTGACGAATATGTTTAAATATAAAATGTTATATTTATTTGTAAGACTTGATATAGGCTTATGTTTGTAACTTTAGTAATTTGAATTGAATAGTTAAATGTGTACAAACCCTGTAAATAACTGACTTAAATCACTACTTTCACTATCACTAATGTTGTGTTGAGAAGCCAAACTAATATTGAGAAATAAATCATTATTTGTCTAAATTGTTATCCCCTTACTGCTTGATTTTATTTGTAATATAACGAAAAAATAATACAGGAAAAATAAATCTAAATATAAAAACGTAAAAAAAAAGTTAAATAGTGGCTCTAGATGAAGTAAAATAAGTAAAGGCCAGAATTGTTTGGTCACAAATTAGCAACACCAGGCGTTAAGGGGTTGACATTCACTAGAATTATATCAGCTAAAATGAAATTGCTATCATCTAATCCTGTTGTTCTTAATCTTCATGTCTCTATCCAGACAAGGCCGATGTACTGCTGCATCAACTTAAATGCACAACATCTGCCTGGGAGCCGGTGACATCATGGCCCCATACGATGAAGTGCAGGACGACATGCCAGAGGATGAGGAGGGGGAGAACGTGTTGGAGGCCGTCAGTGGTGCTCCCTGGCAGGACCAGCTGTCTGCCGAGGTGTCTGCCCTGGAGGAGGTTCTACCCGACCATGATTACATTTAGATGGCAAGTATAATCACTTTTTAGCTTTTCTCATGTAAGGGTTATGAAAACAGTTGTAGTAAAGTCATTTTCTGCGTCTTCTTAAACATTTTTAGGAACATGGCAGCCGTCGATTGGGTCAGCCATGCAAACCCTGATGGACGATGTGGTGAACAGTGGAGAGAGGCATCCCCCACCCCCCAGATGATGTCCCACTCGCAGTGAGAGGACTCCAAGGTCATCTGTGTGGCATCCCATCCAGTCCAGCAGCACCACCAGGGACTCCTGCTCAGTCAAAATTGTATATATATATATATATATATATATATATATATATATATATATATATATATATATATATATATGTGTTCTTTAGTAATATTTATTTTATATCTTCTGTAAATAGTTGTTTTAGTTAATTTTAAAATCTAATGTAAATAGTTAAAATGTTTTTGATAGTTTATTGTAAATACTTGTTTCTCTAAAAATAAATTGATGTCACTGAAAAGTTGTTCTAAGTTTACTTAAATTGTGAAGAAGTGATGAAACAGATAATGTAAAAGGTTAAAAGACTTTAAGAACACACAGACAACAATAACTTTTATAGACAATTTAATAATTTAATTTAACAATGACAGCAACACAGAACCTGAGGACAAACCATGGCCAGGTGGCAGCAGCAGGCTTCCCACTGACCCCTGCCCTGTCCCTGGATCTTTTTTTTCAAGTTGTCCCACTCTTTTTTGGCCTGTTGTGGCTCAACTTCACCCTCCAGGCCCGTTTTTTGCAGGATTGTTCTAAACAAGAGAAACGAGAAGAGATAAACACACAAGGATCACTACTATCACAACTATAAGATTAAAAAAAGTGACATCTGGGCATCATTTGATGTGATCAAAAGATTATATTTGTACGTTGGTGTTTGAACAGGACTTCTTTGAACTTGTGTGAATTTTACATACAAATGCAACATGTATATGGAATTATGTCTCAACTCTTACCTCCATCCGACTGTGGCAGTGTTTTTGGCCCCGGTAAAGAGGTGGTCATTTTGCCCACGGAGTTTTATGCTCCTCGGAGTTTTAAATCCTCTGTATGCTCCCTGCTCCCTAGAACAAAATGACATGTAAAGCATATTTCTGTTATGTCAACAGGCAAAATGACTTTTCTGTATAATTACGCTGGTATTGTTCTTCAAGTGAATTATACTTTAAACCCTATTATACTGTACTGTAAATTAACTATACGTTATTGAGTATTCAAACAAAACGTTTGCAGTATTGACAGCCCAGTACAGCTGGACTGATGTTATTTCTTCAGCTGCATTAAGCTTTGACAGTTCTAATCATTTGTAATAAACTGTATGAGAATAGATTGATCGGATTTGTGAGGGACACGGCTATCAGCACAGTTACAATAAGATGCAGGTTAAAATCAAAAATTGTGACATTTTTATGAAGGGTTTTAATGTTGTTGAACGTCTCGTATCAACAGATTAGCTCTAAGCTTTAGCTGGTCCTACAAATTCCGGTGGCTCCGTTACCGTCACGTATTTTAATAGATGTTCAGTTAAAAAAATAAAAACAAACTACTTACATTTAAAGCTGTACTCAGCACTACTGCCAGCGCTGCTGCTTTCCATTACAAAATCCGCCTTCTTTCTTCTTCTTCAACTACTAAAAAAAAGCGAGCAAAGCACCTCGGGAAATCTTGTGCCAGGCGAGGCCACTAAGGATGGTAGCGGTGCATCCTCAGAATTCGGGGAAAAGGAGGACGCATTCAAAGGCTGCATTTTAAGGATCCTCAGAATTTTTGCCAAATGGGACAGCCTCCGCGCATCGTTGTGACGTCACCGGCCTTAAAATGCGTCCTTCGAAGGACGCAGCCGCCAAATTGAGACACAGCTACAGAGTACACGAGGAGTAGGAGACGGGCACATGGCAGGGCACATGGCGGGGCACGTGGCGGGGCACATGGCGGGGCACGTGGCGGGGCACATGGCAGGGGTATGAGACAGGTACGAGCGGGGTACGAGACAGGGCACGAAACAAGGCACACAACGTAGCACGTGCAGTGCACGATGAAAGTAGGTGAAGAGAATTTGACAGAATACTTTATGAACGCCTGGCCAGAGCAGCAGAGCTCGTGAAGGGCACAACAATTGGTATAGATCGCTGGATTTAAAATGCACTTCTGAAAATAAAATGGGTTAAGTAACAACTCAACCCTACTGTCCGGTTAAACTGAACGTGAATGACACTGAAGGTACTTAATACGGAAGGATTGCCCATAGTAAGTCTTTGAATGACGAAATCAGAGATTTAAAATGCTGAGACATTTGCTAATACAGCCTGCAGGTTGATGATAAAGGGGAGACGAGAAGAACGTTGCCATATCAAAGATAGTAAGAGAACCAGGAATGGGAAAAACAAAAAAGGAAAATGGTAAGGTTAACATTTCAACTTACAAATTTAACACTTAAAATCAAGCATACTATGGACAAGAAATTACTGTAGAAAATATGAACGATGAGTTGAATTAGAATGACATAATTATGAGATAAGAGAAGATTAATGTAGTCCATCACGAACCATACTGCAACCAGTAGGTGGCAGTAATGCTACTACAAGCCTGTTGCCAACCGCCAAAACCAGAAGAAGAAGAAAACGAAAACAAACAGAATGGACGGGATACTTCTGCCTAACGACGGACAGTTCAGGAGCATGATGAGCGAAATGCATGTAATAAGAATGAAAACATGAGTGGATACATGTTACCTTGAGCTGCTAGGAGCGGGCATGAGAGGAGATCCGGCTAAAAGTTGCGCAGGACGATAGCCGCTCTCGCTACGGAGCAGAGCGGGGCCGGAGCTGAGTCAGAGTTGGGACGGCGTCTACGTCGCTTGTGAAAAGCGGGGATTTACAAGTTCATAGCGCCAGGAATCGGAGCTGATGAAAACAGAGGTTGGGTGACGGGATGAGACGCCACAGCGGAAGAAGGCCAGCTAAGAGAGCGAATCCAGGTCAGTGCTGCTTAAGATATGCTGGAGCGAATACAGAGATTGCAGAGGATGGATGCGCGGCTAGATGGCGTCCTATGAGCAGCAGGATTAGAGGATGAGTTGTTATCGTCTTGAATCGGACATCTGATTCGAAATCCAACATGCAATCCGTTTGCGCTTGCTGGTTAGCAGGCTGAGACGTGGATTTGAAGTTGCTTTTAAGATGAGCGCGGGATGCTGATTGGCTTCATGGAGGTGCGGTTCGTAGCTGATTGGCTCACATCAGAGGCGTATCGGACTCTGATTGAATGGAGGCTGGTGATGAGTTTCTTCGATTGGGGGGGGGGGGGGAATGAAAAGAGCAAAGGTCCACAGGCCGGAGTCAAAGCCAGGACGGCTGTGTGAACCGTAAATGGGTCGCACATGCTACCTCTGCACCACCGACACACCCATTTTGTCACCATTTCTATGCTGATGATACATAATTGTATCCCAGCACCAAATCCACCAATTAGCCCAAGAACTTATTTTATGTTCAGGCCCTTTTTCTGTCTTTATATAAAAAACATTTATCTGCACGTCTCCTGCTAGGTGTATATTTTGCAAACCTGTGAGATTGTTTAAGTTGAAAGTGGAGAGTGGAGTGTGATCTAGTCAGACCAGCCTGTCCAGCGTCTTCTGTTTCCTGAAGTTGGTTCTGAAGCCTAAATGCATCGTGTTACTGTTATGTGATTGGATTAATTGGCATTTATGTTAACAACTTGATCAGGTGTACCTAACAGAGTGGCTGGTGATTGTACAGTGCAGGACAATGGCTTCTAATTGTATTTCTGACAAGGCGTTAAACAGAGGCAGTCATTGGTCAGATGTATAAGTGATATAAAATCCGATGGGAAGGATAACTTGACATACGTTTTTAAATAAAATGGTGTATTTCTGGTCTGCCGGTTTGTGACGATTGAGCTGATTTCGTCTGAACGGAAAAGGAGACCCACGGTGATCAGCTCAGAGGAAGAAAAACATTATTTGGTTTCAAATGCGTTTCATCTCTGCCGCTGTGAGGGAACATGCCTAAACCTGCGTTTAAAAGCTGCCATTTCCATTTCCTTCCACTTTACAGGAATCCTTTTAGCAAACACTTCCCAAAAACTGAAATGTCACAATCTGCTTCCGAAGTTCAAGAGATGCCAATAATGCCTCGTGTTGCTTATAAACAACTAAAATCACTATTGGTAATTTTGACAATTTGCAGGGTTTCATATAGAGAAAAAAAAGCCAAAGCGTAACTTTTCCTTTTTAGGATTTTCTGCACAACCAAAAGATAAAAGCCCCACCTTCATGTCATCTGAGCTCTACCACCTTTTTTTTCTCTGGGAGAGGAAAACATGCATTAGAAAATCCTGGGCAGCCTGTTTAGTTTGGTCCTCAGAGTCAACGCATGCTGTTACCAAGTCAGCTATATGGTCAGAGGTGTGTGGCAGCCTATGGATCGGCCAGAGACATTCTGATGGTTTCAAATGAGCAAACTAAAAGGAAAAACGTTGGCTGTATTTACTGCTGTGTGACTCCCCGGGGTTCAGGAGAGAGGGGGGGAAATATGGCCCCTGGGAAGGGAAAGTGAGCAATATACTGCTGCTCCGCCAAGCGTGCTGTTAAAGCCACAACCTTTACACCCCCTCCCTGGAGACTGGTCAGGTGCTGCGTGGTATCAATATTTAACACACGACATCTCCACTGAACGTAAGGCTGCATCAGTGGAGGAAGGCGTAAAAAAGCCTGCAGGTAACGACTTTTTACGGCAGCCCATTAAAAATGGGTGAACCACAATGACGCTTCACATCTAAAGCTTTACCTCAAATATCTAATGTTTGACGAAGAAAACAGCAACAGATCCATTTCTTCTGATGTATTTTTAAGCACCTTCTTCCAAACCGTTCTGTTGAGGATCCATTTATGCTCCGATTCTTGAAATCCAAAAATCTTAAAGTCAACTGGACATTTTTTTACTTTTGCAAATAAATATTAGAAGCAGCTGAATCAAACCAAGGCCAAATTATCCTGCTGCTATAGACGAAAACTCCAGGTCTGCATCTTGAAAGACCGTATTAAGGTCACAAGAATATAGAAATGTGCCACCAGTAAAGACATAAAAATGAACTAAAATATCTGATTAAAATTAGAAAATTACCCAAAATGTCTGGATTTTCTGACTACTTTGTGACCAAATATTATATTTTAATGCACAATGAATTTGTCAATTATGCTCGCTGGGTTAGTATCTTTATGTGACTATTGTACAATAGTACACAACACTGCTAAAAGTGTTTGCTTGTCACTGTTCACATATACCATACAGACTTTAAGGAGTTTAACAATATACCCTTTGAGCAACATGCAATTGCTAATCCACGTGGAATAACAGCTCCATCTCTGGGAAGGGTTTCCATAACGGTTAGAAGTGTGGTTATGGGAATTCAGGACACAGGGCTCTGCAGCAGTCAAGCTCTTCCACACCAAACTCCCTCATATTTTTGCTCCCTGTTTTTTGCTCTGCTGTAATGCATTCTTAGAAACATTGAGGGGACATCTCCAAACTTTGAAAAATTCTTCAAAGTGTCTAGATTTGCTGAAGCAATAGGAGTTCCTTTCACCGAAACCAAGGGGCTGAGTCCAGCACCTGAAAAATAACCATGATTCTCCCTCCACCAAACTTGGGCTTGACCAAATATAGTCTGGTTGAAACTGTCTTCCTGGCAATTAAGCCAATTTATTGCATATAAGCCCGATTCGTCTTTCCAGGGAACATGTCTCCACTGTTCTAGAATCCAGTGTCTGTTTGCTTTATGCATTTTTTTCTCTTTTCTTTCAGACATATTTGAAAATACATCATTTTACACTGTACGTAATGATGTAAGGCTTGAATGCAGCTACTCAGCCCTGGAAACCTATCCAATTAGGCTTTTTACAAACTACTCTGAAGGCCACATGCAGTATGAAAGTTTGCAGCTTTATTCTGCAGAAAGATGGTGGCCTATGCTCCATGTTATCCTATCACGGTGCCTAATAGAGTGACACATTTTGAGGCAAATGTCTATAACAGCAGTCAAGCCTAGGCGCTGGACTTTATACATCTATGTATTCAGCATCTGAATACAAGGATATGGATGGTAACAATTTTGGCAATATAGTGCAAGAGCAGGCTTTGATTAGGAAAAAGTTAAAATAGCAGGTTGAAACTATCTGGTTGAGCAATGTGCTCAGCTGTTGGTTGAGAACTGGACGACATTATGTCTCCTTGCCACCTTTACAGAGGAGTCAACACAAAAAGCAAGCACAGCTACAAGAAGAACCAACATTGGCTTGGGCCAAACGTCAACCCGAAGATCTATTTCTTGTGATGGTGGTGCAAGAGATAGCAGGTTGCTGGTATGATCCCCTGCACCGTCCATCTCAGTCGTTGTGTCCTTGGGCACGGCACTTCACCCACATTGCCTGCAAAATTGGAGAACAGTAGGAGAACTCAGAAGAGTGAGAGAAATAGACCCTGATGTCCTCCAGCAGCCTAAGCCTATAGCAGCATAACTATAGAGATAGCTCAGGGTAACATGAGCCACTCTAGTTATAAGCTTTGTCAGAAAGGAAAGTTTTAAGATTAGTCTTAAAAGTAGACGGGGTGTCTGCCTCACGGACCAAAACTGGGAGTTGGTTCCACAGGAGAGGAGCCTGATAACTAAAGGATCTATGGATAATAAATATAGCTGAGTGTCATCAGCATGGAAATTAATCCCATGCTGTCTGATAATTTTGCCAATCGGAAGCATATATATAGTAAAGAGAATTGGTCCAAGGACTGAACCCTGTGGTACTCCACAAGTGACCCTAGAGTGTGAGGAAGATTTATTATTAACATGAACAAACTGGAATCTGTCCGACAGATAAGATTTAAACCAGCCTAATGCTTTCCCTTTAATCCCTACAGTATGTTCAAGTCTTTGTAGGAGAATATTGTGATCAACTGTATCAAATGCAGCACTGAGATCTAACAGGACAAGTACAGACACAAGTCCATTATCTGAGGCCATGAGAATATCATTAGTGACCTTCACCAGAGCTGTTTCAGTGCTATGATGAGCTCTGAAGCCTGACTGAAACTCCTCAAGTAGGTCATTGCTTTGTAAATGTTCACAAAGTTGATTAGCAACTACTTTCTCAAGAATTTTAGATAAGAAAAGAAGATTAGATATAGGTCTGTAATTGATTAACTTATCTTGATGAATAGAGAGGGTGGGACCTCAAACATACAGACAGAACATTTATTTACATTTATTACACGTACCGTTATCACCAAAGGAGCCAGAGGAATAACTGACTCAGACAAACTTAGACAGAGAAGCTAACAGAAGCCATTGTAAGACTAAAGCTAAGCTAGGCTAACCACCTCTTACCACGCTGAGAAAAGTAAGCCGTGTCAAACATGAAGTTCCCAAACGTGAAGTGCAGCAACAGAGAATGTTTTTTAAACGTGCTTATGTGTTAGAAACAGAGAGATGTCACAGCAAAGGGAATAAAGATAAAACCGAGAGAGTCTAGATCTAAACCACATGCAACAGCAACACAGGAAGTGATGCAGTACGCCTTACCCAATCAGATCCGGTTCAGCCAAGTCCATTTTTATAATGTGCCGTTAAGCTTCAATTGACTTTTCAGGCAGAAAGCCCCCCAATGTGTCTGAATTAAATCAATTCTGAACAGCAGAGCAAGTTAAACTTGCTCCACAGTGATGTTAAAGATTCATTACCAGTCATCATGAACACTTTATGGCAGCTGCAGCCAAGTTTAGAACAACCAGTTAGTTTAATTTTTTTTTACATTCAGTCAAAGGGTTTTTTCCCTTTATAACTTTAATTCTCATTAACTCAGATTATCTTTGTCTGATTTTCACATTTGTTTCATGGTCTGAAACATTGAATCTTTGCAGCTGAGGAGTCCGTTCCTGTGATCACCTTCTATGACTCAAACAACATTAAAGCAATTTTAGGTAATTTTAGGATTATTTGAGTTGAGTGAATCATTTTTCCCCCAGAGGTGAACTGCATTTTGCTAAACAAACTTATTCAGAGATGTAATACCCGACTCAGGTCCGTCTGAACCGAGTTAACGGCATCCAGGATGACTAACGGTCGAATCAGGACGGCTTAAACACCTGGTGTGAACACTTGTGCTTAAAGCTGCCTCCTTGTATTTTTATCAGCTAGGATGCAGGTTAATACCATGTCTGACAGGTCTAAAGCAGACCCTTAGAGTCAACACCCATCATATTGAGTATTTCCATATCCTGGCCCTATATGAGCAAAACATATACGCTGAAATGCAACGTCCATGGTTTAATTATTTGCTTTATTTAATATCCATGTCCTGAAAGACAACTTAGGGATTGAAGGTAATGATCATTACATCTGGAAACAGGGTGTCAGCATAAATTGCTTAATTTTTATTTCAAATGTCACTGATGTCTGCTGTATTTTCTTCTAAATTATTGAAACATGAAAGTAAAAATGGATATTTTGATTTAAGATGTCTCACCCTCCTATTTCTGGGCTCAGCCATGCAGCGCTGCCTGTCCAATCAAAGCAGCATCACTCTCAGCTGCACATTCCCATCCTGTTGGACTGTTTGCTTAGTCAAAGCAGGACTTTGAAGGCTTCCTTCTAAGTTAATGGCCCAGCTAAGCGAGCGACGGCGGCTGTTTTTAGAAGCTGTCCGGAAAACGATGCTGGCAGGGGCCTTGTTTTACCTCATTTCATCTCATTTGAAACTCATGTCCTCATTATGTCAGCAGCTGCGATGGAGCTGTAAATAAAGGTGGAGGAAGACAACATCAGACGGAGGTAAAAGAGGAGCGCTGCACACGTCATGTCCCGTGGCTTTGCAGATACAAAGGCTTCAATCAGGATGGGAGCTCTAATTTGCCAGGACCTGTCGAGCTGGTGCAATCGTTTACACTTAAAAATGCACACACACGCTCTATCTGTGAAAATACAGAGAGGCACGAAGACGGAGCCAAGAATGCGAGCTCCCCGAGGTGCTGTGGTATGTGCATATATATAGAAAACTGTAAAGGTTTTGTTCTGTTCCCTGTGCCATGGCTTCCTTGTTTTAAATCCCCCAGTGCATTAGTGCGCGTGTCTTCTAGCCATTCTGACTTCCAGTGTTTTCATTGCCTTACTAAGCTTCAGCAGATGTTTCCCTGCTTTTCTAAAGACCCTCTCGGCAGCCTGGGCGGAATATCAGAATACCTCTTCTTAATCCACTTTCCCCACTAATCCCTGCGCCGTAGACCTGTTGGCTTGCTTTTTATACAACCCTAGTTTTTTTTTTTTTTTTACTCCTTTCCACCATTCACCGAGGGTCTTAGTGAGATCACTATCGAGGAAATAGGATGAATTAGTCGGCGTCAAACGGAGCAGGGGAGGGACCTCGCTGCCGCTTGATTTACAGATATTCAGAGGGACGGGAATTGATCGAAGGTGGCGGGGCCCGGCCTGCTGTCTGCTGGGGATTTCTGAAGGGAGTGAGTTAAGGTTTGCCATTCTGCTGTTGGCCCGTGAAAGCGATGGAGACTGGATTTATCCCTGACAAAAGCTTGAGAGGGATGCGATATGTCATCTGCTGCTGTGGGATACAGAGCGGGATATTCACAGACACGGCGTAAATAAAGGCGAGAGGAACAGCCAGTGCTGGAGATGCGGCACAGACAGCCCACATCCCTGAATGAATGACTGGAGGGTGAGATTTGATTCAGGCGACTGGCAGCGGGACATCTGCAGGGGAAGAACAACAGACTTAGGCTAACTGGTGCGTTCAAATCCTGGTACTCCGAAAACGGTCCTGAAATCTGAGCGGGGGAGTTGTGTCTGGTTGACTAATGGCCAAACACATCTGACGGGTCTGTAGTCTGAAGATCTGCAGCCTGAACAGTGCTGGGATGGTTGAAGCAAGCTTTACCTCTTCAGAGGCCTCCGAGTATGAATGATCAGGGCCCGGTTCAGTCACTTCCAATCAGACCAAGTCATCTACAGTAAACCATTTATGGTTTAGCCACAAGTCCTGAAACTCTACAGTTAAAAACAGAGATTTACATATAGTCTATAAAAGACATGACCTTTTTAAGTAAACCTTGAAGCTCTTTTGTATCTCTGAGCCATTAACTGTGGTGACCACCTGAAACCGTGGGACAATTAACCGTAATTGAAAACCTTAAAGCCGTCAGAGAAAACTTCTCAGCCTGTTTTAGAGACCAACAACCCTAAAAAAAGACCCAATCCAACCTTGGATTTGTTCTTAATGAGACTTTCTGACATTTCTAAACACATTTTAGCAACAGAAAGTCGAGACGTTAACAGCTTTACGCCGTACATCTGCTCGTACCGCCCATGTTTCTCAGCTTGTCTCTTAGCAGCGGACTCTCCGCCGGTTTGAGTCGGAGGTTTTCTGCCACAGTGTGTGCAGCCGCCGCGTTGCTAAACAACTTAGTTTGATCTTACAGGTTTGAATCCTAATTAGGGATCAAAAAGTGGCAAAAGCAGCACTAACTGCTAGCTTCAGCACCAGGTGAGACACACATGCTGGAGCAGAAATATTTTTGAGTCATAAAAGATGGAGCTCAGACGAGGTTCCAGAGGCTGAGGCGTTGTTTATCAGGATTCAAACGTCACCGGCTGCAGAATAACTTAGTGAGAGTTACTGTGCCTTGTGAATACTGACAACATGGGCTATAGAATCATAAATCAGTTCAACACGTTTCACCTGGAAATCTAGCTCCATAATTCATCACATCTGGAGAAGAAAAACAGCAAATAAACACAAGACATTATATTAAAGTTACAGTCTTTCTTCTGCCGGTGTTTTGAATAAGTTTTGGTCGTTTCACTTTTTTTATCTGCAGCTGGACGATAACCGAAAATCTCAGTTCATTCAATGTTGCTGTACAGCACGGCATATATAGCCTGGGCAACACGCATGCCGATCCAAATTAAATTAAACGTATAGTAAAAGATGAAAATAACAGAATTTAAAAAGGAAGATTTATTAATGCAGATTAATGTGTTGGAAATGAATAAAAAGCTGTGTTTAAATACCCTTCTTCTCCAAGTTGCCATCAATAAGTGATTTTCACTCTTTTAAACGGTTTAAAGTTGACACTTTGTATCTGCAGGTAAGTTTCTGTGTTACTGGCACAGACTTGACCCCGTAATAAAGCTGGCTGTTGGGCCGGCTGGCACAAAGAGCTCCTGTTTCATCGTCATATAAAGAACAAGCTGAGAACGTCCTCGGCACAAACCCAGTTAGCAAGCAGCAGATTCACGAATGCAAACAAGGTTTTCTGTAGATATGACCGGATAGAGTTCTGCAAAAGCCCCCCTAGCTCACTACAATGAGGAAAAAGCATCCTATAGTATTTTAATAACATTGTTTTAATTATTGTGTTTCTATAGATGAATTACTACTACTGTTGTTACCACGTAACTGATGTTGCTACGGTTACTGTTTTAATGCATTTGCTACATTTTTAATCGTGGTTAATTTTGTTACAAGTGCTGTTACTAATGTTTTTATTGCAGTTATTACTGCTGGAATTACTAATATCACTATTACTAATATGATGGTTTTACTACTGCTATAGTTATCAGAATCAGAAATACTTTAATCCCAGAGGGAAATTACTGTTTCAGTACAACAGCCATCACATACATCACAAACATTTCTGGGGGGGAACGATTTACGGAGGCCATGCTGCCAAGGACACTACTGTGCCCACAGGGCGCTGCCATTGAATCTGTGGAAAGATAGAATGCCACAATAGAGGAGAAGAGGAAAAAAAGACAAATAAAACACACCCTATCCTCTCACGGTACAGTGTGAGATATCTGACAAAAAAAATCTCATGCACAAGAAGCACAAATAAGACGAGACACATATAGCAGAAGGTAAACATTGGAGACTGGTCGCGTGTAAGTTCATCAGTTTTTATGAGCATCAGTTATGTGTGTCTGTTTGGGTGAAAGTGTTTATATTTCCGTGAACACTCTCCAGAGGCCATTGTCCTTGATGTTATCAGCCGGCCAACAGTTCAGAAAGCATCCGCAGATGTCAGCGGGGGAGCAGGGTGGAGTTCTGAGCTCCTTTCCCATAACAATCCAGGTTATTGTTAGTGCTTGTCCTGTTGCTGCTTCTGTTAATACTGTAGTTTTTAACTGCTGCTGCTCTTTTTATTTTAATATTTTGATTTCCATTAGAGGCTTACATTGTTGTGTTTTTTCGTTTAAACGGGGCCGTAACAGCTTCAGGACCTAGAGATTTTGCGTCGGGGCCAAACTTTGGGTGCCCCAACATGACAGTGTGCACAAACTGAGTCCAAACAAAATGTATTACAGGTAACTTCTCCGTTAAAACTAACTTAAAACAGATGAATGGAGTGGACTTCCTGAGACAACTGAGGCATTTCGTGTTCACTTGAAATTACGACCAAGACAGAACTAGCGAACGGGTGGGAGATGAGCATTGTGGTGTTGGACCAAGATCCCAGAGTGAAGAATAAAAAGAGAGAGGAAGAGGAGGGAAACAAAGATGGAGAGATGATGAGTTTGTGAGGCAGATGGAGACTCAGTTTTCACTTCGTCTCCCTGCAGAGACAACAGCCAGCCTGAAATCCAGACCTTTAAATAAAAGACGTCGACACGTGACACATTTCTTATTAAAACATACACACAGTAAGCAGTGACTTAGAATTATTTAAAGTTATAGTCAGATGTTTGTTTTTTAAATAAATTTAATCAAGAAAAGAAAGTTGGGTTATAGATGCGACCGTTAATGAAAGACCAGAAATGCACGTCAGTAGTGCAAGCTATTTATTCACACCTTCAGTTATGAGCTCAAAGGTAAAGAAAAGGAAACTATATGAGCCAGCTTCATGTTGCTTTATGCAAAATAATTATTATGTGAACCTTTAAATCCTTTAAAAATACACAACGGTTTCCGTCCTTACTCCCAAGACCTTTTTTTCATATATATATATATATATATATATATATATATATATATATATATATATTCCTAAAACATTCACAGAACGGTGTAAAACAACCCAAAGATTATAGAGGATTTGTTTCATTTTTCCAGAAAATTACTGTTTTGAGTTTGATTTTTGTTAATTTATTTTTAAACTCCTGAAAAAGCAGCATTCTAAACCTCATTTTGTGCCTGTTTTATAGATCCCTGAGGCACCAAGTTGGAAACAGTCGTTTAAAATCAATTAATGTTTTATCCAAAAGTTAGCTAAACTGTTTTTTTATATTTACAAAGATAGGGCAGGGTTTTTTTTCCAAGAACTTTTGAATCTTTTAGAATCACATTTTAAAGACATTTTTATCCGAGCCTTGACTGTTTCATGACGTTTGTCATGATGCAAACAACTTTTCTGAAATTAACTTTGTTGCCACGGTGATGAGCCTGCAATGTTTACAATAATGGTTTTGTGAAAACATTTGATTTATCATGAAAGTTCTGGTGAATTTATGGTTTTGTTCATTTAGGAATTAAAAATTAAATCCATCTTCCTCTTCATCTTGTGAGGAGAGTAGCTCTGGATCTAAAAGGCCTGATATTTGGAAATGTTTATCATTTCATTCATGCAGACAAACTCATGTTCCTTCTGAAATAGAATGAGCCCAGATCACTATACAGCCACCACCATGTCTCACTGTGGGCACGGTGCTCTGCCCATGGTCAGTGTTGCCTTTTCTTAAAGAGAAAAAATCCTGCCAGGACAGCTGAACTCATCAGATTCTCTGTAAATGTGGCAGGCATGAACTTCAGAACATTGAAGGCTGAAAATGGATCCAACTCTGTCTTAAATGACTATTTTAAGGATGTGCACACTAAGTTATTGAGACTATTTTTTTACATTTTCCCTTGTTTAGACTTTTGTTTTAGTAAAGATTTATTCTCTTTTCTATGCCACAAAGCCAGCTAGTGTATATTTATCGTTTTAATTAAAACTCAACTGAGGTTGTTTTAAGAAATAAAAAATATGAAATAAAATAAGAAATCTGCGCTTTCTTTATTTTTAAAATATATACGTTTCAACTCGCCACAATTATGTTGTTTATTTATTACTTTAGGACAATTTTCCAAGCTGTCTCATTTTATTGGGATATTATGGCCTGGTTGTGTCTGAATAAACGCTTTAGAGGCTTTTAAATGCAGTCCATAACCAATAAGTGAGATACAGTATCTAATTATTGGAGACCACATCAATTTAATTTCAGTCTGTTGGTTTTTCTCGCAGTCAGTAAATCTTGCATAGTATTATAATCTGACAACAGATTTTTAAATAAATAATATTTAAATGCTTTATTCTTAAAGTATTGCTTTCTTTGAAATGTTTAGAACTGTAAGAAGTGTGTGTGCTCTGGGCACCACGAGTCCAACACTGGTAGACAGGCGGGCAGTGCCAGAATATTTATTGCACATAGACTGAAATATGTCAAGCCGTTATTTCTTGTCATTTTGAGGATTTTGGCTTACTGAGAAAGAAAATCCCAAATTAAGTGGTTCAAAAATTGGTAACTCCTGGTGTCACACCCTTAGCAGCTAAAAAGCCCAAAACAGCTGCAAAGGTTTCCTGAGACTCTGAAGGGTCTCAGTTACCATCATGGGGAAGACTGCTGACTGGGCAGAGGTCAAGAATACAGTCAATGAACCCTCGCCTCAGATCTAATCAGTCTACACTAAATTCCCAACAATAAGCCTTAAATCAGAAGGGAGGTGCAGTACTATAACTGGGAAAAACAGGCCTTTAAGAATAATGATTGCCTAGAATTAAAAACCATAGAAGAGGAGCTGAATCAGAAGCTACAAGAAGCAAGAGAAAAGCACAATAAAGCTATTAAGGACAGTCAGTTATGAATGAATTCAACAGAACCATGGTTCTCTAAAAAAAGCTGCTATCGTGAAACCTTCACAAACATGTTTTTTTAGCTGTGGATGAACTGGCCATAGCAGACGATTTAAATACTCAATGGACAGTTTGATCATCATGAATTCTCTGCTGAATGTGACACAGTGCTTGGTGATGTGATTGTAAAGTAATGGGACAAGATGGAGTTTGATTATCTGTCAATAAGGTGTGGAAGCAGGTTAATGTCAATACGGCCAAAGGTCCAGATAGTAAAAATAATAATGCATTTTATTTTAAGAAATGCCTTTCAGAACGTTCAATGAGACAACATAGAACAAGCAGAACTATAAACATAAAACCACAGTAAAAGTTACAGTGAACCGACACCAGAGAGGACGAACTGCTGAACAGATGGGTTTTGAGTTTAGACTTGAACTGGTAGAGTGTGTCGGTGTTGGAGATGTCTGGAGGAAGAGATCCAGAGTTTGGGAGCAGAATGGGAGAAAGTTCTGCTCCTCATGGTGCTGAGGCAGGGAAGAGGAACAGTGCCGTGAGCAGAAGAGGAGGATCTAAGGGTGCAGGAAAGAGCAGCGGTGAAGGATATCAGAAAGGTAGGGGGAGCGAGGTTGTGGATGATTCTGAATTCTAGTCTGAATCTAACTGGGAGCCAGTGGAGCTGCTGCAAGACTGGGCTGAAATTAGGGGGTTTTGGTAATAATGCGAGCAGCTGAATTCTGACCAACCTGGAGCTCATGGAGGGATTTTTGAGAAAGGCCAAAGTGAAGAGAATTACAGTAATCAAAGCAGGAGGTGACAAAGCAATGACAAGAACTAATGCAGAGTGATGGGAAAGGGAGGAATGAGGCAACTAATATTGCATAGATGTAAATAGGCAGAACAGGTGATATTATTGATGTGAGAGGTAAAAGGTAGAGAGCTACACCCAGATGACCCCCAGACTCTTAATCTGAGGTGAGGGGGAGACTGTAGAACCATCAAGTGAGAGGGAGAAACTGTCAGCTTTTTGGATCTCAGTTTTATCACTGTTCATCTTAAGGAAGTTGGAAATGAACCAGGAGGCAGGAGGTAAGGGAAGAGGGTGGGAGTGTGGAACGTGGCTAACATGACAGATAGAGCTGGGTGTCATCTGCATAGCAGTGAAAATGGATGTTGAATTTCCGGCGGATATTGCCGATAGGAAGAATGTAAATAATAAAAAGTAGGGGTGCAAGGACAGAGCCCTGGGGCCCGCCGGTTGTGACAGGGGATGGATGGGAACTACAGGATTTAAGTTGAATGAACTGAGTGTTACCAGTAAGGTAAGAATAAAACTACTCAAGGGGGTGTGAGTGATGCCAGATCGGGTGAGAAATCGGATCCAAGCCCGTACTCAGATCCAAAAGAATGAGAATAGAGAGTAGACCCGAGTCAGCTGCCATCAGAAGATCATTGGTGATTTTTATGTGGGTGGATTCAGTGCTGTGACAGAAACCAGACTGGAATTGTTCATAAAGGTTATTATGAGTTAATTTGATAATGAAGTTTAGAGGCAGCTGTTTTTTTCAAGTACTTTGGAGATAAAAGGTAAGTTAGAAATGACGCAAAGATTATTGTAGCTGTTGGGATCTGAGCCACATTTCTTCAGTGTTGGAGTGATTACGGCAGTTTTAAAGAGAGCAATTCCAGTGGTCAGTGAGGAGTGAATGATGGTAGTTATGAATGGAAGGAGAGCTTGAAGGCAAGGTTTGTCCAGGGCTGTTGGGATTGCATCAAGCACACAAGTGGATATTCAGATTTACAGATGATTTAAGACATTCTAGAGATGCTTAAAAGTGAAAAACTTGAAAATAGCTGTGAGAAAGGCAGAATTTCACAAGAGAGGTGACATGTAAAAAAAAAAACCATTGGTGAAAGCTGTGCATCACAGGAGCCTGTAGAGAACAAGTGGGGGTGGGAATGCATTCAGTGGCTGGAAAGAGTTGTTAAACAGTAAAAACAGTCCTGCAGTTACTTTCTTTGGAACTGATTAAATCACAGTGGTAACTGGATATAGTTTGAGTAATTAATTCTTTATATTGCACATTTCTTTGTGAACTGTTAGTCTACTTTTCTTTTCTAGTCGTTCAAGCTGACAACATTCAGCTTTAATGGACCGGAGTTCAGAGGTGAACCTAGCTAGCACGCTGCGATCAATAGTTTGATAGGATTTCCTGTGAGGGTAGACCAGATGGAATTTGCAGTGTTGGAGTTTTTGAAACTCCAATGTTGGAGTTTCAACAACTCCAACATTGGAGTTTCTGCAAGATCCATGATGAACATATCTCCCGTGTGGCAAAACAGAGAAATCGGGGTGGAGGCGTAGCGTTGTTGGAGGAGGCTCCATCAGGATCTGAAGGAGTTCACCCGCAGTGTATTGGAGAACACCTAACCTAAGTTGGAGAAGGATGAATGTCCATATACAAAGCTGGGTAGCCTGTATTGTTGCAGCTGGATGGGATGAAGAGCGAGGAGATTGCCAAGTTCAAATTCTGCAAAGTTCGAAGTTACAACCTGATCCCAACCCAGTTTGCCTGCAGACATAAGAGGAGCTGATGAAGCCTGTATAGTCGACCTGGTGGCTAAACATCTAGAAAATTCCCTTGACCAATGCAAGAGTGCTAGTTGTTGATTTTGGCTTAACTCTTACTCTCCAGCCCCTTGTCCTCCTGACCACAGTGAAACAAATAGGATGAACGTTTACTATAATGTAATAGCAAACATCCTAAGGTACGGCATCCCAGCCTGGTTCTGTAACCTGTCCAGATGAAGGACAGAGCTGTGATGCTGAAGGTAGGCCCAGATCTCAGAGCCACCTCTAATGCTTCTTTAAAGTAGCAGCTTCTTTTTCTACAAGAGTTTCTGCAAGTGGATTGGACCGCTACAAATCCATAAAAAACACTAAACTAAAGGTAATGGCCAATGACATTTTAAACTGCATTCACTGTTTTTCCTGTATTTGTTTTATTTTAATATCCACACACTGCAACATGTGAATCTGTGATATTTATGGATTTAATATTTAGTCAGCAGGCAGTGTTTGCATCCAAGTTAAATGTCCTTTGGACAGCAAATCTAATCTAATCTAAATCAATAATTGACATATTTTTCTGTTTAGTCATGCTATCTTTGTCTGATATTAAAATTCAATCATCTGAAACATTTTAGCTGTGACAAAAAAGCAATAAGAAGACATCTCTAAGGGGACAAACACTTCTTTTTTATAGCAGAGGACTAGTTATTGGTTCAGTCCAGCCTCAGGGAGCTGCAGACGTGGCTTTAGAGTCTTAGTCTTGTTTGACTGAATAATTCCCTCTAAGACGTTTTCTTCGGAGTTCAGTAAACTGTGGTGCAGCGAGGGCTTTGAGCAGGAGTGGCAGTTTCGAACGATAAGATTAGCATGAGAAAATGAATGAAAAGTAAGGATCTGCCAAAGAAGATAACCAAAAAAGATGTGGTAGGAGTTCAAATAGCAAAATCATGAGGAGGGAAAGGGACAGAGGAAGGGAAGAGACAGAAAAGACCAAAAGAAGAGAAAACAAAGGCCGAGGAGCAGAGCACAGGCTTCCATTGAATGGTAATTAAAGGGGAAAATGTCATTAATTAGCAAACAGGCCAGCTGTGGCGCTCTTTAAAGCTCTGCTTCCTAACATTAAATATAGATTACAGGACATGCAGAACACACACACACACACACACACACACACACACACACACACACACACACACACACACACACACACACACACACACACACAGAATAACAGTGATGCACAGATCTAATTAGTGGGATTGATTTTCTCTAACCCCAGTGGAGAGACGGCAATAGGAGAGCTAGATTCTCCAAATGCCACTCCTCTGCTGGAATCCTCTGGCTCTGGGGGTACGATATGAAAGACAAACTGACAGACAGAGAAGGAAACGGCAGACTGCCGGCTGAGGAGAGAAAAAGACGGGAAGATGGGCAGTCAGCTGTCTGCAGGAAGAAGAGGCAGCAGGAAAATAATTACAGCGGCGAAGGAAGACAGCTGGGAAGGAGTCCAGGAGGAAGATGGAGAGGTCGGGTGTACGGCAAGTCTCAGATAAAACTGGTGCGCTGGGAACAGAAACTAAACCCTGAATGTGACATCATAAGGACGAGACAGTGGTGACTCAGAAAGAGGGAATATTTAATTGATTGGATTGATTTGAACTTTTTAGGGGATTACTCCTATTTCAGCTTCCCTCCATTTGCTCCCTGTTAAACCTGGGATAGTTTAAAATTCTCCTCATATGTCGAGGCCTGGAAGGAGACATATGCTTTTCAGTTCTTGGTTTTCACATTCAAAACTTTACTCTTGTTCTGTGGTGCGTCTGAGAGCAACTCATTTGGGTGCCGTCTCTTTAAACCCATAGGAGGCACGTCACCCCCGCCCCTCTCCAGGTCACAGAGCGTTCCACCCCACCCCGTTCGGCCATTTTTGTAGTCTGTCTGGGGACAGTGTGACAAATTGTGTGGGTTAATATACCCAAACACAGAATCTTTTCACCGATCCACTCGTTGCTTCAGCATCCTTCAGCTTCAAGAATCAAGAAGAATAAAGAGTCTTTACTGTCATCATGTAACCATAAAGAGACACCAGCTCAGAATATAATGCACAGACCCAAAATGAAGACAGTGTTTAAGATGATTGCACGTCCACAGTCCCTGAGAAGCTAAAGAGTGCAAACAGTCCTTTAGCCATGACGCTGTCTCAGGAGGGGGCATTGGCTTGGCTTCTGCTGATAACTTCACGTTCCCTTATAGATGAACCAGAATTTTATTCTGCTTAACTGTGTTTCTCTCACATATGAAGTCACTAAAGCACCCACTGCTACCCTTTTACATTCCTCTCCAACATAGAAAGTACTCCTGGATCAATGTGAGCTTCTGAGCTTTCTGTGTCTCTGCTCTGTCTTCTCTAAGCCCCAGTGGGTCGAGGCAGATGAGCGTTCACACTGAGCCTGGTTCTGGTTCTGCTGGAGGTTTTCCTCTCCACTGTCGCTTCATGCATGCTCAGTGTGAGGGATTGCTTTTTGGACTCGGGTATGAGTCCTATCAGAGCCTAGAGACTATTTTACATGCGTTAAGCTTCTCACATGGCTTGTCTTGTTGTGTCTGTTATATGTTCATCCTGAGCAGACGCCTGTCTTTTCAGGAATTTTACTAGGGCAACACGTGGCGACAAAGTTTCTTGATTCTAAAGCCAACAACTCAATGCCAGCAGCTGTCCGCTGAGGCTCCACGCTCATCCAGGAGGAATGAAGCTGCAAGCCGACGACTGGATGCTACCTGCTGGGTTTCCTTGGGGAGAAAACTTTTAACCAACCTGAAAAATAAACTAAACTTGACTGCGTTGTTTGACATCTAGGACCAACTGGACTGGATGTAGTTGACATGGACCCTGTATTTTTCGATTGAACTGAGCTTTTTTTGTAAAGAGCCTTGAGACGACGTGTTTTTGGTACTGTATAAATAAAGTGAACTTAAAAACTGAACCAAAATGAACATCCAATAAAAAAACAAGTTTTCTGTGACCATGAGGGACTTCAGCAACTTCCCAAATGAGTGAGAAGACATTTACAGCTGTTTTACAAGCAGTGCCCCTCACCTCGTTTACCTGAGTTATTATTAGCCAGAGCTTCTCTGCTTCTCCTCAGATGCTTGTGTAAATAAAAGCACCGTCTCTATAATTGCTGTGATGTTACATGCAGACGAATAATTGCATGCTGTGTCCGTTATTTACACGCCGTGCTTCTACTTTGACTATAAGTGTGTGCACCTCATTAGAGTCATACAGACTTCTGACACCTGAATGATGACAAAAATATCTGATTCAAGCAAAGGGAGTGAAGAGACAAGTGGAAATAGAGAATAATACTGTTTGTCATCATGGTGGGAAATAAAACTATAATCATACCTGCGATTTATCATGAACATTATAATAGAGAATATTTTAAAAACGACAGAAGCGGAAGGTGTGGCAGGGATCGTTAATTTTGTTGTTTAATTTTATGACGGTTATTTAATATCAATATCTATTGTGTGGAGTTTGGTGTTAGACTCACATTATTTCATTCGTGCTTATGGGGCCCTGATTTAGAGCCAATAAAATTGTCGTTAATTTTTTTAAACTTAGATCCTCACTTTTACTGTTAATGCAATAAATACTGCAGAATACGGTGATAAAATGTAACGCTGGTATCAGAGACGTGATGTGCAGAAAACAAAAAACAGCCAGGCACTTTTGGAGATAAAACACAACAGAGAGGGGTTTCCTTCAGTTTAGTTTGTGTTCAATTGTTCAGGTCAAAATCTCAAGTATTTCACATAAATCTGGCATCTACGTCTACACACAATGACCTGCGTTTTTCCAAAGGTGCAGCGGTTATTTTCATGCTCCTTTTGTCACGTTTCAGTCTGGGGATGAGTGTAGAATATGCTTTAACCCAGGTCTCAGACCATATTTCGATGAGCTCAAAAGAATTTCCTTTATCAATGAACCGCGATGATGAGAGAATGTGATTGCATTCGCTTGTCTGTGCATGTTTGACTGGACCAACGGTCCTGGAAGTATAAACCTTTAGTTTATGACCAGCCTGCAGACTGCAGGGGCTCAGACTGCATGTGAAGAAGAGACATCTACGCTCCCAACCCACAGCGCTGCAGGAGTACCTCACTTTGGGCTTTTTGGACGCTGGAGCCTTTCAGTTGGAGACCCGGAGAGCGAATTGTTTGAGTGAAGGAGGTCGGGTCCGATTTGGATCAGCAGGTTTAACTCTGCTGTATATTTCTGACAAACTGTATGACATCACCCTGGGATTTTCAGATCTGTACAATATTGCGCTGGACGTTTAGCTTAAATTTGATGCCCTGCAGCACGATGAACTGAACTTTGAAGGCTGTCAGAAGGACAGATAAGCTATCAAAATAAAATAAAAATCTTAGAGAGAGATTTTATGTGACAAGAAATTTCAGGTTTTACATTTTCTTTTTCTTTTTGATGCCTTAACTTTAAAATCTATGAGAAATGTGATGCTTTTGGGACCTCGGCTCCTCTTCTACATCAAAGCTGTCAGAGAAAAGTCCGGCAGAGACCGAAGACCAAATCTTTTCCAGGTGTGCCCGTTTCATTTTCAACATTCCCAGCACAATCCAAAGGAGTTACTCTAGAGGACGGAGGCATAAAAGCTCGTACGACCTGCTTGTGGGACTTTTCCCATCACAGAATGTGTAGAAAACAAGAAAGCAACTAAAACTGCTGTACTCACCATAACCTCTATAGGAATAAAACACTTATTTACTTTATTGCACCTAGAAAGTGCGATTTTATGCTGCCATTCTGACACAAAATCAAATCAAGATGTAAAGTACTGAAATTTGAGAAGTAAAAGATTAGAGGCTTCACTAGAAGATATGAAAACTGTGGTGAACAGAAAACTACTGCTTTCTTCTCAGGGTCCAAACGTAACCTTTATGGACCTTTTAGTCATGACAGCCTGAGTTGTTCCTGGGAGACCAGCGAACCTTTGTTAAAAGTTCCACTTTAACCAGCTCAGTCTGCAGACTAAAGCTTGACTGTTAAAGTTTAACGCAGTTTATCAGCAGAGCGCAGGGATCTTCATTCTTAATGTCACCACTCGTAATGGACTAATTAAATGGCCAGTGAATGTTTATCCTGTTTCTTTACTGCATCTAAACACAAAACTATCATCATTTTGGTGTGAAACTGCATCGGCAGACAGAAAACATTGTTTTATTTGAGCAAACGGGACACGTGCTTTGATACAATAACTTTAACTGTTTGATTCAAAGCTCCCATTTCTACCAAGGAGCCTGCAGGAGACTTAAGGCAAAGGTTTTATTTCATTGGTTGGTTAAAACTAAGCAGAGTCAAACGGTCTGGGTTGTTAATGTCCTCAAAAAAAAAAAGATCCCAATTAAAGTCAGAATTGGAAGATCAGTATCAGCAGCTTCATTCGCTCTTAATCCTTAATGCAAACCGATTTTACAGAGCTTTGGCTTCCTAAAGCAATCAGAGTCTTCCTTTGTCTAGATGCACAAAGTGGACATGAAGGGGTTAACCTGAATGATCCTGTGCTTCTAGATTAATCACCTGAAAAACAATGCATAGTGGATTTTCTTGGTTCCCTACCGAACCCGCCTCGGTGCAGAACCTCTGCCGACCCAAACCGAAGACGATGAAGGCCTCTAGCGTCCAAAGGCATTCACAGTGATGCCGTTGAGTTTTCTTCAGCCGGATCCATCTGTGCAGCGCTCCACTCCGACGCAGGATTAAAGAGAGCCGTCCTGTTTTTTCAGGGATAATATTTTGGGTCACTGCAGCTCTGAAGTGATCTAAAACCAGACAGAGATGTGTTCTACCCATATACAGAAATAAAAGGTGTGAGATCAGTGCCAGATAATATAAAACAAGAGTAAAGATCAATTCGCTGCTGTCTGATAGAACTGATAGAAAACTATTCCTCCATCGACTAAAGAGTCTTCATTCCCACAGACACGTATTGATATGTTCTTTTTGTTTTTGCCTCTACTTAAACTAGGTGTGATTGTATGCATGTTTCTGCGTCTCTGACAGTGTGAGCGGTGTTGGTGGAAGAGCTGTAGCTCCCAGGCTAACAAAGTCTGCTGCACTGTGGGAAAACAGGAGGCTTTTGTCTACTTTCATGGTTTACAGCACTCTTTTGCTGCTCTATCGATCCTTCCGTCCATCTCTCCCACACACTTGGCCCCATCCCCATCACGCCAGAGTAATGTGTGCGAGTGTGTGGGAGAGGAACAACTCATTTTGCCCATCTCTTGAATGTTTGCTGCCATTTACCACACATAAATAGTTTCCCATCGAGCCAGAGAGCACTCAGCAGTGTGCAGACTTAAACCAACAGCTCAAACTCTGCTAAATTATCGGTAATGTTTGAGAATTAATGTTAACGACGGACAAGTTGTTGAGTTTGTTCAATCCTGTTGTTCCCTGATGGTGGTCTGGGACAATGTGAACATTTACCAAGTCACTAAATGTGCTTTCTAAAGCGCCTTGAGATGATGTGCTGTCAAATGAAGCAGAATAAATTAACTGAAATGAATTGAATTAAATGTCCTCTTCTTCTATTGCTAAGGAGTTTATGTAAAACTGGAGCCTGTTGGTGTTACTGGTCTGAGCTTGTCCAAAATTACACACGGTTTTATAGATTCTTCACTAAATTTGTGATGATTTAAAACAATCAACTGTTATATTAGCAAAAATGTCTCAAGTCTGAGAGCAGATGGATGGATGGATGGATGGATGGATGGATGGATGGATGGATGGATGGATGGATGGATGGATGGATGGATGGATGGCCTGGGCATCATATTTGATGTGAATTGGAGCTTTAGGGTTTAAACAAAACGAATCAAGATTCACTGAATCGGACAGAGAATAAAATCTGGAAACACAAATGTTTCATCACATTTCTGCAGAATTTAAAAATACACTTTATGCTTTTCTATTTAAACCTGAACAACCTTATTTTTCATATCCAGTCCTGGGAAATACTAACAAGGTTGTATTTGTCCTCATGAACAGATTTCCATTTATGAGAAAACGTATCAAAAAGGCGTTAGCTGTGACATCATCAGGGGAGGCAGATCATCCTCTATTACCATCTAACATAGAAAGTACTCCTGGATCAATGTGAGCTTCTGAGCTTTCTGTGTCTCTGCTCTGTCTTCTCTAAGCCCCAGTGGGTCGAGGCAGATGAGCGTTCACACTGAGCCTGGTTCTGGTTCTGCTGGAGGTTCTCCTCCCTGTTAAAGGGGAGTTTTCCTCTCCACTGTCGCTTCATGCATGCTCAGTATGAGGGATTGCTGCAAAGCCATCAACAATGCAGACGACTGTCCACTGTGGCTCTACGCTCTTTCAGGAGGAGTGAATGCTGCTTGGAGAGACTTGATGCAACCTGCTGGGTTTCCTTAGAGAGGAAACTTTCTGACCAACCTGGAGGATCTGATGGAGTCTGACTTTGGAAAGGGCCTTGAGATGACGTGATGTTAATTGGAACTATATAAATAATTTTGAATTGAATTGAAAAAAAAAGCATAACAATAAAACAGAGAGAAGGGAGAATTGATTTGGACGTTTTGTCATCATGAAATAAATAAACCTGCACCATAAGATAAAACAGAAAAACAAACCTGCAGTTTATGAGAAAAAACTCAAAGCATTAATTTGTTAAAAAAAATCTGCCAAATGTGTATTAAAACAAAATGCTTGACTTTTTAAGATATTCTGCAGGAAAAAAAAGAAGCTAAATAAAGTAAAACAGGGAATTTATTGTGTGGAACTGTTAAACATCAAACTGTGAGTCTGTAATGTCTGATCCGGGTCCAATATCAACACCAAGCCACTTATGTGAAGGAGGTCAGCGGCCAGCTGGTCGGTACATTATTCATAACAACGGTGCCGTGTAATGTTTCATGTAAGCAGGCAGAGACTGTTGTACCAAATCAGCTTTGGTTTCATCTCACAGCTGCTCACAGTTCACACCTTCAAACTGTGTCTGAAGTTGGTTCCAAAAAATGGAAAATCACTAAATAATTGGACATTTTATTGTTTCTGTTTATTGCTGCTGGTTGCATGTCTTTGCTGTCAGAGCTGAACACCGTTTTACACTCAAGAACGTGTTGACTTTAGGTCCCCCCCATATAAAGACAGGTAACATCAGGATTTATTCTGCGTAGTGCATTTCACCACATCTGTATTACTGTTATAGATAATATGCGCCGTTTGACCCACTTGACAAATGGAACTAAAAGCAGCTTCTTTCCAAAAGCTGTGAGGGCTATCGCCCCCTGCTGAGAAGTGGTGGTCTCTTACATGTTACAAACATTAACGGCAATGCCTCTGCATACACTCTAGTTTCTCAGGGAATGTCTGATTGCAAAGTTTTGTAACTTGAAGGTTTAAAATTATGGCACAGTAGTTACTCCAGGCCTGAGCGTTTGGGTTAATCCATGCAACAACACGGTAATATACATAAAGGGACTATCTGACTTTTTGGGCTCGGATACAAGTCTTATCAGACCCTAAAGACTATTTGCACCCTTTAAGCTTGTCAGGAAGCATGTTGATCAGAGCAGTTAAACTGATTTCATAAACAAAAAACACATTGCATCTTGTTGTCTCTGGGTTTTCTATGTAATGGTAACACATGGCGACAGAGATTATTCATTCTTCGTCAGAATAAGCATCAAAAGCCCTAATATCAATTGATCTGCTAAACAGAATAGAAAGCATCAGATATGAATTATTACCAGATGAACGTGGGTTCCTGTGATCAAAATGGGCAAATAAAGCCCCTGTCCTCCTTTGTTTGGCCTCTCCCACCACACGTATGCACACAAACTAAACTAAAACCCGATTTTCTCGTGCTTGATGTAGGAATTGACGTTTTCCTTGAGACCCTCTCACTAATCCGGCTGATTTGATAAGGAATCTCATTCCCGGTGCGAGGCGGCGCTCAGGGACCATCCGACAGATCTGCCTCTACTTCATACCACCCCATCAATGCTATCTCCCAAACGCTCACGGCAGCCAGACAGGAAACGGAGGAGGGGGCCGCGGCTGTGAGAGCCGTGGCCGCCGGAACCCCCGGCCCCCCCCGGCCCCCTCCGGGACCCTCTCCGGGAAGGGCTCGGTGAGACCCGAGCCGATCGATTCCTATCGACAAAGGCGGTAATTACATTTCATTAGCTTTCAGCGCTAATCCACACGACCCTGCTGGGGATATGAAGCGAGAGACAAAGAGAAGGAGAAACAGAAACGTGAAAAATTAAAAAAAAGCCCACAAAGTTGCTGCAAATCTTAATTAGTGATTGGTTGCTTGAAAATTTTCATGCAATCAAAGTAAATGTTAGATTTGGTTTAATCAAATGTTCATTATATGAGATAGCATTTCTTAGCATGTAAACAGCTTTACCTCGTTTACATTCAATGCTCAAAGATTTGGAGAATAAAATGTTAAAATGTCCAAATTTTTATAACAGTTCCTGTTACAGAAAAATTTTATATTCACAAATGGTAATAATTAACTTTTTTGCACTTTATCCACATAAGCAATATAATGAAACTAGCTGAATGGTTGGGGTCAGAGTACCACTAGTGCCTAAAGTGAGAAATGGGCCAAACCCTCCAAAGCAAAGAAAGGGGAGTGGATAAATCACTATAACTACTGATCTTAGATTAGACCTACTTAACTGTGTTGGATTAAATTAGAGATATGCTTTCATTTTAAAAAGGAGTTGGAAATTACGTGCGTGAACAGAAACCAAAGCTAGACCTGCTCAGCTCTCTTGGCGTTCTAATTCAAAGTAAATCCAGTAGTTGGTCCTGGAGGTCATTCAGTCCTGGAAATACCCAGCAGCCATGTTCCATCTTCAACGGCTCCAATCAGAAAGACAAACTGGTTTCTGCTCTGTGAACTCTGAAACTGTCCGGTTTGCATTGGACCGTCATTTAAACAGAAGAGGATGATGATTTAGATGGGAAATGGTGGTACGGGCAGCAGAAACTTCTGCTCTGTATTCAGAGTTTGGTTACTCCTTTAAGAGGTCGGCAAATTAAACATTCTGGTCTCGGTCAAGAATTTGCAAATAAAGAACTAAAATAAAAAAATCCATACATATATCATATAGTATAGTGTGTTGTTTCTTGTATACTATGTTGCAATATAGCGCATATATATGCAGACTTTCTATGGTTTAAAGTGTTTTAACGCTGGTTTTAAATCTAAGCATCTGGTTATCTTTCTGCAGAGATCTGCCTCAGCCTGTTGCTTTTAAAGAAACATAAAAAGTAAAGGTGATGAACTGTAATAAAAACAGTCCCACTCAGCTGTCTTTAACCTCAGGGCAAAGATTTAGCCACACTCAACAAAAAGCACTTTCCTCCCTCCTCCTCCTTTTTAGTCTCATCCTTTCCTCTCCGCTCCTTTCTCAACCCCCGAGGAACTTGTCAAAATGTTAATTTCCCTTAAATTACTTGCCATTACAGCAGAGATATGGCCATTCACAAAGACAAAGAGGCATTTCACTAAAGGTGAAGTGGTGAAAGAGCTGCAAGTTTTTTTTTACCTGCAGTGTCTTCATAGATGAAATGTGTTTTCACTCGTTTCTTTCATGTTTTTAAAATATGACATCAGTTCATTCATTAACAGGACGCTGCGTAATAAGTTCAAGAGCATTAGTGAGGCTTTAATTAAAATGTCCGACCGTTTATGTGGAGCCGTGGAAAATAAATGCACTCATCCAACCCACAAGGAATTTGTGATCTCCTACCATGACAAACACTCGGGGTTGTGACTTTTCTTTGAAGAACAATTTCAGTGCAATTAGAGCTGCTTTGTAGAAGGACAATCAGTGACATTTTCCTCTGGTCGGGGTTGAACTGCGGAGAAAGCCTCGTTATCTCCAGGATTTAGGAGACACGTGCCGTGACAGGTGTGGACATCATACCCTGGAGTCCTGAATCTTTTCTCTTGGTTTCAGGACTGAACGATGTCAAAGCAGCTAGAACATGAAGATCCCTGTAGAAACAGCAAGGCTCAGGCTACTTTCCACCACCCTGCTTAGTTTCTATACAGGAGAGACACAGTATTGTGAAAAAAAACCCATTAAATAACTGCTTAAGTTATGTTCACATATGTCCAATAAAGGTTTTATTTATCACTAGAAACGAAAGTGATTTAAGAGTCCTTAGGTAACTTTGGATCAGTTACGACAAAAATCACATGTGGGGTTCCCCAAGGTTCCATCCTGGGTTCCTCCTGTTCAATATCTACATGCTCCTCTAGCTCAGATCATAAGAACAACATCAGCTACCATCACTATGCAGACGACACACAGCTCTACATCACCATGTCACCAGGTGACTATGGACCAGTTCAGGCTCTGAGGAAATAGAAGAAATCAATGCCTGGATGTGCCAAAATTTTCTTCAACTGAATAAAAACAAAACTGAAGTAATAATTTCTGGACCAATAGAGGAGAGATCCAGAGTTAGCTCACAGCTTCAGCTGCTTCAGCTAGGAACCACTGATCAGGCCTGAAACCTGGGAGTAGTGATGGACTCAGACCTGAACCTCCATCTAAAGACAAAGTGGACCTTCTAGCACCTGGAGAACATTTCCAGGATTAAAGGACTGATGTCTCAGCAGGATCTGGAGAAACTAATCCATGTTTATCTTTAGTAGAACTGATCACTGCAACGGTGTTTTCACAGGTCTGCCTAAAAAGTGGATCAGACAGCTGCAGCTGATCCAGAACGCTGCTGCCCGCGTCCTCACTAAGACTAAGAACGTAGAGAACATGGACCTGGTTCTGAAGTCCTCACTAAGACTAAGAACGTAGAGAACATGGACCCGGTTCTGAAGTCCTCACTAAGACTAAGAACGTAGAGAAAATGGACCCGGTTCTGAAGTCCTCACTAAGACTAAGAACGTAGAGAACATGGACCCGGTTCTGAAGTCCTGACTAAGACTAAGAACGTAGAGAAAATGGACCCGGTTCTGAAGTCCTCACTAAGACTAAGAACGTAGAGAACATGGACCCGGTTCTGAAGTCCTCACTAAGAACATAGAGAACATGGACCCGGTTCTGAAGTCCTCACTAAGACTAAGAACGTAGAGAACATGGACCCGGTTCTGAAGACCTCGCTAAGACTAAGAACGTAGAGAACATGGACCCGTTTCTGAAGTCCTCACTAAGAACGTAGAGAACATGGACCCGGTTCTGAAGTCCTCACTAAGACTAAGAACGTAGAGAACATGGACCCGGTTCTGAAGACCTCACTAAGACTAAGACCGTAGAGAAGATGGACCCGGTTCTGAAGTCCTCACTAAGACCAAGAACGTAGAGAACATGGACCCGGTTCTGAAGTCCTCACTAAGACTAAGAACGTAGAGAACATGGACCCGGTTCTGAAGTCCTCACTAAGACTAAGAACGTAGAGAAAATGGACCGGTTCTGAAGTCCTCACTAAGACTAAGAACGTAGAGAACATGGACCCGGTTCTGAAGTCCTCACTAAGAACGTAGAGAACATGGACCCGGTTCTGAAGTCCTCACTAAGACTAAGAACGTAGAGAACATGGACCCGGTTCTGAAGACCTCACTAAGACTAAGAACGTAGAGAACATGGACCCGGTTCTGAAGTCCTCACTAAGACTAAGAACATAGAGAACATGGACCCGGTTCTGAAAGACCTCACTAAGACTAAGAACGTAGAGAACATGGACCCGGTTCTGAAGACCTCACTAAGACTAAGAACTTAGAGAACATGGACCCGGTTCTGAAGACCTCACTAAGACTAAGAACTTAGAGAACATGGACCCGGTTATGAAGTCCTCACTAAGACTAAGAACGTAGAGATCATGGACCCGGTTCTGAAGTCCTCACTAAGACTAAGAACGTAGAGAACATGGACCCGGTTCTGAAGTCCTTCCACTAAGACTAAGAACGTAGAGAACATGGACCAGGTTCTGAAGTCCTCACTAAGACTAAGAACGTAGAGAACATGGACCCGGTTCTGAAGACCTCACTAAGACTAAGAACGTAGAGAACATGGACCCGGTTCTGAAGACCTCACTAAGACTAAGAACGTAGAGAAAATGGACCCGGTTCTGAAGACCTCACTAAGACTAAGAACGTAGAGAACATGGACCCGGTTCTGAAGTCCTAACTAAGACTAAGAACGTAGAGAACATGGACCCGGTTCTGAAGTCCTTACTAAGACTAAGAACGTAGAGAACATGGACCCGGTTCTGAAGTCCTCACTAAGACTAAGAACGTAGAGAACATGGACCCGGTTCTGAAGTCCTAACTAAGACTAAGAACTTAGAGAACATGGACCCGGTTCTGAAGACCTCACTAAGACTAAGAACATAGAGAACATGGACCCGGTTATGAAGTCCTCACTAAGACTAAGAACGTAGAGAACATGGACCCGGTTCTGAAGTCCTCACTAAGACTAAGAACGTAGAGAACATTGACCCGGTTCTGAAGTCCTTCCACTAAGACTAAGAACGTAGAGAACATGGACCAGGTTCTGAAGTCCTCACTAAGACTAAGAACGTAGAGAACATGGACCCGGTTCTGAAGACCTCACTAAGACTAAGAACGTAGAGAACATGGACCCGGTTCTGAAGACCTCACTAAGACTAAGAACTTAGAGAACATGGACCCGGTTCTGAAGTCCTAACTAAGACTAAGAACGTAGAGAACATGGACCCGGTTCTGAAGTCCTCACTAAGACTAAGAACGTAGAGAACATGGACCCGGTTCTGAAGTCCTCACTAAGAACGTAGAGAACATGGACCCGGTTCTGAAGTCCTCACTAAGACTAAGAACGTAGAGAACATGGACCCGGTTCTGAAGACCTCACTAAGACTAAGAACGTAGAGAACATGGACCCGGTTCTGAAGTCCTCACTAAGACTAAGAACATAGAGAACATGGACCCGGTTCTGAAGACCTCACTAAGACTAAGAACGTAGAGAACATGGACCCGGTTCTGAAGACCTCACTAAGACTAAGAACTTAGAGAACATGGACCCGGTTCTGAAGACCTCACTAAGACTAAGAACATAGAGAACATGGACCCGGTTATGAAGTCCTCACTAAGACTAAGAACGTAGAGATCATGGACCCGGTTCTGAAGTCCTCACTAAGACTAAGAACGTAGAGAACATGGACCCGGTTCTGAAGTCCTTCCACTAAGACTAAGAACGTAGAGAACATGGACCAGGTTCTGAAGTCCTCACTAAGACTAAGAACGTAGAGAACATGGACCCGGTTCTGAAGACCTCACTAAGACTAAGAACGTAGAGAACATGGACCCGGTTCTGAAGTCCTCACTAAGAACGTAGAGAACATGGACCCGGTTCTGAAGTCCTCACTAAGACTAAGAACGTAGAGAACATGGACCCGGTTCTGAAGACCTCACTAAGACTAAGAACGTAGAGAAGATGGACCCGGTTCTGAAGTCCTCACTAAGACCAAGAACGTAGAGAACATGGACCCGGTTCTGAAGTCCTCACTAAGACTAAGAACGTAGAGAACATGGACCCGGTTCTGAAGTCCTCACTAAGACTAAGAACGTAGAGAAAATGGACCGGTTCTGAAGTCCTCACTAAGACTAAGAACGTAGAGAACATGGACCCGGTTCTGAAGTCCTCACTAAGAACGTAGAGAACATGGACCCGGTTCTGAAGTCCTCACTAAGACTAAGAACGTAGAGAACATGGACCCGGTGCTGAAGACCTCACTAAGACTAAGAACGTAGAGAACATGGACCCGGTTCTGAAGTCCTCACTAAGACTAAGAACATAGAGAACATGGACCCGGTTCTGAAGACCTCACTAAGACTAAGAACGTAGAGAACATGGACCCGGTTCTGAAGACCTCACTAAGACTAAGAACGTAGAGAACATGGACCCGGTTCTGAAGACCTCACTAAGACTAAGAACGTAGAGAAAATGGACCCGGTTCTGAAGACCTCACTAAGACTAAGAACGTAGAGAACATGGACCCGGTTCTGAAGTCCTAACTAAGACTAAGAACGTAGAGAACATGGACCCGGTTCTGAAGTCCTCACTAAGACTAAGAACGTAGAGAACATGGACCCGGTTCTGAAGTCCTCACTAAGACTAAGAACGTAGAGAACATGGACCCGGTTCTGAAGTCCTAACTAAGACTAAGAACTTAGAGAACATGGACCCGGTTCTGAAGACCTCACTAAGACTAAGAACGTAGAGAACATGGACCCGGTTCTGAAGTCCTCTCTAAGACTAAGAACGTAGAGAACATGGACCCGGTTCTGAAGTCCTCTCTAAGACTAAGAACATAGAGAACATGGACCCGGTTATGAAGTCCTCACTAAGACTAAGAACGTAGAGAACATGGACCCGGTTCTGAAGTCCTCACTAAGACTAAGAACGTAGAGAACATGGACCCGGTTCTGAAGTCCTCACTAAGACTAAGAACGTAGAGAACATGGACCCGGTTCTGAAGTCCTCACTAAGACTAAGAACGTAGAGAACATGGACCCGGTTCTGAAGTCCTAACTAAGACTAAGAACGTAGAGAACATGGACCCGGTTCTGAAGTCCTCACTAAGACTAAGAACGTAGAGAACATGGACCCGGTTCTGAAGTCCTCACTAAGACTAAGAACGTAGAGAACATGGACCCGGTTCTGAAGTCCTTCCACTAAGACTAAGAACGTAGAGAACATGGACCCGGTTCTGAAGTCCTCACTAGCACTAAGAACGTAGAGAACATGGACCCGGTTCTGAAGACCTCACTAAGACTAAGAAAGTAGAGAACATGGACCCGGTTCTGAAGACCTCACTAAGACTAAGAACGTAGAGAACATGGACCCGGTTCTGAAGACCTCACTAAGACTAAGAACGTAGAGAACATGGACCCGGTTCTGAAGTCCTCACTAAGACTAAGAACGTAGACAACATGGACCCGGTTCTGAAGTCCTCACTAAGACTAAGAACGTAGAGAACATGGACCCGGTTCTGAAGTCCTCACTAAGACTAAGAACGTCGAGAACATGGACCCGGTTCTGAAGTCCTTCCACTAAGACTAAGAACGTAGAGAACATGGACCCGGTTCTGAAGTCCTTCCACTAAGACTAAGAACGTAGAGAACATGGACCCGGTTCTGAAGTCCTCACTAAGACTAAGAACGTAGAGAACATGGACCCGGTTCTGAAGTCCTTCCACTAAGACTAAGAACGTAGAGAACATGGACCCGGTTATGAAGTCCTTCCACTAAGACTAAGAACGTAGAGAACATGGACCCGGTTCTGAAGTCCTCACTAAGACTAAGAACGTAGAGAACATGGACCCGGTTCTGAAGTCCTCACTAAGACTAAGAACGTAGAGAACATGGACCCGGTTCTGAAGTCCTCACTAAGACTAAGAACGTAGAGAACATGGACCCGGTTCTGAAGTCCTTCCATGGCTCCCTGGATCTCAGAGAATAGACTTTAAAATCCTTCTGTTAGTCTATAAATCCCTGAATTAGCACCTAAATACATCACAGACTTGTTATCAGGGCATCAACCCTCCAGACCACTCAGGTCTTCTGGCTCCAGCCTTCTCTGCAGAACCAGAACCAGAACCAGACATGGAGAAGCAGCATTTAGTTCCTATGCTCCACTGATCTGGAACAAACTCCCAGAAAACTGTAAAAGTGCTGAAAGCCTGAGTTCCTTTAAATCAACATTAAAAACACATTTGTTTAGGATTAACTTTGACTGTTCTAGTTAAACTGTTTTACTGAAACATCATTAGTTTAACTTTGTAGTCCAGCTGTTTTTAAAATAATTAAAATTTGCTTTTAGTTCCCATTTCCCCATGTTTTATTTTGTTTAATTCTTTCTACATTTTATTCCTGCTTGCTTTTATTCTGTTTTATTGTCCTATATTTTAATCATATAAAGAACTTTGCGTTGTCCTTGTACTGAAATGTGCTGTACAAATAAATCTGCCTTAAGGAACAAAAGATCAGGGATGAAAAACAAAGTACAAACAAAAGTACAAGAAAAGTGAAACTGAGCAGAGGGCTTCCAGCTCCACTGATCTCCAGCCTGTTGGAGATCAGTGGAGCTGTTCTCCAGAAATGTGACAGACAAGCATAGAGTGAAAGTACAAATCTGGGTTTTTTAAAATGCAAAACTGAATCTATTAAGCTGCGCCTGATATACAAGCCAGTTCACAGAGTCCTTTATGGTGTCTACCTGTTGAATAGCAGGTAGCAAAAAAATGCAAAAACAATTCAGGACCAGACCTAAAAATCCTGCTGATGTCAGGATTTACAGGAAGGAACAGAGCAAAAATCTCTCAGTTATTATGCTTTGGTACCAGTTGAGATGAAAAGCAGACGGAGCTGGGATGACTTCACATGGCTTCAGAGTCCTCTGCATGAATTACTCCCCTTGCTGGCTGAACGTGCGTCACTGCCAGCCTGTGTAGTTGACCCGTTTGTGTTTTTACCGTCTGTCTGTGTGTGTGTGTGTGTGTGTGTGTGTGTGTGCTTCACCTGTCGGCTCACCTAGGCTGCATCTAATGTCAGACGCATCTTGTACAGGATTCCCAGGTGGGAGGTGGCTGCTCGAGCATTTGGCGAAGAGTGGGAGGGTGACTGGGCGCCGATGGTTGTTGCGGCAGATCTGGCGTGGGCGGTGGCTAGCACGTCGGAACGGGGCGCGCGCCGTCCAATCATTTTCAAGAGACAGGCGTGTGGGAGGATAATTACAAGTATTCCTGTTAGAGGCGTCACGTTCCCATTGATGCACTGGGGTGAAACCAGGAGTGATGTAAGGAGGTGAGTGGGCGAGATGGGAAGACAGCAGAGACATATAAGGGTTGTATTACTGAGAACAATTAATCAGGCCGCTTTTAATCCCTGTATGCTCTCTTACTGTTAGGTTTAATGTTGTTTGCTTCATGCGTTTTAAAGAAAACACACGTTTACTTCTCAGCTGTGGAGATATATACATATATGAGTGTATACACACACACACACACACGTGGTTGAATAGTATTAAACACAAACTGCTGCAGCTAGACAGCATTTAAAAGCTAGGAAGGCTTTTTTCTCTGTAATAAAGGGTTCTAGCTAGCTATGCTAACAGCGTCACTCTCCCACACAGCTTTATCACCACACTCAGTGTTACTACTTGTCAAGATTGAGACTGCTCGTCGACAGCCAGCTTTTTATTTCTGGTTGGCGTTTGGAAAAGGCACCACGCCTTGTCGACTGCATCAGATATGAGTTGGGATGCCACATTTCTGCAGAAAAGAAACAACGAAAATGGACGGTGCCCGCCTCGCTGAGCCCGGCTTACTGCTGGTCTTAATGGGGATTTAACCGTGAGGCATAACATAACTCAAATCACAGCCTTTTTAAAAGTATTCAGATTCATGCTTAACATCTAAAGTGCTTTATTAACAAATACCACGAAAAGACAAGAAGCTTAACAAACAAAGCTTAACTGATGATGATCAGTTTTAAACTTCACTATGTGCTTTATTAAGGCATGAACTGAAGGAACACTGATGGTGAAACTGAATAGGTATGAAGGTTGGTACGATTGGGGTCATTTTGTACCGGTCTAGGATCGGTTGGCTCATTCCTGACCTGTTTGGGTATAAGCATCACATTTCACAAAAATGCTCAGTTGTCCATTAGTAGGCTGCTGTCCCATAGATCTATCGTCTATTGATCCACAGCTGTTCAAACAGCATTGGGTCCAGATCACATGAGCTTCCATTTTATGTCATTCCATTGGTAAAGGCCATCTTGTTACAAGATCAGACTGACCGATTTAGGAAAATCCAGGGTCCTGGCTGTCATCTCATTGTATCATATCTACCCACGTAAGCTCTCCACAAAAACCCAAGCACACGCAGATACAGCAAGACTTTCAGTGGCACTGTAAATTTTGCTTATTGATTTTCTTATGCTTTCATTAAGCTGCATCATCATTAGCAACGATTAGTTATTAGCTGCTGGTTTACATATCATAATTTAATATGTTGATGAAGGTTCATTTACATCTCAAGGACCAGCCACACTCTTTTGAAGACAGCAATGTGCACATTTTGGATGTGGAGGACAGATGGTTTTAAATGAGTTAAAGGGGACACATCCTGCAAAACCCAGTTTTTCAGACCTTAAAAACATTGTGTTGTGTTACTGGAGTCTCTAGGAGTGCAGAAAATCTCAATGCATAGCTCTTATATTTAAACTTTGTTATACAGGTATTCTCATTGAGATCCAGGATCTCATTTTCAAGAGAGACCTGTTTGGATCAAACAAAACAACAACAAAAAAGATACAATTTTACAAACAGTACCAATACAAGTAATGAAAACATTTTGAAAATAAAAATCTGTTTCGAGCCGTTCAGACTTCTCTGTTTTCCATTACGTCACAGTTATTCGCTGTGATTTTGTAGTCCAAGCTGAAGGATGCTGAAGCTACGTTTGGTTGTTGGGTGTATTAATCCACTCAATTTATTAATCCATCCCCCAGGGGACTACAAAAATGGCCGAACTGGGTAAAGTGCAACACTCTGTGACCTGGAGGGGGCGGGGTGTGAAGTGCCTCCTTTATATTTAAAGAGACGGCACCAAAACGAGTTGCTCTCAGACGGACCTCAGGACTAGGGGTATAGAGGGTAAATTAACAAGGAGTTCAGACCAAAGCATTGCAGAGCTACAGGGAAGGGACTGCCCTGCTAGGATAGTAGAATATATGCTGCAAGTGAGTGTCAAGAAGAAGCAGGGAGACCCGCAAAGACAGGACTGAGGGAGCAAAATGGCGTCATTTGCTGTGAGAGCGAGAACAAATACCTGGTTTCTCGTGGAGTATGTGGCGGCCTTAACATGTACTCTGCAACCATGACTCGTCTCTCCAGGTAGTGTATCATCAACCATGTGACCAAAACAGCTTACACGGCATCGTTAGGAACATGTTTGTCAGGCAACAAGGACCCAAACGTTGAGTTTAACAGAGGGTGGAGGGTGGAGGCAGTGACTCATGTAGCATAATGGTCCATTAGTGACTTCAACGACTCCATTACTGTGATGGTTCTGACTAAAAAGTAAAATCCATACTTCCGACTGTTTTCAAAACTTAACAAGCCTTTTGGAAGTGATGTGAAACTTCTTCAAAAAGCAAGAAGCACTTGGAGTAATTTGGTATAAAGGGTCTTTAGACATTATGTACACCAGATCCTAGAGCAAGCAACTTCTACATTCTCCAAATTTAAATGCATCTTTCTAACTTTACTTTAGCATTTTATAACATGACACTTCAACGACAGCAGACAATTATATACAATCGACAGCATGTTCTTTAGATTAGGTACAAGCAAATTATTGTCAAAAAAGCATTTTTCACCAGATAAACTGAAAAAGAAAATTAGTGATTGTTTTTAATGAATTTGTTCTACCAAACAGCAAACAACGAGGACTGGAGATTACCTCAACAATACACCAAAAGGACATTTTTACCATGCAGGCAGTCTTCCTAAATCACTAAAAACATTTGTTGTTAACGTTGTATTTATGCCTTTTCCTGATTGGCTGAGCAGTGTTTCTTTGCTCCACTCAGGAACAAGTTCATGAGTCACTGTCACTGTTTTTTAAATGTTGCTGCAATAAATAATAGATTATTAAAGATAAACTAAATACTTCAGATTGCTGCATTTAAATGAGTTGAAATTAAACAGCCAAGACCGCGGGGCAGAAATTATGCAGACCAGTGATGAGGTTGACCCCAGTGAGGGGCTGTGATTGGAGAATAATTAGCCGTATCGTTTGATTAGCGCAGTATTCACAAGCATGTGCAGAAAGCATCGACGCTTTTGTCTGGAATGCGGGAAACTGATCTGAACAAATTCAAACAACACTTTTTCTGTACACTGATTCAAACATGGAGCCCGGAGCCACATCTCAAATCCCACGCCACTCCAGCCTTATCAACAGGTAGCCATCTAATCAGCAGCCGGTTCAATTTAGCTCGTTGGCTCTCTGGCCAGTCACTGCAGAAAACAGCTTCGCACTGAGCTGCAAAAACAGTCCCCACCCCGGCGCATCACAGTGACCCCTGAAAGACACCAACCAGCGCTGTGTCGGTGTGAGTTTGTGTGATATCAGGTGAAACACCAAGAGGTAGTGATGGCTCAATCTTGAATTGCTTCTCTTTTAAAATAAAAAAAAAAAGATAACCGAGGCTCACCTTGTATTTCTTGAGTCTGGGCAATATCGCAGCTAAATAGTGAAGGGGGTGGAGGATGATTGGAGTAAAGGGGGGAGGAGGTGGAGGGTTTGAGGATATCTAAGACGAATTAGAGAGACATGATGAATGACGCAATATTTTCATGCCAGAGGGAAACTATTGCACTTCAAATTAGAGGGGGTGACAGAGAGAGGGAGGGAGGCTGGAGGAAGAATGGAATAAATCCTCAGGAATAAAGGGCTAATGAGAGGAGGAGGAGGAGAGCATCCTAACTGCTGCTGGGAGAAACAAAAGGGAGCTGAGATTCAGTTTGTCACAAAATCTGTCCCATTAATGTTGGCCTTTATTCTAAAAACATGCAGAGATGACGGATCAAAATGTGACTGCAGTTAGACGTCGGATCAATACTCCCCGACTTGAAATGAAATTTTACCGCTGCAGCACAGGGAGGTACACGTTAGGCAGTTAGTGGTCCTGTCTAAGCAATTAAACAAGTGGGTCGCAACGCAGGAGAAGGGATTCTGGGAATGCTGTTGTAGACGTAGAGAGAAATCAGCTGGTGACTGGAACCCCAAATGTTTAAATGGATCAGTTCTGATTGTTCAGACACTGGAAATCCTGTCAGTGAGTGACCCACACTAAGCGCATCCAGATCTTATTTACACCAACACTCTTCAGTGTGGACGTTGTTACCGAGGAAATCAGTCAGCCAGTTTCAGCATCAGTGAGGTCGGTAGGAGTACAGCAGAGGTTAGAAACGTCTAGAAAGAAGGGCCTTTATGGAGACAGCTCACTCTGCCTGGTATAATATTTAACAGGCACAGACAAATCATTAGATAGCAAACAAGTTAGACTTCAGGTGATAACAGCTATAACAGCATAGTTGCTCTGCTTCATAATTTCAAAGACGACATTTCGGTCCGCCATGAAACAGAAAACAGTTGAAGTCGTCTTTATTGTCCAAACTGCTCCAACTGCTAATATGAGATTCAATGAAAGTGAACGCTCACAAACACCTACAGGTGCTTGGATCCAGTCACTTACATACTCATCAATTTTTATCTTCAGCTGTCACTTCATACATTTCATATTAATACTGTATATACTTCAGTGATGGTTTCAAGGTGTTGCTGTATTGTATCTGTAGTTCTATTGGTTGTGCTGTTCTTTTTACATCTCTCTTTGCAGGTGATGAAGCAGACTGATGAAGTTTTGTCGATCTCTCTTCTGTCTCCTGTTTCTTTCACCTTTTCTCCCTTCCTTTTTTTTCCTTCTCATTTTTTTCTCCTCTTCTACTTTTTCAATGTAGTGTCCACATAACATGAATTATTCCCTACATAATAAAACTATTTACATATATAAATCAAGCAGAGCACTATGGCGAAAGCGATAATGCTCCACTTGAGCTCTTTCTGGCATTAAGACAACAATTCTTATTGCCACATTGCCAGACAGGACACACAAAAAAAGTGAAGATGATGTTGGCCTTCCAGAGAAAACCTCTCCACTCACTATCCTCAACAACATGGTGTCTGCGGTGGATCACTTCCAGGTCCTAGGAACCACCACTCAACACAGTAGATACTGAACTTCCTGCAGGTCTAGAGTCAGAAAAAGGGCAGCTAACATTTGTGCAGACCCCACACATCCTGGACACTAAGTGCTTAGACATTTACCTTCAGGTGGCACTACCAAAAAATGCTTTTCTAGCATTGTAGTAGAGGGTAGAACCCTGAGTCCATTGCTAAATCCAAAAGGCCTCTATGAAGGAGTTAGCCTTATGGTGAGAACCAATCTACCATGAAAATGGCAACATTTTAAAGGAAAACCTTCTAAAGAAAATAATCACAGTTTCCAGCTAAGAACCAGGAGCTTAGACTCAGAGAAGCAAATTTCCATCTTAACTGCTTCATGCTTGCTTCCAACTACTCCAGATAATTGTGAAGATTATTGCCTGAACATACCAAAAGACCCACATCACCAACAAACACCAAACATCCAGATGTTCCCACACCAGACAACCTTCTTTTAATGACGACGCCCCGATATCCTCTTCATGTTCCCCACAGACAGGATTGGGTACAAGAAGCAGCTCTGATGGAGTCCAGCACTGGGAACAAGCTCGACTTGTCGACAGACCACACAGAGTTCTGCTGGAAACTTTTATTAAACGTTAAAGCCAAGTGGAGAAATGCTCGAGTGGCTAGAGAGATTTAAGAGATGCGTTGCCTTTCACGGTGTTATACGGAGGAAGACTTTGGGCTTAAGAACTGACAAACCAATGAGGAAGGAACAGAGAAAAAGTCTCGTACAACAGATGGAGATGACATGTAGATGAAGGGAAGGTTGACCGAGGATAAGACAGTCAGACGTACCACACACACACACACACACACACACACACACACACACATGAAGGCTGAGGTTGAAGGCCTCCATGAGATGAGCTGTGCTGTGTAATATCCAAGCTTCCGGACCACTGATCAGCCAATCCAGAACTCCAATCAGACTGACAGCCAGAAGCCCATCTCTTCCTCGCTCCACTTCACTGGTTTGATCATACACACACATATACACACATACCTATATACCACAGTAGGTAGGAGACATGGACTCAGACTTTCACCGTCTCCTGTGCCACCGACACAAATAACCTACAAATCCAGTCGTATTGTTTACACACGCTTGCATCTGTCAGAAACGCTGGCTCGTAATATTGGAGTATATTCCAGTGAGTCAGAGACACCAACATAATGTTCTCTATGAAAAAAAACAACAAAAAAACTGGATGACAAAACATCTATGGTACAAAAGAACATAATTATAAAATGTTATTTTAATTGACAGCTGAGTCCCTTTGATCAATAGTGTGAAATTTCTCAGAGGGGGAAATGAAAGGAGGGAGTCTCTGTTTCGGAACATTTTCGAACTTTCAGCAGAAATTGTGAATTAGGACAAACATTAGAAAGGTAGCTGAGAGATTATTAAATACACAGAACTCCAAAGACATAATATAATGACCACAGGTAAAGTGAATATTCATTTATTCATTGCGCCTGGGCATGTACAGATAAGTCCAACATTATTCATACGTTTGGCATATTTAGGGCCAACACATTTTTTCTGGATGCAATAATGATGTTTAGGAGCAGCCCAGCAGAGTTGTCACTTGAATGTGTGTGTTGGGTTCTTGGTCTGCTGTGTTCAGGATCAATCAAGAGACGAACCGACAACAGCAAAGCTCAATGCGTGTGTGAGGCAAAGGCTGACCGATGAATCGGAACCGGATTACGGAGCTCTGGAGGTAGGTGGCCTGGTTTGATGACGTTTTATTTAGAATCACATGGATGGCCAGGTGTGAGGTGCTCGCCTGAGGAACACCTGAAAAAAGGACGCTCTCTGGCAATGAGGCAAACTGTCCAGAATCAGATTCAACTTTATTTCACCAAGTTTGTGCGTACAAACAAAGACTTTGTCTCCAGATTCCAACGCATGCATCGTATAAAGAAACAGGCAGACAAGTTACAGTGAGTAGACAACAACTACAGTCTATAACAGACAAGTGCGAGCGGGCAGAATTGACAAAGACTCCTGGACAGGTGTTGAAATGTTCTCAGAAAAACTGAGTGAAAGTCCGGTTGCCTTCGATTTTAGCCTGGCATATAAGAGCAAAGACATTTTCAGGGGACAAAGGCAGGAACAGGAGCAGGATGTGCAGGGATTTAGTTTTCCTTCCCTAAGCTGAGAAGCTGGCTGCCCTCACAGTAATGTGTTCATCAGAGACAGCCTGGGGGTAGAAACCGGTTCTGAGTCGGCCCGTTTTAGCCATCAGTGCTCTCCAGCGCCGACCTGAAGGTAAGCGTCTGAATAACCAGTGACCAGGATGAATTGGATCGAGCTTTTAGTAGCCCTGGACCAGGATCGGTCATGAATGCACAGAAGGTCAGTCCCTCTGGTGCTCGTTGCAGTGAGTTCTCCCTTTTAGCTCCCACTGTTTACCGCATGGTGGCCTGTTTTATGATCCTTTGTCCCGGGAGCTAACGGTAGCAGCTAAAGGCTAAACCAGGCCTCAGGCTTCCGAACCCGGCCTGGTTTCCCTCCCCTTTGCCGGTGCTGCATCTATTGATCATAAACATTATTTTTCACGTAAATATTACATTTCTGCTGACACACTCCAGGTTGACCCAAATATTTTGTTTATTTCACATAAATTGCTGGTGCTGATGATGACTATTCCTGCTAATCAGCGTAGCCATACCGGTTTAATTGTCCAGAAAGCGCTGCTCCAAATTTATCATTTTGCAGTTGCTCACTTATTCTCAGTTGATCATTTTGCATCGTACCTTTGATTATTAGTTAGATGTATGTTTCTAATCAAGGAGTTTGTAAATCAAATAATTTTGACTGTATCAGCGGGATTTGGTTTAATAAACTCTCGTAAATAAATAAAGTCTTGTTTTATATAACAGAGATTTGCTGCTTGAAGGTTTATGCTCAGATTTTCCCCTTTCAATTTAAAAGTTAAGACATTGTTGGTGATTGGTTAATAATTATTAACTGCATCCTGCAGTGATAAATCACAATTATTAACAGTGAGTAGACCTAAAAAAAATCTGAAATTCCACCACAAGTTAGAACGTCCAAACACTTCTGGTAATTCTGGTTAATGATAATTAATTATCAATTAAAATAATTAATTTATAAATTGAGTGCTAGTAGCCCAATCATCACAAACCTCTAGTGCACTTTAAATACATATATTTGTTGTGGATGATTTTTGGTTGGAGTTCCAAATTATTAATTATGATTTTTAATTAGAAGTTCCATATTCATAATCAAAGCTATAATTGCACAACAACTGCTCTCCTGATTAATGTACTCTCAGTTTTAACTTTTGACAATCAAATTTAAAAAGCGATAAAAACAAATGTAAAGCAGTTTGTAGATTTTTTATGCTAAAAATTCATGTCGTTTTCCTTCCACATTAATAAGATGTACTACTTTGTTGGTCTTTCGTATTAGATTCCAATGAAATGCATTAAAGTTTATGAACCTTTGCCTGTAAAAAACTTTTTTTACCACAGTATATTTTGTGAAACATGTACTTTATGTTAAATTAACTTATTTATATTATATATTCACATTTTAACACATGTTGAAGCAATTAAATAAGCCGATGTAGAAACATTGAGTATTTATTGGAAAAATTTGCTTTTACAGTTTGGGTACTATGGAAAAATGTATCATTTATTAAAGCATCACTGTTTATCTTTATTGAATAAAAACGTGCCAGAGCATTAAGGCCAAAGCATATTAGGTGAAAACTTGTCAGTTTGTGTCAAGAACAACTGACATTTAATAAGTACTTGAGACTTGAAGTACACTCCATGTGAGGCGGTTTTGCTAAACACACAAAAATGAATATTAATTTGAAAGCTAAACAGCATAAATGCTCAGGTAAAGTCTACTACAACTCTAGCTACAAAACAGCTACTGTAAGTCTAAAGGAAACTGATGAATCTGAATAAAAACAATGAATAAAGTCCAGATCAACATCCACTTGTAACCCTTCATGATCTATTGTCCTTCCTGGACCCATTTTGCAGCCAACTTTCATCTAATGCCTCTAAAAATCTCGTCAAGGCAGTGAATTAAGTCCCAGAAGCTGTGGTTGTCTTTCCTAATTTATTTGACAGAGAGATGGCAAAGTTGGAGGCCATTACCTCCAAAATGCCCCCTGAAGATCAACTTCATCAGCTTTTTCAGCTCATATGTTCAGTAATCACAGGTTGCATGTCAGCAAACCCAAATCTTGTTTACATGTTTATGAGGAGAAGCCCTGAGGAGAAAGCAGCCAAGCAGAAACCCTCTCATGCAAGCTTGTGAACGCACGGGATGACCTGAACTGTTGTGGGTGGTTGGGTTCCCCCCTCGTCTCCCATGCTCATTCCTGTCCTCTCAAATCTTTTCTTCTCACCATGGTATAAGAGCCAGGTCAGTGTTTGTTTTTCCTGGGTGAACACCTCATTTGCAATGTAGGAATAAAGCGACTAGATTGAAGGCTGTTTTTTTAATGCGACAGGGAAATGGGAATAAAATGTAAACATGCCAAACGCCTATTTTCCCCTGGGAAATCAGCCCTCGTAAAGACGAGATGTCAGAACACATTCACACAGAGTGCTTTCTTCTCTTTGCTTTAGCTGCTTTAAGACAGAAGGTGCGATGACAGGAGGAAAAAAGAGAAAATAAATTGCAGGTATTGGCGTTTGATGGAGAAAACTCAGTGCTTTGCAGTTGTAAAACCCAACCGGCGGCGAACAAGAAAAGGTCTCTGATCTGAATGTGACTATTAACAGGACAGAGCAGCAGCTGTCACCTTTATCAATGGTATCAAGATTTTATTTACAATCACGCAGCCTGTTAATTTATTTATTCATTCATTTTTATATATCTTAGCTCAAATTACCCCCCTTTATTCCAGACATAGTCTGAACCATCCTCAGGGTTGCATTATTAACACAGTTTGCTTCTCATTATTCGTGACAGAACACGAGTAACCCCACGGTTTTGAGTGTTGCACAAATCTTCTGTCGCAAGGATCATTTTAGCGGTGGCAGCATATCTGGGTCCACAGCACGGTGACAAGTAGCCTACTGTATTTCATGTGTGGGGCCACCTTTACCATCCGCATGGCTTCATGCTGCTGCAGGTTGCAACAAAAGGAATGTCAGCAAGCTGCTTTCAATTAAGACAGAATGGCACAAACCCCTGAAACATAGAAAAAAAACATGCACGGTGGCCCCCTGTGGATAAAGATCTGAGCAGGGGAGACGCAAACACCTCCAAACTGTGCAGGTGGTTGCTGGGAGGCTGACAGATGGGAGTCCTTAAGGCTGGACCTCAGATAAGGAAAGTGTTAAGTAATGAGGAGAAATTATTGGGCAGCATGACATGCATGGTTGTATGGAAATTCTCCCTCACCAGCCTCACTTTATGCTGCTGAAAACTAATAAATCCTAATGGCGCCTCCTCATCCACAACAATGTCTAAACTGACTGTGAAGGTGGAGAAAGCTCTCATTTGTATGTGGGGGGAAATTCTGCAGGTTGTGAAGAGGCTCCCTAGCGCAGATATGATGCCTGTCGCAGTAATCGAACGGTAGAAGACGCTGCAGGGAAATCAGCAGGGACAAGAATCGACAAGAAAACAACCTTTATTGAGATTCTCAATGTTCTACTAGACCTTCTACATGTAAGTTCTGCATTTCAAGTTTATTAAATCACCTTGTCTAAGCATAATTTTACTTGGCAACTTTTATGGGACCACTAAATGATCTTTTCAATTTTCTTACACTTGTGGGGGGTTAATAAAAAGCCTTTTTTAGAGAAACGGCTGCCTTTCTTATGCTTTTACTGCTCAGTGCACACAGGTTTAGTTGAAGGCTGATAAATCTCCACCAGTGCTCCTCACAGCCTCTCCCAGACCTCCACAGGTGCTTCTCAGTAACAATTGTAACAATTTCTTATTTCGGAAACACAATTAAATAAAACAGACAAGTCAAATTTTGGCTCATTAATCCAGAGTGTGGATTTCTTCTTCACTGTTTTTCCGCGTAATGCTTCGCGGGCTACACAATTGTGTCTTCAGCCTCACACCAAAGCGTGTTTAACCGTAAAGCTTTATACACACAGTCTCTTCCCATCAGCCCGTGTTTAGACATGTCTGCTATTTGAACTGTGGGAAGCATTGATGCTGGCTCTGGTATGATGTGCTTTTAATTGGCAATTCTGGGGCTGGGAACTTTAATGAACTTATCCTCTGCAGCCGAGTGAACCCTTGGTCAATTTGTACTAATGAAAGTGAGCTTTAATCAGAGGGTTTGATGGATTTTAAAAGCTGAATAAGAATTAACTTTCCAAGTTTTCTAAACAGATTGATTAGTTGAAGCAATAGCAGGCTGCTGTTTCTCTTTCTACACTAAAACTATAATCCAGGAGGCGAGTTCTCAGATGAACTTCAATATCCTGCTTATATTCCATATTTGTGAGGTGAGATGCTGTGTAGAGCATCCAGTTAGATGTAAAGATTGTGTTTATAGCATCACTATTGTATTTTCTAAACCTCCACCAGTAGTTTTGGTGAATAAACCAAACAACTTAATTGCCTACTGTTAACGAGTATGAGACTATAGATGCTGGAGCTGCAGACAGCAGTTAACCGGGAAACTGCAGAAAACTCACGGATGTGGCATGCATAAACAAATGGACAGTTATCTCTGGGCAGAATGGACACGAGTATATCCTGGCACCGAGGCTATTTCACAGTCTAACAGTGAGACATATCCCAAAGACGACATGGGAGGGACCAATCTTGCAGGGCTATGTATGAGAGACCAGTACTGAAGCTAATAGTAATAGTAATAATAATAATTATTATTATTATATTATTATTGTGCTATGTATGAGAGACCAGTACTGAAGCTAATAGTAATAGTAATAATAATAATTATTATTATTATATTATTATTGTATTATGTATGAGAGACCAGTACTGAAGCTAATAGTAATAGTAATAATAATAATAATTATTATTATATTATTATTGTGTTATGTATGAGAGACCAGTACTGAAGCTATATCATTCATCTAATTTGTTAGATAAATATGATGATTCATGATTCCTCTTATTAGTGATTAAAGATGTAGTAGCAACTTTCTCCCAAGGGAGACTAATAATATACTTTGACTGTGAAAGTATAGTTTTTTTTTTCCTTTTTTTCTTTTTCTTTCTTAAAAAGAGTTTCTGTTTCAAGTATTTTTATTAGTAAAGATCAGCAGTTATAGGGCCTTACTAGAGACTTTTGACCCATTTTGTCACATTCCAACCTGTAATTTTAATGTTTTTATCTTATTTTATGGGATGGATCTGCACATAGTAGTCTCAGTTTGTGAAGGACAAACATTTTGGTGCATATTGAATCGCCATCTTTTGGAACCTGAAATAAAGGTTGAGGGTGGGATGATGTGTAATATCATTAGGAGAAATAAAGCAGCTTTGGAAGAATAACACAACCAGACCCATCTAAGCACATCCAAAGAAAATAGACATGACATTATTAGCAGTGATAGGAAAATTATACTATAATTTAAAAATGTGTTTTTGACTGATGAAAACGTTCACCATTTTTATTTGATTTCAGATTATTTGTGCTAATTCTTCTCTAAAATCAAAATTAAATATCTAATTCAGAGGGGAAATACCTGTTTCTAATGTTTTTCCTGTTACATGTCTTAATTTGAGTAAGTCCTTCATCAGTTAATGAAGCTTCCTGGTGTTGAGCCTTTCAGCTTTCTTTGTAAATTGTTCCCATTTTTAGAGAAGTTTGTATTTACTTCTGCATTTCTTTTGGTTTTCTGGCGAGCTTTTCAAGTAAAACATATTTTCCACCAAATCTGACACTTCAGTCGCACCGTTGCTCGGATGCACTTTAAAACTGCCAGAACTGTCTGAATTTTCAGTACAAAAACATTGGGAATTTTATCCCTTCCACCTTAACGGAGTTTGTTTCAACAGCACAGTACATTCATTTGATTGCTAAATAAGAATTAGAGTACACCTTACTTTACACACACTTCTGTTTTATTACACAGCAGTCTTTAAGTTGAACTGCGTAAGATCCGTTTCTCTATGTCACAGAGAGGACATTTAATAACAAGAAAAAACAATGTTTCAAGCAAGTTTTGCTCATGATGGAGTTTTCGATCTTATAGAGAGCGACATATCAGGATATCCTTCATCCTTATGACAGAACTGGAACCACAGAAACTGTGCCTTCTCGTGTTTTCGTAATAAAATCATCAGACTTGTTATAATACGGCTACATTAGTAACTTAGTTAAATTGTATTTTAACTATGAGGGAAACGTGTTTACAGCGGAAAACTGTCCCGATCTTACGAGTTTCAAGGGAAAAATGCTTCTATGTCCTTGTTAGATTTGAAACTTTCAGGTGGCCTGAAAACGCCATGATGGGTAGTCACAGTGATGTAAGCTGTAAGAACCCTATAAGAGAACTTATAACTCCAAGTTTGTTTAAAGTGTTTTCTGAATAACAAAATGATTACAAGCATACATACAGTATTTACATGTGTCATTATCTTGAGCCCTGCAGAGTTTATGGCTCAAGCCCCCTGGGTAGCGGGGCAAATATTCCTATCAGATGACATTACAGAACACAGCTGGCGGCGGACGGAGACGTTATTCTAAACAGCCGCCTGATGATTAACGCAATGACTGGCCATACATAGGAAGGAAAGAAATTATTGTAGCGAGGAAGCTGGCTGATTGGGGCAGTGATTGAGGTGGAGAAAGCGCTGAAGGTGGAGGTGGGGACACGCCAACACCCCAGTCCTGATTTCTTTCTAGCAGGGGGTCTCTGCATCAGCAGCCTGCCACAGAACCAAACACACAGCCTTTAGTTTGTTGTTGAGGGGACGGCAAAGCAATCAACCAGGAGGCTGAAAGCAAAGGAGAGGGAAGAATTATTGTTGATAAGTCGTCGGAGGAAAACATAATCATGGCTGTGCTGTGTGAGCCTGTGATGTGCATTATTTTTATTTTATTTTTTCCTGTAAACGCTTTCACTGTTTTTTCCAGCACTAGGAGCGTGTGAAATATTTTGGACTTGTTTGAGACCTACAAAGGTGTTCCTTCCTCTACCAGCGACAGATGTGTCAAAGCGTGAGATGGCTTCAAGTCCTCGAGGGACTTCTTCAAGTTTCACCGGGAAGCTTTGCTATAGACTTTTATGAGTAGTGCTGAATAATAGTGCTGTACTAAGCAGACTGGGCCAATTAGGCCCGATGGGACAGGGAACTGGCACCGGTACCAATGTGTGAAAGTGTTTGCATGCATGTGGACGATCTTTGAGTCACAGACAGACAGCAGGACTGAACGTCAGAGTGCTGTCAGACATCTGCCTCCTTCCAACTGAAGACACACACACAGTCACACAATTTATGGGAAAGGAGGCAGAGAGAATGGCAGGAGCACTGGCAGAAAGACGTGTTTAGAAACCATGTTTAGACATGCTGCTGAGTAGACACGCTGCAGAGAAAGTGACCTACCAGCTGTCAAATTCGCTGTGGATATTCTGCTAGGTGTTAAATGTTGGATTAGTAGAAATAACATTTCCAGATTCTGCTTCATTGAGAAATGCGTTTTATTATATGTTTGTATATCGCTTCTTTATTTTCAAGCAGTGGCAAAGCTTTTTTTGGCTTGAAAATGGTCCTTCAAATGCCTTCTTGTGTCAGCAGGTGGCGCTGCTAGTCACCAGACAGCGTTGCATTGCATCCTATCAGTAACCTGGTTTGCAGGACTATCGCCCAGCTGCACAAAGGAAATTCAGTCATGTGGTCGTTCAGTTTACATATCAGTTAAACAGCTTTATCAACAATGCAATAACCTTTTGCCTCCACCCAGACCACTCGTCTAGATCAAAAGGGATCATAGGTCCAGCTACTGTTCATACATTTCAGCTCGCCATTGCAACACATCATTCTGCAGTGAATAATCCAAAATCCAACTCAGCCTCAACAGCTGCTTTTGTCACTGGCGGCTGGACTTTCTCACAGAGCAGCAATAAGCTGGAAATGTCAGCTGTCAAACATCTACTACCATCATCCTGAAAATGGGGTCCCTCATGGATGTGTACCCAGCTCCCTGTTCTTCACCCTGCAGCCAAATCACTGCCATCTGAGACAAAGCGCCAGTCACCCAGGATGTAATAGAGTGTGCAGCTGAAGAAACCTCTTGAAACGTTCAATGCCTGCATAGATAAATATGTAAATATAAATAGCCAGAAGGACACCATGTGTCCAAATGGCAACCGCAGCATCACGAAGGGGAAAAAAGAGGAGATTCACAAAAAGTAAAAGAGAGATTCATACGAGAGGTGGAGGAACAAATGGCACATTTCATTTGGCATTCATTCCTTTGGAATCAGTAATAAAATTAAACTAATAAGGTGGCGAATAACATAAACACGGCAGTAGCAGAAGCTCCAAGGCCAACAGAAAAAAACGGGGTCCGTTTGTCAAAAACAGAGTTTGTTTCCAACAGAACTATTCGATTACGCGATTAACCAATCCTATGTGCCACAATATTTGTCAGGATCATTTACACACAACGAATGAGTTGTGAAAGGAGTTCTTTCCATTCAAAAAAGCAGATTTATGTGCAGATGGTGCAAATGAAAAGCAGATTCATTTGCACCATCGCAATATGAGTCGATTGCGCCGTTCATATTTACAAATTGACTCATCTCTGAAAAAATGCTATTTAATTTCTGCCCTTTCATCGACAGTGTGATGACATTTTTCATATTAGGCTAACATACGGTGAGGCCGTCCCATACTCCAGGCATGGCACCAGGATGACTGACATACCCGACCGGTCAGCCAGCCTCCTCTTAATGCTCCATTTGCAAGGAATCCCAGCGTAATGAGAACAACACCTGGTGATTCTCTGTAACACAGGTACCGGTTCAGTGAAGAGCTCCAAGATGATTGGCCTGGGCATTTTAAACATGCTAATAAGCCACTTATCAGGTGCTAGCAGGTCAGTAGGATCTCTGAACACAAGCTCCCTCTGCATTCTTCCATCAGCGACGTCCTCCAGCAGCGCCAAAGCTACCATCGTTTCACAATTACACACAACTTTACACAACTACTTGTAGACATTTTTTTTTTTTTTTACAAATTTAAACTATAAAAAAACATTGTGTTTGATGTTCCTTGAGTTTAATAAAACTGAGTGACTTTATATTTCAGTGTATTTGGGTGAGTTTTAGAACTTTGTGGCTTGTTATTGTGTTGCTGCCAGACATTTTTACAGCAGGTCAAAAGTTTGTGTGGATTTCTGAACATTTTCATTCAGCGTTCATTTTTATACTTCCCTAGTTCTCCTAAATCATTGTGCCGCAAGCTTTTTGTGCCTAGTTACACTTTATACACGATGCTCTGGTCTGGTGTTTTTATGACGCTACTGTATAGGGCGTCATCTATAGCAAATGGACTTTTTACAGAAAGGATGGGAGCTTATTAGATTCTGTAAAGAAAATAGCCTCAATAGTAACAAAAATCAATAATATGGTCCCTGACTTAAGGTGAGGACCCAGTGAGCACCCTTTTGTGATTGTCTAGGGACGGCAATAAAAATATTATCTGTAGGTGCACATAACCGTTATAACACAATAATACCAATCATACATAGAAAGCTCAGTGTCCTCCTCAGACATGGGAAAAACGAATGGCATCAAAGTTCATCTTGACATTTTGAATCAAATGGACGGATCTTTAAGCAGATACAAATGCTTAAAAATGTGCTAAAAGAAATGCTAAAACCAACCGCCAGAGACAGATGAGGAAAAAAACAACAACATGCAGAGAAAGGAAGGAGGTTTAACTGAAACTGTCTGAGAGGATGAACAAGCCCCGAGAGGCGCAGCGGCTTGTTGCTACGGTCCAGTCATATGGTAAGCGGCGCCTCCTCTGGGTTTTCCTCCAACACTCCAGAAGGTTCCGCCTACACAACACACAGCGCCTCACACATCCACTCGGACCCGTCTGTGCACGCTCCCAAACACACCGATGCAATACTCCTCAGAACCTCAGCAAATCCATTGAAAGTGCTCCTCGGGGAGGAAAACAGTCACTTCTATCAATCATCGCCACTCATTTTAAAGTCCTCCACTACAGCATTACAAATGACCTGTCTAATAACAACAACAAGTTAGTAAGGTATGGAATTAGCCGGCATTTATTTTATTTTTAAGCAATTGTGAGTCTGCAAAGAAACTAAAATGTTGTAAAATGTCCAAAAAAGATTGCCGATTTTTACAATCTCTTCAACACTGTCCAGGAACAACTCACGTTGTTTTGATTTAGTGATTCAGTTACAAGATTGACACTTTGGCTGCGTGCTGTAAGCAAGCATGTTAATGGAAAGTTGAGTGGAAGAAAAAAGTAGGGCTGCAGCAACAGAGACCCATGTAACTGCTGCCTTGGGAAGTAAAGCCCTGCCGAGAGTTCTGGGGACGGTGTCAACAGGGATGAACCGCAGCTGACCAATAGAGAGCGCCGCCCCACCAGTCACCACTCACCATGTTACCTGGAATAAGACAATAGAATAAAATAAAAATATTTTGAAATACATTCACGCATTTTTAGTTGTCTAAGATAAACATTTTAGAGTCCAGCATGGATTGAGACAGGTACGACCGATTGAAAGCACTTTTCAACTGTCTGGGATTCACATGGAAAATTCACTATAATTTTCAATTCAGTTTTATTTCTATAGCTCCAATTAACAACACATCATCTCAAGTCTCTTTCCAAAGTCAGACTCCATCAGATCCTCCAGGTTGGTCAGAAAGTTTCCTCTCTAAGGAAACCCAGCAGGTTGCATCAAGTCTCTCCAAGCAGCATTCACTCCTCCTGAAAGAGCGTAGAGCCACAGTGGACAGTCGTCTGCATTGTTGATGGCTTTGCAGCAATCCCTCATACTGAGCATGCATGAAGCGACAGTGGAGAGGAAAACTCCCCTTTAACAGGGAGGAGAACCTCCAGCAGAACCAGAACCAGGCTCAGTGTGAACGCTCATCTGCCTCGACCCACTGGGGCTTAGAGAAGACAGAGCAGAGACACAGAAAGCTCAGAAGCTCACATTGATCCAGGAGTACTTTCTATGTTAGATGGTAATAGAGGATGATCTGCCTCCCCTGATGATGTCACAGCTAACAGAACGCCAGACCAGGTGTACCTTCTATGAAGAGAAAAATGACAGAGAACAAAAATGTAAAAGATGAAATAACAACAACAAGCACATTTCTTTATCAAATGTCCTTTTGGATGGTTTGAGGAAATGTTCTTATTTTCTGAGAAACTGAATTTTCAGTTTTATTTACCTGCGAGAATTAACTGAAATAAATGCTGGAAATATTTGCCTCTGTGTGGAGCGAATCTAAATAACATCTGAGCGTCTCTTCATGAAATAAATCCCCTTTTTGATGTTATTCAGATGTTGCGGTAAAGGACTCATCGTGTGGGGTAGGATCTTTGCCGTTCCTTTGATTCGACTTAACCCCTCCCAGCAAGTTTAAATGGTTTCAGGTAATCTTAAAGCAGTACTTTGTTCAGCCTTTCAAAAAAACAAATGATCTCCAACCCACTCGTTTCTTTTCATGTCCTCTCCGATCTCCATCCTCCACGTTTCATCCTCAGTCAGGCAGCTTTCCCTGCACGCCTGTTCGTCTAACGCCACCAGAAGGGGAACTGATGTTGCTCATCAGGTCTCAGACGGCACACTCCAGCTCAGGTACAACGTAAGGCGGGGACAGACCCAGGAGCCCCTGCAGCGTCACTAATGTTTTTAACACCTTCAGAAGCCTCGGTCCCAGAGTGGATCATTAAACCAGAGCATATCAGCAGCATGTGAAGGGTTGGAATAAGAAGGAAGTTCTCCCTTTGTCTAAACAGCACTCATTAGCAGAAAGAGGTATGCGGCTGAATGAACGACGGAGCGCATGCAGAATAAAAAAAAAAGTTATGGGAAGTCAGAAGAAAGACACCGGGGTGCTGACAGGGAGGGAATGACAGCTCCATGCTGAACAGGCAGGAGTGTCTAATCTGCTGTTAGACATCCGAATCAAAAAGCTCCTCTGCTCCAACAACTGTTCCGCTTCCTGTCAATTAGGTGCCAGGAAATTGCACGCACATTTGTCCAAGCGGGGAGAAAGAAAACACGCGTGCACACTTTAACGACACCGTGTGAGGAGCACACGCACCCACCCACACCTCATAAACCTGCAGCGAGCGCGCTGTGATTAGTCTATCCGGCGCCCAGCATGCGGCGAGCGCGCCTGTGCATTTACTTACAGCGCAGTGCGTAAGCCAACCGTTCTCCGTCATGTGGTTGACAAATAAAAAGTCAGAGCAAAGACGCTGTAATTGCAGAACATTTTGAAAGTGGAAAACAGAAAGAAAGACGCAGTGAGGCCTGAGGACAGAGGGACGCTGATGAGGATGATGACGAGCTGAAATTATCCGGCATACAGAGCTGGATCAGCTGAGCGGCCATGATCCAGCAATTAGCTCCCACCATGCAAGCAGGAGTGACACTTTTTAAATAAAAGCTCTGTGCCTCTCCAACTAATACGCCACAATTTGTCACCAAATGAGACATTCTGGTGTCATTTTCTGAATGAAGCCTAATTAAGTTAATTCGGACCAGGACAGAACCTGCAGGTACATCTCCTCCAGATCCCAGATTTTCATGCCAATTATGTCATCGTACACAAAAGTTTGCTTCTGGCCTCTGCCACCTCTTCAGCTTTAACCAGCAATCAGCCACATTCCACCAAAACATAACAAGCTCGAGGAAATAGGCTGCAACTTTTCACTCCAAGAACTTTTTTTTACTAATGAGATGAAGGGTCAGTGGTGGAGTTTGACCTTTTGTTGGCTTTTAGACGACATAAGCGGTGCTGCGGCATGAGGAGTCACAGGGTAAGTTTGATTAGAGAAAGTGATGTCTGCAGGAGTTTTGCAGAATATGTCTGCCTGAGCCGCTCCAGGAGTCGGTGCTGTTTGTTTCATTTGGTGCACGTTAATCACAATGTGTTGCATGGTCTGCTCGGATCTCACCTCCTCCCTGACGGGTTTTATATAACCTCAACCGGACTTACTGGGACGATTACTTCAGCAAAGGAAAACAAAGAAACAGGAGTCCATCGTCTCTACCCACCTTCCACGTCTGGGTCGTGGGGACGTTGGTTGGAAAACACTGCGTACAAAAATGTAAAGTCTTTCCAGTAATTAAGAGCAAAATTATTAAACGTTTTTAAATAGAGTTACAGCACAGAGTGAGATTTGAGTTTTGTGATTCTCTACTCCTGTTCTTCTTGTTAATATTCTGATATAACACTAGACCAATAAAGAAAGGATTTTATCTAATTAAATATAGCACCTTGCAAAAGTATCTGCACAAAATAGTCAAAGTTGGTGAAGTGAAATGAGAAAAATATACACATAAAAGAACAATGCTATGGAGCCCCTAAAACATTCTGGTGCAACTAATTATCTTCAGGAGTCCCATAATTAGTGAAATTAAGCCCCCCATGTGTGCAATCTGTCTTTTCTGAAAGACCCCTGAGGCTGGGACAGCGCTAAGCAAGAGGCATCGCACCATGAAGACCAAGGAGCTCTCCTAACAAGTCAGGGTGGGGTTATAAAAAGAACCTGGGACCATTTTCACAAAGATCCCCAGAGCCTCTCAGAGCTCCTATCTCAGTCTAAAGATTCCTACCCAGGAGTTTTAGCTTCAGAGCGATTCAGACGCTGCTGAGAGCGACTCTGAGGAAGGAGACAGAAACGTTTATATTAGTAGAGGAGTGGTTGACCCCGTTGCTAGGCGTGGTTGACCCCGTTGCTAGGCGTGGTTGACCCTGTTGCTAGGCGTCTTTTAAGAGCTGTGATTGGTTGATAGTACAGGAAAAAAACACAAATCCGCCCCTCGTGATCAAAGGAGAGAAATTAACCGATTAGACTGGATTCAAAAATCTGTGACATGATGGTGAAACTTAAAATGTTTATGATTAAGAGCGTTTCTGTAAATAATATAAAAATTCCTTTGTACTAAATTCTTTGTACCTTTCTCCAGTCTTTATTTGTGATTATTCAAATTATGCCAAATCCGGAACCGGGGTAAGATGGGCCTTCGGGCCTTCAATAGACATGTAGCAGGCCGTGTATAAACTAAATATTTAACACAAGGCAGGTCTGAGTTTGCCAAAATGCACGTGGGCATCTCCCCAAACATATGGAGGAAGGAGCTCTGGTCAGATGAGACTAAAATGTAACTTTTCAGCTACATCTGGTCCAAACCCAACACATCCCACCCCCCCAGAACCTCATACCCACAGAGAGACATGGTGGTGGCAGCATCATGCTGCGGGATGTTTTCAGCAGCAGAGACTGAGAAACTGGTCCAAGTTAAAGGAAAGATGAATATTCTGGATCAGAACAGTTGTCAGTCTGCCTGTGATCTGAGACTGGGTCAGAGGTCATTTACATGTTTTAGAATGGCCTAGTCAAAGTCCAGACCTCAGTGTAACTGAGAATCTATGGTCAGACTCTAAGATCTCTGTTGATGAGTGAAAACCCTCCATCATGGAGGAGCTGCAGCAGTTTAGCCTGGAGGAACGAGCAGAACCCCAGAGTCCAGACGAGGCGAGCTCCCAGAGACGATCCAGAGACTCTAGAAATACTGAGTGTAGGGGGTGAACAGTTCTGCACGCTGACGTTTGCTGCTATTTAGTCCTATTTGCTGTTTGCTTCACAATAAAAAAAAATAAATCCATCGTCAAGGCTGTTGGCAGGTTCTGTAAATGAAATTCTGTAAACTGTCAAACAATCAATTCTAATTCCAGGCAACAAAACATGAAAAAAGGGGGTGAATAGTTTTGCAAGACAATGTAGAATTGTGCGCCTGCTAAACAGAATGTCCATGTCCTGCAGTAGCTAAAGTCATTTCTTTGTAGAGCTCATTTTATGCGTGAACAAATAGGAAAATAAAGGGATGGAAAAAGAAAACCATAAAATGTGAGGATGGATAACAGAGAAAACAAAGGAAAAAAGCAAGATGGCAGGAGGTGATGAGACTGAATATCAAGAAGAAAAAGGGAGAGCAGGATGAAAGGTTAAAAAAGAAGGTATGAGGAAAACAAAAAAGGAGGTAAAAGGGCAAAGCAGACGAAGTTAAAAGACCGAGAAAGAAACTAAAGGACGGCGCGAGACAAGATGATGAAGATCCACAAGAACATACTGTACTCTGGCTAAATGTCAGTCAATCATCAGGAGTGTTCGCCTTATCTCCTCTGACAGAGTCGACAGTTTGTGTTTGCTCAGACAGCAGATCAGGAGGCCAACATTAAGAGACTATTGGCTCCGTCCAAGTGCTTAAATAAACACGGATCTGCATCAAGCGTCTGTCAGACCCCCAGAGTCTGAGGAAGAGCTGCGAAAACAACCCAAGAACAAGGCGCTTCTGTAAATGAAACAGGAACGGCTGTTTCCGTAATTATGAAGTCCTGTCAGACTCTGAAGGTGAGAATAACGAGTTTGAGCACAGCACTGAGTGCCTGAGTTAGGACACATTTTGACTGCAGTCAAGGGTTTTTATAAATCAAATGTCTAACGTTTTATATTGGACAAATTATTTACTTTTCAGAAAATGAACAAGCAACGTCAGTCGGAGCTGAAATGTTAGAAACAACATGGAAAAACACAAAGGAGTGTTGTGCAATTATACACTGTTTAAAGTTATTTAATGTTTATTAAATAACCCTCTGTCTGTTAAGTATTGTTTGGTGATGATCAGCTCTTAAGCTGATGTGAAGACAATGGTTGAAAGGGATGAATTCGAGCACTAGCGATCTTTTAACAGCAAAACCTGCACACACATAGAATAAAGGAGTGACAACTTCTTTTCAAGTCCAAGAATTTAATAACAGAAAGAAAATGAACATCCAGAGAACATCACTATGTAATGCTGTTTATCTGAATTAACACAATATTTTGATTAACAAATCCTCTCTACTAGGCTAGTGAACTATTTACACGCAAAAACAACCAAAGACAAAACAAAGTGGTTGATCATAATCAGACTAATTCGGTGAATCCTTGTTCACTGCAGATCTGATAAAAGAAAACATGGAGTGGAGTTAAAAACATTTGGCATGTATTTCAATCCATTCACAATGCAAAGCCCAAGTTAAACAAAACATTATTTGATGAAATAATATTTGTTTAAGTTAAAGAACCAAAGTTCACCTTAGAGAATGTGAATCGTGGTTAAATTAGCTTAACTAATTCAGAACATTTGACATGTGTTTCAACCCATTCACAATGCAAAGCACAAGTTAACCAGAACATTATTTTGAGAAAATAACATTCTGGTTACTGATTTGCCCAGTAAAATCATTTAAACCCTTACGACCGAGTTTGTTGATGCGATTCTCCCTCCGGGCGCTAGGGGTCGCTGTAGTAAATCGGTGGATAAGAGGTTACAACATAAAGTTATCAAAATTGCCTTTACCAACATTAATATTCGATAGTAATGCGGGGATAAGGCTCATAGCACCATCGAAGGATGGCGGAGCCGAACGATTAAGCTTTATGCTTTAAACAAACTCCTTTTGAAATGCTAATAGCATTAAGGCTAGCATGAGCTACCTGTTAGCCCTTTTGTTCTAAACACCATGTGTCCAACGGTTTACAAAACATTTCCCAATAAACCTTTTACTTCACCCTCAGCTCCCTGTCCAAACCTGTCCTTTGTCTCGTGTCAGTTCTGTCCAGTTTGGCCATTCACGGAAGGAGCGTTGAAGGAGGGAAGTTGCTGGCTTGTTGTCGGCGGGCGAGCGTTTAGCTCTTCAACAGCATGTGGGCTAACCACAGCGTGTGGAGGGAATGGAGGCCTTTAGGTCCTCCAGGCAGCCTCTGACCCGGTTGCAGTCCGATTTGAGCAGGGGTTTTTCCAGCATACAACTTTCAGCTCCATCTGGGTTCGCTTCCCGGTACAGGCTGAGAAGAAATACAACAGAGCTGTTTCGCATGCAGGATCTTTGCTCCTGCTACCGGTGACGATAGCTTTGTATTTCGTGTGCTGTTCATCCGGATTCAGTCAGGTCCTCTGCTGAAGCCGGCAGACGACATTAGCAGACCCTGGATCAAGCATGGCTGGTCCAGGCACCTTCCCTCAGCTTCTGGCTTGTGTGTCGGTCAGAGCCGACCAGGCCCTCATGGTCCAGGCCTTCTTTGTCTGCTCCAGGGAGGGGTAGAGCTGAAGAGGTCTACAGAAGTGAAGAGAGGCTCTTTGTCTGTGGGAGGAAGGTGTTATAGCAGCAGGGGGACCCCCTGGTGAGAGAAGGGCCGTCTTTTCTGCCTGTGTATCCTTTGCAGCAGGAGTGGGGTTCCTTTGTCAAACCCTTCCACTGTTCAGAATTCAATCTGAGATCAATTATGTATCATGGTGTTATTATGGCATAACAGGAGATGGACTACACAAATGACAAAGTAATAAAAATATATAATATGGAGGACATTGTGAATTGCATTAATGGTTTTCGTTTGTAAGTCTTCAGTCGGGTTTGTTGAAATACCTCCCAGAGCCACCCAGCACTGCTCTATGTTCTCCAATGGTGACAGAAAAATGACCAACTGATGTAAAAACAGAAATATCCACAGATTTATAGAGGATTGATATAATGTTGGTAAAGCAGGTAACTGAGGGAATTGACAAACAATTAACATATATAAGTAACATCTTTGGAAAACCGTTCATAACTGACATAAACATGGATAAATAGCTAAAGTAATTTCATTATACAAACATCACATTACCTGTTAAAACCCCATCGCTCTACTGCCACAATTTTCCAAAATATTAGATACATTATTTGATGATGCACTGGAATCATTGATAGAAAAAAACAAATTGATCAGTGAACATCAGTTCGCTGATTAATTTGTGTTGGTATTGGTTCAGGTCCAAAAGATTAACAACATTGGCTATTTAACAAGCTGTAGAACCAACAACATCTGCAACTGACGATAGAAAGATTGTTATTGGACTATTTCTTAACTTAAAAAAAAACATCTGTTGCAATAAACTTTGATTTATTAGGCATTAGGCTGGTTTAAATCTTATCTGTCGGACAGATTCCAGTTTGTTCATGTTAATAATAAATCTTCCTCAAACTCTAGGGTCACCTGTGGAGTACCACAGGGTTCAGTCCTTGGACCAATTCTCTTTACTATATATATGCTTCCGATTGGCAAAATTATCAGACAGCATGGGATTAATTTCCACTGTTATGCTGATGACACTCAGCTATATTTATCCATAAATCCTGATGAATCCAATCAATTACTTCGACTGCAGTCATGTCTTGATGACATCAAAAGCTGGATGACTTTAAATTTCCTGCACTTAAATTTTGACAAGACAGAAGTTATAATCTTTGGACCAGAGTCCTCAAAAAATAAACTTCTTAATCATTCACTTAATCTGGATGGCATTAACTTGGCCTCTGGTAATAAAGTAAAAAATCTTGGTGTTATTTTCGACCAAGACATGTCATTTAAATCCCATATTAAACAGGTTTCCAGAGTTTCCTTTTTTCACCTCCGGAATATCGCCAAAATTAGAAACATTCTGTCCAGGGGTGATGCTAAAAAACTAGTCCAGTTCCAGTTCAGCTTTTAACTTTTTGTTCTCTCTCTTTTTTCTTCATAGTAGGTACACCTGGTCTGACGTTCTGTTGACTGTGAAATCATCCATGGAGGACAGATCACCGACTATTACCATCTAATGTAGAACAGATTACTAGATCAATGTGTGCTTCTGTGCTTTTTGTCTGTCTTGTTGTGTCTCTGCTCTGTCTTCTGTAACCCCCAGTCGGTCGAGGCAGATGACCGTTCATACTGAGCCCGGTCTGCTAGAGGTTTTTCCTTCCCGCTAACGGGTGGTTTTTCTTCCCACTGTCGCTTCATGCTTGCTCAGTATGAGGGATTGCAGCAAAGCCATGGACAATGCAGACGACTCTCCCTGTGGCTCTACGCTTCTCCAGGAGTGAATGCTGCTTGTCGGGACTTTGATGCAATCAACTGGTTTCCTTATATAGGACATTTTGACCAATCTGTATAATCTGACCCAATCTGTATAATATGATTGAACTTAACTTGTAAAGTGCCTTGAGATGACATGTTTCATGAATTGGCGCTATATAAATAAAATTGAATTGAATTTAATTGAATTTAATAATAATAATAGTAATAATAATAATTATTATTATTATAATCATTATAATAACTACTATGTGATTAGGGGGTTTGTGTTATGTTGGGCCAAAGACCTTCAGTGTCAAAAAATACATACTGATGGGAAATATTGGCTCTAAATGTTTGGACATTGCTTGTGGTGCACCTCAAGGGTCAGTTTTTGGCCCAAAGTTTTCCATAATTTATAAGAATAATCTGCAATATTTCTGAATACATGATATGAAGCAACTACTAAACATTGTAAACAATGAACAAACTAAAAGTGTGGATCGATGGAAACAAGCTGTCCTTAAATCTGACCAAAACAAAAATAATTATATTTGGAAATTGCAGATCAAGCACAGAAAAACGAATACAGATTAATAGAAGAAACATCGAGTATTCATGAAAACAATTTCATAGTGTTATTGATGAGGCCATCTGGAAACCTCACATCAGATATCTACAGAATAAGCTATTAAAAAGCATTTCTCTAATAAAAGTGAAAACACAGAGCTCATTCTTTTCTGTTCCCTGGTTTCACCCGACCCAAGGTTGTCACCACTGCTGATGCCAAAGCAGCACCTCTCAGTTCTGATTCAGTTCTGATTCAGTTCTGATTCCTGTTTTAGCTCTATTGTCAACCTTCTGGCCCGTCAAAGTCTGAAAAACTTTATGCTGCAAAGCTTGAAAGGGCCAGCTGACACATTAGCAGGAAAACTTGCTACTTGCTCTGGGCTCCAAGCATTACTTGGCCACAGCGATGCTGACCAGTAGATTGTTTATAGTCAACTTATTTGATCTCATAATGCAGATGATAAACCAATGAAAATTCTGAGCCCATTCTAATTCAATTTAGTGATTAAGGACAGTGATTAGAAGCATGTTAAATATCCTCCAGGATACCTCTACTGTTTGTTCATATCAGCATATATCAGTAGAATATTTTATCGCGTATCATCATAATTCATTACCACTTCAAACTTGAATAATGTTTATTGAAACATAAAGTTACAATAGAACAAAGAGCAACACAAATCTTCTCACGTCACATATAACAAACAAACAAAACATACCCAGATGAGCTCTCCCTTCTTTTGTTGCGGCCAGTAAATGCACTGCTGCACCCCTTGTGTGTCCCGACAGCAGGATTAATCTACTCGTTTCTGTCGCCAGCAAAAAAAAAAAACCTCTACTGACTGCAGGAAGCTATCATGCTGCCATGCTGACCTTTAGCTATTTCTATGTTTATGTGGCACTTTTGCTGAGTTTTTTTCCAGGTGTGAACATTTTAGCTTTAGGGCAAAGATATAGAAAACACTGAAAAGAGGTTTATTGCAATCAACATTACTATTTGATGCCAAAGAGATCATATATGGAGTTAGACCAGTCTTCTAGACTAGGAGTCAGCTCATTAGCCCGGTTATATTTTATTAAAACAAAGATCCAGTCTAGAAACACCAGTACCTTTAGCCCAACTACTGCTTTTGCTGAACTTTAACCCCGGCCCACTTCTCATTAACCTGTTGGTGGCTGGTGCTATTGTTCATAGATCTGAAATTCAGGCTCAGCAACTGATTCTCACATCAAAATTCCTACTTATCCAGATTCAGTGCTGGTCCAATTTTTGTCTATTTCTAAATTATAATTGAAAACGTTTCATTTTAATTTCGGGCACAAGTTTCTATAGTGATAAGAGTTTAAATGTAGAACCTTCTTGCTATCAAGAGCCCGTCTCACTAACTGATTCTGCCATCAAACTGGACCGACTAGTCCCCCTTTAAGCTGCCTCTGGTCATTATATACAACACCAACTGAGCTGGCCTGGTCCTGCACGATTACGAGTCTTTATAATGGAAGCCGACTTTATGGAACCACAGGAGGTGCTGAGCACTACGTCTAAAATGTGCTAATCTATGTTTCCTGCATAGAAGATCATTATCGTAAAAGTGCTCACTGTATTCTCCTGGGTTGGAAATTAGTAGCCACATATATCCTTAGAAGTAAAAGCTCATACCCGGGTTTGGACGTAGCTCAAAAGGCACTTTTGGCTTCAGAGAAATACTTTTAAAACTCATACATCTACTTTGATGCAGTGGAAGCACAGTCTATGATTTGTTTATGCATCTTCCAACATGTCTTTTATATCATGGTGGCTCCTGGGTATATAATTCCTTGTGGGTGCCGATGTGAGTGAACCTGAAGACGACGGCCATCTTCTCCATTTGCAAGGACTCATCCGAAAATTATGAAGTACAGAAAGACATAAATTCTACAGCTAATGACTTGGGGTGAGGTAAAGACAGATCTCAAAGGAGATATCTGAAAATTGTTAGCATATTTGGTCTCCCCCAGGAAGGTACTTAAGACTGTAGGGTGGTTGGTTATGTACAAATGAATAATACAAGCTGAATATCAATGAGACTCAGGAAACAAAAACCTAAAAGCGAGTGTGCACCATGATCAGACACACACAAACCAAACTCACACTGTGGTAGTGCCTATTTATCAGGCCACTGTGATCTCGCAATTGATCAGTGCACAGATCAAAGCGAGGAGCATGGCTGCAGAGCTGTGTCGGCTAATTACTGGGTCCTGTAAAGGATTTCAGTCTTTAAGCATGGCCTCTGGGCCTCACCCCCACAGCACTGATCCTGTGATCAGCGCCACGGAAGACCTGACGGGCATGGAGATGAAGGCCACGGCTGCAAACACTCAGCTGGCATATGTTCACCGTGACTGATTGGCCTCTGCTCCGCCAGACTTCAGCGCTTCCCTGCAGAGGAGGCATCTGCGAGCATCAAACTGATGTTTCGTCCCTGTACCTCAAAAGTTCCCCATTTCTTTAGCATGCCTCTTTTGATGCTTTTCAGCTTGCTTAATCGCCAGAGATGGCGTCAACATCATTGCTTCTGGGGGATTCGGGCTTCCTTTGGTATATTTCAATACCTAACAGGATTTATTCTGAAGCTACTTCAGGTTCATGCAACATGCATTCTGTTTGGGGTAAGAATCGATATATCAGTGGAGGAACAGTTAGGTGGTAACGCCAAGCTGGATGGGTGCCAGAAAATGTGCAAGATACCGACTTTAGGTTCAGATAAAAAACTACCGTAAGTTTAGAAATAGGATACACTGCACGGGGCATTAATAAAGTATCAACTGAATCCTATCCCAGGCTTTTTCTCAATGAAAAATAGACATTTTGAGTCTAAATTGGGTAAAGTTGGCAACATCTTATAAAACTCACCAATTGGTTTTTATGGATCTGTAGCTCTAAATGGATTCAAATAATACTTTCAGACTTGTGGATACGTTTCCCAGTTTATCCCCAGAACATGCTCTCCCATTTGGGAACATCTAAGACAAGTTGAGATGCATCCAGAGCCTAAAAAAGCCCAAGATCACCAGGATCAGTCTCCAGTATATACATCCGAACCAAGCCTACTTTATTTATAAGGCACTTAAAAAAAACAGACATTGACTAAAGTCCTAAAGAAAAAGATTTAAATACATGAACAAAACATTAGAATAAAAAAAAAGAAGAAATAAAATCCAATTAAAAAGTAGCGACATAAAAATACAGCTCAGAAAAGAAGAGAATAGAAACTAATTAGCAGCTTTTACCAGGTCAGAGACGTTTAACATGGGAGTAATCTGCTCTCTCCTCCCTTCCGGTTGCAGCTGAGTTTTACATCCACTGTGAAACTATTGTCAAAATATGATTATTGCAACAGCTTGCAATAATATTGCAGTTTTTTTATCCCTGCAACAATGCAGAGATGAAATCAAATCGTGCAGTTTACCCCAACCATAAACCAGCAAACTGGACATACCAAACAAGCTGTAAACTTTAGACAGAACATCACAAACGAAGAGATAGCCCTTAAAGCTCGACGTTTAGTCACATTCCAACAACAAACCAGTTCATTTTACTGGGACAGACCAATACAATTTAATGCTGAAAGAAAATTATTCATGGTTTTTCAAAGCTCATAAATCTGAAAAGTGTGGCATGGATTTCTGTTCACCCCTTAGAGTCAGTACTTGGTAGAACCTCCTTCCTCTGCAGGTCCAGCTGCAGATCTTTGTCTCTGCCAGCTGTGAACATCTACAGACTGAAAGCGTTCCTCCTCCCTGTTTCTAAACCAGCTCCAGCCCAGTCAGACTGGATGGAGAACATCTGGGAACATCAGACTTCCATAGATTTTCAGGTGTCTAAGGTCTCTTTAACATTTGCTGTCGTGGACACACGTTTGCAGTTGGGCCAGTTCACAATAACTGACTAAGTTCAGATCCAGCAAGAAATGTAAACGCCTGACTGACCGTTGAGTTATTGGGACTTTGCAGAATTACATCTTTACTCTCAAAAACAAAATGTTTTTTGTGCCAACATTGATCTTATCTGAACAAAGCAACTTTAGTGTTACTCATGTCCATCGCATGGATAGTGCAAACAGTAAACCAGGCAGGTCTTGGTGCTTTTTAGTGCACCACTAATAGTCTTCCTGTGGACAGATTCTTACACCTGAACTTTGGGTCTCTGCAGCTCCTCCAGAGCAACCGTGGCCCTCCTGGCTGCTTCTCTGAGTCCAGGTGGACGTCCATGTCGGTCTGCAGGTGGTCCATCCTCTCTCCAGGATGATGATCAGAGCTCTGGGATGTTGCTATTGAACCTGACCTGCTGTAAACTGGACCAGAACCTCCTCCCTGACCTGTCAGCTGGGTTCCTTGGCCTCCATGATGTTGGTTGTTCTCTGAAGAGCCAGATTCAGAAGAGCTGTAGTAATACTGAGATAAAGTTGCACACATGAGGACTCTGTTGATAAATTGGGTGAACTCCACAGGGAGTCGAGCGCATTAGATTATATTTATGGGTGTCAAAGTAAAGCGCGTCATATTTTATATATTTTCGTATTTTTCAATATTTTTATGGGGGAAAAAAGCAGCAGCAATGAAAACCATGAATGAAACAACATAAATCTTCTTAGACGTTGATCTCGTCTAAGAACTATTTGCAGGGAATATTCTTTTGTTGAATTTCTAAAATCTATTCAAAACAAAAATTGTTATTTTAAAAGTGGAGGGATAAAGTTTTCCAGGTTAAAACTTGTTGATACAGTTTAAAAATGTCTGCAGCCAGTTCCTTCTGGGTCCTTGGCCCTGAAAGAACCGGGTCAGGGTGAACTTCTGCAGGAGTTTTTCTCCCTTTCACTTTTTCTTTTTCTGAGTTGATTAAAAAATTTCCGTCCAGCTGCTGCGCTCTGCACTGCTCTGCTGCGACCTATATGCTGAAAGGATCCGAGCCACACTCCACCCCGGGGGTCTTTTTACTCAGCCGACCTTATCAAAGTGCATAAACCTAAAACAGAAAACGCTTCTCCGACAACCTGTCACACACATGCACTTGCTCCAAGTCACCCAGAGCCTTCCAGTGTGTTTTCGGATGTGTCGCTCCGCGTGTGCGCTGCCTGGCGGAGCACCAAGTCCACCTCTACCTCCGCCGTCAATCACAGGAACAACCGGGGCACATGGCCTCTTCTTTCTCCAGCGATGCGGCTAACATACAAATACACATGTAGCGCTCTTCCACCTGCTGCGCCCAAGCTGCTGATGGACACACGGGCTTGATGCTGTAGCACTCTCCTTTTTCAATTACCCCGCCTTTCCCTCTTTTCTCCACTCTCTCCGTCCCCGTCTCCCTCAGCGACACAAAATGTGCACCTTACTCCCAACAAAGGTTTATTTTCCACTTTTGCAGAAATCCCTCACACACCCATTTTTTTTCCCTGCTCCAATCAAAGCAGCATTTCCTCTATCTGTGCAGCCAGGCTGCCGGCGTGGCGACAGACATGGGCTGGAGGTAATAACACGGAACAAAATTGAAACCTTACTTGTGCCCCACAAACAGAGAAAAGGAGGAACACAGGAGTGACGGAGGCTCCGACAGCCACTCATCCATATAATCACATCCAGCTATTAGAATACTGCAGCTATCTGCTGCCATTTGTTCCATCAGTGGATAAGCATTAATGCTCATTAGTCACATGCATTAGCTCCTGAATTGGGCCTGACAGAGCAGCCAGTGTTGGATTAATAACACGGAGTGGTGGATGGGTCCAAAAAGTGATGCATGGAGAGAAGGCGGCAGGTTTGATAGATGGACGGTCAGGAACACGTATTGACTAATGGGATGATTGACAGAGTCATGAAAGAATGGACACGTATGTTTCGAGACAGAACGTCGATGCACACACGTGATGGATGGGATAATCTGCTGTGAACAGAACTTAGTCATCGACCCGGCAAGAAAGGTCCCATCAGGCTGAAAGTTTAAGTCAAGATGCCGAAGCGTCTGAATTGAGATTAAATACTGCTTACATTGAATGCATCTTACTGGACTATTTATGCTTTGCAACTTTTGTTTCTGCTGAGCAAAAGGTGATCTAAAAATGAAACATGAGAGTGAATGGAATAAGCTGGAAAAACAGAGGGCTAAATATCACATTGGGTTTTAAGTTTGGTGTTCTGCATCACCGACATCCAGCAGGGTCATTTTGGCCCTTCACCAACTCCCTGTTCTGTACCCACATATCACAATGTTGTCATTTGCTACTTTTATTTTGTACCAGTGGACTTAATTACTTATGAGTATATTTAAATGAAATTGTAAGCTAAACAACTGTAACTCTACATTTTGCGCATGATCAATCGGGGACCGCTCCATTTGAATCCGTTTGGGGAAAGGAGGGAATTTCAGCAGAACTCTGAGCTGATTGGGCAAAACAACACCTAGTGCCCGCCTACCAACCTTTGGTAAGGTAAGCTAGTCCAGGCACTACCTGCTGTTCTACCATCAAAGAAGAAATTATGGATTCTGATGTGAGAGCAGCAGCTGCGTCCTGCTGCGCTGCTATATTTATGTGGGCTCAACCACAGACAGATATACGTAGACGCCTCATTGGGCGCAGGTTTGCACGTCGACGTCACCGCCATATTGTATGAGGCAGAGAGTAGTGAACGTCTATGTTGCCTGTATATATGTTTTAAGTTTTCAGATAGAAAGATATAGATGGAGCTTATATATACACACACTTATAAAGAAAAATAGAGTAATTGATAGAGATTGGCAGAACAGAGAGCTATTGGTCGATGTTTTTAGATATAGATAGTATTATAAATAAATAAGAGAGAGAGATGCGTATGTGTTATGAATATAAAAATCAATTGGTTAAATCTTAATATTGTGGTCTTCATTATTTCATAAAACCGTTTCACATGTGAACCTTTTAAGATCTGGTATAGACACAGATTAGGAACAGACTTTTTGGGGGAGTATTAAAGAGATAAAATTACTAGAATGAGAAAAAAGTCATAGGAGAATAAAGTAAAAGTGGTAATATTATGAGAAAAACGTCATATTATGAGAATTAAGGGGGAACATTTCCAAAATAGTCACAGTTTGCAGAACTATTTCAGTCCTGGAATAATAGGGCCAGGTTAGATTCTTATAATTATTTTTATTCTTTACGAGTATAAAGTCAGGAGAATGAAGCCAAAGGGATACGAAAATAAACTTGTAATATTGCAAAAATAAAAATATTACGAATATAAAGTATATTCTGAGATTAAAGTCCCTCTGATGCTGTTTAAGTGACTGAGTCTAACTGCAGATTTGCCACATTCAACATGGCCGACGCTCTGACGCATTCGCAGCATAGGCAGAACCCGCCCAACCAGGCGTCTACGTTTATAATGTCTATGGGCTCAACTGCTCTTGGTTTTATCATAGCAGTATGTCCCGCCTTAAACAACAATACTGCAACGTGATTGGTCCGAAATGTTTTTTGTCTGGACACAAACAAGATGGATTCTCGTGTGTTTGTGAATGCAGAAATACCGTGAGAATTAATCCTGCAGGCAAGGTCAAAACAACCGTGGAAATGCTTAATTTGTACATTTTCATTTTTTGCACAATATTTTCATGTGATAGAATTTTATATAATTCTATAATTCAACTATTTTTAACACCAAAAATAAAGCTTTGAAAAACTCAAGGAAATACTTTATCATACCCTCAAATGATAAAGTCGTTGACATTGTCGGAAAGAAATTAACTGGAAAAAAAGACTCAAAAAAGTCGAGACGAGACAAATCTACCTCTTCTTATCAGCCAGCAGGGGGACTTTTTATTCGCACAAACACCGAGTTGCATATTCACATTTCCATTCAACAGAGTCCGTCACATTCCATGTCTCACCCCTCTTTTATGAGGTTTCATTTACATAGATGTGTATGTGGGGTGTTCTAGGCACACATCACAACAGATGTTTCCTCTCATCCCTCGATGGAATGCTTATATAACCGTTGTACTGTGTATAACGGAAAATAGCTAAACATTAATCACTCCTGACATTGTTAGGAGGATGTTCAATGTTTGGCAGTAATAAAAGGTCAGACCGAGTCCTGCAGTCTTCTTCGTACCCTTAAAAGGTCTGGAACACTCCAATTTCCCACAATCCCTCCTTTTTCACTAAAAATGAAACATTCCAAAGGAAAACCTTCAAATACTTATATATATGTGGAGTCATAAAAGTAAATTATAGTAATACAGACGTGAACACACAAAAGTCATACCAAGGTACTGGGGAAAACCGAATAAGGTAAATAATTTCAAAGTGCCTGTACTGATTAATAAATTGAACTGAATAACACACTCCAAGTAAATGCAATATAAAATGACAGTGAGCACACAAATATATACTAAACGTTCACCGTTTTCCCATGGCCGGTCTTCCAAATCTTATGTAGTCACTAAATCCCAACTGAAAGGGTAACAAAGGGACTCAGAACCACAGTCAGAACCGTGATCCAAGAATGGAGAACACATGGAAGAGCAAAGAACCTTCCCAGGAATGGCCACCCTTCCAGAATCACCCCAAGAACTCATCAACTCATCCAGGAGGTCCCAGAAGAACCCAGAACAACATCTAAAGATCTGCAGGTCTCCCTGCCTCAGTTAATGTCAGAGGTCAGGACTCAACAGTAATGAAGAGAGGCTGGACAAAAATGGTCTCCATGGGAGAGTACCAAGGCCAGAACCACTGCTGACCCAAAAGAACACAAAGACCCGTCTCTCAGTTACCAACTAAACATATTAATGATGAGGTCTGATGTAAAACTGCAGCATTTTATGAACAGAACCGTCATCCCTCCAGTCAAACATGGTGGAGGTAGTCTGATGGTCCGGGGCTGCTTAGCTGCTTCAGAACCTGGGCCACTTCCAATAACTGATGGAACCATGGGTTCTGCTTTCTAGCACTGTCCCAAAAGACATGACTATAGATAAAAAAAGTTACAGTGAAAACTGTAATTTTTTAACATTCGGAATAGAAGTGCGTTTGATTCTCGTTAAGCTAAACTTTGCTTCAACTTTTACAAATGACAACGTTCCTGTCACCCATGAGCCTAATTAAAGTACAATCACATCCAAATTAATTGTGTGTGCTTGTATTTAAACCTGACCAAAACATCTCTGAAGACTCAATCATTTGGGTTCACAACTTCCTTCAGAAGAATCTTCACACAGGATGAGTTTTAGAAGAAATGATCAATGAAACATGCAGCCGACTGCGGCGCAGGTTAATACCAGATGTTACTGAAGATCAAATATTCAGTTCAGGCCTGTGAAGTACAATCCTATCCTGACAAAGCTCCTCTTCCACTGTGTAGGTCCGCTCAGCTGGTGGCGGGGGGTGGCAGAGGTCAATTTTAATCAATAACAGATTCCTATTAGAGTTAAAGAGACACCACCTCCGCCACCTCCTTGTCTTGGCTAAATGAAAGCGCAGGTCAGAGACGCAGCTGTGCCACGCACACAAACAGATACACAGAGTGAAACTGGATGAAAGAGAAGTCTGACTGAAGGAGCAGGGAAATGTTCGTTAAAGGTGGCCAACACAAGCCTGTGCAGAGTGGGAGTCGCCGAGCTGCTGAACTGGTTAAAGTAATGAGGCTGACATAGCAGGGGATACGGCTAATATGGAAAGATCAAACCGGTGGTACACCTCCAGGAACACGCTCCATGGGATCCCTGCACTCAGATGTGACACCCCGCCGAACCACACACACACACACACACACACGCTGAAACATCTCAAATTAGTCTGGTTTTATACCAATCCTGATCCTGACATGAGGAGCGGGTGAAAACGGCCGAGGGGACGCTCACTGTGTAGGTAAAGGAGAAACGGTGTGGAAGAGAAGACGGGATCAAAAAGAGGACAAATAGAAATATAGGCTTAGAATCTATTTGACTCAGAAGTAGCTCTGGAAAATTTAGAAAATGCACAATGTTCATCTAAATTATTTAACTTCATGCCTAAAAATCACATTGCCATAAAAAAGCAGCCATAAACCCAACTATACAGAGAAAACAATGTAGCAAAACTGGATTAAGATCTACTGGTTATAATTACTGATAGATCCAAAGTTGTCACTTATTCATAGGATTAAGTTATAATGTGTGACTTTGAAGATTTCATTGGATAAGTTTATCAGTTAAAACTGAAACAATTCACCATCAGGATCAATATAACTTTGACCATTTTTCTTTTTACCTTGTGCTTATTCTTCTGGCCTTTCCCATTTTTTTTAAGTGTTCATGTATCTTTTCAACAGTAGCAAACAAACCATTTTGCACCAGATTTCTGGAGTTAAAGCTTATTAGTTTGTTTATTTGTAGTTAAGCACGTTTCAATATATAATCAAAAGAAGATCATTAAATTGCTCAAATATTTTAAATTATGCCCCATCTCCATGAATTGGGGTTCTGACATTGATTCGGTTTTCTCTGGCTGCATGAAGCAGAGAAAATCCTGTTAGGTACAATAAAAAAACAAAAAACAGCCAGTATTGGTGTTGAGACTAAAGGAGTGTCGCTGCATTGCTTCTTATCAATGTAACGATGTTTTAAAGCTACATTTTGTCAGCTAAGAGCAACATATCTGCTAAGCAGCTGACTGAAGGCCGCCTGAGCACAGCACCGGACTAATTGACCAGCTAATAGCTCGTTAAGCTCTCAGCATTACTCTAAGGAGGGAAAAATATTCTCCACAAAAAACACTTGGAAACAAAATTTAGCAAGAATTGATCAATATTCATTTTGTGCTTACGTCTATGTCTCAAAACCATTTTAAAAATAGATATGTGTAATAAAAACCATGAGTAATGATAGATGTGTCAGATTTTAGGGGCAGACGGAATAATTGTTGCTTTTCTGCTTAAAATAAACGACTCAGTTATTCACTGTTTTCCTGTGTAAATAGTGTGAAAATGGAGTATTTGACTCAGTGTTATCAAACCGTGATGATGTCATTCTGGGCTGAGACAACAGTGGATTATAATTACACTACAGGAAATTGCTTTAAGTGAATGTTTTATTCCTATTCTGACAACCAAACTGATGTGTTGAAGAATATCAGACAAAACTATCAGTGTTTGACATGAACTATACTTGTTAAATTAACTATTTTGTGAGCTTTAGAGCTTATATTTTCACCAATTCTCATTGTTTTCATATTGCTGATGGCCGTTTAAAGATTAAAATGTTGACAGGTAAAACTGATTGGTCGGCTGCGCACAGTCGGCACATTTACACACAGGTATAGAGTGAACCCCGTAAGCCCAGGTGAGTTAGGAGCCATTTCCACACCATTAAACCCTTTCGAAATTATAGGAGAAGGAACATCTTGACTATAACTGCAACAAATCTGGACTGAATCAGCTGAAGCATATTTGTTCCACAAATGTTTCAGTGGGCAGTGTGCCAGATGGAGCTGTAATTTTGGCACAATTTAGCCAAATGTGCCAAAACTGTGCTAAATGTGTTTTTTTTTTTTGCAGTTTTGTTTTGGAGGAGTAGAGCATGCAGCTGAACAGCTGATTTTATTTAGATTAAATCCAGCCGGTACTGCAGATGGATGGCAGACGCTAATGAAGTTGCTTTTTGTCGGACATCGTAAGCGGTTTAATACTAAACGCCGATTATACACATGAAACTTGACTTCATACCAAAGATTATTACATCGATGTTGCACAGTGTGTCATGGAGTAGTCTTTTAAAATTGCTAAAAATCACACAGTGTAGGAAGGCCATAAGCACCAGCAGACCGTCATGCAATGCCTCGCAGTACAGAGACAGCTCGGCGATAAAAAAGGAGCATACCTCAGGTCACCTGGTCTTGTTATAGTTAATATACACAAAAGTGCTTTGTTTAAAGAAATAAAATATAATAAGCAAACCGGCCGCGATTTTCTAATCATAAAACTTTGTAGGCAGCCTGAGACAGCTACTGGTGTAGAAATACGTAGTCATAGTCCGTGACAAGGCCCCTTTAAAGAAAAACTATGGTGTCTTTGTCTTTACAGTTGGCTCATCGGTGGATCATGGGTTTTGTTTCTTCTGCTGCTCATGCATGTAGTTTATGTTGCTGTGATTACGCTGAAAATTAAAAGAGCATTCAACCCTGCCACTTGCAGGCAACTGACTTGGAGTACGTCTCTACGTCAGATCCCTTGGGCTTTTGTGAACTTTAAAAAACCTTTATACGGCATGTTTGTTTTCAGTCTGTAGCTAAGACAGCCGACCAATGACGGCATGACTTGCGTACACATTGCATACACAGTTATCTGGAAACAGCCAGGAGCTTCTCCCGACACACAGAGGCTAGGAGGGAAACAGTCATGTTGGAACACACAGTTTTGGCCAATTGTGATGGATGACAGGACAAAAAGACGCCCGGGTCTAGTTTTACTCAGCTGAATCAAAAAGAACAACCCAGGAAGCACCAAAGCTCGAGCCTAACACAAACCACAAGATCACAGAATACCACTTTGTCCACAGCAAAGCTAGTTTTAGTCTGCCAAGTCTAGGGAGAGATGGTGTGGCGCAAATAAGAAGGTTCTACCTTCTAGCTGAAAGGAAATCATCATCTGCCCATTTGAACAAAACCAAATGCCAAATTGAGTGTTCGGTCAGAGTAAAAGGAAGTATGCTGGAGGATTCAAGGTGATGCTTCAAACTGAAGAACACCAACAGTGTAAAGCACATGGGTGGCAGCATGGTGCTGTGGGACGAAGTGGATGGCTAATTAAGACGGAGAAACTGCCTCCACGTCTATCAGCTCACCTAAACTGAACATGCATCTATACCTGCTTTGGAATGGATGAACCAGGGATCATAAGGCCCAGTCCTTAAAAACGTATAGTATATTCTTAAATGTTGCGTTTATGCCAGGAAACCAAACAATTTAAATGAATTGTTTGACCAGCAGTGAGGTCAAACATGCAGTCGGAAATGATGCTGGAAGATAACTGATTTCTACAGAAAGCTAGTGGAGAAAATTAACAATACGTTCAAACAGGTGGACTCTATTGTTTTTTTTTATTACTGGAGTTTGTATTATTATCGTTCCACCCTGAAAAAGAACAAAGAAATGCATCATTAAACAGACCAAATTAATGACACTTATGTTCATGATGAGTGGTTGTACTGTAAACCTCCTAATGGCCGCTATGTAGGCAGATTACAGGAACGGCTGAATAAATAGCAAAAGCAGGCAATCAGAACTGAGTGAGAATCTTCCATGACAAAATGTGCAGGAAAGAAGAAAAAAAACTGTTGATTACCTTGTTATTTTTTTACCAATGCGTCTGCTGTGTCTAACAAGACTGGATGTCTAATATATCTCCCCAATTAGTGGGAAACACGAGCGCACATGGAGCTGACAGAGCAGCGCAGAGCAACATGCAATCAGCTGTGTCAGCTGCAGCAGTTTTCCCACAATCCTCCTGGCCTCCGCACCTGTTCCTGCAGGCAAAACAGGCTCAGGAGCGACGACAAACCAATGCCTTTCCTGCTCATCCTGCTCCGTTGTTTCTTTGTCTGTGCAGAAAGAAGTGTGAAGAGAGCAGAGTGAGCAAGAGGTTGGAGATGCAACTCTCATTTTCCCAATGAGGATCGCAGACAAAAGAAACACTGCGCTGCAAGCCGAGAATACAAAGTAAGAGAGGAAACAGCCCCCGAGGGAGGCCTCATCAAACAAACAATGAGACACGATTAAATGACATTATTATATAAAAGTAGCTCAAGTCATCAGGGAGAGAAACGCAGCCAGATTTACATTCTTCATTAGGTAATGGGGTTGTTTGAGTGTTGATGTGCAGCGTCAAGACATTTATGTTACCCGTGTAAGGCATCCTTCTCACTTTGACTGTGCAGAGCTTTCAGAGCGGCTCCATCAGGGCAATCCCTCACTCCGACACACATACAGTACAAACACCCCACAGAAAGCAAAGCTCAATGCATTCAAGCATTCTCCAAACTAATAAACCTGCCTTTGGACTTAGCCTGTCTTAGTCTGAAGTGTCATTAGAAGTGGCAGGCAGCTGTGGCAGCCTGTGAGGGCCTTAAGACGCTCCAGCTCTCACCGTCTGTAATCCCTGCGAACAAAGTAAGCGGCGTGCCGCTAAATAAATATATAAGGAAATAATACATGCAGACATTCTGCCGCACACAGTCACTCGTAGTCTTGCGAGAGGTGATGTAGGACTTGAAAGCGTGAGCAAAAATGCAAAGTCATGTAAACGGCAATCCGTCTTAAAGAGTAATCCGACGTTCTGAGAGCAACGTTGAAAAACAGCCCACAAAACTTTTAAAGAGCGTTCAGAGAAACAGCCGACAAGCAGACGCAATATGAGGAGACTTTTCTTAAGTGGTAATAAAGGTCAGAGCCTCTTAATGGGAAAGACTGACAAGCTGCATTGTTGTGCTGAGGATTCCTCCACTCTCGTTCCTGATAGCTGTAAGTTATTAGAGAGGAGGTAATGTTGCCAGGCACTGATTCCCCACGGTCTCATTTCCACTTGGAAATGAAACAGCTAATTGGAGATGGGACTGCACATTTTTCTGATGGATTTGGATATGGAGAGCCCTCATTCCTCCTGTGAGTTCCCCCACTCTCAGTAATCCTCCCTGCTCTTATCATTTCCTACACCCACAACCAAAAAATGCATGAGACTGTTTCTCTGTCCTCCATCTAAATTACAAGGTGTAGAAGACGGTGGTGAGACCAGTGGTGGTGTCTGGTTCAGAGACGGAGGCACCGAGGAAGAGGCAGGAGGCAGAGCTGGAGGTAGCAGAGATGAAGATGTTCAGGTTCTCTCTGGTTCTCTATGGGAGTGACGAGGAAGGAGAGGATCAGGAATGGTCCATCAGAGGGACATCTCAGGTTAGATGTTCTGGAGATAAAGCCAGGAGGCCAGACTGAGACGGTTTGGACATTTCTGGAGGAGGGATAGTGAGCTGGAATTGTCGAGCAGGAGGCCTGGAGGACCACCAAAGAGAAAACGTATGAATGGCGCTAAAGAGGATATGAAGGTGGTTGATGTGAGGGAAGAGGGAGAAGATATGGTTGGATGGAGGAAGGTGACTCGCTGTGGCGACCCTGAAAGGGAAAAGCCAAAAGATAAAGATGAAAGAAGTTTTAATTATACTCAAGATTCAAGATAACTCCTTCCATGGGTGTGCAAGTTCGCAACCAACCAAGTTCAGAGTCTCAGACAGAATGCAAGAACCCTGGAGAACATCATGCTTTTCAAATCAGAAAGAGAAACAATCAGCCTTCCAAGATCTAGTGGCTCAATGTTTTTGTTGTGCCTGTTTATGAAGCAGGATTTCAGGATTTCCTCTAAACACCTGGGATTATGCTCAGTATTATGTAATACTTATTTTTAAACCAGTTTCTTTTCTATCCAACCCAGCTTCATAAGTGAGCCAAAGTGGAAACGACCAGAGAAAAGAGGTTATAGAACTCCTGTTCAATCGGAACAAAGTGTCGCCCTTTTATTATTTCTATTTGCCTGTGCAAATCCAAGTTATCTGGTTGATGGCTGCAGCAAAAAGTCTTAAATTGGAGAAAACCGGACATTCACTCAGTATTTTCATGGAAACGTTTCAACACCTATCTAGGAGTCTGTTGATTCTGCCGGTTAGCACCTGAGCATCCAGCAGTTGCAGCGCTGCTGTTTTTAGGCACAGTGAGGACCAAATGGTTTATTTTACACCAATGATGTACAAAATCTGGACAGCTTTGTCATCAAAAGTGTGTCCATTGTTCGTGAGGTGCAAGTGGACTGTGAATTTCTATTGTGAGGTTTGTGTTGCTGAAAGATGGTGGATTAACACTGGTTCCAATTCTTGCCTTAGAGAGGACATATCATGCAAAATCCACTTTTTAGCCATTAAATATATTTTGTTGTGCGGAAATGCAGAAACGTTGTCTGTCCAGGAGCTGCGTAGATATCTTTATATTCCGTTTGGGTCATATTTTTTTTCAAGCCGTTCAGTTCAGTGCTGTTTTCGTCAATGATGAAAATGATGCAATGGGTTTGTTGATGGCCCTTTATCTGTAAAGATAATGGGACAATGAAGAGATAAACATGGCTCATTGATGACAGAAATGAGGAGACGTGTGGGAATTTTCATTGACGATACGAGACAAGACGGAAATGCTAGTGGGAGGTCTGTCAGACCCCCCACTAGCATAAAGTTTCTACATATTGTGCATGTAAACAGTCAGTAGCAGTAGTTTAGTAGTTTACTAATTCATTGATGGACCATAACAGTCACGGTACGTTTCACAAATGAGCTTAGAGGTCAGAAAGTACAAAGGTTCTATGGAAATACTTTAAATATGATCCATCCGAAAGAAAAACGGAACGCATTGTAGAGGTAGACAGCGGCACAAATTACTGCCACAAATTTTACGGCAAGCCAAATTAACATTTAATCAGTAAGTTTAACTATTCGGAATTACCACTATAGATATCAATAACATCATTTTGACTAGTCGTCATGCCACTCTGATTTTTATTTAAAATATAGCTAATGTCATTTTGACTAGTCAAAACTATATTACAGATATTTATGATGACAAACGATACATGAATAGCAAAATAGTTTGAATCTTACAAGGCAAAACAGAATTACAGATATGTGTAATTAGAGTTTTGACTAGTCAAAATCTAATTACACATATTTTCAATAAGAGTTTTGACTAAGTTTCAGATATGAGTAATTAATATTCAGTCAAGAGATTAAATGTTAATCGTCTTGTCATAGTCTTGTCTCCACTGCCTCGGCGGCACCGGCTTCGGGCATTGCTGAGTCAGCGCCTTGAGCAGCTCAAACCGATGAAGCTTTGGCCCACTGGGCTCCACAAAGCCTCCCTCAACCACCGATGATGAGGGGGGTGAAAGTCCTCCACCTCCAAAGACCGAACCGTGGTGTAACCACCAGCGTAATTACTCCTTCGTCATGATATCATGTGGCAAATCAAGCTAGCTGCTGCTTTCACCCCCATCCTGAACACAGCCCACCTCCCTTTCTCACGCATCCTCGCCCACTTTGAGGGCGTTTTTCTAATTTGTCTGGGGGGAATATGCTTTTACATGGGGCTGAGTTATATTTTAAAAAGCACAATATGTCCCCTTTAATTTCCCCTCTGTCATTCAAGTTAGAAATTCAAACTCAGGATTTCACCTTCCGTTAGGCATCGGAGAGAGAAACTATAGATAAAATTGCTTCATTTGAGTTTACGGGAATGCCACAAGCTTCTGGTAATTCTAGGATTTTAATCAGCATAAATAGTAATTTGAATGATTACCATTGTTCTTAATCGCTTTTTTATCTTTATATTTGTTTGCATTTAGATTTTTGTTTTATTTATGCATTTAATTCTTGATTCTATTCATAATAAACTCATTAATCTTTCCCTCTTAGTTTAATTGATGATTAAACTTTTTTGTTAAGTAAACGTAATTTCCTAAATAGTAGAGATTATATGAATATAATTCAGAACTATCCTTATTCTTCTGATGTTACAGAACTTGCAGTTCATCTTAACGTTGATTTTCAGATATAAGACAATCGGGGTTTGATAGATTAAGACACCGTTTGGGACACAAACCATAGCATAATTTAACACAGATCAATAACGGTACAGAGATCCTACTTCAAGGCTGGTATCAATAAGATTAAGGGGAACAGAAAAGACTTTATTCCCACACGAACCTCCCCTGCTTGTCTTAACTTCTTTTCTCTTCAGTTCCACCTTGTTGTGAACCCACTGAGGCATTTGAGATATCCTTTCAAAACACTCATAGCCATCACCTCTTTTCATGTGCAAGTGTTTGTATCTGTCACCATCTCACTTTTTCTTCTCTCCACTTCTCTCTCTCCACTGCTCCCAGTGTGAGTTTCTCTTTGAAATGCTTTTTAATTAGCACGTACAACACACGGCCAGGGTTAAATTAAATTGCTAAGATACAAGGGGGTTGAGGTCAACGTTTCTGCAAAGACCGTTAGCGCAGATAATTGGAAGAAATCCTTTTTTTTCTCCTTCCCCTTCCACTTTTGCTAAATATCCATAATCAAAATGACAGCGGATTGCACACATAGTTTGGCAGGGTGGCTGTGTGCTGAGGCAAAGACACCTTATGAAATATGAATTTATTTTTAGAGATGGAGGAAGACAAGTAATTAGGAGTGTAGAGAGAAAATCACTTTCATGTTTTCTTTCGCTCTGTCTCTTCCCCAGCGTTCCTGCACCTGGGAAACATCTTCCTGTAAAACCAATATATCTGGGCTTGTATCGGATTTATGAAATATAGGAAGACACACTTCTTTGACTGCATAATAACTGTGACTTATAAGTAGTGCACTGGTTGTCAAAACAAAGCTTTTAGGAAATTAATACTGGTGACTTGTGGCTGTTTTTGATTCATGAATGCCAGCGAATATTTGTTTCCAATAGCTGTACTGGCACATAAAACAAGGAACTCAGAGACCTGCTGTGTGATTTAGTTTAATGCCTGTGGAGGATACAATGCTTAGCTTTGCAGAGTCAGTCTAGAAACTGGCGCAAACATAAAAGATGGGCAACTCTTCCTGTTCAGGATCACAAACCCAATGTAATGAAATTTCAGAGAAACTCGTCACTTCATATCTCACAACCCCTATATAACTGCCCAAGACCGCACTGCAACGTCAACAATCAGCTAAAATCGGTCTTTAGGAGAAGATTAAACATGTTGGTATTTTGTTACCTTGCCTGCAGGATGAATTCTTGCAGTATTGGTGCATTCACAAACAGAGAAACGAGAATCCATCTTCTGCCGCTCCGGCTTCAACCGTTTCTGTCCGAACCAAAACCGGTTTGGGCCAATCAGGTTGCAGTATTGAGGTTCAAGACGTGACATACAGGTGTGATGAAAGCAAGAGCGGTTGAGCCCACATACGAACCAACACAAACATTGAGGATACACGCGTAGAAGAATCCACAATTTCTTCTTTGATAGTAGAACAGCAAGAATTGCCTTGACTAGCTTACCTTGCTGGAGTCGTTTCGCCCAATCAGCTCAAAGAGTTCTGCTGAAATTCCCTCCTTTCCCCAAACAGTGTTAAATGGAGCAGTTCCAGACCCATAATGTGCAGAATGGAGAGTGCTGCACATTATCATTCTGGCTGGCCAGGTTATTAGAGGTTGGAGACAACAATAAACCAAAGCCAGGTTGGGTATTTTGCACTTTCCTCTCATAGAACCCCCCAGGTATACTTCTACTCTGGGGGCAGGTTCAAATTCATGTGAATGGAGAAACAAAAACCCTTCATGGTGTTATCTTCCACAGAGCTTGGCAGAAACAGGTGGCTGTGGCACAGTAAGCTTTGTGTATACATGTAGACAGTCCAGTGATTGTGCTGATGTCTTCCCCGAGTCTATGGATTGTGGTTAGGAGGAGAGGATGGAAAGATGAAAATGTTTATTTGTCGAGAGCTAAGAATGAAGCAACCTCATCTGATGTGAGTATTGGATGTTTTTGTTACCACAGGACGGTCTTCTTTTAGTTTAAAGGGGCATAAATAAGCATCAATAGTATATGTACTTACTTTTCTAGTCATTCTGAACACTTAAAGCACTTTACACTATAGTCACATTCACAATTGTGCACGCATTCATACACCGATACCCATATAAGAGGCAACGTAGGGTGAATAGACTGGTGGATGCTGGAATCAAACCCACAACCCTCTGATTGTAACAGCTACTCCACCCACTGAGCCCCAGTCACATATATAGTGAGTCTTTGAGCACAATGGATCAATAAGTGAACAATGAAGGAAGGTACACTTTAACGCAGCACTACCTTGCACACTCAAATCAAGGGCTAATGGCCTCTTCACACCAAACACGGCGCTCTGAGCCCTGCGCTGACTGTATGTGCCACGAATGTCTGCTCAGGAGCACGTGGTCTCCCTCGTAAAATGGGAGAGCATTGAATGGCAAGCAGGAAACTCTCTTTGTCAGTGAAAGATATCTCTCACACGCAGAAAAACCCATCAAGCGCTAGCTGTAACCCTGCTATTGAGAGGCAAGAGAAAAGGGACATGGAGGAAAAGAAAGTGTTAGTTACATGATACTCTGCTGGTGTTTAGGTGAAATGTTGCATGTGTGCTGCCCACGCGACATCACAGTGTGCCCTGGGCAGAGATCAACCTAACTTTGAGCACCTTTTAGCTCACACTTTCACCACCGTAGACCAAACCATTGATGCAATATACAGAACGGGCTTTTTGAGTCCTGTGTGCAGGAACCACAACACAAAATAAAAAAAATGATGTACACATTTCTGGGGGTTCAGACGTAGCCAACAGGAAGTCAGTTTAAAGTGGCAGAAGTAGAGAAAATAAGTGAGGCAAGTTTATCTGCATAGCACATTTCAGTTACAAGACAATTCAAAGTGCTGCTTCATAATTGTTTTCTACTGAACTTTTTACAAACAAAAATAGCAGACTTTTTAGCTGCTAACTGTTAATGCTACAAGATAATCTCAGATTAAAACCAAAAATCTGATCCATTTAGTTCAGATAATCCACGGCCTTAAATAATATATGTAAAATAAAATAAAAATTCGGATTTTGGTTAGTGTAGACCTCATTGTTACCCTCGCAGGTTTCCTCCATGACTTAATTGGATGGATGGATGGATGGATGGATGGTATCAGCTGAGCTTCTTTGGGTGGAAAGCTTTTCCTAGTTGACATCATAAACTGAATCTGATTATATTATATTATATTATCCATCCATCCATTTTCTAACACGTCTATCCCTGTTGGGGTCATGAGGGGTACTGGTGCCTATCTCTAGCTGTCAATGGGCGAGAGGCGGAGTACACCCTGGACAGGTCTATATTATATTAAATTATATTATAACTGGGATCAAACTGGATTGACATGTATTTTCATTTCATTTTATTTTTATTTCATTCACTCAGAAATCAATATAATGAATGAATATAAAAAATCCTGAATGAACAGATGCAGAAAAACTGCCCATTTACATAAATATGAACTTTGTAACTCAGAAGATTGTTACAGCCATATTTCAAGTATGCAAAAAAATGCACAAGAATACACAACAGAGCTTATTCGCTGCCACATTGCTTTGTCATGTTTTTTTATTTTATTTTTTTACATTACTTTTAAAAGCAGAAGAAGTTTTATATTGTTTTATCTAACTTTCCATAAACTGACACCTTTAAATTAAATACATCTTCTCAAAAATCTTAATTCCTTTTAAATTATAATTCATTTCCAATTTAACAAATCTATTTTGAATACTATTGGGTAGAACTATTATGTGCTTTATACATACATTTTAAAATATTCTATTCTATCAATTTATTAAATTTCTAAATTTTTAACTGTATAAATATTGTATTTGTATGATCTTTGTATCCACTTCTACCAACAGCTCTCTTCTAAACATGAAATTATAATTGTTTTACAGGCATTACCTCACACTTCCACTTAAAAGGTGTATTTGTTTAGTAATTCGTTCACCTTATTTAAACTTTTCCATGATTTATATTTTAATCTACAATACTGAACCAGCCTGATTTGAGGATATATTTCTGTGTATAAATTGGACCTGTTTGTCTCGTAAAGAGCTTTAAATGAATGTGGTACGTTAAGACAGTATAACAGGAAATAAGACTTGGACATACTCCAAGTATTTTCCCATGTCTGGTTTTCCTTTTTCTATTTAATGTTTTTTATTTATTTATTTATTTGACAGGGACAGTGTACATTAATAAGCATTCCTGCAAATGCACCAGAATTAGCCAAAAGGCTATTTTTCATCTGTTGTCTCTGGACAGATCTTAAAACTGTCTACCTAAAAACACAACAGTAAGAATTTTACAGTGAACAATGTTGATCTGGAAATAAACTTAAATCAAATTACAGACTTTTTTAGACTTTTCCAGACTGTGCAGGAAATGTGAACTTTATAAATATGACCTGGGAGATTAAATATTCCCTATAAATGTTCTAGACTGAAAATTATCAGTTAGCGGATGTTTGAATGTATTTTTCAGATCTAGCCAGGAGATAAAGATAAAAAAATTCCTTAAGAATCCCAAATTAGGAAACGTTTTACTGGTTTTAAAGATTTAAATGGAGCAGAAAATGAGCTCCTCTATGAAAACAGGTATTTGTTTTAAACTTGGCTGCATCCATCCAAAAATAACCCCAATTGTTGTCTTCTTCCTTACAGGTTTAGAGATTTCCAGCCACAAAGGGGTCTTATCGACTTGTAAAGGCAAAAAAACTAGACAAAATCAGCTCTTAAATGAAGAAAATAGACACCAGAAGATGTCTGCAACCGCAGAGAGAGAAAGAGAGAGATGGAGGGGTGCACTCTGGGAAAATGAGAGAGCAATATGTCAGCATGATAACACCTCTAAAAGTCACCGAAATGCCAGGTCATCCTGCTCGACGGGGAGAATCAAACCACACCCCCAGTGCCTGTGAGCACCTCGCATCACATGTTGAGTTTGCAGGTTCGCGCTAACACACACCGAGCACCAGCTGAGCCTCCGCCGCAAACAACAACTCCGCTGCCTGTCAGGCCTTTGTTCCCAGGGTGCAACAATAGTTTCTGCCTCTCCTCTCTGACGATTATTCCTCTAACAAGCCTCTTACAGTAGGAGGATGACGTGCTCGCTCAGGCGACCCACTCCGCGTGCCTATCACTGGCTTTGTGCTGTTGCCGGCACATTGTCTCACAAAGAGGTAGGTGGGAGGATGATGAAGTGAATGTGCGTTAAAAATTAATTTCCGCTTTATTAATATTTCACACAAATGGATGCAATGTGCAAATAGGTGACGGCACCATTCACGGGCAAAAAGCCTTCCACAGTCGTCTTCCTGCCTGTTGGCTTGACCTGCCACGGTTCACTTTATATATAATTATAATAGTTTGACTTTAGTTTTCACTAGGGCTGCAAACAGATCCCATTCTCTATTTCTCCGTCTTATTTTCATTTATTTACTTTTTGGTAATCACTGAACCTTGAAGAATCTGCATAGTAGAAACATCTTGGTAGCTGAAATATGAGACGTCTGCTGGGATTGCATCTTGGCGCTCACTCACTGACTACCAGAACCCGATAGATATTGTACATTAAGGACATGGTGGCTGTCCTCTAGAAGCAATTCACAAAAAACCTTAAGAAAAAAACTGAGAACAAACTGTTCTCTCAAATTAGAGCCTTGAAAACAGAGACAGGAGCTTGAACTGTGGTGATATTCCAGTGCAAATAGTACATAAAAGATAATCTTGAGCAGAATAAATATAAAAATATCCAATAAAATTACAAATTTCTAGAGTTCAAAGGCTGAGGACTGTTATTCATTTGATAAACATTTTCCTGAAGTTGGCTCCCACTAAATGTGGGTGGGGCATTTACATTCAGGCATCCTACAGAGCATGCCAGAACATTTCAGTAAAGCCATATTTTCTCCGTTGCATCTTAGCTTTCACCAGAAAACGTTGTGTAAACAGAGCTTACAATTGAGCTTCTCAGCACCAAATACCAGACCAATGTGTGGAAAAACACCTCATTGCCATGGTAAAGTGTGGCGGAGGATCTACAATGCTGTGGAGACGGTTCTTTTCTAAAGACCCCTTGGGAACTTGTCACAGTCCATAGCATCTTCAACTTTTACAAGTGCAAAGACATTTATGATGAAAATCTGGTGACATTTGCTAGAAAACTGAAAACGGGTCATCAACGGGTCTTTCAGTAGGATAATAATCCAGAACTCATGACCAGTTTCTGTTAGAAGCAAGAAAAATGGTTAGGTGTATGGCTTTGATTAGCCTTAAAAAGAGTCAAACTGTGATGGTTAGATGACCCAGAGCTTCACCAAAGCAGCAGCTCCAAAAGTGGTGCATTGAAGGAAAACTGGTAAAGCTGTGCCCTGGTAATTGGTGGCCAAGCCCCGCTGCTCCACACAGGGAGCAAAGGCTGTTCTGATCCAACGGGGAAACTTCTGAAGCTCAAACTGTGCAAGAAGTTAAAGCTATAGTTGGTTATCCTGTTCAGAAACACGTTTTGTTATACTGGGTTAAATGGTCCTTCCATCCTGGAAGTAGTATACATTATGTATTCAGAAAAAGGAGGTTAAAATATTAGATCTCTGTGGGAGCTGCAGACCTGTAAAAACTCTGACTCTTCACACCGAAGAGCAGGATTTGTTTCAGTTTATTTCCTGCTCTCATTCCCCTCTGTTCCTCTAGTTCTATTTGTTGTCCCACATGGCAATCGTTCTGACGTGTTCACGTAACGGCAGTGTGCGTGCTCGTTCCTTGTTAGCTTCTGCTTCCTGGCTGCACACTTCTAGTGTTTATGTATCTGGTTTGCTTAGCAGTTAGCTTAGTGGTTAGCTTAGCGGCTAGCATCGGTATTAGCCGTTCATTGTAGCTCCGCTGATCTCACAGTACACTTTGAACCAGGCTGAGAGTTGCAAGAAGCAAATATGTTCCAAGTTTATAGGAAGAAGAGGAAGGCCTCAGCAGAAAGAAATAAGAAAATAAGAGATTTTTTTTCAAGGGATCTCCTGAGGAGCGGAAGAGCAGGTAAGATGGTCTTGTGCGGTTATTCAAAAAGGGACTTTGGTAAACTTCCAGATAAATAGAAGACTCTACCTTTAATGCAGTTTCTGACTGTGCATAAACAAGCTTTCCGAGAAAACCAAAAAGACTACTCAAAGTCACTCACAAGGGCATGGTCACAATTTTACGGAAACATCATTAGAAACAGTCCCGGAAACTCCAAGCAGCTGTTCTCCACCATAAACCATCTTCTCAAACCAATAACCCCCTCACTTACAGAAACTACAGAAGAGCACTGTAATAATTTCCTGGACTTTTTCAAAACAGAAATGGACTCAATCCAATCTTCCTTTTCTGGTTCCTCAGCATTACCCACCCCAAATGAAAACACGCAGCTTGAAATCTCACAGCCCCTACAATGCCTTCCAGAAATCTCCCAGCACGAGGTTGAAAAGATCATCAAGAGGATGAAACCCACCACCTGTGCCCTTGACCCCTTTCCTACAACTCTAGTAAAAGCAACCCCCCCCCCCCCCCCGCCCTAAGCCCTGTGATTGCCACTGTAATAAACCACTCCCTCCATTCAGGCAATACTCCACCTGCCCTTAAAACAGCCATAATCAGACCACTGAAAAAAAACCTACCCTCGATCCAGATACACTTTCAAATTACAGGCCCATTTCCAATCTCTCATTCCTCTCCAAAGTACTGGAAAAAGTTGTTGCCACCCATCTCCAGGACCATCTCAAACAAAATCTTTTTGGGAAATTCCAGTCTGGTTTCTCTGCTCATAGCACTGAAACAGCCTTGGTTAGAGTCACAAACGACCTACGAATGGCAGCAGATAAAATAAAGGCTCACCTTCCCTTCTGGTACTCCTTGATCTGTCTGCTGCTTTCGACACTGTAAATCATCAAATTCTTCTCAACCGGCTACACAAAACCACTGGACTCTCTGACACTGCTCTGAACTGGTTTCAATCATACCTCACTGACAGGAGTACATCACAATTGGCAATACATGTTCCCGGCAACACATGCACCTGTGGAGTACCCCAAGGATCAGTCCTTGGGCCCATCCTCTTCGTCATCTACATCCTCCCCCTCGGTCATGTCATCAGCCACTATGGAGTCTCATTTCACTTATACGCTGATGATACACAACTGTACATAAAATCTGAGTCTCATCCCACTGCAGCTTCAACAATAACATCATCTTCAAAACTCACTGCCTGTCTGGAGGAGATAAAGATGTGGATGAAACACAATTTTCTCCAGTTGAACTGCTCCAAAACCGAGGCAATCCTTGTTGGCACATCACACCAAGTCCAGTCATCCTCCATCATCGGTATATCCATCTCTGGCCAGACATTCCCCTCTCCACAACAGTCACCAATCTTAGTGTAAGATTTGATCCGCAACCAGTGCATCTATGGAAATGCCCCCCCATACCTGAAGGAACTGCTCACCCCTCTCACTACAACATGATCCCGCCGCTCAAAACACTCAAACCACCTCCTCCTCCCCAAGACTAAGCTAAGCACCATGGAATGCCTCCCTGATCATCGAGGGAACCACAGACTATCCAGACTTTTAAGAAAGGATTAAAATCATTTCTTTTTGGCATAACTTACGACTTTTTACCTCTTACAATTATGCCACTGACTTATTTATTCATATGTATTTTACAATGATGTTTAGTTTTTAATTTGTTTTGCTTTTACCTTTCTATGATGATTTTACCTGTAGCACTTTGAGATTTTTAAATGTAAAGTGCATTACAAATAAAATGATGATGATGATTATTATTATTATTATTATTATTATTATTATTATTATTATTATAATAATAAAGAAGTTGGAATACGTCACAGTTTGTTGCGTATAAAGCTGCAAAGATGAGGAACAGTCAGGACACCCAAGCTGACACCTGGTCAGAAGCAACAGTGGTCCTTTGAGTATCAAAACTTAACCTCGGAGTAATGGAAGGAGGTCTGGTCTGCTCATTTGTTTCTTCTTAAATCAGATGGAGTTATTAACCAGGGAAAACCTGCACCAGAATGCATTATGAGAAGAAGACAACACTTTACTGGGAAACCTTGGCTCCTACCATCCATGTGATTTTTCTGAGACACAAACCACCAAAGCATTTACAACCATGTACTCCCTTATGGCTGTGGCCTCATTCAGCAGGATGATGCTCGGGAGTAGCTTTAGAACAGTTGTGATTTCAGCCAAGTGAAACAAAATGAGATCAGTTTCTAACCATCCTCACACCAGGCTGCCAACAGGAGCCATAAAGCCATCCCCCCGGGCTTATCTTCCTCTTTTGCCCTCTGCTTCAGCAGCACTGGAGAGACGAAGCAACCGTGGGTCCAAATGGAGATCGGTGACCCACCAGCATGTGCGCAGGCTGGAACCAAGCTAAGTACGGTGTGCTTTCTGTGAAATCAACCATGAAAACCTAAACAGCTGACTGCTATGGATTTAGGCTGTTTTTAATCTGGACCCAGGAGCTGAGCCACGCATGTGCTGGCCGCACAGAGATCCCCACACTACAACCCCACAGGCCGGGCGCAGCCCCCCGGAAACCTGTGTAAAGCTCACCCAGGTCAGGTTCCCAAACAAGTCCTAATTTCAGCTGTTGAGCTCATGTTCAGCAGACAATACCTAACAGACCGAGAGTTATTCAATAAACATTAAATAATTAAAAAACTTGCGTGATTGCACAACAGAATCATAATGAAAAGTTATAAGGACTGATGTGACCTCCAAAACATATCCAAGTAGAAACACTCTAGAGTTACAGTCTATTTAAGAAATAATGTTAATAGTGCTTTGAGATGAGGCCTGATCAAATCTCACATTTATGGTCGACACACTCCTGCTGCTTCAGACGCTCCTTTACAGAGAAACCTACAAAAGCTCTGAAACACAAAACCTCAAAGACAGTTTGCTTTGTGTGCGGCTCTGAACTGTTGGGCAGAGTGGGAGAGAGTTCAGAGGTGGATGTGGTGGAGTCTTCATGAATAGGAGAGGAACGGTCCTCTGTGGAATCAACCCGGCTCATTAGAGCAGTGAGTGAAGAACTTTGAACAACGCAGCTTGTTTGGAACGATGGAGAAGTCATTAATTAAATGGCGTCAGTGGATCTGAAAGGCAGGATGAAGAAAAGCAAAGGCTTGTGGAAAGCAAGGAAAAGGCTCTGGGATCGTGAACATGAAATTTTAACAAGTATGGGAGACCCCGCTCAGATGCAGAGGCAGCAGCAGCAGGGTTCCCCCTCATTTACCACATGGCCGAGTCAAACTTTACAAGGTTGTTCAGATCTCAAGATCTCACTGTAGTGCAATAAAGGCAGCGGTAGAAGTCACACCAAGACAAGACAAAACAACCGAATTAAAAAAGGTTTCTGTCCAAGTCAATTAGGCTAAACTGGTCCGGCAGATGTTTCAGACTCAAAGCCTGCTGAATACATCCACATTCCAGGGTGGGCTGATTTTTTTATTTCCCTTTAAAATGCAAGTACAACTTTTAAGTGTCCAAACAGATGCCTGAGCCCCGCCCGCCTGCTCCTCCCGCATCATTCACCATCACTTCTACTCATTTCATGCTTGAAGGAACTGATAAGAGCAGGATGCCTGACTCCAGCCCTCCAGAGCTACTATCCTGCAACTTTTATTCCCTCATCAGCTGAGTCTCAGCTCGGCAGAGGCCTGGAAAACAGCCCTTCACTGGATTCAGGTGTTAGACAAGGGATGCATCCAATAGCTGCAGGATGGTGGTTCCCCTGCTGTAGACATCTGTATATAAATGTGATTTTAATAGGGAGATCTAGCCAGGCTGTGTGTCGACACAAAACGCAGCAATAGTTTTCTGGTTTGGTAAAATGATTCTTTCTGCAAGTAAGACGGAAGTCATTTTTGAGATTATTTTCTCTTTTGAACCAATAAAACTTCTGTGATTCAGTTTTAATTCAAAAACATTCCAAGGGCTAAATAAGAAGGTAATTATGCAAAAAAAAACCTTTTCATTTAGAAAACTGAAAAAGAGACTGACTCTTTAAAACAGTCACTGTAAAGCAGATAAATGATAACAACCTTTGCAACTTTAAATTACTGCATTGATAACTAGAATCAGTTTTCATTTCATGGGAGGATTTAATAAGTTTATACTTTCTCCCACCTATTGCTGGACGATATGGTCAAAAGTTATACTTTGATATATTTCTTCATGTCGGTCGATACGATATGATTATGGTATTGATATATACAAAATAAAAGCTTCAGAATGACTGCAAAGAATGCCAGCAACAGATGCCTGTACAAACCTATGGCAACTATTTTGCCACATTTAAAAAAACTCCTCCAATAGAACATTTTAGAAATATTTGCTTTAAATAAATAAAACATAAAATTACATAAACCGCAGAACATCAGCCAGTGACAAAATCATAGCCTGCAATGTATATTGAAATATCAGAAATTTATCACCTTTAATGAATAAAGTTACATTGCGATATATAGTGATATTGAATTATTGTCCACCCCTGCTCCTACACCATTTCAAACATTTAATTCTTATTTCAAATAAACCAATAAACTAACAATACTAAAATGTGAGAGCCAGTCATAAAACCTAAAGTTACCAAGATATGTTTCATTTGTCCACCAGCCATTTGTATGTTTTTTTCTGATTTTCACTTTTTGTTTTGTTCTATAAGAGGCTGATTGTTCAATACTTTATACACTCTTTGTGCCCCCGGTGGTAAAATACCTATTAGCTAAATTAATCAGAACATAGCCTGCGTTCCTGTTGGAGACACTTCAGACATTTTTTTATACATTTAAGGGAAGTTTTATCAGTGTTAAAATACTCTAGCATGTAGGTAACCTTTTTATCAGGTCATTACCAGCTGTGTAAAACTGGAAGTACTCCAGCACTGAAGTTTGATATCAATGCTGTGCAGTGAGTGACCCGAAGAGGCTACACGTTTGCAGAATCAGGCAGAAAATAGGTCGGACTGTCCTCCCACTGGAGACACGTGGCAGGACAAAGCGAGTCAGTTTCTGTCATTGAAGTCAGGTTGTCTGCACGGCTTGGCATGAAATATATGGGGTGTTTGGTCGTACTTCATTTTAACTTGACAGATCAAGAGCTGGACATCATATTATGTGTGCTACAGTATTAGATTAGTGGAGGAAAAACCTCAAAACAAGAAGCTGTCACCATGACAGAGCTGTGAAACTTAGCTGGTAGAACATTTACGAAGAGAAATAGCAAATGTTTTACGAATGGCTTCATGATGTTTCCGCGATTCATGCCTATAGACAACCTCTCCTGAAAGCTGAATTCTTGCGCTATTTGTGCGTTCACAAACACACTAGAATCCATCTTGTCCCGCTTCCGCCTCAACTGTTCGAGACAGACGCAACACGGGTCGTCCAATCAGATTACAGTACCATGGTTTAAGGCGGGACATACAGCTGGGAGGAAAGCAAGCGCTGCTGAGCCCACAGCCGAACCGTAATATGGCGCCGCAGGAGGACGAAGCAGGCGGCTGCTGTTACATCTGTTTGACGGTCAGAAGTGTCACTATCCAGATAAGCACGCCCTGACCAGGGGAACTTGCTGTGGTTTCTCATGGAGCCTGCTGCTTAAGACATTTGATACCGTGATTGGCTAAAGCCAACCTTTGGTAGGCGGGCTCGCCCAATCAGCTCGGAAAGTTCTGCCCCTCCTTTCCTCCAACCGGATTGGATGGGAGTAGGCTCAGATTGATCACCAGAACAAACTAATAATTATTTCACCACTTGGGGGCGCTACTTGACTTCTTGAATTCCCAGCCTGAGATGTACAGAATGTACAGAATATCAACGATAGAGAAGTCGACCTCGTGGCTAAGTGTTGCATTTTACACCCCTCATCTCAATAAAGGTGAACTTTAAGTGATAAAACATCACAAATGCAGTACGTCTTTTCTCAGTGTTCATGTACATAATTTCAGTTTGGTATGATATAAAAAACATAAGCATTGTGATTACAGTTTAATTTTTCCAGTACTTTAATCTCTTTTTTCAAGTCTACATTAGATTCTAAATTATATTTTTTCCCCCAAAAAGAAAGAGTACAGTAAAAATGATTCTAAAATCTGAGCATTATTACTGACATTTATTGCTCCCAATAAAAAAGCTATAAAAAAAGTAGTTTCCACAGATAGAATCAGTTGGTAAGAGGGATATTTGTTGGAAAAATCCTGGTGATTTTTATTATTAATTATGCTGAATCTAATCTGATAACCACAACGAGACATTTTAGTGTAGCAGGAAGCCGGCTGCTTGGCTTTAAAATGGATTTTTTAATGAGATGTGTAATACCTAACATGTTCTTCGCCTGACAATAGAAACAATCAGAAGTCATAACGGAAACATTTGACAGTTTTTTTTTTTTGCAGCAGCAGCAGCAGCAGCATGAATAAAAAATGAGAATAACAGTCCACGCCTCAGCCGAGCCCCACTTTGCACATTTCCACCAACGTGTGTGCATTTTATATTCTTAGCGCTAACAAAGGGCGCGACTGGCTGCCTGGCCACTGCTTCGCTCTCCTCGCAGAGTTGGCCTTTGAGAATGGGAGAAGTCTAATGAGTTTCTCCCCTCTCTCCACACTCGCCGTTTGTTCACACTCGCACACATATAGACGAGGACTAATGAGTGTGTCTCGCTCTTTCCTCATTAGCCACACGGGGTCTTATCGCAGGCATCAAACGCGAGGCACCGCCACCCGTGACAGGAAGAGAAGAAGCAGGAAAGATGCTCTCCCTCTCCTCCCTTTACCCCTCTGAGGTTAAAACATTTTATTATGCGGCCACGTCCAAGCTCTGACTGATGGAAGGCTGGAGAGAAAGACCCCCAAATGCACCTAAACATCTCACTCTCTCCAAGACGTTGACTAAGTTAGATCACAGCCAGGATCTTCCATCTCTTCTCTCCGTGGGCTGATGGAGGCTATTGTTGCTATGGCAGTGATGCATATCTCGCCGTGTAGAAATGGAAAGGTGGTAGGAGGAAGTTGACAGGGAATTAGAGTGTGTGGCCACCCGCTCAAGTCCTGAGAGTCAGACTAAACTCAATATAGCCTCCTGACGCAGTGTAGAACGTAGGAGCTGGAGAAATATTCAAAAGAAATCATCGGCGGAGCTTCCAGAGGAGTTTTGAAAAAGTCAGCCAGGAATGTTTCATTCACATGCAGGTTTTTCTGACACAAACATCAAGATGACAGCTGGCTGTGATGCATAGAGCGTGTCACCGCAATCAGGAAGGCGGCGCTGAAGGTTGGAAATGTTTTAGACGAAGGCATTCATTTTGTTTTTCAGAGGACGAGTTTGTCAAAAAAAATCTGATCGAGTTGAAAAGAAGACTATAGAGCGGGGCGGGCTGGTGTGCGGGAGTGACTGAAGGGTCTGCGCGACACGCCTCGAGCTTCTGCAGAGTCATTAAAGCAGATTTGTCACATTAACAAAGGAGAAGGAATCGGCCCTTTTAAAAGCGGAAGGATAAAGAAGCTGCAACACAAAGAGGAAGGGGGAGGAAGACAGGAGGGAGGAGACGAGGAAGAAGAGATGGAGACAGATGGACGGAGAACATTAGTTTGGATGGAGAAGATGTCAGAGGAAAGTTTGATTTCTTTCTTGGGATTTAAAGGAAAACAGCTTCACAGAAGCAGCCTTTTGTTGGGACATTTTTATTTGATTAGAGAGGTTCAGTTCTAGAAAACAGGCCTTAACGATAAAGGTGTGTACATCAGTGAATGGGTGCTTATCTTTCAGACAAGCAGACGCTCAACCAGTTGATTCTTGAATGAATGACACCCTTGGCGAGCTCCTCTTCTCGTCCTGTTGCTAAATCACACCGAACCAAACTCACCTGGACACACCTGAGGAATTCAGATCAGTCTATTTAAGTAACACCAGCTCAAATCATGTCATATCAAGGCACATAAAGTTAATTCAATCAAATTACACAGAAAGATGATTACAGTCACATCCAGTCCAACTGATTCTTATTATCAAACAATTAAGTTCAGTTTATTACTCAGGTTGGTTCAGAGTTTTCTCTCCAATCCAGTCATTGCCTTGCAGCATTCACTCCTCCTGGATGAGCGTGGAGCCTCAGTGGACAGTTGACGGCTTTGCAGCAATCCCTCATACCCAGAATGCATGTGGCGACAGTGGAGAGGAAAACTCCCCTTTAACAGGGAGGAGAACCTCCAGCAGAACCAGAACCAGGCTCAGTGTGAACGCTCATCTGCCTCAACCCACTGGGGGTCAGAGAAGACAGAGCAGAGACTCAAACAACCGGTCAGACATCCGTTCCAAACTGATGAGATGAAAAACACTGAAGTTAGAATCTGATTCAGAGTCACTGAGTCATTCATCTTCAGGAAACGCCTCAAATGTATTCTTTTAAATGTTTATACATATATTTACTTAGGATTCACTGCTAGAGGCACATGCCCATCAGGATTATTTTACAGACAAATCCCATTGACAGAAGGCAATGATCTGGTTCACTTTAGGGGAATCAGAAATCCTAACTGTTTTTCCACAATTATTTAAAATACAATTCTCATAATTGCATAAATACAGTTAACAGAGAATGTTCGTGAAATCCCAAACTGGAAATGTTTTCCTAGTTTTGAGGGGTTCAGATCCATAACAACCCAAAAGGTAACAAAGCTATTCCAACCAGCCTGGCCCTGAGTGAAAAGTTAATTGTCCATCTCGCCAAATCAATAAAGAACTGTAAATTGCTGGTTCAATTTCACTAACATTATTATTGCCAGACCTGTAGAAGCAAGAAGCCACTTAAACAGAACTTGTCAGACAGCATGAAGTGGGCTGAAAGACCTCAACATCATTTCCTGATCTGAGGAAACTCAAGAACAAAGTCAGAGATGATCAGTCTGGAGGCGATAACATGCCTCTAAGCAGCAGAAACCCTTCCTTGAGCAAAAGAAGACTAATTACTCTGGTTATGGGACCGATCTTCGTTGAATTGAACTCTTTAAGCACAACTATATCCCACCAGAAAGACGAAGCCCACTTGTCTGCATGACTTCTGAACAAGCGTCATGGTAGATGGGAAACATTGGGAAAGAAGCCGCAGTAATCAAGTTTAATACGTTGATTCTCAAACCTCTGAGACTCCTCTGCTCATCAGCTGAGAGGAACAAAGTGCTGCTACACCAGGAATGTGTCGACAGCATTTCAGCTTCATCGTCATCCAGAAATAGCCCCAGAAATGCCAGCTCCATCACTGCGGCGAGCACAGTTTGGAGTTTTATTTTCAGAAATTCACTTTCACCACATGACGATCCGGCTGCCTTCCTTCACAGGCTGCGGACGACGTTTGAATGTGCTGCCTACTTTGCTTTTCATGTGTCCCATTAAACCCCATCAAACCCCATCGACTCCTCTTTTCATGTTGGTTTACACGAGGTAAGATCAGAGGAAATAAAGCTTTTTGGGCCTGCCGTGTATCCTGAAGGCGTTAAAATAAGTCTTCACAGCAAATAAGACCTGTTAACATCCATGTGAAATGATCTGGAAAGGCTAGAAAAACCACCAGTCATTGGGAGAATCGATTTATTTCCTGAATTCTACAATAACGTGCAATTTATTTAGTTTATTCAGCAGGATTTTATTATACAGATCAGAAGGTTGCCTACACTCACCATGAGGATGGGTAATTCTGACCTTTTAAAGATCCATTTGATAATTCTCCAGGAAGGAAGGATCAAATGTTCAAAGCACGTTCATTGCTTTCTGAAACTGATTTGTATCTGTGCGTTTTTTGAAGACACACAGATACATACATGCACACAGGTCCGCATCCAGTAGCACGATGCATCTGAACCATGTGCATTTTGTTGCCATCAAACAGCTTCTTAAGCCGGTTGGTGTTGTGGAACGGACCAGACTTTAACAAATCCGGTTAAAGTCAACTATAAACTACGTAGATGCTGACCAAGGCAGATGCACCTGCTCCAGAACTGACACCTTCAAGTCGGGCTGAAGGTAGACGCTGCTCACATGGACACCTTCTGGAGAAAAGCTCCATGGTCAGATGAAAACAAAATTGAGCCTTTTGGACAAAATGGAGAGACTCATGTTTGGACAGAAATACTGGAAGAAACAAGATGGAGGACCAGCCTATCACTCTTCTTCATATCAGATGCAAAGCTAGATGGTTGAAATGTGGACACAGCCCAACTGGACAGGGATCCGATTCAATAAAATGGATCATAATTAATAATGTCATGCGTTTTTCTCCTGCAGGGTTGGGGGGTCTGGCGTGGTTGGGTGGGGGGGTTGGGGGTTGGTTTTGGTTTGTGGTTGATTCGAGGGACAGGAGAGATATCTGAGGTGTGTGGGACAGATTGTGTAGGAGGAGGAACGATCCCCCTAGCCGGGGTCCCCAGCCCAGACCCGGGCTAGGGGGATCGTTCCTCTGTGTCTCCAGTCCAGGGAGAGGCAGCCATCCCTGTGTTGGTCCTTCTTAGGCTCCTTTGCTCTGGGGGATCTGCCTCGGTGCTCTGGGGTGGGAGAGGCAGGTTTTTGGCTCCTCACAACCACTATTGAGCTTTTTCCTTATGGATAAACCTTACATGTTAAACACATTTTCTTCTCACAAACACCTACAGGTGCTTGGATCCAGGTGCTTACAGATTCACTTTTATACAGATGAACCCTATAATTAGCTTTGGCTGTCACTTTATACGTCTTGTAATAAATAATACTGCGTATTTTTCAGTGATGTTATCAAGGCGTTGGTTGTTTGTACCTGTAATACTTTCATGGTTGGTTGTTCTTTTTACATCTCTCTTTGCAGGTGTAGAAGTAGATTGTTCTCTCATCCTTTTCTTTCTCTTTTACCTTTCTGTTTCCATTGAATGTGAAATAATCCCAAAATAATATAAAGTTTTTAGCATATATATCAAGCGGAGGACTATGGTGAAAGCAATAATACTCCACTTGTGAAAGTAAATCTGTTGGGCTCCTTTAGGCATTAAGACAACAATTAAATGCTACACAGCCAGACAGGACACGTAAAAAAATAAAGTTCATGTGTTTCAGGAATTAAACTCACTCAGTGAAAGATTGTATATATTGATTACAGGCAGTAATATTATACATAATAACCAAACATATCTGCCTGTAATTAATCTATATAAATAATATGATTTTTTTGCCTACAACTAATGAAAACACTACATTCAACAGAACATTACTGACCAATAGAAATAAATGTAACATATAAATGCTGGATTAATAAAAAATATGTTTAATATCTGCTGAAAGATTATTTTCAAAAGGTACTTTAGATCATCAGAATATGTTTGTGATTCTACATCCAAACTGGACTGGAAAAAGCAGACTTACTATAAAGTTCTAAAAAGATCAAACTTTAGCTTTATTTAAAATTTGTGGGAAATATGTGATTCATCCCAAGAAAGCAGAAAACTGAAGAGACGAGCGGCCAAATATCCACCCAGAATGGTACCAGGACCATGTAGATGGTGACAGAATCTATGGGATGTGGTGCCACTAAGGTCAATTAAACTAGGCATTTAAACAGATTGTGTAAAAGAATGACTTTTCTGGTTTCCTTCAACAAGCTTCTCACAAAGTTCGCTGCAATCTCGACTCATTCCTCCTGACAGAACTGCTGTGACTGTTCTCTGGGACCGGGATGAAGGTTTTGTGATGGTCCCTCCTAAAAACTGACCCCGTTGTCCTTAAATTCATTTATAACTCAGTTGATGGTATGCGTAGTTTTCCCCCAACGTTAACTTTCTGACTGAAGTCTTGAAATGTTGCTTAAATATCTCCAGTGTTGAAGAACACCTCCCTACTTTACAGCTGGGATGGTGTTTCCAGCCTTAAAATCTGCCTCATCGTTTCCTCCAAAATGCAGAAACGGTCGTTATGACATTGTTCATCAACCTACTAGCTTTACATCATCATCTGGGATTTCCAAAGCTGTTCTATGTAGCAGCAATCTACAAAGAAGATCGTATCTGAGCTAAAACAGAATAAATAGTGAGTCTAATTTAATGGCAGAATGTGAGACGTGTCTTCTGCTGACGAGTGGACATAAGCGGGAACTGGAAAGGTTTCTTAGCATCGCAGCTACTGGCTTTGAGCTCTCAGACATCACTGCTTCCCAGCCTATTCTGCCTCGCCAGACAAGCCTCACGGTGCGCTACATATTCTTTTCTCTACCTGTTAAGGTGTTAAACAGCCTTCGGTTTCCTGCTCCGTCGGCTCTTTGATCCTTTGATGACCTGGTCATGCTAAAGAAAAAAAAAAATGCAAAGAGGCTGTGTTGAAAGGAGAGGATAAGGACTACGTCTCAAATAATACACCTCTGTAGATGGATTTGATAGCGCCGCGGAATGATGGGGGCTTTTTTCTCCTCCTCTGCAACCTTTTGCTCCCTTTTGAGTTGCATTTGTGAAATGAATCTCCCGGTTGAGGAGGAGGAAGAGGAGGAGAGGGGTGAAGCGTGTTTTAGATTTAGAGGCTCGCAGCACCTGATTATAGCCGAGGTTGTTGTTTCATCTGGCTGGGTTAGGACTGAAAGGTTTGACTTCATGGAGCATTTCTGCCCTTAAGGAAGATTTAGATGAAAACCTAATGCTAACAGTCTACAGGTGCAGGTCATATAATTAGAATATCGAAAAAGAAATTGATTTTTTATTTTCCAGTAATTCCATTCAAACAGCAAATAATGAAATGAATAAAAAAAAACAAATTCAGTATCTAAAAAATAGAATATTTCTTCAGAACAAGACAAAAAAAGGATTTTCAGAACTGAATCGTATGATCATGTGCAGCACTCACTGCTTAGCTGGGGCTCCTTCTCCCTGGATCACTGGTGTCTTCATTTTTTAACCTTTTCATGATATTCAGATTTTCTGAGTTCCTGAATTTTGGGATTTCATTAGTTGTCAGTTATAATCATCACAATTTAAAGAAATATACACATATAGAAATATATCAGTGTGTGTGATGAATGAATATAGTATAAAACTTTCACAGTTTGAATGGAATTACTGAAAAAACTACTTTTTCATGATATTCTAATATGAGCGGCTCATGTACAGTTGTTGTTTCCACTGGCTGGATTAGGACTGAAGGGTTTTTACTTGCAGCTAGAAATCACGGAGCATTTCTGCCCTTTAGGCAGATTTAGATGAAACCCTAAAGCTAAGAGCCTATATCACATTTCGTTTCAAACATCCAATGCCGGCTGCATCCTGTTGAAGGATTTGTGAAGGAAAACACCTTAAGCTCCGCATGTCTCTCCACCACACACACAGAGGTGGACAATGATGACATGGCTCGTCAGAATCTGCCACCTTTAACCTTAGATAGCAGCGTTATTTCTTTCTGCTCTTACCTCGGCTATGGATACAGTGGGTGGTTAAGTTGCCATCATCGGCTGCCGAGCGGCTGGAAGCCGGGATAAGGCAACAACAGTATCTCTTCCATCTTGATGAGCCTTGTGAGAGTTGCTGCTATAAACCAACTCGCCTTAGGAGGAGACGGATCATCATGCGAAGCCTCAACAGGCAGCTGCAGGCAGGTTAGCTTTCCACTGATGGGCCCCCTGCTCTGCTAATAGATTCATTCATTCCCACTAATAAAACCCAAATCATCATACAAATGAGACTAAATAGGGAGACTGCAATTTGGTGCACAAAAAATGGATTTCAGCCAAATAATAAAAGTCATTAAAATAATTTGTTTGCGACAGGGCAAAGTAAAAAAATAATTCCACCACTTGAGTTAATGCTTTTTTTTCTAAATGTCTGCAATTAAAGTGGAATTTAGGAGTGTTTATGTGACTGATTCCAGAATACAATTGATTCATTTCTGATCTCCACTGAAATACAGCAGCCTGTTCACATCCATGCGTGTCTGTTTCTAAATAAACTGAAATAAAGTACAGAATAAAATCTGCCTGGAGCCCCGAGTTTGTCCCAGAGCTGCAGCTTATAGACAAACACTACAAGTTACAGCCGAGGCCAAAACTACACTTTTACTTCCACAGTTACAGCCACAGGATAAAGTTTTGGCAGTGAAAACTATTTTCTCACAACGCCGTTGTCACAGATTCTCCACTAAAATGTATTTTTAAATGAAATATTTGAATACTCCTCATCACCCTCTTCAGCAAGAGCTTTCTTCTAAATGATGCTGACAGCACTGGTCTTCTAGTTTGGACTCTCAGGGATTTCAAAGTTTTTCTCTACAAAGACTTGAGCTTTTTCTATATTGGAATTTCGTTCCTTCGTTTTCATGTGCTCATTGCATTGCCTATTCTACTTGATTTGGAATATATGACCCAGGTTTGACATCTTAGCACCAGTTTCCTGCCTGTGAGGCCAGATTCCACCAAAACAGCCAACTGACAGTCACCAGATCAATAAAACACTAAATATTTCTGTTGCAACGCTACCGTCCAACAGCACAGATTTACATCCAACATTTTACACATCTATCCCAATGTTTTCTTTTCCCTGATTGCAACTCATCATCTGTAGATCCATGTTTTAGCTTTGCAGGGTTGCAGAGGAGCATGGCGGTAGGAGGTAGAACCTGGGCAGCTTCATACAGAACCAAATTAACATATTTTTCTGACTATAAGTCACACTCTTTTTCATATTTTGGCTAATCCTGCGATTTATATTCAGCTACGACTTGTATATCAATTTTAAATGGTAATTCATATTGACCAGCATGAACCAAGGAGCAAACATTACTGTCTGTAGCCACCAGAGGGCGCTCTAGGCTTGTGAAAACTATATGCTGCTTTTCTACCACTTAAAAATTAATTGAAACATTAACTTATAGACAACAAAAACTGAACACATGTTTGTTTGTTGTTTCACTGTTTCAGTCTGAAGGACCCAGACAGAGACAGAACTCTGTTATTGGGCTGTTCATGAAGCTAACAGCAGCTAGCGCTAGCTACAGCTCTGTTGTCCAGGTGGATTACATCTGCGCTGATGAACGTGAGCTTTATGTTGCTCTGAAACATCAATGTTGTACTTTTAGCTTAGCACGTAGCACCGTTACGCTAACGGTCTAATTTAAGCGTAATTTTAACAACTTTCAGCGTAACGGCCGTTAGGTGGGATAAAACCTGCTGGTTGGAGTTGCTAACTTGCTCCATTCATCCTCACAGGTATGTTCCAGGTTATTCAGCCGGTTGTGGATGCAGCCTTGTAATTTAATAAATTGGTTTACCAGATTAAATGTCAATTATTAGTCTTGGGTTGTGTGAAATAAATATCTAAATAAATGCGTATAGTCCGGTGTGATTTATGTTTTTTTCTTATTATGACGCATTTTCTTGACCGATGCGACTTTTTTTCCGGAGTGATTTATAGTCCAAAAAATATGGTACTGTTATAAAGCTAACATGCATGCTAGTTCTTTTGCTCTTGAGGGCCCCCTATTTGTTTCTGAGCTCTAAGCGTCTTGATCCCTTTGCTGGCTCTAACTGGAGGCAACCACAGCTCAGAGCAGATAACTGTGGTTTCAGCACATCAGTGTATGATTAGACCGCATCTTCACCTGTGATTAGGCAACTAAAACCTTCACCAAATTCTAGGTAAAATACAAAAAAGGAGACAAAGTCTGCACCACAGGACACAATCAGATCAAAACCCAACAAGATATATGCAAGTTTTTCTCATGCCTGCTACTTCAGTTATGAATAAAAACGGCTGATTACAAGAGGGAGAATAGAAGTGAAATGAGTGAGGACTGATCTGTTTGGATCAAATACCTTGATGGTGCAGGTTAAAATCTTCCCTTGAATGGGTTCAGATTTGATGAATCAAAAGCCATTTTCCTACAAGCTGAATCATCAAATGACAGAGTTCCTTACAGACAGTAACCCTACACCTCTGATGGACCAAGATGATCCTGGTTTGACTTGGAAAATGAACCCTCAACGTTCCTGCGACCCAGATATGTGGTTTATTATGCAGCTGATAAAGGTGCATCTATGTTAATTCATCTGTTTTTTGTGTGGGCGTACAAAAACGAGTTCCCTGTGTGTCGCACTGAAGGCAGCGCTTTAATTAACGCATGAGGTGATGTAAAATGTATGGCCTTGAGCTTCACCGCTCCTTTTTCTTACATTATTAAACGATATGCAGCCTGCGACAGTAAACAACTATTCATCCCAAGGCTTTTTTGTTTTACTTCGCCACCAAAGCACTGCTTTGTGCAGATAGTTGAGATCCTGAAGGTATAAATATTTCTCATGGCAGCAGATGCAGCAGCTCAACCCGGTCCAGCTTCCAAGGAATCCGTCAGCGTCGACCACTTCTCAAAGCACCTTTAACGGCTGGTGGATTAATGATGGTCAACCCGGAGACCTTCATTTGTGTCCTGTTTTAGCCCTTTGGCTTGTGATTACTCAGTGCAACACAAGCTTTAAGAATAGATTAGCAAGGACCTGATATCTATTAACACACCACAGCAGTTATGTAAGTAGTTTTATGTAGTCTCTGATTAGACTAAAGCTTCCTGTACCTGACATTAGTTCACTTTTGGTGCTTTTAGGTCTTGGTTTTTCATCATTTACAGTGAGACTGTGTCGCCTGTGGCGCTGAGTTTATGAGGTCTTTGAACTGGCACAAGGGACTATGAGCATATTTCACCTATTTTAGCTTCACTGCATTTTTAGATTCATTTTAAAATAATTGTATTTGCTTTTAAAGCCTTGAATGGTTTCGCCCCACCCTACCTGGTTTACTGTGTGTAGTGAGTCTATGTAACACATTTCATTCGATGAATCACTGACAATTAACATCTGCAAGACAAACTAATTTATGCAGATGAACCTGTATGAACTAGTATTTAAATAACTTTCTGATGGAAACTGGATAATATTGTAAAGTCATTTTCTAAACTGCAATAGTGTTTTATGGCAGGAATCGTTCCTGAAGGTGATCCATGTATATCATTGTGTTAATAAACTTAACTTTATTTTGTTTCATAAAAAACATAACTTTTGGCTGCATTTAGAAACACTTTGTTGAATTAAAGAAGACTTCTAATTTTAACATATTTAAAGTGTGGCTTCTCTGTATGGTTAGAAATAATGGTTTAAGCTCCAGATAGGCTTTCATAAAACAACAAGTAGAAAACTTAAGCAATTAAATTAATGATTCCTCCGAATTACTAAATTAACCTGGAATATGAATAGCTCACTATGAAACTGCTAAACTATTTCATTCTTTTCAATCTAATAATAAAAATAGTAGCACCCTCCGAACGTTTAACAAACAAACATGTATATAATCCGCTCTTTAGTTATCTTCATCCTCATCGTCTCCCCAGTAACTCAAAACCAGGGTCTGAAATTAACAGTCGCCAGACGCCAGTAAATTTTCCCTTTGACGACTAAATTTCAGATGGCGAGTAAATGTTTGCACCAAATAAATCGTGTTTTTCAGTCATCATTTGGATGCATGCTGCTTTATGTTCCTCTGCTTTCAGCTCATATAACAAACGCACACAAACACTCGCACACGTGACGCAAGAACGACAGCAACTACGTCATGTCCGTTTGCTAACAGCTAGCATTTAGCTCAGGCTAATAACGTAGCGCGGGATTATGTGGCGATATTTAGCAGGGGTCAGTCAAAATTAATATTTTGGCCGGTAAAAAATATGCTTGGCCGGTTGATTCTTACAGCTATGAATCAGGATCGGTGAATGAGAAAGTTAATTTCAGACACTGCTCACACTGCCTTTTTATCCTTTTCTGAGTCCATGTGTCCGACGAGCTCTTTGGCACCTTCGTCACACAGAAACACGTCCAGCCAGCTTTGCACCTGGCCAGCCGTTCTCCAACAGCGCCGGAATGAGGGAAACCGCTTTAGCCGCTGGTCTGTAAAGCTACAGTTGAGTTTCACATGTTGCAGCGCCACCTGGTGTCTGAGAGAGGAACCACAGGCAGGGTGCAGCCCAGAGATGACGTCACTCGTATTCCACACATGGCACCAGTCAGTTTAAAGGAGCAACGAGTAATAATGACAGCTAGTGTTGCTAACAGCCATGTCTGCAGGCTGCTGCTCTTTTGCCAAGATAAAATACCAAATGCTGCGCTCTGTTTGGGGAACTCTGGGAACTCTCATATGATTGGCTGAGGAACCAGGAAGTAAACACAGGCTACACTCTGAATCGAAGTTCTGGACTGTACCTCTACGTTTGAAAGGATAAAAACATGACTAAGACATTGTTGATGGAGAGGATTGTTTCTAGGGAATGTTACTTCCATCCCAGGTGACATGTGAGAAGGATTTAGGTTGATTTTACGGTACATTTCTTACTTATTGCTCCTTTAAGCGAAGCCTATGGATCCCATGAGAAACAATGAAAACAGGAAATTTTCATTAATCCATGAATCTCCTCCTCAGATGCCCCAGAAATAATATGGAAGATTTGAGATCTGGTCATCCTATGATCAACTAAAGTGAAAATTATAATCAGCATTGGATGCTCACAGCTCATATCTTCTCCACAGAACCCCGCCTAAAAGAAAAAATGTGAGCGTTACCTTTGAAAGCACTTTTGAAGAAACGTTTGCTCCTCTTTTTTAGTTTCAAAGCCTTCAACATTGTATTTAAACTTATTTTTGGTGAATAAATAAGTTTGTTTCACTAAGCCTACTGAGACATTCCCAGGAGGAGTCACCAAACTACAGCAACAGGACTGAATAAATATTTCAGGCATCTTTAGTTAGTGACGTTCAGATGATTTTCACTTCAAAATGCACAACTTATGTTAAACAAACAAGGATTTTTTTTAGATAAGTGACAACTTAAAGCAATATGCTACAGTATGACGGGACATTGACACAAGAAAGAGAAAGAAGATCACACCCTGAAAGCACCATGAGCTCCAAACCTCCAACTGAGAAGCCTGTTTGGAGCGCAGACGTGGAGAATAATGAGTAAAAGGTGAAGGAGGTTGAAGAATAATCAGAGAGAAACAATGAAAGAAGTCGGAGGAGTGGAAGGTAATTTCCCTCAGAAGCAGGTTAGGATATGATGTACTGTTATCCCCGTTGTTTTTATTTGCCACCTTTCACAGGGGTTTATTATTATATCCTCTCCAAAGCTGCTCCGGCACATATGGAGGCTGCCACTCAACGCTGCACCCAATAAAGCTTGTAGTGCTCAGTGTGTAGCTATGAATTCATTCCTTTCCACAAGTAGCTATTCATATTAAAACAAGCAACAATATGAAATAGAGAGAGAGAGAGAGCATATTAAAGTCCCGCTGACGTCTCACACACCCACCCACATGCTGTACCCATGCATCCATCCAAGCATTCATCCACCCTGTGGTTCTCCTTTCGTATCACATCCCTGGGTTTATTAAACAGGGATTCTGCTCCGGCCGGGTCCGGCTGGAGGCTCAGAACGTCCCTGAGTGGGAAGAGGAGGAAGGGAGCACGCTGTGGACGGTCCAGATGGAGACTCGCTGGCCTTCTCACTTCATGTCGGGTGCGATGTGTGTGCGGCCGTGTGCGATCCATCAGCCAGTCTGCCAGCAGAGGCGGAGCCCGGCTTCATCTCGCACTAAAAACTGCCTCTAATTGGCTTGAACGTTCATGTCATCCCTCCACAGAGTTCTGTCAGATACGGCGCTAGTCAAGCATGATCCTCTGGTCCGCTGTCTGCACGCAAACCCGATGTGAACTTCCTCACATTACTCCGGAGCGATTGGACCCTGGAGGGGCACCCAGGCTGAAGCATGCAGGGGGAATTAAACCTGAGATCTCCTCCAGTAGTTTTCTCTGTTCACTATCTGGGTTTAACAGGCCTCTTCCTCCGCTTCTGGTTGCTTGGTCGCCTCCTCTGCTCTCAAATGCTTCTTCCCATCTTCAATCACTCATTCTTCCTCCCCCTCATACAGTATGTTTTTTAACTTCCTTGATGTTGGCAATCCCTTAATCCTCTTCGTCTTGCACGCATTGAGGTTTCTTCCTGCATCATCACAGCTCTGTCTCCGGCCGGCCTTCCCGTCCTCTAACCCTCTGCTAATTTTTCACGTTTCTTTTTCCTTTTGTCTTTGTCATCTTTCCCTCCATCTAGCTGCAGCTATCTGCCACCATGCCCCCCCCCCCCATGCTGTCACGCCTCTCTGACATTCTTCCCTCTTCAGCTGCTCTCCTCTCCTTTTGTATGTCCATCAAAAATAATCGGCCCTCTCATCGTGCCCTTCATCGTCACCATTCTCTCCTCCTCCTCTGATCCTTCTCTACTTGCTTATATGGCTCAGTGTTTGCTTTCATTCAACAAGTAAATCTCCTTTATTAATGTTTTTTTTTCTTGAGTGGAATAAGCTGGAACTCCAACATTTATGTCAATATTTGCTTCATTATTCTGGCTCTTACATTTGGCATTTAATAAACTGTGATACTGTTAATATCCCCCAGCTAATTGAACTGATTCTATACTGTAAGCCTCTCCTCTCGGTTTGTGGAGACATCACAGTTAAGGAGAGAATTAAATGCCACTTAATTATATGATAATGCTCATAAAGAGCAAACACACAGGTTGATTAGCTCAGAATCGACACACATAAATGTGCACACAACCACGCAGACACACGCATGAAGATTAATAAATGCACGCTGAGGTCTTTCTGAAATCCAAGCAGAATAATGACCGGAATTAAAGTTGTGAATGTTCTTATATTAACATGGCTTCAATAAGACAAACATTAAAAGACAGTACTGAGTGTTAATAAAGACGCATTAATCCTTGTAAATTCCCTGATTGGCTGATGAAATTAAACATGAGCCTCTCTCACCGTACAGAAGGAACCTTTCCACAGAAACAACTCTTGGTGAAAAGTAGAAATATGTGAAATTTTCCATAAATTATCTTCCAGCATCTCTAAACGTTTGGAGGAAACTCAAGGGATGAAAGAGATTAGCAGAAATCTGGTCCTGAACATCTCCCAGAGCTCTGATCAATCCACCATGTGGACCTGGAGAGAGGATGGACCACCTGCAGACCTACCAGGACATGGACGTCCACCTGGACGGACAGGCTGGAGGACCATGGTGGCTCTGGAGGAGCTGCAGAGATCCACGGATCAGGTGGACTAATCTCACCAGCTGTCAGATGTGCACTCCATAAATCTGTCATTTACAGAAGAGTTGCAAGAAGAAGACATGGTTGAAAGAAATCCAGAAGTCCGTTATGCAGTTTGTCACAAACAAACATGTGGAAGAAGGTCCTCTGATCAGAGGAGACCAAATTATGCAAAATGCCTTCAGGAGGAGAACTAGCACTACAAGTCAGTCTGAACACTTATGGTGAGACATGGTGGTGGCAGCATCATGCTGTGGGATGCAGCTCAGAGTGGATGGGAAGATGGATGGAGCTAAATCAGGACAATCCTGGAGTAAGACCTGAGACTGGGGTGGAGGTTCACCTACCAGGAGGACAACCACCCTGAACATGCAGCCAGAGGTGAGCTAGATGGGTTAGATCAGAGAAAGCATGACTCATGGGAGCCAAATACACATTCACTTCACATCTTTCAGGTTTTTATTTGTAAAGCAAATGAATCATTTTCCTGTTGAGTAAATCCTAGTAAGATACATAAAATGGAAAGGGACAAACTATGAAAAAACTGGCTCTACATGTTTAATGTAATCCGACGCTACATTTTGGAGCATTTCAATGCTAAAGCCTCAGATTAATTTGTAAAAATATAGTTTTTAGACTAAGAATAAAACACATGGGAACATTAAGAAAAGAATTCAGTCAATATGCCGGATACCATTTCAGTCAGGAAACCTTGGGAAACCAAAAGAGCAGCTTCACCCCATATCTAACGAGTCCAGAAGTAACAGAGGAGCACGACTCGTACCGCTGGTTAGGAAATAAAACTTCTGAAGGAAGCTGACTCTTCGTTAGGTGCATGAAATGCCTCAACAGGCTCTTCTCCATGTGGAGGACCATCAGACCACAGCAATGCAAAGAGCAACTTCTAAACCTCACAAAGAATCAACTGCTTAAATCCCACAGAACCAACCTGAGCTGCTGGCTTGGTTTGCTCCGAATATTGGGATAGAAGAGATTTAAAAAACACTTTTAGATCCAAGTAAAGCAGTTGATTTTAAAAAAATGTGTGCAAACAATGCATACGGTCTGTAATTTAGTGTAAATATTATGGTCAGCCAATTTATTTTACAGGGAAAGGTTCTGCTTGAAGGAAGGAATGAATGGAGCTGAATGAATCTAAAGCGGCAGAATCAACATCAACTCCTCGAACTCGTTCACTGGTTCCATGTCCTCCACCAGACTTTTCAACAGAGCATCAAGCTTTAAATGATCACCAAGTAAAGGTGCTGGAGATGTTTGGGAGTGTTTGGTGAAGCGGTGCCAGTTCCAGGTGCTAAATTCATCATTTTGTCTTCCATTTAGATCAAGTCACAGGTCCAGGAGGGACCATGGTTGTCCAATGTCTGCAGGAAAGCGTCACCAGCCCCTCATGCAAGGAGAATATATTCATATCATTATGTTCAATCACTATAGACTGAAGCAACATCCTGATTACTGCAGAATGCTGCTGCAATGCTCTTAACCAACACAAGAAAGATACGGGACATTCCCCCAGTTTTAACCTCTTCTCACTGGCCACCGGTACGTTTGAAAAGGGGAGAAGCTTGGAGAGGTGGGGAAATGCTACCTGGGAACCTCATGGTTGTTTCTCTCCATTTCCTCACCACTGCTGGCAGCACTTTATATTAATCAAATACTGATTCCTGCTCAGTTATTCGGAACAACAACCACCAAACAGCCTTGAGTACAAAAACAGGCACTTATACCTTAAAGAGCTTGGCTAAAACACGTGTATACTCCCCAGGTAAAACTAGGCCTTGAATAGAGATGTGTGGGCTTTTCACAGCTACAGTGCAGCTCTTAGGAAATGGCCTCAGCATCCAGACATCATGCAAACTACAGCTAGTATACCACACCCATTATTATTATTATTATTATTATTATTATTATTATTATTACATTCATCCTAAAACGCAAATACTGTTGATTTGATGCTTTATCCGAGAGCTTGCGGATAAAGAGCAGGTTTCTACTTGGATGAATCAGAAATTTGAGGTATCTGATGGATTATGTGTTGGATTGTGTTGGTTTAACCACTTTGCTGTTTTGACTGGAAAGATGGAAAGATGATGAGCTCAGACTGTCGTATTAAGATGATACTGGTCACGTGATAAAAGGAGCCAAACGTTTCCCACTCAAAGTAGTCCAGAGCTTCAGTGATGCACAAGGCTTTGATTCTGGTCAGATGATTTACCTCCTGACCTTGTATGAAATAATGTTTTGAAGCCTCACCCTTCTGACTTACAATCATTGTATAAAAATGATTTCTGAGGTTAAGTGGCAGCAGGCAGCTGCTAATCAGACTGTTATCTGACATCAGGGTGTTTCCCTTTAAAGGCAATGGTTGCAGCTCTGGAGCATCAATGTGACGCAATGCAGAAATGATGCAGGGGTTGCAGCCCTTCAATCTGGGGAGAGTTTTAAGAGGCATATAAGAGATGTTTGGTCCTAAAGCACAGCATCAAGTTGGGCTAAAACCAAACACTGCAGATCAGCATAAACACCTCTCACCACCTGCAGTGGATGAACGGACCATAAATGGTACACCAAAGTTTTCTACAGTCACGTCTGAGTCCATCTGCTCAACAACAGAAACTTAGTCCACCTCGGTTCAATAAATTATTGTTCTAGAGAAATGTACTGAAAAATGGTGAGTCAAAATTCAAACATCCTAATTCTCTATACCACTTTGTATTTTACTGTAATTATCAATTTAAAGTTATTTTTTAAATTGCTGCAGGACATCAATGTCCCTCAGTTTGTGATAGAACTAAAACTTAAAGAGCAACAGATCCAAATCCAAACGCTCTTCCCATGACTGCTGTTATGAGTCGGTATACTGATGGGTCCATTTTGTAAAGCTCAGGGTCCAGCAAGATGGAGGCAGGATGTTCTGTGTGCTCAGGTTATTTATCCACCTTTCATCTCTCTTCCCCTCTGCACATCCCTCTGCCCTGGCATGTTATTAAAAACAAACAGCTCTATTCTCTTTAGATTAGCACCGTCCTTGGTGTTGCTCAACCCTCAGTCCAGACAAACGCACAGAAATCATGCACACAACCGCAGCCCGGGACCCACAATCTAATCTGGAAGTCTCAGGACATTATGAGACTATTTAAAAACAACTGACACTACGGCTATATGTAATAAAAGCAGATAAAGTGAAAATCGTTGGTGTATTTATGCTGGAGAACTTTGGGTCATAAATCTAATTTACAGTCAAAGAACTTATGAAGAACCTGTGATTACAGTTGTGTGAAACGATACCCTATGGGTCTGTATGCTGTGAAACCATATTTAAACGCATGGATATCTAATATTGGTTAACTGCTCCACCTCATCAGGAGCTGCCCAGGTGTTGTAGGGAGGTCCTACAGGCAGGTGGAGACCACACACATCTTGACTTGGTCAAGGACATTACATCAAAGCTGGACCCTGGAGTGTGTTTTTCCACTTAAATCTTGAGTGGGGCTCTAAACCCAGACCTCCATGGGTTAATACATTTTATTTCCATTGCTAATCTTTGTGTGATTTTGTTGTCAGCACAATGAACTATGTAAAAAACAAAGTATTTAATAAGAATATTTCATTCATTCAGATCTAGGATGTGTTATTTTAGTGTTCCCTTTATTTTTTGAGCGGCACACACATCTTTAGATATATGTCATTGATTTTGTAGCTCAACTTTCCTTTCAACAAAACCTGAGCACTTCCATGCAAAGCCACAGATTTAAGCATTTCACCTATGAGAGGATTACCACTTGATGATTTTCAGTGTGACTGGGCGGCTAATGGAAGAATGTGATTCTCTGTGATTCTCTGGTCTCCACTTTGGGCCTGCACTGCCTGTTCTTTATGCATTAGGCCAGAGCACTCAGGACAGCTCAAGCTAATTCTTTCCCTGAAGAAAGTAATTAGACCAGCGTACTCATCTAATGCTCAGAGGAGGCCGAGCGTCAGTAGGTGGGTGAGAGAATTAGAGCGGGGGAGGTTGGGAGAAGAACAATTATGCTTTTTTAGACCCCAGCATCTCTAAAACCCATTCCATCCTCGCCCAGGGATGAGTGGTGAGGTTTAGTCCTAAAACCTGTTGGTCCGGTATAATAGGAGTGAATTATTTGCCTGGTAGCAAAGGGGACTGATGGAGGGTAACAGAGGAGGTGGTGTGTGCCTATGCACACCAGGTGAGCTGCTATCATTTAAAAAGACCCAAGTGAGCTTTAGGGTTTAGCATTAGCATTTCAAGTGAAATTCAGATTCCGGCACCATTTTGGATTCCACGTTTGAGCGCAGTTCCAGAACATGACGTCCATAATGTAGGAGATGCTTTAACATTCCCGTCCGTAAGGGCAGCATTAAATGATTTAATGTCGGCTCATTAAAAGGATACTTGACACAGTTATAGCGAGCTCTGAGCTGTCCAATAGGACAAATGTTATGGAATCAGATGCAGATCATTCATAACATTGTGGTCACTAAAGCAACAACTCATTTTGGTACAATGTAATACTTTTGAATTCATATTTATGCGTTATTGACGCTTGCCATTCACCTAAACACTTCCTATAGTCAATCAAATCCCATTCATTGCATTTCTCCCCGCAGTTTTCAGCACCAAACCCAAAAAGGAACCATCAGTCTCCCAACCCCGCTGATCGTTGGTCGAATGCTATAAACTCTGCTGCACTTAAGCTGAGTCAGCCGTTTTTATTAACTGTACGGTCTCCTTTTTCCTGTTTTTAGATTTTCACCTGGGTGTGTATCCGCATGCTTCCGGTTGCCTTTCACTTTGCAGCTGCTACGCCTGAATTTCTCCAACGTAAAACAACTGATATGTCTATTTCTAAACACTGTTAATAACCTAATTAAAGAAAAGATGAATTATTTTTTTCTGGAGATCACTGAAAATACCCTCCATTCAGTGTTGCATGACCCACTGCTGGGTCCAACCACTGCTGACCAGTCAGAACTTTTTACCGTGAAACATTGGACCTGCTCAATATTCAGTCACTGTTTTTACCAGTATGTCATAACGGGACATTTTATTTCCTATGTATGTTGTCATATAGGGATTTTTAATGAACTGAACCACAATTAGACTTCACACTAATAACCGATAACTATTGATCGGTTTAAATATTAGCAGTTGCCACAACACCAGACGTTTCTGAGAGCTTCGTCATTGTTTTGCATTTCAGGTTTTGTTTTTAAGTTATTTAATGTTTAATGAATAACTGTCTGTTAGGTATTGTCTGCTGACTATCAGGACAACAGTTGAAAGGAATGATTCGAGCTCTGACGATCTTTTAACAGAAAACTCTGCACACATGTAAAGTAAAGAAGTGACAGCTTCTCTTCAAGTTCCAGAATTTATTAACAGAAATAAAATAAACATCCAGAGAACACCTGAATTAACACTATATTTCAACAAATCCTCTCTTCGAGGCTAGTGAAACTTAAACTAAACTACTATGCAAAATTAAGATAAAAAGCAGCTAAGGAACTATGTAGACACAAAGAAACAAAAGTAATAGTTAAAAACCAACATCAGAATGATTCATTGAATCTTGAGTTCTCTGCAGATCCAAGTTAGAGAAGCAAAGTTCATCTTAAAGAAAGTGGAATGAGATCATATTAGCTCAACTAATTTAGAACATTTGGTTTGGGTTTCAACCCAATCACAATGCAACTCCAGGTTAGATAAACAGTATTTGAGGAAATAACATTTTAAAGAAGGATTTATCAAATAAAAATTAAGACTAATAAAGAAAAATAAAGACTAATTGGTAGCTTAGAGGACGATGGACCTGAAGGGATTTGTTGGGGCACATCCGGATCTAACGAGCTGACCAGAAAACACAAACAATGTCCCATCATTGTTGAAAACCCTTCTGGAAACAAAGTTTGTCACGACCTCAAAGCCATGCTAAGTCATTTCTGAGTGCCGCTCCCCTACAGGACCTTTTGGAACGCCACGTAAAATGGAATCCCCTAAAACAACGTCAGATTGGTTTTTCAGAGCGTACGACACGTCACTGATGAGGAAGAGCTTTCCCCAACTTGTGACTTTAGAGGGATTAGAAACGGTACAGCCTCAGGTTGACTAGAAGTACCCGGTTCTCTCTGATCCTCAGAATAATCAGTCTGCCTGTCTTTCAGTTGTCCAGATATAGACAGAGACGTGTTTGTCTGCTACACTACTGAGCCAGCAAACCCTTCTTAATGTGTTCACCAGCTCTTTCTTTCTTTCTTTCTTTCTCTAAATTTGACATTTTAATGCTCCTGAAAGTTTTCAGCCACCAGGCCTGGAGAACTTTTCTCCAAGAGTTTTAAAACTAAAAAGAAATCAGAAAGATGGAGACCTGAGGAGTTTCCTTAAGGGACAGAACCTCATGCTTTCTTTTGGTCATGAAGGCTTTGCTCGGTGGCGTTGAACCTTGACCTCTGCGGGACCTGTCATCTCACAGCTATCTGTCTGCGGATGGATTGGAAGTGATAGCAGCACATGGAGCGGTGCGTGGTGTGCCCTGTCCCCATCGGTGTCTTTGCTATAAACTGGGGTTGCTCTGGCTGTCGTGTCGCATTAGTTAAAGAGCAACATGGAGTCGTTACCGTGGGAGCAGATTATGTCTGAAGATACAGAGAAAAACAACGGAGGACCTGAAGAACATGGAGACTCTGCTGTTTTCAAAATCTACCGTTTGAAATGTTTCCACCAGGTTTTAATCTAAAATGGGTGCTAATCAAATACTCAGTTCTTAATTTAAATAAGATGAGATAAGATGAGATAAGATAAGAGGCTTTATTGATCTCACAGTGGAGAAATTCACGTGTCACATCGGCTCAATAATCAATAATCAAAAGAAGGTGCCAAAAGGAGGAAAAGGTGCATAAGGTATATACAGTGGATCAAAAAGATAAAAAAAAAAGCAGAGATTTAGGATTACTTATATACATATGTACTGACGTTGTACCTTAAAGTGGTACCAGGTAAAGAGCAACAGTGAGGTAGTGAGATAAATAACAGCAGCAGTCACTTCTTTACAGGGTTATTGCACAGGTTATAGAATTAGAACATAGAATTGCACATTAGTTATTGCACATTAGTTATTACAGTTATAGTGCAGCATTGTATAATATGGAGCTTATTGCCCAGTTGGAGCCGCATAGCTCAACTGTGGGCATGTGATGTCAGTGAGGACGTATCGCTACAGCGTACCGTTAACCATAAATGGAGAGAGACAGGAGACAGGGTAGGATTGGGATGTAATTCAGGACTGTCGTGAAACCAGTAAGGAGCAAATTAATGATTTGATCTGAATAAGGCAAAGCGATGGTAGGAGAGCGAAGATCCGACCTCTGGCCAATAAACAGTCTGGAATATAAAAATATAGATTTCCCTTTATGCTCCCATAGAGGGGAGGTTTGTCCCATCCCTCAGGGAGCAGCGTGCTGACACACAGAGGCACACTGGGAGCAATGGGATTGCTCAGGGACCCAAGGTGACAGGGTATCAAACCGACAACCTTTAGGGCCTCTCCAAGATGCAAACGCCTGGCTCCCTAACCACTAGGCCACCATGCCTGTGCAAGTTTCTGCACATTTACTGACTTTATTCATTATATTCAAACCTGGGAAAAAGCTGTTTCTTACATCTTCATTCAGTTTTTTTGCTTTTTTTATCCCTTTTAAGTGTTTCAGATAAGAAAATGTATATCAGAAAGATACGCTGAGTGAAAACAAAGAGCAGCTCTTAAATGATTATCTCATTTTTTAAGTGAAAATAAAAGCGACCAGACTGAACTGGCTGTATCCTGTAAGTGGTTCTGGAGGTAACCTGCTGTTTCTTATAGATGAAAAAAGGCTAGACTCGGCTCAATCACATAACTAGAACCTTTACGAAAACATGAAGGCTAAAAGACCGCAGAAAGCAACACATCTTGTACTGAAATTCAAGTAGATTCAGTGACGCTTATCAGGATTTAATTACACTTTAAAGTCTGGAAAGGCGTACACTGCAAAAAGGAACTAAAAGTAAGCACAGTTTTCTTGAAATGACTGCATTTGAGCAGGTAGATAAGATTATCTGCCAATGGAATCAGATTTTTGCACTTAAAATGGGAACAACTCATCTTATTTCAAGTGCAGAATATCTAATTACCGTATTATTTGGACTATATGTCGCACCTTTTCTCATAGTTTGGCCAATCCTGCAGATTCTTATATTCAGGTGTAACTTATATATTAGGTTTAAATGGTAAATCATACTGACCAACATAAAGTCATCCAAAATGGGGACGTCTGGTCACCCAGGCGTATAGTCCGGTGCGACTTATAAATGTTTTCTTCCTCTTTATTACGCATTTTTTGACTGGAGTGGCTCACATTCCAGAGCGACTTATAGTCCAAACAATACAGTATCTTATTTTAGGACTAAAAATACTAAATACTAAATATTCCATTGGCAGCTAATCTTTTTTACCTGCTCAGATCAAGGGCAAATACACTCATTTGAAGAAAGAAATGAATTTTAGTTTCTTTTTTGCAGTGTGCAAAGTAATTTTTTGTAAGCATTTGTAAAGCTTTGGGACTCCAGAGAACTACATGTGCCTATTACCCACTGATGGAAAAAACATGGAGCAGTAGAGAACCAGGAGGGGTTGACCAACCAAAATTACTCCAAGAGCTCATCAGTGACTCGCGGCTTATATCACAAAGGTTCCAGGAGACGCATGCCTAATTATGATCCAAGCCCTAGACAGCACCATGATATCTGTGGTTGACATCTGGTTGGAGGACTGAAGTCTTTACAGCCAGGTGCTGGACGACAGCATAAGCCCACATGGGCTCATAGACATTTTTATTCCAATCAAGCTCATTCAAGTGCAGGTATTGCTGTCTGTGTCTAATTCTCTTAGGCTGGGCATCCTCTGTCATCATTTCACCCTGATGTCAGATGATCTTTTAAGAGCCGGATCGATGCACTTGTGATTCCACCATTAAGCCCTCCAGTGAAACCCCAGTTCCTTGCACATGTAATATTTTTAACAACCCTCACTACTAAGCATGCATACTTGTTATACGAACCAGAACCGTTTTTTCCTCAGAAAGTTGGTCTATTTGGTGAAGGAAACTATTTCTGAGTCAACATTTCAACCCTGTCTTCAATTTAGCATTTCATTCCCTCTGCAGCTGATAATGTTGCTGAATGTGTTTCTGCTTTCATATCCACCACATGCTGAGGGTGAATGATGCCAAGTTCACTTAGTTAGATGAGCAGCGGGGATCCATGAAATACGAGGCTAGAGATACTGCTGGAAAAATTATTTAGATTTATAATGTTTTCATTTGATAATGTAAATGGAAACGCGTGTTGTAAACAACAATGGGGTGGTAGACAAAGTAAGGCCACATGTTTTTAAGCAGCTACAATAAAGGCTTTCAGTACCACAAAAATATGGCAGGAGGTTAAACTAAGTGCTTATATTTGTTAAATAATTAAATAGAAGGGCATCACAGCTGTCAAACAAGCCTTTTAACTTAGACATGAGATTATTTTATACCAGGGACGGGTGTGTGGTCAAGCTATCTTTCAAATGAGATAATTGGGTTGCCACAGGCTGATTGCCTCCATGCCACGCCGCATTGATGCAGTAATCTGTGCAAAAGGATTCCCAACCAAGTACTGAGTGCATTAATGGACATTTTCAAATGTTTGATTTTGTTTTGCTGTTATAATTTTTTTTTTTACTTGGTCTGAGGAAATATTCTAATATTTTGAGATAGGATTTTTGAGTTTTCTTCAACTGTACGCCATAATCAGCGATATTAAAACAATAAAGTCGTTAAAATACCAGAATTTGTACATAATTTAATATTTTTGCCTGACCGATTACATAATTTTGAAATATTAAATCAGTTATAAATATTTACTCAGTACTTGAGTAGCCTTCTTGCCAAATACTTTTTTACTGTTACTTGAGTAATTTCTTGGTTGGGTGCTTTTTACTTTTACTTGAGTAAAATTTCTGGCTACTCGACCCACCTCTGCTCCTCCAATGCAGAATGATTTCCTCTTTTAGTGAGGAATAGAACTGACTGATTCTCTGACGGTAGATTAGCAGATCACAGAGCTAAAGCTACACATCACTGTGGGTGAATTATCCACACTATAAATAAAAGGAGAAAAAACATTCATGTGCATTTCATTGTTAACATTTTTGAAGTGAAAACTCACCATGCAGTGCTGCTAACACGGGTGAATAACAGAGGAGGTGAATGGTTGATGTTCGTGCCCATCAACTTTCTTCCAGCAAAAAGAAAATAAAGAAAATGGCCACCATTCCCTGTACTTTATATGTAAAACCCAACATTTAAAGAAAGTACCTGCATTTATGTGCATTTCGATGACATTTCTGGCGAGAGGTTTGCATATATATGTTTATTCAGGGAAGGAAGACAATCTTTCATGTATTAGTTTCACCAAATATTTCATTGTCACACACTGCTACATGAACTGTTCTCACCAAGCTGGACTGTGTTGCACTTAGTCCGGAATGTCAGAGATGGAAATTAGCGCTGCAGATTCCACCAAAGAGTCTCTAAAAAACTCCCCATCAGAAATGGCTCACCATAGCTTCCAATTTTGTGGGTTATTGCTGGTCCTGCCTGCTGCATACCTGCAATAAACAGCACTATGTTCTCCACACACTGAGCACATAACTTTATTATTGATTTCAGCAAAGAAACATTTAGAAATCCATGCCTGGATAATTTCTTGAAAGCTGTTCATCACATTTGCTGAGGCGCATTAAATACGCCAGAAACGTTAGAAAAGTTGTAGTGGTCCTGAAAATAAAACATCTAAATGTTGGATTCTCGCCTTCCACTCCATTAGGGGACTCCCCAGTTTATCAGATTGCATGAATTTGGGAGTGAACCAAATAACTACAAAAAGAAAATAACTATAAAAACTGAAAAGAGAGAGCCATCAATCGCTCTGTCTATAAACTCTATCCAGGTGAGGCTATGCCATATATAGATTTCAAAAAATACACAAAGAAGGGGTCCCGGTCAGACCAATTGTCAGCCGCATTAACTCTGTCACATATGATATTGTGAAAGACGTTGCAACAGTTTGGCTCCACTGGTGGGAAACCCTCCAAAGTTCAACACCTGAGACTGGCACCGGAGCAAAGCATTGTTTCCTTTGAGGTCACCTGCATTCATCAGAGGCAGTGAACACGGTCAGGAATCACTAGAAGACAGAACCAGTTTAACACCAAACCAGACATGTGGGCTGATGGACCACATACTTCAGGTACAGTGTTAAGTTTTACGTACAGAAACACGGGTGTGCCGTGGACTCCCCAGTGTCACCCATTGTGGCCAATTTGTAGCTGGAGGTGGAGAGCAGGTCACTTCCAAGGGAACACCACCAACTCACTGCTTTAGATGCGTGGACACACTTGGGTCAGGGTCCAAACCAAAGACGTTGAGGCATGGGCCTCCATGTGCTGAAAACCAGCAGCGCTCCAACCACTGGTTGCTGAAGTGGAGCCGCCAGAACTGACAACACTGAGCAAAGAATGGTTGCCTCCTATTAAAGCCCTTTTGCATTTTTAATGGCTTGGTTATAGGATGGACTAGCAGCTAATTAGCACTATGCTAGCAGTTACTTGCACAGTATAGGTTGATGTTGATGTGTTATGTACTCTAATGTGTTCACGGATAAGGTTTATAATGTATGTGACCCAGATATAGCATAAATTATAATATTATGTGGTCATAAGTTGTGCTGTAAAGGTCTAAAAGGGTGTGGTTTACATTTTAATTTCCCTGAATGCTATAAAATACTAAAGGTTGTACATATTTTTGCTTTACAGTTTAACCAGCTTGTCTGTAATTCAACGGGCAATAAACTATCGCTACAACCAGAACGACGACTGGTTTATGTTATTCGCAACAGTAAAGCGTCAAAGAAGCAAAGCCGACCGTCTACATTGGTCTATAAAACAAGTGAAGTAAAATCATAAGAGGAAAATGTTTAAGTCTAAACCACAGATTTTTAGTCAGGGGCAGAAAAAAAAGCAGAAACCAGCCTTGACCCGATCAGTGCTCCTTTTTTCCTGCAGTGGTTTCATAGAAAACACCGCTGGCCTCCGTTTAGGCTCACCGTGTTCACAAGCTTTTCAATTACAGCGGAGAGGTGCAGTGCTACAGGTGGTGGAGAGCCGAGTTTGTCTCAGAAACACACTCCGACATGTACGGTCCCTGCATTAGCACCAGCAAAGGAAGGCGGCCACAGATTGGTTAGCTCCACCTCAGCGGCGCCGTAACAAACAGATGGCGAGACGAGCAGAGAGGCAGCTACCTGTGAGGCAGGTCAAACGCCGCCGTGCCGTCAGTGACGCCGGCCTCATCCATCCCGCTAAAACATGCATGACTAGTGTTGAGCTCTATAAATACCAGCATGCTGTCAAACTGTCAGCTGGATTAGCTGGTGTGGAGTGCGTGGGATGGCCCCGGGGAAGCCCAGGGGACCAGCGGGGAAACTAACCGTTCACTTACACCTCCAGCCTGCAATCAACCACATTCTGTTGGCCACTTATTTAAAAAACGCCGAGCTCTGTCAGATGCGTGAACAGTGACGTGGGAAATATGTCAGTTACACAACAACAACAGCAACAGCACAAAGCGCAAGGCAGCGAGAACACGCTGGGTCTTAGAAGCCGGGAAGAGTCAGAATGAAAAGGAGCCACATCAAAAAGGCTCTCAGAGGGATTTTTTAACAGCAAGGCGGTGACATTTATATCAGCTGAAATGTGTCAATCTCAAATGTTTTCTGGTTCAAGCATTGAAGTCAGTTCTAAATTCAAACTTTGAAATTTTGGTTTTAAAAAGCCCTTTGTTGTTCTTCCACGCGTGTGAACACGTTTGCTGCAGTTTGACATGGTCACACAGGAGCATCACATTAAAGTAGAAGATCTTTAAAAAAGTCAGTCAATTAAATAACAACTTCAAGGATTTGTATGATTATGACCTACAATTCAGTTTCTCTCAATGGGAACGTGGAATTTAATACAGGAATCTTTTGTCATCTCCATAGAGAAGACGCTTTTGCCACAAAAGGTAATTTCTGTTCTGTTCTTCCATTCAGATAAAGGTAAAGTTTCCATTTCATTTGGAAATCAAGGTCCCGGATCTGGAGGAAGAGATAAGAGGACCAGAACCTCAGCCATGTAATCTGCTGGTTCTGGTCCACTGGGTTTCATTAAGACTACAGTCAACACAGCCATCTGCTGGCTAGCTCTATGGAGATGCTGACTTCTCTTTCCAGCTGGACTTGGTACCGACCCGCACTGCCAAAAGGAACCGATACCTGCTTTAACCAGCACGGTAACACCAGCAAACCGGCCTGGACCCCACAGGTAATACTAGGGTACTAACAAAGAGGAAAGATACCAGAACCAACTATGCAGACGAGCTAAAGGTCTCTGTTTAAAACAAAGATGGCTTCCTGAACACCGCACCAGAACCGCAGGCGGATCTCCACGCCACGCCGCACTGATGCAGTAATTCAACCGGGCAGATATGGGCAGAACTTGGATTTACAGCTCAGCAGGAACACATTTCTGGATTAAAACTATTGTTTCTACTGGCCAGATGTTATACGCTGATTTCCTGAGATGTTTGGGTTTTCTTCATCAATACACGCTTGACATTTATCACTGTCAGATGAATCATGGATGTGTAAAATATAATAGTTTTACTTTTTGAATGACAGAAATGAACTTTTTTTTCAAGAGAGTTTAATTTATGGTGCAGCACCTGGAGGCCAATGTTCAGGTTTGGTTTTTAGTGAAATCCTCTCCTCTCACTGAAGGGTCAACAGAACCTCCAAAGAGGCAGACAAACACTCTGCTGCACTGTTTGGACTTAACAGTGGAAATCAATGTGGTCTGATCGATACTCGTGGCTTCTGACTTCCCACACACCAGCAGCTGCAGAGACTACGCCGCTGGCACCATTTCTTACTTTACCTGGGGGCCCTACCTGAGAACCGTGGCGTTTTCCTGCTGCTCATCTTTGTTAAACCACTTTGTTCCTCCTGTGCCCCATCGCTGTGGACAGCCGCATCTATCAAAGTAGTCAAGCCACCACAGCCAATTGATTCCCAAATCGAATATCATTATTACCACCAATTAACGTGCACTATGACCGGTTAGAAATCGCTAATTAACAAACGCTAGCTTCAGCGCTCCGGTGTGGAACAGCCCGAGTCTCTGCACGGCGAGATGTTTGGGAGCTCCAATTAATCACTCCGCTGTCGTCATTTACAACGCAGCAATCAGAGAGGCAACATCCACCTGTTTGTGTTGGTTGCTCACTCAGCAGATGGCCCACCCTAGGCGTGGTGCAGGCTAATTACTGCTGATTTGTCTACAAATACCAACAAGGTCCCCCCCCCCCCCCACACTCTTTTAATGTAAATGAGATTTTATTATTTATTATTTAAAGGTGGCACTTGGAGTTAATACTGCGTCAGAGAAACAGAATGGTGTGATCGTGAAATCTGAAAAGTGTGGTGTGTGTTTTTCTTCAAAAATCTACAAAATCACAGCTGCCAGTCTTTTGTCTCCAAGAAAACGGAAAGGGGCATTGCTTCCTTGCAGGAAGGAAAGCATCCGTGGATCACTTTTCAAGTCTTACCACAGACTGGATTATAGTCTGGACTTTGACTAGGCCCTTCAGGCACATGAATGTGCTTTGATGTGTACGTTTAGAGTCTCTGTCCTGCAGCTTCGAACAGTATTTCCTGCTTTTAGCTCCATCTGTAACAAATTCGTTCCACCTAAACTTAGTAATGAAGCTGACACTTGATTGGACGGCTGACATTAGCCGCAGCAGTGCTTTGAAACCCCTTTCTGAACACGCGTCTGTGTTTTCGACAGCATCATTTCATGTTCAGACCCAAGAACAGAGTGAAAACACACACACACACACGCAAACAAACAAAACACACAACGGGAACTGAGCGACGGCAGTGAACTCTCTATTTCGAGGAGAGTCAAATGTCATCGGAGAAGGGGGCAGCAGAGGGACGGGGGGCTTTTAGCTCCACCGCGGAGGTCGGGCTTAGTGGCTGGAGAGCGGTCACGGTCGGCGGGTGTCTGCTGAGGTCTTTGTTAGGGCTCATTCTCTCTGCGACGGCAGGGGGGGGCGGATGGAGTCGGAGGCCAGTCGAAGAAACGGAGAGGAAATCAATGGAGCTGCTGGAGACCATCCTTTCACTCTGCATGCTGCCAACACTCACACAGCTCTCAGGGCTTTCTCCTGCTCTTTATGCCTCAGCGTGACCCCGTCTTTCCCTTTCTTTCTCCTCAGCACATACCAGCCTGCCTTATTTTCGCCGTGTCTCACATCCACACTTTTGTTCCCTTGCTTTAGAATATATTTTACATGCAGCAAGTCTTTGTGGACGTGGCTGCAGCCAGAATGTGCCGCAGCTTCCAAGGGAGCTGAATCTTATGGATAATAACGTTAAACGGTCTTAGAGTAATGCCCGTTCATCCGTTGTCGTTATCCACAACTCGGCACGCTGCTCTTCTATTGTTTTAAATGTTTAATTGGGGAAGAAAAAGCAGCCCACGCTCCTGCTAATACACACATTTCCAGACTCCCCCACAGGAGTAGGGGGACCATCCGGCCTCCATCTGTCAGCTTGGTAGCAGCCTCCAAGCTCGGGGACACAAACACTTTTCTCCTCGATAAACAAGGTGTGGGCCACTGAGCACCGCTCCCTGCTAAACACTCCTGACCGCAGCTTATCTGACTAAATATCAATAACACTACATGCTCTGATTCCTCAAATTTGAGCCTATTAATCTGTCTGGCGTGTCGAGGTGAGAGAAGGAAAAACAGCCCGCGCCTCAGGATTTGATGCATCTGTACAGTAACTCGCTGAGAAAAATGCATGAAGGTGAAAAGTCCGTTCAATATCAATAGGAGCGTCTGTGGCAGACCTAAGCTGACTTTCTCCGCTCTTTATAATAAGCCTTCTCGGTGTGAGAAAAGAGAAGCCAGGATCAATGTGTTATTCAGAGAGATGGACCCGGGATCATTTGCTCTGATGCTCCACACGTGTTTCAGCCAGCTTAGCAGCAGAGCAGGTTCTGCTGCGACGTATCGCATCTACAGCAGAACCCAACCTTTCTCCTAAAATCATCCATCCAGCGCAGAAATATCCAGCACCAGACATCAGACACCTCTCGCTTTCCAATTTTCGGAGAAATTCTGCAGCTCAGGTGTGTTTGTGAGAGAAAGATTCTGTTGAGCAGGTACATGCTGCCTTCAGGGGAAAGAAACGTCGACATAAAGGCGTCTATCGGTGTCTAAATGTGGCTGAAAGGCTAAACCAGGTCTGACTTTCAGCGTCTTTGTTTAGGCTGAATTTAAACAGATTTTTCAGGGTTAGATAAAGATACGGACTGCTTGGCTTTAGGTGAACAGCAAAGTACAAATACATAGAAAAATTATTAGAGCATCATCAAAAAGTTGACATTTTCAGAAATATAATTCAAAAAGTGTTTTTGTTACAGCGTGATTTTACACCCCAGTCCACCTGTTCAGTTGTTTTATAGAAATAGCATATCAGCCAATCACTCGGCTTGTAGAAATTCAAACCAATCCTCACAACAGGGCAGAAAAAGGGTTTGTGAACCTTTTTCCCACACGGCCTGGTGGAAGGAGCCGGAAATACTGGATGTTTCAGCTGTCCTGGCCTAAAGGGAAACATTAATCATGAACAAACCTTGTTCACAGCAGCAGGACCCAGTCCCAAATCCTACCAGCAGAATCAACATTAATTAAATAACTATTAGTAACTTTTCAAGGCTCTGAGATGCCTTGAAATTCAGTAACTTGCACCTGCCTTAGCTACTTAAGCAAATAGGCTGGAATCTTTTCCAAATGTTAAAAAATGTTTTTTTCCCCACAATATTAATTTAATTTGGTATTTACTTTTCATGTTCTACTCTTAGTGTTTCTTTAGAGCTAATTTTAGATTAGACAGTTTTGTCTTTTTTCTTCTTTCATTGCTAATAATTGTGTGCAACTTTCTCTGTTTGCCACTGTCACGCCCAAATTTCCCCACTGTGGGACAATAAAGGAATTCTTATTCTTATTCTTCTTATTGTATTAAATAAAGCCTGTCTGAAAACATAAAGAAGGCTAATAGGTCTCTAAAAGAAACACATTAAGCTCCAATCTAAAAAAAGAGTTGAAATTCAGTTGAATAATTCACACAAATCAGACAAAGGGTTACATATCGATTTCTAAGGCTTTAGAACTCCAGAGAACCACAGTGAGAACCACTATCCACACAAGGAGAACACGTCACAGTGGATAACCTTCTAATGAGTGAACATCAAAGTAAATTAAACAAACCTTTTGACCTGAAGCTTAAGGTTCTGCAGCAAGACAACGACCCAAAGAGATCAGCTAGTCCTCTGTGCTCTGAAAGGCTCAAACAAAGAAAATCAAGGTTCCCAGTGGCCTAGTTGAAGTTTGGACTTAAATCTAACGGACTTTAAACATGCCTTTTATGCTGGAAAACCCTCCAAAGAAACAACCACAAAGATTAGTGGGAAACGACTTCCTCCACAGTAAAGACTCAGACCCTTTTCCGCCTGAAGTCCAGTGATTTAAACACCTACGTCTTCTTTTTGTGTGTCGGTTTTACCCGGGTAAAGGGACTCCCGGGTAATTTTGGTGCTTTTTCCACGACTCTGAGATATCATGAAAATTGTTAAAAATCACCCTAATGAGGTATGAGGAAACTGTAAAGATAACCAGACCTCCTGTCCAGCAGGTGGCGATAATAAGAAACCAAAGCTTGACCAAAAAGCTCGTATCCCGCCAGTTTTTCACCAAACAAGATGGAGAACACAAAACGGTATGTCACGGTCACACGAAGCATGCTCTGATGAGAATCTCCTTCAAAGTAGACAACAACGTGTAGGTCTTACTGGTGAGAGGAAGTCAGAAAACAGAAAAGCAATCATTGCATATAACCCCACCCCTCAACAAGCCCTGGGTCCATTTAAAAGTCCTACGTTAAGACCAGGATTTTTTACCTGGAAACTATGAACCCAGGAAGCGTGTTCGGGTAAAATTGTGTCAAAATGCACGAAGGACTTCAGGCTCCCTGCAGTGGAATCAGGACTATTGGGTCTACGTTCTTACATACCGGAGTTGGTTTGGTAAGATTTTTTACTTACAGTATCTTAAATCTATAAGACTGATTTCTGTCTGTACCCTGGTTGTTATTGTCCAATACTAACATTTTGTTTCTTCACCTGAAACACACAACAACTAACGCAGCAGAAAGCAGGAAAGACCAAATGCTTCCTCAGGGGACTAATGCATTATGGATGCTGCTTCTTTTGGATCATCACTGATCACCAATCAGCATCAAGCCAAAGGAGATTTATTTTTAATCAGGTTTTGTTGGAAAAGTCTTCACAGGATCAATGATTTTAAGGCATTCCTGCATGTTAGTCTATTATTGTTAATCTGCAGCACCATATTCTCTTCAGTGTTATCATTTCGGAGGTCATCTGGCTGTTAAAAAAATAAAACTACTGGACTTGAAATCCCAGGTGTCACTGCTGATGTGTCACACACAACACCTTTAAATACATAAATCGGCCCCAAATGACACACTGATGAAAAACATGTCATCTCTGTGAGGAGGAAACATTTTTAAAAGAACAGTCATCAGCGCCGGCTGCCTTTGACAATGGGGATATTTTCAGTTTACGTCAGCTGTCAACAGCAGAGAGCTCAAAGCAAACAGCAAAGCTCCAGATGAGGCAGCAGATATGAAAACCAACCAAGGAAACTTGTCACATCGCACCAAGACGACAATTTCCTAGAAATAGAGAGCAAAGCTGATGGAAAAAGAAGTGAAATGGATCTTCAAGGTCAGCCATGGTTGACGTTTTCTAAGAACAAACAATAAGCAGCAAAGGATCAATGTGACTTCAGGAAACCAACGAGTTTGATTTAAAATAATAGTCCGAATGATTTGTGTGAAAAGGGCTGGAGTTGTTCATTTATGCAGATTATTTACAGTGGTGGAGACCTTAAAAGTCGCTTCTTTAATTTGTTGGTGTAAGTTTTTATTGGACAAAAAGGCTGCAACAGTTGCATGCTGATAAAAAAGTGAAACTGCTGCTTTAAGTGGAGTTATTGGGTTTAGCTCATTAGGCTTAAATCAGCTAATTACATGGAGATTTTGTTACCGTTCCTCCAGCTAATTAATTTAAATGACTACCACCACTGTGTTCAGGAAATGAGTCTTCCCAGAACAGATGAGGTAAAATAAAAAAACACCACATCAGGCACTTTTGCAGCACCTGAGAGGTTGAAGGGAGAGACTCTCCATCCATTATTGCACTGTCGGCAAGAAAAAACCTCCCAATTTTCTCCTGCTGAGAAAACCTGACAGAGAAAAAAAGCTGGGAAACAAAAGCACAACAAAGATCTTCACATAAACTGCTTTGACTTAACATCCATTTAACAAATCTAACCGGGCTCATCAGTCTCAGCATCCGGACACAACTCAAGCCTTCACTCCAGCAGCTCACCAGGGTGACATCTTGCTTTTCTGCACACTGAGTTTGCAGAGCAGATGGTGGCACGTTTAGGACTCATCAGTCCACCCACGTGGATTCCTTCAGCCAGATACAAGTCTCCACTTTGTCCAACTGAAGGATGCATTTTTTAAATGAGTTTCAACTCCAACACAAAGCTCTTTTGTTCTTTTTCTACTTCTGTTCTCAGAAGCGTCTCCAGCATCTTTCAAGCCTCCTGCTGCATGGAGATATTGTGTTAATAATTCATACCAGGAATGGTAAGGCCATGCTTTTTTTTTTTTTTACAGCCACACAGTGTTTTACTCCCTCAGAGAAAATTTGAGCGAATTTGCCATTGAAAGCAAAGACAAGGTTACTCGTCATGACTGAATTTAAGCCATTACCACCCACAGGTACAAGTCATTGCTGAAATTCAAGCTATTTCTGCGTGACTTGAACCAGAAGATATCCCTCCATTATTACCATCCGTCAACCTTTGCCGTGTTGGCTTACTTCCTCCTCGTGGTTCAACGTGGTCTTCAGCCTTTGGATCTTCCACAAAAGCACCGTCAGAGATTTGAACTTCATTTCTTCCTGGATGTTCCCCACAGACAACCACACATGATCAAACTTTGCTTTAGTTAGACTTTAAAATCTGGTGGACATCTGTTTGTACAGTGAAGTGGACTCAGAACCACGCACTGGCTAATCCACTCAACCCAAGCATGGAGGGAAAATCCACCTACAGCCGTGATTACATGCAACACACATGCATCACGTTTATCGCTGCTGTGTCTGCCTTGTCTGGAGGCATCATTTGTCTCTCATTAAGCAGACTCAGAGTCTCATCTCAGCCTGGATGTTGCTTTTCTTCTGTTGCTCAACTCTTCTGGGAAACCATGATTCTTCTTAGATGCGTGCCACGTTCTGTGTTTTAATCTGATTGCGAACCTCTTCTGGACATAGACAGGACACTTCATTTCTATCATCTTTTAAGAGCTGCAGACTCTGCTGGTTCTAAAGTTCACAGTCAGTCCCAACATTTTGCTTTCATGTCAAAGCCTTACACAAGAGCGGGTCATGGAGTTTTTCTGTAAACCTTGATGCTCGTCTCCTCTTCCACCTCTATCTGTTGTGGAGTGTCACAAAGCTCTGTTCTCTGGACCTTTGCTTGTTCCCCTCGGCTCTGTTTCAAACAAACAGCTCTGTTTTTGTAGCGCTGCAAATTATTCTTAGATCTACATACAATTAAAGGGACAGTGTGTAACTAATTTGGCTTTTAAGCAAAAATCAAGTATTGCTTTCATAAATACATATTCTGCCATGGTCTAATGACCTCACATCAAAAAGAAAGCATTCTCATAGCGCACAATGAATATATATATTTTATATATTACATATATTTATAAGTAGATGCCATGTTGCGTCACCATTTCTGATTTCAGATGCTGAAATTGTCAGCCAGACGTGTTTTCTCTATCTGTCTATAAGAAGACGTGCTGTCGGTGGAGGAGAAGTAAAAAATAAGCGAAGACGACCGTAGATCATCTTTTTGCTGTTTTCTGTTGAAATGGAGGACCATCCATCCTCTCTGCCCAGCGAGAAGGAAGAGAAAGTAACCAAGAAAAGAAAAAGAAGTGATAACCAGGAGAAAATGAGAGTCTATATCAGCTGTTATTACCAGGTGGAGATAATTCATGAAGGAGTGAGGATTCAAAACTTATGCAGATGATGCTGCTTTCTGCTGGACGAGTAAATTAATTCATTATAATAGCAAAGTTTATTTTGGCTTTACGTTAGAAACAGCAGCAACTACTCTGTTCTCCCGGCAGAGACGGCTAATTTGTTCTTCCTCTCAGGGAGTATATGTGTACGCGGCGGGGCGGAGGGATATCAGCCAATTCACCGTGTCTATAGCGCAGCATCGCTCTCTTTATAACTCGTTTATAGTCGCCTATTTTACAGCCCAAATAAGCGACTGCACGTTCAGAAGCGAGCCCAAAAACCATGACTCCCAGAATTTACAAGCGACTTTAGAAAAAAACAAACAGACTTGGCAACAGAGCTAAAACCATTTCTTTTTTTTTTCATCCCGTGCAAATCTGCCTCCAAATTTATATCTGAAAACAGACTGGTGCTCATCATTTCCTACGAAGCCTGGTGGTCAGGTGTCATGCTAGGGGCTGTGCAGCAGTAAGAGATGAAAGCAGCCAGTTCTAAAAAGATTCTTCTAAAAACCTGCTGCAAAACATCCTAGATGTTAAACTGAAGTCACAAATCATGTTCTAACATGGATCAGAACTCTGATCCAATAGAAAACCTGTGGAAGGACCTAAAAACTGCTGATGCTCCTCCTACAACTTGACTGAACTCAAAGAACCTTCAGAGAAATATGGAAGAATAAAACCCAAAAGACATCCGCAGAGCTTGAAATACAGACAGGAGGCTGTGCCTGCTGCAAAAGCTGCATCTACGTCGTTCAGACCCACGGGTGTGAATACTTATGAGTAAACTAAAACTAAAACCAGGTCTTCACTTTGTGATTACGGGATATCATGAGTCATTTTTAGACAAGCATGATTTAATTACATTTGATTTGAATAAACCTAATATAAGAAGATACATAAATAAATATTGATTTTATTTAAATCCCTTTTTTCACTATTAAATGAGACAATCGCACTACTGAGCCATGGGATCTTTTTATTTTACCACCGTTAAACATTTTACTGTGGCTCATTACTAGACCACAACAAAAAGTAGTACAACATCTGAGAATGAGTTTAACATTTAAGTTTCCTATTTATTTATTTACTTTGTTTTACAATAAAACAGTCTAGACAAGTTTCACGTGAATCTCTGGTTTACTTCCTCTGTTCAGCTAATTCTGCTCGTCGTTTCCGGTTGACTAAGGTCAGCGTTTATCCACATTGGATGCCACTGTTTCTAAAGTGGGTCTCATTTAACTCTCGTAAACATCCCTCCTGCTACAACATTGAACTAGGAGGATAATTCTCATTCTGTATTGAATGGCCTGATGTTACAATGAGGGAAAATATTTCCGTACTTTGTCGAGTCCGCAGACGGGAACAATACAGCCTGAAGCTTATCAGTACTTGCATGGCGACAAAGTCGGATGTGTACAGACACACAAACATGAATACATCCGTCCGCTCACCTTACAATGTACATTTATTTGATTAGTTGTTATTTGTGAGTAAGTTATTGAAATGTACGCATCGTGGTGGCCTATTTCTTACGTCATCATGAGTCAGGCATATCTGTCGTATTGTTTGAGATGTACTGGAAATCAACTACAATCGTTTGTTGAGGTTTTAGTAATTATCAATTCAAAATACTTCCTCTATCCAACAAGAAAATCATTACACAGCTGCAAAAAAACTAAAAGTTTCCCACCAGTGAGAATAATTCTCCAACAAATTCAGCCAGATAAGGAGAATAAAGAGTAAAACGGTGGAGCCACCAGAGCGTCTCCGACATGCTGCCACCTTGAGTGCAGTTCTAGAATTACACCCAAAGAACAGAATTTGAATCAAACTAATGCCAAATGTTCACATGTAGAGCTTTCCAAGGAGGAGAATAACCAGACTGCCTGTTTTTAAAGTTAAAATGCTATATGTTCTTCACATCCTGATGGCTCTAATGCAATTACATCAAAACTGGGCCTTTAACTGTTTCAAAGGAGTCACGACAAACGCTTTTCTGAAGCACAAAGAGTCAAACAGACAAGACAGCGATAAGGACATGTCTGTAGTTTCACTGACAACCAGAGCAGATGGCCTTAAGAAATTAGAAGGGATTACAGCATCAGAACTTTTTTTGTTTGCTTTTTTTTTTGGCAAGAACATGTTTCTGTTAACTTGCTAAAAGTGTAAGGACAACTTCCCCAAAAGCTTTTTCTTTGCTCAAAAGGTTTCTTCTACAATGCTTGTCAAAAAATACTTTGGATAAATAAGGAAACATCACAAGCAGAGGGTTGTAGTGTGCTCTTGCCAGGACAAAAAGCTCCAGCAGCAAGTCGACAGCCGGAACCCTCAGGAAACCAAATATGTTGGATGTAATGAGTAAATGTTCTCAGATGAATCGTGTAGTTTCAACATGGTGTTTATTTTTTATGTGCTCTCAACCTGTACTTATTTGTGGTTGATTGCCGCAGATCATGTTATCAAACCCCCCTTTGGCAGTTTTACTTGCAATAAATAGCTAGAGTGGAGAGATTTTTTTCCCCATGCCTCTTAGCTAAAGGAAATCAATTCCATTTATATAGCGCCAATTTACAACTTGTCATCTTAAGGCACTTTACAAATAATAACGTGTTTGCTAAATTCTGCCGGCCATTACATATGTAGTGTTATTTAAAACCAACCTTTTAAAGTACAATTGGTAAAAAAAAAAAAAAAGACTTATGAGATAAAAAGCCAGACTTTCAGCTTTTTCCATTCACTGTTGCTCTGAGTAATCATGCTGGTCAGAACCAGAGCAACGCTTACGTCTAAATTTTTATTATTATTATTAGTTATTTTTATGACAAGCAGTCGTTTACCACGATGCTGACATAGGCACATTCATTTCAGCTGGGTACTTTGATACCGATAATTGATCGGCTTGTGTTACAGTAGGTTCAAAGTGATTTAAGTAGAAAACAAGAATATAAATCTGGGAAATGTTTGCTCAGTTTTTGGCATTGCTTGTGGGATTCCTCAGGGTTCAATGCTGGGCGTAAAGTTCTTCATAATATATAAATGTTATATGCAAAATATCAGAAACAATGAAAACAAACAAAATCATTTAGTAACACTTGATGAATTGGTAGAAACTTCGGAAAAGGATGAACAGCTAAACCCTCAGCTGAAAACATAAAAACTGTAAGCAAAGTTGCAGCTGAAATACTTTGGAAGCACTACTTTTTGCCCAAAAGGCTGAAAAAGAGAAAGCTGATAAAATATTTGTTGAAAAAAAGTTGTTGGAAAAGCAGACTTATCATCTGAATAACCCCTTACTGCCAGCTGAAAACCCAAAAAATAAGCAGAAATGTCACCTTTTATTTTCAGCTGGTCTTGGTGCAAAACACTTACAAACCTGACCTATTAGCTACTCTATTTTTAAAAACCTTTGGACCGGGCTGAAGATGGAGCTCCAGCACAGTCCATACTGGTAAACTTCTCCCTGTCCCTTGTTGAATATATATATATATATATATATTTTGTTTTTCTTGTTTTTATTTTTGAAACATCCTGTCTTTGTTGTTATGGATTGAGAATTAAACGATATTGCCTGCGTTTGGCTGAATAACCGGCATTGGTTTCCTCACCTGCATTTCTGGTAACCCTTCAACAATAAAATGCGAAAAAACGTCAAAATATTTCTGTCAGATAAAGAATTTAGATATTCAGTACAAGAAATAAGAAAATTATAACAAAAGTAGCGCGATTATTAGGGTTACGTATTTAGTTATTAGAATGACGTGTAATTTTACTTAGAATAATTTTTAATTGGTTGGGTTAACAAATCATTTTAACTTTAATTTCCTGGAAGCGAATGCAACAGATGAGTAAAGAACCTGGAAAATATCAAGCTGAGTTTGTAACAGTCAGAAACTTGAAAGGCGTCATTAAGTTCTAAAGTTTTTCCACAGAAAAGCGCTAATTTAGTTCTGTTTTAGAGGTCATGTTAGCTTCACTTGTAATTGTTTGAAGTGGATTTTTTTTTTTTTTTGCTCTCCAGAGACCATTCCGAGCGTATGATGAGTACCGACTACTGAAAATGAATTTTGGCATATTGTGCCAAACAACATCATCTCAATTAGTGTTTGCACCTGTGCTTAGGCCAATTATGCTCATTCACATCAAAAACAAATGACTCATAATGAGAGCGCTGCTATCCTGTAAGGCCAGAAAAAACAATGATTGGCTGCGTTTGCCGTTAACTTGGGTCTGCAGCTTTATGAAAATCATTCTGGGTGGATTTTAAAGCTCAGAAAGAGGAAAAGCATCTGACAGAAAGAGTGCATTGACATTTCTGTGATTCTGTGTTCATTATAGCCCAGCTCTGACCCGGTGTCTCGGTGAGCCAGGTGTAACCGTACAACTCCCACTCTCACGCCATTGAAAGTGTCTAACCTTGAAGGCACTCAAGCTGTAAATTGACAGTCAAAACACTACGGGCTTTTAAGCAGAACCTTGTCGCGGATATGGAGTCTAGTCTGGTCTGTCGTTTAAACTTCTGCGAAACCTGAAGAAGTACAGAGTGAACTCGAGCTCTACAGTAGAAAGTGGGAATAAAAGAACAGCTCACTGAGAAATGAAGCTGAAAGATGGAGAGGAAGTCATGAGGGTCAGAAAATAAAGTCCGCATAAAGGAAGAGAAGCGAGTGGATCGGCACCGACAGGAAGGAAGACCTGTTAAAATGACATCAGCCAAAAACCCAAACAATATGCCTGGAAGCTCTTTAGATGAGAAAATGTAGAGCACAACTGTGGTTTCACAAGTTTAAAATAATCAGCAAATCCTTCCACTCAACAGAGAAGAAATGGCTGCACTGTAAAGTCAACGTTGAAGTCTTTAAAAGATCAATCAATCAAAATATATCTTTGAATGACTCTGTAGTTTTATTTATGTACAAAAGATATGTAAAAAAAAAAAAAATCACAGTTCCATAATAAGAACACATTTACCTCTACTCTACTTTTATGTAGTACATCCATGTATGCATTAAGATAGTCTTTAAGCTCTTTGAAAGATTTCATAAGAAAATGATTATTTGAGCTTTCTAAGTGCTGCTTTATTCCATAATCTAGAAAGCAGATGGTTTGTTTTGGTGTGAAAGGCCAAACAGGCTCATTTGAGCCCCGATGGGAGTTTACTGCAAGCAGTGAAACCTGTGGTCCATGTGGGGCGCGCTACAGCTTTGGCCTTTAAGATCCATAATAACTGTTTTTTTAGATACACAGTCACAGAGATCTGCTTAAAATAAATAAATTCAGGCGGTTGTACAGCCACCTAACCATCCCCAGCACCTCATAGTGTCTGAGTGCTGCTCAGGGCCGGATCAGTCAGAAAACTACCCAGACGAGCCCCGAGTGAGACTTACAGCAAGGGGTGCCATTTGGATCCAGATGTAGACGTAGACCCCACACTTGGACATAAAAAATAAACCTGCAGGCATCAACAATTTAACCATTTTCAGTAACGATGATTTCTAGTGAGTGTTTGCGCTGAAACCTAAAATCTGACCATATGGTACCACTGTCAGGGCGGCTGCATGGTTTCCCTTTTGGATCGGCGTTCATGAGTTCTGATGACCTGTCACGGTAAGATCTGCCCACAAACGGCCCAATCAGGATCACTTAGAGCAATGGGATCCTGTCAGAGATTTATGAGGGGGGATTTTAATGTGATTTGACCCAAATACACAGACTCCACGTGTATTAACACACAGGCGGTAAAACACTTTCCAACAGAATTAAACCCAAATTAAAAGCTTGTTTCTTGTCTATGGCCCACTACAGTGAGCTGTCCACAGCAACCCAGCAGACCTTTCTCTGCAGGGTTTCTTTGGACATACAGCAGCTCCAACACCACCTGCTTCTGCCCAAAGCAGAGCCAAACAACGGCCCGGTAGTTTAGCCTTCATTGGGCCCAAACTGGTTTCAGGTTCCTGAATCTAAAAAGATTTTTTTTGACACTGCAAATACAAAACCCAAACATCGAATTAGGATAATGTTCTTTGATTTAAAGCAATTTTATCTTTGCCTCAGGTGGCTGAAATGTTTTAACAGAACTTGTTAATCTGTCTCACAGTAAAAGGCTTCCTATGCCTCCTGACCGTGTCCGAGTTCATCCTAGAGTTTTTATTAATAAAATTGACAAAGTTTTCTCTTTAAAATCTACCAACCTCTGCTGTAGCTAAAACGATTTATCATTGTAGGAAAACTAAGACAACTAAGACTGTGTTCATAATAGCACCAGCAACCTGAATGGTTAGCCAATAGTTTCAGTGATTCGCTTTAACTATTAAGCTTTAAAGTTGCATGATCTCGCTTAGAGGATAAATATAAATGGAGCAAGATAATTAAGGTTTAAGATCTAAAAAACATTGCATGGTTAATTGCCCTGTCAGTGTTAAATTGTGCAAGTTAGAACTATTGGAATAAAATATTGATGTGAATTATTATATTGTTTGATCTCAAACTTTAAGCCTTTTGGAGACATTTACTACGCAGACGACAGAACTATTGAAGGACATCTAAACAAAGAGGACATGAAGGGAAGCACATTGGTAAAAACTAACGGGTAAAAGGAGTAATGCTGCTAGACAGAGTGGAGGTATGCAGCAGATAAGTACTGCAGTCAGGGCCTGAGCGGTAATTTCAACTCTCAGACTCGTTCACAGGTGTGGGTGGGTGGAAGAGGAGTCGGAGGAGAATGGAACTGGAAAAAAAATTCAAATGTCTGGATTTTCACACCGTTAATTTAGCCGTGCAGAGCTTCGTCGCACCGTTCTCTCACTCTTCCCCGCTCCTGTCGGAAACATGCTAATTAGGGAAGCCGACTGACGTGAGCGAGGTTTAAAGGGTAATTAGCATAAAAAATCCTACATGCTGTATTTTTACTTTCTCTAATCAACACCCTCACACGTACACGTTTTTCTGATGTGAGAAAATGTGGCTTGACGCATTTAAAATGAAAATTAGCATCCAGAAGGAGGGAGGTAGACAAAAAAAAAAAAAAAAACATTCTCTTGAATTTTGTTCTTTGTCTCATTTTGTCCACTTTATTTCCAGATGAAAGCAGAAAAAAATAATGTAAATGTTTTTGCAAACAACATGATGAGCAGAAGAGCTGCAGCTTCCCTGTTCCCAGAGCTCACCCGCCAGTCCCATTTCTTCTGCAAATGTTTCTTTCTACTAAAGTTTCTTGCCTTAAAGAACAAATCTACACTAAAAGTGGATTTATAAACGTAGGTGTGCATATTAACACCCGTTTACGGAGCTGCATAGCTCTGCATGGGGATTTAGACGTGTTCAGAAGTCAATGTTTTATATTTCAAAGAGAAAGAATGAATGATACTCAGTTTTCCCCAAACCTAATAGAAGGGGCTTTAATCTTGATGAACAAGATGTCTCTTTGCATTGATGGTATAAAGAGTAAGAAAATTAAATACTGGAAATAAGTTTATATTGTTTGGAAATAGTCAACGCAGCTTTGAGTCACGAGGAAAACTGTGTGGTCATTATTACAAGGATGCAACCAACATGAACAGGCCAGTGATCCACAGACGTCCCTGCATGATGAATCAAACACACCCTTTCACAGAAGACGACGGACAGCGCTGTCAGAGCTGCAGCCTTTGGCCGACAGACGTTAAACACTGCTTGATGGGATACAGTTAATTCAAGAGGACAAAGATCCTTTGGTCAAATGATCCAACCCAACTGGATAACTTTCACCTTTTTTTATATGAAATGAAGAAAGTTCCCACGACAGAAGACCCACAAGTCCAGTCCGTCAAAAGTCTCAGCTCTTTACAATCCGGATGTTTTTGTCATGAACCTCAGCACAGCATTTGACGCTGTTGACCAGGATATATTATTAAAGTAACTGGAGAACTGGGTCAGACTCTCTGGTACAGAACTCCTCCCTAAAGAACAGGGACTTCTTTGTGCCAGTAGGTACCTTCTCATCAGAGAGGACAAAAGTCACATGTGGGGTTCCCCAGGGTTCAATCCTGGGACCCCTTCTGTTCAATATCTATATGATCCCACCAGCTGAGGTTATAACGAGAAACAATATTAGCTACCGTTACTACGCAGATGATACTCAGCTCTACGTCACGATGTCACCAGGTGACTCTGAACCATCAATGCACTGAAAGGATGCTCAGAACAAATCAATCCATGGAGGTGCCTAAACTTTCTCCAGCTGAACAGAAACAAAACTGAAGTTATCTTCTTTGGACCTAAAGAGGAACAAACTAGAGTCAGCAGCAGCTTCAGTTTTTACAGCTACTGGAGATCAGGCCTGAAATCTGGGTGTAGTGATGGACTCAGACCTGAACCTTCAAGGACATAAAGACCGTCACAAAGTCAGCCTTCTACCACCTGGAGAACATTTCCAGGATTAAAGGACTGATGTCCCAACCAGATCTAGAGAAACTTATCCATGTGTTTATCTTTAGTCACATTGACTACTGCAACGGTGAGTTCACAGGTCTGCCCAAAAAAATCAGCCAGACAGCTGCATCTGATCCAGAACGCTGCTGCTCAGGTTCTCACTAAAACCAGGAAGATGGAGAACATCGACTGGTTCTAAAGCCTTCACACTGGCTCCCTGTAGCTCAGAGAATAGACTTTAAAATACTGATAGTTTATAAATCACTGAACGACTTAGCACCAGAATACATTAAAGACCTGTTGTTGCTGCATCAACCCTCCAGACCACTCAGGTCTTCTGGCTCCAGCCTGCTCTGCAGAACCAGAACCAGAACCAGACATGGAGAAGCAGCATTTAGCTCCTATGCTCCACAAATCTGGAACAAACTCCCAGAAAACGGTAAATCAGCAGAAACTCTGAGTTCCTTTAAATCCAGACTGAAAACCTGCTCAGAGCAGCTTTCAGCCATAATAACAGGAACACTGACCAACATAATTGATGTTTATTGATGTTTTCACCTGATACAATTTAATGTTTGTCACTGGTCTCACAATCAGGGACTGATGTGTTTATGATGTTTGTTTGTTTTCATGATGTAAAGAACTTTGAACCACCTTGCTGCTGAAATGTGCTACAAATAAACTGGACTTGACTTGCGACTACAAAGCAAGGCGAAGCTACAACGTCATCATTTAAGAAAAGATGTGGCTCATATGTACACATGGAAAAATAAAACCAGCATTTGAAATTCACCACTCTGGGACCTCGTTTCAAAAACGATTGTTTTCAGACTTCTAAAACGCCACATCCATGTGGACACGCAGCCTAAATGACTAAATACCTTTCCAGGTGGGGACAGGGCCTTATTTATGGTCCTGCTCTGCACATTATGTTGGCCTTTACCTTTAAAGGGCTTCCGATCAGTTTGCATTTCATCAAAGTGAAGTTCATTCTCACTACAGACCAGAATCAAAACGACAGCTTTAGTCTTTTTATTACATTTCCTTGGTAGATTCCTTTACTTTGACCTATGCAGCTCATTTGGGAAGTATTGTTTTCCGTTTGCTTTAAAGGACAAAAGAAGTTTAGAACCTCTGTTAAAAAGTTTAATAAGGTCTGAGCTGGGGAAAGACACAGACAGGCTGTGCCGAGGTTGAAAACAAGTTATTTTTGTACGTTTCTGCAACAGAGGGCTTCATGGAGTGCAGAATATTACTTCTTTTGATCAAACTTGATTGTTTGGCTGCTGCTCCTCTCCACATAATAACACCTTCCATTTGTGCAGAGATGTTGGAGAAATGATATTAAGGTTTGCACACTTTGGGCCTAAGAAGGAAAACCAAAACAAGAAAAGTGGTTGATTGCAGCTCTACAACACGGTGCCGTAGATAAAGGGCCGGCAGTGAGATCATATTTCATTTCTCCAGATATGTAACAAGTATCGAAATTAGTCTCTCATCCTCTAAATATATATAAGAAATACCCAGGCGGAGCACCCTGACCTCTGAGCATGTCTGAACAACGTACTGCGCCACCCCTGTGAGGCCCATATGGGTCAGGAGGGCTCTTGGACGGAGAAAAGAAAGGAGGTGCTGCCCGTGAAGCCTTAAGGGATCCATATGCTCTGCCGACTCAAGCCAATGACACCAATGACTGCTATTGGTTCAGAAAAAGGCCAAACTGGGTTTGTTCACAGTTTTCAGAGCAAGAAGAGTTCTTGCCAATAAAATCAATATTTCAAATGTTGTAGTTAAAATTTTAATAACATTGCTCAGTGTAAACTGCAGTTTTTAAACAGTGCTGGTCTAAAATTTACATAAACTTGTCACTGCTATAAATATACTTAATTATTTTGGCCTTTAAATTCTACATTTCTCAGTGAGGTGTGGTTGACCCTGTTTTGTGTATTTAATAATGAGCCCTCACCTGTCAGCATTTTACAGCGATGGCCTGCTTGTATAAAGCGGTTGGATTTGGTAAAACGACCGACACGAAATGGAGAAGAAAAGGTGGAATAAAACGAACTGGACAGCAGCAGCGCATCTGTCTGCACAGCTCTGGAAGGAGAATATAGGAGTGGGAAATAGATAAATTGGTCCCCGGATCACGGTACAAATACTGAGACGTTGAAGCGTGTTGCCACAGATCAATGCATCCTTTTCTCTGTGCGTCTAATGCTTTTACTCACCAGGCTGGAAGGTGAGAAGCGCTGCAGCTATCAAAAGCCAGAGAGGAGATGGCATCACACAAGCAAAATGTCTAGATTACCATTTAGGCCACTGGCATCAACACGTACAATGAAGAAAATACTTTCTCACCTCTTATATACATTCTTTGTAAATTACGTCACTTTTCATGGTGGTTTCATGGTTATTCAATAATTTTCCTATTAGTTATTTATCCTCAATAAAATGACGTTAATAGAGCCGCACCCTTAACCCATCCGGCCGCTGAAACTAATTAATTTCCCTCTATGGGGATGATAAAGTTATTCTTATCTGCATATTAATAATATAATAATAATGACTGATTGTTATAGAACATGTTCATTTCCTCCAGTGTTCAGGTGGTGGATCAGCCAATCAGCTCTCTCCGTTTCCTCCATCTTCCTGCTTCAGACACTCCTCTCTCCTGACATTTTTCCCTTTAGCAGCTCTCTGAAGGCCTGAGATGCTTTGTGAATAACTTTTATCTCACCGAGGTAAAATTCTCAGAAAAATCTTAGAAATGACTGTCGCCCTCCACTAAGCCTCATGCTGAGGTGGGAAAAGTGTGGCCCCTTGGGCTGAGTCTAGGTGGCCTCTACCTGCAAATCCAGAATGATTTGACACATTTTCTGTTGCTTTGTTTCATAATGAACTTGGCATATATCTGATTGGTGAAAGGAGACATGTTTTTCCCAACAATGTCTTAAACTCTTAAGTTTGTCCAACAGGTGAAAGCAGCTAAGCTTGACTAGCTTGATGAATCAGACTAAAGAGACCAGGTCCTGCAACTGAACTGCTCTCTGATGCCAGACAGAGTCATTAGCCCCGTTTACACTACCCCTTTTTTAACCGTGACGAGAACGGTCCGAGCTCGGTACCCGAGATAACTATCGAGTGTAAATGGAACGCAACTGAACTGAACCGTGCCAGACACAACCGAACCGCGCTAAATCTAGACCAGTTCAATAGGAGGGCTCGGCCCGGTTTTCAGTGGCTCGGTTCTCTAATAACAAAGAGCGCATGAGCAGACCGCGTCATCTCCTTACAGCCAGCTGACATTTCAGACATTTATAAAAATATTAGCTTCCCTACCGTGACACACGGTTTCCAGAGATGATTCTGCTTAGCAGTGTGATGAACCTCAGCGTCTGTCCTTGTTTCCTGCGTCTGTAAATCCTTATTAGACGTTCGTTTGTCTTATCCACTTCCCAAAAGCCGACTCTGTCAAGTAAATTCACCAAAGGTTGCCTTCTTCACCTGACTCTCCGCAAACAACGAAATATCACAATTATAACCAAACATAACTTCCTGAATGTTACGGGCGCCGCCATTTTTATTTGCTTGATTCCCTCCTTCAACCCTAGAGAGCAGTAGTACCGCAGATCGTCACTAGGAGGCGAGGAACCGTGCTAGCGAGATGTGTAAATGGTGGTCAGAACCAAGCACGGCTTGGTTAACTGATCCAAGCTCGGTCCGAGCTCGGCATGGATCGGTTAGTGTAAATGGGGCTTTTGTGTTGTTTGGTTTTGTTGAGGGCAGAGATCAGGGGATTTTGATGTGGAGTGGGGGAATTTGATGAAACTAGCTGAAAAAGGCCTCCTCTGTTCCTTCAGTGCTGCCATCAAACACTCTTCTGGTCAGATGTGATGCAGTTGGCTGGTTTCTTGGCACAGTGTCCACTTTTAAGTCCATCTATTTTCAGGAGGATGAGGCGTTTCCAGGAGCTGGACGTTAGCCTGCTTCTGCTTTTTAATTATTCCGTACATCACTGGTAGCTTAACGGCTCCATATTACAATACTGCATGTTGGTAAATTGGTGGTTTTCTTCTTAGGTCCAAAAGCTTCACAATGAAACCTTTAAGCACTGCTTCTCGTAATTATGGCAAAACATCCAAAACTTTTAATCTGACCGTAAAACTATTCTCTTTGCATAAAAACAATCTTCAACCCCAATGGCTTCCATGCACAGTCAATACCTCCACACCTGGAGAAAGAGACCCAGGTTTAAGTCTGCAGCAGAACATGTGGCTGAACCAAAGAACCTCTGGGAAGATGCTAAACTGTTCGGATGTCCTAGCAGACAACGTTTTTAGAAAAACGACGATGCACATCATCCCAAAAAAACACCACACCAAGAGTTAGTCTGAAGGTGGGAACATAGCAGTGTTCGGTCCTGGTAGACCCGATATCAATGAATGACGGAGAAACGCACCGGGACGTTCTGGAGAAGAACATACAGATGAAGTGGGGGTGGATTTGATCTGAAACACAGCCGTGAGATGTTAGCCGGTCCCAATTAAAGAAAGTAAAGCTGCCAGAACCACTCACAGGCTCGGATGCAGCTGAAAAGAACCGTAGATCACAGCACACAGAAAAGGACCCGAGAACCTTCAATAGTGTGGAAGAACGGGTCCAAATCACACCTTAGCAAGGCATGACGCTGGTTCCTCCAGACAGAGCACATCTGCACTAACATTTCTGTCTCTACTGAGCATTCATTAAATGACAGTATTTTCTCCTGGTGCCATTCTGGGTTCTTATGCATAATTCCTGGAGTATTTGTGTTTGGGTTATTTGGCTACACAGTATTTAACGGTTCTGACCCGTGTGCTGGTCCAGCGTCGGGTTCTCTTATCGTCAGGCTGGTGAATGCTGCCCATCATTGGAGCATGCTCCCCCGTCTCCTGACTTGATGCTGACGAGGGCAACAATGTGCAGCGGTTGCCAAGACAATTATCGCCTCCTGTATCTGCGCTGGAAGTGTTGGACCCGCCCAGCCCGTTACCACAGAGACTAAACACAGGCACCAGAAGCCTTGCCAATGCCCAGCAGGGGAGTGAGGAGGCTGCTTGTGCCGGTTCCACCCCCCCCCTCGCCTCCTGCACTCCTTTTGCAAATGCCACCACCTCCTCCGCCATCGTCAGCCCCTCTCATTGCCCCCCTACCGTCTCCCCCAGAGCTGACAGCCATCTGTGCTCAGAGAACCGCTCCCCAGTTATTTTCTGTTTCCTGACTTCAGTGCATGGTGTCCCACTGCAATAAGAACTTTTTTTAAGCCAGAATAGAGAAAAAAGCCCACGAGTTCATGAATCACCCCTTTTGGAAACCAAGCCATCTGGAAGAATCTTCATTTATATTGAATTTCAGATTTGTCTCCTCTCCACCGTACCTAAAGAGATAACAACTGTTCCCCCCTCTTTCATATGGATTCTGTAACAGGGGTCATTTCAGATAAATTGAATTTAAGTCCAGATTGAGTTCTTGAGGGACCTGCATGTAAACGACCGGCGGGATCCTAGAACTTCACTCGGAAACCGCTGCAGCTGTGCAGAGAGAGCAGGAACAAGAGCGGAGGTGCAACTTAAAACTAACAGTCTTTCCCTCTGGTGGGCTGAATGCAATAACAGGTCCTCAGGCGCCTTTTCTGCAGCTGGCAGCCAGGTCAGGTTACGGACCTGCATGAGCCGAAACAGTAAATGAGTGCAGAACGCATTAAAATGCTGAATGCCCATCACACCAGTTCATGTATTCAGACCCAGCAGCATCAGTCAAAACCCGACAACGAGCAGAGGGTAAAAGTTTGCTTGCTCCATAGATTTAGTTTATTTTATGATGTTCACACTTCTCATTATCCTTTATTTTCCTACAGTTTACTGTTTTCCACTTACAAATTCAGTATGTTGTTGGAAATAACGTGTTGTTGGAAATAACTCTCGTTATTTCCAACAACAGTTCCCCTGCAGGTTCGGAGTTTTGTCTCCTTCAGCTTAAGCACATCCCAGGCGTCTGTAACGCCGCTGAAGAGGCTTGAAACCACTGCTTTCACAAACGCATCCATGTTACATTACAAAGAGGCATGAGGGCAGCTCAGTCAGACTGGACCCTCTGGGACACCGTAGAAATGTCGTCGTCCCCTTCAGGAGACCGACAGCAGCTCCTGACTCGACTCGCTCCAGTTGTAGGAAAGGCATGAAAGCAGATCAGCATGTTTCACATTTTCTTAAAGATCGGTTTCAAAGCGGACCACCAACACCTTTTTAAATTTCTGAAACCAATTTTGTTGGTTTTTAAAGCAAATTTGACTAAAAATCTGTTGCTCGAAAGCCAGAGTCAGAGTTTTAGTCGAAGCAGCTCTCTCTTTGCAAAGGTTACTTTTAAGACCAGAATTATTCATACCCCTGGACTGTTTAGATTTTAAATAATTTTCATTCAACCAAGGAGTTTGTTTCTGATTAAAAATGTGACCGGCTTCTCTCTGTAGAGAAAAAAAAAAAAAAAAGAGTAAAAGCTGTCCGTTATGGAACAAAATGACATTTTATCAACAACAAAAAATCATCTAATTGGATTGAAATATTACTTAGTCACAATTGAAACAACAACCCAAAAGAATTTTATAAAGCACTAACTTAAAAATAATTGGTTATTACATATCAGGAGGTGTAGTTATTCTGCTCATTCCCTAAATAAGCAAATGAAAACTAACCAACACCAGCGAGCGGACGGATGGAGGGACGGAGGCCTTTGTAGAGACGTTTTCCCTCTTACTGTAATACTCTTTTGTCCTACTTGCAACATCAAAAGCAATATGATAAACTAAGCTTATTAAATAATCATGTAAGCAAATGTGATATGAGCAGGCAGAACACCAGTTAGATCACTAACGTTGGTTTCCACAAGGTGCATCGGCCATTTCTTCCAAGTCTTTGAGGGGAAAGTCCAAGTCCAGTCTTAATCTTTATGGCACAAGTCAAAGCTGAAGTTTTTGTCTCTGTGTCTGAAACTGGAGCCGTCATCCCTACGTCCACCATCAGCAACTTAAATCCATGGAAACAGAAAATACTAATATCTGTGTGATACAGATCTGTTAGTGGACACCAGCAGTCCACAGCTTTGAAAGAGATTTCCGTTTCTTTCAGCCAAACTAAATCTGAGCGTCCGTGTGAAGTTGTTTGAGGTTGCATCAGTCGCCAAATCGGCTGGAACCCGACGGCTCCAGCGCCGCCGAGGACAAAGTAAACCTTTGGGTTGAGCATCGCTTGTGCAGCTGCATTGCAGAGGGTACATTTCTGTGCTGTTCAGGTTCTGTAGCTGATTGAAAATCATCCTGGCAGACGCGCGACCAGTTCGGCCAAATCAGCAGATGACTGCTACGGCGTACGTCTGACTAGCTCGTTAGCCTCCACCGCTCTGGGCAATGAAAAAGTAGATTTACTGTGGAAAAGTTCAATATTATTTCTGTCTCATTTCAGAAAGCTTGATATTTGTTTAGAATGTCCGTCATAATCATCAAAATTACAGGAAATAACGTTTTAAAATATTTCAACTGACGCGTAATGTCCCAAAGGATTCAAAGAGTCTTTATTATCGCTGCGTGTTACTGTGGTGAAACTTCTTTTTGGCCACTGAGAGTCACATAATGAAGGCAAACAGACAAACAAACAGGCAATGAAGAAGGGTTGCAGTGTTTTTTTTTGTAGTGTTCAAGAGAGATAATAAAAAATAAGAGGATGATTCAAAGGTTTGTATGAACTAGTTGTCTGCTTCACTTTCTGAAATGTGGGAGGAAAGAAATAATGAACTTTTTCACTTTCTTTTTTTTGGCTGTATTTGTATTAACTTTTATTTCCCCAACAAGAACACAGCGAGATGCCATCTTTTTACAACAGGAAAGGGAGCTAATACTGACCATGAATCTGAAGCAGCCCTTTTCCTCCTGGGGGAAGTTTAACAGTAAACCTTTCTGCACATTATGTCTCCATTGTTCCCACCTAAATCTCCAATCTCTGTCCCCTCTCCTTCAAATACGCAGCGTCTCGACCGGGGCAGAGGAGTCACAGACACCATCTACTGGTCCAAGTTCCTGTTGGAACGATGACCTTCCCCTTATGTCCCCTTATGTCTACAGGACAGAGTGGCTCATTTTAAGTGTCGTCATCTCCTCCTCTGATCCTCTAACGAACAGTTAAACAGCCACTAATGCCTTTCAGCTCGTTAGTGCTGGAATCTGGGGAGAATAGACCGACTGAAATGGACATATGGAAGGAGGCTGGCAAGAGCCTCGCAGCCCTGATGCCAACTCCTCCAAAACCTTCATACACACTCCTTAAAGCTCACACACACACACACAGACTGCCCGTCCTCCGTCTCCGTTGTCCAGAGCCACGAGCTGTCCCCCACTTCCTGCTGTCCGATTAACTGAAAACCTGCTCCACACAAGCACCGTGGGAATTTTGGCGCCTCCTTCAGTTGCCGTCTCTCCACTCCACCCAGGGCTGCCATCCAGGATGAAGGCTGGCGTGCAAATGCTCGCCCACAGAGAGGGAGGCTTGGGACAGCAGGAAAAGGCAAAAGCAGCGTGCAGCAAAGCTTTGTTCACAGAACGGGCCAGCACACATTCCCTTTCCTCCCTCCCGTCCTCGCCTCTTTTTATCTGCGTTACATGGGTCTGTGTCGGCTCTTTGTGTGTCTGTGCCGGCAGCTGGCCTCAGGATCTATTCCAAGAGTCACAGGTTGGGTTCTTGGTGACAGAAATATCACCGCGAAGCAGAATGAGACGGAAACTGCTGCTCTTCCTGTATTTGTCGCTCCAACATGCAGTTGAAGATGTCACAGCCTAATTCTCTGGTCTACCAGATATTCCTAAGTGTGTATGCAGAACTGTTCAGACATCTTAAAATGTTCCACATGTTCTCTTGCTAGAACCTCAGTTCAGTGTGTTTTGTTAGGCTCTAACAAACGTATTTCTAACGTATTTCTGAGTCCATTTCTAGAACCTTTCACTGCTGTTGCAGCTGTAAGTCTGTAGGCATCTCTGAACTGTGTAGCCATTCCTCAAGCTCAGTCAGGCTGCATCTGTCAGTTTTTACTACAGATTCCCAGATTTAGGTCTGGACTTTGACTAGGACATTCCAACCCATGAATCTACTTTGATATAAACCCTCCCATAATATCTCAGGCTGCATGTTCAGGGTGGTTGTGCTGCTGGAAGGTGAACCTCCACCCAGTCTCAGATCTCCTGCAGCCTCTAACACTTTTTTTTCTTCTAAGATTGTCCTGATTACCTCCATCCATCTTCTCATCAGCGCTGACCAGCTTCCCACAGCATTATGCTGCCACTACCATGTGTAAGTGCTGAGATATTTTATTTGGGGAGATATAACCACATAGTAGGTGCTCTTCTTTTTCTGTTGTGGTGCTTCTGGTCTAAAAAGTCCAGATTGTTTGAATTCCTCCATTTTCCTTTCCCATTATTATATATATATATATATATATATATATATATATATATATATATATATATATATATATATATATTATATATATATATATACACACTCACCGGCCACTTTATTAGGTACACCTGTCCAACTGCTCGTTAACACTTAATTTCTAAGCAGCCAATTACATGGCGGCAACTCAGTGCATTTAGGCATGTAGACATGGTCAAGAGAATCTCCTGCAGTACAAACCGAGCATCATTATGGGGAAGAAAGGTGATTTGAGTGACTTTGAACGTGGCATGATTGTTGGTGCCAGAAGGTCTGGTCTGAGTATTTCAGAAACTGCTAATCTACTGGGATTTTCACGCACAACCATCTCTAGGGTTTACAGAGAATGGTCCGAAAAAGAAAAAACATCCAGTGAGCGTCAGTTCTGTGGGCGGAAATGCCTTGTTGATGCCAGAGGTCAGAGGAGAATGGCCAGACTGGTTCGAGCTGATAGAAGGGCAACAGTGACTCAAATAACCACCCGTTACAACCAAGGTGGGCAGAAGAGCATCTCTGAACGCACAGTACGTCGAACTTTGAGGCAGATGGGCTACAGCAGCAGAAGACCACATCGGGTGCCACTCCTTTCAGCTAAGAACAGGAAACTGAGGCTACAATTTGCACAAGCTCATCGAAATTGGACAATAGAAGATTGGAGAAATGATGCCTGGTCTGATGAGTCTCGATTTCTGCTGCGACAGTCGGATGGTAGGGTCAGAATTTGGCGTCTACAACATGAAAGCATGGATCCATCCTGCCTTGTATCAACGGTTCAGGCTGGTGGTGGTGGTGTCATGGTGTGGGGAATATTTTCTTGGAACTCTTTGGGCCCCTTGGTACCAATTGAGCATCGTTGCGACGCCACAGCCTACCTGAGTATTGTTGCTGACCATGTCCATCCCTTTATGACCACAATGTACCCAACCCATGATGGCTACTTTCAGCAGGATAATGCGCCATGTCATAAAGCTGGAATCATCTCAGACTGGTTTCTTGAACATGACAATGAGTTCGCTGTACTCAAATGGCCTCCACAGTCACCAGATCTCAATCCAATAGAGCATCTTTGGGATGTGGTGGAACGGGAGATTCGAATCATGGATGTGCAGCCGACAAATCTGCGGCAACTGTGTGATGCCATCATGTCAATATGGACCAAACTCCCTGAGGAATGCTTCCAGCACCTTGTTGAATCTATGCCACGAAGAATTGAGGCAGTTCTGAAGGCAAAAGGGGGTCCAACCCGTTACTAGCATGGGGTACCTAATAAAGTGGCCAGTGAGTGTATAAATCAAACCCATTCTTTATGTTAAACATTTAATATTTAGATAGGGTAATAATATATTCCTTTAAAGTAGAATACATTTCCGTTTTGTTGTTTGGTTCTTTTTTCTTAAAGGGACAGTGTGTCACTAATTTGGCTTTTTGTTGGCAAAAATGCACGGAGGACATTAATGACCCTCCACAGCTCCTGTAGTAGTTAGATGGTGCCCCAGTGTGTAAATCTTACAAACTGAGGTTTAAATAAATAAAGGGGAACAATATGATTATTAATAGCAGAATTATTTTTGTTTCTGTTAAGTTTTTTCTTATAATCCTTGATAGTTTATTATTCTGTATATAGTTATTAAATATAATCCCACTTCTGACATTTTTCCATGACGCTCAGACTTGCAGATCAGTAACCTCCTTCCTGAAGCACCTGGACTGTAATTCTCCACGTTTCAAGCTTTGTTTAACGTGCTTTAACACAGTTCAGTTTGTGAATTATCAAACTGAGCCGTAATTGTCTGAACGTAAAGCCACGGCTGTCTTCTCTCTCCTCAGGTTGGCCGGCACGCATCTGAACCGGTTTGTGATTATAGTCCAGGTTAGAGCCAGCAGGTGCACCATGAATGTCAGTGCAGCCTTCCATCAGCGACACACCGTAATCTCAGCATTGTGCACCGTCTTAGGTTCATCCAACTGTCGCCTAATCCTCCTCCCTCCTGGAGAAAACAGCAGCAGATGGGTTTGTTCCTTTGTCAATAATGAATGCTCCTGGATATGATGTGAAGCATCCAAATCTGCTTTTACACACTTGTGGGCTATTTTACGCTGTGACAGAAATGTGATGCGACTCAACATGCGGATAACCTGTCGTCCAACTGTCACTTCCAGCGGACGAGCTGCTCTCCGGTCATGTTCTGAGAAGTAGGAGGTAGAGAGGAGTGGACGTGCTGACCTCTCCTGGGGCTCTGTGAAGGTTAGAGAGCAGCAGGGTCCCGGGTGCTCAGGGCCAACAGCCGTGCACCTAAACATGTATTCAAATAAAAAACGCATGAATGCATCCGACCCCCCCCCCACACACACACACACACGGCCAGAGAACAACGGTTCTGCTATCATTCATTGGTCCGGACATGCCCAGATGTTCCTGTTCTGTGAGAATCACAACACACAGAAGATGCATTGACTTCTTTACGCTCCACATGTCAGATGATGTCCCAGAATATGCAGAAATAAACGGACCTTACAGGCTATAAATAGATAATGTGAACACTCTGAGATGCATGCAGAAGCTGCATAAGGCGCTGTCAGCCCCGAGTGGCAAAGTGATGTAATAGTTAGATTTTTTTTTTTTAATCCAGTGGATCAAACTGTTCAAACATTAAACATTATTATCCTAACAGTGTTTGCTCTGTGGAATCTGGCTGAGATGGAGGGAGAAAATGCTTCAGCTGCAACAGTTCTTGGGTTTTCTTCAGGCTGTCGGGATGAGTTACAACTCTCATTCATTAATATGAATGACTGAAAGAATTTAATATAAAAAGCGTATGAATCCACTACAAAACCAAGGCGTTCTGAGGAGCTATTGCACACAAGGAGCCAGTTTGCTTTGAGCAAAATGCTATTTTTTTCTTATGAGTAGAGAAACGACAAATCTTTTAAAACTCACCAATTTAAACCAGCTTTCACCTATGACCAAGCAGGTAACTAGTGATCGTTATGTTAATTTTATTGACTAACGAGAGCTAAAAAAAGCACATTCTGCTCCAGTTCTGACCAGCATTATCAGTCTGGAGTACACGTGTCAAACTCAAGGTCCGCGGGCCGAATCCGACCCATCAAGGAAATATATCCGGCCCTCAAGAACCAACAAAGGCATAACACGTCATAAAGTAGTGGCATATGTCCTCTTAAATTGTATAAAATGGCTAAAACTGTGCCTCCTGGGGCAAATCTTGATTTTTTTTAACTGTGTAGTAACAGCTTCCTGCCACTAGATGTCATGTTTTCCCACAACACATTAAAACAACCCAGAAATGTCCAAAAAGAGAAAAAAGTGATGCTGAATCAACTTTTTTGCAGATAAACTGTATAAACTGGGCCTAAGGGTGCTACTTTTATGTTACTGTGCATTTTTATATATTTCTATGTGAACTGAAATGCAATTCTGAAATCAATAGTACCATCTATACACGTGCAACCGGCCCTTTTAATGACTTCATGATGCCAAAGTGGCCCAGTGTAGAAATGAGTTTGACAGCCCTGGTCTGGAGGAATGTGCTGACCCACTCCTCTGTGCACCAAACAACCAGAATCGCCTCCCTTATCTTAATGAGCCATCCAGTGGTTATGTAAGTCTCACTTTTCTCCATATAAGTGTTTTTACACGAGTGGGCTCAACTCCAATACTGTATCCCAAAGTGTTATTCAGAGGACTCTGTTACATCAGTCAAACTAATTTATCTACAGCTAGTTTTCACACAGAAAGCACAGGGTGGTGATTGAAGTTAAATTACTGGCATGTAATCTGATTTCTGCTGCAGTCAAACACGATTTCCTGAATTTCATTTATATTGTTGCTCAAAATGATCTGTGAACATCATCAGGTGTTTTGTAAAGAAACGGGATGCAAAAACTTACATTTAAATCCTCTACAGAGCTCTGTAGATTTTTCCCAAGCTAAAAAATTTCAGACCGCTGCCTTTCTTCCCATGGTAATCATATTTCCTCCAAGGTGAGAAAATATGCTCAGCGAAGTGATAAAAGCCCACTCTACCCATATACTTAGTTAATGGGTCCCCCCCCCCCCCAAACGAGCCCCAGTAATGGCCCGACACGTATCAGACAAATGTTGGGGTTCTACTAAATAACGTTTTGCTGCAGTTGTGGAACAAGGTGAAGTATTCAGACATGGGGATATTTCCCCTCAAACTGCCTGAACTCTCCCATTTGTGGCAAAGACGCCAAACTATGAGTGCATCGTGCAACCCAGAGTCAAATTCCTTGTATATGTTGACTTACCTGGCAAATAAAGTCCATTCTGATTCCATTGAAAACTGGTTTCAGTTTAATGTGCAAGATGTGAGCTAAGCAAGTGAATCCTAAACGATGATGTCATAATCACACTGTCAGACCATTAGTTAGGAAGGTAAATGGGGAAACGATGGTTTCCACGCAGGGGCAAAACAAAAGTTCAAGTGCAAAGCATGTTTGATCACAGGAAGAGGGACGGAAACATAAGATGTTAGCGCAAAGAGAATCGAGCTTGAATTCAAGCACACATTTGTTAGAATGAACGGAATAAAAACTGTAAAATGGATGGAAAAAAGAATCCGACTCCAAACTGAAATCATGCAACAGACTAATAAAATCAGTCTCTGATTCACCAGCTTTGCTTTTACCTTCATTCTCTTCTTTTTGGACCAAGAAAGAGCTAAATGAGTCCTGAAGGAAAAGTGAGACCCTTTCAGTTCAACAGGTATCACAAACCTGATCTGGTCATATTTAGCTTAGACAACTCACAACAAAGTTTAGTCTGCAACGGCAGGACTTTGTTCCTACCTTCACACTAAGCCTGTTAATCTGGATCTGCAAGGTTCCCTCTCTCTTTATTTCACCCTTTGGCAGTAGAGTACTGTAATTTCAATGAGATTAGAGCTTTATTAGGGCACACATAAAGTGACAATCTCTTTATTATCCGCTAGAAATGAAGCTAATTTAATGACATTGATCTGGAGTCTGTTAGAAACTGAGCCTAGCAACAAGAAACAGCAGACAGGCGGAAGGTCTGCATGTAGGCGGATGTTTAACAATGACATGCAACCACTTTATTGAGTATGGTATTATTGGAAAATATATTGCTGCTGGGAAATGTCATGAAAATAAGTTGGGTTTATGTCAAAGTTTTATATAAAGTTAGTGTGAGACCATTTTGAGTGTCTCTTAGAATATTGGTTCATTAATTATAAATTTCATCCTTTTTTATCCTTTATAAGTCATTATTACACCTACCATCTTCCAGATGCTAGTCAAGAGTCGTATAAAGCTTTAGAAAAACTTATAGCTTATAGCTGGGAAATAAATCCAGCATTAAATTTGAGGGGAAAAACTAACCATTGTTTTATGTATATTTGAATAACGTGTTTTAGCTATAGCATGTTTCCTAAGGGTGTAAGTCAAGGCTCAACTTCTCTGAGCCATTGTTCAAAATAAAAAAGAACATACCGTTCATTACAGCGGATTGATCCTCATAATTTGGGAAACGGCTGCAAGAAAAATGACTGCTGACCTAAATGGGCCCATATCCACCATCTGAGCAATTATTCAATTGTATTTAAGTAATCAAAGGTTTTAAAGAGACGTCTCTGTGACAGACAAGGCAGTGAGGAGGGTCCGAGTGTATATCCTCCACCATGAACAGTGAGGAGGATGGTAGGCAGAAGAAAACGTGTCCAGAGCCGGACAACGGTAGCAGTGAGGGGCGTCTTATGGTCACCGTTAGATACTCCAGGATGTGTGGCAGCTGGTTGTTGGGGAAATATGTCAGGAAACGCCTTCACTGTTGAGTTTGTCAAGCTCTGATCAGACTTTAACCGGATCTTGGAGCTTTGACCAGATTAGACCAAGTTTGGCTTTTTCTCCAGCTACAAACACTCCAGGAGGTTCTGCTGGGAAACAAGTGGAAGCTTTCTGGAAAAAAAAAAAAAAAAATGTTTTCATAACCTGAAATCAGCATTCTCCAATCATCATCTCTGCCCCCAGATCTAAATCCTGCGAGTCGAGCAGAAGAAATAATGTCCTAGAGGGCTGTGGTCCATCACATGTGATGGAGATTTTGATGATGACAGATTATTGTTAGTTAGTGAGCTGTATGGAGGCATAATGGAGACACCCTTCCCACTTGTGATTTAGAAAGAAAAACTGGACTTGCATTACAGGCAGGGTGATAATAAACTGCAAAAACGGAACTAAAAATAAGTCAAATCTTCTTGAAATTAGTGCATTTGTCCATGATTTGAGCAGGTAAATATGATTATCTGCCAATGGAATGAATATTTTGACACCTGAAATAAGATAATTAGATATACTACACCTGAAATAAGATGATAGAGATGAGTTGTTCCGATTTTAAGTGCTAAAATCTCATTCCATTGGCAAACCATCTTATTTACATGCTCAAATCAAGGACAAATACAGTTATTTTTAGTTTCCTTTTTGCAGTGAAATGGATTCATCTCCAGACCTTTCCATGTTTTAGATATTAATTAAATATGGAGGGCTCCAGTTTGCTGTTAAATGTGAGCACATGACAGGAGGAAATTAAGAAACGTCAAAGCAGGAAAATGTGTCACTCCCTGGAATTGGTCATCCATCTTTTTTTCAGTTTTAAACTTTAATCCAGAAAAAATTTTTTTAAAGCTTAATCATGACTCCCACCAGCAGTGATGAGCTGCATTCTGCATTGTTGTGCAGGTAGGCGCGTTATCACCCTTTCAGAGCCAGATGTACCTGGACTCAATTACCGCACTGGCCCAGCAGGTTGGTGTGCCGCCGGTCCGCCGGTCTGGCTAAAGGCAGCCCAGCTGTAAATCAGACTCTAAGAGGCTTTGCAGGGTTCTGCTGGGCTGAGCGTGCGTACGGTGTCTGCGCTCCTCGGTGCGTGATAGTGAGGCGTGCCGCGGCACAAGACAATGACTTTCCAGCATTTTATCATCCGCTCGGTAATGATGGCGAAGGGTGGAATCAACGCAGGCCTTTAATGGCGGCTGGTAATTTGTGTTAATGCCTGCAGCTGGAGCCCACGGGGGCTCTCAACCAGGAATTTTATGCCTTATTCCATCGATCAGACGGGATCAATGAGCAAATGTTCTCGCACTAACTTTGTTTTGCCTAGTTAGAAAATCAAAACCGGATTCATGGTGGTCATTTTTCCCTGGACTGGCCGGCGATATGCATGCAGAGCCCAGATGAAAGCGTCGCCCATACAAATCTTTATTCATGTTCCATCATTTAAACTCCCAGCTTTGTCCCTTTGTAGTGATTTTCAAAGCCCAGTCTTCTAAAATATGTTAGCATGGAATAAAGACGGAGCAACAATTTGGTTCAGTTCGGAGGTATTATCTCCAGCGAGCAGAGCGTGGCCCCGGCAATCAAAGAGGCGCCTTCTGCAGCCGAGACAAGAGCAGGAGACGCAGAGCGGGGGGATAATTAGATGGCCCAGATTGACAAACATCAATAAAATGAAAGGAATTCTGTATGGAGACAGAGATGAGACCTGCTCGTTTAGGAAGGTCCAGGCATCCAATCAAAGCAGGGAACAACTGCTCTGTATTGATCAGCATTAGCTAAACTGTAATTGGCTTCAGATGATAAAAACACAGCAGGCTGCAGGGACTGCAAACCTCCGCTGTCCACATTCTGCTGTGTGTTCATCCAGAACAAATGGCCTCCGTGCATTCATGCCTCGCCCTCTCTCCGCAGCGCCTCAGACATTATGAGACGTCTCTTTTCTTCCAGCGGCTCGGGGGGGGGGGGGGCCCTCGCCGGTTTGGCCCTTGCACCGACGCTCGGCTCTGTCTGTGTACTCACCATCGTGTGCTTGTGGGCCGACGGTGAGCTCTGGCTGCGCCGTGTGATGAATGGAGGTCGGGGGAGGAATCTCCCGGGTGCAGAGAAGATATAAGATCAAAAACATGGTGGTGTTGAGCGGAACTGACCCGGCCAGCCTCTCGCCTTTCACCTCCCCCATTTAGACTTTATTTTGCCCACTTGCCATAAATCTTCCATTGTATTTTTCTTTGTCAACATCTTTTCAAGCGTCTCTTCTCGCTTCCTCTTCCAATTTCAGCGCCAACACATTTAAATAACTGGATACTGAAGGTGAGGTCTTAACGATGGTCTCCTCTGAGGAAGGAGACAAACCTGAACCGATCATTGGAAGCGGAGTATTTTTAGCAACGGGCAACTCAGTTAAATTTCTGAAGGGAAGAAATCCACCGCAGCAGGAACATTAATGGTCGTGATCTTTTGACAGAGACCCGCATTAGAAACTTCAATTGCTGCTCATGTCTGGTCCGGTTTGAAGGGAGCAGAAAAGACGTTCCCTGCTTCCTGCAAAAGGAACCAGCCTTTGACTCAAAGCAGGGCTGGAAGCAGAACCTCTCACTCCACCACCAGGACTAAGACCCGTTAAGATGAGACTTCTGTTCACCGCCACGACTGCAGAGAACTGAGCGGGTTCATGGGAAAGCTTCCTGAAGCTGAACGGTGCCAGCAGGAAGTAAATGTTCTGCTAATCTATCGTGATCAGCTGCAGGAGAAAACATGGAGTAATCCACACAGAAGAAATCTCAAACTTCTGGTTCTTATCCAAGACAACTTTTTGATGACGCCGTTTCTGCCCTTTATCAAACTCAGACGAGCTGGCATGGCAACCGCTGCTCTTATTTTAGCTGTTGCTTTATTTGCTTCACGCAACACTTGTGCTCACGTTGCTTTGGTAGTAAATCAAACACGGCACAAACAACTCAAACATGATTTATAAAAAAAACGAAACGTTTGAGAGCGGGAGGAGTCTGTTATTAAAAACCAGCCAGAACAGGTCCAGAACTCTGGGTGCTGAACCTCCGAGGGACTTCTTCCCAGAAACCAAGCAGCAGCCGGAGAGAAAACGCATCACTTCTTCCCTGTTTGGAGAGAAATTACATTATAATTCAAATGTGTTCATTTAAAGAGGCCCCTTAAAAAAACATCTGCGAGGCATGCAGTCGGAGCTGGCAGCTCCTGGCTGTGGCAGGAAATGATAAATAATAAAAGGGACCTTACTTCATTAGACGGGGACATTATTTTCAGAGCAGATATTGCGCTATGAGACGAGTACAATAACACAATAACAAGCATCACGCCGCCACCTCCGCCTCTCGCTGCTGACAGCCCAGGATTGGATCTCCACAACTTATCACTGTACACAGTACTGTACTGCACTCACCACAACACTTAGAGATATTTCCCAGTGTAGGCCGCAATTACCCCCCCCCCCCTTCCTCCCCCTCGCGTAATTTAATCCACTGAGTGCATATTCAATTCTGATCCGGGTTTCTCGGTGTGCTGCGAGGTGCTCAGCGCGATTGTCTCTGAAATTGGATTATGATAACCTGTCACCGCTTTAATTCCATGAGATATTAAAGGTGGTGGAGCAGCAGAGAGGAGCCCGTCAGAAGAAAGTAGGACGGGGGAAGAGTCGATTGTTGCGGATGTTTCAGCGTGGAGAGTCGGGACGAGCTGAACGCGTGTTTCAGTCTGCACTCTGAGTCTAACTCCTCGGCTTTCTGATCTGCGATCTAAGCTTTAAATAGCCGCTGGGATGGAGTCCTGCAGGGTGGAGCAGGAGCAGGAAGGGTGGAGGCCTTCAGGTTGCCCTGTGAAGGAGGGCGGTCTCTGGGCACCCAGACAGACGGGGTTAAATGTCCTGCTGCTGCTACAGTCCTAATCAGCACAATATACCAAAATTAAGCTCCCATCTCCTCTGTTCAACAACAACATTTTATCCAGGGACTTAAAATAAGCTTTTAAAAATTCAGCAGCAGCATCTTTTTCCACTAAAGCTGGCCCCATTACGCTGAATTACAGAGACAGCAGAGCTATTTGTGTTTCTTACTAAAGGAAAACTACATATGAAGCCATCTCCAAAAGAAACAGGATTTTAAACAGTAACCCAGATATTTCTCTCTAAATATTTCATTCTCTTTGCTCTTATTTCTCAGAAAGAACAGCTGAGGTAACCGAGCGGAGCCAGATAATATTCAGCAACATTCGTTCATCATCATCATCTTCCTCATGACGGACTTTTGGTGCCGTTGGTTTGTCCCGGTCAGAAAGCATCTTTTGTGTCCGCCTGATGTTGTGGTCTGGCAGCAAGGAGGAGGAAGGATTTAGCACATGGTGGGGACAGCACAGGGGATTGTGGGACGCCGTCTACAAGATCTAGACACGTTTTATGCTGCAGGAGTCCAGAGAAGGGCCAGAGGCAGGACCAGGTGGGGCCACAGATCCCACCCACCCAGGTAACGCGTTGTTTGACCCACTGCCATCAGGTAGAAGCTTCAGAAACATTAACACTAAATCTAAAGGTGTGTTCACAGCAAACGCTTTAAAAAGTGACAGCGCCACTAGATAGTACCACTGTACTACTCTATTTCTGACTTGTCGCCTGATGTATGGATTGCTGCCGATATGTCAGGCGAGCGACAGCAAGCAAATGTGGCAACTTTGTCGGCGAAAATGCGACATAAGACTTAAAAACAGCTTCTGTGCCAAAGCTGTGAAGGCTATCGCCCCCTGCTGAGAGTCTTTGTCTGTTTCCGTGTTAATAAATATGCTGCTGCTTCCACAGGCTCTTGATCCATTGAGAATTATTTAAAGTCTCTCACATTTTAATGTCTATTTGCACTTTTTGTTACTCAGAGAAGTTTGTCTGATACATTCAGGCACATTTTTTTGAATCGACCGCTCTTGACTTCTTTTCTTTATAACTTGAACATCTCATTACCCGAGTTTGACATATTATCTATATAGTTGCACAGTATGTTGCCTTTCTGACTAGTCTCCTCCGTTTCACAGCTTAACCTTAAATCTAACTTTTTTCATAATGTGTTTACGCACTTTTGAGGGTCTTCTCTAGGAAAGCTGATTCTTTGTTTTCCCAAAGGTGTTTTTGATTGATGTCTGTGTTGTGTGTGTGCATTTAGAGCCGGAATCAAACCAGCATTATCATGGCTGCATAATGACAAAGATTCCTGATTCCTTTCCTGATAGGATTTATAATCTTTATTTCAAACACCCCCACAGTGCCCACCATGAGGGTTCAGCTTATTCTACGTCAGCAGAAAGTAGCACATCTGGAAGTAAAACGGAAAAGGTTGCAGGTCGTCACAACTTTTCACAAACATCTTTTTTGAAAAAGAAAACCAGTTTTATTTAAATCAACTTCAGCTTAATATGAAAAAAAATGCACTTTGATTATGAAGCGAATCCTAATTCTGGCAACATTTAGACACGTTTTCCACTGAGTTCAGTTGTTCTTTGACCGTTGGGTCAATTCTGGTGACCTGTTTGTTCTGATCTATTAAAGATTACTCTGCTCATCCTCTTTATGTGGAAAAAAATCATGCTTCCTGACTATAAAATCTATTTTTGGTTTGAATAAACAACACCTCAACTTGAAAATATGCTGCAATAACCACTTCTGACCAAATTTTTTAATCTCTGCCAATTTATTTGTAATTTGCTTCAGAGCAGAGATGCTGTCCTGTAACTTTAAAGTGGCGTAAAGTTTAAAGTACTGATCATAGTGATTCATGCTTTCTGTAGATTCTGTGCATTAAAAAAAAACTATGTGGGAAGCGAAGAAGCACAAGCAACAAGGACAAGAGAAATGTCACAGCTAAAAGGACTAAAAGAATCTAAAATGTCAGAAGAGGACAGAAAAAGGCATCTTTTTAACGGGAGGTTCTTTAGGAAACCCTGCGTCGAGGCTCAAATCTTTACTTTAAGTTTTAAATGTATTGTTTGTATTTTTCATCAATTTGGCCCAAGAAATGGGCGCCAACTGTTACTTTGTGGCATACTACCACTAATGAAGAGCCTACAGATCCATTTGCAGGCTTAGAAACGTCAGATCAATTTGCCTCCTTGCCAGTTCATAGCCCCATTTCAAGCACAGGTGGTTTACCACTGGATATCAGCCTGCTTCTCATGGGAGTTAGGTATTCTGATGCATTACAGAGATAAAGTTGACTCTGATTCACAGCGATTATGTAGATCTTATTTCTAAGTATAAAATAGAAAATGTGTGAAGGACTACATAAATAATATCTAAATATTTGCACAGCCAGCTTCAGTCTGCTGTGAAGTCAAAAGCTGTTATTTTTTAAACGGCTCGTTCTGCATGGATCGTCCTTTTCCTTTTTCTCACCAGCATCGAGGAGTATCACCAAACCATGATTATTTATTATTGCTCAGAGTTAAGTGTACAGGTGGCTCTGTAGAACGAGAGCTTTTTACCACATGCTCTCCTCTACTTTGTTCCAAAAAAAGTTAAGTGTTCATTAGAGCAGCCCTAAGGTTCTGAATAAAAGACTCAAACTAAGAATGTCCAACCAAAAACTAGAGAGCCCAGCATCCCAACTATAGCTTCATTTCATCTTTGGGACACGTATAAGCACAGCCCCCTCGTGGAAATCTGCAAAAGTGTCCAGTGAGAAGACAGTGCACACTTTGTAGTTAATTTTTGACAGGACTCATCATCCATGTGCATTTCTGTAACATAATGATGTTGGCGTTGAAGGCCGTCTGAAGCTCCCTTCCTCCCCACGATAGAGTTCTGACTGTTGATCCCATGAAAGGTCAAGGAACAGGAGCTAGAAGCTATTATTAAGGGTATCCAGATGGAGCCTAGCTTAATACCTCCTTTATGCAGATGATGAACTTCTATATGCAACACCTTCAACATGGAGTGGAATGGTTCAAAGCCAAATGTGAGGTAGTCAGGATGAAACCTGCAGCTCCAAGTTGGTGATCATGGTTCTCAAGCTGACCCTGGACTAGCTTCCGCCTGGTCAGGGTCAATATCTTTTTCAAGTGAAGTTCATGTATTCCATCGTCTTGTTCGAGACGAAAGATTGGATGTAACTGGAGACAGATTGGACCTTATCTGCAGTAAGGAAGGTGGTGGTCTTGTGTTTCATGGTGCAGAAAGAACCAAGCAAAAACCCAAAGCTCTTGATTCGCAGCACTGCCTTCCTTCTTATCCACTTTGTTCTGTCATGAATGAAAGAACAAGATTCTGGATATTAGTTGCTGAGCAAAGATGAGTACTTCCATCATTTGGAGGAAGCTCAGAGTAGATCTGCTGCTCCTTCACATCTAAAATAATCAGTTCAGGATGCCCTCTGGACTTCCATTAGATGTTTTCAGAGCCCATCAAACTGGGAGTAGACCCCAGATGGACTCAGACTACACTGGAGGGACACTCCCTGGTCTAGGAATGCTTTGTTGTCCCCAAAATTAGTTTTAAGAGTGTCACTGGGGAGAGGGGTGTCTAGGTCTACCTTCTGAACCTAAAACAACCTAAGATAACCTCTCAGCAATTATTGTCTGATGTATAGTAAGATTACGTCTTCAGCCAATCAGAGAAATTGGGTAGGTGGGTGTTTCTGCATTCACAGTGGGGGTGTTTAGTGCTTACAGCACACACAGAGAGATGGAGAGTGAGGAGGACTCCAGCAGCAAAACAGCCTTTTCCAGATGGAAATATCAGCACTATTTTAAACTCACTGAGGTTAAAGGTAAAAATGTGCACGTCGAGTGCGCATTATGTTCCAGAATGAAACATTTGTCCACATCTTGTGTTAGCAACTCCAACTTAATGAAGCACCTGTCGACCAAATTAGTGGCCCAAGAATACACAGGTAGTAGGGGGGCTAGTGTTGACAAAGGATCCGCTAACAAGGAAGGATCCTCCCCATGCAAGTTAGTAACGCAATGGTTACTTTTACTTGTAACTAGTTACTTCTATAGTGGAGTAACTCAGTTAGTAAATCAGTTACTTTTTGGGAGTAACTAGTAACTATAACTAATTACTTTTTCAAAGTAACGTGCCCAACGCTGGTCTTTGCTGAGATATACTATATAAGCGGATATAACCGAAAGTTGGACACGCTCTCTCTCTGACATTGTTTTTGTGTATGAGAGTCCAGTACTAAAGCTGTAAACATCCCTCTGCCTTGTTATTTTAAAAAGTATAGTTTTTGTTCCAAGAGTCTTTATTACTACAGAAGTCTACCACAGAGAAGACCACTTCTTTCTGGGTAAAGAACCTGGGGGGACTCAAACAGGGTACGGTTAATTTATAACAATATGCTGCCTTCAAGGGACATCCATGCATCATTTACAAAGAGTACAGAAAACCCCATTGCCCCATCAATGAAAGCCTCATTCAGGACGGGTCCCCCTGCAGTTCAGACTATTCTCCGGCACACGACTATAAACTAAATTATGAACAATAACATCCCTGTGCTGTTGCATATGCTGTGTTTAAGGATCGGGAAAATTTTACATGTAAAATGTAAATCAAGATAAGACCTCAAACAGATCCAATCCGTTCCATCCACTGAAGTGTAGCAGACCTAAAAAAGAGGAATTTATTTATATTGATGGCAGAAATCAAATGAAAAACTGAAAAACTGAGTGCAACAACAGAAAGATCATTTTTGATGTTTGATGGATTTGAAATTATTTAAATAGGCTTCTATTGCCATTCTGGTTTGGTGGTAGTGGTGATGGTGTGGAAGGAATTAGCATCAGGCTAACCTTTAAACAGACCTACACTCCAAACGACCACCTCAACAATGTCACCATATCTACTCAAACATGCGGCATCGTCAACAGTCCTCTTTTTATGAGTTTCTTTCACGCCGTGGTTTTGTCTTTGCACTTCTTTGCTCTTTTTTATGTTGAAGCAAAGAGGCAAATAACTCTCTTGGAATATGAGAGCCTGCTGTGATTGTGGAATAAAAGCTTTTCTTCGACTTTTGTTGCAAAAGCTGCAGCAAGCATATACGGCAGAGAGTGCCTTTGAATGTAAATCCAGAATGTATTTTTGCAGGAGATGTGAGAGGATAAGGAAACAACAAGCAGGTTTCTCTTAGCTTTACCCCGAGCTATGCAGCAGCAGCCTCTTTGACTTCTACACACAGATCATACATGTGAATGGCTATTTTTGCCTTCAAACACAACATGCCACTCTCTTGCTCCAGGTGGTGGAGCTCAGACGAAGAGGAGTCTCTTTGCAAAGCGCCGTACCTCGTAGAAAGCAGCGTGCCTCTTTATAGAGCAAAGACAGAGGGATCATCAGAGACACTGATCTACATCAGGCACGACAACGTCTCATGTTATGCATCCTTGCTCTGACTATGCATAAAGTTACAGATGCGTATCTGTTATGCTTTTATCCACTATAATACCAACGTGAAAGTTTTTCTCCCAGCTATCACTTTTACCAAAAATCTACAGAAATATAAATCAACAGGAATAAGTTGAATGAATAAATCTTTTTTTTTTCCCTTTTGTTTGGGCAAATATGCAGCGATATGTCAAAACCGCCTCTTTTAAATTGCATTTTGAGTGCTATGGTAAAAACGGTCATCCTTACAAAATACAGAAAATGATGCTGCAGGAGGACCAGTCCTATTTGGTAGCGCTGTGGGATTAACTGAGGAGTTAGTGTTTGTTTTTTTAATCAGCATCTAAAAACATGTTTTTAGTTTGTTTTGCTGTAAATATGCTAAAACACTGTGCTGCAGAGTTTTATAAAAAGACAGGAGCAGATCAGTAGCGGTGCAGTCCGGGTTTACTCTGATGTCCAACAAATCCATGTTAAGCAGACAAACACGGTAGCAGTTGATCCAGAGACGTAAAGAACTACGATCCTCCGACCAAATTAAGTATGAAAAGGGGCAAACTTCATATGGAGCCACATTAGCAAGAAAAAAGCAATGTTGAGGTTTTACTTGCACTAGCCAACAGCCTTTATCCAGTAAATGTGTTGTTTAATTGTTTAATTTAATTGTTAAATTCAAAGACAAAGAGTAAAAATCACTCTTAGCCTAATGTTACACTTTTAGAGGACAAAGGACAGAGTTTAGCAGCGCTCTGGAAATATCAGGGCTCCTCTGGGAACCTCCACGCAGTTTGTTCCAAAAAAGCAGCTTCAATTATTTTATTTATCACAGGAAAAACTTCTCGGCTAAAAACCTGTAAAACACTCAAACGATCTCATAACTTTTGTTGCTTGCATGGATACTGATGTAGCGTCGCCCAGGCGTCCGTGTAAAGGTGCTCAGTCAGCTCCGTTAACCCCTTCTCCCTGATTATTTAGTGTTGTCCTAAATGAATATCTGCTTTAATTTCCCGTGCCTTCATCATAAACCTGACATGTGATCTAGTTACCTTCCATTTTTAAAGACCACTTTCTGCTCCGTTTATCCTGATCCTCTCTGGTTCTCTCAGATGTTTAAGAGGGCACATTAAAAAAAAAAAATAAGTTTCAGAATGTAAAAAAAAACTGAATCATGACATGAAGTCAGCTGGTATTTCACTTTGAATCTTATCAATTAGTAAGGATGACTTCGTTCAGCCAGCTTTATCTTTTAGCTATATCCATTTACCTCCTGTGTCCTTTTTAAAAGTGTATAAATCTGCTCATGATAGACTCTAATCAACCCATCAATTTAAGTGTCAAATTTAAATTTAACTCAGCCATTTAGGCACCATTACATTTTACTAAATGCTTCCTTATGTCTGCATGAGAGCTAATGATGCATTTGTGCTCATATTGGACAGAGTTGCATTAAGAGGCCTGCAGGCCTAATGGTCTCAACTTACTGATGCTTTAATGTGTGCAGAGTAAATTCCCCATCCATGAGGGTCCTCTAATCAAAGACGGAGTTAAATGGAGACATGAGAAATAGACTCCATCTTTCATTAAACACAGACTAAAGTGGACCTAATGTCTCGGCTCAGAAAGAAAATCTACATTTTTATAACTATTAAGCTTCTTGCTCTCTCTCTGAGGATGTCCCAATCATTTTTCTCACTAAATCAAAGGCAGCTTCGTTTCAAACAAACCCAGTTATTGCGAAGCCACACCGAGGTCGCCGAGACAGAGACGGAGGCCAGCCGTCAGAGAAGATTAAAAACCATCGCTGTGTCTTCCTCTTTTTTTTTTTTCATCATGGCAGACACATCACAAAGTCACGGGTGGGGGTGGTGGTGTGGGCAAGGAAATGGCGCTTGTTTCTTCTTCTTCAGAGATCCGATTTAGAAGTTGGCATGGATTCCACTCCTCTGAGTCCTCCCCCTCACAAAGCCTTTTCTCTCCATTTGATGTCTGTGTCAGTTTCTTTCTTTCTCTGGCTTTCTCTAATTTAATAATCTGCTTTGAACTTTATTGTGCAAAGGCCTCACTTTGTTGGCTGAGCGGGCTGACGAGCCAACATGCAGGGAGGAGGACTGGGCTGTGCACGGGGGGGCGGGTGACAAACTCATCTCGCCTTGTCCTTTACTTGCTGTGAAAAGGCAGCAGAGCCGCGACGCTCGGCCTCCTGGAGCTTGGAGCTTCTGTAGCTGGTGTGGAGCGTCAAACAACTCGGGTCGCAGATTGGTCTCGACGTCTTTGTAAAACGTTTCATGGAAGAAAGTCAGCGAGACAAGAAGCCTGCAGGAAATATCTCCAACCTCCAGAAATCTTTATGTAGATCAGAGATTTTATGTCTCCTTAACAAAAAAACTGCCGTTTTCAGGGATGTGGAAGTGTCTTGATTTTAAGATATACCCGAGAGCTTTCTGATATAAAACCCAGAGACTGCAGCCGGCTTAAAACGTCCAGCAGTTGTTGCTGCATGTCATACGTTATTGCATACACTGGACAATTAATATAATAAATGACTTCATATATATCTGACAATAAAAAGATAATTGTACTATTACTACTACTAAAGAGAAGTAATAATAATTTTTTTTGAAATGAGTGTATTTGTCTTTGATTTGACCAGGTAAATAAAATGATTTCCCAGTGGAATGAGTATTTTTTACCCCTAAATTAAGATAATTAGAAATGTTCACTTGAAATAAGTTGATGGAGATGAGTTGTTCCCATTTTAACAACGACACCCTTATTCCATTGGCAGATTGTCTTAGTTATCTGCTCAAATCAAGGGCAAATGTGCTCATTTGACTTACTTTGAGTTCCCTTTTTGCAGTGAATATGAACTAAACCATTTTATCTAGTGCTGCAGTAACAGACATGAACCACTGCCCTCCCTGAAGTGTTTTTTAACATTCATGTCTGGGACATGCATCTTTGTCTTTGCAAGTTTAATTCAGAGGCAGGGTGCGTTTGAATGTCTCTGTCAGGAAACAGAGCGAGAGGAAAAAGGCGTACTAAACCTTTATACATTCTGGGTTAACATAGGAAGTGGGAGTAACCTAACCTTATCTAACACAACTCCTCTCTGAGTCCTTGGTTAAAGAAAACAATAATTCACACTTGTAATCAGCTTCTTTCTGTCCTGCAGGTGCATCTGGACAAGATATGATCAGATTTACATACATCAATAAAAATGTTCACAACAGCGCCGTTCTACTGTGGGAACAAATTCATTCCCTGAGCAGACAGTCCCATCACTTCTCCGTTTAGTTGTCAAAGAATTACCAGATGATGTTGCATTATAATTAGCCCCATTAACAGTGGACCCAGCCTGACGGCAACAACTGGAGAAGAAACTAGTCAGAACCGTAGTGGATCAGCAAAAGAAAAACTGCAGCTTTCAGCCATAATAACAGGAAGTCTGACCAACATATTGATGAGTACTGATGTTTTCACCTGATATAATTTAATGTTTGTTACTGGTCTCACAACCAGGGACTGTTTCAATGTGTTTAGTGATGGTTTTATGAAGTAAAGCACTTTGAATCTCCTTGCTGCTGAAATGTACTAGAAATAAACTGGACAGACCGTCTGCTCCAGAATCAGCCAGAGGTGCCGGTGGTGCAGTGCAGCTCCTCCAGGGTTATACCCCAACCATCCAGAGGCACCTATTCACACACAGACATGTCTGACAGGTTATTTTATTTTCATATTAAAAAGTGGTTAAACTGCCTAAACCATGCTTACCCTGTCCTTTTTGTGTAATAGAATTCAGTTTCTTTCCTTATTTATTTTATCTTTTGTTTCTTTATGTGTTGCATCGAAAAGAGAATCAGTTGGCCGAAACTATAGCTTAATAAAAGTATTAAAATATAGGGGACACGTTAACATGCAGCGACAAAAGATCCACAGCTGATATGAAAATAAGTAAAATGTTCTTAAAAATGTATATTTTTGTCCTAGATTTGAGCAGTTAAATAAGATCATCTGCCAATGGAATGAGTATTTTGACCCCTAAATTACGATAATTAGACATCCTGCACTTGAAATAAGACGATGGAGATGAATCTTTCCTATTTTAAGTAAAATAAAATCTTATTCCATTGGCAGATCATCTTATTTACCTGCTCAAATCAAGGACAAATACCCTAATCTTAAGAACATTTTACTTATTTTTAGTTCGATTTTTGCAGTGTATAAAGTTGGATTTGCTCATTTTCGTGTTACTCCATTAAAAAAAAAAAAATACATTTGTACTGTCATGTACTTGAGCCAAGTTCATCCTCTCTTCACACCCGGATACAAACGCCACCCTCAAGACTGCAGAAGCAAACACACATTTTGATCCTCAAAGCATCAAATCATAACCATCAAACCCAATTAGGACTGAGCGATAGCCCATTAAACTCTTTGCTCAGTGTGTGGCATGCTGCAAAAAAAAAGCCAGTCACCTTGTGAGCAGAACTAATCTGAACAGGCACAGCGATTCCACACGCGGCAAGAGTGATGCCTCCAGCTAAATGAAAGGTGATGTTAGAGTGCAGAGATTGTTTTGTCAGAGCGGAGATTCCACAGATTTCTCCCTAACGGGTGCCACGTTCGTTCGCCCTCCTCAGTCAGGATGATGTGTCGGAAATCCTACTGTGAAATAAGTTGAACAGCCAGATTAACAGAGATACAACCGCAGGTGGAGACGGAGACATGAATACGGAGAGAGGGAGAGGGGGGGATAAGGCGGGTGATCTCTCAGCGAGATGCCAACACTGACAGCACAAGAGGTTTGATTCTTACCAAAGCAAATTCTGCACTTTGGCTTCTCAATTGTTCTGATGAAAAAGAAAGAATGAAGTGCGTGTCAAACGGGCCGTTTCCCGGTGTCAAATCTCATCAAATTCACTTCTGTGGTTGCAGAAAGATTGCTTAATCTGCACAGAACCAAGAAACCAGTAGTTGCTTTGTGGCCTGTAAACACACAGATCACAAAGCAACTACTTCTAGGCAGGTTCTATAGTCCATAATGATCGGCACTCCCAAGGAAGATTTGCCTTTAATTAATCTTTTATTGCAAGAAAAGAATCCCGCTAAAGTTTTAAGGATTTTAAGACTCCAGCAACTTTTCATCAGTAACACATAGTTTCCCTCCTTCCAATGGGGGGGTGGGGGGGGGGGGGGGGGGGGGCTACAGAGGCCTATTTCTATTGACCGTTCTTCAAAATGGCAAAGACCCAAAGCTCATCTCGATCGACACAGGACAAGAGAATGACTAAAAGAAAACCACTATCCACCTAAATGTGCTGAGCACAGAAAAGGCAGAGCAATGATAAAAGCTTTCCAGCAACTGGAGTGTTTGTGTGTGTTTACCAGCAAAGAGTTGACTTCCAGAGAGAAGCTTAAAAGTAATAAAAGCTAAAAAACACACTGGCAGTGACAGACAGCCAGCCCTACACTATGGCGCCATCTTGACACGTAATCTAAAAGTCGTATTCAGAGATTTATTGTTTCCGTTTTCCATCTGAGCTGACTGACTACTAGTTGCCAGAACTTCAAAATGACAATTAGAGAGCCTGAAAAGTCTGGTTGATCTTAATTACTTTTTTAACTGTAAAGAAACCCATTAATAGCACACTTAGAACCACCGTGCTGGTTCTATTGGACCTCAGTGCAGCATTGATACTGTCGATCACTCCATTCTGTTAGAGCGCCTGGAGAACTGGGTCGGCCTTTCTGCTACACCTCTCCACTGGTTTAAATCCTACTTAAAGGACTTTTAGTGTCAGTAGGTAACTTTACATCAGAGACGACAAAAATCACATGTGGGGTTCCCCAAGGTTCCATCCTGGGTTCCTCCTCTTCAATATCTACATGCTCCTCTAGCTCAGATCACAAAAAGCAACATCAGCTACCATCACTATGCAGACGACACACAGCTCTACATCACCATGTCACCAGGTGACTATGGACCAGTTCAAACTCTGAGGAAATAGAAGAAATCAATGCATGGATGTGCCAAAATTTTCTTCAGTTGAATAAAAACAAAACAGAAGTAATAATTTCTGGACCAATAGAGGAGAGATCAAGAGTTAGCACACAGCTTCAGCTGCTTCAGCTAGGAACCACTGATCAGGCCTGAAACCTGGGAGTAGTGATGGACTCAGACCTGAACCTCCATCTAAAGACAAAGTGGACCTTCTAGCACCTGGAGAACATTTCCAGGATTAAAGGACTAATGTCTCAGCAGGATCTGGAAAAACTAATCCATGTTTATCTTTAGTAGAACTGATCACTGCAACGGTGTTTTCACAGGTCTGCCTAAAAAGTGGATCAGACAGCTGCAGCTGATCCAGAACGCTGCTGCCCGCGTCCTCACTAAGACTAAGAACGTAGAGAACATGGACCCGGTTCTGAAGTCCTCACTAAGACTAAGAACGTAGAGAACATGGACCCGGTTCTGAAGTCCTTCCACTAAGACTAAGAACGTAGAGAACATTGACCCAGTTCTGAAGTCCTCACTAAGACTAAGAACGTAGAGAAGATGGACCCGGTTCTGAAGTCCTCACTAAGACTAAGAACGTAGAGAACATGGACCCGGTTCTGAAGTCCTCACTAAGACTAAGAACGTAGAGAAGATGGACCCGGTTCTGAAGTCCTCACTAAGACTAAGAACGTAGAGAATATGGACCTGGTTCTGAAGTCCTCACTTAAACTAAGAACGTAGAGAACATGGACCCGGTTCTGAAGTCCTCACTAAGACTAAGAACGTAGAGAACATGGACCCGGTTCTGAAGTCCTCACTAAGACTAAGAACGTAGAGAACATGGACCCGGTTCTGAAGTCCTCACTAAGACTAAGAACGTAGAGAACATGGACCCGGTTCTGAAGTCCTCACTAAGACTAAGAACGTAGAGAACATGGACCCGGTTCTGAAGTCCTCACTAAGACTAAGAACGTAGAGAACATGGACCCGGTTCTGAAGTCCTCACTAAGACTAAGAACGTAGAGAACATGGACCCGGTTCTGAAGTCCTCACTAAGACTAAGAACTTAGAGAACATGGACCCGGTTCTGAAGTCCTCACTAAGATTAAGAACTTAGAGAACATGGACCCGGTTCTGAAGTCCTCACTAAGACTAAGAACGTAGAGAACATGGACCCGGTTCTGAAGTCCTCACTAAGACTAAGAACGTAGAGAACATGGACCCGGTTCTGAAGTCCTCACTAAGACTAAGAACGTAGAGAACATGGACCCGGTTCTGAAGTCCTTCCACTAAGACTAAGAACGTAGAGAACATGGACCCGGTTCTGAAGTCCTCACTAAGACTAAGAACGTAGAGAACATGGACCCGGTTCTGAAGTCCTCACTAAGACTAAGAACGTAGAGAACATGGACCCGGTTCTGAAGTCCTCACTAAGACTAAGAACGTAGAGAACATGGACCCGGTTCTGAAGTCCTTCCACTAAGACTAAGAACGTAGAGAACATTGACCCAGTTCTGAAGTCCTCACTAAGACTAAGAACGTAGAGAAGATGGACCCGGTTCTGAAGTCCTCACTAAGACTAAGAACGTAGAGAACATGGACCCGGTTCTGAAGTCCTCACTAAGACTAAGAACGTAGAGAAGATGGACCCGGTTCTGAAGTCCTCACTAAGACTAAGAACGTAGAGAATATGGACCTGGTTCTGAAGTCCTCACTTAAACTAAGAACGTAGAGAACATGGACCCGGTTCTGAAGTCCTCACTAAGACTAAGAACGTAGAGAACATGGACCCGGTTCTGAAGTCCTCACTAAGACTAAGAACGTAGAGAACATGGACCCGGTTCTGAAGTCCTCACTAAGACTAAGAACGTAGAGAACATGGACCCGGTTCTGAAGTCCTCACTAAGACTAAGAACGTAGAGAACATGGACCCGGTTCTGAAGTCCTCACTAAGACTAAGAACGTAGAGAACATGGACCCGGTTCTGAAGTCCTCACTAAGACTAAGAACGTAGAGAACATGGACCCGGTTCTGAAGTCCTCACTAAGACTAAGAACTTAGAGAACATGGACCCGGTTCTGAAGTCCTCACTAAGATTAAGAACTTAGAGAACATGGACCCGGTTCTGAAGTCCTCACTAAGACTAAGAACGTAGAGAACATGGACCCGGTTCTGAAGTCCTCACTAAGACTAAGAACGTAGAGAACATGGACCCGGTTCTGAAGTCCTCACTAAGACTAAGAACGTAGAGAACATGGACCCGGTTCTGAAGTCCTTCCACTAAGACTAAGAACGTAGAGAACATGGACCCGGTTCTGAAGTCCTCACTAAGACTAAGAACGTAGAGAACATGGACCCGGTTCTGAAGTCCTCACTAAGACTAAGAACGTAGAGAACATGGACCCGGTTCTGAAGTCCTCACTAAGACTAAGAACGTAGAGAACATGGACCCGGTTCTGAAGTCCTTCCACTAAGACTAAGAACGTAGAGAACATTGACCCAGTTCTGAAGTCCTCACTAAGACTAAGAACGTAGAGAAGATGGACCCGGTTCTGAAGTCCTCACTAAGACTAAGAACGTAGAGAACATGGACCCGGTTCTGAAGTCCTCACTAAGACTAAGAACGTAGAGAAGATGGACCCGGTTCTGAAGTCCTCACTAAGACTAAGAACGTAGAGAACATGGACCTGGTTCTGAAGTCCTCACTTAAACTAAGAACGTAGAGAACATGGACCCGGTTCTGAAGTCCTCACTAAGACTAAGAACGTAGAGAACATGGACCCGGTTCTGAAGTCCTCACTAAGACTAAGAACGTAGAGAACATGGACCCGGTTCTGAAGTCCTCACTAAGACTAAGAACGTAGAGAACATGGACCCGGTTCTGAAGTCCTCACTAAGACTAAGAACGTAGAGAACATGGACCCGGTTCTGAAGTCCTCACTAAGACTAAGAACGTAGAGAACATGGACCCGGTTCTGAAGTCCTCACTAAGACTAAGAACGTAGAGAACATGGACCCGGTTCTGAAGTCCTCACTAAGACTAAGAACTTAGAGAACATGGACCCGGTTCTGAAGTCCTCACTAAGATTAAGAACTTAGAGAACATGGACCCGGTTCTGAAGTCCTCACTAAGACTAAGAACGTAGAGAACATGGACCCGGTTCTGAAGTCCTCACTAAGACTAAGAACGTAGAGAACATGGACCCGGTTCTGAAGTCCTCACTAAGACTAAGAACGTAGAGAACATGGACCCGGTTCTGAAGTCCTTCCACTAAGACTAAGAACGTAGAGAACATGGACCCGGTTCTGAAGTCCTCACTAAGACTAAGAACGTAGAGAACATGGACCCGGTTCTGAAGTCCTCACTAAGACTAAGAATGTAGAGAACATGGACCCGGTTCTGAAGTCCTCACTAAGACTAAGAACTTAGAGAACATGGACCCGGTTCTGAAGTCCTCACTAAGACTAAGAACGTAGAGAACATGGACCCGGTTCTGAAGTCCTCACTAAGACTAAGAACTTAGAGAACATGGACCCGGTTCTGAAGTCCTCACTAAGACTAAGAACGTAGAGAACATGGACCCGGTTCTGAAGTCCTCACTAAGACTAAGAACGTAGAGAACATGGACCCGGTTCTGAAGTCCTCACTAAGACTAAGAACGTAGAGAACATGGACCCGGTTCTGAAGTCCTTCCACTAAGACTAAGAACGTAGAGAACATGGACCCGGTTCTGAAGTCCTCACTAAGACTAAGAACGTAGAGAACATGGACCCGGTTCTAAAGTCCTTCCACTAAGACTAAGAACGTAGAGAACATGGACCCGGTTCTGAAGTCCTCACTAAGACTAAGAACGTAGAGAACGTGGACCCGGTTCTGAAGTCCTCACTAAGACTAAGAACGTAGAGAACATGGACCCGGTTCTGAAGTCCTCACTAAGACTAAGAACGTAGAGAACATGGACCCGGTTCTGAAGTCCTCACTAAGACTAAGAACGTAGAGAACATGGACCCGGTTCTGAAGTCCTCACTAAGACTAAGAACGTAGAGAACATGGACCCGGTTCTGAAGTCCTCACTAAGACTAAGAACGTAGAGAACATGGACCCGGTTCTGAAGTCCTCACTAAGACTAAGAACTTAGAGAACATGGACCCGGTTCTGAAGTCCTCACTAAGACTAAGAACGTAGAGAACATGGACCCGGTTCTGAAGTCCTCACTAAGACTAAGAACGTAGAGAACATGGACCCGGTTCTGAAGTCCTTCCACTAAGACTAAGAACGTAGAGAACATTGACCCAGTTCTGAAGTCCTCACTAAGACTAAGAACGTAGAGAAGATGGACCCGGTTCTGAAGTCCTCACTAAGACTAAGAACGTAGAGAACATGGACCCGGTTCTGAAGTCCTCACTAAGACTAAGAACGTAGAGAAGATGGACCCGGTTCTGAAGTCCTCACTAAGACTAAGAACGTAGAGAACATGGACCTGGTTCTGAAGTCCTCACTTAAACTAAGAACGTAGAGAACATGGACCCGGTTCTGAAGTCCTCACTAAGACTAAGAACGTAGAGAACATGGACCCGGTTCTGAAGTCCTCACTAAGACTAAGAACGTAGAGAACATGGACCCGGTTCTGAAGTCCTCACTAAGACTAAGAACGTAGAGAACATGGACCCGGTTCTGAAGTCCTCACTAAGACTAAGAACGTAGAGAACATGGACCCGGTTCTGAAGTCCTCACTAAGACTAAGAACGTAGAGAACATGGACCCGGTTCTGAAGTCCTCACTAAGACTAAGAACGTAGAGAACATGGACCCGGTTCTGAAGTCCTCACTAAGACTAAGAACTTAGAGAACATGGACCCGGTTCTGAAGTCCTCACTAAGATTAAGAACTTAGAGAACATGGACCCGGTTCTGAAGTCCTCACTAAGACTAAGAACGTAGTGAACATGGACCCGGTTCTGAAGTCCTCACTAAGACTAAGAACGTAGAGAACATGGACCCGGTTCTGAAGTCCTCACTAAGACTAAGAACGTAGAGAACATGGACCCGGTTCTGAAGTCCTTCCACTAAGACTAAGAACGTAGAGAACATGGACCCGGTTCTGAAGTCCTCACTAAGACTAAGAACGTAGAGAACATGGACCCGGTTCTGAAGTCCTCACTAAGACTAAGAACGTAGAGAACATGGACCCGGTTCTGAAGTCCTCACTAAGACTAAGAACGTAGAGAACATGGACCCGGTTCTGAAGTCCTTCCACTAAGACTAAGAACGTAGAGAACATTGACCCAGTTCTGAAGTCCTCACTAAGACTAAGAACGTAGAGAAGATGGACCCGGTTCTGAAGTCCTCACTAAGACTAAGAACGTAGAGAACATGGACCCGGTTCTGAAGTCCTCACTAAGACTAAGAACGTAGAGAAGATGGACCCGGTTCTGAAGTCCTCACTAAGACTAAGAACGTAGAGAACATGGACCTGGTTCTGAAGTCCTCACTTAAACTAAGAACGTAGAGAACATGGACCCGGTTCTGAAGTCCTCACTAAGACTAAGAACGTAGAGAACATGGACCCGGTTCTGAAGTCCTCACTAAGACTAAGAACGTAGAGAACATGGACCCGGTTCTGAAGTCCTCACTAAGACTAAGAACGTAGAGAACATGGACCCGGTTCTGAAGTCCTCACTAAGACTAAGAACGTAGAGAACATGGACCCGGTTCTGAAGTCCTCACTAAGACTAAGAACGTAGAGAACATGGACCCGGTTCTGAAGTCCTCACTAAGACTAAGAACGTAGAGAACATGGACCCGGTTCTGAAGTCCTCACTAAGACTAAGAACTTAGAGAACATGGACCCGGTTCTGAAGTCCTCACTAAGATTAAGAACTTAGAGAACATGGACCCGGTTCTGAAGTCCTCACTAAGACTAAGAACGTAGAGAACATGGACCCGGTTCTGAAGTCCTCACTAAGACTAAGAACGTAGAGAACATGGACCCGGTTCTGAAGTCCTCACTAAGACTAAGAACGTAGAGAACATGGACCCGGTTCTGAAGTCCTTCCACTAAGACTAAGAACGTAGAGAACATGGACCCGGTTCTGAAGTCCTCACTAAGACTAAGAACGTAGAGAACATGGACCCGGTTCTGAAGTCCTCACTAAGACTAAGAACGTAGAGAACATGGACCCGGTTCTGAAGTCCTCACTAAGACTAAGAACGTAGAGAACATGGACCCGGTTCTGAAGTCCTCACTAAGACTAAGAACTTAGAGAACATGGACCCGGTTCTGAAGTCCTCACTAAGACTAAGAACGTAGAGAACATGGACCCGGTTCTGAAGTCCTCACTAAGACTAAGAACTTAGAGAACATGGACCCGGTTCTGAAGTCCTCACTAAGACTAAGAACGTAGAGAACATGGACCCGGTTCTGAAGTCCTCACTAAGACTAAGAACGTAGAGAACATGGACCCGGTTCTGAAGTCCTCACTAAGACTAAGAACGTAGAGAACATGGACCCGGTTCTGAAGTCCTTCCACTAAGACTAAGAACGTAGAGAACATGGACCCGGTTCTGAAGTCCTCACTAAGACTAAGAACGTAGAGAACATGGACCCGGTTCTGAAGTCCTTCCACTAAGACTAAGAACGTAGAGAACATGGACCCGGTTCTGAAGTCCTCACTAAGACTAAGAACGTAGAGAACGTGGACCCGGTTCTGAAGTCCTCACTAAGACTAAGAACGTAGAGAACATGGACCCGGTTCTGAAGTCCTCACTAAGACTAAGAACGTAGAGAACATGGACCCGGTTCTGAAGTCCTCACTAAGACTAAGAACGTAGAGAACATGGACCCGGTTCTGAAGTCCTCACTAAGACTAAGAACGTAGAGAACATGGACCCGGTTCTGAAGTCCTCACTAAGACTAAGAACTTAGAGAACATGGACCCGGTTCTGAAGTCCTCACTAAGACTAAGAACTTAGAGAACATGGACCCGGTTCTGAAGTCCTCACTAAGACTAAGAACGTAGAGAACATGGACCCGGTTCTGAAGTCCTCACTAAGACTAAGAACTTAGAGAACATGGACCCGGTTCTGAAGTCCTCACTAAGACTAAGAACGTAGAGAACATGTACCCGGTTCTGAAGTCCTCACTAAGACTAAGAACGTAGAGAACATGGACCCGGTTCTGAAGTCCTCACTAAGACTAAGAACGTAGAGAACATGGACCCGGTTCTGAAGTCCTCACTAAGACTAAGAACGTAGAGAACATGGACCCGGTTCTGAAGTCCTTCCACTAAGACTAAGAACGTAGAGAACATGGACCCGGTTCTGAAGTCCTTCCACTAAGACTAAGAACGTAGAGAACATGGACCCGGTTCTGAAGTCCTCACTAAGACTAAGAACGTAGAGAGCATGGACCCGGTTCTGAAGTCCTTCCACTAAGACTAAGAACGTAGAGAACATGGACCCGGTTCTGAAGTCCTCGCTAAGACTAAGAACGTAGAGAACATGGACCCGGTTCTGAAGTCCTTCCACTGGCTCCCTGGATCTCAGAGAATAGACTTTAAAATCCTTCTGTTAGTCTCTAAATCCCTGAATTATCACCTAAATACATCACAGACTTGTTATCAGAGCATCAACCCTCCAGACCACTCAGGTCTTCTGGCTCCAGCCTGTTCTGCAGAACCAGAACCAGAACCAGACATGGAGAAGCAGCATTTAGTTCCTATGCTCCACTGATCTGGAACAAACTTCTAGAAAATTGTAAAAGTGCGGAAAGCCTGAGTTCCTTTAAATCAAGATTAAAAACACATTTGTTTAAGACTGCCTTCAACTGTTCTAGTTAACTGAATCACCACTTTTTTGTTCTTTTTTCTATCTACATTTTATTCCTACTTGCTTTTATTCGGTTTTATTTTGCTATATTTTAATCGTTCTAGTGCTTTTATTCTGTTTTATTTTGCTATATTTTAATCGTGTAAAGCACTTTGCATCGTCTTTGTACTGAATTGTGCTATATAAATAAATTTGCCTTGCCTTGCCTGGTGTCACTAAAGCTGCTTATTGCCTATTTTAAATGGAAAGGAACAGATAATGCAGTTAAAGCTATGAATAGCACACTACATGTGGCCTAAGCCACACTGATTGCCTAATATAATTGTAAAGAAATGGAAATATACATGAACTTAATGATTCAGTGAACAAATCATTTTAATGTACTGATTCTAGTGATTCAGTACACTAAAAAGAACCGTAGTTCCCATCACCAGAGCAAACATGATCCAACTGAGGCTTGTAAGACAAGATAGGACTTCATTAATCTCACGACAGAGAAATTCATCCGTTACATCAGCTCTTGTAACAAATAGCTAAGAAACAGAATGAAATTAATAAAGAAGCTATATAGATAAAATAAAAACTAAAAAACTAAAATAAAATTAATTTTCATATGCAGACACAAACAAATACATGTACACATAGACATACAGGTCTGTGTTTGTGTCTATTTAGTAGAGATGATGTTCACACAACTTACGGCTCTAAATATGGTTGTAGATGGACTCCAAACATGTAAATGAGGTTTCCTTTGACCAAGGGTCAGCCATCTTTATGATCCAGAGAGCCATTTTGTCTTTGCTCCAGCTAAACAAAACTGGTTCAGAGCCACGTAACAACTATATGAAAAGTAGCTTTATTTATATTACCTACTGTAGTAATGTATGTGTAAACAGCATGTTTTTCTGGTTTGATTCATTTCCTTCAATGGGAGATTACATTTTTATACTAAATGACTAAACAATGTTTGCAACCTATTAACAGAAAAGTTACTTACAAAATGCGCCTTACACTATCAGTGCCGTTCTTTGTAGAAATGTAATGCGTGTGTTGCAAAATGATGCATTTAAAGCGAGCATTTTATTTCCCTTTACATTTTAAAACGTTGCTCAGCTGTTTAGCATTTTGGCCAGAGTTGTTAGGAGCCACAGCGGAGGGTCTAACCAGCTGCCTCAGACAAACCCAGGGACTGGTCTGGGACATTTTTACATTTTTATCTGCAATAACTTTTCAGTCTGGACGCAGACTCTCCCCCGCTGACCTGAGGCAGAGTCACCTCAGCAGCTCCAGATCAGGAACACCTCCATAAAGTTGGAATCAGCACCGCCTTCACCTTCTCTAAAATGAACAACCATCCATTTACGTTGCTCCACACATCCGATTGTTTTTTAGTTCAAATTAAATTGATTTTGTCTCATTCGTCTGTCTTCAAACGATTGTTTTTGGAGACGATTTTAGCTCCCGCAGATTATAAAGTTGTGCCAGCCAGAAAATCTCTCTATCCCTTGGCATTTAGACGGCGCAGTACGGGCTTAGCTTTTATTAGTCTGTGGTTGTTTAAGTCGGACTTTGTCCAAATTAAAGATACGAAGCCACTCAGTTGCCTTTGTCTCTTCATTAAGGTTAGCGGTTCCATGGAGGTCGAGCCTCTATAGAAGTTACAATAATATCAGCAATCTTTGGACATTTATAGAAGCACAAATACTTCATGACCACGTTATGACTCTCAGCCAATCAGAGGCTGGTCAAACCATTTCAAAAATAGGTTAGTGATCTGATCCTAGAAAATATCATCTCTAAACGACCGTGAGGCCTAATTCACTAAAAAGTTCGACATTCGGCCGAATGAGCCTGGTATTCTGGACCCGGGTCCTCTGAATGAGAAGTCTGACCCTTCCTCTTCCCATCTTTACCTCCTGAGGAACTCGACCCTTCAGGTTTTCCTTTTTGCGTCCAGTCACGCAATTAACCTGCGAGTATAAGCTACTTAAATTTAATTCTTCCTTTCACTGCAGCATGCACAGAACAAAGTGAACAAATTATGCATTTTGTTTCTCTAAATAAGCACATTTTCTGTTTACGCAACCATCAGACTTTTCATTTCTAAAAAGAAAATGCAGCTCATATCATCTGCTAATTAAGCAACAGCCAACAAAACAAGTTACAAATATAAGTTTGTAGTTAAAATAACCATAAACTCCAGCACAAAACACAGACGAGGCAATTAAATGACTGAATATAATCTGCATCGGAGAACCTAAATAACGTTTTAACCATCATTGATCATTTGGAAAACAAGATAAAATCAATCATCCCTGTTATTAATGAAGTTGCACCGCAGAAAAAGCGGAAACTAGTCACGTTAAGGCTAAACAGAACTGAGTGTCAGCTGTGGCCAGGGGACCATGGAGCACCGAAGCATGCTGCCGATCTCCATGCGTTAAAGCTGTGGGTAAACACTCCGTCTCAAGCAAGTATTTAAAGCTCTGAACCGAATGGCACCAGTTTGATTTACTTCTTTTATCGTTTCAAAATGTTGCTCCTCTGCTTTGGATCCAACATGGTCAAACAACGGCACTGTTTTGGAGCCGCATTTCATGAAGGATGAGTAAAATTAAACCCAGATGAATGGTGGGAGCGGTGCTGCTGAACTTCTGCACTGGACTTCTGGAGCTATTTCAAGCTCTGCCTTTAACCTTTCCATGCAGGTGCTGAGATTCCTGACCTTTATACCATGCAGTTCCCTGCTGCCTCTGAGTGCTTATGATAGTTACAGAGTGGAGCTCTCAGCATGTGTACGTTGGAAATGCACTTTGGCTGTGTACGAGTGTGCTCTTGTACGTTTCAAGTGCACGACCTTCTTTGTGTGCTGATTTCTGTGCATGCTGCAGAGCCATTCGGGGGCTTTGTATGGGGAAACTCGATTTGACACGAACATAGTGAAGATTACCTGTGTCCAGACAGTTATTGCCTTACAGACAATAAGAAGCACCATCACTCACTTTTAAAGGTCAGTGTGCTGAAACAAGGGGCTTCACTAAGCTGGAAATAACCTTACAAAAGACCCACAGGAGACGGAGCGGGGGAGAACAGGGAGGTAAAGGTGAGGAGACGCCGAGGTGGAGAGACGGTGGGTGGCTAACCCCGACACAGCAGGCGTCTGAGTCTGCCGACCCCTGATTTGGCTTTACCGTTCAGGGGTTTGAATAACGACTCCCAACATGTGCTGATTAGAGAATTTCCTCACAGGACCGTACCGAACCGAGACTTTCCGCGTTTAGTCCCAATCCACCCACTAGCCAACACTCACTGATGCACATTTGTTAAGTGGAAGGCAGATCGTGCATGTCTTTTATTCACGGATGAAAAATGAAAAAGTACAGCATAAATTCACATTCGGCCCTCCTGGGTCAGGATTTAGTAGAAGCTCAGTACAGGTCCAGCTTTGAATCTACAGACTGAAGGTTTCTTTGCTGAGCAGCTGAAGCTCAGATCAGACAGAGATGTCATGTGACCATCAATTTTAACCACTAATTTTGAGTTGGATTCAGGTCTGGACTTTGACTAGGCCGTTCTAACCCATTACTCTACTTTTATCTAAACCATCTCATATTATCTCTGCATATTCAGGCTGGTTCTCCCGCTGGAAGGTGAACCTCCACCCAGTCTCAGGTCTTCTGCAGCCTCTAACAGGTTTTCTACCAGGATGGTCCTGGATTTATCTCCATTCATCTTCCCATCAACTCCGACCAACTTCCCTATCCCTGCTGAAGAAAATAGTCCCCACAGCATGCTGCTGCTACCACCATGCTTCACTGTGAGGATTGCCTGTTTGAGGAAATGTGCAGAACAACACCGGAGCTGTAAATCTGACTAGAGCACCTTCTTCCACATATCTGCTGTGTCTCCTACATGACTCGTGACAAACTGCTGACAGGATGCTGGTTGTTGCTCTGAGGTTCTCTAACAAACCAGAGGCCAGATGCACAGATGCAGTTATACTAAGAGACAAATTCAATCAAATCATACAGATTGGTCAAAAAGTTTCCAATCTAAGAAAAAGATAAACAGGAATTTAGATTAGGAAAAGACTTTGTCTTGACTTCTTTTACTTGAATTGACTTGCTGCTCTCATTAAAGTCCAAAGAAAAATAATTACAGAAAAAATAAAATATTGATCAGCATAGTTTGTTTCTTCGTGTTAAGTTATGACTTAATGATTTGAATTTTAAACCACAGGACTTGAGACTCGACTTGACTTACTTCTGACTTGGGAAGCAATGCCAGGGCTCCAACTCTGCTTATTACCCTACGCTCATACAGCTAAATAACGTCATAATAACTTCCCAACAAAGTAGCAGAATATTAATTTGTTCTCTCTCAGGCAGGTTGATAATTAAGAAGCAGGTTATTGCAGACCTGAAGCATGTTTCAGCTTCTGTTGCCTGATAAAATGCAACAGTTTAGAGACCAGTGTGATGTGAGCAGATTGGAGGTTGGTTAGGGTTGCATGATTTCTGATTTGAGTCTTTCTGGCGGCCTGTCACTACTTTAACCCAAGGCGCTACTGTCTGTTGCTGTAGACCTGATGTGAAAAGGAACCAGAGACTTCTCATAGTTTTCTGTTGGACTTCAGTCCCAGAAATCCTGCAGAAGTCTTTCCAGCCTTGCTTCTGCTTACTGAGGGCTGCGCATACACGTTTCTGCACAGCTCTAGAGGACCAACCGCGCCATTTTAATCAAGCTGATGTCTCAAAGAGATTTGACAGAGTTGGTTCTGACATCTGATCAGGATGAGGGATTTTTCTAGGTTTTCCAGACATCCCATTAGGATGAGACCTGCCTCTGACCACTGATCCTAGCACCACCGGAGACCCTGCAGAGCTTACCCAGAGCACCTGGATCCCCAACGAGGGCGTTCCAACCGGCTGGAGCGCGTGACACGGCCACCAGAACGGGCATAAGGATGAGGTTTGGCAGAGAAAACAGCGAAAGGTAGTTTGGGATAAAACAATTTGAGATTGTTCTGTGTTTTTAAGGTTAAACTGAGGTTAAGACCTGAAGCTAACAGGCTAAGCTACCTGCTAGTGCTCTTTAGGTCAGAAGTTAATGTGTTTTAAGGTTATGACAAACTTTATTTCCATTAGGCTTTAAACTTTGATCGGATGTTAACGTTTGTGTTTTCTGGTCCGCTTATTACACTTGAACATAACTAGTCTGTTTAAACATGCTGATGTTTAAATCTAGCTAACTAGCTAGTATTAGCAGCCATTAGCCTCCTACTAACCAAGTTAAAAACAACTATGGTTTAAGCATAACGCTTGCTTTCATTTCGTTCACAATCTTCCTATAGCGCCACTACGTTCATATAACATTAATAAGGAACATTAATCTGGATTAATGGTATTTTTTGGGACCAGAGAAAGCTATCAAGTTAATGAGCCCCTTAAGCTTCTCTCCACCATCTTAAGTTTCAAACCTTATTTTTTCAGGAGAAATTATTACATAAATTAAAAAAAAAAAACAAGCTTCTTAAAGATGATTGATTTTTACTTTAGCAAATCATTCTTTGAGATGTTATTCTCTAAATTAGTCAAACTATTTTAACCCAAATTCAAAAAGATGAACGTTGGTTCTCCAAAGATCCTCACCCAACCATGATTTAATTGTCTTTTTTGTGTTTCCATAGTTCCTTAGTTTCACTGATCTTAACTTTGCTTAGTAGTTTTAGTTGAGTTTCACTGGCTTAGTAAAGCCTACTTTTTGATTGAATTGAATTGTATTGTTAATACAGGCAGACATTATTATTGGCATTCTCTGGACAGGCATTTATTTCTGTTACTAAATTGTTATACCTGAAGAAAAGCGGTCACTATGTGTGCAGAGTTTGCTGTTTGTTTGTTCAAATCCCTAAATCACCTTAAATGTTAAATAACTTGAAAAGCATTTAACTGCACAACATTGGACGTCTAATTGGATTGGCAATGGACCCATGTTCTTTTGTTTCAAATAGCAAACAGAGTCTCTGATTTTTGGATCCTTCATCACTTTAACTCCTCCACCTCTGCGGATGCTGACAGTTTGTATCCATGACGTTCTCCAGAAACAGAACCTTGGGTCAAATCTTCTGATCTCAGATCAGCGTAAGTCTTATACATAGACACCGTGAGGGAAGGCTGTGGAAACAATTATCTTTAACAATCACTGATGCTCAAACTGCTCAACGGTCCTGAACCTGAAAGCTTGACAGTGAGCCTGCAGCGGCTCGGAGAGCTCATTAACCCAAGCTTCTATGTTTGTTTAGATTCTGCATCATTTTATCATCTTTCTGATGAAATACATGGTTTTCCATTCGCTGCACGTCTGAACACTCTTCCCCAAATTAAACCAAAAATGTCTGATAGTTGTAGGAGAAACTGCATCCAAATGATTTGTCTTACAGAACGGGAAATGATCATAAAAATAAAACTAGATAGTGAACATATGAGAATCTCCCATCCCCTTTTTTTTTTAGAGAAGTAAATACTCTCCTTCTCGATTCACTTTGTCCGCCCACATCAGCAGTAGATCTGCTTGGACCAAAATACCCAGTGTGCTGCCCCTCCCACCTCCCCACCCACATACATGCAAGCAGCCATACAGAAATCAATAAGTCTTTCAGCAGGCTGATGTTGTGGCTTGCATGTGAATAAACAGCCGTACGTTTTAGTGGAAGATCGATGGAGGTAGACAGATGAATGGCACACAAAGAGCCATCTTTGCGGGGCAGAAAGAGCGGCGTGTGTCCGTGCATGAGTGCCACAAAGCCAGAGAGCTCGTCGTCCCTCGGCGACTCTCCGCCTCCTGCGTCCAACTGCTCTTTCACTCCGAGGGGATCAATAGGTGTGATGGATTAGTGACAGGTACGGCCCGCAGGAGACGCACGCTATCAAACAACAACACTTCCTGTTCAGACACGTTTCAATCACTCTCTGCCAGTCCACGCTGCCCCCCGTTAAAGCTAATGCCCAGTTTCACACTCCAGCCGCTTCAGGTTAGCCATCTTGTGGCCGTTTTCTGAGGTATTTGGGCTTTATCACGCTGGGAAGGCATTCAGGTCTCCGTTTTTACAGCTCAAGCCAACGTCATAAACATTACTGAGGCCAAGTTCACACGTAGCGGGCTATCTAGAGAAACAAATGACTATGTTTCGGCCTTTCATCCACATGAAAACGTCCGCTAAGTAAGATTAATTCAGAACACTCGGGCCAAAGTGGAGATTTCTAAAAACTCACTTTTGCTTCTGCATGTGTACAGGACAAAACTCAGCTTTAGGGTCCGGTGCATCACAGTCTGCAACAAATGATGCTGACCTCACCAGAGACGTTGTTACAGACGTGGCCGTGCAGTGGAGGGAAACATTTATGCTATCAGAGAGATGCAGAGATTTATGTTGATGTTATGAATGACAGTTTATGTCTAAACTGGGAAAAGTTCTCTTTTGGCTGCGGTAGAACATACATGTGAGTGATTACTGCTGATTTCTGTCAAAGCTGGAATTTGCACACCAGAAAACTACGAGCAAAAGACGGATAATAACTCCAGTTGCTCTCCATAAGTTCTCTGCTTCATCTGATCCAAGTTAAGAAGCTGGAAGTAATGATGCTAATAACCAGTCTGTCAACGACCACAGTCAAAGCAAAATAAATAAAGAACAATAACTAAATTGTTATATTTTTTTCACAGGAGAAGTTAAGAGTAGTGATAATATGGAACTGGAATAAAAGCTACATTTATTTTTGTGTTTTTCCTAAAGTGATTGTGGTTAGAATGGAGGGAGCTGCAAAAGCATGAAGAGTAACCCTGAAATAAAAAAGGAGATTTCTTGCAAAGTAAAGCATTTATCCAGGCACACATGCACAGAAATGAGTCGGCGTTATTTATGTGGCTCCCAACAGGGCCGGTGTTGCTGCTTAAAGCCTTTTTAAGGCCGTCACTTTGATCCTGGCAGCTCAAGGCTCCTGCAGCTCAGTCACACTAAAACCTTTATTAACCAACATTGGAAACAAGTCAATCAGCATTTAGGTCAGCAGAAAAGATCAATTCAGAGCAGAACAAAAACACGTGTTCAGGATCCAATGTATATTAACTAGCATTATGCTCCATGAGGCTGTTTTCTCCCAAAAGGCTGCCTCATGGCAGTTTTACATTTCAGATTGAACTTGCTGGGAAAGCAAAATGCAAAGAGAGAAAATTATCCTTGGATGAACTTTCATATAGATTCATTCAGTACAGAGCATTGTATACCAAATGTTTGTTTCTGTTCATTTTAGTAACTCTGGCTTACAGCTGGAGAGACTCTCTCGGCCGCCTGGGAACGTCTCGGGCTTCCCCCAGAGGAGCTGGAGGAGGTGTCTGGGAAGAGGGAGGTCTGGCCGTCTCTGCAGAGCCTGCTCCCCCTGCGACCCGGTCCCGGGTAGCCGGAAGATGACGAGTTACTCAGCTCTGTTCTTTTTTATTCAGACACTTAATCAGTCCAGTGAGGTGACTCAACATGGATACTTAAAGCTGCAGTAACTTCTGTAGAAAATTTATTTTTTCCATATTTGCTAAAACTGTCATGATGTCCTGACAGTAAAAAAATTGAAACAAAGGCCGCTCTGGTTCCTCCCAGTGGTCCTACTGCCACTTGCAGACACCCATCGCTCCCGGGCAGAAATGACCAATCACAGCCAGGAGCAATGTCTGGCTCTGGAGCTGTGGACAGAGGGCTATAGCGCAGCAGAGAGCAAGGGAGTGGGACCTGGAAGGTGCGCTTGTTCACATTTTCTAGGCTAAATCTGTGGTTTTCTCAGAACTTCCTGCCTGGCTTTAAGGCATGACTTCAAAACCACAACTTATAGTTCAAGGAGCTCCAGACAGTGCAATTATAGGCTTGTTAATGTAGGATTATTATGGTAAAAACATGGTCACAGTTAGGATTCGTGAACGATAGAGAAATGCCAACACAAAAAGAAAAAGACGTGGAAGAACAAAGTCCCCTGATGTCTCTAATGGGCAGCTGATTGCAGAGCTGAGACGCCAAAACAGGTCATTTTTCTTCCCATCGTCAGTTCCTATAGTCACGCTGGCACTTATCTCTATAATGGCTCCAACTATAATTAATGAGTCTTTAGAGAATACAGTGAGTTGAGCTGCACACAGGCAGCAGCATGCACACAAACATGAATTAGACCTCATCAGTTCACAGGAAACGACGGCAGACTCGATGAACATGACTGAGGAAACTTTCCCGCTGCTTCGCTTCTTCTCATTCCTCTTTAATTCCTTCTGTCTGTTGCAAGAGAGAAGAGAAAAAAAACAAAGTCCACCCGAGGACAGGCGGCAGCTTGGGCAGACCTGGCCTCTGATGCCTGATAGGACAGCAGATGGAAGGAGCTCATCGGGTCTTCTCGGGCGTCGGCCTCAACAATGCTGCCGCGCTGCGTCAAGAAGGGTGAGACAGTTTCCAGGCATCCTTTGAATTTCCTCTGTGCCGGATATCAAAGGGCAGAGGCATCAGGCATCTCACTGTGTAATGACAGCTTGTGTAATGAAAGCTCTAATAAATGCAGAGGAGGGGGGGGGGGGGGTGCTTAAAGGGGAACAGCAGAGTTCAAGAGCGCCGGGTCAATGCAAAGGGCTCATATGACTGAATGATTTATTCCAATAGCAGACAATAAGTCCAATACGGGAGAAATCAAACTTCATGCTTTTTGATTGAAATTGGTTATTTTCTCATTTATATTTTGAAATGATTTTTTGTTCTTAAGTTCACATTGTGGTCTGTTCACAGCAAATAAATATAAATGTTGTCCCTTGAATGTGTGGAAAATGTGTCATTAATTAGCAACGTGCACCAATCACAGCAGGGCTTCCCCGCCTGAGCCCAGCTCCACTCCTCCCATTGCTACCAGGCGTTGGTCACCATGAATACTAGATAAAATCCTCACTACCAGATATAATTTGTGAGCCCATGGAGATGAAGAGCAATTACATTTAAAAACACTTCTCCAGATAAATGTAAACGGCACCAGAGAATCTGTCAATTCAATTATGTAAGTTTAACCCTTATATGTTTAATTACATTACAGACAAGTAATTATCTTACAGAATTAGATTTGTAAAATATTTTTGTTGGTCTGTTCCTGAAAACCCAAATAAAATAAATTCAGTTTGTGCTTGGAACAAGATGAAATACAAAGTATTGTGTGATTATGAAGTAGATGGAAAATTATTGTTAATAAATCAGTTTGGACACCAGTCCACCTGGGATCTAGTCTAGGTGCCTGTTGTGCTGGTTCTGGCCTCAGGTTATTTAGAGAACAACCAGCATCATGGAGATGAAGGAACCCACCCAGCAGACGGTTCAGGGAGCAAGTTCTGGTCCAGTTTAAGGCAGGGTCAGGTTCTACAGCAACATCCCAGCTTTGAACAGAGCGCTGATCAATCCATCATGTGGACCTGGAGAGAGGATGGACCCCCTGCAGACCTACCAGGACATGAACGTCCACCTGGAATGACAGGCTGGGAGAGGACAAAAATATGTCCACAGGTGAAGAGTGAAGCTCAAATTTTCATCACTAGGTGGGACTTGACCACTGTCTGTGGACCAAACAAGTTGTGTGTCAAGCCACTCCTCTCTCTACCTGCTACAACCAGGGACCTATTTCCCTTCCCTTTTTCAGCCGTTGCATATTTGCAAAGGATAGAAACACTGTAAAACAGCATGACCTTTTGGAGGAACATGTCTAGTGAAGAAGTAACTCTTAACTATACAACGCTGTTAGCAAGAGAACGTTTTGAGTCAGGACTCTTTAGCCAAAGTGGAAGTGCATCAGCGGCCGCCATGATAAGTGCTGTCCGAATCGTGCAGTCAGTGAGGAAAGGTAGGAAAGGAGGTAGGAAAAGGAGCCTGGATGCTTCCTTTCATGGACAGTTTTGCATAGGAACCCCTCGACAACGTTACCGGCGCCAAAAAGCCTTAAGATATCCCATAATCCTTTGTGTGACACAACGTATGGACTACCACGGTAGCTAACCGCTAACCTAGCTGCTAAGCTAACCGGATACATAAACACTAGAAGTGTGCATGCACAGCCAACAAACGGAAACTAACAAGGAACGAGCACGGACACTGCCATTACATGAGCGCGTCAGAATGATGGCATGTAGGACAACCAGTAGATAAGGAGATACCTCCAGAACCTGAGGGACAGTGGGGGGTGAGAGCAGGACCAGAACTCAAACCAATTCCTGCTCTTCGTTGCAAAGAGCAGTGATTTGTTTGAGTTTTTACAGACCTTCAGCTCCCACAGAGATTATTTTTTTAACCTTTTAAAAACTAACCAATTCTAAAAAAAACAACCAAATTTTAACCAATTTTCTTTACTATATATATGCTTCTGATTGGTAAAATTATCAGACAACATGTGATTAATTTCCACTGTTATGCTGATGACATAATGATGATCATCCATCTTTGCCCAGCAAGAAGAAAGAGAAAGTAACCAAGAAAAGAAAAAGAATAACCGAGAGAAAACAAGAGCCTATATCAGCTATTATTACAAGGTGGAGATAATACATGAGGGAGCGCGGTCTCAGAACTGATGCAGAAGTTGTAGCTTTCTGCTGGACAGGTAATATAACAGTGAAGTTTATTTTGCCATCATGTTAGAAACAGGGCAGTGTAGTCAAGCAACTGTCCTCCCAGCAGAAACGGGTCATTTGGTTTCCTCTCTCTCCCTGACGCCTCTCTAGAGGAAGGGTACGTATGTACAGTACACGGAGGTTCACCGTCTGTAGTACATTTGCAAGACCGGCCAGGTCTCTTTACTGGTGTTTATCGACGCTTATTTCAGACCTAAAATAACCCAACTCATGCAATTCACAAGAGACTTTAAAAAAAAATAAAAAGGACAAGAAGACGTGACAGAGGTGCCAAAAACCATTTCACACGATGACGTACCTATAAGCAGTAGCTAATACATGGAGGACATGTTTACATCGTCACCCTTATTAAGCTCCGAGGCTTCCGTAATAACCATTACGGTGAAGTCGTTTGTAATTTATTTAGCGCACAACTAGATTGTGTGCCAGTGTGAAAATTGTACACACTGGGGATTTAAGGCTATTCAGATAGAATGAGAGACTGTGCAAAAATGGCCTCCATGGGCGTGGTCAGAGGTCAGAACTACTGCGGACCCAAAAGACATGATCAGAATGTATTCTCTGCACTGATTAGACCAAAGTAGACTTTTCTATAATGCTGTTAATTTTACTGCTGATGTAACAGGATGCAGGTTCCACTAATAGGAGATCCTACTTACACTAAGATATCCTTTGAGATTGAATCCACCATTTCAGTGATGGAAAATAGTCTTTATCATTTATCAACCAGTTATTAGACTTAGAGGACAATTACTTTTTTGCACAGGTTGGTTTGGACCCAGTTTTCCCCCTTTACAAATGAAAATAGCATTTGTTTTTACTCAGACTGACGACCTGAAACCTCCCAAAGTCAAAAAAAAAGTTGAAACAGAAGAACTCTGTAAGGGGGTAAAAACTTTTAAACAGTATGGCTTATATTCAGCGGTCCAATTAGCTGAAGCTCCACAGCAGAAGGAGCATATTCCTTCAAAGTCAGAAAAAAATAAATGCAACAAGTAAAAACCTGTCCTGTTTTGGACTCAAAGTAATTTTCCATACAAATTTGAAAAGAATGCAACAAATATGAGGTGGTGAGTATAACAAATTGCTCCATACAGCAAAGTGTAACAACAGCAGGCCCCACTCATTTCCTCACATAGTTTCAGCTTCCAGAACTAATGTAGCATCCCTTCAAATTGAGGGCTCCACGGGTACGTTGATGAGTAAACCTTTGCAACGATGGGTGCACTGCTGTGTGTGAGATTGGAAAGGACAGGGAGGACAGAGTTCTTGTTCAAACATGGAGACACATACTGTTCCACTTTGTTACACACACCCCGGCAAACCTGTGGCTTGACACTTGGCTCAGTGTTTATAGCAGAGGCCCTGCAGTCACTCTACCCAGTTACGGGAAGTTTGGAAGGGAAAGGCGACACGTAGGTGGTGATCAAGGCCGCTGTCTGACGTGAAGTGAAATGGCTTGTAGAGCGCTTCCTCTGCAGGTGTAACTGATTGGGTGTGTGCGCCAGTGTATCAACGGCAAACTATGCAGGCGGAGAAAGAAATGGCTCCTTTCATACGGCAGATACAGGATTCTCTGCATGAAGAACAAGGTTGTTTGGAGTCAAAGAGCTGTTTCATTTGTTCAACAGCGACTCCAGGAAAGCTTTCTGGTGGTTCGGTTCTATTTCCAAGGCTCCTCCACCAAAGTAAAACTTTACAAGTGTCTGATTTTTCAACATTAACCCATAATTACGTTTTGCTCTTCAACAAATGATGCATTCATCTCAAACAGTTTGGGGTTAGCCACTAAGCAGAATCTGCTGCATCCCTCCTTCTAGAAACTATTCAACAGTTCATTGATGAAGAAAACATGGGAACTGTTTTCAGATGTGAAGAAGGCATTTGATGGTTAATCCCAGCAACACAGCAGAACACGGCAATGGAAAATTTCACAAGGAAGCTTTTTCGATCCCATTTTTAGTTTATATCTGAACCGTCTTCCAGAGGTTGGCTTTCAGATGGACGCTGATGACAGTTTGACTGAAGACCTCTTGCTCTTCTCTAAACACTAGGAAAACTAAGTGCATCTGCTCTACTATTGATCATCCAGGGTTAAAGGTGAAACCATTAACTATTCAACAGAATAGGCATACCCATGGACAGTAAAGATCTAAGGCCCTGCTCACCCTGAACTGGATATTTTGCCAAACACACATTACTCTTTTCTTTGTACCCCCCAGAACTAAACCCAGAACCCCACCCAAAGAACAAACGAGCATTCAGACATCCGTCAACCATCCATCTGATCTACAGCACCGATGTGGTGTCTACAGTCGCAGCACAAGCAACACGTCTGTTGCAGGTTGAATTCGCTGCAGCTCAGCTGTGAGAGAACAGATGCTTCCACTTTAATTACCTCACAAACAGCTAAGTTTCCATTTATAGGAAAGACTCCAGCACAGCTGGGACCTGACGGCTGCCAGGGCACAAATACCACAGGTCCACAGACGGACAAACAATCACCCTCCATGTGCGCGTGCCCAGATTTATTCAAATATATTCATAGTTAGATCTGTCAAATGTCATGCGAGTTAATCTGGGAGATGAAGGTTATGATGAACAAGAATGGGATCCTGGGATGTAATAATATCCAGGGTGGCTGCTTTAACCAGAGGGGGAGCGAAGACTGGGAAAGGCAACTGGGGAGTGGCTGCCAATTCCAGAGCCAGAAAAAAGTTGTCAAAGTCAAAGCTGAAGGCAACATGCAGGTCATTTTAATGAAGTGACTTTCCAAAACTAATACAGGCAGGAAGGGAAAAAGCTGAACCTTAGAAAATGTTCAGAGGTTTTACTTTTTGCATTAAGATCTGGATCATGCTGGCCATGTTACTGGGCTGATCTGCATTTCAAGAAGGAAAACCTGGAATGGTCCTTGCTCTGCAGACAGACGGATCATCATCATTATTTTCACTATTTTTTAGATCTGTATTTTTTATATTATATATAAATATATATATATATATATATATATATATATATATATATAGTTTGTATATCTGGAGCGTATAACAAAAATAATTTCCCCCTGGGATTATTAAAATATTTCTGATTCTGATCATCATCATCATCATTATCATCAGGAAAAAGCAGCAGCGGATCTACTTTGGATTGATGGAATAAGGAAACGTCTGGTTGGGCCTTTCCTGCACAGGTACCAACTGTCATCAGCCCTTCCTTACCTGACATGTAGTTCACATTGTCACACACTGTGGAGACATATTGCCTAGCAGCGTTAATAAACTTCACTTGAACATAAATCCATCCACAGTTACTTGCCTACTGCTGGGTTTTTAAGTGTAGTCAGGCCGGTCCAATTTGCTAGATCAGCTGTTTGTCCTCCATCAAGAAACTATTACTCAGTAAATAAAGGACCAAAGTTTCTTTCACCGCACTCCTCCGACTCTTCCGTTTGCATCAGTATGTTAGAGGGATGTGATAATTACTTTTATTTTGTAATTTGCATTCACAGCAGCCATGCTTTGCTCCTGCTGTTGATGGAGGAGGTCCACTGTTGACGAGCTGCCTCTGCATCAAAAGCCCATTTTCTTCAGCTGATCTCTTAAAGTCACATGTATCATTACCTGTAATTTTTAGCCATTGTTTTGTACTTTCTGACACTTTAATGTTTCCTTTTTTCCAACTTGAACATCTTGCAAGCTGACAAGGACAACCAACATCTTTCTCCACACGCTTCTTGAAGGAAGTCTACACATCTGTCATTGTTTCAGTTAAGAGTTAACATCTGTTGTTGGAGCCATGTTTAACATGATGTTTTCTTTAACTCATATTTGCATTTTCAATGGGTTGAAACACATTCCGAATGTTGTTCTAAATTAGTTAAGCTATTTTAACCTCATTCCACTTTCTTTATGATTAACTTTTTTTCTCTAACTTAGATCTGCAGTGAGCCAGGATTCACTGAAACATTCTGATGATGGTTTTCAACTATTTTTTCCTTTGGTTTACTTTATGTACATAGTTCCTCAGCTTCTTTTTATCTTACTTTTGCTTAGCAGTTTTAGTTAAGATTCACTAGTCTAGTAGAGAGGATTTATTGACTGAAATATAGTGTTAATTCAGATAAACAGCATTCTATATTGATGTTTTCTGGATATTCATTTATTTCTGTTAAACTATTGAACTTGAAGAGAAGTTGTCACTCATTTATTCTACATGTGTGCAGAGTTTGCTGTTAAAAGATCGCTAGTGCTCGAATCATTCCTTTCAACTATTGTCCTGATATCAGCTGGTTGGGCTGATATTCACTGGACAATACCTAACAGACAGAGAGTTATTTATTAAACATTAAATAACTTAGAACATGCGGAATGGCACAACAAGAGGAAAACTCCCCTTTAACAGGGAGGAGAACCTCCAGCAGAACCAGAACCAGGCTCAGTGTGAACGCTCATCTGCCTCGACCCACTGGGGCTTAGAGAAGACAGAGCAGAGACACAGAAAGAACAGAAGCTCACATTGATCCAGGAGTACTTTCTATGTTAGATGGTAATAGAGGATGATCTGCCTCCCCTGATGATGTCACAGCTAACAGAACGCCAGACCAGGTGTACCTTCTATGAAGAGAAAAATGACAGAGAATTAAAAGTTAAAAGCTGAAATAACAACAAACAATGCAGATTGGAGAGCAGTAGGAGAACTCAGCAGAGTGAGAGAAATAGACCCTGATGTCCTCCAGCAGCCTAAGCCTATAGCAGCATAACTATAGAGGTAGCTCAGGGTAACATGAGCCACTCTGACTAGAAGCTTTGTCACAAAGGAAAGTTTTAAGATTAGTCTTAAAAGTAGACGGGGTGTCTGCCTCACGGACCAAAACTGGGAGTTGGTTCCACAGGAGAGGAGCCTGATAGCAAAAGGATCTGCCTCCCATTCTACTTGAATGTTGCAACCCAGCCAGAAAGTGGTAGGCTCCGTGAAATCCCAGCGTGGGGTCAGCAGTTGCTGAGGTGCATAGTTTACAGAGGTCACCAACTTTCTACAGAACCAGATCTTCACTTTTCATGTGGTCTTTAGATCAAACCAGGATCTGATAGAACTTTGTGGGACGGGATTTCATGGCTGAGCATCTGCAGCCAAGCCTTACCTGATCTAGTAAATACTGTTGGATGCAGTGGGGGAAAACTGTGTATCCAACATTGTCCTAGGAATGGTGTCTTCCTACATCATTGAAGCAAAAGGCAGAATAATTATGTTACTAAGGTATTCTGACTTTACTTTGGGGATCAGAATTTATGCCATATCTGCAGAGCATCAGTTTCAATTTAGACTGAATGTGGCATACAGACCGAGAGATGCTGCTGCTGAGGTGCGAGTACTGTAACCTACAAAACAGCAACCAGCAGTTCAGCAATCCACAGGCTACCGCACTTGATTGCTGACTTAAGAGTACCGGCTACTGCTTTAAAGGAAGCGGTCAGTCTATCCATTGATCAGGTCCATCCCAGCTAATTTACCTGGAACACAACAGGACCCAATGCATCTTGTACCAAGTTTCACTGAGCTCAAAAAGTATGTGAAGGCAGGAGCCTAATTACAAACATTAATTCCAGACATATTAACTGGTATCTTTGATAAAAAAAAAAAAAAGCATAATTACCAGAAAAGTCCGCAGCCTCCACAGCCTTGTTATGAGAAATGTCTGTAAGCCGACGATAAACTTGAACCAACAGGGAAAGTTCAGGAAACGATCAAATATACGATGTGGGACCTTTCTGTTTTCTCATTACAAAGCTACCGGAGCCAACTTCCTGCTCACCTCGTCATCATCTAACAATGCTGTGGCACAATCAGGAATAAACTTTGCTGCTCTCTGTCAAATGCATCATTATCCTAAATACAATGTGTCAGGCAAACAATGCTCGCGTTTGTCTTGTTTTTGCGTCTAACAATGTCTCCTCTGTTTTCCAAAGCTTCCCCTGTAGATTTGCTGTTTGAGGCCGAGACAGCTCTGGACCGACTGTTTACATAAATGAGCCAATTTAGCCGCATTTCAGAGAACCGGTCCTTCTGGCAGCCTGACTGGCTGATTTAACACACGCACAGAAACAATAGCTCCCAGAGCAAAGTACAGTCGGTCCACCGCTTATTACCCAGTGACAGCTAACTGACACAGATGCCAAATAAGATATGTTTATGGTAGAAGTCATGATAATCCCAGATATTTTACAGAGGATGAAACAAAGTTGAAGGAAAGACGGACACTGACGAAGCTGAGAAATCCTGATCAGTCTGGTTGTTAGTGTGTCGCTGTCAGCTTGGTCTGGCATGAAAACAGAGGACGAGGCAGTGCACCAGCAAAGAAAGTCGCCCAACCACAAACCAATGGCTGAGGTGGAAAAAGGAAGGAAATATCACAGAAACACACACACACACACACACAGAGACTGTGCCAACACAGTGCCAGTAAATTGCTCAGTTCTGGAGAGCTTAGCGAGGCATCAGAGAGCCTGGGCAGCATCCTGCTCTGAGCTGCAGATCCAAAGCTGACTGAGTCAGGGTGCTTGGACCAAGTCAGCTGGATCAGCTGTTAATACAGAACCTGGGACCGAGGAATTACTGAATAAGCACTGAGCCCTGGACACAGGAATCACATTGCACCCAAAGTCAGACGATGGACCTGCAACGGATCCATGTCTTTAGGGCACCATCTGAAGTCCTGTGTGTGTTTGGGCACAAATCAAATTTTGAAATGTTCTGGAAAATAACGCTGGTGGATCTGGTGAGAGGCTTAGAGAGGTCCGGGAACAATTTTAAAGAAATGACTCTACATGAGGAGGACATTCAGAACATCTGCCAACGTGTGTAGGTCCGGCTGTCCAAGCAAGCTCACCTTGACAGCAGACGGCAAGATGTAAAAAGAAGTCTCAAAAAAGTTCTTCACCGAACTAACAGCAGGTTGATGCAACTGTGAAACTTCATCTCTGTCCAATCAGAAACAGCCTGAACGAGAGCTCGGCAGGGAGGAAACCCTTGACTGAAGTTTACCAGAACATAGACAATTACTGGAAGTTCTGGAATAATGTTCTTTGGACAGATGAGTCTGAAGATTATTTGATATGGACACCGGAACAGAAGACATGTCTGAAATAAACCAAACATTCTGGGAAAAGAACCTCATACCAACTTTGAGGCATATAGGGGGAGTTCAAAAAAGGACTTCTATTCTGAAGCTGAAGAAGTTTCTCTTCCCATCCAGGAAGCTTTCCCAATTCAATATGTCTGGAGTATTGAGGAGTTTTAAGCTTTATAGACCTGCAGGTGAGGCCTCGTTAGAGCTTAGATTCACCTGTAGGTTCACCTGGAGCTGATCGGCCCAACAATGGAGAGTCGTTAGGCTCCTCGTTTAATTGCTCACAGTTGTTATCACATGCATGGAGGTGTGAACTGGGGTGAAGCATAGAGGGGGACGTGTCATGGTTTGCTGCAGCTGGTCCTGGCCAGCTTTCTTCCACTAAATCTACTTTTTCTTCTGCTGTGTATCAGAGGTAGTTTTTAGGAAAATGTGAGACCATCTGTAAAAACATTGAAGCTGAAGCAGAAGTGGAACCTGAAAAAAAACAACGACCTAAAACACTGCAGGAAACTGCTAAGGACTGGTGGAGGGTTGAGAGATGGAAAGTCCTGGGCCTAGTCAAAGCCCAGATAAAACCTGAATAGGGAATAACCCCCGTGCTGTTCTGCAGAACAATTAATGACTGATACTTTTATACACTCAGAACCTTTTCACCCTTTGCAAACCTCTATATGAACGACAACTTGCGCTAAAGGATGCAAATCAGATGCCACTAAACTCCGGCTTTTCTAGTAGTATTTTCCTAACAGCTTCTCAGAATTTCCTTAACTTATGTTCAATGTAAACCTTGTTATGATTAAGGTGCATTGAAGTAGTTCACACTATCAAGTTTGTGCGTTGAATTCATTTTCCCAGCTGACCTATTTGTTTCTCAGTAGAATATGTCATACCTTCTACACCAAATACACCAACAAGTGTTGGTTTGTGTTCGATACTTCGAGGAGGCATTGGTTGTTTTAGTTTGGAAGAATGAGAAAGAATAAGATGCAGATTATGCTAGCATCCCTATGGAGTTTTTAATACAAATTAGCATCATGCTAACCATTAGCTGTAAGGAATCGCATTCACATTTTTCAGCATGTATTAATGCCAATGTTAGGCTGTTCCAATGACAATGATAACTTATAAAAGTACTGTTAGATTTTTGTGTGTTACACTTCTACTTGACTTGGGTGGCTTGGTGAATGGCGGCGTCCACTGATTGGGACATAACAACTGGGAGGTTCCTGAACAGCTCGTTTTCCAGACGCCAACAAACATTTACTTATTTACTTTAGCTATTGGACTGTTTCTAGAACCAGTATAGACCCAAAAAAAATGTGCAAAAAGTGATTTTCTTTTTTAATAAGTCACCTTTAAATGGTCTCATTACGTCCTGCGTCTTTAAGACCTGGGATTTTAACAACGGTGTGTTAAATCTGGCACCACTGTCATGCAAGGAGCTTTTATGAAACTTGATTTAAAACTCTTCTCTCCTCGATCCCGTGCTGTTTACTCCAAGTGTCTCCATCTCGGTGCTTATGTGCAAAAGCCTCTGGATTGTGTGCTTTCAGATCCGCGGGTCCGGCCACAAAGGAGCTCATCGATCGATACGATGTTTAACATACTCCCTTCGCTTTTTAAGGCCCGCAGCGAACAAAACCCTCACCATCGACCCCTTAACCCCACCTGCTGGCGTAGATCAAAAGACCCCCCCCCCCCCCTACCACCCCCCACCACACACATACACACACACAGAGGAGGCACCCCTCTCAACACACAGCCACCCACTTCCTGCTCAGCTGCTGGTTGCCGAGGTGAACCATCGCCACGGGCAGCGGACCAAAAAGAAGGAGGAGTACTGGGAGAAAGGAGGTGAGCCGGAGAGGAGTTGTGAATAGATGTGAGAAGAGGGCATGAAATCGATGAGGCCATGCAACAGCTTTTCAGTTTGTGCCCACACACACACACACACACACACTCTAAAATAAAGCAGGGAGCGAGATGACCTGGCATTTACAATTGCCAACATTCCTGTCCACGCTGCAGGAAAACAGCAGAACGATACGTACATCCCTCCCTCACAAGTTAAATGTTTCATCTATTTTTAGAGTCGCACAAATTAATCTTCTCCACCTCCACCGACATGAATATGAGTTTTAACTTTAATTCTCTCATAATTAAAGCCGAGCGGCGGCGGGCTTCGCGCGGGAGGTTTGGAGAGTTTCATTTCTCACGGAGGCTGTGTCACGAAAGGTCTTGTGTTTCTTTTAAATGTCACTCTGCTGAAAACGGGCCTGCGTTTAGGCGGCAGCAGGACTAGTGATATTTAACAGGCAGGGAAATTAGAGTGGCTGCGAGAACGCGACGCTTTTCAACCTCCCAGCCAAGGATGTATTTATAAAGACATGTCTGTGGCGACAGCTAATACCCGACTGAATTAAGATGCCGCACACTGAAAGGCACTAAGCAGGTCCTTCAGAGATGATTTCATCACAAGTTTCAGGATGCATCCTCTACCGCTGATCTAAATTCAAATTTAATAAAGTTTTAGCATTTTCCCCATCTCTCTGCCTCACTAAAAAATTACGAGGCAGCTTGCTACAAACAAAATTAATTTTCTAAAACTATCGCTGAAAGGTAACAGAAGGTCGACTTAACCCTGTTTTCTGTGTTCAGTCCAACATACTGGGACTACTGGGGAAAGCCTCTGTTACTGGAGCTGCACATTAAAATCAGCTGATCTATAACATCCTCTGGTTATTTAAATGGCTCTAATGTCCCTTAATGTCCACAGCAGGTGTATTTCTTTAACCGCTAAGATGCTGCAGCTCATGGGGAGCAGTGGAGACGTCGTGGAAAGGTGAGGAAAGAAAAGGAGGGTTAGCTGGAACATTGTCAGCAGTAGAAACACCAATGTTTCCTGAAATCATGCAGCTCTGCTCAGAACCCACAGACTAAAGGTGAGCTGGTGAATCACCCACACAGGACACCTCCATCTCCACCTGAAAGGTGTATTCATATTGTTTAGACCAAGCACCTTTTTTCAATCTGTTACCGTACAGGTGTGACCCGGCCATCTGGTTGGGTGTTCTGCTGCTTCAAGGCTCCACGTTTACGAGGTCAGAGGAGTTCTGCATGCCTTGGCCATAACAACAACTCCAGCATGAAGGGTTAGTGTCAATGTACTGTAAGTTGTCTGGTAAAGCCGGGCGTACACGGTATCAGTTTTTACCCTTTAAGGGCTGATTCTTCAGTCGTGCGAGAAGTGTAGCATACGGGGGTAACGAGGGGCGATTCGCCTCTCACGACCACCTCCCCATCAGGAATCGGACGGTCGGTTGAAAATCAAACATGTTTGAAATTCAGTCGGCCCTCCTGAGGTGATGGTGAGCGATGGTGAGCGCCTCCTGCTGTTGAAGCTCGTGCACTGAGCATGTGTAGACAAGGAAATTCTTCTTCTTCTTCTTCTCAAACGAAAACACAGGAGTGGAGGGAAGCATGGCGGCGGTACGTGTGACATGGAGTCAAACTACGGAGCAGCAACTGGTGGAATTACCAAAGCAGCGCGTTTCGTTCTAGTGAGCTCTCTGCGGGGGCTGAGGCCGACGTTTTAGACGTACGGTGTGAGCAGTCAGGTCCATCAGAGCGTCGGGACGCACAGTAAGAACAGAGATGGAGAGCTGAGAACTTTTAAACCCTGAGGTTTCATCGTACAGTTTGGGCTGTATATGAGAACCACGACTGAAGATATCGTACAGTGTATGTCCAGCTTTAGTGAGAAATTCTGGCAGCAACTGTTTTTTTTTTCTTTCAATCACTTAAAGACTCACATATGAAGTAGATTTTGTCTTTGTCAACAGACTCAGCAGTTGAATCTTTAGCAAAAATCAAGTATCTGACACTAACTTGTTATTTCTGCAACACATATTTCTTCACTAAACAAGCCTTTGTCTTTCAGAATCAGAAATACTTTAATAATCCCAGAGGGAAATCGCTGTTCCAGTACAGCCACCATCACAAACATCACAGACATTTCAGGGGGAGACGATTTACTGAGGCCTTGCTGTCAAGGACACCGCCTCACACGGTGCCCACATGGCGCTGCCATTACTCTGTGGAAAAAATAGAGGCCACAAAAAAGGAAGGTGGGAGGGAAAAAAACATAACTCATATTTTATCCTATAACAGGATACAGTTTGAGATATCAAAAACCTCGGCACGAGAAGCACAAATAAGACGAGACACATATAGCAGAAGGTAAACATTGGAGACTAGTCGCGTGTCAGTTCATCTGTTTTTATGAGCATCAGTTATGTGTGTCTGTTTGGGTGAAAGTGTTTATATTTCCGTGAACGCTCTCCAGAGACCATTGTCCTTGATGTTATCAGCCGGCCAACAGTTCAGAAAGCATCCGCAGATGTCAGCGGGGGGCGGGGGGGGGGGGGGGGAGCAGGGGAGAGTTCTGAGCATTCTCCGCCATAACAATCCAGGAGTGTTAGACATGGGGAAGGCATAATCCAAATACGTTATTTGTTATGAACAAGCTGCTCTGACTTTCCTGTCAGCTTTAAGTCTTTTGCTGGCTCTAAATGGCGAAATCCAATTTTCCAAATTGTTGGGCTTTTCCACGTTTCACTTCCAGATTTTATCCCATCTCCCCTTGAGTTCAACAGGAGAAGCAGGAGAGGGGGAGGGGGGGGGGCTGAAGAGTTGGACAAGAGAGACAGAACAGGAGAGTTTGGTCTAAGTAGGAACATTTAACAGGCAGCATAAAAGGCCTTTTGGTCAGTATATGACAGGTGCTTTAAAGGGAGATAAATGTAATCTATTAAACATCCGTCCTCCCACCGTCTTCCGCTCCTCTAAGATGGGGTCATGGGGGCAACAGGTCCAGGAAAGAAACGCCACACATCCCTCTCCCCCGCAACATCCCCCACCTCGTTCTGGGGGACCCCACGGCCTTCCCAGGCCAGACAGGATACATCGTCCCTGCAGTGAGTTCTGGGTCTCCTCCCAGGGCCACTGGCCCAGAAAACCTCCACAGAACCTTTGTGAATGAACTGCTCGGTGCTGCATCTTTCTGCTTCAGTCCAGCAAATAAAAATCCCCCAAAACAACCAGAACATGTTTAAGAACAATGCAGGGTCACAGATGGATAGCAAAACGGAGACATCTGTGCTCATAACCCCAACGTTTTCTCCTTCAGCAGACCACCCCCACACTCTCCATTACGACCAGCCTGACGCCACCAGAGCTTGGAGCACCTCAGCGGCATTTGGGTCAGCTCTCCAGCAGTGCAGTTTCAGCTCAAGCCTCTGCTGTGCGGAGGGGAGACGAGCATAACCGCACAAGAGCCTCCATTACGGCTCCAGCACAAGAGGCCCGGCTCCATTATGGCTTTCACATAAGGGCCTTCATTCGGGCTCTTAGTCATTCTAATGAGCTGTGCTGTGCGGCGCTGCAGAGCCTCTGACTTGGTCTGTGCCGGGGCTTGGTGTAACAGCTCCCACGCGACTTCAGGCAGCCCCTAATGCAGAAGAGCGCTCGACGAGGATTGGGATTTTTTTTTTTATTTCTGTAATTGTGACGCTTCAGAGGGCTCTTAGGCAGAGATTTAATGGCGTCTAATGGAATCTCATCACAGACGGAGAGAAAAGAGGACAGAGAGGGAGAACACTGGCTAATGTCTCCACGTCCGGCTTTTCTCGAAATCCAATTACTTTTTAAATTGATAAAAAAATGCAGTAACTTGGATGTGTGTCTTCTGTGGAGTTTGTTTGTTTACAGTGTTTGGGATCCTGGATTTCACCCTGACTGAACTGAACCAGGTCCACAGACTGGATTTAACGTGCTGAGTGCCGTTTGCTTTGAAAATCAGCAGCGATCAGTCAACGTGACATCAGAGCATACGCTGACTTCTGCTCATCTTCAGACAGGCCAGCAGCTTAGAAATCAGTCTTCTCTCAGAGCGCGGTTCACAGACACCCACTGACATGGTTTCTACTGCATGTTTCCCCTGATAGAAAGCAGAAGAAATATTTGTCATTGTACATTCCAATGAAATGTGTCTTCTGCATGTAACCCATCCCTCTGGGACCCATAGGAACAGCGTAGTCAGGTATATAAAAGCCTTCTGAGAAAGCACACGTGCTTTTCTAACCACTAGGCCACCACTCCCCCATCAACACGAAGCAAGCTGCATTACTACTATTACTATATATGTTATCAGGACCACTGGAGGACACATACCTACCTGACCTTTGTTGTCCTCCAGCTGGGTCAGCATTACATCCACTGATCCATCTAAACCGTCGTCTTTAAAGGTTTCATATGCTGTGTGTGCAGCCTGACTTCTAGAAGGATCTCAGTGAATCTTTTCTACTTCTAAAGCTGACAGAAAAGGAGCCCTGTGGAAATTTAGAGTCTGGAAAAGGAAAATCAAATTCAAGCATCTGCTCAGGAGAACAGGACAGCAATTATCTGCCTTACAGAAGCCAATTAAAAACGTCAGTTTTTCCTAATTGATGTGTTTTTCTACCTTTTGCATCTTTCATATCTCCAGGTTGTAAATCTAGCATCCAAAATGCATCTAATGTGTTAAAGTTTAGAGCTTATGATCATTTGAAATGGTAAATAGAAAATCTGATATCTCAATAAAAAAAAAAAAAATTTCGAGGGAGAAAAAAAAGCATTTGTAGCAATAAAACATGAGTATAATTTTTTAGTTGAAATACAGAAAAAAACGTAAAAATATATTTTCTGTTTTGGGATGTGCCTCTACATGCAGTTAGATGTTTTTAACCATTTTGACCACTAGATGTCTCTAATTATTACAAGACGCACCTTTAAGAAATAACCACACTTTTAGGAGTTTGTGCTTTTTTCAGTACAGCAAATCAAACTAAATGATTTAATTTACATACAGAGGAGCAACTTCTTTCCTGCACTGCAGAGCTACTTAGATATAGGAGACAACAGTGATTACTGATGATTTGATTATAGCGTGTGCTGTTGGAAAATTCACAATCTTAAATTACTGTGTAGCTTGTTTTGAAGAATAAATCAAAAATATCACTACTGCAAAAATAGGTTAATTAAATCAAAAGCAATTCAGCTTCATTATGTTTAAGAATAGATCTCTTGTATGATTTAATTTGATTATATTTACTGTTAAGTCTGCAGCTCCAGCCTGTATTACAGGAGCTTATTCAGGTCGAGGTTATTAAACATTAAACACGGAACCCTATTTTTACTTGGAACGAAACAAACAAATTTCTAAAACGAGGCGGGAGTTTTCTGCCATGCCTGGGAGCGCGCAGCGTGTGATGGAGGGGGAAAAAGCATAAATGGGAGCATATTGCGTGGAGAGAAGGAAGACATCAAGAAGAGGCAAAGGTTGACACACTGACAGCTGTCTGTGGTTCACCTGTGAGCCCTCACAGGAGGCACACACACCAGAACGCACGCTGGCTGCACACAAACACCCACCCAGCACCACATTTACATTAATAACACCGCATGCTTTTTTTTTGTGCCACTTAGACAAGATATTTGATGCATTTATTAAATTATTAATCTATTTATTTATTCGTTTACCCAGTCAGTTGTGTGTGTTTTTTTTCTTCTCTTCCATGGCTGAAAGGCTCGGAGTAATTTCATTGAGCTACCAGATGGTTGAGGGTTTAATTAACAACTTCAAAAGCAATAACTGGTGAGCTAGCCAAATGCAAACACGCACACAGATGCACAAATTATTAGCCGCCGTTGCAGAAGTCTGCTAGGAGCACAGAATCGTGTCGCCAACACCCACTTATCAAGTCAGGCAGTGCAGAATTCACACACACTGGTCATTATGTTCGTGCACGTTCCCTTCCGGTCCGTTGTGCAAAGAGTTTTGAAGCGCTCGACATTCCCGCCACCCTCTCCGGGACAATCAGCCCCCCCTTTAATGTACAGGCAAACACGGCCGTTATTCTACCATAATACGATTATTTTGATTGGCGCAGGAACAGTGAGGCCCCATCAGCTCCGATTAGGCATGCTAATCAGAAAACCCTGGCTTATGTTAATGTGAGTGGCACGGGGCAATGGGTCTTTAACCCAGAGTGGGAGGGGTGGTCCTGTGACAGTCAGCAGATTGATGCTTTATGGGCGCCCGTTCACACGAGGAGCCGGACACCAAATTATGCATGAGAATTAAAACTGGACGGAAACAAATCTGCAGACGCAGCTGGGATCAGTTCGCCCAGAGTAAAGGTCTCTGCAGGTAGGGCTCTGTCACTTCAGCTGATCGTGTGTTTTCATTAAGCTTTACATCTTGGAGAAATGATTATGAAAAAGAGAAAAATGTAACCCCTCAGCGTCTTGCAGCAGAGCAACCTGGAAATGGGAAAGTTAAGGTCCTGACAGAGCGGATCATTTGGATTTTAGTGTTTCTCTGTGGCCTCCTGCAGCCTGAAAAAATCCTTTCCATGTTCCACGTTTTTGGTAATGAGAGTTCCTGGTTTTACTCTTTACTGATTATCAGCTGTATTGTGTGATGCTGTGTTTACCTCCCTACAGGTTTCTTCTGTCAGCTGCTGCACTTACGCTTTTCAGGTCAAACTAATTTTATAAATCATACAAGGATAAACTGGTGGCAACAAACAATTTGCTCACAAGCCTCTCAGGGTTTTAGTTATCCTTGTTCTCTGGGAACTTTTCTCCTTCCACTCAACTTTCCATTAATGGGCATGGATAAAGCACTCTACACCTAGCTTCAGTGATGTTTTGTGGTTTTCCCTCCTTGTGGAAGGACAAATATGTTGGGGGTTCCCAAACCTGCTATACTCAGCCACCACAGACTGGAGCCAATGTCAAATTTTCATGCTTATGTTCACAAACCTGGTGATTAAAACTGTTCCTAAGGGTCGGGAATCAAGATACCTTCATAGTGTCCTATAGTCTTAATCTTTAAGCTGATGCTAAACTGATTGCTTTGTCCAGGCAACAAGTAATTATCTTTCCCTTCAAAGTCAATAGTTAAAAAATATATAATTCTCAGACGCAGGGAAGGAACGCGTCATTATTAAACAAAGGAACTTGTGAATTTCTCAGCATGCCCTTTGGATTAGTGAGTATATATATGTTTAAACAGCCAGTGTGTAGATAACAGCCATTCGCTGCCTGTCGCCTATTGTTTGCAGAGTAAACAGGACAACGAGGATCTTCAGAAGGCCTGTGGATCAATGTCTTTCCTGTTGAAAATGTCACTTCAGTCTGTTCATTAATCTTTTGCCACCAGACAAAACAAAGAGCTTTGTTAGTTATTGGACCATAAACCATCGCTTTGATAAATAATCCTTTCACTCACAACAAAAGGAAATAGCTTACTGTACAGTTTCACCATCTAAGATAAATCCCCTCGCGTCTACCTTCTCTCTGATCACATTAGCAAGTATACAGGCCAAGCCATAAAAGAGCTTTCCTGGGTATTTGTATCCATGTCACGCCCCTGGCAGACAAAATCAGGGTTTTTTTCAACTAAAAATAAGGTATAGATTCATGTAAGACTTTATTAGGGGTGCGGTTATAACACGTTTATCTCTATTATATTCAGAAATAATACTGTATTTGCACTGTGGAATGAAAACCCAAATTACATTAACACAATTGTTTAAATGGAGTAAATCAGATGTCCAACTTACGTTTCAATCTTACTTTTTTATCCTGAAATGCACTCATCTGACATTAAAAGGGACATATCATGTAAAATCCACTTTTTTAGCCCTTAAATGCATTTTGTTGTGTACTTAGACTCTCTAGGAGTGCAGAAAAGTTGATAAATAGCACGAAATGTCCCCTTTAATACCAATTAATTTGACAGATCTGATTAAAAACAGGAAATTTGTCTGCAACCGTCTTAGATGCAACACATCCAGAGACACACAGTTAATAAATTAGCTTTTTTCCCCAAATGTGTCATGTATTTCTAACCATTACTACTAGTAGTCTGTGAATATACCGGCTAAATAGCCCAGGTGTCATTGGCTCGGCGCTTTTAAGATCTCAGGACAGTGAAACAAAGTTTTGGCAGCAGCATTCTGTGTGAATAGACTTTTTAAAAGAACTAGGAGGATATCTTGACATTTAGTGGCTAATTAAAACAAGAGAAGAAGATGGTGAAGTTAGCATGTAATTCAGAGGTTCATGTGGTCCCCTACATAGGCAGCAACCTAAATCCTACTTGATCTCCAATTCTTTGATTCTTCTGACGCTTCAGAGGCAACTGATGTGTCCTCTGATAGTCACATTTACAATCCCAATAAGATGCATAGAAGCTGCTGCTGAGGAAATAGTGAAAATAATGAAAGTTTAAGGTATTTAGCTGCTTTGCAGGCCTTTGTGTGAAATAGTCTGAACTGAATTTGATTATTCATTAGCAAAACATCTATAAACAGTCTGAATTGATATAATCTTTATTCTATTTTAGAAAAAGACCAAACCAGAGCATTTTCAAAGCTTTCTCAGCATTAGACCAGACTTATAATCCGATTAACAAAAACAAAAACCTGGACCAGCCCAGACTGAACTGGACGACTCGTTAAATGGTTAAATCTTTACTTTGTGAAATGCAACAATGTGTATTCTTTGTTTTTCTTAAATTATTGTTTATGAGCCCAGTACTGGGCTTAGTGTCCTCCAGCGAGCACGGCGCACCGCCGCAGCCTTCATCATTAGTAAAGACTCCACTGAATGTCACCTGTGCGGATGTAAAAGAAAGCAATTAGCCACCGCTGGCATGTTGCGGTGAGTGGATGAGTAATGGCTGCCGGGGCAGGAGTGTCCAGCCCTGATAAATGCTACTGTCCCCGTGCTTTATTAGTACAATGAGTGACTGGAGAGGTGGGGGTGGCTGGGAGCCAAGGTGATGGACCATAGGGAGTGTCGAAGATAAACCCGGATTGACAGCGGAGAGCGGTGGCTAAATGCTAATGCACCGAGTGACATTTCCGCTGGTGGACCGGGTTAGCTTGGATGCTGCTGCGCTGACAGACCGAACTGCAGACACGGAGGAAAAAAACACCCCGAATACCAACGCATCGACCTCATTCTTCAACACAGAACGACGGTAAAGATGGCTGAGAGGGCTGAGATGTTGTCACGGGGCTTTTATCGCCAGCGAGCAGGTACTAGACTCATTGATAAAAAGAGCGACAGGTAAAGATGGCGCCATAATGAGACCAAAGGGAGACAAAAGCAGAGCAGAAGAAAAGACAACATTGATATTCAGGCAGAGAAAAGGAGGCGCCTCTCCTTCCCATCAGCCACCTGGGGAGTTTATTCCGAGTTCAATACTTTGTCCACTAAATCCCCAAGTGCTGCTTTTGTTGATAAAGCCTCTGGCTCCTTTCCCTCGCCGCCCTGGGAGGATGATCTCTATCTTTACCTTCAATTTCCAGGAGTTGCCCGACCATTACCGACAGGAAGGAGGGGGGAAAAGGCAACTTTGGTGCTGGCTGGAAGTGAAACGGCTGTCAAGGCGGAGCCAGGTCTCATCTTTCTGGGTGGTCAGACATGATGGTGTGTTGAAGCTGTGTCTAATTGGAGGTATTTTTAACACTGAGCGGAGTGTCAGCTGAGGAAACCTCCAGACTTCTGAACGCCACCTTTAATGGAATCTAATTAGGAGATGACGGTACTAACAGAAAGCCAGCGAGCAGAAACACGTGTGTGTGTGTGTGTGTGTGTGTTAGTGTGTGTGTGTGTGTGTGTGTGTGTGTGTGTGTGTGTGTGTGTGTGTGTGTGTTATCTGCTCACTGAGCGGTTCAGGAACCTAATGCATTGTGACAAAATGTGCGTGTGTGTGTGTCCATGCATGCATGTCAAGAAATACAAGCATAAAAGAGCAGAATTATCCCAAAAATCAATGGACCACATATAATTAACAAGAAAGGATAGCACAGAATCTTCACAGTTTAAAAAAAAAAATGGAAACTATAAAGAGCATTTTTTTATTTAAAAGTACAAATCACGTAAGACAAAGCTGCAATCTTTGTTTCTTTATGCACCGATTAGGAGAGTTATAAACGTGTGAAAGGTCACGTTTGGTTTCAAGGGAAACGTTACAGATGGAAATCTTTCTGCTCTAGAAATAAAACATTTAATTCCCACAATAACAGAGACTCAGTTAATGGTAATTTTTTTTCTCTTTTTAAAAAAAAATAAATGAATACAAGGCTGGTTTTTAAAATATAAAAATGGACTAAGCTAACTTTGCAATACAAGCATATATAAATAATATGGATAATTTTTTACTGCGTCACGAGGTGGAGGAAATGCACCAAACTGGGATGCTGGTCATCATTATGATTTAGTGCATGGTCCATTAATTTACTCTGTCTAGTGTTATAAAGCCGTAGATTACAGCAGCTGATTAGAAGCTGTATAGCTTAAAAGGTGACTACAAACTGTTCCTCGTTAGTTGTACAATGTATCTATATAAAACACCGGTTTGTAAATAAATACATCAATATTGTTCTATTTCTAATAAGTTAGACGTACCAGCAGGACGTTCTGTTGGTTGTGTTAGTTTGATGAGGGGTCCCAATCGGCCATTTGATGCGAGTCCTCAGAACCACAACCACCAATAGGATCCGATACAAGATCTTCCAGAAAAAATCTAAAAGATAAATGAAATGTTAAGATCCTTAGAGTCAGTCTCATCTCCAGATGAACTGATGTCCAACGGTCAGGTACTGAAAAAAAGTAGCTTAGATAAAATGGAACCAGCTGGGTAAAAAAATAAAACAGATATAAGGGTTTAAACTCTGTATTAAGCTTAGACAAGTAAAGCTGCCTGGCTGTGGTTCATTTTATGTACAGAGATGAACACAAAGCCCGAGCATTCAAGCTCGAGGGCTCACGGGCCGGGACTTCAACCTTCAAACATGGGTCGTGTGTTCTGCCCCTGCGCCGCCGCCACGCCCAAAAATGCTCGTTACTTTTTAAGAGTAAACTCAGGTCTTTGTTAACCGGACTCTCACCAGATGGATGTAGTTCCACACGTCTCCACACGTCCATCTGGGCTCGCTGCCATTCGGAGGAATTTCAGCACCACATAAAACGGACGAGCCAATCAGGATCGCTGGGCGGGATGTTCGTAGCTGTGACGAATCAGAGAAGCGACTGTATGGATTCAGACAACAATGGCGGCTCGCAGCGAGGAAGTCAGGGTGACCAGACGTCCCAGAATCCCCATTTTGGATGACCTGTCCCCAGAAATGTCCCCGATTTCAGTGAATCATGATGGAGTAAAAAAGTTTAACGCAACAAGCGGTATTTACCCGATCCTGCCGCTGTCCCGCCGTAGTAGAGGAGCTGAGCCGGACGGGTCTTCCTCCCAGATGGACGTGTGGAGCGCCGGTTAGGTCCGGTTAGGTCTTTGTGGGGTTGGGAGGTAACCCAACAACCAGAAAGTGTCTCCAGGGTAAACTTGTGCTGCACATATAAAATAGAAACACAGGGACGTAAGAAGGACAACGGGATGATTTCTCTGCCAACATTTTGTTTACACCAAATGAAACCTTCAGTACTGACGAGGAATCAACCCTGCAGACCAAACCTGACCCTGGATTGCCAAATAACTCTGCTGGTCACCAGCTGGAAGTTTGGCAGCTGTCACGCAGTAAGAAGGGCAGAAAAGCCGAGAAGGTTGCACAGTTTGCATCGTATTGTGCAGAGAACTTAAACGTTGCAATCGAAACAATTAAATCTGAAGCTGGGCCTCATTTAAAGATAGAGTTACGCCTTGCCTCACCGCATATCAGTCTACCCAAGTATACGAGCCCAGTTAGGAGTGAGGAGAGCATGCCGGTACAAACACAAACAACATGCACGTCCTTCCAAACACACAGATTTCTGTATTGTTTTTAGATTTAGACTGAGACAGATTAGTCTTCTCAGGCGACATAATCAGATTTAGGTTTTGGCCCTGAGCATCCTCTGGAGCGTTGCTGATCTGATCCTGTCACTGAGCAAACAGCGCTGGTGCAAACTCTCCTCCACTTCATCCACTTCTCAATTCTTCCTTTGCTACCTTTAAACTAGGCTCACGTTTAATGCTCCAAATATAAACGGCGAGCCATCTGCTCCATTCTTCTCACAAGATCAAGTTTCTTCTCCAAATCTAATTTCCAGACAAGGTATGTTGTCGCTCCTTAACGGCTGCTGCAAGCAGGAAGGACTGCAGGATTCACCAGCGCATTCGCCGTCTTAAAAAGCCTCCTAGAAAGTCAGAAATATGCTTGTTTATGATAGATTTTAGCACAGCAGATCAGGCTGAGAATAAAGAAGGGGAAAAGGATGGAGACAAGCCCACATTCCTGCACACAGTCCTGTGTAATGGGTCGTCTTCTTCTGATGAGCAGCAGTGATTAAAAACGCCACAGTGCGACTGGGCATGGTGGAGGGAGAGGAGAAGGAGAGGAAGGTGGACGAAGAGTTGCGTGGTCTGGTCCTCTCTTTAATGAGGATCCTAATCAACCCAGCGGAGGCTGCCCTGAGACCCCCCAGCTTCATTAGACCAGAAAAAGCAGACTGGAGAGAAAAGGAGGGGGGCCAAGCAGGAGGCTGAGAAGTTTTACCAGCTGAAGCAAAAGAAGTTTTAAAGAGAAGTCTGGGAAACAGGAAGTGGAGAGGCAGAAGGAGGGGGGAGGGTTGGCCTGGGGAGATAACAGCACGGGTCATTGGGTGAGTCACGGCTGCCATCGATCCCCTGATTGGCTGTCTGACGGCTCCAACACGGCTGCCAAAACCTTTAACGTGGGCGGCCTGGTACCGCGCGAGTCAAAGCGAGCTCTATCTGTGCCACATGCAGTCCACGTCTACTCCACCTCAGCCCATATCCATCCCACTCCCACACACGGCTGATAAGAGCACCTAGCAGCTGATAACCACACACGCCGATCCGTTTCCCCCGCCGCCGGGGAGCCTGAATCTGCAGCGCCGTAGGAGAGGGCCGGTGTGTGTGGTGAGGGTAACGCTTGGCGACATGCACACACTGCGAGGTGAGGCTGTTACGAGGTGTTACGCTGGCCCTGGGCCCTTCCTTTTCTGTCCTCTCACATTGATTGGACAGCAGGACGAGCAGCTCGCCCACACAGCCCATCTCTCCCCGCTAAAAGCCAAGACGCAGTGCGAGTCGGCGGCGATTGCATCAGGCAAATTTCTCTCACACACTCAAAGCCAGTATGTTGTCCTCTTCTTAATGATTGGAGAGTAACATGAGGATACAAAGTTAGCCTGAGATGTTTGGAATGTCCCTCCCCTCCATTTATACTGATGCTAATCAGATTTTAAAAAGAACTGTATCACACAGAAGGCTTCATCAGATATACCCAAACAACCCAGCATGGTCCACCATTTTTTAAGATATGTTCTGAAACAATTCATCATTTGCAGGATTCAAAAGCAACAAACAGGTGCTGTCCTCTACGAGACAACTGACTCTACTTCATAACCTTCTCCTCGGCCAGAAAACCAGTCCAATCTGCTGAGGTGTTGGCATCAACACGTCTGAGAAGATCAGGGTCAGCGCTGCCACGCACCACCGTCCTGCTGCGCGTGCAACCTTTCCTGTCAAAGCGAGTCTCGTCTTACTTTGGCTTCAGGAACAGGATCACACCTAAGAACCGGTTCCTCCTTCGCTGTGTCTTGGGGCTCCCATTTTGTTTGCCCACAGCGCAGATTGCAGGCCTGGAGGACGTAGGAGGATTAATTAGGCGTCGGCTTACCAACCCAGCCAAACAAAAATCTCAGACTGCCTCAGAAACCTGAACACAACGTCAGCAGCTGGTGTTCGGTTGACCAGAGCAGAAAAACCAGAGCAGTAAAACATCAGCCCTAATGAAAGCCCAGAAGAAGCAGATTCTGAGAGCCAAACATTAGCAAAGATCAGAACATGAAGGAGCAACAGGAAAGATGGAGCAGTAGCTGGAAAACATCTGAGGCCACAGCCTCTCAAATCCATCCTTCCTCATCAGATCCTCCTCCTGGACTGTTCCTCCATCCTTCATTCAGCGCCCTCATGGCATCCATCCACCTCCTTCATCGTCTCTTCCTCATCATCATCATCTCCCACCCTTACCTCTTCCTTCACTCCTCCCTCCTTTGTTGCTAGGCAGAAGCTGCCATGTTGGGAGGATGTTTCAGCCGATCGGCCCGCTGTCCCCTTCTCAGTGTTAATGTTGTAAAATAGCATTTTATGGCCATCAGCGCTCTTCCAGCCGTGTTAGAGGAGAAGGTCAGAGAGGCTTTGGCCACTGAGGGGGTTTTCTATATCCTTCATATTTGACACAAACCTCTAGCTAAACAGACCGAGTTACTGTAAATCTGCAGATACTTTTATGGAAGCATTTCTAAATGTCCCCTGTTTGTACAAAAGCACGATGTAAAAGTGCTAAAACAGAATATTGGGGTGAAATGTGCACATTTATGGAGAAGCAAAAAGAAACATCTGAGCAGTGTGGCTGCAAAGGACAAACTAAGAAGGAATAAATGAAAACTCCCACAGGCTGAAGCCACACGGAGGACATTCGGTATATAGAAACAAGGACAAATGGATCTGAGTGGAAGGCGACCACCTGTCAAGCCTACAGCTCAGATACTGTGACGACTCCACCAAGATTTCCAGGCCAGACAACAAACATTCATTATGCCGAAGACAAACAAGTCAAAGCCTCGTCTAAATAGGCATTACAGCTCAGAGAAGTAAACAGGATCCACCAAGGAGCTTAAGTGTTTAGGATGCTGCTGTGCCTCTCCTGGCTGTTGGGGCCCTGAAGCGCCTCTCTGAGTTAGAGACTGCTCCCCGGGTCCAACGCATCTCGCTGCATTAGAATAATCACCTGTTTTGTTTAACTAAATTATGGAGAACGGGGCCGCATCACGCCTGAGCAAACACATTATTTCACCCCTGAATGTAGATCAAAAACCGTTTGCTAACAGGGCAGCTCCGTCCTTACACAGAAAGTTTACTGCTTCATAAAAATCTGCGCATTTAATAAGCAAATTATTCTAATCATAAACCTCTTGCCAAAGCAATTAGGGATAAATTATAATCTTATGATAGATTATCTGGTGTTGACAGCCTGGGGGAACACCGCAATCAAACATTAATTATTCAACGAGTAATTAAGTTCATAGGTGTTCCTCCTGCCTGGCGTTCCCGCTCTGACAGGTACCGTCCAGACTTTACTCATCATAGCTTTACTGTGGGACAGCAATTCAAAACCTATTCAAAAAATTACACAATAAAGTCGGGCGACACAAATCCTGGATCAGCCGCTGAGAAAAGACGATTTCCTAGAAAAAATATTTCCCCCTAAATTAGGAAACTAAAGGCAAACGTGGTTTTCCTCTGTTAGCTAAACCACCTTTAGCTTATTGCTCACTAGGTTAAAACATTTTTTTTTTTTTTTGCTCGCAAGTTCTTCTACGTTTAACGAGTTTAGGCTTTACTTAATTAGGGCAACTAATCAATAATTTTTTTTTTTATTTACCAGCTTTCACCTTTGCTTTTAAATTAGTTTATTATTATTTATTGCTATGTGAACAAAGTCCATTTGTATTTCTCTCCTGTTAAATCACATTTCCTGGTATTCTGTGAGATCAGCGCTTGGATTCAAGATGAACACCGTAGAGCCAGAGCAGCAGCTACTCCCCCCAGAAACTAAATACGCATTTATTGCACTAGCCTGCCTTTCTTCATGTCGGTGAACACACACTGATACGAACGGACTGCTTTAATTTTTTATTTCCTCTACAGCAGCGGTCTGCAAACTTTAACCAAGGAGCAACGTTTGCCGTCAGACCAGTTAGCGAAAACTCGTTCAGACCCGTATCTGTTAAATTACCTTTTTGAAATACTGACAACTTCATATTTTTTTATGCATTTCTATTGTATGAAATTTGTAACTTTTGAAAAAAAAAAAGAAAGAAAAACATTTTTAGTTTTATGAAATCAAACAAATGGAAAACATTTTGCAAAAAGAGGAATTATTCAACAGGATGACGATATTTGTGGAAAATTATAACAGATATAATCTGATCTAAAAAAAAAAAAAATCAGTCTTTGCTATCAATTTGTTGTGGAAATTTAATTTAATTCTGCTTAAAAACTATTTGTTATAATATCCATGATTAAAAATATTGATTCGTTATTTGGTGCCACTGGGGAGGAAGGTCCAAAGAGCCTCTGCAGGTCCAGAGGTTACAGACCTAAGGTTTATATTTATTTACTCCCAATGATTAGACGCTGTGAGCACATAAAGTCTGAGTAAAAATCCTGGTTTTTGTCTTTGCCAGTGAAGCTGATTCTACAGTAAAAACACGGAGAAGGCCCGGGCAGACAGGAGAGCATTTAACCGTACATGATGGGAGCAATAATGTCTCCTGCAGAAAGGATGCATCGTCTGCTGCTGTGGAGGTCACGGGGTCAAACATGTGACGCTTCGCCACCATAACGCTACGAATGCCAGCTAACCTCCTGTGATGTCATCAATCCAAAGCGACTGAAAGAACCACAATCTGCTTTTCCTTCAGTCAGCTTCAAAATAAATATTCACCAATGTCTGATTTCTATATCTATATCTATACATTCAGTTAAATGGCCAATAGACAGCTGTAGTGGAGATAGGGTCCATTACATCAGGAAATTAGATTATTGATTAAGTTACAGTTCAAACAGTTGAGTTGTTCTATTCTAACTGTATTGTTTTTGTGTTTTTGTTCAGACATTTTGGGTGTACCTTCTAGAGAGGCCGGGGGACTGGCCATCCATTCTGTGTGAAGGTGTAGATATATAAATGTCAATTTATGTTTCCTTAAATTTCCGGATGTTTAATTTCTTGCTTTGACAGGACACTTGTTTAGTTGTAAGCTCTTACCTCTTCCTGGTTTGGCTCCTCAGCAGGGTGTGGCAGCAGAAGGGAGAAACAAGCTGCAGGTGCTGCTGAAAGCTGCTGGAGCAAACCATTTGGAAGGAGGGTAGAGCTTTAGGGAATTATGTTTAATTTGAAGTATTCTTTTGTTTGACTTTAGATTTGTGTAGTTGAAATGATTTGTATTTCTGTAAATATTTATTAGGTTTCATTTATTGTGTTGGGTGTTAGTTTTGTGTAAGTACTGTTTATTTCTTATTTTCCAATCATGCCCTTCATTGGGTCCTTCTAGCGAGACATTCAGGGTGCACAGCTATAACAGGCAGACATTGTCTGGGTTGTGTGTTGGTAAAAGTTCTTAAATAAAGCCACCTCAAATACTATTAATGGTCCTGCCTTTATGTTCAACGTGGAGCCTCCGCTGGTCAAAAGCTGACATCGGCGGTTTCATCACATAACTTTAAGTTCAATAGATCTCAACCATCTACTGAGGATAAATTTATCAAAAACACAAACCTGCAGGTAAATAAAATGGAGGATTTTATCCATACATCACAATCAGCTGTAATATCTCAGCCATCTCCTCTGAATTAATGACGGCTACCAAAAAGACGTTTATTAAAGAGAAAGCCTTGGAAGATTTTGCAGCAAATTTCAGTGATTCTGACAAATAAATGCATTTTTTTGTTTGTTTCTTTGCTAAAGCTTCTGTTTCTCACCAGCTGCACTAAAATAGAACCAGATGCATCTCAGGGTGCAAAAATCTGTAAGCGCCGACATAAAAGAGAAACAAAAACCAACATCACAGTAGTATTGTATTTATAGCCGTAATTCCAACGTGGAACTGGGCGCCACACTGACAGGTGCGGAGCTGCCTTCTGAAAATAACCGGCCCGGCCCAGATACGTCAGATGGTGTTTAAAGGACAAAGCACATTTGCAGGAAAACAAACGCCAGAACTCATCAAGTTCAATTACAAGGAGGAGACATCACACTCAGACATGACAAGCACAGGAGAGCTGCTTCAAGCCTTCTTTATCTCTGGATTTCTCCACCTCTCAGCAGCAAACGGTAACAAAGACTCGGATGAAGACGTGATGAAGATTAAGAAAATCTCAGAAATAATGAGCACTAACTGTCCCTCTTAACTCCAGCCATCAATCAGCCTGCTTCAGCGGCGCTGGCTGAGAGCGGCGTGCTGCTGCCATCTAAAGGGCGAACAGGGCCACGGTGCTGCTGGGAGAGGAAACGGTGAAACACTTCATATACGCCACGTCCATCAGAGTGCAACACCCATGCTGCGTTAAACAGAAATCAGCAGCAAATGGGCTCAAAGTGCCGTTTCTTGATCAGGAAGTAGTGAGAAATCTGTGGGAGGCTGGAATGTGATGCATGCTGCAGAGATTCTGAGGAAACGAAGCATAAGAGCCCTGATCAGCCTGCACTGGAACAAGTATGTGGGTGCACACCGTACACGATGCTTAGTAGCGCTCAGATCCAGGATTAATTATTCCTCACGCCTACAGGAATTGTTTTTCAATCGATTGCCTCAGAGAGAAAGTTTTTCCAGCATTAATGCATGACGTTTAAAACCCTTAAACAGAAGGAGAAGGGTCTAAACATGGCTGCCTGATGTACATCAGGGAACATTGTGAAATGTATGCAACCGGAGCATGCAAAGAGCAGCCGATCACCACATCATGAAGGCAGCTTCCAGTAGAATATATGCACAAAACCCCAGTCTGGCCCCAAAACCCTGAGCAACCCTGGAAGAACCAACCTGGACTGAATGGACTGGATTTAAGGCAAGGCCTAATTCCAGTCTGTCAAACTTTCCTTTTTGACAAAGCTTATAGTCAGAGTGGCTCATGTTACCCTGAGCTACCTCTATAGTTATGCTGCTATAGGCTTAGGCTACTGGAGGACATCAGGGTCTATTTCTCTCTCTACTGAGTTCTACTGTTCTCCAGTTTTGCATTGCTTGTTGTTATTTCTGCTTTAACTTTCTGTTCTCTCTCATTTCTTCATAGTAGGTACACCTGGTCTGACGTTCTGTTAGCTGTGACATCATCCACAGAAGACAGATCACCACTATTACCATCTAATGTAGAACAGATTACTGGATCAATGTGTGCTTCTGTGCTTGTTTGTCTCTCTTGTTGTGTCTCTGCTCTTCTGTAACCCCCAGTCGGTCGAGGCAGATGACCGTTCATACTGAGCCTGGTTCTGGTTCTGCTGGAGGTTTTTCCTTTCCGCTAATGGGGAGTTTTTCTTTCCACTGTCGCTTCATGCTTGCTCAGTATGAGGGATTGCTGCAAAGCCATGGACAATGCAGACGACTCTCCCTGTGGCTCTACGCTTCTCCAGGAGTGAATGCTGCTTGTCGGGACTTTGATGCAATCAACTGGTTTCCTTATATAGGAAATTTTTGACCAATCTGTATAATCTGACCCAATCTGTATAATCTGATTGAACTTAACTTTGTAAAGTGCCTTGAGATGACATGTTTCATGAATTGGCGCTATATAAATAAAATTGAATTGAATTGAATTGAAAAGTTAACCTTGAAAATTAAACCTAATATTGATGTTGTACACGTCTGTTACTATAATGTGTATACACCATGTTTTTTTTCCCAAAACAAAACCTTTTCATAAAATTAAAACTATTAAAATAAAGTAAATAATCAGCAGTATGTCTGTTTAAGAAGACAACAACAAGCAATTGGACCGGCTACTGTTAGAACTAGAAAGTCTGTATAGATTTTGTTGGGAAAACATTTGAAATAATTAAATCAGACCTCTGTACATCTGTCAAACTTGCATGTCTTGTAGTTCTTTTTTGTGGCTGTAGGCATGGATTTGACTAGAATCATTCATCACGTAATGAGGGAGTTAAAGGCTGTCTAGAATTGAAACAGCAGCCTGAAGCTCCTTGCCTCTCCATTGATGTTTTAGTCCAAGCTGAAGGAAACCAAAGCTGCAAGTAGATCTGTGAAAGCATTCAGTTGTTTGGTGGGGCTACAGCGCCTCCTTTAGATTTAAAGAGACGGCACCAAAACGAGTTGCTTCAGGAATTCAGACCAAAGCATTGCTGGTCCCCTTTATATAGATCACAACTGATTTTCAACGATTTCAATATGAAGAGGAAGAATTAAAAAGGTTGATGTGTCCTTTAAATGTACTCTAAACTCTGCAGGTTCTGGCAGAATGAACAACTGGTTGGGATTATTTTCTACTAAGTGAAGCATAATTCATCAACAGCAATAACTCCTGTTTTATGGTACGTGTAATACGTAACCAGTATCCGCCATTAAAACCAAAAACTACACTGGTCCCGTCATATTTCTAAGAACCCAAAAAACAATGGAAAAAAACATCTGAAAGTAAGTTTGAAACTTGCTTTTAGAAAATTTTCAGAGGAAAAAAATACATAAATCATATTCAAAAGTTTAAAACAGTCGTCTCAGTTCCTAAAATTGGCCTGAAAATGACTCGTTTGTTAACTGTCTCAATAAAAACGCTATTTTTATGCCTATATATTCAACAAGCCAATACAGTCATTTTGTTTTTGTGTCCCCGCAACCAAGCTTCAGTTTATCCACCCGACTCATATTTTTATGTATTTGGCTCCAATTCATTAGGATTTTGAAGGAACTGTTTAGATTTAATGTAATTTAAATGTGCATTAAATTACAGCTACAGTGAGATATTCTAAATAATAATGATAATAATAATAATAATAAAAATGTGACCTTATCTTTCCTGAGCGGACAAACATCTCCGCCATCAAAGCAGCTTTCTGTTAATTAAAGTCATCAAACTTTCTGCCTCTATTCTGCAGCTCTTAGAGGACATCCCCATCCACAGCCTCCGATGATGGTTTAATCAGTGTGGATGTACTCTGACCCCCCCCAGTCCCAGGCATCGTTGTGCTGATGGCTGCTCCGGCATATTGATGTCAGCTCTTTATTGTGTGGGTTTACGGCAGAGAGGGAGTCTTGATTATCTTGTAACCTCTCCACCCTGCTCCCCACACCTCTGTCCCTCTCAGCTAACGATGCTAATGGATGGAGGAATGTTTATGGGCCCCTCTTAATGAAAGCTGCAGACCAGCAGCCTCCTGTCGCGGCCCGTCGCTTCGTCTGCGTGCCGCTCGGTCTTTGAAGGTTGTTTGTGAGGCTCCGGGGCGTCGACTGAGCCGCCGCTTGGCTCTAAACTCACATTAAAGCAGCAGCAGCAAAGATGGAGGAGGACAACACAGACCATCACTGCAGTAGCGAGAAAAACCATCAAACGAGCCACGGGCGAGCAAAAGGAATACGTTTGTAAAAGATCACAAAGAAAGAGCCGCAGACGGAGCTGGAAACAGAACCAAGAAGAAGGAATGAAGAGAATAGCTTCAGAACCAAGGCTTTTTCCTCCTGGTGTCATCGCTGCGATTGTAAAGGTTGCTTCATAAACATTCGTCTCATTGAGAATGTGAATTTAGGTCCATTCTTCCTACCAGGTCCCGATGCAAATAATACCGTAAAACGTTTCACACTTTCTAAAGCAGAAAGCGTTGCTGTATCCTTTATAAAGAGACGTGGCTTTTCATATGCTTCAGAGGGGTGAACAGGAAGTAAACAGAAGCCATTTTCCCACCAACATGAAGGTCAAATGCACCGTTTTGCTTCAGCCCAGCAAGAACCCCCAGATTTTGGAAGGTTTCTCACTGTTAGACGAAGGTTAAAGGCACCAGCGGAGATTCAGGTGCACCAGCAGCAAAAAGCTAACTTACAACACAAGTAAATACTGTACAGTTATTTAAAAACAGCAAGAAAGTAAAGAAAAGTGCAACTGAAGAGGAGGATTTTAAGAAATATGCAAAATGGGTCTGTTCAGGCATGAAAACACCAGTAGACTATTGGTATGAAAAAACTGTGCACCAACAGCAGGAAGGTAAACACGGGTGCAGGAGCCTCTCCAGAAAGATAATTTAAACAAGTAAAACTCTGATTTATTTCATATTGATGTGTTTCAACAGTTTATTTCAGTTACTTTTGATGATCTGACTTAGTTAATGAAATCCCCAAAATTCTGTTTCTCAAAAACTAACTATATGAAATTAGAGCAACAAAATATTGTTGATACAGACTCAACATTATGACCATTATAAAGCGGGGATAAACAAAGTAAAACTACAACTCAGATGAATTTTTATATAGAGCTGAGGAATCTCACATATGAATAAGATAAAGAAAAATAATGAATTCAATTAAATAGTTAAATTTAAACACTAAGAATGTACATTCACCATAAAACAAGAAATATAAAGGTAATATATAAAATTACATTCACAATAAAATTTTAACTGGTGACAGGAACTAGATTAAAAATATATGATAAAAAGTGTGATGATCAACGTAGAAATGTGACAAACATCCATCCATCATCTATACCTGCTTATTGTCTGTCAGGATAACGGGGTCTGGTACCCCGCGGGGGACAACACAGAGGTCCACAGGGCAGAGAACCATCAACTCTCCCATTTCTCCTCACGGTCACGTTATCAGACCTGAGGAGGAAGCTCAAGTACCCTTAGAGAACCCACACACGCATAGAACATGCTAACTCCATGCAGAAAGAGTCCAGGCCGGGATTCTAACCCAAGACCATCTTGCTGCACCATGCAGCAATCTTATAAACAGTTCATTTAAGTTCCTGAGAAAATTCCAGAGCGCGGGTCAAAGGATGGGGCCTTATGTGAAGACATTATGGCCTCATGTTACGTCATGAATTAGCTGCTCAATTTCCTCAGCCACTGCAACAGAACCTGTGTGGCGACGTGAAGTAGGCTAAGGGGTGACACACTGAGCCCAGGGCCCTGATGTAGGACACAGTCAGCAGCTTTCACACTAAGATTTGCAGTAGTGAGAAATCCTGAAACACAAAAATATTCATCCGCCATGCGTACATGGGTCACCGCATGCGTTGCCTTGATAAATCCCAGTTAGTGTGGAAGTGGACGCCCCTTAACGCGTACCCAGGCCCAGCCTGTCCTCGGCCCTGATTCCATCTGCAGATCAGTAAAAATGCCCCAAAGTCCCTCGCCATTCGTCCACATAACCATGGAAATGGAGCTGTAAGAAATTTAAGAACAGATGTTATACAAAGTCTGTAAAATGCAGGGACAGTGATGACCCACCAGCTGAAGAACGGTGAGTGGTTATAAATCGCAGACCTCCACCATGAGCTGAATCTAGCAGACGAAGAGAAATGTGTGAGAATTCATGTATAAAATATAACCATAGTCCAACGGAGGCTCAAAGGTGGCAGCAGCAAGACATTTGCTGGCATTAAAAAAAGAAACGTGACTTGTTTTTGAAAAGGAAACCTAATTTTAGCCTCCGCTTGTTTAAAGGATCATCAACATGAGCTTTAAAACTCTTCGTCGGTATTTGAAGGACACGAGCTGAACAGGGGAAACTTCGAGGACACGTTTGAAGGTCTGATGAGACTAAAGCCAAACATTTTGGCGGCTGCACGTCTCATTGCATCCAGAGCCAAACCTCACCAGCAAGTATTCTGTCTCAGAAGAAATGCTTTATGAGCTGAAACATCTGTGACAAAAAGTTGTCTGAGTATCATGAGCTGGGTTTATTATTTGTGGCTCAACGGAGCGGTGATTGCGTAAGACAGGGTTCTGAGCCAATCGGTGGCAGCGAATTGCAGATTTCTTAGTCAGGATTTGGAAAGACACCTCTGTGGCCGGTCCAGTCGCCACCTACTGAGTTCTGGTGCATCGATTGATGGGATGTCACCAAGCAAAGTTCCTTTCATTAACAAGAATCTTTAAAATCTAAGTGGAAAGCTGCTGAATTCAATGATTTGAAGCTTGTTCAACAAACAAACAGGTTTGTTTTTTCTCCAAAGTTGTTTCCTGTGAGTCCGTCTAGCATAACAAGCTAAGAAGCAATATTAAAATGAAGGTTAAAGCAAAAGAACACATTGCCTTTATAATTGCCCTTCTTCGGCGCTGGAATCCTGGGATGGTTCTGATTTATGTGTTCCTGACCATGCAATAGTAAAGTTATAACTCTTTATTTGTCTCAGTTGCATCTCCTTGGCAGAAATATCCATTATTTATTGCTGGATAGCTGCAGTAATTGCCACCAGAGCAAATGTTCCTCATTACAAGGTATGGAAGCTGTAATTGGCCATCCCAGGCACAGCGATCAATGTCATCGTTATTGCAGGGAGTTGAGCCTCCTGGGCCCCAGACGGCGGGCCCGGCCGGGGCCAAAGGGGACTAGTAAAGGGGGAAAGTGGTTAGACTCCTCAGCTTGTTATGGCTGCAGCACGCCGTCTCAGGACAACTGCTCATCTGGGTGTCTATCGACAGCTAGAGCCCGTCTGTCCATCCGGTCCAATGATGCTCTCCTTCCATACAGTCCGTCAGTCAGCCGGGCCCCATCCCTCACCCGGCCTCATTAATGGCGCTGCTTCGCGCCCCATTTGTCATTCTGCCACAGCCGTGTCAAAGGGCCACACCGTGTCCAACCTGCAGTGGAAACCGGCGGTGCGGCCATTACTGGGGCTCCTCATGCTTCAGTTTATAGGAACATTAGGTTCAGCTTTTAAAGCTTAACTGTACAAACATCAACCTGGATAAATAATAACGCTATAACAACTACAATATGGATGCTCTTAAGTGTTGTAAAGCTCCTTCCAGGCAAACCCTCTCTAACGGCTCGCTCCTTCCAGTCGTCTGATTTAGTGGATTCATTTATCACAACACTAGAAACGTCTTCTCCTCCATGAAGGACACTTGTTCACTGCAGCTCAGACTTTTCTCCTCTGATGTGAAGATTATGGAAGGGGATATTTTACAGGTTGGCCACATGATGGCAGCGTTGAGCTGCTGCAAGCTTTTATTAAATCTGTGGAAAACAAACTGAGATTCATCCACTTATAGCCGACTGGATCGATCGATCTATCTATCTATCTATCTATCTATCTATCTATCTATCTATCTATCTATCTATCTATCTATCTATCTATCTATCTATCTATCTATCTATCTATCTATCTATCTATCTATCTATCTATCGTTAAGGGTGTGATTACTTTGTCTCTGCCATGTGTCTCAATAAAGTTCTGGACTTGACTGAATCCCACGTTTCATTTTATTCAATAAGTAACTGAGGCATCAGTTATCTTTATTTCCCACAACAGTTGTTGGTTCTGGTGTCTCATCTTCCTCTTGACGGCGGCCCGTGTGTTCATCGCGGGGTTCTGGCCCGTCTACTGGGGTTTCGTGGTCGTAGAATCAGCTTTTGGTACCTTTGGCCGTGTGGGCCAGTACTGAGTCCTGCTGGGAATGGAACTCAGCGTCTCCATAAAGCTTCTCAGCAGAAGGGAGCATGAGGGCTCTAGAACTTCCTGGTAGATGGCTGTGTTAACTGTGGACTTCAGAAGACCCAGTGGACCAGAACCAGCAGATAACCCAAATCATCGCTGAAACTTTACAACAGACTTCAGGTAACGTGGATTCTTGGCCTCTCCACTCTTCTATTTCCAAATGAAACATAAACTTTAGCTTGAAAAGAGGACATTGGACCACTGAGCAACAGTCAGTAAGATGCTGCTGATGTCTCTGGTTCAGGAGCTCTTGTCTTTTTTTTAGTGGCTCTTCGGTTCAATTCCCGCTGTCGTCCAAGGCTTGTGAAGCGCCTCCATCCTCTTGAATGGGTTGTTGCTCCATCGTCTTCTCAAGGCTGCCGTCATCCCTGCTGCCTAAGCTTCTTTTTCTATCTCACATTTTCCTTCCACTCAACTTTCTAATATCATCCCGTTATTATGGTTGCAACAGCCAGCTTCTCTTTTATTTTCAGTTCCTATTCCTTACAATAAAAGCAATACGGAAAAACAATCAAAAGGTGCAACAAACCGAAATAATGATTTACAAAATAAGCAATTAGTTAAAAACGATAAAAATAATAATACCAATAATAATTGGACTAAACGCATAAGACAAAGACAGACAGAGCAGAACAGAGTCACAACAAAGTGGTCTGGCACGTAGGTAGGATGCATGTTTGGCATTTATTTCCAGATGAGTTTTTCTAAGTTAATCAGGAATCATACGTATGATTAAACTAAACAGAAAAAAGAATAACTGGAAGGTTGCTTGGGGTTTGTTCTCCTTTCTCTGCCTCCAGTATTTTTATTTCTGCAGTGGCATCAACTTGGCGACATTTAAATGGCGTTTAGAGTTATACATTTTTATGAAATTTTTGACTGCAGTCGATCCCGGGATGGCAGGGTGCCGGAGATACGAACAGGGGGGTCTGTTATGCGTTTCAGTTCTTCCTGGTTGCCAAGTAAACAGACGTAGGGGGTGACCGGATGTTCTGCCCAAGGAATCAGGACAGTTTGGTGGTTATTGTGCTAGTGGACAGAGCAGGAATGCATGGAGGTGGTCATCAAGACATGGAGGGGGAGTGGTGGCCTAGTGGTTAGAGCAGTACGCTTGCTCTCTGAGAAGGTTCCAAATACCCGGTTCGATCCCCAGCGCCTGCACTCTGGGTCCCTGAGCAAGACCCTTAACCCCCGATTGCTCCCCAGGCGCCGCACATGGCAGCCCACTGCTCCCCAAGGGGGATAAGATGCAGAAGTGAATTTCTCCATTGTGAGATCAATAAAGTTCAGTTATTATTATTATTATTATTATCAATGCGGTTGAATGAGACGTGTGTAAACATCTGATTCAATGACGCACATCTTGTATACTAGAATTGTTGGAAATGGTAAAAAGATTATTGAAAAGTTTGTTCCAAAACTGATTATATGTGCGATGTTGAGCTTGTTGAGGTACTTTGTTGAATATACATTTTTACAGTTTTGAGATTTTTTTTAATGTGCAATTCTATTTCATCCCTCACCGAAAATTAATTACGGATACATAATGACAATAAAAACTGTGGATTCTTTAATGAAGCTTTCCAGCAGTGATGGTCTTACTGTCAGGGTTCTGTTGTGTGCCTGCTCTGATTGCCTCCACAGGTGGTGGCTGAGGGGGCGTGCCTAACAAAATAACACTGGTTGGTATTTTTGCTTTAATGGACTGTTTTACTTGTATATTTTGGAGAAAATGTATCCTGTCAAAGTTGTCCATGTAAATTAGCTGTTTGAAAGTTAACAGCTTGCTCAAAGATCTGGTGGAGGTGTGTGATGCTCTTTTCTTTCCATTTGAAACCAGCGAGGGGTAACTTATATGTGCAGTGTTCTCAGGGTTGTTCCTTACGAGTATTTGTTGTAAGTGAGAACCTGCAGTTTTTGATCTTCCACCTGCTGTCAGAGTTGTTGCTACTGTGGGTTTTTAGAGCAGTTGTGACATCTGAGTATCTTACTGAAGAATTGTACATATTTGATTCATATGTCTTTGTAATCAGATTGTTTGATGTCCAGCCATGAATGAAGGTGGTGGGTTGAGAAGATCCATTTGATGAGATTTTGTAACTGGCTGCCTAAGAAGTAGTGACAGAAATTTGGTGCTTCCAGACCTTCTTGAAGTTTTGACAGTTATAACGTTGCTAGTTTTATTCTGGGTCTTTCATTTGTCCTATAGGATGGTGTTATTATTGTACCCAGAGTGTTACAGTTGTTGTTGGTTGGTAACAATAAGTAATTTAATTTTGTAAATCATCATTTTTATTGTGGTAGCGGGTCCTATAGTTGAAAGTGGTAGAGTCTCCCAAAGTAATTTTGTATTGTTTTCCATAGAGAAGTGAAATTGTATGCATAGGTATGTGATGTTGCTGGTGGTAGGTGTTGCTGGTCTGTGATGTGTAAAGATCAGCATCCTTATTTATTGTTAAAATTTAATATTTAGAGGTGTTGGAGCATGTCTTAATAGTTTATATAAGTTTGCTCACAGTTTCTTTGGATTTTATATAAACAGGAGTACGTCATCTGCATATAAACTAATTTTGGGTGTTCTGAGATTAGTTCAAATAGGTATGATATTGATGTTCTGATAGATTGCAGATGCTAAAGGCTCAATGAAAAGTGTAAGAAGTGCTGGTGATAGTGTTCATCCTCGTTTGCTGCTTTTATGAAGTTTGAAACCTGTTGAGATTAAGTTGTTTGCTATAACTATGACTTTTGCTTTTTGTAGAATTTCTTGATCCATTAAATAACTGGCCGCTCAGAAGCATTTTCCAGTGTTTTTATTAGCTATGTCCAGAATACCTTGTCAAATGCTTTTTCTGCATCTAATGAGGTGATTATTGTTTTGATAATTTTGGTGAAACAGAAGTATCAGGTTGAAAAGTTGGTAGCTATTTATATTGAATGTCTGCCTTTAACCAATCATGTTTGGTCTGTGCAAATCAGAGCTGCGATAACTGATTCAATGCAGATTATTTGGGATTTAGTAATTATTATTATTATCCATCCATTTTCTGACCCGCTTAAACCCTCATGGGGTCGCGGGGGTTGCTGGTTCCTATCTCCAGCGTTCACTGGGCGAGAGGCGGGGTACACCCTGGACAGGTCGCCAGTCTGTCGCAGGGCATTATTATTATTATTATTATTGTTATATCTGTGTTAATTAGGGAAGTGGATCTGTAACTGGAGCAGTGAGTGGAGTCTTTGTTTGCTTAAGGGCAGGGGTTCCCAAACTTTTTTAGCCGCGCACCCCCTTCCATGTCCCAGCTGGGTTGACGCACCCCCAAGATTTATATATATATATATATATATATATATATATATATATATATATATATATATATATATATATATATATATATATTTTTTTTTTTTTTTTTTTTTGTCCGATGACGAGCGAGCGAGCGAGAGAGAGAGCTGGTGAAGCAGCACAGAGTAACAATAACTCTAGCGCTCCATAAAGATGTTATTAATCAGAGAAATCTTTCTGATTGTTTCACAGCGGTTACCTTCAGCAGGTAAACACGCCCACAGCAACACACCTCAGCTCCCCCAGCCCGTTTCTGTCTGAATATGCGCTAAAACCGCCTCTTTAAAATGTACTGCACGGCGCAGTCTGCGCCTGTCTGAATCGCAATGAGAAGTATTACACATATATGCGTGAGCATAATCAAAAAATCCCCCCAGGAGCAGCGTTTTGTTTTTTTCCAGGAGCAGCGGTAACGACAGCGGTGTGCGTGTCATGCGCGTCAGAGCTTCACCGGTTCAAAGTCGCGGCACCTTGAGCAGCAGCGCTGTTTGTAGGCGCTGCGCGATCCGTAGAGACCAAGACACTCAATTTAATCTCGTAAATAAACTTTCGGCCCGAATTAAATGTTTCCTCTGCTGACGTAAACGACGTAAAGCCAGGAGAGAGGAAGAGACATTTTCTTATGCGCTCGTTTTTCTTCTCCCGGATCCGTTGCGATTTTCTCCTCTGATTTTTCACTCTTTTCCTCTCCTCTTAAATGACTAACTTTCACCTTAGATGTCTCACCTGTTCCCCTGATTTCAGCCTATTGAGCATATTTGCGAGGAACTATTGAAGCACAGACCACAAGTCATATGCGCATATACAGCACAATGCTGATTTTTCATCTTAAAATGAAGCGTAAAAGAAGATTTCTTCAAAATAAATACAGTTTATTAACATTTTCGTGTTAATAATGTATCGTTCCGTTATGACACCCAAGCACCAGACGAGGCTTTGCTGCACTTTATTTTAGGACGAACAGGACGGGACAGCTTTCACTCCGCCGACTCCTCTCCCCGGAAGCCACACATTTCTTCCGCTATGACCCCAAAGTAATCTGATTTAAAGGAACAGTAAGTGTGCAACAGTATTTATCAATAAAGTCTAATAAGGATCATTACAATACATTTTTATTTATTGATTAAATTAACAGTTTTTTGAGCTTTACAAAAGAAATGCTTTTTTACACTTCTTTATTGTGTGGGGGGGGAAAAAACACGGTCAGACGCCATTACAGTTTTCGCCTCGCGCACCCCCTAGTGGCAGCTCGCGCACCCCAGGCAGAATCATTGAAATAAACAGAAATAAACACTTTAAATACATCAAGTTAATACCTGAGTCTTTAACTGAGCATAATAAGATGAGAACTCAAAGAGGAGAATCCTATTAAAGCAGAAATGTATGTAAATTGATTATCCATCCATCCATTTTCTTACTCGCTTTATCCCTCATGGGGTCGCGAGAGGTGCTGGTGCCTATCTCCAGCATTTCAATGGGCGAGAGGCGGGGTTCACCCTGGACAGGTCGCCAGTCTGTCGCAGGGCTGTAAATTTATTATTTTAGCAAATATAAATTCTTCTAATATTTTACAATAAAGATAGCAATAACATTCCAGCAGCTTCATTAAGTCCAGGTCTGTTTTTTACTTTCCTATTTAACGGACCAGAACCTAATTAGTCACAAACTCCAGTTCATTGATGCCTTTTCTCTGACAATCTCCTCATCCTCTTGCATTTCTGTTACTTTTCCACTGCCTGGACAGGTTTAACCCCAGAGGTTCTTGTTTTCCATTTTTCGCTTCAAAAATCTAAAATCTAGAGGAATGTCTTATCTGATTTTGCACAAAGCTGATCCTCAGTTTAATAATGAGGCCCTGAAAGCATATTGAACCCTGAAAGCTTCACCATCACGCTGATTTTAATAGCTCACCGTTATTTCAGTGATTGGCCGCTGATGATATGAAAGCTCTGCAGTATTTTCTGTAATTAATGGCATCACCACATGACAGGGCACATGAAAGCTGTAATCAAAGGCATCAATGTTACAGTTGCAGTCGATGGGCTCCAGCCTTGGAAAATGACTCAAATGGAGACATGAAAGGACCAGGATTGGGAGCATCGATGCAAATCCTACGCTGCTTTCAGCTGTTTTGTTTCCCTGTTAAATGGGTGGAAGACTTGTATTACCTGTCAAACAGGCTGGAGGGTTAACACTTGTTTAAACACACAAGAAGGTGAGAAATTAAAGGAAAACTTTTAACTCCGTGCAATCTGAAAGCTCTATTACACAATCAGGCATCTTTTTTTTACAGAATTAGGCTGAGCAACAAACCACTGCAAATGAGTTTGTAGCTGCTGCTTGGCTGGTTTTATTCTCAGGGTTTGTGCAGGATTGGGGGGTGGATGCCTCACCTGCCCTCATTACAGGGTGTCACTGACAGGTGTGTCCACCACACCACTCCTGTTTCCTCGCTTCCTCCTCAAAATAAGAGAAATGAAGCATAAGGATCCTAAAACACACATTTCCAACCTCAACCTCTGGGGATACACTCACCCTCTACATGGATCCTCACCATCTCCATCAGCAAATAAGCAGCTGCCTGAACACAGAAACTCCCAATAACCTCCTGTCATCCATTGCTTGCCTCTCCTTCCTGGTGCGATCCTGGAAACAGCCCTTGAACTTTGGGAGACACATCCACATATGTTGGAGTCTCAATAAACCATTGAAAGCACTGACGTCCATAGTTGATGCCTGCTCCAGGGTCTCAATAAAAAAAACTATAGAAATTGTATTTAATGGCACTTTGTTACAAAGAGCTGTTAGGTAAGAATGATTTTAACAACTTTCCATAGAAAGTACCCCTGGCCCAGTGGTTCCAAAGCCAATGATGCGGCTGTTGGTTTACTTCTGCATGCTCTTTGCTTTTCTGTCCCGTCAGAAGACCTCCTGGCTGAGGGCTTCTGTTATTTCTGTTTGCTTTCCAACCTCTCAACACCCACTGGTCACAGCAGGGCGCTGCTCCAACAAGGCTGGGTTCTGGCTCTGGTTCTGCTGGATGGCTCTTTCAGTTAAAAGGAGTTGTTCCCTTCTACTGTCACCACATCATCGCTGAGGAGGAGGGATTGCTGCAAAATCAATGACTAGATTAAATCAGATGGCCTTCTATGGATATAATTTTACCCACTGACATCATATGATCGACTGATTTTCCCTTTAATGCACCATAAAAGGAATCAAATTGAATTGTATTTGGCTCTGAATTAAGCGATAACAGGACTGTATTGGAGCAAAATCCTTTAGAAATCAATGTAAATAAAATCTGTTTCTTAAGTGACTTAAGATGACATTTGTTTGCATGGTTAAAATACACTAAATAAAAATTAACTGCACAGTGAAATTGTCACAATAAATCTGAGCTAGAGAAGAGGTCATAACCTTAGCAAAAAGTAGTTTATTGAAGTGTACTACACGTTTACTTATTTATTACTTAAAATTAGGCAGTGTACTTCAATCAATCAAAGCTTATTTATATAGAACTTTTCAGCAATTCATATGGTGCACAATGTGCTTCCCAAGCTAAAATACAAACAAAAAGATGCTGACATAAAATAGATAAAATAGTAAAATGAATAGGAAAATAAGAGATGAAAACTAAAAATAAGTGCTTAATAGCACAATTCAAAACAGTTTTAAGAGCTATACAGAAAAATAAAACCACAAAATAAACAAAAGAAAATGTTATCCACAGTTGAACTTTACTTTTTATAAACTATATTTCATATACTTAACAATAGTGAACTATAGTTGACTTTTACTGAAAAGCATAAACAGAAGTCTAAGACTGAGTACATTAATACTAAGACGTGCTTATATTTAGGTGTACTTCATAAAATGAATTCAAGTATATGAAGAGAAAAAAGCCAATATCCATTCAGCATCAACTCAACAGTTGCTTCATTTTACCATAACAACTTAAATGAATAACATTAATGAAGATTAATCGCAGCTGAATTCAAAACAATATCAATAGGAGCCAAAACATGTTTTCTACTTGTGCTAGCACTGAGCTAGCAGCACCGTTGGCCTTATAAGCTAACAACCGAAATGCTACGTTTAGCAGATAAAGATGATGAAAAAAAAATCAATTATTCATATTCAGAAAATGTAAATTACTAATTGACCGAACTATGATTCAAAGTTAAAAGACACCGTTTTCCATCCAAGAATATAGGGTGTATCCCACAAAATGAGTCAAATCAGGACCGGACAGGTCCTCCTTTTGTTGCCTACCCGTCGAAAAAATTTGATCAATAGCATTGAGAGACCAGCTTACCAGATCCATGTAAACTGCAGCTCACTTTAAATCCTATAAATTCATTTGGCCCGTAGGAACTGAGGTATTGTGGAAATGTCCTGTTGGAAGCGATTCATTTTCACACCCCAAGGAGTCAAGGATAAAACAACCAAAACCACAAAGTACACGTTGTTGAAGGGGACAGAGAGCTGCATCAGCAGAGACCCTTTAACAGCTTCCTCCACACCTGACAAACACAAAGAGGGCAGAACGTGACTCTGCTGGTACATCACTTCTGAAAACACGCAGTGTGTTGAACAGATGCTGCTGCTGAAACCTTAACGACTTTCTCATTAGTAACCTTAATCATCACACTAAACGTTTCATTTCTGATGGCAAATTATTCCAGCAAAGACCTGGGGCCATAAGGATCATCTGTTACGAACAGCCGCAGGAGATTTTAAACAATCATAATCCTTCGATCTCGCCACGTAAGATGATAGAATAATTTGAAGAAGCAAGCTTCCTTTCCTGGGGATCCATCCCCTTAAAGTAGGAAAATTAGCTTCTTGGCTAAGTATAAAGGAAGTGGATTTCTTGTGTTACACTGCCCTCTTCAGGGCAAATGCAGGAGGAATAAAAAGACAGATGCATCAATTCAAAAATAACATTTCCAATGCCATTTATTTGGGACTTCATTGGCAACAAAAAATAAATAAAAAAATAACATTCTTCAAAGTCCTCTATTTTCCTTTTAGTTGTTTTAGACTGAAAGTTTTATTTTTTGCTTCATTAGGATTCAGGCTTAAAACTGTCAAATATGCAATTAGGTGGGCGGTATTTAGATGGAGCCACGGATGTTAACGTTACATTAAATTCCTTTCAGAATAAACAATTAAAATGTTTAAGGAGAGGAATACAAACCTGTGTTTAAATGAGAGATATTTCACTTTTAATAAAATGTTTTGTTATGATTTTATGTTATATTTTAACTTTTTGTTCTCTGTCATTTTTCTCTTCATAGAAGGTACACCTGGTCTGGCGTTCTGTTAGCTGTGACATCATCAGGGGAGGCAGGTCATCCTCTATTACCATCTAACATAGAAAGTACTCCTGGGTCAATGTGAGCTTCTGAGCTTTCTGTGTCTCTGCTCTGTCTTCTCTAAGCCCCAGTGGGTCGAGGCAGATGAGCGTTCACTCTGAGCCTGGTTCTGGTTCTGCTGGAGGTTCTCCTCCCTGTTAAAGAGGAGTTTTCCTCTCCACTGTTGCTTCATGCATGCTCAGTATGAGGGATTGCTGCAAAGCCATCAACAATGCAGACGACTGTCCACTGTGGCTCTACGCTCTTTCAGGAGGAGTGAATGCTGCTTGGAGAGACTTGATGCAACCTGCTGGGTTTCCTTAGAGAGGAAACTTTCTGACCAATCTGTCTGGAGAATTGAAGTAGACTTTGGAAAGTGCCTTGATTGAAGATGTGTGCTCTCCTGGATATGACTCTCATGCACTGATTGGCTGGGCTAACTGCGGTGTTTTTATCCCATATTTACAGAACATCTGAAACAGATTCTTATTCATCCAACATAACTAAATGTTGCAGCAGAAGACAACTGGACTCGTTCTGTTGATTATTAAAGATGTGTCCGCTCCTTCACCTCTGGCCATGGGTGGTAATAGAGCCTTGAGATAATATGTGTTGTGAGTTAGAGCTATATAAATAGAATTTAACTGAACTGAATTGAAAAAGTATGAGCATGTACACCACCCAATACTTAGTTGGTACTCCTTTTCCCTGGATTACTGCAGCAATACAGTGTGGGCATGGAGTTGCTCAGTCTGCGGCACCCTGTAGATTTTCTGCAGGGTTAAGGTCAGGTGAGTGTGCTGGCCCTTTAAGAACAGGGACACCTTGGTCCTTAAACCAGGTACTGGTAGCTTTGTCGCTGTGAGCAGGAGCCACTTCCTGTTGGAAAATTAAATCTGCATCTCCATAAAGTTGGTCAGCAGCAGGGAGGATGAAGTGCTCTACAACTTCCTGGTAGACGTCTGTGTTGACCTCTGACCTCAGAAAACACAGTGGACCAACACCAGCAGACGACATGGCACCCCAACCATCACTGACTGGAAACTTTCCATTGGACCTCAATGTGGGTTCTGTGCCTCCTCTCTTCTTTCAGACTCTGGGGCCTTGATTTCCAAAGGAAATGATAAATTTACTTTCATCAGAGAACATTGTCCCTCATGAAAATGCTGTTGTTCCGCATTTTTTTATTTGAGATGTGGTCACCCTAGAGACAAGCGATCAGCGGTGGAACCTGAACGGGTCAATGAAGAATGTGTATAAAAACCAGACCATTTCCAAGATTTTTTTAAGTATCATATTGTGTACATTGTGGTTTCAAATTATAATTACTTTTGCCTTGGTAGTCTTTAACGTTTTAAAAATCTTACTTCTATAAAATTACTTGGCAGCTGAAGTTCAATAAAGTTCTCCTGTCAACATCATTTGAGGAATAAGTAATATGGCAATGTATGTGTATAGTTCTAGTAAATATTGAACGTTCACGTCTGCTGAACGTAGCCATGAACGTAATCAGTTAGACGTTCTTCAAACGTAGATATGAAACACCATTTATACCTTCGGTGGACGTCAGTTCAGTGGACGTTTCCTAGCCGTTCAGCAAACTTCTGCTGATAACGTTTAGTGAACGTATATATGGTGTTTGCTGGATGAGTGTGGACCACTCAGCAGCAGTCCAGTCCTTTCTGTCTTCAGCCCAGGTGAGACGCTTCTGTCTTGTTCCAGAGAGGCTTGACACCAGGACAGCTGAACCAGGTCCTGCAGACGTCTCTGGTGGTTCTGGAAGCTCTGATCCAGCTGCAGTCCACTCTTTGTGAATCTCCCCACGTCTCTGAAAGCGTTTTGTCTCACAATCCTCTCCAGGATGCAGTCGTCCCTGTTGCTTGGACACTTGTTTCTACCACATCTTTTAATGTGCTTGGACACAGAGCTGTGAACAGCCTCTTCAGCAATGACCTTTGGGTCTTGTCCTCCTTTTCCAGGTGTCAAAGGTCGTCTTTAGGACAACTGTCCTGTCAGCAGTCTACTTCATGATTGTGTCGCCTACAGAACCAGACTGAGACCATTTAAAGGCCTTTGCAGGAGTTTGGAGTTAATTAGCTGATTAGAGTTTGGCACCAGGTGTCTTCAATATTGGACCTTTTCATAATATTCTGAGTTCCTGAATTTTGGGTTTTCATTAGTTGTCAGTTATATTCATCAAAATTAAAATGATTAAACGTTTGAAATATATCAGTTGAGCAATGAATTAGTATAATAAACAAGTTTCACATCGAATGGAATTACTGGGGGGGAAAAAATCAACTTTTTCATGATATTCTAATTATATGACCAGCACTATTTAAACAGACAGATTAGACGTTATATGATCCTGATGAGAAGTGGAAGTAAATAAAATGGGTGACGTGTTTAGTTTTAAGTAGCTCCTTCCCGGAGGTCAGTTACTGGTGCTTTAGAGAGACAGCTCCTGCTCCTCACATGGCTCTGCTGCGTCTGTTTTTGATCACCTCATTGACTCAGTGGAATCATGACCATCCGCTGTGTGGAGACTAGTTAAACCAGCTACATCCTCTAGACAGATTTCAGCGTTTTGGTTGATGGTTAGCACACAGCTTCAGCTACTTCAGCTAGGAACCACTGATCAGGCCCGAAATCTGGGTGTAGTGATGGACTCAGACCTGAACCTCCAAAAGCATCTAAAGACAGTTACAAGGTCGGCTTTCTATCACCTGAGGAATATTTCCAGGATTAAAGGCCTAATGTCTCAGAAGGATCTGGAAAAACTAATCCATGCGTTTATTTTTAGTCGAATTGATTACTGCAACGGTGTTTTCACAGGTCTTCCCAAAAAGTGGATCAGACAGCTGCAGCTGATCCAGAACGCTGCTGCCCGCGTCCTCACTAAGACTAAGAAAGTAGAGCACATCACCCCAGTTCTAAAGTCCTTACACTGGCTCCCTGTATCTCAGAGAATAGACTTTAAAATAGTTCTGTTAGTCTATAAATCCCTAAATGGCTTAGCACCTAAATACATCACAGACTTGTTATCAGTGTATAAACCATCCAGACCATTAAGGTCTTCTGGCTCCATCCTTCTCTGCATACCTAGAACCAGAACTAAACAAGGAGAAGCAGCATTTAGTTCCTATGCTCCACTTATCTGGAACAAACTTCCAGAAAACTGTAAAAGTGCTGAAAGCCTGAGTTCCTTTAAATCAAGATTAAAAACGCATTTGTTTAAAATTGCCTTTGACTGTTCTAGTTAAACAGTTTTACTGTTTTTAATGTTCTTTTTTGTTACTACATTCTATCCCTACTTGCTTTTATTCTATTTTCTATCTGCATTTTATTATTATGCTATATCTTAATCATGTAAAGCACTTTGTATTGTCTTGTACTGAATTGTGCTATATAAATAAATTTGCCTTGCCTTGCCTTGCCTACAAATATTTCTATAATATTTAACCCTCTATGCAATACGTTTTCAGAACCTCTGAAGTTGTGTCAGCATGAAGATGCTTTTCCAGAAACAGTATCACAGTAATCTAAACCGAGGCGGGAAGGTCCTAGCAATGAATTTGCTAACTTCTTTACTGAGAAAATCCTAAAAATTAGAGGATCACTTTGTACTTCCATATCAACACCAGAACCAAAGCCGTATTCAGCTGAAACAAAATGTCCCAATTCAGCCAAATAAACTATAAAAGCTTAGAGCAGATCATTCAGCAGCTAACTTCCTCCTCCTGCTGCCTTGATGTTCTCCCCACAGCTTTCTTTAAGAACGTTCTGCCTGTCATAGCGTCTGATTTGACTCAGATAATAAACACGTCCCTTCTGTCAGGTGTTTTCCCCCAGTCCCTAAAAACAGCAATTATCAAACCACTGCTGAAAAAGAACAATTTAGACAAACTTCTACTCCAGAACTACAGGCCCATCTCAAACCTCCTTTATCAGTAGATTATTTAAAAAGCTGTATTTCAACAATTAAACACCTTCTTAACAACGACCAGCCGCTTTGACGTTTTCCAGTCAGGTTTCCTCACCACAGTACAGAGACCGCCCTTATCAAGGTGTTTAATGACATCCATATAAATACAGATTGTGGAAGAACCTCAGTGCTGGTTCTATTGGACCTCAGTGCAGAATTGATACTGTTGATCACTCCATTCTGTTAGAACGCCTGGAGAACTGGGTCGGCCTTTCTGCTACACCTCTCCACTGGTTTAAATCCTACTTTAAGGACAGGGAATTTTTTGTATCAGTAGGTAACTTTACATCAGAGATGACAAAAATCACATGTGGGGTTCCCCAAGGGTCCATCCTGGGTTCCTCCTTTTCAATATCTACATGCTCCTCTAGCTCAGATAATAAAAAACAACATCAGCTACCATCACTATGCAGACGACACACAGCTCTACATCACCATGTCACCAGGTGACTATGAACCAGTTCAAGCTCTGAGGAAATAGAAGAAATCAATACGTGGATGTGCCAAAATTTTCTTCAATTGAATAAAAACAAAACTGAAGTAATAATCTTTGGACCAATAGAGGAGAGATCAAGAGTTAGCTCACAGCTTCAGCTGCTTCAGCTAAAAACCACTAATCAGGCCTGAAATCTGGGTGTAGTGATGGACTCAGACCTGAACCTCCATCTAAAGACAATTACAAAGTGGACCTTCTAGCAGCTGGAGAACATTTCCAGGATTAAAGGACTGATGTCTCAGCAGGATCTGGAAAAACTAATCCATGTTTATCTTTAGTAGAACTGATCACTGCAACGGTGTTTTCACAGGTCTGCCTAAAAAGTGGATCAGACAGCTGCAGCTGATCCAGAACGCTGCTGCCCACATCCTCACTAAGACTAAGAACGTAGAGAACATGGACCCGGTTCTGAAGTCCTCACTAAGACTAAGAACGTAGAGAACATGGACCCGGTTCTGAAGTCCTCACTAAGACTAAGAACGTAGAGAACATGGACCCGGTTCTGAAGTCCTCACTAAGACTAAGAACGTAGAGAACATGGACCCGGTTCTGAAGTCCTTCCACTAAGACTAAGAACGTAGAGAACATGGACCCGGTTCTGAAGTCCTCACTAAGACTAAGAACGTAGAGAACATGGACCCGATTCTGAAGTCCTCACTAAGACTAAGAACGTAGAGAACATGGACCCGGTTCTGAAGTCCTTCCACTAAGACTAAGAACGTAGAGAACATGGACCCGGTTCTGAAGTCCTCACTAAGACTAAGAACGTAGAGAACATGGACCCGGTTCTGAAGTCCTCACTAAGACTAAGAACGTAGAGAACATGGACCCGGTTCTGAAGTCCTTCCACTAAGACTAAGAACGTAGAGAACATGGACCCGGTTCTGAAGTCCTCACTAAGACTAAGAACGTTCTGTTTCTGTCTCTCCTCGAGGTCGGTCGGTTTTTCTTCAGCTCTCCAGAGCTCCTTATCTGCTATTACCCTGCCCCCATTCTCCTGCTATTTGCTTCGTCTGTGTCTTTTGTGCCATTTCTTCATAGCAACCGAAAGCTCTAAGGCAATTATGGATCTCGTCAGCTGGTCTCTCAACGCTATTGATCAAATTTTTTCAACTGGAAAGCAAAGGACCGGGGAGCGTGCCTGTCCCGACGGAACTTTTTTTGCGGGATACATCTTGGACCCGTGGCAGAAATGGTCCACGGTGTGCCTCTCAATTCTTTCTGTTGAGGACGTCGAAGATGTCTACTTATTCGGATTTATGATACTTGGATTCCTCATTTTTGGCCTTGGAGGATATTTAATGTATCAACACCTTCAAAAGCTGCTGGCGGTAAATATGGCCCTGATGAGACTGCCAGCGGCAGTCGACGCGATCACGAGGTCGTTGAATGAACAGAACGGACGGCTTGATAAGCTGACCGCGGTTGTGGTACAGAGATGAATGGGATAAAACCTGGAAGTGTGAACGTTACTAGCCCATCGATTGGATTATTGGAATATTGGATCCTGGAGCCAGCGGCGAAAAGACTCTAAGGCTGACAGAAAAGTTGGTGTCAGCTTGTTCTTATAACAAATTCTGTTTCTTCAAATCGGACTGCCCGCTATCAAATCCTCCCTGGTTGTTATGGCGACATCGCACAAATTCCCTGCTACCCCACATTCCTGCGGACATCTGTGGAGGAGTCAAGCTGCAGCGGGATAGTGATAGACTTTCCATCAAGGACACTTGCCTGCCGGAGGACGGCCTTCATGGACATACAGATTTCCACACAACATGCAC